>CM074718.1:499338011-500665511 GCA_037306005.1 Rhinophrynus dorsalis | reverse complement strand
TCTCCACATAATCACCTCTTTTTCACACCTTCATGCATATTCCCCATGGTGTCCTTCTGGGGAAATACAATTGTTATTTGATTACAATGGGGCTTTTAACATTTCACTGAGAACATTTCTAGCATTCAGGGGTTAACAGCTATCAATACCTATATAAATAAATGGCTCTTTATGTGTTTAATAGAAGGGCATACCTAGGCAAGAAAACATTCTCAAAGTAGAAATATGTCCGGGTTCAGTTAGATACTAAGGACCAGCCTGACCACATAGGCAACCTAGGCAGCCACCTAGGGAGCTGGCGTGCAGGGGGTATGCGAACCCGGGCTGCCATGTTGATACCTAGGCAGTCACCTAGGGAGCTGGGGTGCAGGGGGTACTGCAACCAGGGCTGACATGTGGATCACTATGCACTTATGTATATTGCACCACAAGTCATGTAAAGGAGCCAAACTCCTCCTTTACAAGCCCTATAGTTCAAGTTGCTTAAGTGCCCAACCGGCTGCATGGAAACACAGATTGAGTCCAAAGTGCACAGCCCTTATTCCTTACCTATGTGGCCACTGAAAGAGGTCACAGGATATAATATGCAGGGAGGGGAGTGACTTACTGACTTCCCCACGTGATGATACGGGTAGCACAGATCCTGTTGTAAGGAGAATTGAGGTGATCAACATCAGCCCTCTACTGAGTGGTACATCCTACTGGGATACCAGGTATACCTAGTGAGTCCTATATTGTGACCTTTCCCAATAAGTCCAGTCCTTGTTCTCATTCTAAATCTGTGCCACCAGCCTCCAATGTGGCTTCTCATTTGGGAGAAATGTAATAGATCCCCTGAAGAGGGAGCCAGGTTCTAACTGGATGGCTATGATAATTGCCATATTCTTTCTGCGGAGCAGGCAGCTCCAGCTATCCAATTAGAAGCTGGCTTTCTTTCCCAACTAGAGGGCAGTCTTTCCAAGAGATAATCCACATTTGAGGCTAGTGACCTGTGGCTGTGGAAGAATGTCATTGAATAGGAAAAAGCTTGGACTTACTTGGGGGAATTAAACAGTTTATACCCACTCTGCTGCGTTAAAGAGCACTGACACAAATCATGAGATAGGTTGATATAAAAACTTTGAATATCATGTATTTACAGCAAGAATATACCAAAAAAAATAAATTATATATATATATATATATATATATATATATATATATATATATATATATATATATATATATATATAAAAAAGAATAAGCCTCATTGCATAATTTATGGTACCTCACACACAGAACATAATTTATGTCTCCTCAGAAAACAAACACACATTGAACAGAATGCCTCATTACATCATTTATGTCTCATTGGGAGACACAACTCCTATTGGGTGATTCAATGAGGACTTTACTGCTCCCATTGGGTGATTCAATGAGGTGTGTTTATCATACAGGGAGTTGGCCCGCCCACCAATATCCAACTGACAAAAAAAATATAACTGCCACTCGCTCCTGAAGTAGGGGATTTCAATAACTTCTCCTGGTCCACTCACACTCTCACTCAGGATCATGACCCCACAAACACACTGTTTCACCTCCCACAGATAACTGTAACACTCCATACACTCTGTTTCAGTATGAGGGTGTAACGTTTCCATAAAATACAAACTCAGGGATAAACTTAATAACAACTCTTTTATTTAACACTGTCATCTCTTCAGTCAACCTCACTGTCTGTCTCTTTTCAACTGTCACTCCTCCACTTCCTGCCATTTCTCCTTAAAGGGAGAGAGATGCTTTGCTGTATGTTACAGAGGGCAAGCCTCAAACACCACTTTGTATCTGTTCCCCCCGCATATTGCTACATTGCCTCAACTGAAGAGCCACCGTGTGTTATATTGCTATGTTACCTCAACTTAACCCTTTGAGTGCCAGAGGGGTACGCAACGCATTGCAAAGCAATGTGTTGCGTACCCCTCTGGCACTCAAAGGGTTAAGTAAAGAGGAGTTACTGCTCCCATTGGGTGATTCAATGGGGGAGTGATTTAAATCATGCAGGGAGCTGGCCTACCCCCACTATCCAGCCCGTCTACCACTATCCAAGAAACTGAAAAAACAAAATGGCTGCCACTCGCTCCAACACCACAGACACAAACACATCAGACATAAATCACACACACACACACACACTCAATCACACTATCACGGTTTCCATGACTCCTTGCCACTCTCTGTTGTGGCGCTCTTCCATTGGCGGAGCTTGATTGGCCTGCCCAGGGTGTCCCTTTATATACTGGGCCTATGGCACCTGTCAGGTGCCCTTTCATGGTGTTCCTGCACCATTGTTGCTGTGTTCCTGCATTCCTGTGTACCGACTTGGCCCGTCTGACTACTCTGCTGTTCCTTATCCGTGACCGACCCGGCTCTGGCTGACGTTCCTGCTCCATGATTGACCCGGCTCTGGCTGACGTTCCTGCTCCGTGATTGCTTCCAGTGTTCCTGAGAGATTTTGATCTCTTGCCTGGCGACATTCTGAACTGTGCTTGTAGTGTTGCACTGACTGATCACGCTTCCTCTGCTGAGTTGTGGCCTCCCATATTGAGCCTGTCTGTACACTTGCAGAGCCTGTCAGAGAATACTTGCTGAGCTGTTGCCTCCGTTACCGTGCCTGTCTGTGTACACTTGCCAAGCTTGCTGCCTTCAATTCTGAGCCGTTTAACACTTGATGAGCTTGTTTCCTCCATCACCGAGCCTATCCGTTTACACTAGCAGAGCAGTATCTCCTACTATGGTGCTCAGTTCCTTGCAGTCGTTGCACCGCGTGGTGCTATTGGGCATACGGTTAGCTCTTGCAGTGTGTTGCTCCGTTTTGGCACCGGAAGGGTGTCTTGGCTCTGGTCTCCTATTGCTCACAGTGTTGTACCATCATACCGCACCAGGAAGTGCGTTTGGCTCACGTTATATTTGCTTGTGCAGTGTCTCCTCCGTTACCGCACCTAAGGGTTGCTCTTGGCTCTGGTCCCATTTGCATATGCAGTGTCTCCTCCGTTACCGCACCTAAGGGGTGCTCCTGGCTCTGGTTCCATTGGCTCTTGCAGTGTCTCTTCCCCGTTATTGCGCCCAAGTGGTGGTATTGGCTCTACCTCCAGTCAGTCCTTGCTATACTATTGGGCATATTACAATACAGCTATCTGGTAGTGATCCAGTTCAGTCGCACTGCTAGCACTTGCCTATTGCACTACTACAGGGACTGTTTATATTCACCGGGCGTTGGCTAATCACCACCACAGAGACTGATTATTTGTATTGGGCATTAACCCTTTTACCCTTTTGATTCTGCTGAGTGCTATTTGCTCCTACTATATTGGGCCTGTACTACATCCATTACTTGTCTATACCTGTGATTACCTATTCTGGCCCCCAGGGGCACTGTTCCTTATTTTTACCTCAATAAAACTGTGTTTTATTTTTAACCTTGGTCCGAGTGTCATAAAAACCATAACACACACACACACACACTCACTCACACTCTCACTCAAGCAATCACTCACTCTCGCACTCACACCCCGGGAGCCAGCACGATCCACCTTCTACCATAGTATGTGCAATTACCACATGCATTTCAACTACATGAATGAATGCCACTCACTCATACTCACTCACACCCTGGAAGTCAGCATGATCCACCTTCCACCATTGTATGTGCAATCACCACATGCATTTCAACTATATGAATGAATGCAACAGTGGAGGAATAAGTACAAACACAAACTCATTACAATGACACATAAGTCACCCCCTTATGACTCACTTCTGTGTGTGTGTGTGTGTGTGTGTGTGTGTGTGTGTCTGTGTGTGCGCCTGTGTGTTCCTCACTGTGTGTGTTGCATGTCTGTATCACACTCTATGTATCTGCATGTTGTGCATTGTATGTATGTGTGTATGACTGTGTCGCTCTTTTTGCATCTCAGTGCATACATGTGCATTTGCGTGTGTGTCTCTGTGTGCATTTGTCTTGCATCCGTGTGTGCGCATTAATTCCCTATATATCCTGACGGGCAGCGCCGTCCCACGTTGCTAGTATATATAAATATATATATATTCATAAGTTACATCCCCAAAACATAATTTTCAAAGTGCTTTTTAATACGTGTAAGTTGTCTGGTTCAGAGACCAACAATTTAATGTTTGTATTGTATTTGTATTTAAGGTTTGTATTGCGAGAGATGGCTAGAAGAGCTACTTTATTGTGACTAGAGTCCAATGCGCTTGCTCTTCTGCCCCCCACCCACCCTGTCCCAGTTCCTGTGTCTACCCAACTTCCCATTGACCAAGTTCATGTCCCTCCCACTGTCATGTAATGGAAATTCTGCTTCTGTGCCGGCCACACCCTGGGGAGGCAGTAAGGAGGAGACTTGTCAAGATCCTCCATACTGCCTCTCTAGCACCTACACAGGAACAGGATTTCAATAGGAATCGCCAGGGGGGTTACTCGTGTCAAACTCTATGCAAACTCAGTTCCCTCTTATTCATGGCCTTTTCCCCATCCATCCTCACTCCCATTCAACCCAAGATCTTATGGTTATTAAAATTATATATTAAGAAAAATAAAAATAGAAAAAAAAATTATACAATAAACTATACATGGATCATAAAATATAGAATATATTAGCTATAAGACACACATCAATACATTCAAAATATACCTAAATATAATATATGCCTCCCGATCCACATCCAGAAGACACCTGCATGTGATAACACATATACACCCATGTTCCACAGATGCAGCAAGTGTAGCCCACCACGTTGTAAAGGACCCTCTCACACACCAGTAATAATGGCACCACTTCAGGAACGCCTGCGGAACCAGTCTAAAGTGTGGGACACACACCTATATAAAGGATAGAACTGCCTCAACATCCGCTCCACATATAACTAGCCCATACAGCACTCATGAAAGCTATACAAATACCATGCATAAAGCAATCACAGGACTTGCCTCAAAATTATTAAGTACTTAGGAACCAAAGACTTGGTATCTACTAGGATATATGTATATAAAAAGGAACAGTCTTACCCTCCTGTCATATATAATCAATTTTACTCTGGTTCTACCTTGTACAGGCCACCTCTCACATCCACCGTGACTCTCTATGTATGTCTTCACCCGCCTAGCTCACACAAAGTTTCTAACATCAAAGTTACATTATGCATCCAAAATGCTCTCCCCACGTGCTTCATACCAACATTTCTACTTCTTCCGGGGTAAATGGATGAATGATATGCCAGGGCTTAAAATGTGAAGTCCTTTGCTACTAGCCAGACCTGAAAAGTTACTTGCCACTGCAAGCCAAAACATACCCACCAGGGCTGAATTTTCACTCGCCATTGGCTAGTGGCGAGTGGAAATTTTGAGCCCTGGATATGCGTTTCCAGCTTTATATCCTCCTCTTTACCCTTACTTCCCTAATTGTTTTTCCATAGTGGCTCCCTTTATGGAAAATGGAATTTGTATAATAACACCTATTTAACGTATATCTTTTTTTTTCTTGCCTCTATGAACTGAGAGTACACGAAACACAAGGTCCGTGGATTGTATCCCAGGGGTCCTCGCAGCGACCCTCTGTGTCATACCAAACTCCAGGGATTGCAATTCATAAAGGTACCCATTCTTCCATTAGCAACAATTACAATCAATCCTTCATCTCTGTATATTTCATAACCTCCTAATAGATTTGCTTGTTGATTGCTGCCTGTAACCCACATGCAGAAGACATGAATAATAAAATAAAAAGATAAAATATACTGAGTGCACATTTATATTAAAGCAAGGAAAATATACAAAAATCACGTGGTAGTTATGCTCCCCTTTTTCACTTTTATAAAAAATAAACTAATATCTATAATTATCTCCCCAGCATGTATTGTGCCTTCAGTCTTCATTCTTATTATGCCTAAAGAAGAGGCCTAGTGGTCTTGAAAGCTCGCATTCTAGAGGCACTCAACCAATAAAATGTATCATTTTTACCAGTCTCCTACATTTTTTATGGCTAACACAGTACCAGGCTTTAATCATATTACGTTGTGGCATCTTCCATTGTACCACACACAAATGAAGATGAAAAACCTCCTAAAGAAACTTGCACAATTAGACAGTAACATATTCCTAACAACAAGCAAAAAGGAAACCCTCATCCCTAAAGGCCTCATCTTAAAGAACAATACTCTACACACTCACACCTATAATAAATAATATGCACAGCAGTTATGTACCAGATCAAAATCTGCATAATAATCTTATTGGGATCCGTTACAAAATCAAGACCAAATTTAAAATAGATCTTGATGATCAAAGCAGGTATGGGAAAAGACAGAGGACACTGAAAATACTATGTATCTATACTACAAGAAACTATAAATGCTTCTTATAAAGACTAAAACCTAGAAAGTCTACATACAGAGAAAGGGAAGAACAAAAGGGCATCCCCTGTGTGTACCTATCTTCCACAGTACTGGACCCCCACCAGCACCATATGGGCATATACTCACAAAAGAAATGGGTTGGAGAAGGCATATGCCTGGTCCAACTATCGAGCAACAGAGTACATTGACTGCCCCCAGAAACAGTATCAAAACTGGATGGCTGCTCCCTCAGAAGACACACTCCCCCCAAAGCAGCATGGATATCCAATAGCAAAAAAACAAGGAAGAGAAAGCACCAGATAGTGTAACAATGTTAATACTCTGTTGTGCCAGTATTAATAAAATTATACTCACATAAAGATGTGGTCAGTGAGTTGGTACCAACTGTTCTAACAGATTCACTTGCAGAGAATTTAACTCAGTCTCCTTTAAGCATTTAAGCTTGATACTATTTTACAGTTTGTTGTAAAGAATTCATAATATTAATTCCAATCCTTTGCCTGATCCGTTTGGACTTTTATTCTAACATGTCACCTGAACAGAGACGGGGTAAAATTCTTCACAAGCAAGTCTGTCTGAACAGTTGGTACCAACTCTCTGACCACATCTTTATGTGAGTACATTTAAATTTTATTGGAACAACACAGTATTAACATAGTGCCAGATAGTGGAACAATCTCTTTCCTGTTGTTTTTTTTGCCATTGCAAAATCAAGAAACTAGACATGATAATACAGGAGGGAAGCACTCAACGGACTCAGCCAAGAGACAAGATATCAGCCAGTATTAAAAAATATAAAGTTTATTGTAAAACTCACAAAAATAGCACTGGAGCCAAAGACGAACACAGATATTCAGAGACAAACAACACATCTCGCCTATCACTTTTGTGAAAACTCACTTAGTCATAGGCCTGTGACTAAGTGAGTTTTCACAAAACACTTTAGGCGAGTCATGTTATTTGTTTTCAAACTTCCGTGTTCATCTTTGGCTCTGTTGGGGATCACAGCATTAAAGATCTTAACCTCTTAATGACCCCCTGAACCGGGAGAGGGAGGCTGTTAAGGACCACAGCACTTTTTTTCGGTTTTTAATTTCGGAATGCATGACGTGCCAGGACATGTCACTGGTCCTTAAGGGGTTAAAGTCACTATAATGATGAGAAATTATATGACTCAGAGAGACAGAAAGAAGTATAAATTGAAAACCAAGTTTAACATTCTGAACTGTGTCTTGAACCATGACAAGGCATTTCTGTCACATTAACCCACAAAATAGGTATAATTTTTTCTCTACTAGTCTATTAAAGTTGCAGGCCACGCACTAGAACATAATGCACCACATGCTTTCACAGCACCCAAGGGGTCAATGCCTCATCTAGAGTTCAAGGGGTTAAAAAAAACCTCTATTCTCCCCAGATACAAACCTTTTTGGTCAAGAGCTCTAAATTATATTGGGAAAATGTGTGGAATGGCCATAAGCTAAACAAGTCCAACGTGAATATATTACCCATACAACACTAAACAAACACAAAGTGAAACTGATAATTATACTGGACTCAATTGCAATCAAATGTGACCAAACTGACATTTAAAGGGGAACTTTCACCTCTGTTAAAGTATTTCTTATATTAAAGTTCTATCCGAGTTAATCTTCCATCCTTATGTTTTATGTTAATGTAGTGCAGTATATCCCAAGATTTTACCTTTCAAAAATAAGCCAGCAGCGTCAGTTAGGGGTAGGCTGGGGTACAGCTCTGTACTGCAGCCTGTCAATGTTTGCCTCTTCCCCTCCCCGGTAGTGCCTCGCTCTCACCTCCTCCTCCGATGGCGGAGGATTCTGGCATGCGAGCTGGAGGGCTCTCTTGCCAATGAAAAAGCTGCATTTTTAGTAAATTAAAAATGATACATTTAATAAGAAGTACTTTAACGTGGTGAGAGTTCCCCTTTAAACACCCCCCTGGTCTTAAACAATGGACAGATAAGGCAGTCCATTTCAATTAAGTTTTCTGGTTTCTGACCACATTGATAAAGAGATTGAATTTTTCTCCTTCTTTCAGGTATAGGACCCCTATATAAAACTCTACATAAGGAAACTTGAACTCAATCTTACACCCATTTTTGATCCAAGTCATAGAGAGTCTCCAAAGACCAGGGAAATGTAGATATATAAAAACTACTACTACCCTTACAGCAAAAGAGGTTTCACCGTAAAACACAATTAGGTACAGTTTATTGATAGCTCGAGAGAAGAATGGGGTCAGAGGATAAGGGTCCGAGCTTTGATTGTAAGTTCAACTTCGAGCTTAATTTTAGTTATACAGTTTTAAGCGGGTAGTGTGTACAGTTGTTGGTTCAGCAAGCGTTGATGCTTGGCATCTAGCTTCTGCCTCCTGGGTTGGGGGGGGGGGGTCTGGCTGCATGCCTTTGTGACTATTATGACAGGGAATGCCATTGTGCCATTCACTAGCCTAACAATCGTCTATAGTTTGTGGATATTTCCACAATCTGTTAAATTGAGATATTATCGACTTTTTGTAAATACGGAACGATACTGATAATAGTCTGGATTGAAATACAACTCTTTCATTGGGTAGCACAATGGTGCCTTGGGAAAGGGATTTCAAAATACCAAAAGGTGTATCATTTTGAATAATCATTTTCGTTTATTATGTTTTAGAAGAGATGCTTGGTTGAGATACCTACTTTAAACACCTAATAAAATGTTTTATATCACCACTGTAAGACACTATTCCTGCACAGGCCTGCATTTTTCTGATAGTTTAATTTTTTTTCATACCCTGGTACCAGGTGGCTCTCTTTCTTTTTTCCTGTCTTTGGTGAGCATGCTCAATAGACAATTTTTGGTTTCCAGTAAAGAAAGCATACTTAAAATGAGAATTAACAGACAGTAGGGTATCTTCACTTTACACCTGGTTTATCACTGCACACTGAAACAACTGAGCGCATACAGTAGCCATTGTCTAGGATTTCTGGAAATGAAGTATAGAATTAATAAAATTGTCCATGCTCAGTTAAGTTCACCTAGGTTTAAAGGGCACATTGATCAGTACAGCGGTCCTATGGATAAGAAAAACTGCATATAGAGCTGTCTCCAATGCAAATTGAGAGGGAGATTACAATTGGCCAAAATCCCCAACTTGTATTCTTTTTTCCCTATCTGATCAAAGAGGCACAACGTTTTTACACCCTGTTAAACAGATAGGTTAGATCCTTTTGTGCATATGAATGTGATGGGTTGGCAACCAGCTTCCATTCAGATGTTTCTAGTCTACAAATTCCATATTCCTCAGCAGAATGATGGGTGATGTATTTTAACAACAGGTGGAGAGATGCAGGCTGCCCCCACCTATTCACAGGGAACAGAAATGGGTTTGCCCACATAAAATCAGTTATAGGCAGTGCTATTCCATACTTTTTCATTTTTTTGTTTGTTTTTGAAACCCCTGTCTGAAAATGATTTGCATTAAATGGATTTGAATACAAATAGCCTGACCAGGCCCATTTTAGATCATTTATTGTAAAACATCACTAAAAAAAACACATTCCTAGGTTTCAGGAAATAAAGCTTATTCAGAAAGAAACGTGTAAAAACATGCTCAGTTAATTCCAGCTTTAACCAGAGAAAACCATCCATTACCAATTACACCTGACCATAACATATTATAGCTTTTAAGGATATTTATATAAAAATAATTACGCTCAAAATATTGCATTCAAATATCCAGTAAATACTGAGTGCCATCAGAGGCAGGTGCTATAACCAGTCTAGTATAATACCATTTTGTTTTATCAAAACAGAAAAGTGTAAGTATATTATCAACAATTGTTTAAGTGAATATGGCATTTTGACATGTGCTCATTTTCTCAAGACAAATAACAGAACTATCTCATTAAGATGGTGTAAGGAATATATTTTAGCTTAAATAATCACTTTTATACATATGTTACACATAGCTGTTATATATAAACAGTGGTACCATGTTAGCTGTAATGCTGTTTGGGGGAGATTTGTAAAACTGGAAATATAAAAAAAAAGTGTCTGTATAACTGTCGCAGCGTAACTTAAGGATATGTATAAATGTTTAGCGATATTCTAGCTGTGCCAACTCCTGTCAGTTGATTTTTTTGAAAAGCAGAGTAGAAATGGTCTTGTCCAAATACAATACAGGAAAGAAATAAAACACAATTCAGAATAATCCGTTTTAAAGATAGACTTTTTGTGGTTAAATTGTAGACAGCAAACTTCAAAGACTCCATGTAATGACTGACAGCATTTTACTGCCAGAAGCAAAACGTGATAAGACATTTATCACTTACCAGAGTGTGTTGGTTTTTAACCCCTTAGTGACAGACGACTTACCTGGTAAGTCCAGGAATTCATTCACTATAATGGGAAAAAAACCCTGTCATTCAGGGGTTAAAGCCACATACCATTATTCTCATTTTGTAGACAGTATTGTATCAATCTCAAATAATCCATATAATAGGGTGCAGTTTTGTTAATGTATTGTTCTTTATTTTCTACAATACATACTGTTGATACTAGGTTTCATTTCTGTTTTGGCTTTTAAAGCTGTTAAAGTCAAAACTTAATATCTGTCTGAGTATGATGGGAGCTACAAAACAACAGCAGCAGGAGGGTAACATGTTGCTCATCACTGATGAAAAGGCATATATATTTAAGCCACACTGCTATAAAATATTATTCAGGTAATATCGCAGTGAATTCATCCCCTGCCTCTCAGTCGAGAGAAAGTAAACCTTGTTAACTGCAGTGCAAACAGAGCAAGTGGAAAAGATGGACTTCTCAACAAGAGCGAAACATGGTATAAAGCCAATTTGGACACTCACCAAATCAAGAAGACACTAAGACGGCTCTAACACTTCCTGTGCCGTAGCTGCTAGTTCCTATCCAGCTGATGTAGATCTGAAGTCACAAGTGACATCACCAGGCCATGTGATTCACCTGGTCACATGATACGGAGAGATAGTGGAAACAGCGGGGAGGGAGTTTTCAAAGCAAAGTGGGCGTGCTGGGTTCTACTCTGGTTTTACAACACGAATCCTGCTACATCAGGGACGTAATTTTACCCTTTATCTATAATTATTTATAGCAGTGAGCACAGGAGTCTTGAATATGGACGAACTGTAAAAAGAAAAACGCAAGATAAGTCAATTTTAACGGATATGTTTCAGTATGTGTAGTCCCAATGCGTGTGGAAATTAATCTACATTTATAGTTATTTCATACCTCCCAAGTGTCCCTCTTTCAGACCCAAATCCCTCTTTCCCACCCTGATGTCCCTTTTTTTAGATGATCAGATTGTGTGGTGTATATATAAGTTTATCAGGTTGCGCTTATGATTGCCACCTTTTCTTCAAGAAATTACCATACCTGGGAACTTTCATTTGAGGGCTACCCGGAGGGTAGTCCTCTGTTCAGCAGGGGGTAACAAAAATGACGCTAATCGCGTCAAAAAGGCGCAGGGCTTAACTCGAGTGTTGGGGGGATTTAACCCTTTGAGTGCAAAGCAATGCATTCCGTACCACTCTGACACTCAGAGGGTTAAAATGTGTCACACAGAAGGCTGGGGACGGAGGCACAACGGGAGAAAAAAGCAGATGTGGCAGAGTTTCAATAGAAACTTTCCACATCCGGAGGAATCTGCCTCTGCCCCGGAGACCCGGTAAAGCTCTGTCAGAACCGGAGTCTCCGGGGCAAATCCGGAGAGTTCCCAGGTATGGAAATTACCAGCCATAGCATTCCCTCCATAGACTTAACATTGGACAGAAGCCAATTTTTTACCGGCCTGCCAGTAAAATACCGGCTGGGTGGCAACCCTAGTTGCGCTACCGCAATAAAACTCACATTATTGTTTGTTTAAACGTCAATATATGTGTTTATACCTTAGTCTGTATAAATAAAATACTTAGGTCTTGTTATAAGTCATTTATAAGTCTAAAAATTCTCAGTAATGTGCTCGCCCACCAGACACACCCCTAACAACACCCCCCGGAATACAAGTGTCCCTCTTTGGCAGTTTGAAATGTTGGGAGGTATGTTATTGTTCTTTTATGTGCCTGTATTCACAGCACACTACTAGAGGGTGTGGATGAAAGTGGGTATGTAACTGGCAGTTGAGTGAGGAGCAGATTACCCTCCTGCCATTAGAAAGGGGACATTTTTTTATTGGCTTGCTGCTTTAATTAATTTCAGACCTCTGTTATTAGTTACACTGGTTGTAGTGCAGCTTTGTAATATGCATACCTCCTAAGTGTCCCTTTTTAGGAGGGAAAGTCCCTATTTGAGACCCAAATCCCTCTGTTATGGTGTCTCTCTTTTTAGGAGATTGGACTGTGTGTTGTGTATATAAGTGTATCACATTGCTCCACAGCAATAAAACACACATTAATGTTTGTTTAAACTTCAGTATATGTGTTTATAAAGTAGTCTGTGTAAATAAATGTTAGTGCTACCCTAAATCATATGTCTGGTCAATTACAATATACTAAAATATAGTCCAATAAACATTAATATCATATCCAAAGTGTAACTGACCATACCCAAAGTGTAATATGTCATGTTAACAGCAAATAGACGAAGATCGCACCAGTAAAGAGACAAAGTAGCAAATGTGAATAGCATAAAAATATCGATTGAGGATAGTTTAATAACAATAGCGAACCAACAGTCAGCAAAATGACTTGGTGATAGTCCATGGCATATAGCCCATTTCATCTGAGTCACGACAATAATCTGTAATAAGGTGGCAATTGATGATCCAGAGTATATTACAGTCCAGATTGCATGGATCTGACAATGCATAATCCATAGGGACACTGGTGGCATATATGCAGAGAGTAAAAGAATAGACATAGAACAATAGACATAATTGTAGGAAATGCACTTCAGAGAGAAAGTTGTCACACCAGGGCTGTGTCATTAGTGGGCATCACTAGGGAAAAGCTAAACCAATGAATAGCAGCAAGTGTAGTCCAGAGATAAAGCATGTCAAAAAGACATCCAGATGCCAAAATGTTGGAGAACACTATTCATAGCCATAGTAATCCAATGGCTAGATATAGTTCCATATGGAGGAACAGAGACCAGGGGGAGGCGTGGAACATACACTGGCCAGCATACCCATCATGTGCAGGACCCGCCAGTATAAACCCCCATAGACTCTCTTATGTGGTTATCGATCAACAGGCTAATGGTACTGTTCAATAAAAAGGAGCAAAACTTAGGACTTCATTCAGTCCCTTAGGAGCCACAGTATTCAGTGTATAAATCCATTTGGCCTCTACTTATAGAAGCTTAAGAGCCCGGTCACCACCTCTCCTATGTGGAGGAACATGATCAATGAGCATAGATCGTAATGAAGGTAAAGAGTGATTTAGTTCAAGACAGTGTCTTGCAACTGGCTTATCGGACTTCTTAGTGTTAAGTGCCGCTCTAATAGAGGACCAGTGATTTGCCATCCGCTCGCGAAACGTGGTAATATTTTCCCCACATAATACAACCCACAAGGACAGATCAGAATGTAAACATACTCCGCGGTGCATGTCAGCCTATGTTTAATTTGGAATAGTTGATTAGTATGTGGGTGTTTAAAAGATGAGCCAGTGAGCATGGAATTACATGTAGTGCAATTAGCATATCTAAAACAACCCAGTTTAGCAGTTTGTGTCTGCATCCAGTGTCCTTCAGTGGTAATCTTTTTGACAGGTGGGAGATCAGGCTGCATAAGGATATCCTTCAATGTCCGACCTCTCCTATAGGCTATCATGGGTGGAGGTAGACCAGAAAAAGGTAAAGTGGTGTCATTAACTATCAAGTCCCAAGATCTGTGAATCAGATTCTGAATCAGTTTTCCTGAAGGGGCGTAGTTAGTTACAAAAGTCATCCTCGGATCCTTAGGTTTAGTCATAGAGGACTGTAAAAGGGACATATTTCCATAAGTGTGTATCTTTGTGTATGCATAATCCAACTGCACATTTGTTTTGTCGGCTATGGATTCCACACCTCGCAATATGCTTTGCGATGCTGTGGTGTCCCAGGGACCGTGAACAGAGATTGCAGCTATTGGAAGCACATACACGGGGCACTCTTTGTGATAATATATTTTGGCTGGCTTTGCTGTAACTAAACACACAAAGAACTGAAATAGTTAATTACATTACTAGATATTTTTTAGTACACATTGTAGATTACATTGATACATTAATTAATGATGCTGCGACTTTGCTTGTGACATCAGGGATGTTTTGAACTCCGTTTTTTGGCTCTCAGTGGTGCGAGGGTTTATAAGGCACTTATCTGCACCTGTTTCACTGTCCTGAGGAATGCCTGTGTGTCCCTCCTTCCTGCTGTATGGGTGTCTCTCTCTTTCACATTAAATTAACAATGTGTTTAAAAGATTTAAGCCTTCTGTTATTGTTTTTCTGTGTTTAAATTTTATTCTAAACTATATTTTAAATATGTTTTGTCATTATTTTGTAAATTTTAAATTAAATTCTTTACATTTTCATGATTTTATTTCTCTTTTGTATGCATTACTTGTTTTCATTTACTTTCTAAACAGTGAATGCTGGACATACATTATTTATTAAAAAAAATAGAAAAATGAGGAACTGTCAGCATTAAATCCATTTATTAATCAAGATTTAGATATAGCCCAAATCTGTTTGGTCCCCATTATTATCTTTACCCCGAGTACCTAACAGAGAAACACTCATAATAAAATAGGGGATAGACTGGAAAAAAATCCACATTCTCTCACAGTTTATGGAGGGCTGCAGAATAAGAGAGAATGAGAAATTGGACTGTGTGGCAACAAGGAGTAGACAAGCATACCTGTGACAGAAGGAAACGCTGAGTATGTGTAAAATCAGTATGACAACAAAACACAAACTGAAAACAACAGGTTCATGTAAAGAATCTGTAATAAAGGTTACATGCATTAAGCCACAATGTATATGAAACAATATCCAATGCTTGTAGTGGGGGGTTGATTATGGAAGTAACATAAATGTATGGAAATTGTAAAATACTGAGTTGAATAAAAAAATGAGAATAAGTTTGTACTCCATGCGTATTAACGGACAGAGGAATTTTGCATGGAGAGGACACCTCAAAGTGGATTATGACATTAAATGGAGAATGAGTGATAATTAAGGAAATATGTACTCAAGTTGAGATGTATAGTACTACATGAAAAATAACAAGTGGAAAATATGGTAATTAATCAGTGGAGGTAAGATGTGTGAAATGGAAAGTGCAATTATATATGTAAAACCTATGAAGGGAACTAAGTAAAGTTCTGAGATGTACGTGAGATAAAGGACAAAGTGTAAACAATGAATTGTGTGTGTATAATATAAATAAAGCAAGAGAGAAATATGTTCAAGCGGTATTTTAAGGAAAGATGGCTGGAAAAAAAGATAGTTAAGGGCAGGTATCATGTCAATGCTCTGTGGAAAGATTTGCTTCCCTGGCAAAAGATCTGCCAATGCATTGTGGACCAGAGGTACTCCCTCACTAGTCAAGCAAGAAGAGATTGCACTGCAAGAATGAGAGGCTTTCCAAGGCTGAAACTAAGGAGCTATGAAGGCAGTATGCACAATCTGCAAAGTTTGTGACTGAGATACATACTGCTGAGTTGCACTCAAGCCAGGTTCAATATGACAGTACTCACCCAAACTTTTTACTAGTCTGCTCTCATAGGAGCAGACTTTGTAAAATATACTTAATACAATGTAATAACTTTAAGGCTAAAGGGGACTATTAAAAGTCTAATGCTATTATTATATAAGCATGGTTATTGATGCCACATGGTTCCATCTCATAATAGGCAGTTAGTCATGGAAGTTAATAGCCCTTGCACCTTTTTAAAAGAGGCCCAAACAGTTCTATATGTAATGAGTATATGTGCAGATAAATGAGACTAATTATTTTTTGGTGGGATTGTATCCAGGCTTCATTTATTATATTACAGAATGATACTCTCTTGAGCTGCCGCTTGGTATGATAACACAATCAGTGGCATTTGTATTTATTAGCAGGACATCACAGTCTGTGAAAAAGTACTCCTACAGGTCCTCAAAATGCACATACCTAGTACTATTTAATAAGCGAATACTAGAAATAATTGGTATGAGCATTTAGCGCATCTATTGAGTGCTTATCCATATTCTTGTTGTTACCAGTAGTTAAATGTTCCATTAGGGGTATAGGAAATGGCTATCTCACAGTGAGCTGCTTAGTTCTTATCCCTATACATGAGGAGTTAGTGAGAGAGAAATGTCCATTAGAAGTATAGGAACTTGCTTCCCACAATGAACTGGTTAGTTCTCCTCACTGTACATGGAGTGTTACCAAAAGGTAAATGGGTCTATAGGAGATACAGGGACTAGCTCTCTCACTGAGAGTTGTTCGGTTCCTATTCCTGTATATATGTGACCAGGAGGTAATAAGGTCCATTAGAGTATAGGAACTAGTGATCTCAGGGAACAGGCTACTTCCTATCCCCCCATAAACAACAGGTGTTACCAGATGGCAAAACTTACCATTAGGAACTAGTGCTTTCATTGGCTTATTCCTATACCTGACCACCAAGGGGCAAAAACTTCCCTTAGCAGTACATAACAGCTGTTTTATGTGCATGACTTCATTATGTGAATGTGTATAATGATGGTAACAGTTAGCCAGTATTAAAATATTAATCTAATATTTTTCATTTAATATTTGAATAATTAAATTAATCATTACAGCCCTACATTTGCAAGATAGTAACTAATCACAACTATACCAAGAACATTTTTCTCCATTGGACAGTGAGTAATAATTAAAGGTGTTGTAAAGCTTTGCCCCTCCCCCCCCACACACACACACAGATCCATAACATCCCTTACATATCCCAGACATCACTATGAAAATGACATGGGTCATTTATGGCATTTACAACATAGTGTAGGGATACATGCCAATTTATACAACGTCCAGAGAAAACCTCAAAGGTGTCTAGCAAATTAAGAACCCTCTCCAAGGATTCACCCTGCCCAGTAAGATAAAGTAATGTCATCAGCATGTAAAAACACCATCTCTATGAGATCCCCCCACATCCAGACCCAGAAGTTATTAAGATAGGCAAAGAGCTCTACAGCTAGGACAAATAGAGAAGGAGAAAGTGGACAGCCCTGCCTTGTGCCCCGACTCAGGGGAAAGGAAGGAGAGATGTCCGTTTTGGTAGACACTAGTGCTACTGTGGAATAATAGATGATTTGATTCCATTTGAGAAAGGAAGGTCAAGTATTATACCTAGGTTGGTTATGCCACAGAAGTTCTGCTCCACAAAAGTCAAAGCCTTCTCTAAAGGAAGGGAGACATTCACGTGTGTCCCAGAGTTAGAATGAGGAGCTCGAATATTAGAGAATAACCACCAAATATTAATATACTAATATCTGTAGATTTATTCAGGATAAATCCCAGTTGCTACGGATGACACAAAGCTTTTATAGCCATGTTGACCCTTGTGGAGAGGACTTGAGCAAGTACTTTATCATCAGCATTAAGGAGGGAAATGGGTTGGAATAAACTACATAACCCCTCCTTAGGAATGAGGACTATTCTATCTTCTTGCATAGAAAGGGGCAATCCACCGGTTTACAAATCTTCTTTTTTAAGAAGCCTGAAGCAGGATGTGAGTATTAAAACCAAGTTAATGTTTAAACCACTTTGCTAAATTTCCATCAGGGCCAGGGGATTTAGGATTAGCAAATGTTTTAATGGTCGTCTGGACATCCTCCAGTGTGACGGGGGCATCCAGATGCTCCTTAACTTTATATGAAAGCTGTTGAAAAGGTAAATAAGTATCCGACTCATTCCTGGTATAAGTGACCCAGGATTTGCAAAGAAAGTAATAATACCTAAAACATAAATTTATAAGCTACAGATCAGAAATATGATTACCATAGGAATCTTCCACCAAGGGAATAGAACTGGGTTCATTATCCTTTCTAGAAAACATTGCCAGTAATTTCCCACTTTTATCTCCATGGTCAAAAAATACTTTGAGTCTGAGAAAGGATGTTCTTTTGAGCATGCTCCACTTGCAAGAGGGTCAGCTCCCTCTGATGGAAGACTAGGCCTGGTAATCTTCAGAGGAGCGTTGGAAACCTACTTAGCTTCAGCTTGCTTGAATACAAGCAAACAGTGATTCTTCCAAACTCTTTTTCTAATCATCAATAAGATATAAGTACCCCGGATATGTGCCTTCAGTGAGTCCCAAACCATGGCTCCAGGAGCCAACCCACTATTCACCTCCATGAATACTTCTGCTTGTTCCCAGACTCCAGTCTCCACCAAGCCATCAGAGACCAAAAGGGGATTAAGTCTCCAGGGATGTTTCCAGGTAGGGACTGTTATATGGATTAATGATGCTAATGGGGAGTGATCAGAGAGACCACAGAGAAGGTAATTCACTGATAAAAGCTGAGATAATAGTTCAGGAGAGTCAAAAGCATAAAGAATTATGGGACACGAAGTGACCTGAACATTTGATTCAGGTCAGGATACTTATTTCTCCATAATTCAAATAGGTGAAAAGAACAGGACCAGTTAACTAGGTCCTGTGAATCATTTTTATTCAGGATTGAATCATGGAGAAGATCAACAATTTTTCTTGGAAGGGATAATAAAATGGATACATCAAAGGGTGGAGGAAGATAAATATTAACAAGGATAATATTGGTGTTCCAGAATCGGCCATGGAGAAAAATGAAGAGGCCCACCAACCAGCAGGCTGTGGCGCAAATAAGGATTAATATAGAAACACTATCATAGTTTGAGCATATGGAGTGATACATCCATCCCACTCATGGTCTTTTTAAAGAGAGGATCTTGCTGCCTGGAAAATTAGTCTCCTGGAGGAGAACCACTGAAGGAGTATACGTTTAAGAAAATTAATGCCCAAGGATCTTTTCAATTACATACCTACTTCCCCAAAAGTTCCAGGAAATAATCCACAGAGAGATGTCAGCCACCAATGCAAGGGCAAAGAACAAATCACAAAGGAATGAGTCAAAAACAACCCCCGACCCCCCAAAAAAAGAGAGATAGTCTCCAATAACCCATTCCCACCCTGTCCATCCCACTGAATTTAGGATGAGCTTTCCAATCCCAAACACAGCAATAATATAAACTAAAAGAAAATTACCCTGCACCTCGTATAATTCTCATTTCTCTGGGTTAAGAGGCAAAAGTTGGACTTTTTAGCCTAAATTACTATGTTACAATGTAAAGGCCTAAAATATGTGCCTAAAACCACATGAGAGTATAAGGGTGAATGTCCTAAAAATGTGTTTAAAGTGATGGTAATGCTTCACAATAAAAGCAGCTCCAATAAATCTTCATAGTATTTGAGCCATGGAGAGTGTTATTTCAATACTGTCAGAGTTGTAGTTCAAAAGTAATTGAATGATAAAGTATCCCCTCCCACCCCTTTTACATAGTGTAAGCCGCATCCCCTCAGATGTGGAATCTGGTCTCTTGACCGGACAGCTCACAGCAAGGAACAGTCTTCTTACTGTGAACATAAGGAAAACCCTGCCCCCCTTGACAGGTTTTTCCTGATGCTCACTGAAGATTGTCCTTCTCTGCAATCCATCCGGACAATATTGCTGCTCTGAGGTGAGCAGTGTTACATCAGTAAAAGGGGCGGGAGAGGGATAGTTTATCATTCAGTTACTCTCGAACTACAACCCTGACAGTACTGAAATAACCCTTCACTATGAAAATTAATCGGAGCTGCTTTTTAAGAGAAACATTACTATCCCTTTAAATACTACACTTAGATATATCTTCTGTGCCATCTTTCTTCTTCTCATAGGTTATCAATCTTTAATTGCAGAGGAGATCAGCAGATTGGCTGCACAATGTGGTGGCACGCAGACATTTTAACCTCTAGCACATAGTAAGCATGTATAGTAGGACTGTTCAACTGATGGCTCTTAAGCTGCTGTTTGACTGCAACTCAAATTTACCATCAGTATTATAATCCAACAGCAGCTTAACGGCACCAGGTAGAGAACTCTTTATGTATAGCAACACTGAGTGCCAAAGACATGCAAAGACTTAAAGTGGAGTACCACTATAATCACTATACTGCTGTTTTTGCTCATGCATCACTGTCACTCACAACTAAAATAAACATACTGTGCATAGTAATATCCTTAAATATACAGTTGTAAGTCTACATTCACATTTTTGTCAAAGCCTTATACATAAAATAGGGCACCCTAAGTGGAAGTCCATGGCACCAAAGTGCCACAGCACCCTGGTTGAGAAACACTGGCTTATAGGAAGGACGGATTGTGGGTTCTGAGAGAGATTATTTGGGGGAGCCGAGAGAAAATAAAGTGAAGCTGAATGGGAGGATGATGGCTGGGTGAGGCTTAGAGACACAATGACGGAGGTCAGGTAGGACACTTATGCATGCACTCAGAGGGGTGCATAACTTATGCTCCTACACCCTCTAGTTTCTGCAACTTGTTTGTCACTCTGACTAACTGGACAGTGAACAGGCCCAGTGTGCAGAGGAAAGAATCAGAAAACTGACCTGGGCTACTGGGAGGAGTGGCGTGGGCCATAAAATAATGATGTAGATATTAAAACTTGGAAACAGCACTGTGAAAACACAAAGAAACTGATTAGCCACTTACTTGATCTGTTAATATGAAACATGGCTTAGGACTGGAGAGCCACATGTTGATAAATACATACAGAGCAATGACAGATGTTACCATTAGGTAAAAAATAGCAAGTGAGGGTGAGGAGCGGTGTCAACAACAGGTTGTCAAACACACAGATACCAGCTGAGATGGGATACGAGAGTTGACAGGATCACGGGCAGTGGCAACAGGATTGCAAGGTCTTAAAACAGTCTTGGGACCATGCAGACAGCAAGCAGATATCTGAGTCATTTAAGACACTTAGGTCTGTGCAGACTGAAATCAGTGAAGTCAGTTAAGAGTCTATGGTCCTGCAGAGGACAGACAGCGACTAGAACAAGGCTAAAGAAGTAATACCCTATACTTGTGCACTGCAGTGCTTGTGTTGCTGATAGCTAAAGGCTAAAGCGGAATGTCCAGGAGAGCAAAAAGGAATGTAGATAATTGCAGCCTTTGGTGAGTGGAGCAGGTGTATCCAGGTAAGCTCTCAGGTAAATGGCTATGTCCAGAAACAGCTTGACTGGAGCATGTTCTTACACTGTTCTAGTTACATGTGGATATTTACCTAGCTCATATCAAGAGGCCTAGCATCCAACAGGAAAGCACTGGTTAATCATAAGAATGGATGAGTGAGGACCTATTCTTGTTTTTGCAACAGATTCCAGGCAGACAGTTGAATAAAGCAAGATGTGAGTAACTAAGTGTCAGAGGTGGAGCTCTATATATGCTGGTACATTGCTTTTATTCAGCTGTCACCTATCATAATGCCTGTTTTCAAACTTGCTCTGAGTTCTAAGACATACTCAGATTGAAAAAGGAACACTTCCTCCAAAGAGAGATGGCTGGATAAAAGCAAAGGGCAGCACATACAGAGCTCTACCACTGGCATACACATACATGTCCCTTTGCTTTTGTCTCTGTTTTAACCCTTTGGGTGCCAGATGTGTGCACAATGCATTGCAAATCCTCTCTGGCACTCAAGGCATTAAGCCATCGGCACATTAACATCATATTTTCTCGATGTCAGTAGTTTTTCACTCTGCCTCAACTGCAAACTGAATTTGCAGATGACAAGATCTCATTTCAGCTTCTCAACAAGACTACCTGTGCTGACTTGGTTGTCACATTCAGTGAGGGTAAACATAAAGTGGAGCTGCGGTGTAGTTTGTCATCCGCGTGTTCAGTCAGATGTTGTTAGAGGCATAGCTGAAAACTACTGACACAAATATAATATTATATAAGAGCACCAGCAGCTTAACCACTCAACTGCCAGAAGTATGTTCATCATGTTCCACACATCTGGTATTCAATGGGTTGAAACCAGGAGAGGAAAGTGCACAATATGTGGCTTGTAAAATGGCCCTGCTTCGAATGTGTGAAACACCGGGTTTGTCAGGTCATGATTTATTTTTTGTATTGGACATTATGTATTTACAATGTACGTTTTTCAGTTGTTTTGATAGTTTATGCTAATGAAGGCATGGTGTACAGGTATTTACTATCTTAGACCTACATTACCACTCTCACTCACTGACTCTTAACACTTTCATCTTAGGGGAGATGGAAAATGCATATGAGCCGTATGTTCAAAGAATTTGCATAAAAATTGTTGTTTCTTATGACATTTTATTTTAGTTATCATAAGCTTCATGCATATTTTCAAAAATTGTCTTTCGTTGTTGAAAATTTGTCGTATTTTCATAGAAGTTCGATTTCTGACTAGATTTGTCGTAAATAATGACAAAAATACAGTGGAAATTCTGTTGTAAGGAGTGATAAGTTTCTTGGTGTGTTAATCATGTTTTGTTAATGATTACAATTTTATTTATTCATATATTTGTAAATATTTTTGTTTTTTTCCTATTTATTGAATGTTTGTTTATTTTTTAAATTATTATAAATATTTAATTGTGTATTTTTAAAAATGTATAATTTAAATGATCTATTAATCTAACATAAATTTTGAGTAATTATATGGCAGTAGTTTGACTTATAATTGTATCAAATGGATATTTAATTATATTATTAAGAGTAATTGAATGATAAAGTATCCCCCCCACCCCTTTTACCTAGTGTTAGTCACCTCCCCTCAGATGTGGAATCTGGTCTCTTGACCGGACAGTTAACAGCAAGGGACAATCGTCTTACTGTGAGAACAATAAAAACACTGACCTCCTTGATAGGTTTTTCTCTTATGCTCACTGAAGATTGTCCCTCTCTGCGATCCATCTGGACAGTCTTGATGCTCTGAGGTGAGCAGTGTTACATCAGTAAAATGGGTGGGAAGGGGATACTTTATCATTCGATTACTCTTGAAGTACAACTGTGACAGTATTGAAATAACACTCTCAGTGGTCCAAATACTATGAAGATTAATTGGAGCTAATTATATCTTTTAGTTTTCTGATGCAATGTAAACTTAATTTTGTCTATCACTTTGTAGACCTTAGAACAAATCAGTCTTGTAGAGGTTTACTTGTATGACCTGTTTTTAATCAAATGTACTCCAGATGGAGAGCTGTAAGTAAAATTACGAGTTTTTGATTGAATATAACTGATTTTAAACCTCTTAACTTCCATTGATGTTCTAGAATGACCCGGCTCGCCTGACTACGCTTCCTGTTTGCTCCTGAGTTGATTCCGCTTCCGTTGCTGACTAGGACTGGCTGACTACCTCTGTGTGTACCGAACTGGCTTTGGCTGAGAACCCGCTTCCGTTGCTGTCTAGGACTGGCTGACTACCTCCGTGTGTACTGAACTGGCAAAGGATGAGTACCCTCTTCCATTGCTGACTACCTCTGTGTGTACCGAACTGGCAAAGGCTGAGTAACCGCTTTCGTTGCTGACTCGGACTGGCTGACTACCTCCATGTTTACCTATCTGGCATTCTGGCTTCTGACCCCTCTGTGGGTGTTACCTTGGGCTCCGTTAACTCTCGCTCTCATTACCACTCAGCAGACTTCCGTAACAGCTCCTAGCATCCTGTAGTGCTGCGCCTTTGCTCTTACCGTATCTTCTGTCTGCAACTCCCTAGCATTCTAGGGAGACAGAGTTGCGAGTAGTTACCGCTGTTGCTACTCCCTAGCGTTCTAGGGATCCATTCACTTGCCAGTATCCGGTCTGTGAGTTGCCTGTGATACTCCCTAGCTTTCTAGGGATCCGGTTACTTGCCAGTATCCTGTCTGTGAGTTGCCTTCGATTCTCCCTAGTGTCCTAGGGATCCGGTTACTTGCCGGTAGCCTGTCAGTGAGTTGCCTCCGATACTCCCTGCATTCTATGGATCCTGCCACTGGCCATTTCCTGTTTCTGTGTTGCCTCCGATATTCCCTAGCATTCTAGGGATCCTGTCACTGGTCAGTTCCTGTTAGCGTTCTAGGGTCTCTGTTGCCTGCCAGTCTTCCAGCCTGTCTGTGCCCTAGCCTCCCTGGTGTTCTAGGGAATTGCCCTGTAGTTACCTGCCGCTAGTCTCCGTGTGCCTTCCTGCAGCCTAGGTACTACTGTGGTTTGCTCTGTTCCAGCATCCAGTCTACGGATCAAGACTTCTTAGTTTGCCTTTAGTATTGTCTTACATTTGTATAGTATTTCTGTTTCCGTCCCGACCTGTGACAGATTTGGGAAGTACCACGGTACTGTCCCTATCTGAGCCCGAGTAGGTTGTTACACTTCCTTGCTTATTATTTATTTTCAATAAATCTGATCTTAATCTTACCATATTTGTCTGAGTGTTTTTACAAAACCATGACAATCTGGTCCTTAAAGGATCATACACTCCTGGACCATAGGTTTTTAAGTGCTTCTAGGGATATTAATGTTTAAAAATTACTATAGCTACAAATAATCTTCATAGTATGTGGGCCATGGAGAGTGTTATTTCAATACTGTCAGTGTTGTAGTTCATAAGTATTTGAATGATAAAGTATCCCCCTCCCACCCCTTCTTATTGGTATAACACTGATCACTTCAGAGCAGCATGACTGTCCGGATAGATTGCAGAGAGGGGCAGTCTTCAGTGAGCATAAGGATAAACCTGTTTACCTGTCAAGGGGGCAGGGTTTTCCTTATCCTAACAGTAAGAAGCTGCCTGGTCTCAAGACCAGATTCCACATCTGAGGGGAGGTGGCTTACACTAGGTAAAAGGAGCTGGTGGCGGTACTTTATCATTCAATTAGTCTTGAACTACAACTCTGATAGAATTGAAATTACACTCTCCATGGTCAAAATACTATCAAGATTAATTGGAGCTGATTTTATTGTGAAACTTTAATATTCCTTTTAAATGTAGGATGAATCTATTATGATTTGGGGTTGTGTTGCAGCCAGTTATTTAGCAAATATTGTGATGGTAGAGTGAAGAATTATTATATTATATTAAATAACAATAAATCATTGAAGCTAATGCCTCATTGTTATTGTTGATCATATAGATGATAAGGTTTGATATAAATTTAGGACAATTATCCAAAACACTCCTCAAAATCAGTTTTGAACTATTTCATTAAATAAAAGATTACATTTTTGAATTGGTGTTAATAGTTTCCTTGTCCTTAACCCCTTAAGGACTGGGAAAATCTGAGTTTGATTTGACTTAAGGACCGGAGCAATTTTGACTTTTTTGACTATGTCTTTGTTCAACCATATTTTCTCTTTAATTCCTTTTGTGCACCCACATAAATTATATACTGTTTTTTTAAGCACAAGTAGGGCTTTCTTTTGATACCACAATTATATGAATACCTCATTGTTTAATTTGATTAAAATAGAAAAAAAGAGGAAAAAAATTGAAAAAAAACAACATTTTGCTTATATTTTCGTGTCAGGATTTGCATACAATTAGTTTATGACAAAAAAATACCCCTAAATATATTCATTTGCTTCTCCTGAATATAAGAATACCCCATATGCCTAGTATTTCAATCACTTCCTCACATTTACAAGGTAAATATTACAAGATGGATGCCATTATTTCCTACTTGTAATTTCTCAACAATTGGCATGTGAGCATCATAGCTTAGCTGACGGTGCCAGAACCAAAAATGTCCCACAAAGGTATATGTTTCTGAAAACTACACAACATAAAGTAAATAATCAGGAGAATTTTGGAGTTTTTCATGCAGCTATTTTTCCAGAAAAAATTTTCAAAATTGTGGTAATATTTTGTTTTTTTGCAGTTTTCACACTTACATTTCAATACTACTGTTGATATGAAGCACATGATAGGTGAAGATTTTTAAAAATGCATTGTTTAGTGTTCAGCTCCTTCTTCTGAGTACGGCAGTACCCCATATGCATAGGTTTTTCAAGGTTTGGGAGAGCTACGGGGCCCAAATTGGAACATGTGCGTTTCCAGTTTCACACTTTGAATTTTCACAGCTTGCATCACTGGTGCCATGTCTCATTTGGGGCTGTGTAACAGTGCTCCACTCTAAGATTTCCCCCCAAAAGTATATATTTTTGGAAAGTAGACACCCCAGGCTTTCATTTTATGTATGTTTTCAATTTTTTTACGCAGCCATTTTACCACCAATCGCTCGTAAATCTTGACGTAAGTTAAAAAAACAGCGTTTTTCACACTTGCACTTCAATGTTGATGTGAATTTCAAGCACAGGATAGGTGAAGATTTTTAAAAATGCATTGTATAGTGTTCAGCTCCTTCTTCTGAGTACGGCAATACCCCATATGCATAGGTTATTCAAGGTTTGCGGGAGCTATGGGGCCCAAATTGGAACATGCGCGTTTCCAGTTTCACACTTTGAATTTTCACAGCTTGCATCACTGGTGCCATGTCTCATTTGGGGCTGTGTAACAGTGCTCCACTCTAAGATTCCCCCCCAAAAGTATATATTTTTGGAAAGTAGACACCCCAGGCTTTCATTTTATGTATGTTTTCAATTTTTTTACGCAGCCATTTTACCACCAATCGCTCGTAAATCTTGACGTAAGTTAAAAAAACAGCGTTTTTCACACGTTCACTTCAATGTTGATGTGAATTTCAAGCACATGATAGGTGAAGATTTTTAAAAATGCATTGTATAGTGTTCAGCTCCTTCTTCTGAGTACGGCAATACCCCATATGCATAGGTTATTCAAGGTTTGCGGGAGCTATGGGGCCCAAATTGGAACATGCGCGTTTCCAGTTTCACACTTTGAATTTTCACAGCTTGCATCACTGGTGCCATGTCTCATTTGGGGCTGTGTAACAGTGCTCCACTCTAAGATTTCCCCCCAAAAGCATATATTTTTGGAAAGTAGACACCCCAGGCTTTCATTTTATGTAGGTTTTCAAATTTTTTACGCAGCCATTTTACCACCAATCACTCGTAAATCTTGACGTAAGTTAAAAAAACAGCGTTTTTCACACTTTCACTTCAATGTTGATGTGAATTTCAAGCACATGATAGGTGAAGATTTTTAAAAATGCATTGTTTAGTGTTCAGCTCCTTCTTCTGAGTACAGCAATACCCCATATGCATAGGTTTCTCAAGGTTTGGGGGAGCTACAGGGCCCAATTTTGAACAAATATTGAATTTTCAAGTCCTGCTTAACTGGTGCCATTACTCATTTTGGGCTAGGTTCCAGTGCTCCACTTTAGGATTTCCCCCCAAAAGTGTATATTTTTGGAAAGTAGACACCTCCAGCTTTCATTTTAGGTGTGTTTTCAAATTTTTTACACAGCCATTTTACCACCATTTTTTTCGTAAACTTGACGTAAGTAAAACAACAGCGTTTTTTACACTTTGCCTTCAATGTTGATGTGAATTTCAAGCACAGAACAGGTGAAGATTTTATAAACTGCATTGATTAGTGTTCAGCTCCTTCTTCTGAGTATGGCAATACCCCATATGCATAGCTTTCTCATGGTTTGTGGGAGTTACGGGTCCCAAATTGGAACATGCGCGTTTCCAGGTTCACACTTTGAATCTTCACAGCTTGCGTTACTGGTGCCATTTCTCATTTGGGCTGTGTAACACTGCTCTTTTTTAAGATTTCCCCCCAAAAGTGTATATTTTTTGAAAGTAGACACCCCAGGCTTTCATTTTAGGTGTGTTTTCAAATCTTGCAAACAGCCATTTTACCACCAAGCCTGTGAAAACTTGACATAAGTAAAAAAATTCAGCATTTTTCACTCTTTGCCTTCAATGTTGATGTGAATTTCAAGCACAGAACAGGTGAAGATTTTATAAACTGCATTGATTAGTGTTCGGCTCCTTCTTCTGAGTACGGAAATACCCCATATGGATAGCTTTTTCATGGTTTGTGGGAGCTATGGGTCCCAAATTGGAACATGCGCGTTTCCAGGTTCACACTTTGAATCTTCACAGCTTGCGTTACTGGTGCCATTTCTCATTTGGGCTGTGTAACACTGCTCTTTTTTAAGATTTCCCCCCAAAAGTGTATATTTTTTGAAAGTAGACACCCCAGGCTTTCATTTTAGGTGTGTTTTCAAATCTTGCAAACAGCCATTTTACCACCAAGCCTGTGAAAACTTGACGTAAGTAAAAAAATTCAGCATTTTTCACGCTTTGCCTTCAATGTTGATGTGAATTTCAAGCACAGAACAGGTGAAGATTTTATAAACTGCATTGATTAGTGTTCGGCTCCTTCTTCTAATTACGGCAATACCCCATATACATAGGTTTGTCGGGGTTTTGGGGGAGCTACTGGGCCCAGTTGGAACATGTTAGTTTCCTTTTACAGACATGCCATTTTTACAGCTGGTGCCTTGTCTCATTTCGGTCTGTTTGGCAATGCTGCAATTAATTTTACCCCCAAAAGTATATTTTGTAGAAGAGTAGACAACCCTGGCTTTCATTCTATTTGCATCTTATCAATTTTTTCGCTGCCACTGTATCACCAATCCCTCCCAAAATCTGCAGTAAGGCAGAGAAACACCATTTTTCACATTTCTATTTTAGTGTTGGTCTGGATTTCAATCAGATGATATTTGCAGATTTTTTTAAATGCTTTACATTAGTGGTGAGTTACATTGTATGAGTACGGCAATGCCCCATATGCATAGGTTTGTCAGGGTTTGGGGGAGCTACTAGGCCCAGTAGGGAACATGTGTGTTTCCATTATCAGAGATAAATTTTGATAGTGTTAGATCTAAGGAGGGATGTATTTTGAAAAATAAAAAACAGGATATTTCAGGGGGAAAAAGTGGCCAAATAATAAAAGAACCTTGTGCCTGAATGGTATTCCTTGAAACAGTCACCAATGCAGAGGCCAGGTTTGGAAGGGCAATCAGGACAGTAAGTGGTGGTGTCTGTCCGTATTCCCTTTCTGTAGCAAACCCTGCAGCGCTTCTGTGGTTTGTTCTTTTGGGGAGTTGGGGGGATTTTATAAATAAAATGTACTAACCCGGGTCTTGGTGGAATTATTTCAGACGCACCTTGAAATAAAAATATGGAAATAAGTTGTAGCTGGTACTGTAAAAAGCTACATCTTTGATTGGGGTTTGCCAGCTTGAAAAGTAAAAATGAATTATGGACAGCAGTCTGCATCATATAGATGGCAACTTTTTTATACCATGCCCTACACTTCCTCATTACGAGGTATGGCTGCATTAGTTGATCACTCAGATCAACTCCCCCCATGTTTTTATTATATTCCCTGATGCAGACTGGCTTTCTCATTACCACTGTCCTGCCACGAACAGTGACTGCCACAGATCTGTCCTCATGCATTGTGGTCAGCATGCAGACCTCTTTTTTGTCCCTAAACTTCACTGCCAGCAGCTCCTGTTGGCACAAAGATGAGGACGTCCCAGTTTTTAATTTGGTATCTATGAGTGTTTTGGGAAACTCCCTGCAATTGCGTCTGACAGTGCCACAGGCCACGGTGTCAAAATAAAACAGAGACCTAAATAAAAGGGGGCTGGTGTAATAATTATCAACAAATAATTGATAGCCTTTATTTAATAAGGGGTAAATTAAATCCCAAACTATTTTCCCACTTGTTCCCATAAATTCGGGGCACCCAGGAGGATCAAGTTTGCTGTCCTTGCCCTCATAAATTCTAAAAGCCTGGGTGTAGCCTGTGGCACTTTCGCACAATTTATAAAATTTGACACAAATTTGGATCGCTTTGAGGGGATGTACTGCTTGAACCCTAACCTGCCTTTGTATTTCATTAGGGATTCATCTACACTAATTTCTTTTTGGGGCATATACACTTGGGCAAACTTTTTCTGTAAATGGCTTATTAGGGGACGAATTTTGTATAGTCTATCATACTGGGGGTGTTCTTTTGGGGGGCACAGGGTATTATCGTTAAAATGCATAAAGTGCAAAATGATTTCAAATCTGGACCTGGTCATAGTCTTGGGGAATATAGGGGTATCACATACGGGGTTTTTGCTCCAGTAGGATCGGATACTGGGCTTTTTTATTATACCCATTGCCATTATTAAGGCCCAGAATTGCTTAAATTCTATGAGGTCTATGGGTTTCCATATTTCTTCCTTAACTACAAAAGCTGTAGGGTTGGCGGCAGTATACTGGGCTGCATACAAGTTGGTTTGGGACACAATTTCCCCTAAAATGTCTTCCCCCAAAAATAAATCAAAAAAATTATCATAATTAAATCCCTCAACATCAGTTTGAATCCCTGGGGTGCCTGTAAATTCTGGTATTTGTGGGCAAAAATTTATTGGGGATACCCATTCATTATGATCAGGAGTGGCTGGTGTTGGGGCATTTCTTTGGCAAGATCTTTATGCAGGTGCTGGGGCAATTGCCAGGGCAGCTCTTGGGGCAGCACTTGGGGCATTCCTTTTGGCAGATCTTTTGACAGGATTTTTGGCAGATCTTGTGGCAGGATTTGTGGCAGGATTTTTGGCAGGTGCTGGGGCAGGATTTTTGGCAGGTGCTGGGGCAGTTGCCAGGGCAGCTCTTGGGGCAGTGCGTCTTTTCTTAATAGAAGGCCCAGCGTCGTCAGTAGAGCTGCTCTCAGTTTCTGAAAACTGCTCTATTTCAAAATCTGACGCAGTATCTGTTGCCTCTGAGTCAGATGCCAAAAAGGCATATGCCTCTTCAACGCTATAAGTGCGCTGCATTTTGCCCACTAAATTTTTTTTTCCTTACTCTAACGCTATCCCTAAACCTAACTCTAACCCTAAAACTTACCCTAACCTACGTATATCTAGAACCTACCTAACCCAAGTAAACTACCTATCTAAACTATACTTATTATATATATATATATATTTTTTTTTTAATTTTTTTTTTTTTTTTTTCTCCCTAAACCTAGATCTGTCCCTAAACCTTTCCCTAACACAAGTCTACACTAAACCTACCCACCTACCTACCTAAACTACCTAAATTATATTTTAAATCAATTTTTAATAAAAAAAATTTAAAAAAAATAAAAAAAAAATTCAGAGGATACAAGGGGGATGGGGGGTATCCCACAGATCAGCAGACGCTGATCTGCAGTTTATTGATCACTCTAAAAGTGATCAGATGGGGGGGAACTTGGTGATCACTGTAAAACAGTGATCAAAGGGTTAATTTTATAGTTTAAACTCAGTTTTTTTTTTGCAGGAACTCTGGAACACACTGTCACACGAACTCTCTCTGTCTCTCTCCACCTCAGCAGTGTGCAAGATAGAGGGAGACAGAGATATATGACAGGGACAGTATTTACAAATACTGTCCCTGTCAATCAGCATTTGGAACATGTGATTCGCTCATCAAGCGAATCGCATGTTGCAACAAACTTTTTACTGGTAGTTACTAAGTGTCCCAGTATCGGGACACTTAGTAACAAGCAGCCCGCGCTCTCCCATCGCTCCGTGCGGCCGCGATGGGAGAGTTTAACCCTTGACGTACCGGGACCGTCAAGGGTCGTTGAATCACATTTACCCTTGACGGTCCTGGTACGTCAAGGGTCGCTAAGGGGTTAAAATTTTAGAAAATCTCAATCCTGGTGGAGCGTGTAAGATTTAAGAAACATTATGCCAGGAATGAATATTAAAAATTCAAATGAAAGAAAAGATAAATATTTTTTTTTGCTATTAGATATATTTGACAGTTAGTTTGTTTTTTTTGCAAAAGGGGTGTTAACAAGTAACAAATGTCATATTTTTGGTCTTTTCCAATTATTAAATTTAGCAAATACTTAGTAACTGTGTATTTACATTTGCATAATTTTATTGTTAAACCTTTTGAGTTCCGTAGTTCTGTATACAATGCATTGTATTACTAAGTTTTGGATACCTTTATGGCATTCAAAGGGTTGCATTTGTTGATTATAGAGTTTGTGTTATTTTCCTTTAACAACAATTAAACATTTAAAGCTTGCCTGGTTGCCCAAACTTTAGCATCCACATTTAACATCCATGGAAAATAATTAAATTTAGTATTATAAATCTGACATGCTTTCTTACATCTCCCTGAAGAACTCCAATCTGCAGGGTAGGGTGTTTCTGGATGGGAATAATCTCTATCCTCTCCATTGAAAAGCTGTGTAATGCTATCAGCAGGCTTAACTGGTGAAGACCATAATCTCTCTGATGCTCAGAATGATTTGTTATGATCACTGTGGCCTGCAGAATATAGATTTTAGCTGGGCAAATTTTAAGAGAATGGCAAAGTTATAAGCTATGGAATCTCTAATCCTTTAGCTGTCAGGTATGTTTAAACATATATAAAGTTAATCCCTTTAATGTTAAAGAAGGGGGTTGAGACAATATTTGGGCTCACATATATTAAAATCCACAACTCCCATCATCCACAACTCAGTCAAAGGTTTCCATACGTTGAAGGTACAAACACCGTCTGACCCTGGAACTAAGCTTATAAAGACAACAGTGAATACAAGCTGTAAATACCACAACAGTTTACATGGGAAATGCTTGATGGTTAAATATACACTTGCTGAAACTCACTGGTGATCCATCCACTGCAGTCTTAGCCTTTCAAGTGTTTAAATTTTAAAGGTATAGTAATACATGAAATGTTAAAAAAATATATTTCTTATAATAAATTTTATTTTTTTAATTTTATTAAATATTTAAAATAGTGTTTTCTTTTTGTTATAGAAATCTTTTCATAAGAACACAGCATTCAGTTCTGAGGAATATGAATTGTTTAAACAATTTATGAAATTTAAATATCAAGATTTGGACTCAAATGAGATTTGTACCCAAAATTCTGACAAAGAAAAAAGTAAAACAGATTTAAGAACTATCAATTATAAAGATATTCAGTCTTTTCTTTTACAATCTTTTGATGGTAAGGAAAAAATAAAAAATCAGTGAAAGAATTGCATGGTGAGAGTATTAGTCATTCTAATTTAAAAAAAAGTGTATGTTGTTATCCCAAAATGAATCTTTGTTAGAATGTAAAAATTTAGGGAAAAAAAACCTGGTTACCTAACTTATGAAGAGTCAGACATTCAAACTTAATCGAAACATAATAGAAGTACTTCTGAAGACAAAGAAGATGAGTTTAATGGTGAAAATTTTGAAAGAAAAAAAAAAAGAAAGCAAACCTTCTTTTAATGATGAAGAATTAGACATTTTAACATCTAAGGTAATTTTTTTTATTTTATTAAATGCAATATATTTTAAAATATTCATTATTTTTTATATTAATTCATTTAAAAATATATTTGTTAATAAAATGTTTATTTCAAATGTTCTATTAAATATTTTAACTATATTTTAATTATAATAATTTAATATTAATTTATTTAATTTTTATATGATAAATATTAATATAAACATTATTTTTTATTTTATCCATATTTTTTAATCAAATTTTTTTTTATGAATAATTATATAGTATTATTGATATACCTTATATATGTTATAAATCATGTATGAAATGGAATGGAATAACCTTTATTAACTATTTTAAGCAGTTGATAATATCTTATGAAAATGTTTAAATATCTTAAGTATTTGCAAACCTCTTAGCGAAACCCTCTTGTTCCACCATGTCTATCTCATTACTCCTTTGCCCCTTCCATTACCCTTTTGCTCAACATACATTTATTGGTTCAATCATTGTTCTTTCTGCACGCTTTTTGGTTATTATTAAATTGTTAGTTTTTTTTTTTGTCATCCCATGGCTCTTTCACAAACCTTTTGCTCTCCATACCTCTTTCTTATCATTTTTTATCCACTCAAAGCCTTATTCTTCTAATTTTTGTTTAAATATATCTTTATTGTTCCCTCTTGGCTTTCAACACCTTCTTGCTAAACACACTTATTTTAAACCATATGCCTCTATCTCTTCATTTATTTTCCCCAAAGCCTCTTTCACAACACTATTGTCCCCCAATCAAATTTTGCCTAGTCGATAATCCATAGTACAAGGACCACAGTGATATCTTCAAACCTCTGTTGATTGATGCATCTTATAATCTTTCTGGCTGTGCTGTAGTCATGCGCAGTAATGACTGATTGAATGCTCTATAGCTGATATTGAGTTGGATGCTACAAATTTAGACTGTAGTATTTTCTTCTCAAATTCATTAGATCTTAATCTTTTAGGAAGATGTACATTGAGAAATCCAATCTGATTTTGGAGTGTTCCGCTTTGTATTAGCTATGGTACAGGCAGTCTCTCCTACGCATGATTGTAGACTGCACAGCATTATCTAATATGTATGTTGCCTTTTTGACAAACATCCTAGGAAATAATATTTTTTTTTTATTTGTTCATAAATTATTAAAATTTAAAGTAATTTTGTTGAAAGAGTTGTCATTTTTGCTTTATGATTTTTTTACTTTTTATTTTTAACCCCTTAACGACCGGATGATCAGCGCGGCAACTTGAGTTAAGGACCCCGGACGTTTTTTTTTTTTTTCCGGTTTCAGACTCCCCGAACGGCGTGCAGCCACAGAGGGAGCCCGGAACTCCATGATGGTGATAATACGTCATGGGTCGTTCAGTCAGATCGACCCTTGACGTACTATGACCGTCAAGGGTCGTTAAGGGGTTAAATATAGTTGGAGTAATTTCACATAATGGGGCTCAGAAGTTTTAACATTGTTGTATTTATGTTAGTAAGCATCATCATTTTATTGATTTGATGTGATATTATTCTAATATAAAAATATTTTTTAATTTGGTTAGCAATATATTATTTTTAAATTCATTCTTTAATGAGATTTTATATTGATTTTTATTTTACTTTTATTTTTTAAAATTACAATTTTTAATTATTTTTTAGGTTTTAAAAAATTATAGAAGCTTGGTGATTTGACTCAAAAAACACCTTTACATTTGAAAAACAAAATATGGTCTAATATTACAGAAAAAATTAATGCAGTTGGTCCAGTTTTAAGAACAAATGAAGATGTAAAAAAAAGATGGCATTACATTCGAAGAAGAACCAAGAAAAAAACTGATTTTAATATTAAAGACCAAAAAAAAACCAGGACGAGGAAAACCAAAAATTAAAAAACTTATAACATTTGAAAAAAAGGTAGAGGAAACATTTCATCCATACATGATGGATGGTATTGGAGATATGGACATATCAGATGTTGATGAAAAATCATCCATAGGTATAAACATTTTTAATATGTTTTTATTATTATTATTATTATTATTATTAATTTTTTATAAATTAAAAATAAATTAGTCATTAAATATTTTTAAATGATTATAATTTAATGTATTATTATTATTATTTTATATATAATATATATTGTTTTATATAAATCATAATTTATTTCAAATATTATTTTTTTTTATAGAATATTTAAAAAAAAAAAAAAAAAATTCCGAGCAATTATTTCAAGAGATTGATATGGAAGATAATTTTAATCTGGAAGGTAATATAGAATTATTTATATATTTATTTTTTAACAAATATTCCTATTTTTTTATTTATAAATATTTTTTATTCTATATATAATTATATATTTATATTTTTTTTAGAAATCACTAAAAAGGAAAATATTTGTGAATTTTTTTTGAAGAGAATGATTTATCAATTGATAATATTAATACTGTTTAAGACAAAAGTTCAGAAGACCAAATCAATGTATTAAATAATAATAACCAGTCTTTTTTAGATAAGCATATATCTTTAATGAATTCATATTTTTCTTCTCAAAGAAAACAAATTAGAATTTAATAGAATGTTTAAATAATATTGCATTCAAAATTGAAAATATAGAAGAAACTATTTCTACTAAAATTCATGAATTAACTAATGTAATTTCTAAAGCTTGTAACTCTTTATTAAATGTATCAAAAGAAAATAAAAAAATTATAAAGATGTTACATATCAAACAAACATTAACATTTTTTATCAAAACAATTAATTTTTTGATAATTCTTATCAAAATATACTTTTTTTTAAAAAGATTAATATTTAAAAAAAATACAACTGATTCAGAAGAGAAAAATCCTTCTAAAAGTAATTTTCATCAAAAATAAATATATTCAATCTTTTTAGAAATTACAAATTCTAAATTTTGTGATATTTTAAAAAATTTGACTCCAGATAAAAAAAATTTAAATTTGTGATGATTCAAATCTTGGTTTAAATCTTTTGAAAATATCTAATGATTTTTTTGATGATTGAAATATGAATTATTTTCTGGTTATTTTAAAAAAAATATTTTATTAATTTTTTCTTTTTTTATTTTAAAATTAAATTATAAAAAAAATAAAATAAATTGATTTTTAAATTGTATTGATTTAATTCATATTAAATTATATTTATTTTTATTTGTTTCATAAATCTAACATTTTTATTTTGGATTTTGCAAATAAAGTTATTTAAAAATCATGTTATTTATTATTTTATTAAATATGTCAACATATATGATAAATATGTATATTTTTAAAAATAATTAAATTTTAAAATTAAATTAAAGGTTCAAATATAAAATAATGAAATGTAAAGTTCAGCTTGAGATTCTCATGTAACAGTCTTTTTCATCTCACTGGAGATGACCTATTACAGGTAGCGTTACTAAACACCATACAGACAGCAAATTCTGGTACTTGTTGGATAAAGACTCATTAGCCCTTTTAGTGATATATGGGTATGGAATGTATAGTATTATATGTTTGTGTAATATTTTAACATTTATTTGTGTCGTGGTATGCATACTTGTGTGTTAAGGGCGTGTGTGTTGCGTGTTTGCATTTTGAGGGCATGCTTGTGTGTTTTTTGTTGAGTGTGTAGTAGGCATACGTATGTATGTGTTCTGTGTGTGTGTAGTCTGTATTTGTTGTATATGCGGTGTGTGTATTGCAAGTGTGTGTTTGTGTGTATGTTTTGCAGGTACATGTGTGATGTGTTTGTGTTTATATGTTTGTATATTCTCAGTGTGTGACCATGTTAATCCTTAGTATTGTACAGTATTGAAAATTACATTCATTTTGCGAATCTTTGTCAGTTAAAGGAATAAGAAATATCATGCATATTAACATTATACATTAGAGAAATAGATGGCGTATTCTGAATATACTCCTTGTTATTTTTGGTGAGTGCTGCATAGAAAAAACAATGTTTTAAGCATAAACATAACATTGTAGTGTCAGAAAATGTATGTCCCCTAAAGTATCAGCAATATTTTAAATATCAATAATGGGACAGTGGGGGATGTGGACATTTAATTGAGTGTTTGTATGTAGTAATGACATATATAGTGTGTGGATGAGATATGCTAATGTTCTCCTTGCTGTGCACTGATATATATATATATATTTATTTATTTATTTTTAATTTTACAGTTTATAGGATAATATATTATGTGCTCTTATATGTGAGCCCCAGGATATGTTTATTTTTGCTGAGTGTTCAATAATGTGATCTGACAGTTGTGGACAAATACAAATTACCTCCTAGATGCCTAACTTTGGATGTTTGAGGCATATACATAAAATGTGAAGTTCCTTTTTTTTTTAATACAAATGATTGTAAAATCCTGTGTAAATGGACCAAAACAGTAAAACATTAAAATTTTAAAGTTTATATTAACATCATAACATGTTTTTTTTTTAAATCGTGTATTTTTGTTTAAAAGGACAGAGGTATGTTCCCTTTGGTCCCATTAATGTTGAAAATATAGGGTAAATAAAGTTTTTGTAAAACTACCTAGAAAGTTATAATTATGCAATTTTTGTCTAAAATACCTGTATTGGTAATAACAGCATAGTAGTACCACTAAACAATAGTTTCCATAAGAATTTCTCTGAATTAAACAAAGAAAATAGCTAAATTGACATGTGAGGCCTAGGAGCATCACTAGCACACGTTTGATGTGTGCAGCGGTACCTTTTTCCTCCTCCTCTTTTTTTGAATGTTAATATGAACATTTAAAAAAAAGGTTTAATTATATTTATATTAATTTTGTAATGTTGAATCCTCTTGTAAAATTTTAATATTTTCTTTCTTCAAAATTATATTTCTGTAAAAAAAAAAAAATTAAAAATAATACATTTTTAAATATTTGTGAAAAAAAGAAAAAATATATTATAAAAGTTATGAAAAATAGTTTTAATATTTAAAGTATATATTGTTTCAAAAACTTGGTTAATATTTTAATTCAACATAGATTTTTATTTAAATGTTTTAAATATTTAAAAATATTTTAAAAAGTAATTAAAAATGAATATAAAATAATAGATTTTAAAAATAATAATTATAATTATTTTAAATATTTTTTAATTTAAAGATTTATTTTATATAATATATCTTTTTAAAATAAAAATGTAAATATATATATATATATGTTTATATCATACAATGATTATGAATATATATATATATATATATTTATTTTTTTTTTTTAAATGGATGTTATATGTAGACAAGACAATTTTTAAATAAAATAATATTAATCAGATTTTAATTCAATTTTTTTACAATCAATAAATATTTCAAATGTATTAATATATTAATAATATATGGCATTGACTGTGCAGACTTCCCTCTCATCTCTCTGCCCTACTGCTACTACTACTAACATAGACCCTCTGGTCCATGAATATAACACCTCATTAATGTCCTCCTTGTACCTGCATGCTCCCCTCCATCAACACTCCCGCCCCAGGAATCTCACACCCTGGTTAAATTCAACAACCCTCATGCTACACACCTGTTGTTGAACTGCAGAACGCCTCTGGTGAAAGTCTCATTCTGTTGCCGACTTCCACCATTATAAATTCATGCTATCCTGTTTTAACACAGCTCTCACCCAGACTAAACAGAAATACTTCTCTAACATCATCACTACCCACAAATCTAACCCACATGACTGCTTTAAAATCTTTTGATTCTCTTCTCAAACCCCCAAACTTGAACTGCTACTCCTTCTCCAACACTCCACAGGACTTTGCTGACTTTTTCAAAAATAAGGTACAGTCCATCCAACAAACGATACCCTCTACATCCTCTCCTCCTATGCCTCTGATTCATAGTCCACCCCAAGCAACCCTCAGCTCATTCTCCCCTACAACAGAGGAGGAGGTATCTCTTTTACTATCCTCCTCTCCACCCACTACCTGCCCCTCGTATCCCATGTCCTCTCACCTTGTTAAGGCTCTTGCAAATACTCTTGCTCCCAGCCTTACTAATATTTTTAACTCCTCTCTCTCTCCCAGAACTTTTCCATCCTCATTCAAACATACAATAGTCAGACCTATACTCAAAAAACGCTCAGTCAACCCCATCTGCCTTTCAAATTACTGTCTGGTTTCACTCCTCCCCTTTACATCTAAGATCTTGGAATGCCTTGTATTCTCCCGCTTAATCTCGTTTCTTAAAGGGATAGTAATACTTAAAATGTAAAAAAAATATGTTGTAGGGTTTATCCCCCTGAGTAAAACAAGGGCACTCCCACTGCTGAAAGGTGTTTCATTCAAAAGTTATTAATTTTCAAAGTTGAATTTTTTAGGTGCAATATCACAGTGGCCTGAAATTGTACAGTGGCGCTGTTGCTACACGATCCTATGGATAGCTCTGGTCAGTTGACCATAAATCTCCATAGGATGGTGTAGCAACAGCGCCACTATACAATTTCAGGCCACTGTGATATTGCACCTAAAAAATTCAACTTTGAAAATTAATAACTTTTGAATGAAACACCTTTCAGCAGTGGGAGTGCCCTTGTTTTACTCAGGGGGATAAACTCTACAACATATATTTTTTTACATTTTAAGTATTACTATCCCTTTAATACAAGCTCTCTTCTTGACCCTTTACAATCAGGTTTCCGTTCCAACTATTCCACTGAGACAGCCCTAACAATAATTACAAATGACCTATACACAGCAAGGGACAAAGGACACTTTACTATACTAATCCTACTAGATCTATCTGCTGCTTTTGACACTGCTGACCATGCACTCCTACTGGACACACTACACACCCTTTGCATCTGTGATACATCTCTAGAATGGATTTCCTCCTACCTCTCTAAATGTACTTTCAGTGTTTCTTTAGCTAACACTTTCTCATCTCCCCTTGACCTCTCAGTAGGTGTACCTCAGGGATCAGTCCTGGGACCACTTCTTTTTTCACTCTACACCCTCTCACTTGGTGACTTCATCTCATCTTTTGGATTTAATTACCATCTGTATGCAGATGACACACTAATCTATCTGTCTGTCCCTGACCTCACTCCAGCTGTGCAATCTCAAGTCACTCAATATCTCTCAGCTATTTCATCATGGGTGGCCTACTGCCAACTCAAACTTAAAGGAACAGTAACCTTTTTTTATGAAAAAATATATACTGTAGGGATTTTCCTATTGAGTAAAATAAGGGTACTCCCACTGCCAAGAGATTTATATTTCCAGAGTTAATGCAGATTAAACCCATGTTTTTTTTACATTAGCAGTGTCCTCTAGTGGTCAAATTCTAATTAGATTTCCTGGTAGATTCTAATGGAGAGGAAAGTCAGAAAAGTCACAGACATACAGTTCTCCATAGAATGTGATAGAAACTGCCTGTCATTTCCTGTCAGTTAGAACTTCCAGGAAGTAAACACAGTAAATTCACTTCATGATTATTTAAACTGCTATACATGTTGAATAAAACATCTGACAACGATAGGAGTGACCTTGTTTTATTCAGCAGGAAATGCTCTGTAAAATATGTGTTTTCATAAAAAAAAAGTTTACTGCTTCTTTAATATGACTAAGACAGAGCCGGTGGTGTTCCCTCCTAAAACCCATCCACCAACCCCCTTCTCCATCACAAGAGAAAACACTTCCATACACTCAGTATCCAAACTACGCTGTCTTGGGGGTCATACTTGATTCTAAATTTCTCCCCCCATATCCAAGCTTTCACTAGAACATTTAGCTTCTCCCTAAAAATTATTGCAAAAATACTTTTGTTCCTCTGCACATCAGCGGCTAAAACACTATTTCAGGCACTCGTTCTCTCTAGACTTCACTACTGCAACATTCTACTCTCTGGTCTTCCTGTTTCTCATCTCTCTCCACTTCAATCTGTTATCAATTCAGCAGCAAGAATCACCACATTTGCTCCGAGATATCTTCCTTATCATCTCCTCCTGAAATCCCTCAATTGGCTACCTATAAAGTATCTTATTTCTTACAAGGTTCTCCTCCTCTCCTGTAAGTCTTTCTGCTCCATAGTACCCTCTTACATTTCTGCTCTTATCTCCCTCTACACCCCTTACCGCCCCCTACGGTCTTCTCAAGAGTTCTTCCTGTCCTCTCCTTACACAACTCGAGCCATCTCTCAACCACAAGCGTTCTCACTGGCTGCTCCTCGACTCTGGTATGCCCTACCCATCACCATTCGCCAATCATCCACACTCATCACTTTCAAGTATCTCCTCAAAACCCACCTACTCAGGGAGGCAGCTCAGTAGCAATAGCCTGCTCTTGCACACTGTCACAGCAAAATCCTTCTGCATTTCTTTCACCACACCTTGTACCTGCACTTATAATCCTCCTCCTACTGTCTCTGTTTGTCATTATGAATTCAACTTAGATTGTAAGCTGTTTGAGGCAGGGTCCCTTTCCCAGTCCAGGATTCCCCTGCTACACTTTCCCCCACGAATAATGAAATGATTGCACTTAAAGGGATAGTAATACTTCGTTTTATCTTTATTTTATTTTGTAGGCATGAAAAAAACATAAGGAACAATATAAGTCTTATCTCTCAAACCTTTATGGTTTAAGAGATATTCACAAGCAAAGGTTCCCTTTTCCGCCCCTTTTTCCTAGTGTAAGCCATCTCTTCTCAGATGTGAATCTGGTTGTAAGACCAGACAGATAACAGCAGGGGACAATCTTCTTTGTATGAAAACAATGAAAGCCCTGCCCCCCTTGACAAGTTTTTCAGGTTTTTCCCTTATCTTAATTGAATATTGTCCCTCTTTGCAGTCTACCTGGGCACCTCCCTTCTGATCTGGCTGAACGGGGGAGGGGATACTTTGTGAATATCTCTTAAACCATAAAGGTTTGAGAGATAAGACTTATATCGTTCTTCATGTTTTTTTAATGCCTACAAAACAAAATAAAGATAAAACGAAGTATTACTATCCCTTTAATGTTCTTAACCCAGTTCTGTAGTTTTTTATTATATTGTTTCAACTTTTGTTAAGCGCTTTGTACATGTATGGCGCAATATAAGTAAAGATACATACATATTAAAGATAATAGCAGAATAGTTTGATTCATTCATTTGGGATTTTTCAAAATTGATAAAATATTATAAATAATTATTATATTATTATAAAAAAATGTACTTTATTTTAGTTTTCAATTAAATTATAATACATAATCATAGATATAGGGGTTAAATATTAAAATGACTATAATATAAATTTTAATTTTTAATAAAACATTATTTAGTTATTTTTTTAAATCTACAAATATTGAGGTGTATTATATTTAAATTAAATTTTATGAATAAAAAGTTTATTATTAAGTTAGATTTAAAATGGGTGTTAATAGCCAATTTCTTAATCGATATCCATTATCACCTGAAAAGAAAATTACAAGACAAATTGATTGATATACCTTAACCCTTTGAGTGCCAGAGGGGTGCACAACTCATTGCAACGTATTCTGGCATTCAAAGGTTTAACATGCTCCTACAATGCTCTTTTTATTTTCTGATTCCCATTTGCACAACCCAAACACATACATGAAAAATACTGCAATTATGGCCCAAAGTAAAGGAGAAATAAAACAACATTGATGTAATGGCGTACCTCCCAAGTATCCCTTTTTAAGAGATAGTAGTATCACATGTCTCTGATTATCAGAGTACCTACATTTCACAAACGTACGCCCAACTGTCATGACATGATGGGCAATGCTGTCCCTCATTGCTAGTGTGTGTGTATATATATATATATATATATATATATATATATATATATATATATATATATATATAAAACAATGATTATAAAAAATCCATTAAAAGCATTACAAACTAATGTGATACCCAACACTGTGGCATTCAAAGGGTTAACATGGCCTCTTCAACTCATAAGCCTGTATCCTTCCATATTTTCCCAAAACTATACATATACACGCTCACCACACACACACACACACACACACACACACACGCAATACATATACACAGCACATGCGCAATACACGCACAAGCACATACACACATAAATACACACACATATACACACAAATATATTTATATATACACAAACACACATACGTATACACACACACATATATAAACACATACACACACATATACATACATATATATATATATATATATTACTATATATATATATATTAAAAATATATGTACAAATTCTCTTTAATAATTTTTAAACGTAATATTAGTATATTGTTTCATTATTTTTTTAAAAATTACACAAATTATTTTAATTAACCGTTTGCTTGATAGTTAAACAATGCATTGCAAAGCAAAACATTACATAACACTCTAGCATTCAAAGAATATATATTTTTATGTAGATTTTCAAAAATATTTTAATTACTCATTAATATAAATAAATATTCACAACTTACCAAAATATTATTATAAATTATTAACCTATTAATTTTGTTTGTTTTTTTAAGTTAAATGAAATATTAACGATTTTATAATCAATGTAACCTTAAAATTAACAAAAAAATTTATGAATAAAAGTTATTAAATGATATGAAAAAAAGTTGTTAAAAATTAACTAAAATGTCTTGTCGAAGAATAGAACCAACATTATATAAAATCTTCATTAAATCTTATTTAATAAGATTTTTTTTGTCGACCACAATGAACTAATGACGTTATTAGGTTGACTTCCTGTTGCCGTTTGCGCTAAAAGAGATCACATGACAACAAACGGAGCAAATAGAGCACACCACAGAAGAATTTACAGCAAGAAGAACACAGATGTAGATCGCTGCAAACTAAAAATATAGATTTCTCGTAAGTGTCCAGCGAATCTAAATAGGTAAATATTACAAAATTAATGTAAAAATTGCATAAATATACTTTTATACTCACCCATTAACCCTTTGAGTGTCAGTGGGGTACACAACACATTTCTTTTCAATGCATTGCGTACCCCTCTGGCACTCAAAAAGTTAATTTATTTATTATAAAATTACATCACCTTAATGGGATATCGTTTTTTTTTTTTTTTTATTTAAAACTAGATGATATGAACGAGGACAAAGACCAAAATTCTACAAATGATAAAAATAAAAACTTAAATGGGAAAATAAATGTAGATGAAAAAGGTAAGTTGAACACTTTATAAATATTGTTGTATTTAATGATTTGTTTTTTGTAATTAACGATTAAAAGATTAAAAAGTCCAACTAATACTGAACTATTCAACATGACAAATACTTCAAAAAAACACCAGTTTCAGAATCTTCTTACAGTAGAACAGATTAATCTAAATACTGAAGATGATTTTTATAGTAGTGACAGCGATAGAAACAACACAGACAGATCTTGATAATGAAAATTTATTTAAAAAATTTGAAAATTCAGAAATTGTAGAAGTTGATACAATCATTATAAATAATCAAGAAAATAAAAATACTGAAAACAATAAATCACTGTATCAGATATTTACAAATATCTTAAAATCAGATTCAAATGATAATATTGAACATAAAAACACCTCGATACCAAATGAAAATATAAATGAAGAGTCAAAATCTAATCCAACATCCTTTTATGAAGAGGATTCTAGTCAATTTACATATAGTTCTTCTAAAGACACTTGTAGTACATCAGATAATCAATTAATAGATTTAAGTTCTCAAAGTGACAATAAAAATGAGTCTGCCAAAGAATGTTTGCCCAAAAAAAAGACAAGAAAAAAAATATAGCAGAAAATCCATCAATTACATGCTAAGCATGTATGGGTTATTCTAATGATATTAGGGATAAAATTTAGTTAGGCAGTACATAGGTTAAAATGAAATTATAGAACACACTTTCTATTACAGAGAGAGAAAGAGATAATATGTGTAAGTTTTTAGTATGGGAAAGGCATAAAGGCACCACATAATCCTGCAATGTGGTACATAGTTCTCAAATACAAAACAATGATGAATATCGTTGGAAATATTCAATATTAAAGAATTTTTAAAGCATAAATTAATTTCATAATCCTTTCCAACCAAAATTAATTCTCTAGTATGTTTGTTATGATATAATCATGCACAGTAGAGACTACCCTCGATATGGAATTCTTGACTGTGCATGATTGCATCACGTGAGAAAGGCAACGCAAGACTACATAGTATGAAGCATTCATCTAGTAGCCTCAAAAATCATTGAATGTAAGAAGGGTACACAACACATTAAAACACAATGCCTTCCGTAACCTTCAGACATTTTATAGGAATAACATTACACAGTCCTTGAGCCAGGTTCATAGAAATGTATGCAAGTTTTTATATATATATAAATAAAATGAATTGATGTATATTAAATTAAAACTTACAAATATGAATTTAATAAAATTAATTTGAAAACAAATGAATAACTTTTATTTATTTTAGAGGAGTATAAGATTACTAAATCAACAAAGGAAAAAAACAAAGAAGATTATAAACTGCAAACATCAATCCAAAATTATGAAAATTTAAAAAAGTACATGAAAAAAATTGCTTCATTTTCAAGATGTTTTAAATAAGCAAGGATCAGAAATATGTAACTTTGTGAGATTGTTAGCTTGCCGAAGCCTCTTTCTGGGTGGGAGGAGCCATCCAGAGGTTAGCAGGAAGCTATATGTTCTGAAGTAGGCAGGTAGGAAATCCAGAATGCAGGGTAACTATCAAGTAGAAATAGTAGGCCAAGGATAGATCACTTGAGATAGAGCAAGTCCAGAATAACAGGCCAGAGGTCAGGGCAGGCTGAGATAGTGCAAGTCCAAGAAAACAAGCCAGAGGTCAGGGCAGGTTGAGATAGAGAATGTTCAGGATAACAAGCCAGAGGTCAGGGCAGGCTGAGATAGAGCAAGTCCAGGATAACAAGCCAGAGGTCAGGGCAGGCTGAGATAATGCAAGTCCAGTATAACAGGCCAAAGGTCAGGGCAGGCTGAAATAATGCAAGTCCAGTATAACAAGCTGAAGGTCAGTCCAAGGTCAAGGAAGCTGGTCTGGAATAGGTATGCGAGATCCAGAGAAGAGATCAGAGAGAGGGCCACTGGAAGAAGCTGGCTGGCCTGGAGGATGCTAGCTGGCCTGGAAGGCACAAGCTTGGTTGGAAGATGCTGGCTGGCCTGGAAGGCACAGGTTTGGCTGGAGGATGCTGACTGGCCTGGAAGGGACAGGCTTGGCTGAAGGCTGCTGGCTGGCCTGGAAGGCACAGGTTTGGCTGGAGGACGCTGGCTGGCCTGGAAGGGACAGGCTTGGCTGAAGGCTGCTGGCTGGCCTGGAAGGCACAGGACTCGCTGGAGGGTGCAGGCTATGCTGAATAGCGAAGGCTAGGCAGGATGCTGGAGAGCACAATGCGGCTAAACAAACCGCCCAGGACTCGAGCTACAACTCAGCGCCAAGTCCCGGTTCCCGCCGGCTTAAGTGGAAGCCGGGTGACCAGTTAATGACGTTGGTGCGACGACCGACATCAATTCCTCCAACTGCACATGCGCGGGAACACGCGTATACGCCCAGCCATCCTGAAGCCAGTCAATCTACTGGCAAGGAAGGCGAAGATCGTAACAAACGTGAAGAAAATTGTTACTAATGTAAGATCTGATATCAAATACTTAAAAAAGAAAAAAGTTTTTCTACAAAAATTTAATTAAAAAAGTTAGTTAAATTGATAGTAATACCTAGTTTAAACTTCAATAATTATTATAGACATTATAAGAAAATTAAGAACTATGTAAGTCTTATCTATTAAACCTTTATGGTTTAAAAGATATTCAAAACTAAAGTTCCCCCCTCCGTGATGTCAGCACTCTAGCTGACAGACTTGGAATCTGTTCCGCAGATCAGCCGGTGGCTTTTCAACAGAGCAGAGTTCACTATATTTTAAAAAGTTCATCTTCATTGGAACAGTCTACAAAGTGTGCTTGTAAACCAAGCACACTTTGTAGAAAGCTCCAATGAAGTAGTTATTTTTAAAGATTGTGATCTCTGCTGTGCTGAAGAACCGCTGGCTGATCTACTGACCAAATTCCAATTCTGTCAGCTAGAAGGTAGACTTGGCTAAAACAGACAAGAAGAGGGAACTATAGTTTTGAATATCTATCAAACTATAAAGGTTTATTAGAAAAGACTTACATAGTACTTAATATTTTTTACATGTCCTTATTTGACAGGAGTAACAGAGCCTTGAAGTGGACCTATATGTACAAATAGGACAATGTATCCAGCATATCTGGTACCACTGGTTTGGTACTTCCTGATGATATAATGTTCATTAATACAATCATCTTTGGACTATATTCACCTCGGACCACACTCTCATAATAAAAAAAACTTTCTGCCTCCTTTGGAGTTGACATTAGTGATCCCAGTGAGTTCCATTTTGACACAAATAGCTAAGGATGATTCCTGCTGTTAATCCGGACTCATGAGTGGTGATATTACCCTTTTTGCCCAATCCCACTTGTAAGTGGCAACTTCACTCTATATATACTTCAAACTGTATACCATACCACTATTTCAGTGTCCCTGATCGGTTGGACATTTGATTTGTATTATACCAGGAAGGCACACACCACGTGGAACTTTCAATTTTGATCTGTGTGGTTGGACATTTGATCTGCAGCATACCAGAACTGCATATACCACATGGAACTTTTTATTTTGGATCTAAATGTTTTCATCAACTACATACCCTGGGAAGTTACCACATTGTGTGTTCCCCTTTTGGACAATACTGATTATCACCTTCCTTTGGACTAGTATGTTGGACCTTTATTATTTGAATTAAGTGTTAATTAGTTCTCTATTATCCATCTACCACCTGCTATGTGTATGGTTTGGGTTATGTAACCCGAATACAATATTTACTCTTTTCTTTCAGAGGTTTGCGATCACAACTCTACATACAGTACAGCCCACTTCTTACAATGCACACGATTCCTAAATTTTCCCTGAGTGGCACTCCGACAAGATAAGTTATCTGATTGCCGGTTCTTTTTCATTTACGGGCATTCTGCCCTTTCAGTGATCCGTGGACATTTGTATAGCATTGGACTCATGTATGTATGCTTGCTTATGATTACTAGAAATCATTGCGCACCTCTGCGGGGCTGTACTCCACCCTCGGATGGTCTCCCTTTACATGGTTTACTGTTTTTATCAGTACTTGTTCCTCTGCCAATTAGATTTGTTTGCATTGGCACGCAACCCATTTACCATTCCTCATGTTCAGGTATGATTTACATTTAATGTATATCTGATGTTCTTTTCCACACTATAGCTCTCAGCCCGGTACACGTTAATGTTGTCTCCCTATACATTTGAGCACTTTGGTCTCCAGCGCATCGCGCAGCCGCCTAGACGGATCTGTTACTATGTTGCCCCAGGTCTCTGAGCGCTTATACTAATATGTTTCCACAGATTGGGGGGGGTCACATGTAATTGTCTTATTCATTTTGTTGTCTCTCCAACATGTTGGGAAGTACTTTGATGTACAGATGTTTGCCTATTTATAGGGGAGCTTTGATCTCCCACGCAACATACCAGCCGATACATATATGATACTATGTAACACTTGTCAATGAGTTGGTATGCCGTGCATATGTTTTGTCATTCAGTGTGTTTAGCGACTTTTGAATATCATTTAATATACATGACCATGTATCTGGGATTGTCCCTTTGATGCCGCCTTGTCATGGAGCGCGTTCCTTTCTGGTGCGCTCCTAGCCATTACGGCGCTCGGGAGGTTAATACAGATTATGCTTTGTGTGATCACTTTATCCTGTTTATGAACCATATTCACACTCTAATGAGACACGGATCTTTTGATGAAATTTCATCTTGACTTCAATAGTAGCATTGTCCGTTACTTGATATCCATATGCAAATACAGTATTTTAAATTCACCTATCACTAGCGCTAATTTTGGCGCTATTTGAGGAGTGAGGGTTTAAGAAGGGAATGTTTTGTTTGTTCACATGTTTATCCTGACGAAGGCTGCCCAGTGCATCCAAAACGTTGATTCAATAAATAACCACAATTTTGTCACCATCGATTTTGAAGACCTGTGAGTGCTTTGTTCGCCCTGGACTTGTGTGTGTGTGTGTATATGTATATATATATATATATATATATATATATATATATATATATATATATCCCACAAACAAAAAAATATTCTTTAAAAAAAAAAAGAAAAAGAAAATTTTTTCTTAATTAAAACTCATCACTATTATCAGTTCATAGGATACAGAAGGCCACTTTTTAAAAAAAAAAATTGACATGGACATATGAAAAGTAATTCCAAAACGCACTTCTTCATCACCCAGGAACAAGAAAAATAGGTTTGAATAAACAGAATCTAAATAAGCATACTCATAATAAAAAAGGGCTTTACTCTCACATGACTTATTATTCAAAAGTAGAAATTGAAACAATGATGATGAACCCACATCAAAAACACCTAGCATGAATAACCCCTTAAGGACCCATGACGGTCCTGGACCATCATGGGTTGTTATATCCTTAAGGACCCAGGACAGTCCAGGACCGTCATGGAATTCCGGGTTCCCCACGTGGCTGCATGCCGTTCGGGGAGACCGGAATGGGATTCAGCAAAAAAAATGAAAAAAAAAACAAAAAACTGGTCCTTAAGTGACAGACCTGTACTAACACGCCGTGACTAATACGGAGAGGACCGGAGAACCATAGTCCTCTCTACATACCTTCCTGGGAGAACTTATTCCCAGAAAAGGTGCTCAGAGAGTACTACGATCCAAATACATAACGCCCCGTTCCCTATCGACCGCAGAGCATTTGGGCACTCTGTACTGTGCATGACTGCAGCGTGATCAGTGAACAAAGAGGCTCCAGCCTGAATCCGAGGTAGCAGGGTGACACTGTGGCCTGTGTACACAGGCTTTTAAACCAGTATATTTATATATAAACACACACACACACAAATTATTATATAGGATTTTACTACACTTTCAACATGACATAAAATTTTTGTCGTATTGACGACATTTTATTGCCGATAAATCTGAAAGATTTTCAAAAAGAAATAAAATACTAATGGATATATAAGCCATGCCCTAGACCCGCCCCTTTCAATGACAAATCTTGATTTATTTCATACACAACGGACATTACTAATTTTTTTTCACAATTACAAAAGAAAATATGTCGTACAAACATAAAAATCCTTATTTTTGTCTTTTAAACAACATTTTTTTGTCGTTACCTTTTTGAACATACGGTCCTAAGTGTCAATGTGTGGAGGAAGTAATGTAAGGCTAATACAAGAAAGGACCTGCACATTATTACTTAATTAGCATAATCTATAAAGCTAAATGATTCAAAAATGTTTTTAATGGGAAAAAAATGGCTAATATAACATATAAGTGATTTTGATGGCTTTATGTGGTGTGGACAATACATTGTTGTGTTATATAACAATTTACTGTGTAATGTAATATATAGAATTTGTATGTCAGTTTTACTGCCTCTTCTTTACCTGATTTTGGCAGGCCACATCTACCTTTAGTACCTGACACTCATGGGTAAAATGACTTATTGTTTAAGTGTAACTTTATATATCTACTTATCTCTGTGTGTCATTTCTGGGCTTACTGTAAAACAGTCATGGCCTGTGTTTTTACTGGCTCCTGAGACCTGGAGAGATTGACAAGCTTGATAAGAGAGACTTTTCTTGTCAGGGGCCATTTTGGACTTGGGAAACTCTCTGAGGTACAGGGTGAAGCCAGAAGAGAACCCAGCAAAAATGTGAGTTTTACACTGGTACATTGTCCTGAGTTGCTGCATTGTCTTTGACTTTTTCCAGACTGTAGAAGCTTACACAGTAGAAAACGTTAAAGGAGCAAAAACATCATCCATAGCGTTACCATTTATATGATATTTACTGGACATGTACTCTTTTCACGGGCTTAATAGCCTGCCTGTGATGCTGGTTGTCAGGACAGGAGGTGGACTTGCAGGGCAGAGGGGGTGTTACTAGGCAGAACAGATGCAGAAACAACAACCAGGAACAGTCACTGAGAGCTTGGAAGTAGAGAAAGATAGTCCAATTCACTTACAGATAAAACCTGGCTGATGGGTGGCCATGGGTTGGCAGACAAAACTATCTCTCAAGGCTGTTTCCCCTGAGACCTGCTTGAGAGCAAAGCTAAGGTGCCAAGCTAGGGAGTGGTGTCAACTGAAAGAAGCTCACACAGGTGAATAACAGGACTAGGAGCAGGGGCGGCCCTAACATGGGTCCCGGTGGGTCCCTGGACCCAGGCGGCACTTTGACTGGGGCGGCCATTTGCCGCCCCAGTCAGTCATTTTTGGGCCAGCCTGCCGCCAGGTCTATCTCCACACCTTATGGGACAAAGTTTTTCGAATGCCTGATTGAGGCTGAGCCACACTAATTACTGTCACAGCAGGCACGCTGGTCAGGGTGTCACTTCTCTTTGTGTCCAGCCGACAGTCACTTGTCACTGAGTCGGCAGCCCAGCTCTGACCGTGTCAGTCAGGGCTGGGCTGCCGGCTAAGTGACAAGTGACTGCCGGCTGGAGACAAAGTGTAATGACAACCTGCCAATAGCACCTGCTGTCAGGGCTGGGCAGCCTGCTCAATGAAAAATGATTGATCCTAACACAATATGTTAGGAAAGGAAGAGATATATGTGCTGATAACTAGAGCAAACTTAACCCTTTAAGTGCCAGAGGGGTACGCAACGCATTGCTTTGCAATGCGTTGCATACCCATGTGGCACTCAAAGGGTTAATAAACAAGTGCAGATTGTGGTGGTATTAACCCTTCGAGTGCCAGAGTGATATAGAATGCATTGCAAAGCAATGCATTCTGTACCACTCTGGCACCCAAAGGGTTAAGTGCCACGTTGGATTATATTGTGTTAGAACATATAGGGAATGCTGATTATGTGTATGATGTCCAGATGCACATTTAGCATTAACCCTTTGAGTGCCAGAGGGGTACGGAATGCATTTCGTTGTTGGACCCAGGCAGCACAATGTCTTGGGCCAGCACTGACTAGGAGCTCGCAATCAAGGTTGCAGGATCCAAATCAGCAAACAGAATCAGGTGTGGAAGGAAGCAGAGATGAGGACTGGTGGCAAACAAGCATGTTCAGAATTCAAAGCAAAGATCATAGACGGAACAAGAATCTCAGCACTGGAGCACTTAGTCAAGTAAGACACTATAAGGGTGCGCTGAAGTGCCTGTTAGGCTGTTTGATATAGGCCTTGGAGGCTGTGTCCTGTAAACATAAAGGAAGACAAACTATAGCACAGCTGGAGTGAAAGAAGTGGGTGTGTCCAAATAAGCTGGCAGAGCTGCAGATAACAGCAACGGGACTTTCTGTACCAGCTTCTTACACAGACCAACAAATATCTATTTACAAATCCATTTATACAGAACACACACACACAGGTCTTGTCAAAGCTGAAAACTTGCAAATGTTATTTCATCAATGTTTCAGCCCTACCTTGGCACTTTGTCAAATATGATGACTACCTCTTCTTGACCTTGTAGGATAATAGATGTATTTCTTTCATGATACAGTGTTTTTTGATTTGCAATACAGCAGTCTGCCAGTTTTATTGGGGGAAGGGGGTTGGGTCATTCTCTTCAGTATAACAATCCAAACTTAACAGTCTGCCCATGGAATGGTACTTGTACCCCCCCCAAGAAAAAAAAATGGATATTTAATATAGAATAGCAATGTGTGTATACTACTTCTTTTTACAAATGGGCTGGTACTCACTTAACAACTCTCTGAGTGTCAGAGAGGTATTCAACGCATTGTATCACTTATCAAATCCATCAGTGTCTCAGTGTTTATGCATTGCATTTCCTTCCTTGGAAATGCAGAACAAAGATAGACTAGCACTGCAACTGTGTTACCTCTGTCACAGATGGACTGGTACTCGCCTTAATAGAAGTCTTTTTCACTTACCGAATTTACCGGTTTGTTGATCTTTGCACACAGACCTTAGTAATCAATGTGTTTTCTGCCCCTCCACATGCCACCTAATGTCCTTGTGTTTGTGACTTCTGTCGTAGAGTCCATGCTTCTCTTCCAGTATCATTACATATAAGTCTCAGAGTATAATTCCCCCCCTCAAAAAAAAAAACCAAACACATATATGGAACAGCATTGTAGATATTCCACCTCTTACACAGACGTGCATGTACTCACATAACTAGAGATCTTATTTTAATGTGGCTACAACCACTATTGTGAATAGGCCTGAATTTACCTCTCACATACCCCGAGGCAAGATATGATCCGACCACATCCCTCTCATGTAGTCAGATCTACATATAAAAACTCCAGATAAATAACAATATTTTTGGTTAATAATTTGGTTGCTAGTCAACGTCAATTATGCACAACAGGCAGTAATAGACTAGACTGGTCAAAAGTACTATACATGAGCTATGTACCTACATTAAACTCCTACTGTGTTCATGAAGCAAACTGCTGAATTGTATTGCCCATTATTAGACAAGCTTGGTTGCCTTGATCTTCATCTCCCATTGAGACTATGCGCAATATGCAAAAAGGTAAAGTGGAATAATTATGGTGCAAACCAGCTGCACTGCAACCTACTGGATGCTAAAGAGTTCTCCAGCACATTGCTCTCTAGGATTCAAAAGAGTTTAAAACTTCCAAACAAATCATAGGGACCTGGGGAATGTTTGAAACTATGGGCATCAGGGGGGTGTGCAATGTCTTATACCAACTAAAGTTAACAATTTGGCTGGACCACTAACAACACAGTGTAACAGCCACATATCATGATTATACATATGTAACAGGAAACACGTGGAGTGCTGGGTAATATTAATGGATGTTTTTCAATTTGTCTCGGGTGTTATGCTGATTTTAACTAATATAGAATACACGTTTTACATTTTATACGTTAATACTGCCTGTTACATTGTGTTGTTAATGGTGCAGGTACATCATTAACTGTTTGTTACAGTGTTAGTCTTAAAGTGGACCTATAACCTTCAATTTCCTTTATGTATTTGAAAACTTCAAGGGATAGTAATAGATCTTTTTATTGAAAGGTAATTCTGTAGATAGTAAAAAATAAATGAATTGCTCCCAGTACAATCTCTCAAACCTTTATGGTTTGAGAGATATAAGCTTACAAAGTCCCCCCTTCCCTCCCCTTGCAATGTCTAGGTTACAGAAGGAGATCCTGTTCCGCAGACCATCCTGCTGCTCTTCAGCAGGGCCGAAATAGCGGGACATAGAAATAAATACTTCATTTGAATGGTCTACAACGTGTGCTTGCAAACCAGGCACACGTTGTAGACCGTTCAAATGAAGTATTTCTTTCTAAAGAATGTGATTTTGGCTCTGCTGAAGAGCCACAGGATGGTCTGCGGACCGGGATCTCCTGCTGTAACCTAGAGAGTGACATCAGTGCAATGGGAGGGAAGGGGGAACTTTGTAAGATTATATCTCTCAAACCATAAATGTATAAGAGATCAGACTGGGTGCAATTCATTTATTTTTTTACTATCTACAGAATTACCTTTCAACAAAAGATCTATTACTATTCCTTTCATTCAAAATTGCCTATAAGTCATGTTAAACAAAATTGCAGCAGACATATAATTTAGGAAATAATCACACTTTTATTTCTGGGAAAAATGAAAGTGAAAATTTCCTGGCACAGCACAGGGCTTAAAAGGTTAAAAATGACTGTATTTAAGTTGATGCAATATGCTAGATTTTAAAAAATAAAGTATCTGGAGAACCTTTATACCTTTATAGTTTGAGAGCTATTCGTCGCTAAATTTCCCGCCTCCCTCCCCTTCTCCTGACGTCAGTGCTCTACTGACAGCAGGAGATCCCGTTCCTGGGACCAGCCGGCAGTAGAGCCGAAATATCGATGTTTAAAAAGAATTACTTAATTGGAACAGTCTACAAAGTGTGCCTGGTTTGCAAGCACACTGTACACCTTTCCAATGAAGTAGTTCTTTTTAAATATGAGCCTCCTCGAGTCGGCCGACACAGATCTCCTTCTGTCAGCTTTACAGGGAGGGAGGAACTTTAGTGGCTAATATTTCTCAAACCATAAAGGTTTGAGAGAGAGGACTTTCTCCAGATACTTTGTTTTTTAAATCTACCATATTGCATCAACTTAAATTCTGGCATTACTACCCCTTAGTTAGCATATGAAACATCACTGAAAACCGTGTTGCACACCCCTCTGGTACAAAAAAGGTTAAGGTGAACATTCCATTTTAAGGGAGCCATGGGTATGCACACTACAACCTTGTGGATTGGTGGTCTTTGCACTTTACTAGTTGTTCATCCTTAGTGCCGCAGAACCAAGTTTGTATGTATGTGCAAAGCATTGCCCTCTGAATCAACCTTTATGTTTGATTGCTGCTGCATCAGTTAGCTGGGACGACACAAGACTATATATGATACCTATTCCATCATAGGAATGAAACCAAGAGATCGAGAGGATTTGCTCTGTCCTCCTCTCCCTGATGTCTGCTACTTGGGCCTAAATGTTTAACACTGACAGTGGGCAAGCAGAAAGTGTGAGGATGGCACATCCTCGGAGTGCGAGGACATTCTGGTAGGCGACCATGTCTACAACGTGGTAGGCATTTTCCAAGCACCTTTAAAAATCTGACGTTCTAGGTATGTGCAATATAAATGCAAAAGTTTGGACTTATTCTTCCAGGATTAGCTGCCTGGTTGCACACCCAAAGAAATATAAACACACAACTCAGTCAAGAAATCTAGATGGTGGCCTGACACAGTTAGTTTCTGCACAATCTATAGAATCTGTTCAAACCTCAGGGTTGCAAGTTCAAGTTCTGGCAAGCTCCACTCAGACTTTAATCCTTCCAAGGTAAATAAAATGAGTACTATTAAAGAGTAACTTTCATCAGATAAAAAGAGAGCCTTGTCATGCCAAGGCATGAGTTGGCCCTCTGGGTTGTATAATTTGTTTGATTGCTGACCTGTATGTTATTCAAAGTGCACCAGTCCTAGGCCATACAATTATCTGAGTAGATAACATCTCCAGAACAGGATGTATGGCTACTATAAAACATATTGGAAGATCTGCTCTGATGGAGGTCATCCAGGGGATACCCAAATAACCTGAAATAGGGAGAACATGTATATATAGTGTAAAAAGGTTCAATACAAATATATATTCAGAATGCCCAGGTTTTACTCTTTTGGTGGGTACCAAACATGCCAGGGGGAGGTGTTCCTGCTATGAGTTACAAAAATAGCCACTTTGCAACCAGTTAGACCCAGCATGTTTGGTTTCCAGATAGTCACACAGACGTGAGGAATATGATTATTATAACAATATAGATGTGTGCTGTGGGTTGCATGTTTTGGTGAGCCTTATGTTTTTTCAGGTAGAACTCTGCAGTAAGATCCCTGACAGGTCTGACTGAGTGGGCTGTAAACGGTCAGGCCAGACCCCTGACCCTCCCAGGTAACACCCAGGGGGTCTGGCCTCTTAGAAGCAACTGTGGACTCCTATTTAATATGGGTTTTTGGGTTAAACACGGGGAATTTCTCTGTAACAACTGAAGGGGGATATACCATCAGAAGTTCCCAAGGACTCTTAAAATATCGGTAATTGTATTTAAGGATTTCTTGTGTTTCTCCCATTTTAATTTATGGACAGTTTTGCCAATGTATAATCTTTATTTGTGTATGTCCTTTATTTCTTTATTTTGTAACCAGCACTGTGAAGCATTAAATGTTCAGCTTTCGTCTCTGTTCTCTAACATGAACTCACTACTCTGAAGGAAGCTCAGTTAGAACATGCTACTAAAGGTTTAATTCTATGTCTGATTATTAAGGTGATGTTTTTACACTGTATTCTGTTGTGTTTTGGGTAACCTAAGACGCCCATATATATATATATATGGTGGTTGCTAGGAATAGTAACAGGTAACCAGGGGGTCTGGTATTGTTAACCCTTTCACTCCCACACTCTCCCCACTGTCTCAGCAGGGCCTATAGCCTTCGCTTGTGACAAGCCTCATTAGTCATATGCACTTACCTAGCTTTATTTTCAAGAATAATTGCAACATTAAACAAAAATAGAACCTTCTATGCAGGCAGGCACTGGCTGGGATCTTGCTTTCTGCGCCTACGCTGTCAGTCCCGTGCCTTTCATCACAAAGGTATTCAGCTCACCAATGGTGGAGTTGAAGTGGACAGACAAAGCAGGCCCAGAGATGCCGGCTCTGCAAGATGTCTCCGTTGTTCCCCGGTGCCTGTCTGCATAGAATGTTCTATTTTTGTTTAATGCCGCAATTATTCTTGAAAATAAAGCTAGGCATGTGCATATCGCTAATATAATTATCATATGAGGCTCTATTGTTATCTGATGAAAGTTCTGCTTTAAATCAGGTAATAATAACATATACCCCAGGACCTACTTCAAAATGAGAGACAATCTGAAAGTGTTCTTTTTGGTAAAATACTTTGATATTATTATTAAATGCTCCCAGACTAATGCTATTCACTACATATTCAACAGAATGTACAGTGTATGTTATTGAAGCATAAGCACCTCAAGGTAGGGTTCGCATTGTGCATGCTCACAAAAAACATGATCCATTTTCTATAAAAGTGTACTGCACATACTTCATAATTCACACTGACAGATTGAGTGTGTGAGTTCTATCAGTGTGAATTATCAGGAGACTGGTACAGTAAAATTATACCTTTATTGACTAACTGAGAGGCTCTAGGAAGAAAGATTTCAAGAAAACGTAACATTTTAGTTCCACTAGCAATTAATATTCTCATCAGTATTACCTATAATTCATTTCCTAGGCTCCAGTAGAGTCTCCAGTGTACCCAGAGAAAATCTCCTGGAATAAAACAACCACAGGAGAAGAACAAGTGGCATTAGTAGTCATCTTCACCCCCAGCTTGAAGTACTGCGCAAAATCTCAAAAGAACTCCAAACAGACGTGAGAGCAATCTGGCTGTGACATCAATCACTCCATTGATTGGTAGGGTTGATTCAGCTGATCTGGCTGGATAGGCGGGTGTCCCCTTCATCCCTCATGACTCCATGTGCATCCCCCCTGAAGCTGCGCACTCGGTAGAAGAGGATGGCCTACCCTGGTAGTGAAGCACTGATCTTTGGTCAAGGGTATACAAGTATCTGAGCTCCCCTGCTAGAATTCTCCAAACAAGATTCAAAAGACCTCCAAGCAACACTACATACTAATGGCAGCTTAAAAAGAATATACCCAAACCCCCCCCCCCCCCCCAACCTGGAACAACTGGGGGAGAAGAGTTCCCTTAAGAATGCAACATAAAATGATACTACTCCCTGTCTACAATAGACATGTGGAACCTCTGCATACATATGTACCACAGGTAAGGTGCCCATACCACATTCCCACCAAATCCACAACATCAAGGACAAATTCTCCTGAGGCTCATTAATGTTGTCTACCTAATCATGTGTATGAAAAGTACCAGAATAGGACTATATATGGGTAAGATGGGACAAAACCTAAGAAAATGGATGAACTCTCATAGGTCCACCATCAACAACAAAAGAGACACTCCAGTGTATCAACATTTTTGCAAAATTGATCACATCAAAGATCTCAAAGTGACTGTACTGATGGGAAATGTTAGGACACAGACAGAAATATCAAGGAGTATAAACTGATAACCAACTGTTGTGTGAACCGTGCGTGATAAGGAATTTTTGTCACATTATCCCATATAATAAACATATTTCACTGTCGTCCAATACAGGTCACTGGTACTCTGGGAGGCGTAAGTCCCCTTTAATAGGCAGGAACAACTATGCAAATGATTTGCAAGGGGCGGAGCCTCCCCTCTTACTTAAGCCACCTTCTGGCCAGAGCCACTTTAGATTGATTTGTTCCTGGTGTGCTTGCACACCAGGTAGAGAACATCTATGCATCTTAGTGTTTTATTATTTTTTTATTCAAATATGGAATACCACCATTAGGAGGGTGACCATGGCTGTGAATTGCCCTCTTTAAAGTGGCTGGTGCAGCTTCCAGGGATTTTCTGTGGACCTTATGCCCTGAAGAGGTGACAGCTTGTGTTAAGCAGCTCCCCTACTGGGGAATTTACCTCTGGTTCTTTCCCTCCTTATCATGGTCACCTGAAGACAGAAGTCCTGCAGGAAAGGTGAGTCACCCATTGAGTGCTGAAGGTCCACTTGTCCCCACAGTGTCCCTTGATGGGCTTGTATTTGGGAGTTTTAATACACTCCAGCACTCATAGGGTGTTTCTATTGCATTATTACTGTTTTATGCAATTTCTGTGGTATTCTCTGGGTTTTGGAGCTTTGGGTATTCATTTATTTATGTTTCTCATGTGTTTCATGCTTGTTTGGGCACTTTTTAATGTTTTACTAAACTTTATTAAAAATGGTGTTCCGCGCCTTTAAGCGCGGCTTTTTCCCGCTCAGACGCAAGGGCTCCTTTACTCTCTATGAGAATTCACAGTGTGGGACATATCTCTGGAACCGCTTGTCACAGCAACTTCAGAGAGGGCTCATTTTAATGCTAGGCTCCTGCTCTATCATCCGGAATGTGTTTTATTTATGTGGGGTGTTCAGGGGGGCTTCGGGCACTGTTTGGGGTACTTGTAAGGGAAAACTACATTTCCCATGAGCGCTTGGTTCGCGCTCGTTTCTGATTGGCTGTCATGACTGCCGCCATTTTGTGGTACTTTTCCTAGGCGAGTACACTACGCAGGGACCGAGCCTTCTCTCTCCTCAACAGATTAACCCTTCGCTGGCCAGATAAGTCCGTTTTTAGACATTTCTGGGGTGAAACTTTAATCATTTACACTTTTTCTGGGTGATAGTGTTATTAGTGGGGTATATTGACGCTGTGAGCATGTCTACTTCACTGGAGCTAGGGGCTAGACCCAAGTCTAAGGAGGATGGGGGGTCTGCTACCCCCACGGCGTTTTGCTCCTCTTGCCACATTGGGCTGGATGGCGATAATGTGGGGGATCTATGCCCTAATTGTACTGGTCAAGATAGCAACCCTGGGCTTCCCAGCCACGCTATTGAGCCATCTTGGGTGAGGGAGTTTAAAGCTGCCACTAGGGATCTCAGATCCACGCTTCAACTCTTTCCCTCTCAGATTCAGGGGGCTCTCCAGGTCTGGCAGACCCCCTCTACCATCAGGACCTCCCTGCCTAAGCCACAGGGAGCTCCTGATGTCATTGATTCTTCTGAAGAAGAACTATTACAGGATTCTGATGCTGAGGAACGTACTGTTATTGAATCTAACAGGTCCATTGGGGACCCCTACGAGTGTGACCCTGAAGTTTCGGCTGAGGGTCTGATCAGAGCGGTTCTGAATACGCTCAACCTTCCTCTGACTCAGGAATCCACTTATGATCCTACTGATGTTTTTCAGAAAAAGCCATCTAAGCCAGTTGTTTGTTTTCCAACTAACCCTACTCTTGCCCGTCTGGTCTCTGAGGCATGGAAGAATCCTGATAGATCTTCCTCTGTCTCCAAAAAGTTTGCTAAACTTTACCCTTTTCCTGAGGTGGAGCTGGCAAAATGGGTTCATCCTCCCAAGGTGGAGGCTCCTGTTTCTAGACTATCCAAATCTACCGCTTTGGCTGTCTCAGATGCCTCTGCCCTGCAGGACTGGACGGATAAGAAGCTAGAGCTCTCTCTTAAGTCTATTTTTGCCTCCATTGGCACGGCCATGCGCCCAACCTTTGCTGTGGCATGGGTTAATAGAGCTATTGCGGCCTGGACTGAACGACTGACTGAAGCAGTTCGCCAGGATGCGCCAGTATCTGAACAGTTGCAGCTACTTGCTAATATCACTGAAGCTCAGAACTATGTTGCTGACGCTGCTTTTGATGCTGTGCGCATGATGGCGAGGGCCTCCACTTCTTCTGTGGTGGCTAGACGCGCTCTTTGGCTGAAAATTTGGTCTGCTGATACAGCCTCTAAGAAAGCCTTGCTTTCCTTACCCTTTCAGGGGAATTTGCTTTTTGGGTCTGAACTCAAAGAAATGATCAGTGAGGCTACTGGCGGTAAAAGTACTCTTCTACCCTCAGTCTTTAAGAAAAAGTTTCCAGCCAAACGCAATCGGTCCTTTCGTTCCTTTCAGACTGAGACACGCTCCTCGGCCCAAACGGGTCCTCCCACTACGCGCTCCTCCTCCAAGCCCAAACAGTCCTGGAAGCCCAAAGTTGCCTCCAAGGCCAAGACCTCCAAGACTGCTTCGGCATGACTCGCCGAACCCGGGTCCGCATCCGGCTGTAGACGGTCGTCTCCGCATCTTTCGCCGGACTTGGGAGGAGTCAGTGGCGGACCCATGGGTTCTTCAGGTGGTGTCAGAGGGATACAGGATCCCTTTCTCTTCCCTTCCTCCTTTTCGGTTCCATTTTACTCGTCCTTCTCAGGAACCCACAAAAAGGCGTCTGTTCGACGACGCTATTCAGGATCTCTTGGACAAAGAGGTCCTGGAGGCGGTTCCTCAAGGGGACACAGGTTCAGGATTTTATTCCAACCTGTTTGTGGTAGCCAAAAAGGACGGAGGAGCTCGTCGCATTTTGGATCTCAAAGATCTCAATGCCTATGTGGTGACTTCCCACTTCCGCCAGGAGTCCCTGCGCTCTGTGATTGCAGCAATGTCTCCAGGGGAGTTTCTTGCCTCCCTGGACCTTCAGGATGCTTATCTTCACATCCCTATTCATCCAGAGAGCAGGCGGTATCTCAGGATTGCCTGCCACAGGGGACACTTTCAGTTTGCAGCGCTCCCCTTTGGGCTGACTTCAGCCCCTCAGGTCTTCCAGAGGGTGTTGGGCTCCTTGATAGCGGTGCTCCATCAGGATGGGATCAGAGTGACCCCCTACATGGACGATCTCCTACTGAAGGCCTCCTCAGCGGAGCTTCTCCATCAGCAATTACAGATGTGCATGCACACCCTGAACCGTCATGGCTGGATCCTGAATCTGGACAAGTCGGACTTGATTCCATCTCAGAGGCTTCTGTTCCTGGGTCTCCTGTTCGACACTCGCCAATGCATGGTGTTTCTTCCAGAGGACGTGGCTCACCAGATAGCCGTCAGAGTGGCTGGGATTCTGGACATGGACGAAATTCCAGTACCGAAGTTGTCGTCCTTAGTGGGGAAGTTCATTTCCACAATCGAAGCAGTACCATTTGCCATGGCCCACTCCAGGGATCTTCAGAGATTTGTGATCCAGACGTGCAAGAATCATCCAGATCATCAACATCTGTCTGTTTCTCTTCCTCCTCATGTCGAGTCGAGTCTGCACTGGTGGTTAGATCTCTCTCATCTCCTGAAAGGGAGATCCTTTCTAGTTCCTCATTGGACCACAGTCACTACGGATGCCAGCCTTCGGGGCTGGGGTGCAGTCTGGGGTCGCTTCAGTGCTCAGGGGAAATGGGGTCTGGAGGAATCCATGCTCTCCATCAATGTTCTGGAACTTTGAGCTGTCCGGCTAGCCCTGAGGCACTGGGAGTCTCAATTGACCGGTCTTCCGATCAGAGTGGAGTCCGACAACGCCACGGCGGTGGCTTACATCAACAGGCAAGGCGGCACAAGAAGCGGTTCCGCCTGGTGGGAGATCAAGGATATTTTGTCTTGGGCAGAAGATCACGTGCCTGTCATCTCTGCAGTTCATATTCCAGGCGTGGACAACGTCATGGCAGACTTCCTCAGTCGTCACACCGTCGACAGCGGAGAATGGGCTCTTCACCCAGAGGTGTTTCACATGCTCACTCATCGGTGGGGGATGCCTGTGGTGGATCTGATGGCTACCAACAGGAAGGTTCCGGTGTTTTGCTCCCGGTTGAGGGACTCCCTTGCTCTAGCAGTGGATGCCTTGTTGATCCCTTGGGACTTCCCCCTGGCTTACATCTTCCCTCCTCTTCCTCTATTGGTCAGAGTTATCCAGAAGTTGAAGAGAGAACGTTGTCCTGTCATCCTGATTGCTCCAAACTGGCCTCGCCAGTCCTGGTTTCCGGAGTTGATGGCCATGTCAGTGAAGGATCCGATCCCACTTCCCGCCCGTCCGGACCTACTTCTTCAGGGGTATCTGTGGAAGGAGGATGTTCACTCTCTCCATTTGATGGCATGGCGGTTGAATCCTCGATTCTAGCAAAGAAAGGATTTTCTCCTTCTGTGGTGTCGACTATGCTCAGTGCTCGTAAGCCTGTGTCTTCCAAGATCTATCATCGCATATGGTCAACTTTTGTGAGATGGTGTTCTGATAAGAAGTTATCCCTTGACTTCCATCTTCCCACTGTCCTGGCCTTCTTGCAGGACGGTGTGGATAAGGGGCTCAGTCTGAGTTCCCTCAAAGTTCAGACTTCTGCCTTGTCTGTGTTTTTCCAGGAAAGGATTGCTATCCTTCCTGATGTGAAAGTCTTCTTCCAAGGTGTGACTCATGTTCGACCTGCCTTCAAGAGTCCTGCTCCCCAGTGGGATCTCAATTTGGTGCTGGGAGTTCTACAGCGACCACCGTTTGAATCCTTGGCTTCCATTCCATTACGTCTTGTGACTTGGAAGATGGCCTTCCTTTTGGCTATTGTGTCAGTGCGCCGGGTGGCAGAGTTACAGGCTTTGTCTTGTAAACCTCCTTACCTGGTGTTCCACAAGGATAAGGCTGTGCTTCGCACTACCAAGGAATTCTTACCCAAGGTTGTGTCCGAGTTTCACATCAATCAGGAGATTGTGGTTCCCTCTTTCTGCCCTAATCCTTCATCTGACAAGGAACGAGATCTCCATCTGTTGGATGTGGTGCGTTGCCTCAAGTTTTATGTTCATCGCACCGAGTCTATCAGGAAGTCTGACGCTCTATTCGTCATTCCTGAGGGGCCTAGGGCAGGGAGACCGGCTTCCAAAGTTACCATTGCCTCTTGGATTAAGGCTACCATCCGTGAAGCCTATAAGTTGAGGAATAAGCATGTTCCCTTCCGGGTGACTGCCCATTCCACCAGATCTATTGGGGCCTCTTGGGCCTACAAGAATCAAGCTTCTGCTGATCAACTGTGCAGAGCGGCCACTTGGTCCTCTGTGCACACTTTTTCAAAGCACTACCGAGTTGATGTACTGGCGTTGGCTGATGCCAGTTTTGGAAGGAAGGTCTTGGAGGCAGTCTTGCCTGTGTAGGTCTTCCGCTCTGTGATCCTTAGTGCTTCCTTACTGTTGAGCCCGGTTGGCTCTGGTTCCGTGTGCTGTGTTAGTTCAGAGATTGTTCCCTTGGTTGGTGTCCGTTGACACTTACAGTTTGGGCTATGTTATTAACTGGTCATAGCAGTTCTAGTGACTTGGGCCTTGCGCCTGGTCCTTGCCTTACTTCCCGCCTCTGGATCAGCTCAATGTTTGTACATCCCAGAGTACCAGTGACCTGTATTGGACGACAGTGAAAATAGGATTTTAGTCTTACCTGTTAAATCCTTTTCACTTAGTCCATACAGGTCACTGGTCTCCCACCCTGTCAAGGGACCAGTCTTGGCTCTCCTGTGGCATCCAGTGGGAGACCGTTCGGGCATGCTCACAGGAGTCTTTCTTTTTGCTTACCTGAGGTCAGTTTTAGGGTCTCAAATCAATCTAAAGTGGCTCTGGCCAGAAGGTGGCTTAAGTAAGAGGGGAGGCTCCGCCCCTTGCAAATCATTTGCATAGTTGTTCCTGCCTATTAAAGGGGACTTACGCCTCCCAGAGTACCAGTGACCTGTATGGACTAAGTGAAAAGGATTTAACAGGTAAGACTAAAATCCTATTTTTAGGCCCTCTGGGTGCCAGAGGTCTGAGCAACTCAATGCAAGAAATATGCTGCACACCTCCCTGATGCTTGGAGGGTTAATCAATACATTCTATAAACTTAGAAATCTCTGGCTAAAGACTAGAATTCACTGGAGCATCAAAATGGTCATATGTATTGTTAATATAATTTAGTCATTTACAAAGAGACTCTACTGAATCCTAGGGAATTAATTATAGGCAACACTGCCAGTGGAATTTAAAAGTGTTTAACCTGTCATGTATTGTGTATTCAGCCTTCATTCTATTATGCCTGGAGAAGAAACCTAAGTTGTCTTGAAAGCTTGCATTGTAGAGCCATAGTGAATAGCATCAGGCAGGGAACATTTGATAATAATATCAAAATATTTTACCAGGAGGGATACATTGAGATTGTCTCACACTCCTTGTGTGTGTATAGTGCTAGTGTGTGTGTGTTTTAATCTCCATACAATACAAAACAATATATAAACACAATTTATTAGTAATGACATGTAAATCACAAAAGATAATATAAATATATACATAAAACTATACTGAGTGTCTAATTGCATTGGTACCAACTTAAAAATATAAAGTGATATCACTGAAATAAAACATGAATTCAATATGCTCACGATTAGTGTATAAGTCTCCCTTTATGTACCAGTGTTAACCAGGTAGATATATAGCTCTCGTGCTAGATAGTAAAGAGGGCAGGTGTACTAGCGGATGATGTTTCTGTAGTCTCTCCCGTCCTTGATTTTTCAAATATGACTAAGGGCCAGTATGCAGGTATAGTTGTCTGCAATAACTCCAGTAGTCGTAAGCGGGCAGAGACAAATACCGTTTCACCAATTAATTAAACCTCCTGCCTTAATAATAAAGGTCTTCTACAAAAGGTGTATATTTGGTGCAGTAATGTATAGAGGAGAAGTATCACTAATAAAACAAGACTCTGCAGTCCATCAATTCTCCTACACGTTTCATATCTGCAAGTATATTTCTTCAAGGATTGGAAAAGATTCAATCTTGGCGTTCTTTTGAAATTAGTGTCAATTTTTTAATCCTATCATGGAAATTTAACTCTGTGCGTACTTAAAAACAAGAAGAGAATCCCTATTAAGTCTCTGAGTGTCAGAGATAAGCGCAGAATGTGCCAATTGTAATGCACCCAGAGAGTAACGGTTTCTTTGGAAATTACACTTTCTAGTTAGCGACAATGAAAACTGCAAGATCAGAATGTCACATGTACCATGTGTGCAAGATCAAACTATCGCTCACTTGAAAAGGGCGATATTCTCTTGTTGCCGCTTCCATGGTCGCACCGACTACTACTTCCCCTCATCTCCTTGAACAAGGACCGCGAGGAGTGATGTGATCACCGACCCACAGATGGCATGTATGTTAGTATTCCCACACAGGCATAAATAAGGGGTTAAATAAGCCATGTACAAACCTATTTTACTGACCGAACAAGCAGCATCATACCCACCGGCCCCTCCTTCTTGTCAATAACAGAACCCGGAACATCCTGGTTGTGAGAGACCCTGACAGACACAGAAGCTTGTAGATAGGTGGTCCGGCAGGTATGATGCTGCTTCTTTGGCCAGTAAAATAGGTTTGTACATGTCTTATTTAACCCTGTATTTATACCTGTGTGGGAATACTAACGCATCTGTGGTGAGGCGGTCACATCTCTCCTCGCAGTCCTTGTGGATATATTCAAGCAGATGAGGGGAAGTAGCAGTCAGAAGGGTGCGACTATGAAAATGTTGACATGAGAATATCACCCTTTTCATGAGGGTGATATTCTGATCTCGCCCTTATGGTGCAGGCAACATTCTGATCTTGCTGTTTTCCAAGGGATACCGAGAGTAACAGGTTACAGACAAAATTGTACAATAAAATAAAATAAAAATACATAAACATATATATATAATAAATCTGTATATATCTCAATGATCCAACAACCACTGAATAATTCAACAGAGAAGCCACATATATAAAAAGTTAAATAAAAACATGATCTATATTGAAAAAATATATATAAGTAAAAAAAAAAAAGAGATTAAAATAACAGTAAATATAACAAAATGTATCAGAAATGAAAATATGTATACTGAAAATAATATAAACTCATATAAATATACTAAAAATAATATATACACATATGTATGTGTGTACATCTATATTAAAGGCATATAGTGTATACCAATGACAGAATGTCATGATCTGAAAGGAGAAAAGAAGAAAAGGTGTGTGAGATAGTGAATATGTGGTGATGTGATGTGTAAATAACATGGGTCTTATTAGAGGAACGCATCTACTTTTTCATTATGTCCCTTAGGGTAAAGTGTGTCACAATTATAGATCCAGTATGTTTCTCTTTGACAGAGTTTGATAAATCTGTCCCCTTCTGCTATATTTGACGGGATATGTTCTAAGGCCATTAGTGTTGTATTTACCATTGATTGATTGTGAAGTTCCTTATGTTTGGCTAATGGATATTAACTGTCAGCCGATATGATGGCTCGCCTGTGTTCGGTCTTTTTTGTATGGCCCATATACTTTTTATCGCAGGAAAGGTTATACAATACAAAATAAAATTGGTATTACAATCAATCTGTTTATTTTATTTATCTTTCCTTTATTGTCTGTAACCTCTTTGGTTTTATTTAAAATATGGTTACAGGTAATACATATTACATCGTAAAATTCCTTCTGTTGTTAAGAAATTATTTTTATTTTTATACTATTTCATGGGAGGTTTCATTTTAGAAAAAAATCATTTTTCAATGTTTATTTTTTGTATAGGTCAGTGGTTCTCAACTCCGGTCCTCGGTACCTACTAACAGGCCAGGACTTAGGGATTTCTCTGCTAGAGCACAGGTGTGGTGATCAGAGGCTCATTCAGATTGATTAACTCACCTGTGCTCTAACAAGGAAATCATCAAATCCTGGCCTGTTAGTGGGTCCTGAGGACCAGAGTTGAGAACCACTGGTATAGGTGATTGATGGGGTGGAGGAAATATGCCCACTGAGAAGTGGATCCTGTAGCAATATATAACAATATTTTTTAAATATTGCTTTGATGTCTAGATGTGAATTATTATATTTTGTAATAAAATGTGGTACTTTGTGTCTTTCAGAATCTGCTATTTTTTTGTTTAATAGACTTATTTGGATCCAATATATATTTCCTATCCATTGTTGTTATTTCCCTGTAGGAATATCCGTAGGGTCTTTCTCCAACATATTATATGTTTCTGTGTCTTAGATTCCTTTAAATATTTCTTATGATCCAATATCACTGTGGCCCATCCTTTATCAGTCTCTGTTATATGCAAAAACAAACTAAAAACTTAACACATGAATCATTAATACACTTGAAACAAAATAAAAACGTGCATGTAACGGAGGCTGATAAAGGAGGTCACCCAATCATAGCTGGTATGGGGGGTTGATATGTCTCCTGTCCCAATATATAGATATTAATCTTCAGAATTATGTCATAAAATTGCAATCCTACATAAAAGATACTCAAAATGTTTTACAAATTTTAGAAACTATAGAATGGAATTCAAACTATGTATGGGCGACTGACGATGTCACATCTCTTTATACTAGTATCGTGTTATATTAGCATCGACAACATCAAAGGTCTGGAAGCTATTTCTGGTTATCTATGTTAGCTCAACAAAAAAGTTTTATTCTGGATAGCATAACTATTTTCACTTTCAAGAATCTTTCTACTTACAAGTTAGGGGAGCTGCTATGGGGGCCAGTGATGCCCCCAGCTACACTAACCTATACATGTGATATTGGAAGCAGACATATGTGTGGGGTCTGGGGTTGGGGGCGAAGCTGGTCTTCTATGGCAGATTCATTGAAAATTTGCTATTGATATGGCAAGGGGACAGTATGGAACTGGAGTCTTCTATTGGTAATTGCAATTACAATGATAGAAATCTTTCTTTTACATATAATATCAGCACTGATATTTATTTTTATTTTATCAGTGCTGAAAAGGTACATTATTTAGATCTCACTTTAACACATTTACAGAAACATATCATTACATAAACCTATGTTAAACATACAATTACCAACAGCTATCTACATTACAGCAGTTGCCATCTTAAAAGATGGAAGACTAACATACACAGATTTCAGTTTTATAGGCTTAGACTTAATTGTAGCAGGGACAGTCAATACCAATCACAAGCCTTAACATTAAAAGAAAAAATTATAAATAAGGGATATCCAGTAAATTTAATAGACAATTTGTACATGGAAATAACAACAATGTATAGGAAAGATATATTGGATCCAACTAAGTATAGAAAACAAAAAAATAGCAGATTCTGAAAGACATAAAGTACCACATTTTATTACAAAATATAATAATTCTCATCTAGACATCAAAGAATTATTTAAGAAATATTGGTATATATGCTACAGGATCCACTCCTCAGTGGACATATTTCCACTCCATCAATCACGTATACAATAAATTAAAATTAAAAAAATATGTTTTCTAAAAAGAGACCTCCCATCAAAATGTATGAAAATAAAAATAATTTCTTAACAACAGAGTTTTTCGATGTAATAAGAACAGTTGTATTACCTATAAGTATATTTTAAATAAAACTAAAGAGTTTACAGACAATAAAGGAAATATAAATAAACATATTGATTGTAATATTGTTTATTGTACTACCTCTCCCTGCGATAAAAAGTATATACCCCATACAAAAAGGCTTCTTAAAGACAGATTTTTAGAACACAGACGAGCCATCATATCAGCTGACAGTAAATATCCATTAGCCAAGCATTATAAGGAACTTCACAATCAATCAATGGTTAATACAACACTAATAGCCTTTGTCAAACTCTGTCGAAGAGAAACATACTGGATCTATAATTGTAACATGCTTTACCCTAAGGGATATAACTAAAAAATAGATGTTCCTCTAATAAGACCCATGTTATTTACACATCACATTATATTTCGCTTTCACATATTCACTATCTCACACACCTTTTCTTCTTTTCTCCTTTCAGATCATGACACTGTCGTTGGCACACACGATATGCCTTTAATATAGATGTACACACATACATATGTGCAAATTATTTTTAGTATATTTATGTGAGTATACATTATTTTAAGTATACATATTTTCATTTCCAATACATTTTGATATCTTTACTGTTATTTTAATCTTTTTTTTTTTTTTATACTTATATCTAGTTTTCTATATAGATTATGTTTTTATTTCACTTTTTAGAAATGTGGCTTTTTTAATTATTCAGTGGTTGTTGGATCATTGAGATAGATACATATTTATTATATATATATATATAGTATATTTATGTTTTATTTTAGTGTACATTTTTGTCTGTATCCTGCTACTCTCTGGGTGCAGGTCAGCTGGTGCATTCTGCGCTTCTCTCTGACACTCAGGGAGTTAATACGGATTTTCTTCTTGTTTTTAAGCACCCATAGCATTAAATAGTTATTCTCCCTGCAACTTTCCCTGACTGGATTACAAAATTGGTGCTAATTTCAAAAGAATGCCAAGTCTAAAACTTCTCCATTCCCTGAAGAAGTATCCTTGCAGATATGAAACGCTTAGGAAAGTTGATGGACTACAGAGTTTTGTTTTATTAGTGGTACTTCTCCTCAATACATTACTGCACCAAATATACAACTTGTGTAGAAGACCTTTACTATTAAGATGGGTGGTTTAATTCATCGGTGAAGCAATATTTGTCTCTGCCCGCTTATTTGACTATTGGAGGTAACCAGCATTATTGCACAGAACTATACCTGCATACTGGCCTTTAGTCATTTTTAGAACGTCAAGTATGGGAGAGACTACAGAAACATCATCTGCTAATACACCTGCCTTCTTTACTATCCAACACGGGAGATATATATCTGCTATACCTGCCCGATCAACATTGGTGCATAGAGAAAGACTGCGGAGATTTGTACACTAATTGTGAGCATATTAAATTCATTGGTACCAATGCAATCAGAGACTCTTAGTCCAGTTTTACGAATAGTAATATTGTCTTTGGTGATTTGCATGACATTACTAATATATTGTTTATATAGTGTTTTGTATTGTATGGAGATTAATGCTGCTCTCCTTTTTCTCTAGAGTTTTAGTTTCCATATATTTTTGATTTGTTCACTAGCAAATCTCTAGGATAGTAGTGACAGTGTCTCCATACTTATTTAATTATTTTTGTTATAGGTGATACTATAGAGATTTTAGGAGCCAGTGATTCACATATTCTTGTCTTGCTTGCTTGAAGTTTGTAACCTGATTGAAATAACTCTAGAATTCTCCATATATATGTCAGCTCCATTCCATTATCTTGTTAATGTCTTGAACGTCTTAAGCATAACATCAACTGCTAATGAGGTCTTCATTTGATTGCTTCACAATGACTTGGACTATGACAATGACTATTTCCCCCCTCTTTGCGCAGTTAGTTTACCCTAGAATTGTAACATTTTGCCTTTATATATAATGCCCTATGAGTTTTCTAAGGCTTTGCAATTCCTTGGAGACCTCTTTATTATTCAAGTGGTTAAACCCCCCCATATAAATCAAGGTTATTTTTGAAAATTACATTTGTCCTATGTGGTGCAGTTGATTTGCTCCAGAATTCCTCCACTCTCATCCACAAGGCTCATAAACTCTTACAGCTTTTCCTATCATCTCTATGCAGAGGAGACCCAAATATACCTTGCTTGCCCAGATTTCTCTCCATCAGTCATGATGAAGGTATCCAACTGCCTCGTCTATATCTTCTTGGTCCTTTTCTACCTCAAACACATTTTATCCAAAACAGAACTGATAATTTTCTCCCCTTCTGGCACATGCAATGCAATGTGTTGGATACCTCTCTGGCACTCAAGTGGTTAACAGTCCCTCACAGTTAACAACCCCATTACTACTACCTCATAGGTTCACTTTCCTTTATTCGTCAGATTCAGTCTTTCTCTCTTGCAGTCATGACCTAAAAAAAGTTGCCTGTATTAGCTTCTTTCTCGCCCAAGGTGTCACCAAAACGCTCATTTGTTCACTAATCATTTCTCTTCTTATTGCAATCTTCTTCTGACACCCATTTCTTTGCCTTTCCTCACTTAATTCTATCCAAAACACAGCTGACGTACTTACCTACCTAACCCATCAAGCCTCAATGGCTGCCCCTCTTTTCAAGTCTGTACGCTGGCTTTCATTCCATTAAACATAAAATATTAACAGTTATATTCAGTAGTTTCCCCACATGTTAATTAATTCATAAATATTCCTCTAGTTGCCCCTCCCCCAGCATCCTTCATATTACTTTGTTTCATCCATTCTCATAATCTCCTCTTACATCAACAAGACTACTTCTGAGTTGCACCACTGAGTTGCTATATTATACTTCATCCAACTTTATTAGTTTCAAGCACACCTTGAAAACAGCTCTCTCCCAAACTCCAATGTTCCATCACTACCTTCATAGTTGAACTGTAAAGCTAGACTGGCTTTACTTTCTCTATTAAATTGGGGGAGATGCACTAAAGGATAATAAAGAGTTGATGGTAATAAATCAGAGATAACTTCTCCATGATATCAATTCTCAATTTATGTTTTGTTCTATGGAGCCAATGCACTAAGATTTCTCCAACTTTTGAGATGTTATTGCATAGGTTCCATGGAATAACATAGGAACTGGAGAAGTGATATCACTGGAGAAGTCATCTCCACTTTATCACCTCTTTATCACACCTTAATGCATAACTCCCTTTGTGTCCTTATGTTTTCTTACCCTCTAGAACAGAGATTATCAATGTCAGTCCTCAGGGCACACCAACAGTGCAAGTTTTCCAGATTTCCCTACTTGATCAATGCTGGTTAATCAGTAGCTCAATGATTGTGTGGAAAACACCTATGCTTAAATAGGGCTATCCTGAAAACCTGACATGCTGGCATATTCATATGACTGGAGCTATGGAATCTCAGCACTAAAATGTAAGCTGTCACAAGCAGGGCCCTTTCTTCCTTTTGTTTTGATTAGGTTGATCATTTACAGTCTTCTCACCCTCAATTTATACAGCGCCGCACAATATGTTGGTCCTCAATAAATAAAGGGTAATTATCCACTGTGAAACAATAAACCCCAAAGGTGTTAAATGCCCTTTTGAAATAAATGGGAATTGGGGAAATTGTTTTTTTTTTAATTAGATTGCTCAAGAATATCTGCAGTTCTTATTTCTCTATGAATGTTGTCTTATATTTTTGGAGAAATAGGTTTTTAATATTTATCTTAAACAGAGTATTGATTTATTTTCGCAATTTAAGAATTGTCAGGTTCATGGCATTTTGATGATTCATTTTTATTTTTAGAGATCTACTTATTTGTCTCAGAAAATTATGTCTGAGCTGCTGTCCTCAATATAAAATAAAATATTTGACACTTTATTTCCAATCCTTCATTAATACTGTGATTTCACCTTTTATTAGTCACATTATGCTAAATTTTCAAATTGTTTTTGATGGGCAACTTTGCAATAGAGAAAAACAAAACAAAACAAATCAGTTATATGTTTACATGTCCCTAGCATCAAAGTCTTAAAGTGACAGTAAACTATTTTTTTACTTTATATATTTTGCAAGGGTATAAATATGTAAAGTCAAATTGCCTATACTCTTTTGTTATTTTTTGTATCTTACATTTTAATGTTCCTGCCGGTGAGCTCCCTAGATCTCTTTTTCCAGGTAGCTTTCTGTTGGGGACTGTGAAAGCAGAGTGTAGGCAGCCTTTTTTGATGATGGGTCTGGATTACATTATATCTCCCTGCTTTCACAGGCCCTGACAGGAAACTCTCTGGAACAGATCTAGGAAATTCACTGTCAGTAACACAAGTGGAAAAAAGGGTAAAGATAGAAAAACAAATAGTAAAGAGTATAGGTAATTCTGATTTGCATATTATGCACTAGAAGGATATGTACAATGTGTTAATCAGAAGGACTGGCCTAGGTAGGTATCCTTCTTACATCTGTGTGGTAAATCTATTTTTACATAATTTCAATGGATGAATATATCTACAGATTTCCAAATCAAGTTTGAATTTAATTCACATCACCTTGAAACAGACAATAGGCACTGATCCTTTGAATGAAATATGCCTTAAAATTCCCCCATACACATTTTTCAGAACTAAACAAAACATTTGTATGATTGACAGCTTCCTAGGTAAGTCCATTTTAAAGGTGTTTATGGTCAAGAGTACAAAAATGTAAAATTCAGCAATAAATGATAATCACCATCTTGACTGCAAAAACCATACCGGGCACTTGGAATGTTAAAATAAATCTCACAAGACTGACCTGTTTATGTCTGTCTTGGACAGGACTTGAACAACCCTTCTATATCCTGACATGTTAATTACTATACATGCAACACTAAAATGCTTGGCTGTCTGGAAAGTTAGTTTGTGAACTGGTTTACACTACAACAAACACTGGAAGGTGGCATTTCAAAGACTCCTATAAATCTTCTAGTAAAATGACAAACAGGTAATTAATGTGTCACATTCTTCCTCGGAGACATGCAAACAAAGAAAATGGCTTAACAAATTTTGATTACCTTGTGACTTTCTGACACACTGTATATTCCACGGCTCTCCTTCAAGGATTAGCTGCTGAGGAGAAAACTGTTTTGAAACATTTTATAATGTACTAGCTGGGTTGGCTGAATTGTACAACAGGGTTGGAGTTCAGGGCATAACTATAGTTACAAAACATTCATATCTTCATAATAAAAAGCATTACAAAGGGCATTTGGAACAGGACCCAAATTTCTTATTAAACTTGTTTCCAAACAATTGTATTTTTACTGCTTGGTAAAAGAAAGGTCCAGCATCCCAGTGGTTAAATCAGTATTATATCATTACTTTAATCAGAAAAATATGTATGTTGCTTTCATATTTTATAGTATGTATTTGTATAGATACAAGCCAAACTTTCACTATATGCTTCCTCAAATATATGAGTTTGCTGGTAGTCAATTAAATACTGTAAAATATCATGTATAATACTCACAATTTTGCCCCTTTTCACCGTAAAGGGATAGTAATGTTTCATAATAAAAGCAGCTCTAATTAATCATCATAGTATTTGGACTTTGGAGAGAGTTATTTCAATTATGTCAGAGTTGTAGTTCAAGAGTAATTCAATGACAAAGTATCCCCCTCCCGCCCCTTTTACTGATGTAACACTGTTCTGCCAGATCAGAAGGGAGGTGCCCAGGTAGACTGAAAAAGCTGAAAAACTTGTGAAGGGGGGCAGGGCTTTCATTGTTCTAATAGAAAGAAAATTGTCCCCTGCTGTTATCTGTCTGGTCTTACAACTAGATTCCACATCTGAGAAGAGATGGCTTATACTAGGCAAAAGGGGCCGGGAGGGAAACTTTTCTTGTGAATAAAGGTTTGCTAGATAAGACTTATATCGTTCTTCATGTTTTTTTAATGCCTACAAAATAAAATAAATAAAAAATGAAGTATTACTATCCCTTTAAGTGAAGCGGGAGTGAGTATTATACACAAGATAAAAATATTTAATAAAAATTATATACTTATATATTTATATATCCTCCTGTCTGCTCCCCTTCTCCCTCCCTCCACCTCAATATGCTTCCACCTTCCCCTCCCACTGCTCACCCTCGCCTGAGGCATCTGGGACATCTGCTCAACGGGCAGCATGTTTGCATTTGCCTTCCACTTCCCGCACCCTCCTGTGAGGACCTGTGTTAATTCAATATGAAGGTCCTCATAGGGCACTACTGTATTTTCTGTGTGCAGAGGTCTATGCATTTGGATTTTCAGTACTGCGAGGACCTTCAGGTCCTCAAAGGGCACTAACATTATCTTAAATTAACACAGCTCCTCACATGGGGGAGTAAGAAACAGGCAGCAAAAGCAAGTATACCACTGCTTTGCAGATATTGCTGATGCAGTGTTTCTCTAAGTTAGTCCTCGGGGCACACCAACAGTGCAGGTTTTAATTATAAAGTGTTCCACTTTAATGACTGAGGTTGAAAAAAAGACATACTTCCAGTTTGACCTATCACAGATCCAATTTCTGTTGATCCAGAAAAATGAGTACTTTGATTTTCTCCATGAATCAACTTCTTCTTCTCTTTTGCCTGTCTATACATTCATTTTTACAACCAGTGGTGATTGCCCATCATTGCTCTTCAGAGGGATAACTATAAAGTATCAGGTCCCAGTGCACAATTCAGGAGTATGCCCCCTGTCAATTTTAATTACATTTTAACCAATAATTTTCACAAATATCAGAACAATCCAATGGGCTACACATATGTATATATCACTGCAGAAATCTCTGCTGTCTGCATATATCACAGAGAAAATTCCAATGTTACTTAAAGCCTAACAAAATAGGCTTCAACACATGGTGCTTGAAATGATGGCAAGTTGAAGACAAAGTCTTAGGCAGGTGTGAAAAATTCTGTAAAGAAAGAATGCTTTCAAAAATAGATATATTAATAATTTTTTTTAATCAATTAACAAAATGCACAGTGAGCGAACAGAAGAAAAATCTAAATAAAATCAATATTTGGTGTGACCACCCTTTTCCTTCAAAACAGCATTAATTCTTCTAGGTACACTTGCACAACGTCAGGGAAATAGTCAGGTGTATGATTAAACAATTATATCAAACAGGTGCTAATGATAATCAATTTAAATGTGGGTTGAAACACAAGCATTAACTGAAACAGAAACAGCTGTGTAGGAGGAATAAAACTGGGTGAGGATCAGCAAAACTCAGCTAACAAGGTGAGTTTGCTGAAGACAGTTTAATGTCAAAAGTCATACACCATGTCAAGACTGAGCACAGCAACAAGACACAAGGTACAAGATACTGTACCTGCAAGGTCTCTCCCAGGCAAAATTTCAAGGCAGACAGGGGTTTCCAGATGTGGTGTTGGAGAAGCACAAAGAAACAGGCAACGTTGAGGACCGTAGACGCAAAGGTGTCATCAACTCAGAATTGGCAGAAAACAGTGGCATCCTGTTACACCCATCTACTGTCCGGAGAAGTCTGGTCAGATGGTCAGAAGTGGTCTTCATGGAAGACTTGCTGCCAAAAATCCATACCTTCAACGTGAAAACAAGGCCAAACGACTCAACTATGCATGAGAATGCAAGAACTGGGGTACAGGAACCAGGTGCTCTGGTCTGATAAGTCAAAATTTGAAATATTTGTCTGTAGCAGAAGGCAGTTTGTTCCTTGAAGGGCTGGAGCTGTACAAGAATGAGTGTCTTCAGGGAACAATGAAGCATGGTGGAGGTTCCTTGCAAGTTTGGGGCTGCATTTCTGCAATGGAGTAGGGGATTTGGTCAGAATTAATGGCCTCCTCAGTGCTGAGAAGTACAGACAGATACTTATCCATCATGCAATACTATAAGGGAGGCATCTGATTAGCCCCAAATTTATTCTGCAGCATGACAACGACCCCAAACATACAGCCAAAGTCATTAAGAACTATCTTCAATGTAAAGAAGAATAATGAGTTCTGGAAGTGATGGTATGGCCCCTCCTGATCTCAACATCATCGAGTCTGTGTGGGATTACATGAAGCAAGAGAAGCAACTGAGGTTTTCTAAATCCACAGAAGAACAGTGTTTAGTTCTCCAAGATGTCTGGAACAACAACCTGCCAAGTTCCTTAGTAAACTATGTGCAAGTTTACCTAGAAGAACTGATGCTGTTTTGAAGACAAAGGGTGGTCACACCAAATATTGATCTGATTTAGACTCTTATTATGTTCACTGACTGTGCATTTTGTAAATTGATAAAAATAAATTATTAACATGTCTATTTTTGAAAGCATCCTCACTTTACAGCATTTTTTACAACTGCCTAAGACTTCTGCACAGTACTATATATATATATATATATATATATATATATATATATATATATATATATATGGAGCAACAAAGAGTGCAGTCTGCTGATGAACTGATCCACAGAGCTTACAATTAAAGAAGTAGATCTAGATCAGTCAATGCACCAGACCTGATGTTGACTGAGATGTCTTATCACTCTATATTGAACAGATATAATACAGTGTTAGTCTCATTGTCTATCTCTCTCTCTCTCTCTTGCTACTTCTCTCACTTTCTCCCTCTCTCTCACTGTCACCATCGCAATTTCTCTGCAATTTTTTGTCACTCCCTCTGTGAACATCTTGCTGTTGCTATCTCAGTTCCTATGCTTATCTGTGTCTGTTTCTCTTTTATAAATGTGATTTTTTTTCTCTTTTCCTTGCTATTTTATGAATACTTTCACTACCTCTCTTGCACTCTCTTACAATCTTGCCTTCATGTTTCTTCTTTCTTGGAATCTCTCTCCCCTCTCTTTCATAGTAAGATAATAGGCAAGGTTGAAAAAAAGAAGAGTCCATCAAGTTCAACCCTTGCTCTCCTTTGATTATTCAGCGGATGGCAAACAAATACTTAATTGAAGCTATTTTTGTTTATGTCCTAAGTAGGTAAACAAAATTCCCTTCTGACTCCAAAAGGAAGCCATATTTCTCCCTGGATCTTAGATAAAATGTACACATATATTTAAAGTATGTGCAGCATCTGCTAACACAGTCTCCATAGGAAGGTATTGCACATTCTTACTGCCTTTTCTATATAAAATCCCTGCATTTGTTCACAGGTTTTTTGCTCAGCACTTTGAGTACAGAATTCCTCAGGGAGTTCTTTGTGCTGGCCTTGCATATATTTGTAAATAGTAATCATGAATCCCCTTTTATGGCCCTTTCCTAATGGAAACAAACCCAGTTTGACTAGTATATCTTTATAACTAAAATCTTTCACTCCGTCAGTTTTGTTGCACGTCTCTATAATATTCCAGTGCAATCATGTATTTTTAAGAACAGATGCCCAAAAAAGTACTCCATATTCTAAGTGAGGTCTTGCCAAGGATTTATAGTGATTTAGAATTACATTCTCATCTTGAGCATCTATACCCCTTTTTATTTTACATGTCTTTATATTAAACCTCATCTGTCACTTTTTTGCCATCTGTCTCAGTTTATCAAAATCTTTCTTCAGAAACAGCATCCTGCACTCCGTGTATTTCCTTACAATGTTTTGTGTTATCAGCAAAGATTAAGAGATTACTTTTAACACTCACTTCAAGATCAATAATAAACTGAAAATAGGTATTTTTTCAGGCAATAAAGAGAAAATATGTACTTTAGGTCTTTGAATTTAATTATTCATAAATTGAAAAGCATCAAGTCCAGGAACCCTGAGAACACTCCACTTTAGACCAACTTGAAAAAGTTCAATTTAAAACAATTATCTTCATTTTATCATGCCCTGACACCGTCTTCCAAGCTGACCCCTTTTAGTTTATATAGTATCTGCTTAATAGCCAACTCTTTTTACAAAATCCAAGAACACTACATCCACAGCAATACCCTTGTCCAAGTTACCATTTACATTTAAGCAGAATTAAACTGTATTTGTTTGACATGATCTATCCTTTAGAAAACCATTCTGACTCTTATTAATAATATTGTCAGCTATCACATAATCCTGAATACTATACCTTAGTTACTCCTAGTATATTACTGTCATAGTACGGCCTGCAGGTTTCTGTTGCCTTACCCATGGCTTAATCCAATGTTACGATCCAGCTCTTGCCATCACATGGTCTCCTTTGTAGAACCACCTCTTTCTTGCATTGATGCTTGTTCAAAGCATTGTGCCTTGCCTTGTACAGCGTTTGCAGTTTGCTCCTGCTCTCCATTTGTTGAACTGGCCCGTTCATGTTGTCTGCTGCTTGTTCCTGCATTGATTAGCTGTTGCTGAAGCAGTCCTGGTCCTAACCACTCGACTGCTTTCTGCTTGTACATGTCTTGATTTGCTTTTGAACGACAGAAAATGAGAGAGCACAGAGGGGCACCATAGTGCAATAACGTCTCAGGATCTTGGACCTCCACCACAAACAACACCCCACTCGTGGGTACTCACAAAATATGTAACTATAAATTACATATATGATAGACAGCAACTGCACTTTTCTGGATAGATTGCATCTTGCCCAGATCCAGGTATAGGGCAGCTCCTCTTCCCCGCGTTCTCTCAAGACAGATAAACCAAAGACATAATCTCCAAACCCACAAGGGAGAAAAGAGAGAGGGAGCGCCCAATAGTGAAATACAGTTAGATAATATATTCAGGTAAGTAACATATAAAATGTACACTCATGTGTACAAGTTGTCAGCTAATAATATGCATTAAAGTTGACTTTCATGCATATGGAGATATTCCACCATCTCCACTCCGTGTCCAGACTCCTGAATGTCCTAGTATACTCCACAAAATATAAAAAAAACCTGAATATAAGAACTAAAAATGAAACAAAAAAAATAAAGAAATATCCTCCATAGTGCAAAACAAATATATATTTTAGTGTATACACTACAAATTAACCAGTATATCATTTATTGTATACACCACAAAATAGCCAGTTTGGACATTCAGGAGTTTGAACACCGAATGGAGACAGTGGAATTTCTCCATATGCATGAGAGTCAATTTAATGCATATTATTAGCTGACAACTTGGACACATGAGTGCACATTTTATATATTACTTACCGGAATATATTATCTAACTGTATTTCACTATTGGGCGCAGCCTCCCTCTCTCTTTTCTCCCTTGTGGATTTGGAGTTTATATCTTTGATTTTGCTAACCGGTTCTATTCCTGACCAATCTATTGTTTGCTGCTTGTTCTTGAATTGATATGCAGTTACTGGACCAAATTTGTTCCTGTCTTTGCTGCCAAATTATGATTGTTGCAGTACGGACTGTAGCTGCTGAACCAGACGTGTTTGAGTCTTTTACTGCATGATTCTTCTTGTGCTGCTCCCTCACTTTTCCAGCCTGGCTCTGTTGTTTTGTCGAGCTGTTTATATCTGCCCCTGCTTCTCAGTTGCTGCTGTATGCTTAGATTTTGTTGACCTCTGTACCTTTAAAGGGATAGTAATACTTTATTTACACAATTTTTAATATTGTACCTATTAAGTATATAAAGCAAATGATCTAAGTCCTGTTTCTCTAACTTGTATAGTTTTATAGTAATAGCCTTATAAAGTTCCCCCCTACCCCCCTTTAAGCCACATCAGCACTCCAGCTGACAAACTAAGATTCTGGTCCTGGGCCCGGATGGCTCGTCTGGAGAGCCGAAACAACATTGCATACAAAGAAAATCTTCATGAGAACGGTCTACTCCCTCAAACCAGGCACACTTTGTAGACCATTCTCATGATGATTTTCTTTGTATACAATGCTATTTCCGCTCTCCAGATAAGCCGTCGGGGCCCGGGACCAGAATCTAAGTTTGTCAGCTAGAGCTCTGACATGGCTAAAAGGGGCGGGAGGGGGATGCTTTAGAAGGAAATTACAATAAAACTATACAAGTTAGTGCAACATGACTTAGATCATTTGCTTTATTTATTTAATAGGTACAATGTTAAAAATTGTATAAATAAAGTATTACTATCCCTTTAAAAATTTGCAGCTCTGAATTGTTCATACAGCTTTCCAACTGTACTACTAGTTTTCTGTACACTGCCACCAGTGTTCCACACCTTTACTGCAGCCTGTGTCCTGTGACTCCCCCCAGTGAAGCTTTGCCCTAGTCCCGTTCATTGCTGCCCTGACAATAGGCTACAGTACTCTGCTTGCAATCATTTCCACAATCCCTGGCCAGTCATCCTAAACTCAACTGGTCTGTGCTTTCCAAACTTTTGGTTGACACCTTTACCTGGCTAAGGCTACAGAAAGGCTGTGCAATGTTCTGTTTACATTTTCAAGCACCAAACTCTGGCACTGTTATCTACCGTCATGTGGCTCACATTGGCAGTTACACTGACGTCCTATGTCATCATTGCCTGGCAACATGACAGATACCCATTTCAAAAGTCAAACTTACAGGGCTATAATTTCAGGTTTAGTTCTTGCCCCTTTTATGAATAATTGAACTATGCTTTGCTCTAATTACAGGGCACTATGCCTGAAAAGAGGGAATCAATAAAGATTCAACTTAATTGCCTTGATATTACTTACAGTTGGACTCTCACCCTCTAGACACTTCATGTTATTTGACATATCAATGAAAACTGGCTTTAGTTTGTTCAGTTATTATTATTTTACATTTTAAATCACAATACTTTAAAGGGACAGTAATATCACAAAAAAAAAATATTTCCAGTTTTGTAGAGTTTAAAATAATAATCTATATGTTCCAAACCCTATCTCTCAAACCGATATGGTTTGAGAGATATAGGGATTTAAAGTTCCCCCCTCTCTCCGCTTCTCATGATGTCAGCTGTAAATCTGACAGCAGGAGATTTGAGTCGTACAACTCGAGGAGGCTCTGCAGCAGAGCCAAAATCACGTTATTGTAAAATAATTCATTAATTGGAAAGGTCTACAAAGTGTGCCTGGTTTGCAGTCACACTTTGTAGACCTTTCCAGTGAATTAATTCTTTTTAAGTAATGCGATTTGGGCTCTGCTGCAGAGCCATCTGCTGGTCCCCAGACTGGGATCTCCTGCTGTCAGCTAGACGCTGACTTCAGGAGAAGGGGAGGGAGAGGGCAACTTTAAATCCCTATATCTCTCAAACCATAGTGGTTTGAGAGATAGGGTTTGGAACATATTGATTATTATTTTAAACTCTACAAAACTGGAAATATTTTTTGGGGACATTAATGTCCCTTTAAGAGATATAGCCTTTTAAAAAGTACCCAGTGATGTCACCATTTCCTCTTGCTGTGGTACAAGCTGTAATGCACAGCTCTGCAGGAAGTCCCACCTCCTTCCCCAGCTCTCCCTAGGAGTGATAGCACACTCTCTTCATTCTGTGTTTGTATAAATAGATGCTAATACGTTCCACTTACATAACATATTAAATTGTATGTTAAATTTTTGCATATTATCCTCCTGGGCCTGTTAGCCTCCAAACTGTTTCTGTACTCCTCTTTTACTGAACTGTCCTCCCTTGTGGATTCTTCCCATAGTATTTTTTCACAATACAATTCTTAATACCTCATGGATTGACTGACACAGAAGATAGAAATCTAACCTTGCTGCAAACGTCCACCTTTATTCCCTCTCATATTGTGGGTTCATCAGCCCACTTTCTCAAGGGTACAATAGAGAATTTGAAGTCCAGGATAGAGTTCATTTAACCCTGCTATTTTGTGACCCCAGTGAGGGCGGGAGAGTGGCAACAGTAGTCTGAGTTAAACACTGGCTGATATTCATCCTGATATCATGCTCCCTTCACAGATGGTGGGCTGGCCAAGAGGGAAGCGCAGACCAAAAGGCATTCATAAAAAGTAGCAAAAGTCAGAGAATATTACAGACCTAGAAACACATTTGTCACCTAACATGAAAGCATTCCAGCATCTGCCGGGAAAGCATCTTGAGATTGCAGCCTGCACTATCCTAATTTATCTAGCTTAACTCTGCTGCAAACATCCACCGTTATTCCCACTTTTATTGTGGGTTCTGACAACTTTCTCAAGGGTCATGGAGCACTATTATACCCCCTGAGCAGTCTCCAACACCACTCTGATGAGCCCGTCTGCCAAGGGGGAAGGGTCAGCCTCACAGGAATCCCTAAAGGGAAAGGAAGAATCCATGTCCTCTTCCTTTGTACCTATCTCCTCATCAGAGGAATCACCAACCTACTTAGAGAGGCCCCTAAAGAAAAGTTCAATATGTGTAATGGAGGAATTGGCTAACTAAGCAGATTTAGGATGCAAGCATTCAAGACCTTTTAGGTGCTCTTTGGAATGGAGCCCAAGTCAGTTAGTTTGATTAAGAGATGGAAGTCTAAATACCTTTGACACCTCCAGAGGATGACTGCTATTTACATCCCATTAATTTACTATTAACTGATCAAACAATCTGGGTCTGAACTGAGCTGATCTTATCTGCTTTGCATTCTAAACATTGCAATTTGTACTTGTATGTATTTAGAAGGATAGTAATGTTTCAAAATATAAGCAGCTCCAATTAATCTTCATAGTATTTGGGCCATGGAGAGTGTTATTTCAATACTGTCAATGCTGTAGTTCAAGAGTAATTGAATGATAAAGTATCCTCCTTCCACCCCTTTTACCTAGTGTAAGCCCTATCTCCTCATACATGAAATCTTGTCTTAAGACCAGACAGCTCACAGCAAGGGACAATCTTCTTACTATGAGAACAATGAAAACCCTGCCCCATCGACAGGTTTTTCCCTTATGCTAATTGAAGATTGTCCCTCTCTGCAATCCACCTGGACACCAACTTTCTGTTCTGAGGTGAGCAGTGTTACATCAGTAAAAGGGGCGGGAAGGGGATACTTTATCATTTAATTACTCTTGAATTACAACTCTAACATTATTGAAATAACACTCTCCATGGCCCAAATACTATGAAGATTAATTGGAGCTGCTTTTATTTTTAAACATTACTATCTCTTTAAGATGTTTTCATATTTATCCGTATAACATGTCTGAAGTAGAGGCCTAAAAGGTGTTGAATGCTTGCATCCTAAATCTACTTAGTTAGTCTGTAAATATATCAACTTGTCTATACTTACCTGCTGCATGCAATTTAGTCAAAGACTCCACTTCAAGTGCCCAGATTGAAATGGGACACAAAATAATTAGGCCATGGCACTTAAATGGTTATCTTGTCAGTCTTCTTTCTTCAGGTTCTCATTATACAGTGCATAACCTTAGAAAAGTTCAGCCATGAGAAAGACTTGTAATAAAGTCAACCTGAACAGGGAAATGGTCCAAAATACACATGTGAACAGGTCAATCCAACTCCAGGGCAGCCAGTTAATGTAAATCTCCCTAATGGAGGATTATACAGCCCCATCCATAAACAGAAAAATAAAAACAAGTCTAAAATCTAAGAGCAGTGCCAGCTTCCTACACTTCTCATGACAGGTCACAGGAATCTAGAAGGTGTGTGGTAAAAGCTGGAGGAAGAGAGTAGCGTCTCCATCTCAAAGACTCTACCTTTCATCCTACACATCTATTAACAAGAGACTGTTATTTATAGTTTATGGCATTTTATGCTTCTAGGACCTAAGTGGTCTCTTTTGCTACTTTTTTAGAATATTCCCTCTTCACTTCAATTTGACTATTTGTGTTGAGGTTGACTCTGTTTTTTTATGTAGGTTTTTGATATTCCTACATTCTTTGCATTTTCTCTGCCTCAAAGGCCCTACATTTTTTTAAGTACCTTGCCTTCTGGAGGAGGGTAGCTTTACCTCATGGGTCCTGTGCTCCATATAGGGCTTAAGAGAAAATAAAAACATAATTTAAAGTAAACGTTTCATTTTTAATAGTATATTAATAGGTAAAATTATTTTAAAAGAGATAGGTCTGCTTGACCTAAACTCGCTAAATAACCTTGGGTGCATGCCATCAGGTCAAGATGCTAATAACAATTTAGGTTCAGTTGAAAGAGCTTTCAAAATCCCTCATATTTATGTTATGCATTTATTATTTAAAACTGTGTTTCTCAACTGGGGTGCCATTGCCACGGCACTTTGGTGTGCCTCGGACACCCTCTTGGTGTGCCGCGAGATTTATGGTGCCAGTAACAGTGTGTAACTGTTGATGCTTACAGGGCGCTATGGAATTTTATTGATGGAGTACCACAAACGCTTTCATATCCATGGCCGGTGCGTCCAACAAGGCACTATGTTGGTAGGAACCGGCAATGAAGACAGCCCATTGCAACGTGTGTGCTGGAGGTGCATTCTGATTGGCCTGTTGGATGGAGATGGAACAACTGTGATTGCATATCACATTCAGCCATGCATCTCCAACACAAGGAACAAGAAGAAGGAGACATATTATTTATCCTGGACAGGCTATAGTACCTGCAAGTCATACATTTATATTGAGATTCCAGAAAGATACGCCTCCAATCATCCAGTTCCAGGGCCAATCCTAGATCTTTAACCCAAGATGAAGCATATGTAGGCTTCTCTAGAAGAGATGTATTGTTTAAAATGGTGTATATTTTGCCCAGAGGACAATAAGAGGCATTCAAATCTAGTCGGTCGGTCCTGACCAGCTAGACTTAATAGCACTATTTATATTTTAATGGATCTCACCATCTAACTCAAACAATTCAAAATCTTCTTTTTTCCTTGTTATTTCCCCCGTGAACATCTTTGTTACGCCACATTGCTCTTAATTTTTATTGTTCCTGTGAGAACTGTGCTGTTTCACTAAGGCTTATATCTAGCAGCCTCACAAGCACTGCTGTAAACATCCAAAGTGTTTACACTTACATTCCAAAGCCTTTTTTTCTGCGGACCAGAGGTGTGAGCAATACCTTATAAAGGAATGTTTAGCACATCCCTTTGGTGATGGAGTGGTTAAGTAACCACTGCCTCTGTTTAAAAAATGCCCTCAACTATTGCTCTATATTTGACTACAACATGCCTTAACTATTCTCTAACTCTTGTAGCAGCTTTAGGAGTTTGGCTTCTCAGCAGACTAAAACCAACACTGGCAGGTAAGTAAGTGTACATTAACTCAGTTTTTCCCCAGTCCTGTATCAGTTATTGCTAAGTGTTTCTCTGATGCTTTCACCTGCGACACTACTTGCCAACTTGCCAATCAAGGTCCCAGGCCTCAGGTCAACAGGTTAGTGATGGGTATTCCGCTTCTGACCTTTGGATCGACGTCCTGTCCATTCATTCAGTGTGACAGTTTACAATGGTGTATATTGATGAGTATATTTATCTGAAAGCATTAAATCTCCTGTAATTTTATGTTTGAAGATTATATGGCCCTCTAATGCTGATTATTGCATTGTAAAATTAGGCTTTATACATTTCTTGTTCTAGTTAATATCTTATTAACTGTTTTTTCATAACAGATGTCAAAAGATACCATATTATGGTTACTGTTACATAAGTGCTTTCTTAACTTTATATTGTATATCATTTCAGAATCATTTGAGATTGCTAGATGAAGAACTCCACATTACTAATAGTTAGAATCTCCTATTATGATTACATTTCCATATGAGAAACGTTTTCCATTTGCAGTAGCAGCTGAGCTTCATCAAACCTGGCTTGTAGCAAATCTCTAATTCACAGGGCCTCTAAATTATTACGTGTCCCTTAATTAAATTCTTCCCTTATAATAGGTATCCAGGCTTGTTTTACATTAAGGAATATCTCCCTTCCTGTTTTGTTTATCATATCCTTGCTTACATATGCATATTCATCTATAGTATCTACCCAATCGTGTGTACATCCAACCGGGTTTCAGTAATACCACATATCCTCATTCTGCTCATTCATTGCAGTAGTTCTAATTTTACAAGCATTTATTTTGTTACTTCATACCGTGAATATGTGCATTCTTTAAAAAAATCGAATTGCTTTTTATCATTTTGTAACATAGACACTGTGTTATTAGCTAAACTAGCCCCCTACCCCATGATTCCTATGTAATCCCAGTTCCTTTTCTACATTGTCTACCCCACCATAAATGTTTTCCCTCTTCCCACTTTCCTAGTTTAAAGTATCCTCCAACCTTCCAGTTATCCTTTCCCCTAGACCAACAGACTCCCTTCCATTAAATGCTGTCCATTTTGATTGTAAAGTTTGCCCCAAGAGAAAAGCCAGCATACTGCTCTAAAAAAACCCTAATACTCCTTCTTATACAAAGTATTCTCTTGTTATATATGTCTTCTGGGTCTCTTGAGTGAGTACTTTCTTGTATGCACTCCTCTTTCATTAAGCTCTTGCTCTCTTGTGCTCATTTGAGAGCTCCATCTCACATGTGCTCTCTTTCTGCAGCTCCCTCTCTCATGTTCTCTCACAATCTCTAACCCTCTTTTACTATCTCCCTCCCTTGCTCTTTTTTTTGCTGGTTCTCTCTCGCACTCTCTGTCCCAAATTCTTTCTTCTTTTCTTGTGTGTTTTTGCATTTTCTCTATCACTCTTCATGCTCAATTTGTCTTGCATGCTGTCTCACACTGTCTTTCTCAGTGTCTCTGTCTATCTGTCTGTATTCCTGTTGTTGTTCACCAACCACTGGAGAACAACATGTTGCCAAACTCTGCTTTAGTCTTTGTAAGCTTTAAACTAATGGCTTTCATTCTTTTTTTCTCTCAAGGCACCTCTAACATGAAATCTGAAATTATCGGGGCACCCGTAACATAATTATGTAATGTATCAAGTGTATAATGAAGGGTACAATATATAAATACACAGTTATTCTTAGGTATCATAAAAAATAAACATAATGTGCATACCTGTTTGCATACATATACATGTAAAGCATTCATATCTTTCTCAACGTCCTTGTAGAAAAAGAGGGGCACCCAAAGTGGATGTCTGTGACACCCTAAAGTACCATGATACCCTGGTTAACCCTTTGGTGCCAGAGGGGTACAGAATGCATTGCTTTGCAATGCATTCCGTACTCCTCTGGCACTGAAAGGGTTAAGAACCACCACTATAAACACAGGTGTTACTCTGGGACCTCTGCAAAGTGAAATATCTGATGCTTTATGTTGTAATCACAGAACAAGTTTCAGAAACCGTCTTTCATTTCTGTTTGGAATCTGCAGGTTTATAGTTAGATAATCAGCTTAAAGGAAGTTGAGCATTGCCTAGGAAACAGGGCTACAAATTCAAGAATCATTTACTCCTCCCCACATAGCCCTGGGTACATCAGCAGGTAAGGAGGAACTAGTCAGGTAAAACATTGTGAAAGAGAGAGAGAAAGAGACAGGATGAGAAAGCGCATGAGAAAGCACATAAAAGGAAGAGTGTAAGAAGAGCAGAAGAGGGTTAGTACAAGAGAAAGAGGATGAGAAAACACAAGAGAAAGACAACAAGACATGGTGCGTAAGCAAAAATTGGAGAGAGAGAGAGAGAGAGAGAAAGAGAAAACAGACTACTGAGACCAGATTGATAATAAACCCATCACTTTTTTTTTAATGTCCCAGCTTGTGCCAGAACTCTCTCTCTCTCATATACTCTCAACCTCTGCTGCATGCTATTGATCCATATCTTGCCTGAGCTCTCTCTTATATATACAAGATGGAAGTGTATACAAAAGATGACACTTTATGATACACTCTTCTAGTATCCTTCTTCATAAAAATCTCTGCATCAAATTCCTAAATGCATCTGTACCCACTACAACAGACATGTTCAAACCCCGGCTCATATACCTTTCTACAGATCACACACAAATATATCTGCAAACTTTATTAAAGAAAAACCCTAAGGCACCGGAAGGTCAGAGTGCACATTGGGTTCCTACTAATAATTTTTTGGTCTTCACATAGTCCTGAATACTGTCAACTAGTAACCCTTCTAACTCACTATGGAAGTTAAGCTCATAGGTCTACAATTTCTTAGATTAGATTTTGCCCCCTTTTTGAATAATGGTACAACATCTGCTTTCATCCAATCACAGAGTACTATTCCTGGGGAAAGTGAATCAATAAATATTAAATCTTGCTATAGATGAACTACATTTCTTAAGTACCCCTGGGTGCATGCCATCAGGTCTAGGTGCTTTATTCACCATAACCATTTAAAGACCGGTTAAAGTCTCTTTTGGACTTTGTCTTCAGTAAGCCATGTACAAGATAGAGGAAATTATGTGATGCTGTCTGTTTGCCAGAGCCTGCCATTGTTGGTTCCTTTGTATATACAGAAGAAAAGAATGTGTTTACTGTGTCAGTCATAGCCTTATCCTTGCTAATTAGTTCACCTGCCTCAGTTTAAGAGGACCAATATCAACCTTTAATATTTTTGCCATTTAGATATTTGAAGAATTGTTAGGCTTTTTCTTTCTCTCTTTTGCAATAATTTTATCACTTTAACTAGCCTAATTACTTGTTTGCAAATTATTTTGCATTCTCTAAATTTTATAAATGATGCATCTAACTCTTCTGACTTAAACAGTCTAAAAACCTGCTTCTTTGTTCTCATTTCCCTGCAAACCTCTTCATTAAATCACAGGGATCTTAATTTGCTCCTCTTGTATTTATCCCCCAGTGGTAAATATTAACACATATTTTTATCTAAGGGCATTTTTTAAAAAGAAAAATCCATCTTTCTTGTGCATTTTTTTTTTCTTTTTTACAGTGTTAAATGTCCTTTAATGCTTATTTTAACATTGTAAAAGTTGAATGATTTGGTCAAACCCTAGTTAACCCTAGTTAATGGGATTGTCATAAGAAATATTGTGGTCACTGCTACCCAAATGTTCCCTTACCTGTATTTGTTTTTCCAATTGGTAGTGTAGTTAGGATAGTTGGGGGGAGGGCACTGTTAGTCATTAGAAAGCCTTTGCAGTAACTAAAACCTACCGGGCCCCCTTGGATTCCAGGCCCCATGAAATCAGCACCACTTGTATGTATGCCTCTGCGGTGGGGGGATAGTTTATTCAGGTAAAATTCACCCCCCCCTTGATTGCTGATGTGATTGTAGCACATTACTGTGCAAATCGTTCACTGTCAATCCAGTAAAATAAGGGTTAACGAGAAAGTATAGATGTGAGTCAATGTAGGGTTTGATGAGAATCCAGGAGGGTTGCTTCCTCCCGGTTATACCTGAATATGTGGCAAAGGCCTTGCACCAAGCAAGGGAATTTTAGGCCAATCTGAGATAGGCCATTTGCAATTGTTTTGGATACAGGAACACTGTTGGCACTTCAAAGCATTTGCACATAAATATGCCAATTTTAGAGGAACAGATTGAACTGAAGCAACTACAGCAATGTTATCAATCACTTGATGCCGGATAGCCAAAATTGTCCAAATCAGTAAACTGCAAAGCAGTAGATTTTTCCTTGGCTTTAATGTAATCTGGGCATAATTTGGATATGTACACAAAAAATTGATGAGCTTAAGACAGCTTATCAAAAGTATTCAAATACATACATATATGTGTGTGTGTGAATAGGAGAGTAGCAAAAACTATATCTTGGCTACATACACAGAAAGTAATCAAGAAAAAAAAAGTCTGCTCATCAGACTTTTATAAATCATTAAAGGGATAGTAATACTTATATTTTAGTATTCCCAGCTTGTAGCCCTTAAAAAACTGAATTAAATGAGCCCAGCGGCATCTCTCAAACTTTTATGGCTTGAGAGATATCCGCTTTCAAAAGTCCCTCACCCCTGACGTCAGCATTCTAGCTGACTTCAGGGGAATCCAGTCCTTGAGCAAGCAGAGGCTCTTCAGCAGAGCCGAGATCTCGTTATGGAAGACAAAATCCTTCACTGAAATGGTCTTCTACATGTGCTTGGTTTGTAAGCACACGTAGAAGACTGTTTCATTGAAGGATTTCTTCTTCCATAAAGCGATCTTCGCAGATCGCATTATGGAAGAAGAAATCCTTCACTGAAATGGTCTTCTAAATGTGCTTGGTTTGCAAGCACACGTAGAAGACCGTTTCACTGAAAAATTTCTTCTTCCATAACGAGATCTCGGCTCTACTGAAGAGCCTCCATCGGTCCCGGAACAAGATTCCCCTGCTGTCAGCTAGAATGCTGACGTCAGGGGAGAGGGAAAAAAACAAAACTTTGAAAGATGATATCTCTCAAACCTTTATGGTTGCTCATTTAATTCAGTTTTTTAAAGGCTCCAAGATGGGGGATAGTAAAATTTAAGTATTAGTATCCCTTTGACTTACTACAGGCAACAGACAGTGAGGTTTAGTGACTTGTTTGTGACCAAAACCATGTGACACTTGCCCGTCCCATCAAGGCACCTCAGTCCCTATCTGCTTCAAATATGAGGTGAACATGTATTTACTGTAGTATAATGCAATTAAAAATCAGTCACACTATCTTACCTTTGCTGTGAGCAAAACCCTTGTGATGGAAATATCTGGAACATGAACAAAGTGTAGCATCAAGACACATTTGCGTGGCCAGTGAAATTCTAAGCAGGAAGTCCTTTGACATGATTATCAGCAGACAGGTAATAACAAGTATTGTAAAAGGTTGAAATGTTGGAGAAGTCAAATTCATGCACAATGGTAGGAAAGGAAAGAAGCTGTCAAAGTCTGGAAGCACACCTTACAGATTGGTTTAGATCATTCAAAGCATCCAATGAATGCTTGAACCATCATATTCTCTGAGTTAAACTTTCATAATAAACATGACAGTTCAAACCAGCGGTTCTCAAACAGAGGCTGTGGCACTTTGGCATGCCTCTGGCATCAGCTCAGTGTGCACCACTTTTTCATGACAATTTTGACAAAAATGTTAAAGCTGAGTTTCTAATGTATATTTATATTTATGTATATTTATGGGAAGAATCGTGGACTGTTCTTTTTTCATTCTGTGAGACCTAAGAATAACTTTGCACTGATGTATTGTTCCCTTCATTAAGGCCTTGAGAAATGACCTATAAAATGTGGGGGTGTCCTGAAAATTCCAGAATGCATGTTGGAGTGCCTTTATTGAAAACACACTGAGAACCATTGATTTAAACAGACTACACAGGCAGTGGAGGGTTCAAATGTGTTATGATGAGAAACAGGTAAAGTCAGTTAGCAACTGGTAAAGTACAGCACAATGAGCTGTCCAGCAACCACAGCAAAATATCGCTGCCAGTACAAGAACTAACATATATGCGTATATTGCTGGTTGGTAGAAACACTCTCAATAATGTAGATGACAAAACTAGCAAAAAAGTAAAACAAATAAACATAATAAAATAGAAAATATTTTCCACTTGTAAATGCAGATATAATTCTATTGTTTAAGTAATGATTAAGAACCCTGGAAGCCCCTATCAAGATTTTTATTGAGGCCCCCATATATAGGAATTCCTATAGCAAAGGAAGTCTAGTGTCAGATCTCCAGCTGTTGGTGACTACATCTCCTATCATCCCCAACCAGCAACTGGCTAGTTGAGGATGATGGGATTTGTAGTTCATATCAGCTGGATGTCCAAAGGCTGATTGCCCCAACCTACAGGATCTCTTTAGGTTTCATAGTTGCTTTCCTTAAAGGGATAGTAATGTTTCAAAATAAAAGCATCTCCAATTAATCTTCATAGTATTTGAGCCATGGAGAGTGTTATTTCAATACTGTCAGAGTTGTAGTTCAAGAATAATTGAATGATAAAGTTTTCCCCCTGGCACTTTCACCTACTGTGAGCCACCTCCCCTCGGATGTGGAATCTGGTCCACAGACCAGACAGCTCACAGAAAGGGACAATCTTCTTACTGTGAAATCAATGAAAACCCTGTCCCCCTTGACAGGTTTTTCCAGTTTTTCCCTTGTGCTAATTGAAGATTGTCCCTCTCTGCAAGCCATCTGGACACCCCCTTTCTGTTCTGAGGTGAGCAGTGTCCCATCAGTAAAAGGGGAGGGAGGGGATACTTTATCATTCAATTACTCTTGAACTACAACTCTGACAGTACTGAAATAACACTCTCCATGGCCCAAATACTATGAAGATTAATTGGAGCTGCTTTTATTTTGAAACATTACTATCCCTTTAACCTCAAAAATATTTATTGGAAAAGCAGCCACATTGACGTGTTGTGCATCCTGGACAAAACACCTCATTTGTGATCACAGATTTAAACTGGTTCCTTGATGAAAGCCTGTGAACATTGATAACTCAAGATATTCTCCTGATATCTCTGCTCCAGCACAGGTGGATCAAATAAACCAATAATAAACTGTGTAACAAAAAGTGTGATGTGATGCAGATTGTAAAGTCCAAAACTTAATACCAGTCATGTCTCTCATCTGATTCCTTGTTGAATTGTGAAGGGTAGGGTTTAGGCTTGCCTCTCATATCAGATTTACTGTGTCTGAACAGGCACAATCTTCCTCCCTGCTCAAACCTATAAAACTACTGCATACACATATTCGTGTGCAGTAGTATTACAGATTTGAGTAGGGAAGTAGGTTGTCCCTTCTCAGTCAGTGCAAGCCTGGTGGATGACAGCAGCACCTACACCCAACTCTCGTGAATTTGGTGGGGGACTGTATGAGCCCTTGGTAAATATTGGGTTTTAAACTTTTCAATCCTGCTCAAGAGGTCTTGCGTCTCCTTTATCACAGCCTTAGCATGTTGGCTTAAAATTAATTGTGGGGCTCTCTGGATAACTGGTTACTACCCAGTGTTAGTGTGTGTGTGTGTGGGGGGGGAAATCCAGTGGCCAGTCAAAGAAAGGTTTTGGCCAATATGAGCATGATTCAAGACACTGTCAAAGACTTTCAGGGATATAGGGTTTTTAGCTGAATCCTCAGGATAATGTGAAAAAAGAAGAATCTAAAATCCAGTAGTTAAAGCTGCATGGCCACTAATCAGTCAGTTAGCATGTGAAATAAATCTTTAGAAAGCAAACTAAATAAGAGGATGAAATGGTTGAAAGAGTGAGAAATATAGGGGTCATCAGACTCTTCCTCCATATTTTTTCCACTTGTCCACTGTTCGCATCATGACTCAGAAAAGTGTCTTGCACCAGCAACTATAGGGTTAAATGTGCGAAGCAAGCCTGGAAGAATTTAAAGTCTGCCTTCGTTTTTGTAATCTTTCGGGGCAGATCACACGCAGCTAACTAGCTCTCAGCTTGAATAGGCTAAAGGCCTAATGAACACTGATAAAATGTACAATGCTTTGGGGGTAAACACCACCCATTATCAGGTACAATTATAATGAATGACTAAAAGTAAATATTTATAGGCAGGAGAAAGGGGGCATGTCATTGATGGTAACAGCCATCAGAGAGACATAATGAGTGATTCTGTGTATAATATGTAAAGGCTTCCATAATAATATTTGTACAGGAAAGAATGTCAATAATATTTACAGAAGATTGAATGTACACTTTGCCTTATATTGCTGAAAATGAAAGACAGAACAAAGTTTAAAATATATACATAGATCACCTTTAGGAATGTACATAAAAATGCTACAAGTGCAGAATGTATGTAACAGTTGAAGAAAATTAGATGCAAACTGAAAATGATACATCAAAATAAATCTTAATAATTCGGAAAAGAATGAAAAAAATAATGAGAATAAGAGATACAAGTTCAACCCAAGAAAATGTTAACTATAATCTTTATCAAGACTATTTTTCTCCTGCTTTCACTGTTTGTGTGTTTCTTTCTCTTTGTGTGTCTACCTCTGTCTTTATCTCTGCCTTTCTGTCTGTGTGTCTGTGTTTCTATATGTCCCTTTCTCTGTGTCTCTATTTGTCTTGCACTGGCTCTGTGTTTGCATGTCTGCCTAATGATTATGAGAGCTGAAGAGAGGCAACAACTAGATACCTTCTTGCTGACTCCTGCTTTAGTATGCGCATGTGTTCTGTTCAAGTTGAATGTTTTGATTTAACTACGTTCCCATTAGCAAAGTGTTTAATGTGGTGGAAATGCATGAAAAATAAATGTTATTCTAATGAGTTTTACATATGATAGTTTAGCAAATTTTTCCTCCCATCATCCTTTTTTCTCAATAAAAACAGCAGCAACAACAACAACACTGCATGGAAAAAGTAGCTGTCTGATATTTTACAGTGCTAATGATATTCCTTTGATTGCACTGAAACCCATACCACAGATTTATAGTCATGTTAAAGCACTGTTGGTTGCTCAGTGTACTGCAATAGTCATCCATGTGTATAACCCAATTTAACTAGGTCATGCATTTTAGGTTCCTTACTCTCCCTATAGCAAAAACAAAGTCAAAACAAAACAATGTTTTAAGAAAAGAGACATGTGGCACAAATGTTCTTTCATTTGTGCTTGGACTTGTAGTTCTAAATGCAGATGTTGTCAGTAAAAACAGCATTGTCTAGTAAAGCAGAACTTCAAATTTCATAATCAGTTAATAGTGACATTGGTAAAATTATTTGCAGAGGACCCTTGAAATACATTTAGCCAAGGACAGCCACATCCTGAGATCACTACTGACTGTGCAGGCCAGTCAGTTGTAACAAACAAAAAGGGGAAAGGACCACATCATAAGTCGAGGCTGTATACTTTTTGGCTTGTGCCTCTATTTTCTCCTTCACATATAATTTTGATTTCCTAGATGTAGTGCAAACCACAGTACACCACCCAGATAAAAGAAACCATTTTTAACTTATAATGCTGGCCAAGATCCGTAGCTATGAATTAGGACACTGGTAAAGCGGCTAGGGCACTGGTGAATGTGCAAATGATCATGCACAAAGCTATCTGATTTGCTCTTGTATGGCCATATTTGATCATGTATATGTGTCTTACAATGCATGTGTGAAAGAGAGCATAACAAATTGGCTCACTGGAGTCTTTACAATGTTAGTGCACACGCATCAGAGATACACAATCATGCAGTTTTCACATGTAAACAGGTGCAACCCCTTTGAACAACATAATTTGTGTAACATATAACAAATATATATATATCCTATATAATAATTCGCTAGGATGTTTCTCAGAAGCCGTCATGCGCAGTAGAGACTGTCTGCGCTGCAGTCATTTGCAATACAGACTGCCTGAACTCACCATGGCTGATATGGAGCAGGGCACTCCGAATTCGGACCAGTCCATATTCAGAGTGCCCTGCTCCGTATCAGCCACGGCGTGTTCGGGCAGTCTGTACTGCGCATGACTGCAGCACGGGAAGTGAGCAGAGAGGCTCCAGCCACCAGAAGAGGCTGCTGGGTGGCACTGTGGCCCGTGTACATGGTCTTTTAAACTAATTTATATATATATATATATATATATATATATATATATCCTATATAAATATAATAATTCGCTAGGGTCTTTGTCACGATTCAGCCATGCACAGTACAGACTGCCCGCGTTTGGCCAGTCTCTACTGCTCGTGATTGCATCGCGTGAGTGAGGCACTTAAAGGGTTAACATTACCCGGACCTTGGCCCATGTACACGAGCTTTTACACTAGTGTGTATGTATACAGGGCTCAAAATTTACACTCGCCACTGGCTAGTGGCGAGTGAAAATTTAGTCCTGGCGAGTAGAAATTCAGCCCTGGTGGGCATGTTTTCGCTTGCAGTGGCGAGTAACTTTTCAGGGCTGGCTAGTAGCAAAGGACTTCAACTTTTAAGCCCTGATGTGTATATATATATATATATATATATATATATATATATGAGGGTAATATGACAAATATTCTGCATCCCTACCGACAGTAAGGAGTGCATGGTGTGTGAACACTGCAGGGAGTTGGCAGACGGCTGAGTTATGCAAATTCTCCAGTCATGCTATGTTCTCCAAGTAGCATCTTTCCCAGAGCTTCCAATGGGAATGACACTGCCTACATGCCACATGTCAATACTGCGCATTCAAAATGTCACAGGCCTAAGAATGGTAACTGCACAATAGTGAAGTTTAAACTGTCGCCCGGTGCGTTACAGTAAGGTAGAGGATAAATTCTACTGTACAAGTTTATGGATGCATACTGGTGGGGTACCGTATTAAGCACTTGGATGCTAGAGAGATCTTCAACAGCAAACATCAATAAACTTGTGTAGAAGTACAAAACCTGAGGCTAGCATAATAGAACCAGTGACATTTTAAACTACTCTGTTGTGCATGAGCCATTCTGTCTGATGAAGTTTTCAACGAGTTGTACTGACCCGCTTTATTACCACTGCGGCATTTCCATGTAGGTATTTCCCCTGCTGTCTCAGTGTGCACATAGTTGGGAGGGGAAATTATTAAATTTTCTCTCCACAGCCTTCAGTAAATTGACACTAATCGGAGATTGAGTGAAGTGAATTCCCAGTCTGTCTAAATCAGGTGTAGTGTAAGTAATACAAGGTGCCCTGAGCCTTCTCTTCCCAGGACCCCACAGAAGAGGAGAGGAGAGGTGGGGCAAAGCCCTCTATATTACTTACAGTACATTACTTGGGCAACATGTGGATCCCCAGCTGGTGCTCTTCTACAATCCCCATTATATTTAGCATTACAGCTTCTGCTTGAGGATGGTGGGAGTTGGAGTCTAGAACAAGTTGGAGAGCCATAATTGGTTCCTAATTCCTTAAAGTGTAATCCCTAAACCTAATCCGTAAAGATGAAATAGCATAGTACACTATAGATATTAAAAAAAATTGTTTATGAGGAGCACTACGAGATGTTTTATGTGCTATAAAGAAAGTGATACGTAGGGCAATAACATATATTAAATATTTTTAATGGCTAACCACCCCTAATCCCTAGGAACCCCTAACCAGAAAACCATTCTTCTTAACCCATACCCCCATAATTCCTAACCCAAAGCTCCCAATCCCTAATCCAAAATCATATTTGGCTCCTAATCCCTTAAAGTGTAATCCCTAACCGAAAATGTATTTCCTAAAACCTAATCCGTAATCCAAAAGCATAAAGATAAAATAGCATTGTACACCATAGATATTAAAAAAATGTTTATGATGAGGAGTGGGTACAGGAAGGGATTTTGGTGAAGAGCTGGAAGATGCCACCTGGGGAGATAAGGCAGGATGGTATCTCCCATGGCGAGATGGTTTATGTGCTATAAAGCAAGTGATACATACCGATGTAACATGTTTTAAACAATTTTTTACAACCCCTAATCCCTAGGAATGCCTAACCAGCAAACTATCCTTCTTAAAGTGGATCTATCACCCCTTTACAAATTATGCTCATTAGGTAGAATACTTAGCAAATAAGTTTAAAACTTTATTATTTAACCCCTTAGTGACGGCCGCGTGCAGACGCGGCCGTCACTTAACGTCCGTCTAACATTTTTTTTTATTTTTTTAAAATAATCCGGAGTCCCCGAACGGCGCGCAGCCGCGCGGGGAGCCGGATTTCCGGGACGTACATGTACGTCCTCTGTCACTAAGTGACAGCCACACAGGACGTACATGTACGTCCTGTGTCATTAAGGGGTTAAAAAAATAAAACATTATTTGCATGAAAATTAAGGTTTAAACAGTGCCCTGCATCCTACTTACGGATAAACTGCTCTTGCCGCAGTTTGCCACTCTGCCTCTGCTACCGTCACTCTACCCAGCATCCTCCAATGATGGAGGCTTTCTCTTGGTAAACCGGAGTGATCTCATTGGCAGAGATCAATATCTAGCCAATGAGATCATTCCAGTTTACTAACAGAACTCCTCCGTCATTGGAGGATGCTGGACAGAGGGACGGGAGCAGAGGCAAAGTGGCAAACTGACGCAAGAGCAGTTTACCCGGAAGTAGGATGACAGGCACTGTTTAAACCTTAATTTTTTTGTGCAAATAATATATATATTTTTTTTTAAATAATAATGTTTTAAATGTATTTGCTAAGTAATCTATCTAATGAGCATAACTTGTAAAGGGGTGATAGATCCACTTTAACCCATACTTCATAATCCCTAACTCAAAACTCCTAATTCCTAATCCAAAAGCATAAAAAATGAAATAGCATGACAAAATGGTCTATGTGCTATAAACAGGGGCATACTGGCATCTTTTGGCCTGGGGGGCAAGCAAAAGTAAATGGCCCTTGGTGAAGTGGCCTCAGCCAGCTATTTTTTTTGTCATTGATAATTTTATTTGATGATAATGCCATTGTTTAATACCATCACTCCGAAGATGAATTGGCCCATACAGTTTACAATGTAAAAAGCAAATGATTCAGCAAGTTGCCATTCTGTAGAACCTGAACTACAGAAGTCTGTGATCTACTGAATACAAAATTCAAAGAGACAAAGATCTTCTACTCAACAAGATATCTTACATACTTTTTAAAGTACCCTAATATAATTCAGTCATATGGACACTGATTCAGCAGGTTCAGGTGGTTATGGGGCATATTGGGGAGGGAAGTCAAGTGCACAACCGTGGCCAGATGGGTACATGAATAACATGACATTATTGGAACCTTTCCCTGTGCTAGTGGCTATTGAGTTATGGGGTTCCACATTTTCCAATAAAAAGATTACCATGTACTGTGATAACTTAAAGGGATAGTAATGTTTCATAATAAAAGCAGCTCTAATTAATCATCATAGTATTTGGACTTTGGAGAGTGTTATTTCAATTCTGTCAGAGTTGTAGTTCAAGAGTAATTCAATGATAAAATATCCTCCTCCCGCCCCTTTTACTGATGTAACACTGCTCAGCCAGAGCAGAAGGGAGGTGACCAGGTAGATTGTAGAGAGGGACAATCTTCAATTAACCCCATCCCGACAATGGACTTACCAGGTACGTCCCGCAAAAACTGTCACTTAGTGACAGAGGACGTACCTGGTAAGTCTCGTAAGTCCGGGTCTCTGTGCGGCTGCATGCCGTTCTGGGACTCCGGAATCATTTAGAAAAAAAAAAAAATGTTAGCCGGGCGTTAAGGTGACAGCTGAGTATGCACACAGCTGTCACTAAGGGGTTAAGATAAGGGAAAAACCTGAAAAACTTGTCAATGGGGGCAGGGCTTCCATTGTTCTCATAGGAAGAAGATTGTCCCTGGTCTATAGACTGCATTCCACATATGAGAAGAGATGGCTTACACTAGGTGCTTGTGAATATCTCTCAAACCATAAAGGTTTGAGAGATAAGACTTATATCGTTCATGTTTTTTTAATGCCTACAAAATAAAATAAAGATAAAACGAAGTATTACTATCCCTTTATAGGGATAGTAATGTTTCACAAAAACAGCAGCTCCATTTAATCATCATAGTAACTGGGCTACGGAGAGTGTTATTTCAATGCTGTCAGAGTTGTAACTCAAGAGTAACTGAATGATACAGTATCCCCCTCCCTCCCCTTTTACCTATTGTAAGCCGCCTCCCCTCAGATGTGGAATCTGGTCCTGGGACCAGACAGATCACAGCAAGGGAAAATCTTCTTACTGTGAGCATAAGGAAAACACTGCCCCCCTTGACAGGTTTTTCCCTTATGCTTACTGAAGATTGTCCCTCTCTGCGATCCATCCGCACAGTCTTACTGCACTGAGGTGAGCAGTGTTTCATCAGTAAAAGGAGAGGAAGGGGAATATTTTATCATTCAACTACTGTTGAACTACAACTCTGACAGTATTGAAATAATATTTTCTATGTCCCAAATACTATGAAAATTGGACAGTGAAGTCTAAGGAGGTTGTCTCCCTCCTTAGACATTTGGTTTTAAAATGTCTTGAACTAAATATTTTGTTGAGGATTTAACATATCTCAGGGTATGCTAATAGCTGATTGCCTTTCATGTTTTCAGATTGGCAAGTTTATTCAATTGGCTACAGATGCAGAACCTCATGGAAAACAGTGCCCACAGCAGCTGTGGGAACTAATTTAGGAAAATGTAGTCATATCATCAGTAATTCAGTGTCAACTTCTACTTGGTTGGGATATGTTTTGGCATTGAAATAATGTTTTTTGTGGGCATTGCAGTCATCTGTAATAGATCCATTACAGAGTACAGAATGTTTTGCTGTCAGATAGGCAAACAATTATCTAGGGCAACAATAAAGAAACGTTTATCAGGTATCAATGTATTATTTATACTGAGGGTTTGAAAGGTTTGAGTCAAAGTTTTTTATTTAAATAGGCACTGAAAGGTTATTGTAAAGGTACGAAGCCCTATATTGGTTCCTTTGTTAGGGGTTTTAGTTGCTTCGTTGTCTAATGTGTGTAGGGCGGTATTGTTTAAAACATTGTTTTTGGTAATTTTCTTTGGGGCTTTAAGAGGGAGCAAAGTAGTGGCACAAAACTGGCAAGCACATAGTTGTTTGTTAATTCAGCACATTCAGATTTGTAAAGAGTTGTTAAAGATTTTTATTAGGAGATCTAAAACAGATACGGAGGGCAGAGGCGAATGTATTTGATTGAAAGCTATAAAGGGAACTCACGTTTGCCCATTGGTTTGTATGTGTTTCTTTACGAGGCCTAGGGTCATGCGCAGTCTGTTCATTCATCAAGATGAGCTGTTGGTTTCTATGTTTCAATTTAACAAGGTTTTTTCATCTGGAGAAATTGGGTTTATCAGGCCACAAATTTTCATTGCGCTCATTTCGGATTGGGGCAGCTACTGAAGCTTTCAGGATGGGAGCAAATGATAATATTATAAAGAGGTTGGGTAGATGGAAATCTAATAGATTTAAGCTTTATATTCGCTCTCAGCTGTCAAAGACTCATGGCAATTACTACTTTATTATTTTACAGGTGTCAAGCCATTCGAAGTTTGGATTTTAAGAAATTCATTTATATTTTGGGCTTGGAAAAGAGCTATTGTACAGACATATAAGAACACTCTAGGATTTAACCCAAATATCTGTAGGCTGTGGTGGCATGGTAGAAGAGGAATAAACTGGAATCAGTTAGATGTTGACTTATCTGTTTGTTTTCAAAAGTTCCCTAACCCTTACATTATCATAATTCACCTTGGGGATAATGATCTTGGTTTTATAAAATCTGTAGATCTTTGTTTTCAGGTACAGGGGTCTCTAGAAAGGGTATTATGGCTATTTCCATGAGTCATTTTGGCTTTTTCAGAAATTGTACCTCAGCTCTGTTAGCTCTGTTGGTTAGGGGACAGGGATCTCAATCCATTAGAATAGACAAAGAGTAAGCTCAATAGATTTTTGTCAAAGGTATTTCACAAATTGGGTGGGTATCCTATAGACACAGGGAATCATAGGATGGTGTTACTGGCCTATATCAATTGGATGGGATACATTTAACTGATGTGGGACTGGATATTTTTAACACAGGTCTCCAGTCCTTGATTGAGCTGGCGCTTTGGGCTTAGCTCTTGCTGTGGGCAGTAATACCTGGCTGATTAGGGTTGTTAATAAAATTTGGGTTACATGAACTTATGGTTGGCTTCTGGTTGTTAGGGCAGAGCCTTTCAGGCGTGGTAATTCTTGGTTTATCAGTCTGACAAGGTTTCATATATTAAATAAATGCTGTTGCTTTTCCAACATCCTACAGTTGGTGTATTTATTTATTTATTTAAGGAGAATGAAAGTTGGTATGTGAGATGTGAACTTCCACTCTCCATGTAAGGTACCAGATTGTTAGAGACCCTATGGAGCCAGGGATGCCCTGATAGTGTCTACGGGTTGTATAAGATCAACATCCCATTAACCCCTTAAAGACCAAGGAGGTACACGTAAGTCATGGGGAGAATGTGCCTGAAGGACCCATGACGTACATGTAAATGCTGGAATTTGGGGGTCTCCACACGGCTGCTTGGCATTCAGGGACCTTTGATTCTAAAAAGACAAAAAAATGCTCTGTATTCCTTAACTCCCCTTAAGGGGTTAAGAAATAAAAATATAAGTAAATAAATAATAGTTGAGTAGCAGAACTTCCTGGGGATAGCTGTCTTTCCCGCCAGGCAGTGGGATTGGCTGCAAGGGTCCACCTTGCACCTGGTATTACTGCTTAGGTGGGAAAGGCAGCTATAAATACCACCGTTTCCCCTGTGAAGCCCTCACCTTGCCATGACCCAGTTGGTAAGCATCCCGGCTCCCCCATCCCTAGATTTTTACTTGTGTTAAGAAAAAAATAATAATTATTTGAAGTAGAAATATATAGATGTATGCACATCCTACAATAAAAGAGAAGAATAAACAAATAAGATGTTAATAATGTTTTAGGCATAATGTCACAGCATTGAGGGTTGTTATAAAATCTGGGTTATATGAAGTTATGGTTGGCTTCTGGTTGTTAGGAAATTCTTGGTTTATCAGGCTGTCATGGCTGATAAATTGGTTAACAAAGTTTTATATATTTAATGAAAGCTGTAGACTCACCAGCATCCTACAGTTGTTGGTGTATTTATTTATTTATTTAAGGCGTTTGAATGTTGGTATGTGAAGATGTGGACTTCCAGCCTCCATGCACCTATACCTACACATGTACACTACAGTACTCATATACACACACACACACTAGCTGAGTACGTACAGGGCCGGCGCTACCATTAAGGCAGCACAGGCAGCTGCCTTAGGGCGCCGCATCGGAGGGGCGCCGGAAAGGGAGAAGCTGAGAAATATTTTTTATTTTTTTTTATTTTTTTTAACTATATCTGCCACGAGGGAGCGCTCGTTTACACGACCAAGCGCTCCCTCGCGGCGTCTATGGGACGCTCACAACGCAGAGCGACCCAGGCTCTGTAGTAATACAGAGCGCTGGGAGATGACATCATCTCCCAGCGCTCTGCATTACTGAGAACAGCGCTGGGAGGCTGAGCTCTGTGCCGAAGGAGGCACAGAGCTCTCTTAGAGCTAGACCACCAGGGACTCAAGGTAGGGAGCATTGTGGAAATGAAGGGGCATAAAGGAAGGAGCAATGTGGAGCTGAGGGGGCATTATGGAAGGGGCAGATGAAGGGGCATTATGGAAGGGCAGTGTGGAGCTGAAGGGGCATAAAGGAAGGGGCAATGTGGAGCTGAGGGGGCATTATGGAAGGGGCATTATGGAAGGGCAGTGTGGAGCTGAAGGGGCATAAAGGAAGGAGCAGTGTGGAGCTGAGGGGGCATTATGGAAGGGCAGTGTGGAGCTGAAGGGGCATAAAGGAAGGGGCAATGTGGAGCTGAGGGGGCATTATGGAAGGGGCAGATGAAGGGGCATTATGGAAGGGCAGTGTGTAGCTGAAGGGGCATAAAGGAAGGAGCAGTGTGGAGCTGAGGGGGCATTATGGAAGGGGCAGATGAAGGGGCATTATGGAAGGGCAGTGTGGAGCTGAAGGGGCATAAAGGAAGGAGCAATGTGGAGATGAAGGGGCATAAAGGAGGGAGCAATGTGGAGATGAAGGGGCATAAAGGAGGGAGCTGAGGGGGCATTATGGAAGGGGCAGATGAAGGGGCATTATGGAAGGGCAATGTGGAGATGAAGGGGCATAAAGGAAGGAGCAATGTGGAGATGAAGGGGCATAAAGGAGGGAGCAATGTGGAGATGAAGGGGCATAAAGGAGGGAGCTGAGGGGGCATTATGGAAGGGGCAGATGAAGGGGCATTGTGGAAGGGCAATGTGGAGATGAAGGGGCATAAAGGAGGGAGCTGAGGGGGCATTATGGAAGGGGCAGATGAAGGGGCATTATGGAAGGGCAATGTGGAGATGAAGGGGCATAAAGGAAGGAGCAATGTGGAGATGAAGGGGCATTATGGAAGGGCAATGTGGAGATGAAGGGGCACAAAGGAAGGAGCAATGTGGAGATGAAGGGGCATTATGGAAGGGCAATGTGGAGATGAAGGGGCACAAAGGAAGGAGCAATGTGGAGATGAAGGGGCATTGTGGAAGGGGCAATGCTGAGATGAAGGGGGCATTGTGGAAGGTGCAATGTGGAGATGAAGGGAGCATTGTGGAGGTGAATATGTGGGCGGGGGCAGGGGACTGTGGTAAGGTCAGGGGGGGCAGGTGGATTGTGTCGGGGGGGGCATCAAAATGCACCTTCGCCTGTGTATATAAAAATCCTTGCACCGGCCCTGAGTACGTACATCTGACAGTTTTAGGTGAAAAGCAGCAGCAGGTGCTTTGAATCGGGGGGGGGGGGGGGGGGTGTCCGTTACATGTCCACTCCCTTGTTCATAATAAACACTGAAGCTAAAAACAAAATAAGCGACAAGTTCTGGGATTGATGGTTGAATACTACTGATAGAAGTTGTAATAAATGTGCTTCCTGGCTACCAGAAGGCCCACTAGGAAACTGTTTAAAGCGGAACTGCCACCTTTAACAAAGATGGCCCCAAATAATTCCTCATCTGGTGACTAGCTGCTCAGTAGCACTAGTTGCAAGAATGATCTCATTAACATGAAATATCCACTGCTCCGGGGCTGACAAGCAGCATGGAGCGCAGACATCTCTCCATAGTGATGTCTGCACTGTCAGTCCCAGCCGGCTCTAGGCGGAGTTGCTAGGAGCCATTCGGCTCCAAATGGACTGACAGTCCAGGCATGCAGATGTCACTATGGAAAGATGTCTGTGCTCCGTCCTACCTGTCAGTCCAGGAGCAGTGGATAATTGCATTAACGAGGTAATAATTCTGTCGACTAGCGCTACTGAGCAGCTAGCCACCAGATGAGGAATTATTTGGGGCCATCTTTGTTAAAAGTGGTAGTTCCGCTTTAAGAAGTTCTGTCTCATTGCTGCATTTACTATTTGCGTTCTGTGTAGATGGAATTGGGCCCTAGAGCCATACCTGCACAGCTGTCACTTTGTAACACTTGTCAGTGTGCATTTAGTAGTGACAACAATGCAAACATGGTGTGATGGCCCAATTACATCCACACTAAGCAAGATTAGTAAGTTCAGAGGGCAAGCTGGACTTCTTAACCCCTTGGATGCCAAAGAGACGTGAAAAGCATTCCTTTGCAATGCGTTGTTCACCCTTCTGGCATGCAAAGGGTTAAACTGATGTTAAGCAAGTCCTCTAGTAGCTGGGAACCACAATTATTATAACATCAACCAGCAGTATTCTGCCCCCACCCCAGAACTTGCCAATATTTTTAAACACAGTCAGAACATCTTATACTGGAAACTGGTAAGTAATTTTTTATCACTGCCATATATAGCATGAATTCAGTCCCACTCATGGAACTGGTACTTGCTGGAATAGTGAGAAATTTACCATGATGTTTAAAGGGATAGTAATATGTTTTTAAAAGCATAGTGCTATATTTCAACACTTACAAGTTTGTAATTCAAGCGCAATTCAGTTGAAAAGAATCCCCCTCCCTAGGGACAGTCTTCACGGAGTAAATAAATAATGTACAAAATATAAAGAAGACTCGGACCTCAGCTTTAATTCAAGTATAACTATCCCTTTAAGTAAAATGGGCCAGCTAGGCACCGAGCAGCCCCAGTTAATGACAAATGACTGGCCTCTGGTTAATTATGGATTATGGGGTGGGGTGGGGACAAGGACATCAGAGGGTGACTTGCCTAATGGCACCTGTAATGTAAATTTGGCCCAGAACTCTAGCCACTTAAGGAAGATGTACACTGCAGTATGACATAGGAGCTGTTGTAGCTGGAAAGCAGGGATTGGTTTCTCTGTAGCTTTAACAGCTCCTATGCTGTAATAGATGATATAGTTACATGGTAGCTTTTCAGTGAATACAGCATTATAGTATAAATGTGTATGCTACCTACCTCAATAAGACTTGTTGCTTGAAGTAAGCTGCAAAACAACAAGTTTTGGGTTCGCTGCTTTCAGTGTTCACAGTGCAGTATCTTGCAACCACCTTGACTCTCCAGTTCTTGTTGGACAACAGCTACCATCAGTGACTGGCTGAGAAGGAAGGGAGTCGGTGCAGCAATGTTCCTTATGCCGCCCTGCAGAATTAATCCTTATTTTCTGATATTATCTCCTTAAAGGGATAGTAATGTTTCACAAAAAAAGCAGCTCTGATTAATCTTCGTTGGATTTGGGCCATGGAGAGTGTTATTTCAATACTGTCAGAGTTGTAGTTCAAGAGTAATTGAATGATAAAGTATCCCCCTCCCATCCCTTTTACTGATGTAACACTTCTCACCTCAGAGCAGCTGTCCAGATGGATCGCAGAGAGGGATAATCTTCAGTGGGCATAAGGAAGAACCTGAAAAAAACTGTCAAGAGAGGCAGGGTTTTCCTTATGTTCACAGCAAGGAGATTGTCCCTTGCAGTGACCTGTCTGGTCAAGAGACCAGATTCCACATCTGAGGGGAGGCGGCTTACAATAGGTAAAAGGTGCGGGAGGGGATATTTTATGATTCAGTTTCTTTTGAACTATAACTCTGACATTATTGAAAACTCTCCATGGCCCAAATACTGTGAAGATTAATTGGAGCAGCTTTTTTGTGAAACATTACTATCCCTTTAAAGACCAGAGAGTTGTACAATTCATTGCATTGCATCCACCTCTGCTCCTTGAAGTGTTAAAGATGACAAACTGATGGTGCATGCAATGGTAAACTGCAAATAATTTGTGGAATGACCGTGTACCAGATCTAAGCAACAGGGTGTTTTTATGTATCAGAGTAAACAGAGTGCTGTTGGAGAGAAAAATATGTGTGTTAGAGATTTCAAAAGATGCATAAGAGGATAGACATAAGAAGCACACAAGGATTAACGTGCACATGCTTGGTTTATTAATCTGATACTCTGTTTTACAATCCTTACAGCAAATAACCTTTTACATCTAAGAGTAAGTTCAGGGAATTGTGCATAAAGATAAAGTTCAGCTATGTGGCCCATAGGAAATATAAATCTGTTTTCAATCTTACAACATTTGGCTGTAAATAACAATAGGGTACTGTTGTAAATAATAGCATAAAATAAATATGGCCAAAATCTGCAAACTAAAAGTTACATGTATTAAAAGATTTATGGAACAATCCAATAAAAATTCTAATTATTATTACACTGTTCCATATTGTTCTAATGCTAAAGAAATACCCTGGACATTTAATGGTAAATTATAGCTGACTAGTTGAGAGGTGATTTGATCTGAAATGTAAAAGAAAAGGTAAAATATACAATATATCTAACTTATTCTAGATCCTTGTTAGTAGTTATGGCAGGCACTGAGTTTTAGTGCAGTGTGGTGACTATCCATTTCAGTCAGATACATATGTTTTTTGGAGGACCAAACGATTGTATATATGGAGAAAAAGAACGTTGGCCTTGTGTATAAAGGCAAAGTGGACGTATGTGCTGGAGACGTGCGATTAAGCACTGTCCCTTTTTTACGTTAATTGCATCATTTTTCTCCCTTCCCCTCAGCAGCACCACAGACACAACTCAAAGTTCCCAGGTATGGTAGTATTAACTATGAAGAACATTCTTAGCTGTTTTTCTAATTAAACATAACTAACCCTTTAAAGACCCCATTTAAATCAATGTGAATTGTTATGCCTCCTCTATGGTGCTTTTGGTTTGCTCCAAGATGTATACATACTGCCATTGACCACTAATATAAAAGCAAACTGGAGTTATACTGGAGTAAACCTGCTGCACCATAGGAGACAAATAAAAATTCCTGTTACAATTAAATTGGACTTTTAACCCCATGAATGCTAGAAAGGTCTCACTGGAGATCTCCAGGAGTATACCAGCTGCACCATTGGAGACAAATAAAAATTCCTGTTAAAATGGGCTTTTAACCCCTTTAAGGCTAAAGAGATGTCCACTGGAGACCACTCTAGCATTAAAGAGGTTAAAAAGCTCCAGTCAAGTGCAGAAGAATTTAGGAACTTGAATGTGCCCCTATGGTGCAGTTGGTTCATTTCAGAGTAACAGTTTGGTTGTAATTTATAACATCTGTCACAAAACACGAACAGCATACTCGTACATTGATTTACCTATATTAAAAATACATTTTACTTATCAAAAAGAAAGTTTTGATTCCTTAAAATATTAAGACTGCTTGGCTCTTTGGTTTAATTAAACATTTACTTATTTAATCCTGTGTTCATCATAGGTGGCCAACCTGTGACCTTCCGACCGCTGTTGAACAATCACAATTATAAAAATCTGCTATAGTAAATCAGTTTTATATATTTGAAAGTTTAGTCCTGACCAATGGTTGAAAAGAAACAACATAAATAATCTATGTTACCCTTTAACCACCAGAGGAGTGCGCATCATGAGTCTCATTGCTAATAAATGACTGATACATCCCTCTGGTCCTTAAAGACCTAGTCTAATCATAACAGTTAAAATAAATTAACAAATTACTGTCAGCAATAATTTCTGTTTAGGTGATGATACCACATTAATGGGCCTTTTTTATTAAATAACATGCCATTTTAACCCTTTTTAATATTTGAGGGAAACAAATCTTTGGCACTCAGATGGTTAAACCATTGGTCCTCGCACAAAATAGGCGGGCATAAAAGTGACATCTGCAGATCCTACAAATCAGGGTGCCGTATGCTATGAGTGAGAGGTACAGTAGCCATTTGTGGGATAGATAAAGCGCACTGAGCTCAAGCTGGCAATCTAACTGGTGTAGCTAGGCAGAAAGGGGCAGCTCCGGCTTGTAGGCTGCTTGCGGTTGTCCTGGGCGCCTTGGTGACTGAAGTAGGCGGGGAGACAGTGACGAAAGGTAATTAGTAAAGGACAAACCCTTCCCTGTTGATTAGTGATACCCTCGTAGCCCCACCTACGCCGGTAGGCCACTGTGATCCCGGAGGAGGGGGCGGACCCGGCCTGGGCGTTGCTGACAGGACAATAACAGCTATTCCCGATCCGCCGTGTGAGTGGAACCCGCCTCCTTGCACCCGAGTCTCATCGTCTGAAGGGGTCAGGTTCGGATTTGGACCTCGCATCACAGGATAGGTAAAGAGCAAAGGAAATCAATGAGTTTAAAATGGAAAGTACTCGGGGCGATGTGAAGGAGTAGAATTATAACTGTATCGTAAGGTTACTGGGAATACTGGGGACCATCCATGTAAATAGTAAGGAACAATATGATATATATATATATATATATATATATATATATATATATATATATATATATATATATATATATATATATATATATATATATATATATAAAAAAAAAAAAAAAAAAAACACATGACGATAGTGGAACGCAGAAGATTAATAAATACATCATGGACATATCGGGTACCATAACAATAATACTACCTATAACATGGACATGCTGGGAACTAGCACAGTAATCATTATACCATGATAATTATTGGTGTCAGTATTGTAAAGATACATATAACATTGAGATGCTGAGAACTAGTATAGGGATGCTACATATAACGTGGACATGCTAGGAATCTGTGGAATGATACGTATAACATCGTCTTACTGGGAACCAGTAGACTAGTGATACATAACAACTGAGATACTGGAACCATTAGAAAAAATATATATAAATAATATAGAGATAATTGGAACATTATAATATTGATTATACACCCCCCCCCACTATGATACAGGGAAGCAGTAAATGATACCTTTACCATATAAGCAACCAGGGTTGCATATATCATTAGATACTGGTAACCTGTATAGCATCAATAAATTTAGCATGGGTTTCCTTACTGGAAACCATAAAATATTTCATATAATATTGGAATACTTAATAGATTTAAGAATAAAGCATAAGCAGTGAGTAATAAAAAATAATATAACACAGAGATTCTGGAATCAAGAGATTTATATTGCTAAGGATGGTAGTGGTATACTGTGAACTAGCAGAGCAATTATAGCTATAACACAGAATAAAGAGGGTAGGTGGAATAATGAACCATATAACATGAACATATAGAAAATAATATTGTATTTGCGGGGTTACTCAATGATATTTAGTACCAACTTCTTGTTTCCTCAAAAAAAATAATACAACAAAACATGATATATATATCAGGGCTCAAAATTTCCACTCGTCACTAGCCAATGGCTAGTGAAAATTTAGCCCTGGCGAGTAGAAATTCAGTCCTGGTGGGTATGTTTTGGCTTGCAGTGGCGAGTAACTTTTCAGGTCTGGCTAGTAGCAAAGGACTTAAAATTATAAGCCCTGTATATATACATGTTACATTCCTAGAAACCCTCCCAAAAACATATTATATTGTACCATCCCCTATTTTTCCACAAACAAACAACCCTGTCAAGAATCCATACAGTATTTAACCCCTTAAAGATCAAAACATGGGTGTAGTGGGAACTGTTAAATCACCTCTCTCTTTCTCTCTCTCTCTCTCTCTCTCTCTCTCTCTCTATATATATATATATATATCAAAGTCATGTGCTGTGTCCCAGTGTAGAGAAGTTTCTGTGTCCATGTTGGCCACACCACTGGGCTGGCAATGGATGTAGCTGTCTAACGACAGCAAATGCCAGAGAGACATTTCTTTTTGGCCTAAGTAGCCTCAGAGGCAGGTAATGCTTTGAAAATGCATTGATATGTCAAAGCAGTCCCCTCAGGGACTTAATTGTCTAGTGATGACTGCCCACCATCACACCAGCTCCCTTCCCTGTGGTTCACTGCTCCCTTTCCTGCCCACCCAGATTCTGCTCCTTCCCCTTTGTCATGACACTTTTCTTCCTACCCTCCACCATTACACTCCCTACCTTTTGTCACACCACTCCCTTCTCTGCCTACTGTCACACAAGCTCCCTGCTCTGCTTTCCATAAACCCTCTCCCTTCCCGATGTCAACCCGCCACCTTAACACTTCCCTCACTGCTTGTCCTTTGTCAGCCCACTGCCTTGTCTCCCGGGTCATCTGCTGACATCTCTCTCCCATTTTATCCGCTGCCTTCATCCCCATGTCATTTGCTGCCTTCCGTCTCAGGTCATCGACTTCCTTCCATGGTAATACACTGCTTTTCCTGCACTGGTCATCCTCTCCGTTCCCTTCTCATTGTCCTTGCCATCACTCCCCTTGTCATTCACTCCCGTCTCTCCCCGGTGATCTTCTCCCTATCCTCCCCTGGTGATCCACTCTGTTTCCTGGTCACCTGCTTTCTTTCTTCTTCTGCATTAGGCTACTCCCTTCCCTCCCTTGTGTTAAATAGCTCCTTCTTGTCACCCGCTCTCTCCACTTTGGCCTACCAATTCACGATGATGCCAAAGAACGTGCTGTGAGCAGGCCTTAGAGGAGAAAGGAGGTGATGGGGAGCCTTCAAGATGCTAGTGACACTTATTACTGGTGTAAGAAAGAGGGATGGGAATAGGGAGGAGTGGTGACAGCGTAGTGTGGTTCTGTGTCTACCAGTGGAGCAAGGCTGGGTTGGACAGTGGAAAAAATGCTGGGATGTCACACAATTTACATGTGATTCTGGGACTACCAGTTTCCAGTGAAACAAGGTTGGATTTTGTCAGACAGGGTATGTATCTATGAATCTGTGACTACCAGTGGACAGTGGACCAAGACTGTGGTGTCAGATAGTGGATGTATGTTTCTGTGACTACCAGTGTACATTAGGACACGGCAGGGGTGTCAGGTAGTGTAATTGTGGTATATGTGGGCCTGCAAATACTAATGAATAATGGAATATCTCTTTCTTCCTGCTTCTTCTTGCCTGGGCAACTTCGTGTTTCTTTTAGTAATAAATATAATATGAAGATCCATGAAACCAGTGAAATAATAGTGAATAAAACATAAACCTTCTAGAAAATGAATAATGATGAATATAACATGCTGGATGGAGAAAGCTGCATATGCAAGGGAATCAGCTGGGCACGGATGTATTGGGATAATTTATTTTTATAGTATTCACATAGTTTACCCATGTAAAACAATAGAGACTAAAAGTAACAGCACCCTTGGGGGCATATGCATAAAGGGAGGAATGGGACAATTATGGGACAAACCAACAACACCTAAATATTTCCACTTATTTAAATCAGGGATGTTAAAACTCAATCATCAAGGGATGTAAACCAGTTGAGTATTTAAAGTGGACCTGTTACCTTTCCAAATCCTTCGCTCAGTGCGTGCCTCCATCTTGAAAGCAATTTCATGATTACTCCTCCTCGTTAATTATTCTATTACTCTGAAGGAAACTGATAGGTTCTCACAGCCTAAGACAGTATAGAGATGCTTTTCTGGACATCTGAATAATTGTTTTCATGAAGACTTTATCAGACAGATCAGAAAACAAACATCTGCTGAGATTAGATTCCCCCAACAACTGATTAAAAAACAAAAAGCTCAAGGCATTGTCAATTAGCATATATACATTTAATGAGACTAAACGTGACAGATCCACTTTTTCTGCTTGAGCATAGGATGGTCAGTCAAAACGAATGAGCCTCTTAGTAACTCATGTATGGTTAATCATGGATATCCTTACATACTGCACTGTGTGCTTCCCTTGAGCACTGAACTCCTACACCCCTGATTTAAATGGTGTTTTTAAACATGTGAATTCTACATAGGTCTCTACCTTTTTGCAAAGAGCTGCATGTGTGTCCTGTGAATGTGGTTCAGATTCTCCTTGGGATTATGAAATAGGAAACAGGGGGCTATGTAAGGGAAGTATGTTTGGGGATAAAAGAGAAACTTTTTTTTTTTTTTTTTCACTTTAAAAAAATCTTATGTCTGCTTTCATGTTTCTTCTGCACCAGAAGACATAGATGAGGCTGGTGAAGAAACATTTGAGGGCTGCATGAGCACCCAAGGCCACAAGTTGCTCATAACTGCTGAAGAGTATGGATGCAATTTTGTGTATATTCTATGTATCATGCATACCAAAAGCACTGAAATGTGGTAGAAAAACAATCTATAGCAGGCATGTCAAACTTAAATATAGTTGAGGGTTGCATGCTCAGCAATTCCTTCTAAGGAGGGCCACAACCATGGCAATTAGTGTCTGCACTGCTATTTTGTTGGGGAGATCTGGATTACAGCATGAAATTTAAATAGTTTGATGCTTTTCTGTGGTTTTTCTGCTAATGAGCCCAGTGCCTAGCTTATCTGCACAACTGGAGTGGGGAACCTTCAGCTCACACGTTTGATATGGCTGATCTATAGAATTTATACTTATAATTGACAGAATAATATATTATGGCCATACTGTCAATTGGTTTAATAAAGATAGCTATATAACTGACATACACTGTATTATAAATTAACAGAAAAATATAATCAAACACATGACAGGTGCATACTAGAATAAAGAAGAATAATTTAAAGGAGAAGTAAACTTTTTTTAATGAAAATATGTATGTTGTAGTGCTCTTCCTATTGAGTAAAATAAGGGTATTCCCACTGCCGAGAAATGCGTATTACAGTTTAAACCCATGTGTTTTTACACTAGCAGTGCCCTCTAGTGGTCAAATTCCATTTAGATTTTCTGTTACATTCTAATGGAGAGGAAAGTCCATGACATACAGTTCTCCATAGAATGTGATAGAAACTGCCCAGTCACTTCCTGTCAGTTAGTTAGAACTTTCAGGAACTAATCACACAATTAATTTTCTGATTATTTAAACTTTTATAAAGTTTGAATAAAACAACTGAAAGCAGTGGGAGTACTCTTGTTTTACTCAGCAAGAAAAGCTCTGTAACATATAGGTTTTCTTTAAAAAAGTTGACTGCTCCTTTAAAGGAATTAGACTTAGTTCACACTGGCAACATCAACCACAACATTGGTGGCTGATTGGTGTGGCATCACCTGTGCAGTACATAACATTGAATCTGCTTTCTCTGTTCACATGGGTTGTTATCTCTTCAAGTGAACATAGACCCATTCAGTATGCTGCAGCTTGTTTGTGTTCCTCACAGAGTAGCAGGGCAGTTATATCAGGTTGGTTATGGGGCCACTGTGCAGATAATTCACACACACTTGACAATGGTACTTATGAGTGTCATCACATCCTCAATATCTGCCACAGTCATGTGGGTGTCACCCACTTATGTATGCTGATGCCGAAATGCAATGGCTATCATTCACTCAGCCCAACTTTCAAAAACATTAGTATATTACTAATACTAAAATAAATACAAATCAAAAAAATTAAATAATTCAATTAATGTACTACTGCACATTACTACTTAATTTCTAAAGTAAAGCAGAGCCAGTCTGGGATATTTTAAATTTGTCAGAATTACACAACCTTGGAGGAGAGATAATTTCACACTAAAAATTGTAAAATGTTGTAGTACAATATAACTAAAATGGATATTACAACTCAACCCTCACCGCCTCTGCATTTGATCTACATGATAATCACTGGTGAAAGAAGGATTAAGAAGGAAAATATGTTTAACCCTTTTTGAACAGATACCATAAACATTGTGAGATGAAGATTAATGTACATTGTTTTGCTCTAAAAATACTTTTGTGGCACATGCATTATATTTATTTATACCTGAAATATCTAGAATATTACACATATATTAAATGTAAGTATAATTTCCTGGCTCCTGAGACTGCCAAAGTCTATTACAGTTATTTATTTTTGCAGTGTTTGACCTTGATAGCACTAAGGAGACCTCTGTCTCAGTAAGAAGCATTCACATGCGGCTGGATTTCATTTGTTTACTGCTGAAATTGAAGTGTGAAAGTTCACACGTGCTCTGATTTCATTTTTCTAATTCTTAAAAGAAAGGGTAAATCTTCAATGTTGTTAGGATATAGAGATGTATGTATCAGGACAAAAGTGGAGCAATTCAGTATCAAACCAACTGCCCCATAGGGAACATATTAATATTTCCCATTGATTTAAATAGGTCATTTAATCCTTGAATGATAGAGAGACCACAAACACCTTGCTTTGCAATGCGTTGGAGACCTCTCAAGCATTCAGGGGTTAAAAGCCCCATTCAAATCCATCTAAATGTGTGTTTGTTCCCTGAAGCGCCGTTGGTTTGGTATAGAATTGCATGTGTAGAGAATAAGCCGAGCTCCCTTAGGTTAAAACTGTTACTTTATTGTAAAGTTAAAAAGCATACTGTCGGGAAGCGCCCGACGTTTCAGTCCTATCTAGGACTTTCATCAGGGACAGCACCATTACAAAAACACCTTGTATGCGTCTATTTAAAACGTCTATTGCTCCACTTGGCACGGAACAGCGCGTGGTCATCACCATGGTGAACACAAACGCAATTCCGTTAACCACTTGCAACATTATCACATTATGAATCAATCAAACTGCACAAACATTTGAAACTCATGTAAATGAACAAGGTATATGTAGGAACACAGTCACCTGTTACATGTAGTTAATTAAACTGAAATGCTCATTAAGTCCTTTGGGTGATAGAGCGTTAAGAGTATATATCCAGAACATCTCCCTTCTGGAGAGACTGGCTTCTCTACCACCACCCCATGGCCCCTATTTAATTACTTCAAATGGAAAACATTTAATATCTTTTATTTTGTGTTGTAATTTTATGAAGTGTCTGGCCACCGGGGATCTTGTTAACTGCTGATCCGATAAAGTATTGTTTAAACCCCCTATAATCAAAGAGTGATGTTCACGCAACCGCTCCTTGAACAGTCTGCTGGTTTTGCCAACATAATATTTATCACACAGGCATATTAGAAGATATATAACAAATGATGTAGTACATGATATAAAATCTTTAACCTCAAGCTTATACTCAATATTTGGGGCAGTAAACCTTGTTCCTGTTAACATATGTGTACAAGTTACGCAACCAGTGAATTTGAATACTCCTTTTTTTCTTCAGTTCCTCTATTTCACTATACTTAGCCACCGGATCCAAGTTTACTAATTCATCTCGAATATTTCTCGCAATTTTATATCCAAATAGCGGAGGTTGATGAAACATATGGCCAATTTGAGGATCACTGGATAATAACTCCCAATTTTTTAGAGTAATTCTCCTGAATCCCGTTGATACATCAGTGAAGGTAGTAGTTATAGTCATCCTGTCCGTGTCAGTTGTCAAATGTTGCTATGGTGCCAATAGTGTATGTCTATCCAAGGCTGTCACTTCCCTAATGAGATATGAGTGGGCAATGAGGTATGGTGCAAAAGGAATGTTAGTGGATCTCTTGAGATAGTAGGGTCTGCTACCTCTCTGATTGTGTCAACTACCGAGTTTCAATATGGTTGTAGTTTAGGGGCAAGACCACCAAATGTGAAGGTAATCGCCGGTGTGGGATTTACACCTCCAACAAGTAGCCGGAACTGAGGGATAGCATTTGTGAAGCAGGGCAGGGACCCGGTACCACCTGATCAAAAATTTATATGCGTTTTCCTGAATGTGCGAAGACTGGAAACATTTATGCGCCAGCAGCACAATCTTAGATCATTGTAGGTCCGTGAGCTCCACATTGCAGTCTAACTTCCAGCTCCTGATATAATGTGGTTTTGTGGACTGGGTAATGGAAAGCAGAAATTTGTGTAAGGTTGAGAGTGTAGGCGGTATGGTGAGGAGGGAGATGAGGTAAGGATCTGATATAATGGCTCAATTGTTAGGAGAAGTAGTGTAGAGACGGGTGACAATCCCTGCCTCCCAGTTTCTCCAATAAGGGCATGAGCCTAGGTGGTTGTATATCCTGCCACCACATCCTGCAACCTGGGATAAGGAACCGTCTCAGGTAGCAGCCTTCGCAGGGGGCCGCTAGAGAGGCCGGGCACGAAAGCGACGTTATGGGAAAGGGACAGTAATGGAGAGGGATAGTTTATTAGCCCTGGAATAGATGATAGACATCTCCAGGTCCGAAGAGTGTTTGGAATGATAGGGTGAGAACTATCCGGGCATAACCGCCTGTCTTGCGTCACCCAGGCCGCCATTGGAGATGGAACATTAAAAGAAGCTTGTTCGATCTGTGCCCATTGTTTCTCGGTGGAAACAGACCATTCAATCACTCTGGCGAGGATTGTAGCGTTCCGATAAGTCTCTAAGTCCGGGAGACCCACACCTCCGAACTCCCTGCGGCAGATGACATTTGAGTATCCCAGTCTGCGGCCACTGGATCGTCATATGAAGCGCGACAGAAGTTGGTGGACAGCTCAAAAGAAGGACTTTGGAACAAAAATTGGAAGGGTTTGTAGTAGGTATAAGTAGCGAGGCAGGACATTCATCTTGCCCATCGCAACCTGACCAAACCAAGAAAGATGAAGCTTGGACCAGCGATCCAAGTCAGCCTTCAGTGCCAGCTGGAGGGGAACATAATTAGCCTCAAACAGTGAAGCAGGGTTGGAGGTAAGGAAAATGCCCAAATACTTCACTTGGCCAGAGGCCCAGCTGAAGGAAGATTGGGACTGGACGATACCCTGCGCGGAGCTGTCTAAGGAAATATTAAGGGCCGTCAATTTATCCATGTTCATTTTGAAGTGTGAGAGGCTACTATATGCCGCCAGTTCGTGTAATAGGTTAGGTACGGAGATCAGGGGTTGTGTAAGAGTAAACAACAAGTCATCGGCAAATGCCGATACTTTATAAGCATGCTGTGCAACGTCAATACCGTGGATTGAGGGATTAGATCGCACGGCATTAAGCAGGGGTTCCAAAGCCAGTACAAAAAGGAGTGGGGACAAGGGTCATCCCTGCCTAGTACCATTCGACAAGGTGAGCGGCTCAGAAAGCGTCTCATTCCCCCAAATTCGGTCAGCTAGTTGATGGTATAAAGAAGCAATTCAATGAAACATCTGGGTGCCCAAACCAATGTGTCGAAGGACCTGCCCCAAGAAGGGCCAGCTCACCCTGTCGAATGCTTTTTCGGCATCTGTAGACAGCAGCAGAGCAGGGATGCCCAGAGATCGCACCAAATGGATAAGGTTAATGACTTTTACCGTATTGTATATAGCCTCTCGGCCAGGTACAAAACCCACCTGATCTGAATGTATCAAATTGAGTAAGATGGATTTCAATCTGAGACTCAAGATTTTGGCAAACAGTTTGATGTCCGTATTCAATAGTGAGATCGGGCGATATCTTGCGCACAGTTCGTGGTCCCTTCCCTGCTTCGGTATGAGTGTAATAGTTGCGACAAGTGAGTGCATCGCCAGAGCAGACCCTGGTCGCAAAGAATTGAAGGTTTGCAGAAACCGTGGGAATAAAATGTCTTGAAAGGTCTTATAGAATATCAAAGTGAGGCTGTCTGGACCCGGGCTCTTTCCTGTAGGGGTGGATTTAAGTGCTAGCAACAATTCGTCTTGTGTAATAGGAACTTCCAAAGATTCTGCTACCTGGCGAGACAGGACATCTGGCAGATATCGCTCGAGGTAGGCCGAAACGGCATGTGTTACGTCACGAAGAGAAGGTGAAGGAAATGTGTCCTCTGTTGTATAGGGAGTTATTATAGTAAATGTTTTTATGAAAACCAATGTATTATAGAACTTTTCCTGATGAGTTAAACAGGGCACACCCGGTGCTGTCAGTTGTTTTATTCAAAAGTTTTAACTGTTCAGATTGTCAGGAAATTAATTAAAACATGCTTACTACTTTCTGAACGTTCAAACTGACAGAATGACTCAGCAGTTTCTATCATACTCTATGGAGTACCAGAGAATGCAACAGAATAACTAATTGGAATATGACCACTAGAGGGCACTGTTAATGTACAAAAACAAGTTTATACCATAATAACTCTTGAAATAAATATCTCACTAGGAAAACTTCGTCTACATAAAAAAAAAATATATATATATATATATTTTTTTTTTTTTTTGTTTTTTTTTTGTTTTGTTTTTTAATAACAAAAGTTTACATAAAGTGGTCATTTTATCTGTAGATAACTTTGCACATAGGTGTTAAGCGGGAACAAAAATACTCAATGCACAAAAAACATTTATTTACACAAACTTTGGAGTGAAATAATTTTGTATATTCTCCTCACTATGTTTAGACTTTTAATGATCCAACCAGTAGGTTCAGATGCTTCTTGTGAGTAGGAGGCAGAGAACTTTGTCAGTGTGAAGGAGGTTACATTTTAGTACAAAAATATTGAGGTTGATATATTAGGAAGAACAATTCTGGACAAAATCAAGTGCATCACAGGGTTAAGTAAATAATTAATGAATCTCTATTAATTTAAATGGGGCTTTTAACACCTTGAATGCTAGAGATGTCTCTAGTGCATTGTGAAGAAATGCTAGAGACCTCTCTAGCATTCAAGGGGTTAAACGTTAAATTTAAATCAAATATTTGTCCCCTATACAGCACTTGGTTTGCCCCAGAATTTCTCTGGCTCATCTTAGTAAATCAGCTTCAGTGTGTTTGTTGTGTAAATGGAACATACTGTCCTGTTTCCACTTTACCAGAAGACATAGGGTTATTTACTGAGACATAAAAAGTAGCAGGGTGGCTCATTCTGAGAAGTCTGTATAGAATTATTTTGTTTACTAAAATATGAATAAAATATTGGGCATTTTTATAAAGGGAAAGAGGAACAATTCTGGGGCAAACTATACTGTAAGTGAAAAATGTAAACAGCCTTTTTAACCTGTTCAATGCTAGGCAGACTTTTACGGCATTGCAAAACATTGATTTTGATACCCTTCTAGCTTTGAAGAGGATGAAAACACAATTTAAATCAGTGGTTTGCCCCATAATTGTTCCAGTTTACTTTTATAGATAAGGCCTTCTGTTTGGGTATCAAAGTGTAGGTACATGAATGGCCAACAATGTGAGGTAAATCGTGGTTTCACAGTTTAGTAAATATCATAATTTGGTTTGAAAAGAACCCTCTAAGGGCTACTGTTTGCCTAATATTGTTCTAAATAAGGAGTATTCAATTAGCAGTGTGCCGTCCAAAGATGGACCACAGTCCGCTTTTTCCTGGGTCCGGGAAATAATACCACAAAGCACAAGAGTGCAGTGTTATTGCTAGCTTGTGTGAATGCTATAATGTTGTGTTGGGTCTGCACAACAGGGAATCATAGTCTAGATTTGGACCACAGTCCATGAATTTACTATCACTCTCCACTAATTGACTATCTCTGCTCCAGGGGATCCGGTCAACAGGAGATCATAGTCTAGATTTGGACCACAGTCCATTAATTTACTATCACTCTCCACTAATTCACTATCTCTGCTCCAGGGGATCCGGTCAACAGGAGATCGTAGTCTAGATTTGGACCACAGCCCATTAATTTACGATCACTCTCCACTAATTGACTATATCTGCTCCAGGGGGTCCGGACAACAGTAGATCATAGTCTAGATTTGGACCATGATACATTAATTTACTGTGCTGCGAGTCACAGATGTACTATTTCTGCTCCAGGGGGTCCGGACAGTAGGAGGTCATAGTCCAGATTTGGGCCACGGTCCATTAATTTACTTGACTGCAGTTCACAAATTGACTTCTCTTACTCTAGATTGTAAGCACTCCTAAGCAGAGGTTTTATCACCATTTCCTAATTATTTATTTATGCATGTTATTTGTTATTATTCCTCAATTGTACATTCCCACTGAATAAGGTAGCACTTTAGAAATACATTTTAACTAATCTTTAGAGGTATCAAGCATTGCGAAGCAATATACTGGAGCCATCTCTAGTATCCAGGAGGTTAATAATGTAGATCGGGGAGGGGGGTACAATTTAAGATCCTGCAGCTGGTCAGAACTACAGTTCCCATCATCTCCTGCCAGGTGTTGGCTGATGGGAATTGTAGTCCTCAACAGCTGAAGGGCCTCTATTTGCCCACACCTGATGTGCTTGACAGTAGTACTAATGGTGATGATGGAGTAGGTAGCCTAAAGCAAGCATGGAGAGAGGTTTAGGTAGCCTCTGTGTCGTCGGTGCTTGCAGGAGGAGGCAGCTTTGACAGTTCTTCTGCTGTTAGATAGTAAAACCCGCCTTCTTGCCATGCTACAGAAGCAGGGGAGAGGTGCTAGGAGGCGGCTGAAGAAGAATCTAAGCAGCTGTGGATGTGAGGTTAGTGGAGCTCAAAGCTTTATTGCAGGGATCTTTGTGGGGAGGATGGGAGCTTCCTGCAGTATGACAACCTTTGTACAGGATGATGTATGAATCTGAGCGTAGGGTTCAGAGTGCTGCCTGATTCTTCTGCAAATATGTGACTGAGATACAGCTCTCTTGTAAAAGATGAGAAGGATCAGACTATTATAGTGTTATCCTATTTCAGATCAATGTGCTGAATTTGCTTTTGCCTTCTTTTGTAGTGGTAAACTGTCAAATCAGAAATTTTAAGAGCACATAACCAGTTCACAACAACATACCTATAGTTAAGTCCACTGACCCGTACATCTGTTCTGTTGTTATCCATCTTTATGGGAATATCCTGACCTTTATCAATGTGAAATAATTGCTGTCTTAGCCCAGAGATATTAAAGATGAATGAGGGAGCGTTTCATTGAACTAAACTAATGTATTATTTCAGCTCTGTCCACTAGAAGGTGACAGTGTCTACTTTTGACATTTGTATGTAATTACATCTGGATAGTGCTGAATATGGGATTGAAAGACTGCAGATTGATATATAACTGTTTTGTGCTGAACTGTCAGCTTTATTCATTTGATTGTTTGTGTATAAGGAATTCAGCCGCAAACACTTGTCTGACTAATCAAGCATGCATAAACTAATTTACAAATGATGTATCTGATAATCCATAAAACCCAGCAGCTTCTAAGAGCACTGCATTAGTTCAATCCTTTGAGCACCAATGTGTTGCTCTCAGAGGTTTAAAGGAGAAGTAACATCTCATTTTAATGACCCCCACTTTCTTTACTATGACCAGAAAAACCTAATGGCCCTATGAAATTGTCCAGTGTGCCTTTGTTCGTGAGATAACATCTTTGGTCAGTCATGGATGCCATGTCTTTGGAAGAGGGCATAACAGTGGTTAGCAGGACCACAGGGCCATGTGCTCCGCCCACTGTAAAGTGCTTTATTATGTGTTCCTTCTTCTTTAACCCTTTGAGTGCCAGAGGGGTATGCAACACATTGCGTTGCATACCCCTCTGGCACTCAGCGGTTTAACAGTGTTTTTGGAAGAACTAGTACCTTTAGCCAAGGGGTCGGCAAACTTCCAGCTTCTGAAGGCTGTAATCTTATTCATCAGGAGTTCAGGGATGATGGGAGTTATACATATCTGAGTTATAGTCTCCAGTCTCTGCTGGAGAGCCAAAGTTGCTTCTGGAAATGCATAATTTCTCAACCCTTTGAGTACTATGAAAAAGAGTTTCACTTGATGGTAATGAAAAGACAATAAAGTGCATTATGTGCTCTGTTTGTAATTGAATCATCTGGATACCTTTGCATTGCAGTTTGTTAGAGGCAACATGACTAGACTGGAGTTAACTTAGTTAAGCATATGTGCCTCAGTAATGAAATGTCACGTGCATTATGTTATTGAGAACCATACTTCTCTCAGCATGTTACTGAAATTCAGATGGCAAGTGTGCGCAGATTATTACAATACTGGTTAAATTAATAGTCAAACATTTTCTATATGTGTAATTGCTGGTGAGGGTGAAGAAAAACTTCTGTCCAATTTGTAGCTAGGAGTGACATAAATGCCAGAGGCAGTCTTGGTTAATTGCACTCCTGCCTTTCATAGTATATTTCATATCAGCTGCATCCCATTGGTTGGTGAAAATGTCCTTTGAGTGAAGATCATCCACTTTAAGACATGTCAGTGACACTGTTATTGATGATTCAGTTCTAAATGTCATTTTCTGTGGCTTCTGCAGTATTTTATTAGTGCAATACAAGGAATCAGATTTCATATTAAGGTTATAAAAATGTAAATACCAGCAGAACTGTTGATTATTTTATCTGTTGTAGTGCTTGTTTTTATTTTACCAGAAGCTTGCTGTGTTTATTTTAAATAGATGTCATTTGTGTTACAAATAAACTCAATCTTAATTAAAGCATGCAGAATTTAAATACATAAATAAACCCACAACTATTCTCTAATTATGCACTTTAAAGTTGTAGTTTTTTTAAGTTCTGAATTTATTTATACAGACATTAGTATTTATTCACTAAAGAAATGTTAGAGAATATGTGGAGCTGGAGAACATGTATAAAGTTTAAAATCTGAGGGAACTGTACCCTAAGACAGGCCTAATCAATTGTCCAACCTCCTGCTGTTGGAGACTATATCTTGCAAGATCCTTAAAGGGATAGTAATGTTTCAAAATAAAAGCAGCGTCAATTAATCTTCATAGTATTTGGGCCATGGATAATGTTATTTCAGATGGCTTGCAGAGAGGGACAGAACCTGAAAAACCTGTGAAGAGGGGGCAGGGTTTTCATTGTTCTCACAGTAAGAAGATTGTCCCATGCTTTGAGCTGTCTGGTCTTAAGACCAGATTCCACATCTGAGGGGAGGTGGCTTACACTAGGTAAAAGGGGTGGGAGGGGGATACTTTGTCATTCAATTACTCTTGAACAGCAACTCTGACAGTATTGAAATAACACTCTCCATGGCCCAAATACTATGATTAATTGGAGTTGCTTTTATTTTTACTTTTGCTTTTATTTAACATTACTATCCCTTTAACCAGCTGTTGTGTTAGTGGGAATAATAGGAGTTGTTGTCCCCAAATAATGGAGGTCTGACAAATGACTAGCACTGTTTTAGTCTACTGCTGATGGTGCCATTATACAATATGATAAATATTATGTATATAGATTAATTACACCTGACTACTGTGTGAAGGATATCTAGCCAAGAAAGTTATTCTGTTAAACAAATTAAAGTGTTAATAATGTCTTGTATAAATAAAAAGTAATGTTGTAGATAATCAAAAAAGAAATCCATTGATGACAGTCTGATCTCTCAAACCTTTATGGTTTGAGAGATATAATTTTTTTAAAGTCCCCCCCCCTCACTGATGACAGCTGTAAAGCCGACAGCAGGAGATTTGTGTAGTCTGTCTCGAGATGGCTCTTCAGTAAAGCCGAAATACCAAAATCTAAAAATAAATATTTCATTGGAGCAGTCTACAAAGTGAAGTATTTCTTTTTAGAATGTGGTATTTCAGCTCTGCTGAAGAGCCACCTGCTGATCCCGGGACCACAATCTTGAGCTTCCATAAAGGTTTGAGATATTAGACTGGCATCAATGGATTTCTTTTTTGATTATCTACAGTATTACTTTTTATTTATATAATACATTACTAAACCTTTAAGAAAAACCTATTCCTTGTGGATAGTTCCACTTTAAAGGGATGGTAATACCTTAAAATGTAAAAAAATATATGTTGTAGGGCTTAACCCCTGAGTAAAACACTGCTGAAAGGTTCAAAATTTATTGCAGCTTAAACTTGAATTTTTTAGGTGCAGTATCACAGTGGCCTGAAATTGTACAGTGGTGTTGTAGCTACACCATCCTATCGAGATTTATGGTCAACTGACCAGAGCTGTCCATAGGATGATGTAACAACAGCACCACTGTATAATTTCAGGCCACTGTGATATTGCACCTAAAAATTTAAAGTTTAAGCTGCAATAACTTTTGAATAAAAAGCCTCTCAGTAACGGGAGTAGCATTGTTTTACTCAGGGGGATAAACCCTACAACAGAGTAACATTTAAAATGTAAAAAATAATATCTCTTTAACCCTTTAATGACAGCCGCGTGCGTACACGGCTGTCACCTTAACGCCCGGCTAACATTTTTTAATTTTCAGGAGTCTCCGAACGGCGTGCAGCCGCATGGAGACCCAGACTTCCGGGACTTACCAGGTACGTCCTCTGTCACTAAGTGACAGTTTTTGAGGGACGTACCTGGTAAGTCATTTGTTGCGACGAGGTTAAGGTTAGTCCATGTAGCCAGACAAAAAAGATAATACATTGGGTTTATTAGTGGTCTTATATTTTAATTTTACAGGGCACCAATTATAGGAATATAAAAGGGAGACTCAAAGGAATGTAAAAAGGAGACTCGAAGAATGTAAAAGGGAGAATCAAACAGTGAGGCTCATATCAATGGACTTTCCTGTGGATTGTTTGCATATCCGCTTGCTCCTTGGTGCAAAAGTGGGCTGCTCCTGTTTTGCACCTATGTACAAAGACATTCCACTCCAAAATGGCTTCTCTGCATTGGACATGCTCCTAAGGCAGAGAGGTAGGCATGTAATCAACATATGTCTGCACCTAGGCGTAATTCTGATGATACTTAGGTAAATGTTGTTTACTCCCATGACAAATGACTTATAAAAATGCTAGAGTGCGCTGAAAATTTCAGATTGCGTATTAGGGGTGCCTCAAATGTACCAAATAAGTGTGTAACTGTGTTACTCTGTATACGTTTGTATCTTGTGTCACTTGGCCTTATGCACAATATAAAATAGGAGCAATTCTGGAGCAAACCAATTGCACCATTGAGAAGATATAACAATTACCAACATTTCCATTTATTTTAATGTGAATTTATACCAGTTGAATGCTAGAGAGGCCCCAACACGTTGCAAAACCATGAGATGGAGATCTTTTATCCCCTTAAGGACAGGTGCGTACGCACTCGGCCAGCACTTAATCCCTTAGTGACAGGCCACGTGTGCACACGGCCATCACTTACCGCCTGGCTAACTTTTTTTTTTTTGCAAATTAATTCGGAGTTCCCGAACGGCATGCAGACGTGCGGGGACATGGATTTCCGGGACGTACATGTACGTCCTCTGTCACTAAGTGACAGTTTTTGCGGGACGTACCTGGTAACTCCTTTGTCATTAAGGGGTTAAGGACCACAGAGTATTTTTTTTTTTTTAATTACGATTCAGAGCCCTGAAATCGATGACGTACATGTACGTCATGTGTCCTTTAGGGACATCCACCCATAACGTACATGTACGTCCTGGGTCATTAAGGTGTTAAGCATTCAAGTACTTAAAGGCCACATTTAAACAAATCAGAACTTTTATTTCTTCTCTATGGTGCAACTGATTTGTGTCCGAGATGCTCCTTTTTTCTTTTTGCATTAGGCCCACTGTGTCTTATTCTCTTTGTGACTCATAAGCTAAAATTGTAATTAATGTCTTGAAACTCACCTATATTTGCAGCACAGTCAACTTATTCTAGAAACCCGATAGGGCTTTTATAGTCAAGTTTGAACAAAGGCAGTCCCATCAAATCATGCACATTTTGTAATAATCTGTGGCATAGTTTCTAAGTAACAAACAGCTAAAATACATTTTCCTATTTGGCACTAAGAAACTTTAGCCAGAGCTACAGCCCAAACCAGCCTATGAACTCTCACCAAAACTGGCAGGGAGAAGGGACCTGATGAGTACTGTTTGCATGGTTACTTTTGAAAATTTAGTTATGGCCATAGACTAATTGTGCACATCTGCAGTAGGTGGCATGTTACTATAGGTAGAGTTATTTAGGTTATGATAAGCTGCTGTCTATGGATGACTGATAGAATTGGCTTCTGATATGTTTAAAGGGATAGTAATACTTCATTTTAACTTTATTTTATTTTGTAGGCATTAAAAAAACATGAAGAATGATATAAGTCTTATCTCTCAAACCTTTATGGTTTAAGAGATATTCACAAGCAAAGTGTCCCCCTCCCGCCCCTTTTACTGCTCAGCCAAAGCAGAAGGGAGGTGCCCAGGTAGATTGCAGAGAGGGACAATCTTCAATTAAGATAATGGAAAAACCTGAAAAGCTTGTCAAGGGGGGCAGGGATTTCATTGTTTTCATAGGAATAAGAGTGTCCCCTTCTGTTATCTGTCCAGTCTATGGACTGCATTCCACATCTGAGGAGAGATTGTTTACAGTAGGTAAAAGGGGCGGGAGGGGGAAACTTTGCTTGTGAATATCTCATAAACCATACAAAAAACAAAACAGAAGGAGCGCCAATAGTGCAATAAAGTTGATACACAATCAGAAATATTTTAAATGAAATCGAATGTACTCACATTTGGTATATGCCAGTAATTTGATACCAAAAATACCGGCTTCAAAGGCTTATGGAGACCATAACCCCGTCTCCATTCGGGTATACGCTGGATTCAGCTGAAAAATGCATTTTTGCATTAGGCCCACTGTGTCTTATTCTCTTTGTGACTCATAGCATTTTTAAGTGTACATTTGTACTATTTCACCTGTGCATCTTTTAGATATATGTATCATTAAATATTTTATTTATGGATTTTTGAGCCTCCGCCTGTCAATATTCAGCTGAATCCAGCGTATACCCGAATGGAGACGGGGTTATGGTCTCCATAAGCCTTTGAAGCCGGTATTTTTGGTATCAAATTACTGGCATATACCAAATGTGAGTACATTCGATTTCATTTAAAATATTTCTGATTGTGTATCAACTTTATTGCACTATTGGCGCTCCTTCTGTTTTGTTTTTTGTATGTTAATACCGCTTGGGAGAGCGAGTTCACTTGGGTTGAGAGCGGCCGATACCAGATACTGTGACTGGGGACAGTGAGAATACTCCAGAAGTCTTATATAGTTGGATCAGATATATGTCTCATCCAACACATTACTCAATGTGAGTACGTGTCCACAAGGGTGTTTTTTCGGTGAAGGTGGTTATCAATTGATCTGCTGATACACACAGGGGGCGCCCCGTTGTCCTTCTCCCATTCTTCTTTTTCTGCAGATCTCATAAACCATAAATGTTTGAGATATAAGACTTATATCATTCTTCATGTTTTCTTAATGCCTACAAAATAAAATAAAGTTAAAACGAAGTATTACTATCCCTTTAAGATCTCACCCCTGCTGACAGTTTATTGCACTCCAAGTTACATTGTAGCATCAAACTGAGATCATGTAGGGTTTATTATGACAGGCTAGACTTTCCACTGTGGGCTGATGCATGCCTATTTCCTAACCTACTGATCCAGCTGGCTTAATGTATCACAATTTGCATAGATGATTTTTGCCACTGACAGATCCCATCACAAATGTTGACAGGAATTGATGCTGAAATTGTTTTCCTTATCTGTTGTGACAAACACCCAAGGCTATATACTGTACAAATTACTATGTAAACTTGTAAATAAATCCACCAGTAAAAATCAGCGGTGGGTGTCTAGTATCTGAGCATTGGGATTATGCTTATCTCACTCTCAAAGTGACACTGTGAGTGTTGTTAGCACAGCTGAGGCAGACCTCACAAATAGAAGACTACACAAAAATGTATAATTCTACCACTGCAGAGAGACATAACGGATACATGTGCTTTGTAATAGCACAGCTGTTAATCAGAAGCACCAGAAACAACCAGACATAACCCTCTGTTACTTTCATTTACATCTCAGCAGGAAGGAGCACTGCTCTTGGAGCAGAAGGCATTCATTAACCAGGGGCTCTGCATATACACATTATATATATAATTTAGGATACATGTGTTACTCCAGTGGTGTAGATGCCAAATTAATGCAATACTGATTCATTTGGTATATAAGTATATGTTCAAATATACATATACTATGCATGGCCCTTTGACAACATTTTCAACAGAGATGTGGCCAAAATAATTGCTCAATTTTTGCACACAGGACATACCAAGAGATAGGTTTGTAGGGTATTCCAACATGCTGTCAATTGGGTAATCAGTGGTAATCAGTCATTGCATTTGATCTATCAGTGCTTAATCATGGCAACCCTTAATAACTAACCTGTTGGTGTGTCTCGAGGACTGGAGTTGAGAATCACTGCTCTAAGATTTTTGTTTTTTTACTTTGCCTAATGAGAAATCTGTTTGTTCCTCTACCTTTGCTTAAAATGGAACTGTCACTTTCTAATTTTCATAAACTCGCAAACGGTCATTCAGTAAAGATGGATGCTCGCATTGAAGTGAGAATGTGGACAGGTGACAGTCCCACTTTACATTTTTTTTTCAATGGGACCTTATATTTCTTCAGATAACCTTTGGAACAAAGAATGAGAACCTAATGTATAGAAGTTTTAATTTTCTAACAGCCTAGGTCCTAGGATTTGTCTTCATATATATGAAGCTTAAGGAGTTTTAGATGGATGTGTGTATAACTATCTCCTGTAATAATTAACTTATTCCCATTATATCTTCTGTCACATATAAACTGAATATAAAAATACCATACAAGATGGACTTCCAAGCCAGTATTCAAAAGCATATTTCTAGTGTATCTTCACAACACTGAAATGCGAATAGCAGACCAAATTTTCTTTTATAAATCAACCTAATTCATATTTAATTAACCCATTAAGGACCAGAGGAATGTGCAATTCATTGCAAAGCAATGCGTTCCACACCCCTCTGATCCTTAAAGGTTTAATATAGGGTCCTAATAATGGCACTCATCCCAGTAATCAAATAACAGACACTCAGTCGAGAAAAGTAAAAAATAATATATAAGAAATGTATTAGTACAAAAGAGTAATGAAAAAATAAATAGATACAAAATGTAAGGACCCAAATCCTCCCAACCAAACCAACTACAAAACATGTAGAAAACGACGTACAGTACAAATAAAATAAAAGTAGGAGTACTAACATGGCCACTAGTGATAAGCAAGAAACGAAGATGAAAATGAGAACTCAGATCCAGATGAAGAATAGCTAATTCAAACATAGAGAAAAACCTAAAGATATATCCATATGTATAATAAATATCCAGATTAATGCACAGTTATGATGGAGAATGCTGTTCCGCAAACAGCAAAATAAAGAACAGTGTATCTATATGTATAGTTAATATCCAGATAAATACACAGTCATAATGAAGGTAAATAATGAAGTATATAAAATATGGAGAATGTTTTGACTGCAACTGAGTCTGGCTGTTAGGTTCCCACTGAGAAATGGCATGAATAACTGAGACAGATGCATCAGAAATAGACATGTCTCACCACTCTTTACTTCACAGAGCTATACTTTTACTCATCTGCTATAGTAAACAGTTGACTCCAACTCCACTCACAAAGTTAAGTAAGTAGTTTGCAGCCAGACACAAGTGCAGCAGACAGACAGAAGTGTGTAGTTTCAAAAACTGCAGTACTTAAGTCAAGCTTGAGGTAAGCTCAGGCTATTACTATTACTTCACTCTTACTTCTCTCTTCTTTTCTATTGTAGACAAAAAACTTAAAAAAAAAAAAAAAATAAATAAAAAAAATCTTACTATCATTCTTTAATACTGCTTATGTTGTAGTACTTGGAATTGTGTTGCATTTAGTATTTAGTTTGAATTGTGTGTTTATTTACTTTGGTTAATTTGGATCATTAGTGCTTAAGTTTGTATTTGGCTTGTTTTGGTTTCTGCATAGTGTGCATAGGTGTCTATTTGGGTGTAGCTGGTAACTGGTTTCATTAGATTAGCATAAGAAAAGGCTTGGCTCGCTTCGTTAGCGTATCAACTGCAGTAGGTGTATTTATAGGAGGTTTCAACTCTGTGAGTTTACTCTGTAAGTAGTTTGCAGCCAGACACAAGTGCAGCAGACAGACAGAAGTGTGTAGTTTCAAAAACTGCAGTAGTTTGAAAACGGCAGGAGTTTGGTGAAGGCACTGGTTTTGTCAGTTTGGTGAGTAACTGCTTTAATTCTAAGATGTCTGGTTTGGTGCAGTGTAACACTTGTCTGGCTGTTGTGTTCCGCAGTACTCTCTGGAGTTTGGGGTGTTGTCCAGTATGTTTGCATCTGTCCACATTGTATGGTGAAATTTCCAGGCTGCAGTCTTTGGTGTGTTATCTGCAATCAAAAGAAGTGAATCTTTCCCAGCTAGAGTGTGAAGTCAAGCAACCATGTAATCCACCACCGCAGCCCCAACGGCCCATGAAGAGAAGGGCTGTGTGGAAGACAGTTGGTTCCGGGAGGTTGAGAGTTGTGGAGCAGAAGCACAACACTGTTGGTATTTCGGTGTGTAATCCCTTTGGTGTCCTGTCTGAATTGGAAAGTGAGATTTCAGAAGATAAAAGCACAGATACTCAGGTACGGGATGTTGTGAGTCCCAAAGGAGAGAATTGTAACAAGCAGTCAGGAGCAGAAAATGGACTTAAAAAGAAGAGAAAGCATCTCCTTGTTGGGGACTCGATTGTTAGAGGTGTTGCTTTAGGGCAGAATGAGGATGGACTGAAGGAGGTGAGATGTCTTCCTGGTGCTACTGCAAGCAGGGATAAAAGACGCATCTCAAATATTGTCAAGGCTGCAACAAAGGAGACTGACAGACTCTATCACTTTTTCAGAGATTTTGCCAGTCCGCTCTGAAAATAGTAAGAGACTTCGTATCCTGGAGTTCAATGGTTGGCTAAGACAGTGGTGTAAAGAAGAAGGTTTTGGATTTGTCAGTCACAGTGTTAGAAGGTGGAGTTGTAAAGAAATGTTCAAGAGAGATGGTCTGCACCCGTCACACAGAGGAACTGAGGTACTTGGAGAAGAGTTCAGGTGTTTCTTGGAGAGGCATTTAAACTAGATGGAGGGGGCAGGAATTTCATTGAGAAGATTGATTTCTGTCCCCGAACAGTTTTGGTGAACCAGGGTTCTGAGTTTGTTAGTGTGATAGATACAGATGTTGGTGCACAGGAAGTTGCTGGTGCTTTACATACAGATGTTGGTGAGGTAGATGATGGTGCGGTAGATAGAGTTGTTGTTGGTGATAAATGTAATGTTCTTCGTGTAATGTGTACTAATGCTCGCAGCTTAGGCAACAAGCTCAGCGAGCTAATATCAATAGTTTGTAGAGATGACTTGGACTTGATTGTAATAACAGAGACATGGTTCAGGGACTGTAATGACTGGGAAATAGCCATTCCGGGATACACGTTGTATAGGAAAGATAGGGCTGAGAGAAGAGGGGGTGGGGTAGCCATTTATGTTAAAGATAGCATAAAATCCACAGCGATCCAGAATTCATGTAAAGAGTTGGAGACTCTCTGGATCTGTCTGCAGAATAAAAAGGGATCAGTTACAAGAATAGGTGCAGCCTACAGGCCTCCGGGGCAATCTGAAGAGCAAGACAACATGCTAGTGGACGAGATTACCCAAATGGCAGTAAAGGGAGATATAGTAGTTATGGGAGACTTCAACATGCCTGATGTTGATTGGAATATCCCTTGTGCGTCCACATGTAGAAGTAGGAGCATCGTAGAAGCCCTGACGGGGATGTCCCTAAAACAGCTGGTGAAGGCGCCAACTAGAGGGGACAATATCCTAGACTTAGTATTCACAAATGGAGACCTGGTATCTGAGGTGAAGGTGGGAGAAAATCTAGGTTCCAGTGACCACCAATGTTTGTGGTTCGGAATCCAGACTGACTACGAGAAATCCCATTCTGCAACCAAAGTATTGGACTTTAGGAAGACGAAGTTTGAGGATATGGGAGAATATGTAAAGAAAGAATTAAAAGGGTGGGATAAAACACCGAGAGTGAGTACTCAGTGGAAGACACTCAAAGAAGTCCTCTTAAAGGCAACAAGATTACATGTTAGACAAATTAGCAAGAGGAAAAGAAAGAGAAATCCACTATGGTTTACTAGAGAGGTAAGAGCTATAGTGAAAGATAAAAAGTCTGCCTATAAGAGATATAAAGAGACTGGAAGTGAAGCGGACAGAGAAGGGTATAAAACTATACAGAAGAAGACTAAACAGATGATAAATGCTGCTAAAGCCTCAAAAGAGGAAGAAATGGCCAAATCTGTTAAGAAGGGGAATAAAACCTTCTTCAGATATATCAGTGACAGGAAGAAGAAAAACTGCGGGATTACAAAAATTAACAACGGAAAAAATCAGTATATAGAAGAGGAAAAGGCGGTCGCTGACCATCTGAATAACTACTTCTGCTCAGTTTTTTCAGACGGCGGCCCTCATAATCAGAAAATGGCTGAACACAGCATTGCCTCTAGTTGTATAATTTTAGCCCCAGTGTTTTCAGAGGCCGATGTTCTAGAGGAACTGGTCCGGCTAAAGTCAAATAAAGCGATGGGTCCGGATGGAATCCACCCTAGAGTTCTTAAAGAACTCCGATCTGTCATAGTTGGCCCCCTGACTAATCTGTATAACCAGTCCCTTCTTACGGGAGAAGTTCCTGATGATTGGAGAATGGCCAATGTTGTACCCATTCACAAGAAGGGTAGTAAAGAAGAAGCTAGTAACTACAGGCCAGTCAGCCTGACATCTGTAGTGGTAAAAATGATGGAGACTCTTCTAAAGAAGAAGATAATTGACCATCTAACAAAAAACAACCTGATGGACCCAAACCAGCATGGCTTCACTGAGGGCCGATCCTGTCAGACTAATCTCATTGATTTCTTTGACTATGTAACTAAAGTGCTGGATGAAGGTGGTGCTGTGGATATCACCTACCTGGATTTCAGTAAAGCTTTCGATACAGTTCCCCATAAAGAGCTGATAGATAAATTATCAAGAATTGGACTTAACCCCTGGATAGTTCAGTGGATCTGCAGTTGGCTGAAGGACAGAAACCAGAGGGTTGTTGTTAATGGAGTGTATTCTGAGCAGAGACTGGTTACAAGTGGAGTGCCACAAGGATCTGTTCTGGGCCCTGTTCTGTTCAACATATTTGTAAGTGACATAAGGGAAGGCTTGGCAGGGAAGGTTTGCTTGTTTGCTGATGACACAAAAGTGTGTAATAGGGTTGATGTTCCAGGAGGTGTCTGTAATATGGAGAATGATTTGGCACTATTAGATAAGTGGTCAAAACAATGGAAACTTCAGTTCAATGTTTCCAAATGTAAAATAATGCACTTGGGGAAAAGAAACCCTCAATCTGACTATCGTATTGGCAGTTCTGTGGTAGCAAAGACTTCAGAAGAGAAGGATTTGGGGGTGGTCATCTCTGACAGCCTCAAGATGAGTAACCAATGCAACCAGGCGGTGGGGAAAGCAAATCGTATGCTTGGCTGCATAGCTAGAGGTATAACAAGCAGGAAGAGGGAGATTGTGATCCCTCTGTATAGAGCTCTAGTGAGACCACATCTGGAATACTGTGTACAGTTCTGGAGGCCTCATCTGCAAAAGGATATAACTAAAATTGAGCGGGCTCAAAGAAGAGCTACAAAAATGGTGGAAGGTCTAAAGCATAGAACTTATCAAGAACGACTCAGAGATCTAAATATGTATAGTCTGGAGGAAAGAAGAGAAAGGGGGGACATGATTGAAACCTTTAAATATGTTAAAGGACTGAACAAGGTTCAGGAGGGAAGTGTGATTAATAAGAATCTGAATACAAGAACAAGGGGGCACAATCTGAGGCTAGTTGGAGGAAAAATCAAGAATAACATTAGAAAATATTATTTCACTGAAAGAGTAGTAGAAACTTGGAACAAACTTCCAGCAGAGGTGGTTGATAAATCCACAGTAACACAGTTTAAACATGCCTGGGATAAACATGTATCTATCCTAAGATAACAATAAAGGAATACTAAAGGGCAGACTAGATGGACCAGGTGGTCTTTTTCTGCCGTCAATCTTCTATGTTTCTATGTTTCTAAAGTTGCATATCCGAATATGGCATCTTCAATCCTCTGTCCATACGAGATGTAAAACTGGTATAAATATGCACGACTCCATACACTAGGGCATGTGGCTATTCGAAGAAAGTGTTTATGACTGATCCAGTGTAGGAAGTCCGATTACACAAAGCTCACATGTTTATCAAAGCAGTCTACCCATGGGTCAAAGAATTTAAACATTTAAACTGCAAGTGACATTCCCTAATTACATCAAGCTTCCTACATATGTGTTCCAGATGTGTTTCAGGTGTCTTCTTAACCTTCAAGTGTCCATAGCTCGCTTTATACACTACAATTAAAATCTCAAAATAACATATTCACTAATGAGATAATAAATTACCAACAGAATCATTTAACCGTGTGTCAGGATGACATCCAGCACGTCAAACTTGCAAAAGACGGAATCCCGGCACAGAAAAGACCAAACGTCCTAAATACATAACATCAAATATATGAACACGTCTTTTCCCCTTCCATGTTATAATAACATCCCATCACACATAACCATACTTCCTGTAATGAAATAGTGTCCAGCACAAAATATCTGTGGTAGACAGCATCCCAACACAAAGGAAAATGTATGTGGTTTGATTACTGGGCGGAGTGCCATTATTAGGACCCTAGCATTCTTCCTTTTTTTTTTTCTTTATGTTAGGATATGTAGTCTTTAATGTTAGTTAGTTATATGTATAGCTTACAACACAGCAATAGATTGGAATGGTTCTGCTCAGAAACTCAGTGTTCATCAGACAAGCAAGCCAATGCAATGCACTGTTTGTAGGGAAAGTTGACATGTGACTGCATGAAGCTCAGAGAAAAGAGGAGTACATTAAAAAAAACTTCATGGTGACAACAAGGCAACTGAGCATGGTAGTAAAAAGGGGAGGGAGGGGGAAAATATAAATGGCAATTGCTAAAGAACTATAAATGTTTGGACAGTGAGACATAGATGGTATGATTTGTTTTTTTAAGCCTAATAATATAAAGTAAGGTGAAAATTAAGTATTACTATCCGTTTAAATACATAGAGAATGATGTACTAAGAAACTGGATAAATTATGAGACAATCCATCTGCCTCAGAGAGGACAAATAAACCATCCCATTGATTTAAACTGCCTGGATGCTAAATACTTCTCCAATACACTGCAAAACAATACAATGGAAACCTCTTTATTATTCAGGTGGTTCAGAGCGCAATTTAGATTATTATTTTGAATTTGGGGAGTTTTTATTGGGCCCCCTGGTGCAGTTGGTTCACTCCAGCATATTTTCAGTTCTCCTTTGTATATCAGTGTCACTAATTTAATGTAGTGGAACAATTGTGGGACAAACCTTCTGCATGATAAGGGACAAATCCAAATATATAAATATGTAAAACAGATTTGTAACCACTGAGTGCTAGAGGTCTCTAATGTGTTACAATAAGTTAGATTCCATTCTCATGTTCAGTGAATTAAAATCCCTATTACAATAATGGGAAGATTGGGAATTTTTATGTGTTCCTTATGGTGCAGATGGTTTTCCCCTGAATAGCTCCAGTTCCTATTAGTGTGTCAGCTACACTGAAAGGAATGTAGAAAATCCAGCAGAACAGCTCCACCACAGTTAGGCTCCAAAACCAGCAGCTGCACATGGGTCTATGCACTCCCCTGTCCTCAGACCCCCTAACAGTGCATGCACTGTCCTGTCCTCAGACCCCCTAACAGTGCATGCACTTCCCTGTCTTCAGACCCCCTAACAGTGCATGCACTGCCCTGTCCTCAGACCCCCTAAAAGTGCATGCACTACCCTCTCCTCAGACCCCCTAACAGTGCATGCAATCCCCTGTCCTCAGACCCCTAACAGTGCATGCACTTCCCTGTCCTCAGACCCCCTAACAGTGCATGCACTCCTCTGTCCTCAGACACCCTAACAGTGCATACAATCCCCTGTCCTCAGACCCCCTAACAGTGCATGCACTCCTCTGTCCTCAGACACCCTAACAGTGCATACAATCCCCTGTTCTCAGACCCCCTAACAGTGCATGCACTCCCCTGTCCTCAGACCCCCTAACAGTGCATGCACTAACCTGTCCTCTGACCCCCTAACAGTGCATGCACTCCCCTGTCCTCAGACCCCCTAACAGTGCATGCACTACCCTTTCCTCAGACCCCCTAACAGTGCATGCACTCCCCTGTCCTCAGACCCCCTAACAGTGCATGCACTACCGTGTCCTCAGACTTCTTAAAGGGATAGTAATACTTTATTATTACTATCCCCCATATTGTACATATTTGTAAAATAATGTAATAGCCCCCAGGTTCATCTCTCAAACCTTTTTGGTTTGAGAGATAACCGAAGGCAAAGTTCCCCCTTCCCTCCCCCTTCCCTGAAGTCAGTGTTGTACTGACTGGAGGAATATCGGGTCTGGCTTTAATCATGCGGGTCTGCGGCATAGCCGCGATCATGTTAGTGACAAAGAATTATTTCACTGAAACGGTCTTCTCCATGTGCTTGCAAACCAAGCACATGTAGAAGACTGTTTCAGTGAAATAATTATTTCTCACTAACGGGATCTTGGCTCAGTTGCAGAGCCGCAAGCCTGTGGTACGACAGACTTCCCCTGCAGTCAGTACAACTCTGACTTCAGGGAAGGGGGAGGGGGGAACTTTGCCTTCGGTTATTTCTCAAACCATAAAGGTTTGAGATATGAACCTGGAGGCTATTACATTATTTTACAAATATTTACAATATGGGGGATAGTAATAATAAAGTATTACTATCCCTTTAAAGGGATAGTATTGCCTGACAATAATTTTATTTTCTATTGTAGCCCTTAAAAAAACATTAAAAATGATATAAGTCTTATCTCACAAACCTTTATGGTTTGGGAGATATTAGCAAGTAAAGTTTCCCCTGGAGTGACATCACTGCTCAAGCCTTCAGATTTGGAATCCTGTCCCCAGACAGGCCATGGCTCTTCAGCAGTGCCGAGATCACAATCTTTAAAAATAATTTCTTCATTGAAATGGTCTACAACGTGTGCTTGCAAGCCAGGCACACTTTGTAGACAGTTCCAATAAACTAGTTCTTTTTAAAGATTGTGATCTCGGCACTGCTAAAGAGCTGCCTACTAACTTCACTTGCTAATATCTCCCAAACCATAAAGGTTTGGGAGATAAGACTTGTATCATTTTTAATGTTTTTTAAGGGCTACAATATAAAATAAAATTATTTTCAGGCAATACTATCCCTTTAACAGTGCATGCACTCCCCTGTCCTCATACCTCCTAGCAGTGCATGCACTACCCTGTCCTCAGGCACCCCAACAGTGCATGGGTTAAAGATTTCCTCAGTTAATAAACACAACTGAATATCATTTAGAGACAGATCTTTCAGAATGATTTAATCACTGATTGATTTGCCAGTGTTCATGTGAGGAGTTGCAGAAAACCTGCAACATTGGGAGGGCCTGAGGACAGGTTTGAGTGCCCTTGAAATAGGGTGTATGATTGCTGCAGTATATACTAACTCACAGACTATGCAGTCATTAATATTTTAGTGCCGGTAAGCCCTTTATGCCTTCCCCACACCATGAGCAGAAAAATGGAGTGAACTTACTTCAGTTTCCTCTGCGCCTTGTTATAACATTACATACAACAAGAGGATCAATAAATATTTGCATTCATTTTAACTGGATTGTTAACCCTTTAAATTGTAGAGCGTTCTCCAGCACTTTGCAATGTTAAAGTGATAGTCAACCTCCTTTTTGGCTTTACGTGATTTGCAGCTTCATGACTTGTAAAATCAAATTGCTGATACTTGTAATTTTTTTCCATCTTCACCTATTCTTTTTAGCTTTTATGTCCCTGACAACTGAATTTTTGGTTCCAGGTACCTTTGTGTCAGGGCCTGGGAAGACATGGATAGTGATGAAATGTAACACATTCCCTGCAGCAGAAAGGTGTGACTCCACTACAGTATACAGAACAGTCAGTGCTGCAGTGAGAGGGGTACATTGTATCAGACTCTGGCATAAAGCACCCTGGAAAGAGAAATAAGTTAAAAAAATAGGTCACGATGAAAAAGAAAAAAATACAATATAAAGTATATAAAAAGTATGGGCAATTTGACCTTACATATTATGTACTTGCAGAGGAGGCTGACTGTAACTTTAAATGCCCAGTGTCATTTACAATGAATTTTGCTTTTGTTCGCTATGGTACAGTTGGATTACCCCATAACATGTGGTTACTGTTTCTGCTTTATTTATTTATTTAGTTTATTTATTTATTTTAATGGAAAGTACGATGGGCCATATTTAAAAAAGTAAACTGGAATTTTTCTTGAGTAAACCAACTGAATCATAGGGTGCAAATAAAAACTCCTAAATTGGGCTTTTAACCCCTTGAGTGTTAGAGAGGTCATCAGTGTATTGCAGGGTCAAAAAAGCTCTATGCAACTGCATGGGAATTTGTATTTGTCTGATGTGGTGCAGTTATTTTACTTCAGAATATCAACAGTTTACTTTTATAAATCTGGGCCAATGGACCTTATGTCTAAAATAGCAAGGTGGATACATTTCAGGGCAATGCAACTGGTAAAACATAAAATACTCCAACAGGCCCATTAATTTAAATGGTGCTGTTTAATGCCTTGAATTCTTAAGATGTCTTCAGCACATTAATTTCTAATGTGTTGGTGACCTATTTAGCTTTAAGAGGGTCAAAAGCCAAATTTAAAGGGATAGTAATGTTTCACAAAAACAGCGGCTCCAATTAATCTTCATAGTATTTGGGCCATGGAGAGTGTTATTTCAATACTGTCAGAGTTGTAGTTCAAGAGTAATTGAATGATAAAGTATCCCCCTCCCGCCCCAATTACCTAGTTTAAGCCACCTTCCCTCAGATGTGGAATCTGGTCCTGGGTCCAGACAACTCACAGTAAGGGACAATCTTCTTACTGTGAGCATAAGGAAAACCTTGCCCCCACTGACAGGTTTTTCCTTATGCTCACTGTAGATTGTCCTTCTCTACAATCCAGCGAACAGTCTTGCTGCTCTGAGGTGAGCAGTGTTACATCAGTAAAAGGGTAGGGAGGGGGATACTTTATCATTCAACTAGTGTAAAAGCCCGTGTACATGGGCCAAGGTTCTGGTAACGTTAACCCTTTGAGTGCCAGAGGGGTACGCAATGCATTGCTCTGGCACTTAAAGGGATAAGAGGCGGCTACCTCACTGCTCCCCGCGATGCAGTCTTGCATGACCTCACTCATGTGATGCAATCATGCGCAGTAGAGACTGCTCGAACGCAGGCAGTCTGTACTGTGCATGACTGCATTGTGACAAACATCCTAGCGAATGATTATATATAGGATAGGATTACTCTTGAACTACAACAACAGTCCTGAAATAATACTCTCCACTTCCCAAATACTATGAAGATTAATTGGAGCTGCTTTTATTGTGAAACATTACTATCCCTTTAAATGAAGGGGAAGCTTTATTTCCTCCTCTGTGATGCTGTTGGTTTGCTCCAGAATGGCTCCATTTTGCTTTTTTATATGCAGCCTGTTATATTCTAATAATGGAATATAAAATGGTCTCCTAAAGCAGCATAATTTGGTTTTCACACCTCACATAGCAATTTAAATTGGTTGTTTTATTTCTAAAGTTGTCTGGGAAATAATGCAGGCTGTATCTGACTACCTAAATAGAATTGCACTAGTAGCTTTAGATTAATCTTCAAAAATAACCTTTAACAAAATGGAAGAAATAATCTTAAAACCCACATTAGAAGCTATTTTTCATCATAAACGGTATTATTTAAAGATTGCTGTCCAATTGTAGAAGCTGATTTATCTAGTAAAATGGGTGCCTAAATATGCAGTGTTTGCAAAAAGTGTAATTACAGAGTACACCGTTTTTCTATACTTTAGGTAGCTGTCAAAAGTAGAAACCCAGTAGCTTTTTTCATGTTGATTTTACTTTTGTTGCTTTTTATGGTTTGTACAACATAGAAAACAATCTTTCTGTATTATAATAAGAGATGCAAGGCTAATGAACTAAGAACACCTGGGAGGGATTATATGCACTAAGGTGTGATAAAAGAGAAATAAAGCTGAGACAATTATTCAGTGAGAGAAAATCTGAAATTATAAAACTCCTGATATTCTATGAAGCCTTGTTTTCAGTTTAGAGAGATGTGTTGCGTACCCCTCTGGTGTTCAAAGGGTTAATGCACTGGATCTCAATCTTTTTTTGGCAACCCTAAATTTGTATAAATTATTTGTCAAGTGAGTAATGAAGAGAGAAATATCAAAATATATAGTTATTGTTAGGTCCCACAATTAGAGTGAGACAAATGAGTATATAGTGCATAACAATTATACAATATACATTTGAAACTCAACATTCACTGTTTTTTCAGTTTTCATAAAAACAATATCACCTTAAGAAGTCATCAGAACCAGCATATCAATGTGCCACGGCACTCTGGTCTAGAACCACATTCTTAGAGCCATTTTAAAAATAGGGAAAAGTGGGCATCTGTCCAGAACCCACTGGTGATAATGCCAGCTGCAGTCAAAAACCCAGAAAGCCTCTGTGATGTGGAGTGTATAATTCTCTCAGCTCAATGTGTGAAGCCAGGTTTGATCTCGCCATTCTATGACAATGATTTACTGTAAGTTCCAAATTGTGGTGTTGTTTTTATAAGGTTCAATACTCATTTTAGCTGAAGGGTAAAACAGGTGTAATTATTAGGTAACCCCTTGGATGCTAGAGAGGTCTTCAACACAGTTTTCCCCATTGCTTTGAAGGCCTTTCTAGGGTCCAAGGGTTTAAACTGGCCAATAACTTTATATTTTACCCAGCTACTATTGGTGGCTTAAAGAAACCTTGGTCTTAGTGCGGTGGTTCTCAACCAAGGTGCCGTGACACTTTGGTGTGCTATGGACATCAACTTAGGGTGCCCTAAGATTTTCACAAAAACGTGAATTTTGAAATTTAAAGTGTTAATAACGTCCCATAAATTTTTTTTGTATAGATTTGTAGAGGGTAAAAAAAATAATCTCATTGCCACAAACCCCATCTCTCAAACCGCTATGGTTTGAGAGTTATTGGCAATCAAAGTTCCCCCTTCCCTCCCCTTCTCTTGATGTCAGCTGTAAAGCTGACAGAAGGAGATCCGTGTCAGGTGACACAAAGAGGCTCTTCAGCAGGGCCGAAATCTCATTATTGGAAAAGAATTACTTCATGGAAACGGTCTACAAAGCATGATTGCAAACCAGGCACACTTTGTAGACCTTTGCAATTAAGTAATTCTTTTCTAATAACGAGAATTCGGCTCTGCTGCAGAACTGCTGGCTGGTCCCTGGACTGGGATCTCCTGCTGTCAGCAAGATTCTGACATGAAGAGAAGGGGAGGGAGGGGGGAAATTTGATTGTGAATATCTCTCAAACCATAGCGGTTTGAGAGTTGGGGTTTGTGGAAATGATATTCTTTTTTACCCTCTACAAATCTATAAATAAATTTTATGGAACATTACTAACACTTTAAATGTTTATTTGTGGAAACTGTGTTGCACAAAATGTTTATTTTTGTTAGCAGGATTGTAAGACCTAATAATAACTGTACCCTTCATTATAACCTTGGAAAATGACATTCCACTTGCTGGGGTTGCCCCAAGAGTTCCAGATTGTGTTAGAGGTGCTTTGAGCAAAAAAAGATTGAGAACCACTGTCTTAGTTAATAAGTTCCATAGAATACAATGGGAATAGAAGGATGTATCTCATTGACAAGATTTTCTTTCCTTTATCTCACTTTAGTGCATCTTCCAACAGGAGTAATTCTGGGGAAAACAAAATTCACCACAGAGGACAAATAATTATCTTGTTTATGGATAACATAAACAAAAGGAGATTTTTATTACAATTATTTATCAAACTTATTTTTAAGCTCTTGGATGCTAGAGGCTCCACCAACATATTGCTTCTCAAAGGTTTAAGTAGAGGTCAAGTAAGGTTAATTTTTTATAATTGAACACTAATAAGTAGAAACGCAGTGAGGTTATAAGGGATTATGTACTCTCAACACTGTGGTACTAGGCAGCATTGGTAAAAAAACAATATCCATTTGCTACTCAATGCCTACAATCTAGTCTTAAATATCCTTGTAGGGGTATCCACTGTTGTTTGTACAGAGAACCCCATTAGCACAGCTCTTATAGTGCAGTATTGTCATTGTTATTCAATACAAGCCTGCACAACAGTAAACAGTGGTTGCTTAGAACAGTTCACACTTAACTTAGAAAAGTATGTTTAAGCGGAACTACCACTGACAACATCTTTAGCTTAACTAAGTCCCCGTATGGCGACTAGCTGCTTAGTAGCGCTAGTCGCCAGAATAACTACCTTATTTAATAGATTTCTGCTCTCTTCTATGGCTGACTAGCACGGAGCTCGGACATCTTGCCATTGTGACATCCGCACGCCTGTTCTGTCAGTCCCTGCTGGGTCTAGGAGGCGTTGCTAGGAGACATTTGGCTCCGGCTAGGACTGACAGCGCAGGAGCACGGACATCACGATGGAGATACTTTGGAGAGTGTTATTTCAATTCTGTCAGAGTTGTAGTTCAAGAGTAATTCAATGACAAAGTATCCCCCTCCCGCCCCTTTTACTGATGTAACACTGTTCAGCCAGAGCAGAAAGGAGGTGCCCAGGTAGACTGCAGAGGGGGACAATCTTCAATTAAGATAAGGGAAAAAACCTGAAAAACTTGTCAAGGGGGGAAGGGCTTTCATTGTTCTCATAGGAAGAAGATTGTCCCCTGCTGTTATCTGTCTGGTCTATGGACTGCATTCCACATCTGAGAAGAGATGGCTTACACTAGGTAAAAGGGACAGGAGGGGAAACTTTGCTTGTGAATGTCTCTCAAACCATAAAGTTCTTCATATTGTTCTTCATGTTTCTTAATGCCTACAAAATAAAATATAGATAAAACAATGTATTACTATCCCTTTAAAGATATAATAATGATTCTGTTTAGCATCATTCAGACCTGTTTGCCATTTAGGAGTTTGACAGATTTCAGGCATACTGCTAAAAAAAGCTACATTTAGGAAGTTATGTTCTATTATATATCTTTTCTCCCATCCTTGTGATATAGTTCCTTTTTCCTGCATTCATACAGGAACACAATGCAGAACCAACAAGGAAGGTCTCAACAACCATCCATTGGCAGGGCTATAAAAAAATTAAATACATTCACTAGTCAGAGAATGGAAAGTTTCCAAATCAGGTACACTTTATAGACCATTCTCATGAAGATCTGTTTTGTATGCCATGTTATTTCGGCTCTGCAGATGAGCCATCCAGTCCCAAGACCAGAATCTACGTTTGTCAGCTAGAGAGCTAACATGGGTAAAAGGGGCAGGAAGGGGGAACTTTAGAACAATATTACGCACAAACTAGTTATGGAAAGAAGACTAAGCTCATTTGCTTTATTTATCTAAGAAGAACTATATTAAAGTTTGTTAAAATAAAGTAATACACTGCCTTTAATATATTCTATTTTTAGAATTCAGCAGGCTATTAACATTGTCTGAGCTCTAGTCCTTTGGGCTAGCTGCACCAAATATAGTTTTCTCTGTCGTCCAGTATATGTTACTGGTAACTTTGGGTAGGCGATCCGCCCCTTTAATTAGGCAGGAACAATTCTAGAAGTGAATGCTGGGTGGAGCCTGCCTCCTCTCTTTAGCTGCTGCTAGCCAATCCCCTCCAGTAAAATTTGTTCCTTGGTGAAGATACAGGCAAGAGAACAGTTCTCCTATAGTTTAGATATTATTTTGTTTTCTGTTAGATATGGAATACCACCACTAGGCAGATTACAGTTACTGACAATTCCCTAGTGTATAGCTCAGTTTCCAGGCGCTTTGGTGGACCTTGATGTTACAGTTACCTAGTTCCAGCGCCGCTGTCGACGATGATGCAGGAGGCATCAATATGTCTTTGTAGCTTCCTCCCAGACATCGCTGATGGTGCCAGGTTTGGACACGCTTGGCGGCTCTATTGGCCTTCCGTGTCCTCTTGCCAGTCGGGTTTGGCGCTTGATTTGACGCAGGTGCAGGCCGCTGGTTTGACACATCGCGGCAAGATGTGTCATTCACGGGCGGGAAGCGGCAGAATGATGCAGGCCCTTGTTTTATGCTGTACAGCTGATTCTCCTTCCATCTACTTCCTGGGCTGGACTTTAAAGGGGAACCTTGCATTGTTGTTCTACGTAGTTTGTTTCCCTTGGGCTCTGTGAATGACTTGGTTTGTCTAACCATCCATCCTGGTGCTCACCTGTGGCTCTGTCTGACTATTCTCCTGCCTACTCCTTGTGTATAGCGGAACCCAGTCTGGTGCAGACCTGTGGCTCTGGCTGACTACCTGTATTGTGTATGACCCGGCTTGTCTGACCATCCATCCAGGTGCTGACCTGTGGCTCTGTCTGACTATTCTCCTGCCTTATTGTTTATAGTAGGTACCCATTCTGGTGCGGACCTGTGGCTCTGGTTAAGACTTACATTTCGGTTTCACGGATTGAGACTGGGTTTTCTCCCCGTTGCATTCCCTAGGGGAGTTGTCCTTCGTTGGACTGACAGCAGGCTTGCGTGAGTATTATTTCCCTATCAGCTACCACCTTCGGGAGATTCCTCAGCTTACCCACTGACTGCAGGCGTGAGTCAGGTTGTCTCTTGCTGCGTTCTTGCTTGCCCTCCCGTGTACAGAAACTACAGGGGCGGGTGCCTGTCTCTGGTAGAGGCTCCCTCATTTAGGCAGACTCCTATTCCTGACAGAGTTGATGACCGCTCGTGGGACCTCTACTGCTTCTCTGTGATTATTGCATATTTGTTATCCCTTGTTTCTGTGATTACTCTTATTGTATTTATTTATTAAATTGTTACTTTTACTATACCGTTCTGGCTCCTGAATTATTCTTCGGAAACCGTAACACTTGAGCCCTGGGGGGAAAATCTTGGATTACAAGTTCTTTCCTCAGGAGTTGCCCACTCTTCTTGATATATGGGAATCTGAAGACAGAAAACCTGCTGAAAAGGTAAGCAACCCTTTGAGTGCTGAGGTCCACATGTCCCACACTTCCCCTCAGCACAGGGGGTCTCCTTTGGAGTTCCTAACACATACTCCTACACTCACTGGGTTTATCTGTATGTCTGTTGGGTGTTTTGGAGCAAGTTTCTGTGGTAAATTAACCCTTTGGTTGCTAGTTAGCATCTTTTGGGGGGTTGTTGGCACTTTTTCCAACTGGGTTCAGTGTTTATTGGGTCTGGTGACATGTTCTAGTGTTTTTATTATGTATTTTACTTCATGATAACCACCCCCACTCCTATCAGATCTTCCCTTCCAAAACCACAGGGAGTACCTGACATATCAGATTCTTCTGAGGAGGAACTCTTGGTGGATTCTGATGAAGGGGAATGTTCTGCGGTGGTTTCCTCACAATTTTTTGGGGACCCCTTTGAGGCTAATCCAGATCCCTCAGCTGAGGGCCTGATCAGGGCTGTGTTGAATAACCTTAACATCCCCTTGGTGCAAGAGGTTCCTTCAGACCCTTCTGATGTGTCTCAGGAGCCGAAGAAGCTATATACTTGTTTTCCACCCAACCCCACTCTTCAACGTCTAGTGTCTGATGAGCGGAAGTGTCCTGAGAGAAAGCCTTCTGTCTCCAGGAAGTTTGCTAAGCTATATCCCTTCTCTGAAGCAGCGTTAGCTCAGTGGGTTCATCCACCTAAGGTGGACGCCCCTGTTTGTAGACTCTCTAAGTCCACTGCTTTGCCTGTCGCTGACTCTTCTGCCCTTAAAGTTTGGACTGACCAGAAGATTGCTAATGCTGGTACCTCCCTACGCCCTGCGTTTGCTGCTGCTTGGGTGAACAGGGCCATAGCGTTCTGGACTGAACAGCTCACTGTGGCTGTCTGTTAGGGAGTTCCTACTGCTGAGATGTTAAGGCTCCTTGCTAACATCTCTGAGACTCAGCACTACGTTTCTGCTGCCATGTTTGATACCATCTGTTTGGTGGGCAGAGTCTCCACTATGTTCGTGTTTGCTAGACGGGCTCTTTGGCTTAAGATCTGGTCTGCAGACACTGCTTCTAAGAAAGCCTTGCTCTTGTTGCGGAAAAGACAAGAAGACAAAAAAGAGAGGGGAGGCGTTCATAGTGTTAATACTGTCTTAAAGGTCTACTCGAGATGTAATATAAAAAATTCTCACTTACAAATTTTGTTGGTCACCTATGTATAATGATCAGTGGCATTCAGACAGGTGGGGGATATTACACTGCCTCCATGCAGATCTGTATGCACCAGCTGCTTTCCATACACCAACCTTCAAAAGAGAAGGAAACACCAGCAGAAAACATACCAAAAGACAAGGAGGAGTCTCTTTTATACAAATGGAATATGATCTCAATATCTTTAAACAGTGGTACTCGCCGTTTTCACAGTACCGGCTGAAGAACTACAACCGGTATTAAAGCTACAGGGGTTAAAACCTGCCCCAGTTCAGGCACTCCAGACTTCTCCTTCCTGGGGCTCCAATTCAATGATAGATGAATGATCTGATCCAATGGGGTGATGAATAGTTAAATAAATACGTTATCCACAATATTAAAAAAATTAATACTTTTAATAAAATAAAAACAATTTCAAGACTTAATCCAATGCGTTTCTGGATCATATAGATCCTTTCTTCAGGGTGTCAAGTTGTATAGAGTGCCTGAACAGGGGCAGGTTTTAACCCCTGTAGTTTTAATACCGGTTGTAGTTCTTCAACCAGTATGGTGAAAACGGTAAGTACCACTGTTTAAAGATATTGAGATCATATTCCATTTGTATAAAAGCACCTCCTCCTTGTCTTTTGGTACGTTTTCTGCTTGCACTCATTGCCTTTCCAAGGCACATCTCTTTTTGGGCCAGAGCTTAAGGACCTCATTAGTGAGGCCACTGGGAGCAAGAGTACCCTTCTGCCCATGGTCTCTAGGAAGAAGAACCCTACTAAGCATAATCGTTTTTTTTTTTTGTTTTTTTTTGTCCCCTCCAGGCTGAGAGGAGCCTGACAAACCAGGCAGTTCCCCAGGCTCTGCGTCCCTCCTCCAAGCCCAAACAGCAATGGAGGCCCAAGTCCTCCTCTAAGCCCAAGGCTTCCAAGCCTACTTCGGCATGACTCGCCGAACCCCGGTCCCCACACTCAGGTGGGTGGTCTTTTGAGCCACTTCCTCAGTGTCTGGACAGACACCTTGGTGGATCCGTGGATTTTGCAGGTGGTGTCAGAGGGTTCCACCTCTCTTCCTCCTTTCACGCTTTTTCCTTCTCACACTCCTCAGGGTGTAGAAAAACGCCATCTGTTCAACGGCGCCATATAGACCCTTTTGGACAAGGAGGTTCTGGAACCGGTCCCGGTACAGGACATGGGTTTGAGATTTTACTCAAACCTATTTGTGGTTTCCAAGAAGGATGGCGGCTGTCATCCAATTTTGGTCCTAAAGGATCTCAATTCCTTTGTGGCAAAGACTCACTATCTCCAGGAGTCCCTAGGGTCGGTGATCACGGCCATGTCTCCTTCGAATTCCTTGCTTCTCTGGCTCTTCAGGACTCATACCTGCATATCGCCATTCATTCAGAGAGCCGGCAATACCTCAGCTTTGCTTGCGACTAAGGACTCAATCGAGTCCTGGGAGCTTTAGTATCGGTCCTCCATCTGGACGGCATCAGAGTCACTCCGTATATGGACATCTTGCTTCTGAAGGCACCCTCTCCAGACCTTCTTCATCAACAGGTCAAGGACTGCATTCATGCACTCACCCATCATGGGTGGATCCTCAACATGGACCTTGTCCCATCTCAGAAGCGAGTATTCCTTGGACTTCTCTTCGACACCCGGCAGGGCATGGTGTTTCTCACGGACGAAGTAGCTCACCAGATCGTCTGCAAACTGTCTGCTGTTATGGCTCATGATCCAGTTCCGGCCAAGAAGTTAACCTCTCTGGTGGGGAAGTTCATCTCCACCATAGAAGCGGTCCTGTTTGCCATGGCTCACACCAGGGAACTCCAGAGGAATGTGATCCAGGTGTGCAGAGGACAGACAGACCTCCTGAAGATGTCGGTGTCTCTCCCTCTGCATGTGGAACTGAGTCTGTCGTGGTGGCTCGACCTCTCCAGTCTGCTGAAGGACAAGTCTTTCCTGGTGTCCTTCTAGATGACAGTGACGATGGATGCCAGCCTGTCCGTCTGGGGAGCGGTTCTGGGCCACATGAATGCTCAGGGACGGTGGTTTGCGGAGGAATCTCTCCTTCCCATCAACGTGTTGGAGCTTCGGGCGATATTTCAAGCCCATCGTCACTGGACCCGCCAGCTGGTGGGTTGCCCAGTCACAGTTCAGTCCTACAACACCACTGCAGTGGCTTACATCAACAAGCAAGGCGGAACAAGATGTCTTGCAGCTTGGTTAGAGACTAAAATCCTCTTTTACCCCTTTTCATTTTCCTTGATGTGGATAGATTATTAATACTGTCTATAACTGTTCTCTCTGGAATAAACTGAGGGAGTCACTATGCCATAAAAAATAATATTTACTGAAAAATAAAAGTTACACTGTCCATGTGTTTCAAATCATCACTAGCTTCTTAATTTGGACAAGGCTATAAAGGCCTCACTATATCCTATGGTGTGGTTTTCAGTTGTGCTTTGAAACGTGTTAGTGGGGTAACTATTATATTTCTCTATAAATGTTACTTTTTCTAACATAGTGATTGCCTGCACTTATCTCAGAGAGAGCAGCTTCAAATGGGATTCACAGTCTGTGGCAGAGTGGTCATCCCTGCATGCTGTGTTTTGCAGGTCAATAAGTGGCTCACTAACTAGCTATTTGTTCAGGTAAGTATCCATTTAAAAAGTTTATAGTTACGTTTGAGTACAGATTAGTTCCTCCTCTTCCCTTACAAATGCGTTTTAAAGTTAGATTAGCTAGCGATGAGGTGGAATTCATGCCTATTTATTTATTTTATTTTGCAAAAATTAACTTTTCTAGACCACACTTACGGATAGACTGTGGGTACAGCTCTATACCCCCAGTCTGTAACTCTGCCTCCGCTCCCCTCCCTCTAGCCAGCCTCCTCCGATGACTGAGGCTTTCTGTTTGTAGGCTGGAGTGGTCTCATTGGCTAGATATCGATCTCTGCCAATGGGATCGCTCTAGCCTACAGACAGAAGGCTGAATAGAGGGAGGGGAGCAGAGGTAGCATTAAAGACTGCAGGTATAGAGCTGTACCCTCAGTCTATCTGGAAATGGAGTCTATAAATGTTAATTTTCGCCGGTTTAGGATTTAAAAAAATATATATATTCATGAATTCCACCTAGCTAGCTAATCTAATTTTTAACACTCATTTGTACTGGGGTGAAAGATCCCCTTTAATTCTTGCTTTGAACAGTCACTGACATGGAAAGTATGACATCAAAGTAAAGTGTGATCATGTTACATCACTGAGGTATTGAGGTAAAGTAATACCTTTTCACTTTGTTTTATTTTCCCCCAGACTAAATATTTACATCAGCATTTAATGTAATAGTGTTAACATTCATTTTCCCGTTTAAACTAGCATCCTGTATGCGGTTGTCATATTGACAATATGGCTGCTTTCATTAAAATGATAATGGATTTTTATCTGCATAATAAGTTGAGAATATTGCATTACAGCTATGATAAAAAAAATGATGAAATGACAACTGGAAAGTGTTTAAGTGATTCAGTCTTCATTACGTTAATTCCTATACTCAAGCTTCTTTCCATTGTTTTGACACCACAAAAATACTATATATGGCACAAGGTAAAATTGTTTTACAGTAAACTGATTTCGTATCTTGTGCCCCGTATAGTATCATTGTTGTTGACCAATTTTTGTTTTTTTGGCTTTGTATATAGCAAAATTAACCCTTAACAAAAAGAGGAGTGTGCAGCACATTGGAGGTTAATCACTAAGGTGTGATAAAGAGGTGATAAAGTGGAGATAACTTCTCCGGTGATATCACTTCTCCAGTTCCTGTGTTATTCTATGGAGCCTATGCACTAAGATCTCCAAAGCTGGGGGAATATTAGTGCATTGGCACCACAGAATAATAGGAATTGGAGAAGTGATATCACTGCAGAAGTCATATCTGCTTTATCACCTCTTTATCGCCGCTTAGTGAATAACCCCCATTGCTTCTTAAAGTGTTGTGCAACCCTCTGGTCCTTAAGGGGTTAAGATACAAGTCCCTTTTTCTCCTGCTTCTTCATTTTCTTTGAATCATTTATGAAGTTTCAAATGCGTATTCGCTGCAGATATATTTTTTTGCACTTTGCTTATTTACACTTCTACTGTATTTCTGATCTGTTTGTTGCACATGCACTTTAGATTGTATATGTAGCATTTCTCACAGCCATATCTCATAGTTATTCATTGCAGGGGTTTATATCTACCCTCTGTGTGTCCTTCCTCTCCTGATATACTATATAGTTGTTTTCCTCTCTGTATAGAATTTATGAGGTATTTTTTTGTTTTGGATTGGAAGCATTCATATTTATTTGGGACATTCACATCTTCTTCCCCCTATTTTGGGTGTTTGGTTTTACTTGTTTTTAAATGGAGTGTATTATATTATGTATGTATTTTTTGTATCCATATTTTTGCCTGTTAATAAAATTATTAAGTTACAAATATCTGATGATTTTTTCAGTTCTTCAACTAATGAATTTACTTGAAGACTTTCTGACCTTTTCCACTGTTGGGAAGTCTTTTAGCCCTGTTTGTGTTACATGATAATTGTACTTAAAGTGGAACATATATATATATATATATATATATATATATATATATATATATATATATATATATTTATAAAAAAAAACGCTAGCCTGTGAAGCTCCCTGTGTGCTAAACAGCACATGTGCAGTAGAGATTGCTGGAGCTATGCAGTCGGGACTGGCCTCATGGGCTGATCCGGAGCGGGGAGCTCCAGACGACTTTGGGGCAGCAGCTGAGTCACCCAGCTGCCTCCACTGCTGACCCGGAGCCGGGAGCACAGACCGGCTGTGAGCTGTCCGGAGCTCCCCTCTCCGGGTCAGCCCATGTATATGGGCTTTCTAACTAGTGTGTGTATATATATATATATATATATATATATATATATATTTATAAAACCCTAAATCATAATTACAATAGTGATATGTATAGACTTACTTGTATTTTCAAGTATAATAGCGGCATTAGTGAAAATGGAACTTTTTAGGCAGACAGGCAGCGAGGAATAGCATATATCTTGCAGAGATCGCATCTCTGAGTCTACGCTGTCCGTCTGCTTCAAAGACTGGTGAGTTGGAAGCTTTTGTGCCTTAAGGCACTGGAATGGACTGACAGTGCAGGCGCAGAGAGAGCCTACAGCAAGATCCCTACCAGTGCCTGCGTGCTTAAAAAGTTCTATTTCTCACTAGTGCCACAATTATACTTCAAAATACAAGTGAGTCTATACATATAGCTATTGTAATTCTGATTTGGGGCTCTATATATGTGATGAAAGTTCCGCTTTAATCCTTGGGTGTACCACACTATTTACGGTAAGTGTTTACTCTTTGTCTTCAGGGCACATTAATTATTAGTACAAGTTACTTTCTTTATGTCTACCACTACGATACTTTTAGACAACTATTAATTCTAGACACTAAGATACTTCCATACACTACAATACTTCTAGACAACTAGACACTACAATCATTTATAGACAACTAGATACTACAATACTTCTAGACATTAAGATACTTCTATACACTACAATACTTCTAGACAACTAGACACTACAATCATTTCTAGACAACTAGATACTACAATACTTCTAGACATTAAGATACTTCCATACACTACAATAATTTCTAGACAACTAGATACTACAATACTTCTAGACATTAAAATACTTCTATACACTACAATACTTCTAGACAACTAGACACTACAATCATTTCTAGACAACTAGATACTACAATACTTCTAGACATTAAGATACTTCCATACACTACAATAATTTCTAGACAACTAGATACTACAATACTTCTAGACATTAAAATACTTCTATACACTACAATACTTCTAGACAACTAGACGCGGCAATACTTCTAGACAACTACACACTACTATACTTCTACACACTACAATAAAAGCCTTTGATACTGTGCCTTACAACAGGTTACTGCATAAATTAAAAGATTTCCGTTTGGGAGGAGATTTCCGTTCATGGATAGAGAACTTGTTAAATTATAGATGGCGGAGAGTTTTTGTAAATGGAACCTTTTCAAGTTTGTCTAAAGTTGTAAGTGGGATGCCACAGGTTTCAGTCCTGGGAACAATTTTTTAATTTGTTTGTTAATTATCTAGAAGCTGGTATTAAAAGTAGTGTCTCAGTGTTTGCTGATGACACTAAGTTGTTAACGAAATATGTACAGAAAGATTTGGATGAACTAAGCAAATGGGCAGAAAAGTGGCAGGTGAGATTTAATATAGATAAATCTAAGGTTATGCATTTGGGCTGCTGAAACAAATGTGTTAAATTTACACTAAATTGGAAATTACTTAGGTAATCTACATTACAGAAAGATTTAGGAGTACTGATAGACGACAGGCTTTACAGCAGCGTGCAGTGTCATTCAGCTGCTGCAAGAGCCAGTAGGGTAATGTCCTGTATAAAAATTGGTATAGATGCATGGAAAGGAAATATAATTATTCCTCTATATAAATCCTTGGTAGGGCCTCATTAGCAATATGGAGTAATGGGCACTAGTTTCCTGAGTGCCAGAGAGGTATCCAACACATTGCATTGCCATACGTCGGATACCTGTCTGGCACTCACAGGGTTCAAAAAGACATTATTGAACTAGAAAAAGTGCAAAGACAAGCAACAAAACTGAGAAAAGGATTGAGGTATGTAAGCGTTAAAGACAGACAAGACAAACTGGGTTTGTTTACATTAGAGAAGAGACTTCTAAGGGTTGATATGATAATAATTTGCAAATGTATTCAAGATGAATACAAAGAACTCTCTATGTAACTATTTACAAACAAGAGGTCATCCATTAAAGGGACAGTAATGCCCCCCCCCCCAAAATTTCCAGTTTTGTAGAGGTTAAAATATTAATCAATATGCTCCAAACCCTATCTCTCAAACCGCTATGGTTTGAGAGATATAGGGATTCAAAGTTCCCCCCTCCCTCCCCTTCTGATTTCAGCATCTAGCTAACAGCAGGAGATCCCGGTCCGGGGAGCAGCAGGCGGCTCTACAGCAGAGCTGAAATTGCATAATTGCTAAAGAATTAATTCATTGGAATGGTCTAAAATGTGTGCCTGGTTTGCAAGCACACTTTGTAGACCTTTCCAATGAATGAATTCTTTAGCAATAACGCAATTTCGGCTCTGCTGCAGAGCCTCCTTGAGTTATACGACTCGATTCTCCCGCTGTCAGCTTTACAGCTGACATCAGTAGAAAAGGAGGAGGGGGGGAATTTGAATCCCTATATCTCTCAAACCATAGCGGGTTGACAGATAGGGTTTGGAGTATTTTGATTAATATTTTAACCTCTACAAAACTGGACATTTTTGGGGGGATATTACTGTCCTTTTAAGACTAAAGGACACATGCTTTCTACTAAAACAAAGGCAGGGATTTTTTATAGTAAAGACTGGAAAGTTATGGAATGCTTTGCCTTGGGATGCTGTGCTTGCAGATACTATAGTTTCTTTCACACAAGTAATAGATACCTTTCTAGTTCAGTACAATATTGATAATTATGACAAATGGTTTCAAAGCAATATACTTGACTTGGGGCTAAATTGGAAATCGTTACAATGTTGTTGTTTTTTTGCCTTCTTTTTTTCAGCCTCTTCAGCTACATATAACTTAATTTCCATAATGCATTTAGTGTGCAGTTCAGGAAGTTAAAGAGGTACTGTTCTGAAGTAAGCCATCTGTACCATAGAGGACAAATCAAAGTTATGAGATACAGGAGAATTGCACACTGTATAAAAAGAAAACTATTTATTTACCAAACATGGTGATCAGTCAATGTTTTAGTGCATAGCATAGTTCCTTTATCAGGACAAAGAATCTGATGTGCCAAACAAATAATGTATACATCACCAGTTAAAACTAACAACACCCACCTGTATCTTACTCTTTTCTGTTTGCTGTATCCGTATTAAACTGAAAGTCACGTTATACAAAGGAGATAATACATGGGACCAATAGTAGTATAAGGCTAAATCACATAGATTCTCTTATAGCAAAGTAACATCAAGTTAATATAGTTAGAAGTGTCCATATCCGGTGCTCAAAAGAACAAAACAGAAGTAAACAAAAGACTTCATGGAGAGCGATCAAATATCAGAGTGAAAATCGTGATAAAGAGGTGATAAAGCTGAGATGACTTTTCCAGTGATATCACTTCTCCATTCTCCATGTTATTCTATAGAGCCTATTCACCAAGATCTCCAAGTTAGTGAATTGGCTCCATAGAATAACATAGGAACTGGAGAAGTGATATCACTGGAGAAGTCATCTCCACTTTATCACCTCTTTATCATGCCTTAGTGAATAACCCCCCTATCTTTTTTTTCAAAAACATGGATTGTTTAGTGTAATGTGTAAGATCCAGAATGCATGGTAGGTTTATTTAACACTTTGAATACCAGAGGGGTACACACAATGCGTTGCACACCCACTGACACTGAACGGGTTGACCCTTTGAGTGCCAGAGTGGTACGCAACACATTGCATTGCCACTCAAAAGGTTAAGGTGCGCAGAATTGTTTTAAATGGAGTTCTTAACCACTTGGGTTCTAGTTTGGTTTCTAACATATTGCTTCACATTGCTTTAGAAACCTCTCATGCATTTAAGGGGTTAAAAGTCCCATTTAACCCTTTGAGTGCCAGAGTGGTACGGAATTCATTGCTTTGCAATGCATTCTGTACCACTCTGGCACTCAAAGGGTTAAGTCAATGGAAAATTTGAGGATTCTTCTTACTCCCCTGTGTTGCAGTTGGTTTCCTCCAGAATTGTTCCTCTTTTCTTTTGTGCATAAAGCTTATAATGTAAAACTATAACCCCTTGCATGCCTGTATTTAGATCTTAAAGGGATAGTAATACTTAAAAACTGTCAAAAAATATATGTTGTAGGGTTTATCCCCCTGAGTAAAACAAGGGTACTCCCACTGCTGAGAGATAATTTATTAAAAAATTATAACAGCTCAAACTTTAATTTTTTAGGTGCAATATCACAGTGGCCTGAAAATTTACAGTGGCGCTGTTGCTACACCATCCTATGGACTGCTCTGGTCTGTAGACCATAACTCTCCATAGGATGGTATAGCAACAGTGCCACTATAAATTTTCAGGCCACTGTGATATTGCACCTAAAAAAATTCACGTTTGAGCTGTTATAATTTTTTAATAAAACCTCTGTCAGCAGTGGGAGTACCCTTGTTTTATTCAGTGGGATAAACCCTACAACATATATTTTTTTAAATTTTAAGTATTACTATCCCTTTAAGTACCCCATTGTTACCCAGAGGGTTGAGTCACACACACACACACACACACACACACATCCCACACACACACATCCCACACACACACAACCCACACACACACACACACACACACACATAATATAGATACAGCCTGTTGAAGGCCCCTCTAGCGGTGCTATGGACTATAGTTAACTAAATGGGAGTTAAACTGAGCATAACTTGTCTCCTATCCACCAGACTAACACATTAATTAATTGCACAAGAGACAGGAGACCTAAAAATGAAATAAAAGGTCACTGCAGTAACATATGGTGGTAGAGGCTCAGGAGAATCACTATGTGGCATTTCCACCAAGACTAGTACAAACTGGTACAAAGGAGTAAACCTACTTTGCTTCTAAGCATACTTTGTGTGTTGATGTACTACCCTGACTCGTTCTCAACCTCCAGTTTTTAGGGACTTTGTTAATTTTGAAATAGGTCTCAAAATCACCTTTGTTTAGCATTTATAATTTTTATTTAGAAAATTCGTTTTTGAGTCACTCAGATTTATAAATTATGCTATTTAAAGGGATAGTAATACTTTAATCCCAATATTGTAGGAGTAAAAAAAGAGAAATTATTTGCCCCCAGTGATATCTCTCAAACCTTTATGGATTGAGAGATATTCACTCGCAAAGTTCCCCCCCTCCCCTTTCCCTGAAGTCAGAGTTGTAACTGACTGCAGGGGAAGTCTGTCATATGACCGTCCGGCGGCTCTGCAGCTGAGCTGCGATCTCGTTAATACAAAAAGAAATCATTCACTTAAAAGGTCTTCTACGTGTGCTTGCAAACCATTATTATCGCGGCTCAGCTGCAGAGCCGCTGGATGATTGTAGGACATACTTCCCCTGCAGTCAGCTACAACGCTGACTTCAGGGAAAGGGGAGGGAGGGGGGAACTTTGCGAGTGAATATCTCTCAATCCATAAAGGTTTGAGAGATTTCACTGGGGGCAAATAATTTCTCTTTTTTTACTCCTACAATATTGGGATTAGTAAATTTGAAGTATTACTATCCCTTTAAGGCATACCTTGCAGGTACTCCCTGTCTTAACCCTACGTTACCTCCTCCACAGACTGACACAACCCTTTCTGTGCTAGGGAAAGGAAGGCAAAACTTCTCGGAGCAGTGTCAGTGAATGGGGAGAGGTATTGTAGGCTTAGGACAGGAAGTGCCTACATGGCATGTCTTCATGAGCATAATATAGTAATCTAACCCAAAAACTAGTTTTCTAAATAAAAATCAACTAATAAACTACCCCAAAAGATTCACAGAAAGAGGCATACTAAACTCAATCTTGTCAGTTAATCCTTTGAGTACCAGAGGGGTACGTAAACACATTGCTTTACAATACGTTGCGTACCCCTCTGGCACTCAAAGGGTTAAAATTTACAGTTGATCCCTTCCAAGTATAACCCCCTTTTTGTCTATATATTTTACTTGTTATCATTTGAATTATATGACGTCAATTTTATATATATATATATATATATATATATATATATATATATATATACTAGCTGAACAGCGCGTGTACACAGGCCACAGTGCCAGGCAGCATTGGCCACAGTGCAATCATGCACTGTACAGCCTGCCCGCGCTCGAAGGCGCGCAGAGAGGACTACGATCTGAATTTGGAGTGCCCTGCTCCATTATCAGCCGCAGAGCGGGCAGTCTGTACTGCGCATGACAGCTTCTGACAAACATACATTAGCGAATTATTATATAGGATATATATGTATATATATATATATATAGTTTCTCTTTCCATTTGAGTGCCAGAGGGGTATCTAACACATTGCAAAGCAATGAGTTAGACACCACTGTGGCACTCATAGGGTTAAAGGAAGTGAACAGCCGGCAATTAATTTTATGGGAGACAGCAGTCTTATTTCAGTAATAATATATTTTGGTTTAGGATTGGGGAATCTTACTTTATAGATATTGTCATGCCCCCAAGCCATGACAGACAGACACACTTACAAACACACTTTGGAGCACTGTGAAGTAAATGTTGGCAAGGAAATGGCATTTTTTCTTATAGGAAGCATAGTTAATAAGTAGCAAAATGTTCTAGTTTTGTGCCAACAAACTGCTTATTTGACCCGAGGAATGTCTAATGCAGTATAACAGGCCAAATACTTGGTTAGATAGAGCTTTTTTGAGCTCATTGTCTCTTGGTTGTAATATCTGTATCTCTATAATCTGATTTGTACATTTTTATCAGGAAATATATGGGTCGTTGCTCAAGAACGCAATTCTTCCTTAGCTATAAATTCAGACATGTATGGTTTGGTCCTGGGCCTGGAAAAAGGCGTTATGATTGATGGTTGATGTAAATTGAATGAGATGTAGTGTTTCTATGTGATGTGGCTCTTTCATATTGGTTAATATTTTTTTTCTTGAAAATTGCCCTAAAGAGGTCTCCAGTGAGTTGCTTTGCAATGGGAGTGAGACCTCTCTAGCATGCAAACGGTTAATAAATTCACGCAATCACACATGCACAAAAATGAATTAGGAGAAAAAACAAAAAGAAGGTGCTTCTGGTGCAATAAAGTTTTTGTAAAAGATTTTCACCACCCATCAATGTTTTAAGGAACGTACTCACAAGGTTATGTGTTCAACTCAGCACTTATGTGTTAGCTGAAATCTGTGCAAGAGAGGTATTGTCACTGTCCACACAACTGTACCAATATGGTCTGGAGTATCTCTTTTTCAGCTGGGCAGCTCCTCAGTACAGCTTACCGGAAGTTAATAACATGTAGAACAAACAAAAAGGGTGCCCAATCCTATATAATAATTCACTAGGATGTTTGTCAGAAGCCGTCATGCGCAGTAGAGACTGCACGCGTTCAGGCAGTCTCTACTCCGCATGAAGCCGCCACTTAACATTACCCGGACCTTGACCCGTGTACACAGGCTTTTACACTAGTACTGCTTATTATCCTTATAACAAATGTGTTGATCAGGCAACAATGGTGGTTGTGGAAGTGTATATACTCAACAACAAAAATACAGGAATGCAGAGATATTATCCTGTCTCTGCTCAGGTGACCACAACTTGAAAATGTGAAATCTCACACCATGCTGCTTCTTAGTCTCCAAAAAATATATTTAATGTAAAAAATCACAATACAAAATTGTAATACAAAATTAAAATCTTAAAACCAAGGCTTGCTAAATGTGGATATGATGGCGTTTCGTAGTCTCCTGATATAGCTCAGCCAACAAAGAAGACTTTCTTCATGTCCACATTTAGCAAGCCTTGGTTTTAAGATTTTAATTTTATATTACAATTTTGAATTGTGATTTTTTTTTACATTAAATATATTTTTTTGGAGACTATTTTTTTATGAAAACTTATATGTTATAGAGATGTTCTTGCTGATTAAAACAAGTTTACTCCAACTACTAGTTGTTTCATTCAAAAGCTATAACAGTTCAAAATGTATGATCTCTGGAAAGGGAGCTCTGGGGAGTTTACTTCCTGAAAGTTCAAACTGACAGGAAGTGACTCAACAGTTACTATACTATTCTGTGGAGAAATATACTTCTCCCATAGAATGTAAACTGAAATAACACTGGAAAGAGGCATCTCCTAGCAGTGGTGATACCCTTGATTTACTCAGCAGGGAAAAGTCTTCTGTTTTTTTTCCTAAAATCTCTGCATTAAATGTCTTCAATAGTGTACTGCTCGTATAGCAGCAATGCAAGTTAAAATGAAGAAAATGAAAAAAAAGCCAGATCTGCATCTTTTCTTAAGTAGAATAATTAAATCATTGCAGGAAGGAATGTTCGTGTATATAATAAGGAGGAATCCAAGTTAAAGTGGAACTATCACCCCAAATAAAGTCCCCCCAATAATTAGAGATAAGCTTAGAAATAGCAGTATTATCCCGCATAAGTACACAGTTATTAAGAAATCCTACTTCTTCTGAGGCTGACGGCCAGGTTTCTTGCTTTAGAGGCATCTGTGCGACTGCTCCGTCAGTCCCTTCCTGTTACCTTAAGGTACAATGCAGCGCCTCCTAGAGGAGACCGGGACGGAGAGCGCAGGCACCCAGATGTCTCTAAGCCAAGATGTGTGCTCTGATACCTGGCCGTCAGTCTCAGAAGAAGCAGGATCGATAGCAAAATGCTGAATATGTGTTCTGGTTCCAAGAGAAGAAAAAACTCCAAGCCTGTGGAACTCAAGGTGTTAAAGAGTCTGCTAGCAAATGCTACGTAATATGTCAGGTAAGATATGAAAGCGAAATTGATAGCCAGGGCTATATAACCAAATCTGGATGCTGTGGTTGCCATAATGATTGAAAATGGCTGTTAGCACATAGATTGTATTTCTTCCATTATTCCTCTCTACTTCTGCACCATCATAAGCAATCATAGCTGCATGAGTCTTTCGCTGCGTGGGTCTTTCAGTAGTGTTGAGGTGTTCTGGAGTGTTCTTTTCCTCTGCTCCTTGCTTTACATTATGTAAAATTTCTATGCTTCTGTTATAGGGATGGCGTCCGGAGTTTGATGTTCATTAAAGTCTTCTATAGAGAGTATAGTATGCTCTGGTACCTCAAATGCAGCATTGTTGGAGGCTATTGCTAGTGGAACTGTGATGGAAGATTCTTACATTCCCCTAATGTGTTTGTGTGCCTGTATATTTATATGTTCTCTGTAAGGGTGTGTGTGTGTGTTTGTATTTTAGCCCCATTGACTCTTCTTTCATTTTATCACAGGTACATGCAGCACTAATTTTTTTTACCTGGTAGGAGGCCATCATACAGTAGTCAAGTATATCTATGTAATTATTGTGTGTAACAGAATAACTTACCTAGGGAGGACTCCATCGTACAGCAGTCAAGTCTATCTATATAATTATTGTGTGTAACAGAAGCACTTACTTAGGGAGGAGTCCATCATACAGCAGTCGGGTATGTCTATATAATTACTGTGTGTAACAGAGGGAATTACCTAGATAGGAATCCAAGATACAGTAGTTAGTATATCTATATAATTACCATGTGTGACCGAAGTTTTTACCTACGTAGGAATCCACGATACAGCAGGTATATCTAATTATTTTGAATAACAGAAGGACTTACATATGTAGAAGTCCTTTGTTACAGTAGTCAGGTGCACCTATACAATCACTGTGTGTAACCGAAGGACTTACTTAGGTAGGAGTCCATTATACTGCAGTCAAGTATTATCTATATAATTGCTTTGTGTAACAGAAGGACTTAACTAGGTAGGAAACATGGGAACTAAGTGTAATGGGTGAAGGGTTGGTGAGTGGGGAGGTGAGGGGCCTGTGAGTGTCAGAGTTGGGGAGATGTGCAGAGCAGGTAGAAGAGCTGTGAATGCAGGAGGAAGGGAACTGAATTGTTCAGGTCAGAGGGCTATGAGTGTGGAAGGCAAGTAACTGGGCTGTGAGTGTGAGAGGAGGGGACTTCTGTATATCCCAAAGAAACAACAACAGATATGGGAAAACAATACCACATAATTTTCTCCATCATGTACATGGCTTTCTGAGGCCAGAGTCCAAAAAGAGACTAGAAAAGGTTATGGAGACTAAAGCACCTGAACCTGATAGTAGATACCCAAGGGTAATTAAGGAACTTAGTTTAGTATTAACTAAAATAATAGATCATGTCAAACTAATTTACTTGCATTTTACAAAAGGGTAAGTCGTAATTTGGGAAGGGAATTGCTGTTGATGTAGTATACATTGATTCTGTAAAAGCCTTTGATACAGTGCCTCATAAGAGGATACTGCATACATTAAAAGGCTTTAGTGTAGGAGTTGATATCTCTGCATGGATAAAGAACCGGTTAAATGATAGATGGCAGAGAGTTGTTGTAAATGGAACCTTTTCAAGTTGGTCTAAAATTGTAAGTGGGGTGCCACAGGGTTCAGTCCTGGGCCCAATGCTTTTTAATTGTTTATTAATGATTTAGAAGTGTGAAGTATGTCTCAGTCTTTGCTGATGACACTAAGCTGTTTAAGGAAATACATACATATATAGCAGGATGTTTTTTCTCTGTGGAAGGATTTAGATAAACTGAGTGAATGGGAAGAAAAGTGGCAGGTGACATTTATTGTAGATAAATGTAAGGTTATGCATTTGGGCTGTAGAAACAAACTTGCTATATATACTCTAAATGGGAAACAACTTGGGAAATCCTGATTGGAGTACTGATAGATATCTAGCACAGAACAATATTGGGCATTATGACAGTTGGCTTCAAAGTAGATAGGATGTTGATCCAGCGCAATATCTGACTGTCATTTGAAGTTAGGAAGGATTTTTTATGCACTTAGGGCTTTATTGGAAATGGCTTCAATTAAATTTTTTTGCCTTCTTCTGGATTAGCAGAGGTGATTTGGCGTGGGCTGGACGTTATGGACACATCTTTTTTCAGCTTCATCAACTATATTACTCATTGGATTGGGTGAGGGGTCAGGGAGTGTGGGAGGAGGGACATTGAGTGGAGTCAGTGTGGTATCTATGCGCATGGGAGGAGGGGAACCGATTGGGTTAAGGGCTGTGTGGGTGGAGATGAGCTCAGTGGAGTGGGCTGCGAGTGTGGGAGTAGATGAGCTGACTGAAGAGGTGGGGGCTGTGAGTGTGGGAGGAGGGGACCGAGTGGTATTGGGGAGGGGGCTGTGAGTGTGGTAGGAGGAGAAGTGAATGGAGCAAGGGGGGCTATGAGGGGGCTTTTAAGGGGCAGTAGGATGGGAATTGAGTGGAGTGGGTGAGGGACTGTGAGTGTGGAAGGTGTGGAAATTAGTGGAATGGTGAGGGGGCTTTTAAGGGGCAGTAGGAAAGGAATTGAGTGGAGTGGGTGAGGGACTGTGAGTGTGGAAGCAGGGAAGCTAAGAGGAATGATTAAGGGGGCTATGAGTGTGACAATAGGGCAACTTAGTGGAAGGGGAAAATATAAATGGCTATTGCTAAATAACTATATATACAACTTAGGGCAGTGAGACATGGATGGTATGATTTGTTTTCTTTAACAATATTAAGTAAAGTGGAAATTAAGAATTACTATCCCTTTAACCCCTTAAGGACTCATGACGGTCCTGCACCGTCATGGGTTGTTATACCCTTAACGACCCATGATGGTGCAAGACCGTCATGGCTTAAATGATAGCAGCGTGCCTCCGTTCACGCTGCTATCATTAATTCCAGGCTGAGACTGAGCGTTCCGAGATCGGGGCGTTCAGTCTCAGCCCTTCCTGCTTGTGCCAGTTCATGTGAACGCCGAAGCAGCGATCACATGTACCGGCATAGTGACAGACAAAGGCAGCATGGTGTCTGTTCCTGTCTTGTCTGCCTCTGTCTCCCTTGCTATCAAAGTAAGGGAGACAGAAGTAGACAGGAGACACCTAGTGGTTAAAAAAAATACAGCAGCTGGGGGTATTAACCCCTTCACTGCTGGTGCAGGAGGCTGGCTAAATGCAGGTCAGTTTTTTTTTTTTTTTTTTTTTTTTAAAACACAACACACTTTTTTTTCCTACAAAAAAATTTTTTATTTAAAAAAAAAAAACATATAATTAAACAATACTGCAAGTGTGATTGTTGTGGAGCCATGTAATACACTTATATACACCACCAAACGCCAGGGATAAAAAAGCGTCAAAGTAAGGTGGGAAAAAGGGACATGGGGATTTTCACCCAGGGGGGACAGTGGCCACTTTAAACTGTGCATTTTGTAGGTATGACTGACCAGTCGTACTTTTCATGCAGTTGCCATAAAAATTTAACCCTTTGTGGCCAGTTGATCCCAAGAGAAAAATCACAATTTTTTTTTTTTTTTTTTTACAATTTTTTTACTTTTTTTTTTTTTTTTTTTAATTTTAATAAAGTAAATGGTGGGTTATCCATATAAATAGGGTATCAATTGAAAGCCCTATTTGTGCTTAAAAAAACAGTATATAATTTATGGGGATGGAATAAAAGCCTAAAAGGGAAAACACTGTTGAAAAAAGGTCAGAATTGCTCCGGTCCTTAAGGGAAAACAACCTCAGATTTTCCCAGTCCTTAAGGGGTTAAAGTATTTCAAAAACCAAGGAAACCCTGAATGGCCCTAATAGCAAATCCCAGAACTGCCTGCACTTGTTATGGTAACTCTAACCCCACTGAGGTGAATCAATAATGTGAATAACATGTATAGGAGTCAAATGGGTGTCAACATTTCATTAAGCTAATTAGCAGATGATTATTTGTGATCACTCTACAGATAGCATAACAGGTTCGTGTAATGCACATTTATGAATTTTACTTAGAATCACCAGGAGAGCCACAAGGTCAGTACCTCCGAACATTACTTGTCCACGAGATTGTAAGAGTATGCACTATACTTCAATTAATTGCTGAGAATGTTCTAGGGAATAATTAAAGAGCCAATAAAGTGCTTGACCCCTTATTATTTATTCATTGTCCCTGGTGCTACCGCAACACTATTGGAATGTCATATTTAAGAAAGGAAGAAGAAATAAAGTCTAGATGTTTGATGTACTCACATATATAATACTTATTTTGTTTGTACAATAAAACACATATTACATTGCTTACTAGGTTAATGTAAAAATAGCAAGAACTCCCAAAGTAGAATAATTGACCAGTACTAAATTGGTAGCTCATGACCCCTGAAGTGACACTTGCCATTTGATATATCTGCTATCTAAGAAGGGCCCCATGGCTTCACTGTTGTGCACACAGAAAGCTGTCCCAGAGGGGCACAATTGCAAAGCACCATACCCTCCCTCTGTTGAATTAAGTATTTTAGCAGTGTTTGCTTCATTGCCCTCAGAACCTCTGTTTATGTAAGAGATTGCAGCTACTTGGCAGCAGATAGTTATGGCCAGAGCATTTCAGAGCCAGCCTTGAATATGCATACTTAGCTATATCTATCACAGTTGTGCTGCTTATTTACGCAAACAGCTGATAACAGGTCTGCTTTCCCATTGATTCTGCAGCAAGAAAACTATTGGTATAGCCAGCACATTGCAGCCCCTGGAAATAATGTAAACATCATATTAACATGCTGCTTAAACTGGAGAGAGGCTAGCCTGTCTTTTACCCCATAAACTTCCCTGACTCCCTGCTAGCGATATACAGTAACTTGGCAGCCAAGACACAGCTGGCTAATATAATTTTCTCTTTCATCCTGTGCGAAAACAGGAACCATGGGGTAAAGTATCCACCAGCCAGGGAAGCAGAGCACTTGCCTTAAAAGGCTCTTTGGTAGTGGCACTCTCTCACTACTCTATTTTACCCCCACCAGACATGCTTAGTTTTAAATGTGTCCTCAAATGAAGCACATCAGGGCAAAGATTCTCTTAGTTATCTTTTTTTATTTTTTTAACTTTTATGGGGCTGTGTAATTCCCCCATTTAGGCTTACTATTTCTGGCCTCCTTGATGGCTATGGACCAGAGTGCAGGCTGTTATTGTACTTGAGACTGTTAGAGGATGGCTTCTTTCTCAGCTTTTTACCCTCTTCTCTCTACTTGGTTACGTCTGAGAGCAAATTACATACAGGAGCCTGAAGACTGAAGAAGATTCCAGTTTTCGGCGAACACAGATCCTGTGAGTATGTCTTTGTCTAGTAGCCACAAACTAATTGTCTGTAGTAGAATTGCTGTTTCTATACTTTTCTTTTCTGTCAGCCCCATTCACCTTCCCTTCCTCTTGAGAGATGACTTGTTCATTGACATACTAAAATGCCATCTTATTTTAGTCAGCCTTCGTTATGGGCCAGAAGCGACTTTAAGAAATGGGCACTTGCGGGGTCAGTATTGGATGGGGCCTCAACAGTAAAGTTAAGATTTCTGCCACACCAGGTGGATTACATTGGGCATAAGAGGGTTTATTCTTCTACCTTTTCTTACTGCAGTTAAGGGATGCCCTTGATCCCCCTCCCATGTCGGAGCAGTAAATGAACTCGATGACTACAGAGTCACCATGCCATTATATATATTCTGTACAATGCCATTAAATTTCTCATGAAGCCCAGTTTTTCCTAGGCCTCAGGGAGTAGGAGGGGAGGTTCTATGCCTACCCTCTTCCTCTTTTCCTGCAACGTGCAACACATGAGCCTGGATCCTCTCTCCTTATATTCTCCTTTAAACACTTCCGGCTTCAGGGGTCTCCCCATTATCCCTTTGCTTCTCATGGCAGAATATCTTCCTAAGGACTCTACTGGTATATATGTCCCTCTTCTTCTGTGGCCCCCTACACAGCTTCTGGGCTCCTCTTCTACTGAACAAGAACCTGCATAAGTTATTGCCTTGATATCTTCTGTCGATAATATACCTTCCTCTGTTGAACTGATCCTTGAGTTTTGGATCCAAGATTGTCCTGTCCCCCTAAGAGACATTTTAGTAATTTTGCATGGGTAATTTTTTCCTGGAAGGATAAATTGACAAGGACAAATTACATTTGTGCTTTACCCAAGGGGATTTGTTTGAGGAAGATGCTGACTCCATCCCATGGGTCTTCGGATGCTTTGAATGTCCACCAGCAGTAGACCCCCCAATTTATTACTTTTCTAAGCTTACAGTACTGTGCAAAGCAATGCATTCCGTACCCATCTGGCACTCAAAGGGTTAAAGACCAGGTAGATAAGCTCTTGTACTCTCTCTTAAAGGTGAATTTTACATCTTACATCCACCTTTGTGGTTGCTTCGGGAACTAGGACCATGGCAGCTTGGGTGGAACAAATGTTAGAGGATGTCCATGAGGACATGTCTAAATAGGATTTATTTTGACTGTTTCCAAGACCCTCCATAAGATACCTTTCATGCAGTCTCCATAAAATTTTAACCCATTGTGCACAAATGATCCCAAGAGGAAAAAAAAATGGCGTTTTTTTTTTTGTACAGTTTTCTTTAATTTTACTAAAGTAAATGGTGGACTATCCATATAAGTGTGGTATCAAAAGAAAGCCCTATTGTTGCGTAAAAAAACGGTATATAATTTTCTTGGATAAAATAAAGTACTTAGAGGGAAAACACTGTTGAACAAAGACATAGTCAAAAAGGTCAGAATTGCTCCGGTCCTTAAAGGGATAGTAATATGTAATTATTACTAATCCCTATATTAAAGTAATACTAAAAATAAATGTATTGCCCCCAGTGTCATCCCTCAAACATTTATGGTTTGAGAGATAATCACTCCTGAAGTTGCCCTCTTCCTCCTCCTTCCCCGAAGTCAGCGTTGTAGCTTACATCATCAGGTGGCTCTTCAGCAGAGCCGCAATCGCGTTAATAAAAAAAAAATATTTCCATAAAACGGTCTTCTATATGTGCTTGCAAACCAATCACACGTAGAAGACTGTTTTAGTGAAAGATTTCTTTTTTATTAACGCGATCGTGGCTGTGCTGCAGAGCCGCCTGTAAGTCGTACGACAGGTTTCTCTGCACTCAGCTAGAACGCTGACTACGGGGAAGGGGGAGGGAGAGGGCAACTTTAGGATCGATTATCTCTCAAACCATAAAAGTTTGAGAGATGACACTGGGGGGCAATACATTTATTTTTAATATTACTTTAATATAGGGATTAGTAATAATTAAGTATTACTATCCTTTTAAGTGAAATCCACCTCAGATTTTCCTGGTCCTTAAGGGGTTAACCAGGAAATTGTCCTTCCTTCTCTTTGTCTGGTTTCATCTAACAGACAGGAGAAGGTGCTTCATCTTTTGGACATAGTTAGTTGCTTGAACACTTTGTTCATTGCATGCAGACTTTCTGAAAATTGGACTATCTTTTTTGTCATTCTTGAGCTCCCTAGTATGGGCCAAGCTGCATTTAAGGAGACCGTGGCTTCCTGTATTAAAGTGACCATTTGTTTGGCCACTAGAGCAGTGGGTGTCTCCATGAGCCTTTAAGCACCAGGCATCTGTAGAGCAGCTGCATCGTATGAATGTGGTTGTCCCTTCTCACATTTGTTAAACACTACTGTGTCAATGTTCTGGCTTCAGCTGAAGCCAGTTTTGTTTGGAAGGTCCTACATGCCTTTGTGCCCTTTAAGGTATCCTTCTTATTTTTATCAACAGTAACCTGTTTGTTTCTTATCACTTGTTTTGGTGTGTAGTTGTCCAGTGAACCCCGAGGTTCATATTTTTCCAGTCTGTCTCTGGTGGAATTGTTCTGGGTTTTGTGGTGTTTTACTTTCCCTCTGCCAGAATCTTGGTTGAATAACCTTGGTATATTCCCACTGTTTTTGAGCTTTGAAGATCAAGTACATTTAAAATATCAAAGCCTTAACTGGAAATATATACGTTCCTCTGATGGAAAAAACAGTGTCGGTCTAGGGTGCCCTACGCACAGATTTCTGTAATCATTATGGGTTGTATAATGTATCTATTACTTGTTTGTTATAAGTGAAGCATCCTGGAGCCTCCTTCATTTTTCTTGGGGGCTTCATGTAACTGTTTAGCCTCCTGCTGGAAACCGCTGCCACTACTTTCATGGGAGACAAGGTGGCCATTTAAAAGACCACCTCTCTGCTTTCTGTGGAAAAACCCATTGCCATTGTCCTGGATATACAGCTCCTGAAGCTTGTAAATGGAAATCAGTATGTCATGCAGAAGACCAACATCCTTCATTAGGCATACAGGAAGCCCAAGAGCCCGTCAAACAGGGGAGATGGCTGCTGCTTTGGACTACAGCCGGATTCCTGTAGGGAGTTCCATCAGGTAGACAGGGCTCCTCAAAATACTTTAGTAGACTTCAGGATGACAAACATATTACAAACAGGAAATAGATATATGATTATAGTTTGGTTCTAGTGTCACTTTAGAAATATATGTGATTTAAGTGATACAATAGTTAAGAATTGAAAGACAATAAGCAACTCCCACTGGTAGCAACAGGCAAAACTCAGACTAAACTGTATTTTCATTAGCAGGGTTCCCTCTAGTCTAATGTCACAAGCAATACTTTAGGTAGCTGAAGATCCCTCTAGTGGCGGTGTACAGGATTACTGAGCTGTCTGTGGTTGAGGCAGCTTCTAGTGACAGTAACGGATAAAGTGGCCAAACTGTACTTTGTAGAAGCCACTACATCTTGTGACAGTAGCAGATACAGTGGCTGCACTCTGCTCTCAGATAACTTACCCAAGCAGCTGCAAGCTATAAGTAGGCTGCAGAGACAGGAACCAATAAGTAGGCTACAGAGATAGGAACCAATCAGATAACAGTAATAAACACTATTGTTTATTTTGGAGAAACAAAGAAAGAAGAGAATGGGACTCAAGGAAAACAGCTGGCTTACCCCAGAATTTATCCAGTTTTCATTTGAACATAGGGTCCTGAGTAATTACATAATGCTTTCATTTTTAACCTTATGTTCCAGATATATTCCTCTTCTAAAGATCTTTTTAGCGGAGGTTTGTCATATGCTAAACATATTGATTGATTGAGATGCATTTAAAGCAGAACTACCACCTCCACTAAAGTCGCCCTGCAATACTTATTCAGGTGGCGACTAGCTTAGTAATCATTATTTTACCTTTTAAAAAGTGCCCACAAATAAAGCTATGCTTCATCACCTCGGACATCTTGAATGCGCCCCTACACAGTCAGGCCTCATCACAGGCATAGAACTGGCCCGGACGGCTCTGGAAGAGACTGATGGCGCAGACGCACAGGCTGCAGTAACCTGGCCGTCCGTCTCGGAAACTTAAGCATAACTTTATTCTTGGGCACTTTTTAAAGGTAAAATAATGATTAGTAAGCTATTCTCCACCTGCATATGTATTGTAGGGCGACTTTAATGGAAGTGGTAGTTCCGCTTTAAGTACAATACATTTTCCAGTGTATGAAACCTCTACAACATATACATTAACTCTTTGAGTGCCAGAGGGGTACAGAACACATTGCAAAGCAATGCATTCCGTACCCCTCTGGCCCTCAAAGGGTTAAAACCTCACCAACTTGAAAATGAGGCTCTGTATAATAACAAAGGGACTGGAGAATTAATCTTACTGGAGAGTTTATTTCTCTTATGTTCACACCTTCATGCAGGTGTAAGCAACCATTTTTGCTGCAGCTGTTGGAGACTACATCTCCCATCATCCCCAATGGCTGGTTGGAGATGATGGGATTTGTAGTCCTCAACAGCCAGACAGCCAAAGGTTGTCACACACTGCTGTAGTGCATACTGCCAATAGTAAAGGAGAGCAGTGTGTATATTATTCTGTGCACTTGTTTTGTTTTTAATATGGTCTCAGGAGAAAATGTAATATATGCACTTAATAAGGAGACATTACTAACAGGGGAAAATTGCAAGATAACAACTCAACCAAGACAGATTTAATTTGCAGGCTGTTTTTAAAGGAACAAGTAGTGTTATATATTATTTACAAAAAAGCTGGTTTGTTAAAAGGCAGCATTATTTATTTATTTTAAACAAATGATCGTTAATTGTATATATATATATATATTTTTTTTTTTTTTTATTTTTTTATTTTTTTTTATTTAACAAAGTAGTTCCTGTCCGGACCATTGCTCTCTTTTGCACAGTGACTGAATTTCTATTTTGTGGGTATATTGCTAATAGAATGAGTGTAGGGCAGAACATTCCATTCTGTGCTGATGTGGATAAACAATGCATCCTGTTTACTGATTACACAAAGTGAACATGCATCGGTTTCCTGAGGTTATTTTGAATTCCCGTACAATAGCATGACGTTATTTCTGGATAGTGTCATAACAAAGGGGTTTAGGATTTATCCAGGGGAAGGTCCTGTTTAGATAGCTTGCTAATTACTGTCTAAGAGAAACAGTGCTTTTTGTAGGATGCAAAGAAAAATGAATATGGTAAGTTTCCCAATAGAAAGCATTGACATAGAAATCAGAATTTGTCAAGAATATCCTCTCCATTTTAATTTAGTTTGACTAATTTCTTTATTAGTGTGCTAAACAGCAGTGGTAGGATTTTGATATGTTATTGCTGTTTTGACAGATCTCATTCTGACAGTAGAACCCTGTTTTTCATTCTGTTGTAGTTACAGCCTTGAATCATCTATTGTTTGCTATACTAACGTTGGCAATTCTAATTATTTAGAAGATTAAGCTTCTAAACGCACAGGGAACTGATATTATTTACAGTCTTAAAGGGATAGTAATGTTTCACAAAAACAGCAGCTTCAATTAATCTTCGTAGTATTTGGGCCATGGAGAGTGTTATTTCAGTACTGTCGGAGCTGTCGTTCAAGAGTAATTGAATGATAAAGCATCCCCCTCCCACCCCTATTACCTAGTGTAAGCCACCTCCACTCAGTTGTGGAATTTGGTCTTGAGACTCACAGCAAGGGACAATCTTCTTACTGTGAGAACAATGAAAACCCTGCCTCCCTTGACAAGTTTTTCCTTTATACTAATTGAAGATTGTCCCTGTCTGCGATCCACCTGGACACCACCCTGCTCTCTGAGGTTAGCAGTGTTTCATCAGTAAAAGGGGCACAAGGGGGATACTTTATTATGTAATTACTCTTGAACTACAACTCTGACAGTATTGAAATAACACTCTCCATGGCCCAATACTATGAAGATTAATTGGAGCTGCTGTGTTTGTGAAACATTACTATCCCTTTAAGGGTACAGTGTTTCCTTAAAGGAACACAAACTCATCCTAATAATAACCTCCCTCACCTTACTATGGACATAAAATCCTAATGGCCCTTATACGTTTTCCATTGGTCTTTCAGGGGCTTTCATCCTCATTCCATCCTTGATGCCTTGTCCAAGGAGATGGCCATTACTGTTGGTAGCAAGACTATTGGACTTCCTTCCACCCACTGCTCATGGCTGCGTTCCACAGCACATGCATTCTGTCTGCTTCAGACAGAAACAAAACACGGTTGGGTGGGAAGAGGCTGGGGTCCATGAGTCCTCTTAGCAAAATGTCATGTCTACCAGCATGGACATGAATTCTGGGACTGGTTGGATACATTATCTATTGAACACCAGGAACGAAGTGATCCTTGCCTGAGAGCAACTAGATAGTGCCTTCCAAAAATAAAGCAAAGTATACTACTCAAAAACAACAAAAATACATCTTCCCCAGATCAGTGCATATGAAGTCAGTGAAAGTGTATGAGGACAATATGCGTACACAGACTGCTTTTTCCAATGGCATTATTGGAATTCTTAATGAAAGTCCTTCTAATGCTCATACTTTACCTATTTTCTGCAAAAGTGTTCTCTGTAACAGGAAAGAAAGTTATTTATTGATAACTACCCAGATGCTTTCATATCTGACACATTGCTTTCTTCCAAAATTTAGTAAATGAAACCCTTTAACAATTGAAGGGTTATCTAACCCATGAGACGGACATTGCTCTGGCACTCAAAAGATTTAAAAAAATCATCTACCAGACAAATTGCATGCTAAAGTTGTCTGCTCTGTAATGTATTGGAGATATTGATAGCATTTAAAGGGTTAACCTTTAGTTAAAGCGGAACTACCACCAGAAGTAAAGTCGCCCTGCTATAATTAGGCAGGTGGTGACTAGCTTAATAATAGTTATAATACCTCTCAGAATTACACGATTCTACAGAAATCCTTAATCTTCTGAGACTGATGGCCAGATTAGTGCAGTCTTGCATGCCTGCAGAGTCAGTCCCTTTCGGGGCAGTGCAATGCTTCTTACTAGAGACCGGGACTGACAGCGTAGGCATGTAGACAAGATGTCTGCACTGATAACTGGCTTCCAGTCTCAGAAGATTAAGTATTTCTGTAGCATTGTGTCGTTTGAGAGGTAATATAACTTTCTCTGTCGTCCAATACAGGTTACTGGTAACTCTGGGAGGTAGGTGATCCGTCCCTTTAAGTAGGCAGGAATAGTTCTAGAATTGTATGCAGGGGGTGGAGCCTACCTTCCCTCCTTGGCTGCATGTACCCAACCAGCTCCAGTAAAATTTGTTCCTTGGTGAAGACACAGGCAAGAGAACAGTTCTTTCTTTATTTTTCTGTTAGAAATGGAAAACCCCCATTAGGCGGATTACCATAACTGACAATGCCCTTAAATGTGGCTAGCTCAGTAACCAGGTGCTTTTTGTGGACCTTAAGCTCTGGGGGGAAAATCTTGAGTTACATAGTTACATAGTAATTTAGGTTGAAAAAAGACTTGCGTCCATCCAGTTCAACCCTTTTGCTATTCCTGTTTACCATCGCTGACCCAAAAGAAGGCATCTGACTCCAAATGGCAATCAGATTTCTCCCTGGATCAACAAGCACTAACTAAATATTAATCCCAATACCAACGTGCATAGCCCTCTATATTATGCTCTTTTAAATAAGTATCCAGGCCCCTTTTAAAGGCATCTAATGTATTTGATAGCACCACCTCCTCCGGAAGTGCATTCCATACCTTTATTGTCCTTACCGTAAAGAAACCCCTCCGCTGTTGTAGATTAAATCTCCTTTCCTCAAGTCTAAGCGGGTGGCCCCTTGTCCTGTGTACTGTTCTGTTAATGAACAGGTCTTTTGAAAGCCCTTTATATGGGCCTTGAACATATTTATAGAGTGTTATCATATCCCCTCTAAGACGCCGTTTCTCTAGTGTGTACAAGTTTAACTTTTCTAGCCTCTCTTCATAACTAAAACTTTCCATTCCCCTTACTAGTTTTGTAGCCCTCCTCTGCACTCTCTCTAGTTCCATAATGTCCTTCTTCAGAAAGGGCGCCCAGAATTGAACAGCATATTCTAGGTGGGGTCTTACCATGGACCTGTAAAGAGGCATAATTATATCTTCCTCCCTTGAGTCAATACCCCTTTTAATACATGCCAATATCTTATTGGCCTTTGCAGCTGCCAGCTGGCACTGCTTGCTACTGCTAAGTCTATTGTCTACCATTACTCCTAAATCCTTTTCATTAGTAGATTTCCCCAGAGAAACACCATTTAAACTATATGTTGCAATTTTTATTATTATACCCAAAATGCATAACTTTACACTTGTCTATATTGAATCTCATTTGCCATTTGCCTGCCCAGTTACTCAATTTGTCCAAATCCTCTTGTAATGAAGACACATCCAGTTCAGACTTTATTACCTTACTTAATTTTGTGTCATCGGCAAACACTGATACATGGCTTCCTATGCCCTCTGGGAGGTCATTAATAAACAAATTAAAAAGAAGAGGACCCAGGACAGATCCCTGAGGCACTCCACTTATCACGTTTATCCAACTGGAGAACTTGCCATTTACTACCACTCTTTGCATTCTATCTTTCAGCCAATTTCCAATCCACACACAAACATTTTCCCCTAGTCCTATTTCATTCAATTTGTACAGTAACCTCTTGTGTGGAACTGTATCAAATGCCTTGGCAAAGTCTAAATAGATCACGTCAACCGCCGCTCCCTCATCTATATTATTACTTACTTTTTCATAAAATGCGATCAAGTTCGTTTGACAAGACCTATCTTTCACAAAGCTATGTTGGCTATTGCTAATGATATTCCTGTTCCAGCAGAATTCTTGAATATATTCCCTTAGCAACCTTTCCTGAGGAAAGAACTCCTGAGTTCTTTCCTCAGGAGTTGCCCACCGAGGCTTCTTCTTAATACATGCTACTCTGAAGACAGAAGATCTGCAGGAAAGGTGAGCAACCCTTTGAGTGCTGCAGGTCCACATGTCGCACAGTGCCCCTCCGCACAGGGTTTTTTTTTCCTTTGAAGTTCTAATTGCATACTCCTGCACTCATTGGGTTTATCTGTATGTCTGTTTGTGTTTTGGAGCAGGTTTATGTGGTAACTTAATCCTTTAGCTGGTGGTTTTGCATCTTTGTTTTTTTTTTTACACCTTCCCTACTGGGTTCAGTGTTTTCTGTGTCTCCTAACATGTTCTAGTGATGTTTCATGTACTTGTATTTTCTACTTTTCAACTTTGCAATATTTAAGTTTCAAGGCACACTTTACCGCATAGACTCCATTGCTCCATTCACTTCTATGGGACTGCACAGTCTGGGACATATCTCTGCAACTGCTCAACGTAGCAACTTCAGATATGGCTCATTTTAATTGTCTCCTTCTCTCCTGCAGATTAACCCTTCGCCAACCAGATACGTGTATTTTAGTGATTTCTGGGGTTGAACTTTAATCTTACACACTGTGTTTGGGTAATTCTTTATACTGTAACGTTTTTGACACTGTGAGAATGTCTAATCCATTGGAGCTTCGGATCAGGCCTAAGACTAAGGATGCTGTGGTCTCTGTGTCCCCTTTTGCGCATTGCTCCTCATGTCATTCAGAGTTGTCTAGAGAATTCTCAGGTAATTTATGCGCAGCATGTTCTGATGTCCGTGAGTCTCTTCCAGGGACCTCCAGCTGTGCATTAGAGCCTGTTTGGGTGCAAGAGTTCAAGGCTGCTACTAGGGACCTTCAGTCTACATTGCAACTCTTTCCATCCCAGTTACAGGGGGTGTTCCATTCATGGCAGTCTTCAGTCAAATCTTCCCTGCCTAAACTGCAGGGAGTACCTGACGTATCAGATTCCTCTGAGGAGGAACTGTTAGTGGACTCAGATGTTGAGGAATGTTCTGTTGTGGGCTCCTCTCAGTTTTTTGGGGATCCTTTTGAGTCTGATCCTGAGCCCTCGGCTGAGGGCCTGATCAGGGCTGCCTTGACTACCCTAAACATTCCCTTAGTTCAGGAGGTTTCTTCAGATCCCTCTGATGTGTTTCAGGAGCCTAAAAAGCCCCTTACTTGTTTTCCACCTAACCCCACTCTTGACCGTCTTGTGTCTGATGAGTGGAAATCCCCGGACAGGAAACCTTCTGTTTCCAAGAAATTTGCCAAGCTTTACCCCTTTTCTGAGGCGGCGCTTGCTTAGTGGGTTCATCCCCCCAAAGTGGATGCTCATATCTCCAGGCTATCTAAGTCTACTGCCTTGCCAGTTTCTGACGCCTCCGCTCTGAAACACTGGACTGACAAGAAACTTGAGGTTTCCCTCAAGTCCATTTTTTGCATGGGTTAACTGGGCCATTGCGGTCTGGACTGAACAACTCACCCTGGCTGTCCGTCAGGGTGCTCCTACTTCGGATATGTTGCACCTTTTTGCCAACATTTCTGAGACCCAGCACTATGTTTCTGCTGCCTTATTTGATGCCATCTGTTTGGTGGCTAGTGTTTCCACCATGTCTGTGGTTGCCAGACGAGCTCTTTGGGTCAAGATCTGGTCTGCTGACACCGCTTCTAAGAAAGCCTTGCTCTCCTTCCCCTTTCAAGGCACGTCATTGTTTGGGCCAGATCTTAAGTATCTGATTAGTGAGGCTACAGGGGGTAAAAGTACACTTCTGCCTTTGGTCCCCAGGAAGAAAACACCTCTCAAGCGTAATCATTTTTTTTCGTTCCTGTCAGACTGAGACACGTCCAGTGAACCAGGCGGTTCCCTCAGCTCCGAGTGCCTACTCCAAGCCCAAACAGCAATGGAAGCCCAAGTTCTCCTCCAAGCCTAAGGCTTCCAAGCCTTCTTCGGCATGACTCACCAAACCCAGGTCCCCACTCTGCTGTGATTTCAGTTTTGTTACTTTAATAAAGGTGTTTTACATTTTATATTTTTGTGTCTGCCTGGTTCCTGGTCTCTAACAATACACAAGGACCATGAACTCAGGAGGCTCAGGCAATCCACCAAATATTTTTTCCAGGCTTGGCCAGGTAGACCAGCGCATGGACCAGTTTGTGGCAGCCCTCCAGGCTTTGTTGCTCCGTAATGAGCATCTGGTTCCAGTGCCTCAGCGGCCAGAGGCGCAGGCTGTCCCTATAGCTGCTGCTCCTATTCTGGTTGCCAGTGGTGATTCCAATGTTGCGAGAGGCATGACAGGGTCTGCCCCACTTCTCCAGCATTATGGGGGCGACCCTAACCATTGCAGAGGTTTCCTGATCCAGGTTGGTATCTATCTAGAGATGTTACCACAGTCCTTTCTGTCTGATAGGAGTAAGGTGGGCCTCGTAATTTCCTTACTCTCTGATAGGGCCTTGACATGGGCTGATCCCCTTTGGGAGACGCAGAAACCTATAGTATATAATTACCCTGAGTTTGTGGCATCCTTTAAAAGGGTATTTGATGTACCAAGCCGCTCCACCTTTGCTGCCAAGCAACTAATGTCCATCCAGCAGGGTACTAGGACAGTTTTGGATTATGTCATTGTCACGGTAATCAAGGCAGAGACGGACAGACACAAGTACAATGAATAAACCACCTTTATTGATAATACCCAGAGTAATAAGAATACACACAATATCCCCAGACCACCGGACGGCAGTACACAGACCACTACCCAGGGCTGCACACTGTGCCGAGGCCTGCACTACTCGTGCTATACCGTAGGATGATTGAAAATCGCCTACAGTTCTAGCACCTGCGAAGATCCAAGCTGTTATGGTGGTGGTGCCAGGAATGGCGTGTGAGAAGATGAAGTGGAGGCAACAATCCTCAGGTCTCCCAAATGAGGTATAGACAACCGGAGGCAAGAGGGAGCAAAGAGCAAGCCAGAGCCACAGGTAACCCTGATGAGAGCCAGTTGCACCCGTGTGGGTACTTCTCCAAATAGCTAAGCTATGAAATTGGTGACCGTGAGCTGCTGGCGATAATATTGGCTCTCAACGAATGGAGGTGTAAGGGATTGCACTCCATTACTGCAAACCCTTTCTCTGGGCATACAGACTGTCAGCCCTTATTTTGAACTATGGGGAACTTGGAACATTTTATTAGCAGGCAGTTATGAACAAGGGACTAACTGCACAGTCTGCCTTGCTTGGGAGAATCAGCGATTCACAGAGTAGCCACAGGTTCAAGGGAACTACGCAATACTTTTTCCCTAGAATGTGTATTCCACCCCCTCTAGCCTTTTTGAATAATGTCTACCCGAGCCCAAGCCCTTTGTGTATTAATGTAATCATGTATGCCTTTTTGTGTATCCCTGAGCCATCTGTTGTTGGTTCTTTGTATTAGGTGTTGTGATTACATTATCCATATGAATACTCCCATTGTGTTATGTCTTCACCATTTGTTGTGACCTATTGTAGCCACTGTGATTGTATTATGTCTTCTGTACTGGCCCCAAGTTTATGTAGTTGAGGTGTTGTGATTACATTATCCCTGTGAATACTCCCATTGTGTTCTGTGACCTAGTGTATACACTGTGATTGTATTATGTCTTCTGTACTGGCCCAAAGTTAATGTTGTTGAAACTGTATAAATAAGCTGTGTTTCCAAATAAACTTGAGTTAGTTGTACTGAACTAAGAAGGAGTACAGAGTCTTTATTCTTGATGGTAGTAAGGGCCCCCCATTCAGGCAGCTGATGTTCCAGTGTCCTTAGTTTGAATGGTTTAAAGGGACCCCTCTGTCCCCCATTCAGGTATCTGAGGTTCCAGCCTTCCAGGGGACAGATTGCCTGTGTCCCAGTTGTTTCCAGTGAATACTTCCAGCCTGCCTTCCAGTGACTGTGATCCCAGCTCTTGGGGTACAGTTACCAGCCTGCTGCATTCAGCTACAGAGTTCCAGCCAGCTTTCATCTTGCTTCACCAGCCAGGCTACCCACTTGTAGATGCATCCAGGAGGAAGAGACCCAGAATGATGGTCTAAGTCAGCCCAAGGACTTAGGCTTCCATTACACTGGTGGTGAGCGGTGGGATTATCTCCTCTACCAGAGTTGACTACGCCGGTGAACCATGGCAACTCTGGGACCTATCGGAGCCGTAGAGCCCGACTGGGGCTACATTTAGTTTTTAGTGGAGAAACAATGGACTCTGTTAGGAAGGTGGTGACACCCAGACCTGGTATGCAGGAGAATGGGGAAACTCATGCCACTCCTGGGACCCAAGCCTTCCATAAAGAGGATAAATCGACTTATGGATGCAGTGCAGCAGCTGTACATACCTGAGCTTCGCGAAGCCTGTTATGCTTCCCCTGCTTTGAAGGGGAGGAATGAGGTCCTCCCCAGTAAAGATGTGGACCCCAGCCTGGTGAGTGGGAATTCGCTCCTCATCAAGGCAAGTGATGACCCTGCATTAGGGAGTGGGACTGCCGTCCTCCCTAATGTCTCTGTTGCCCCAAACTTGGGGAGTGGGACCTGTGTCCTCCCCAGGGAATCTGTTAACCCCAGGCTGCTGAGTGGGAATCCGCACCACACTAGGGCAGATGATGACCTGGTATCTGTTGACCCCAGCCTGGTGAGTGGGAATCCTCTCCTCACCAGGGCAAATGATGGCCCTGAATCTGTTGACCCCAGCCTGGTGAGTGGGAATCCGCTCCTCACCAGGGCAAATGATGACCCTGAATCTGTTGACTCCTTCCTGGTTAGTGGGAATCCGATCCTCACCAGGGCAAATGATGACCCTGAATCTGTTGACCCCATCCTGGTGAGTGGGAATCCTCTCCTCACCAGGGCAAACGATGACCCTGAATCTGTTGACCCCTGCCTGGTGAGTGTGAATCAGCTCCTCACCAGGGCAAATGATGATCCTGAATCTGTTGACCCCAGCCTGGTGAGTGAGAATCCGCTCCTCACCAGGGCAAATGATGACGGTTTCCCGTCTCTTCTGGTGGACAGAACTTGGCAAAGATATCGCTGCCTTTGTCACTGCCTGTCCAGTCTGTACGCAGATCAAATAACCCTGTCACCTTCCAGTGTGCTTTCTCCAACCCATATCCAGTGTGGAGAAGCGATGGTCACATCTTGCCATGGACTTCATAGTCGACCTCCCTTTGTCTAACACAGTCATCCTCATGGTAATTGACTGATTTTCTAAGATGATTCATTGCATACCTTTCAAAAAACTTCCATCCACTAAAGAGATGGCTACAGTTTTTGTCAGAGAGGTCTATCGGCTACACGGGGTTCCCAAAGTCATAGTTTCTGACTAGGGTGGCCAGTTTGTCTCGAGATTCTGGAGGGCATCTGTGCGCAACTAAGTATCCAACTCTCCTTCTCCTTGGTCTATCATCCGCAGTCGAATGGGGCCGCAGAAAGGGCTAATCAGGCTTTGGAGCAATTCCTGCGGTGTTACATCTCAGACCATCAGAATAATTGGTCGGACCTGTTACCTTGGGTGGAATTTGCTCATAACAGTGCTGTCTCGGCTTCTAGCCGGATCTCCCCCTTCATGGTGAATTATGGGTATCAACCCTCCATGATTCCAGATTCGTTGTCTCCCCAGGGGATTCCTGCACTGGAGGATCATCTCCTGCGAATCCATTCCACATGGGTGCAGGTCCAACAGTTGTTGCAACGCTCAAAACAATCCCAGGAGCACCAGGCCAATCATAAATGCCTACCCGCACCCTCCTACCAGGTCGGGGAGAGGGTCTGGTTGTCCTCCAGAAATCTCCACCTCCGAGTGCCCTCTCAGAAACTGACTCCCTGCTTTGTGGGGCCTTTCCATATCCTCCGACATGTGAACCCTGTGGCCTATGCCCTAGACCTCCCTTCTAATATGTGTAACCACAGTGTGTTCCATGTCTCGCTGCTGAAACCCCTGGTATGCAAGCGTTTCCCTACGGTCACTCCTCAACCCCATTCGGTGCCAGTTGATGGCCATGAGGAGTTTGAAGTTTGCTCCATAGTTGACTCTCATAGGTTTTGAGGGAGGCTTCAATATTTGGTCCATTGGAAGGGGTATGGTCTAGAAGAGCGCTCATGGGTTTACCAGCTGTAGAAGTGCATGCCCCCACCCTCCACCATGCTTTCCATGCGCACTTTCCCCATTAATCTGGTCCTGCCCTGCGGAGGGGGGAGTTGTTGAGTGGGGGTGGTACTTTCAAGGTTTGGCTGAGCTGCTCTAACTCTGCCTATTGATTCTAGTGCTGAGCTAATCTAGTGCTCTTCTATCCATTGCTGCTGCCTTCTGAGTTCCTGGGTCAGGCTGAATCAGCTGATCTTTCAGATCACTCATCTGACTGTTATCAGCCAACCCTCTCAGGGTATTTAAAGCAGCTTGGCTCATTTCCTGATTGTCCTTGTGTTTGTTGTTGCTGACTGCTGTGGATTCTGCTGAGCACCTGTTTATCTGTGTATAACCTGGCTTCCTCTGAGGATCCTTCTGGATCCTAACCCCTTGCTTGTTCCTGACCTTGTGGACTTCTTTGCTCCTGACTGCTGGCTTGTTCTTGACATCACAGACTTCTGTGTTCCTGACTGGCTTGGCTGAGTACCTGTCTTGGTACTTGACCCTGGCTTGTAATTAGTTTATGTTCCTGGATCACAATTCTGTTTTGTTTATGTTTTGTTACTTTAATAAACGTGGTTTGCATTTTACTTTTTTGTGTCTGCCGGGTTCCTGGTCCCTAACAAAATCCTCCAAATGTCCCGACGCAGAGTCTGGCAATTCGGGAGACAGGGTTGCTTCCAATGTGAAGCTGGAGCGTTTCTGGCAGCCAGGAGCACGTGGAAAGTTAATTTGAATTGAGAATTGGGTACATATAGGGGGCGCAGACCTAAAAGGAACCACCAGGGTTCCAAGGTTGTGGGTATCAGTGTGATTGAAGTTATCACAGAGCTTACCATCGTCAAGTACTCTCAAACAACCGGGCAAGTCCACCAAATGTAAAAGAGATCCCCCATCTCCCCACACCCCATGAAACAAAGTGGGGACTGGGCTGGAAATATTTTATGCAGGCAAACAAGAGTAAGATACCATCTATAGAGAAATTTATAAGACCTTTCCTTTTGGAGTATACAGATAGAACTTTTAGCTGCCGTAGTACAGAAGTTTCATTTATTTAAGTGGAATGTATGCATACAAAAATCTACTTAATAAGCACTGACAATATTTAGGCTAATGTTCTGCCATTCTTTTTGATATGTGCATTTGCAAGCTTCTTAATTTTGTAAGCATACAAACCATCGTGTTGTAGATAAAAGGAGGCAGTGCCTAGCTGGATTGCATTTTTGTACTTCTGTTTTGACCTAAATGCATCAGCAGTCATTGAGCAAACAACTTAAAAATCATCTAACATTTCTCTGATTGTACAGCACTTAACATGCAGTTTATCACAAGTGACTAAGGAATATACAGGATACACAAAGGTTAATGAACTGTTGCAGTTCTGGGGCAAATCAACTGCACTATAGGGAACAAATTAAAATGTCCATTGTCTTTAAATATTACTAACACCATCTAATAATAACCCCCACTTGTCTTACTATATAAAGCAAATCCTAATGTCCCCCGTGAATTTCATTGTGCCTTTGTTCAAGACACAATGGAAGTTATGCATTAAGGAGTAATAAAGAGTTGATAAATGGGTTATAACCTCTCCAGGTCTTAGTGCATTGGCTCCATAGACTGGAGAAGTTATGTCCACTTTATCACCATTCAATCACACCTTAGTGCATGACCCCCAACATGTTTTATCAAGCCAGGATGTTATGTCCATGTAGTTGGATGTGGCAGATAGATGCTGGTAGGTTTTTTCTTCAGATTGCATCAGGCAAAGGAGCATTTAATATTACCTTGTGCAGTGGAGCAGAGTTTGTGTCCTGTGGTGCTGCTATGTGTTATGTACACAGAAGATGTTGGGAGGTTATGCACTTTAAGGGATAGCAATGTTTCACAAAAACAGCAGCTCCAATTAATCTTCATAGTATTTGAGCCATAGAGAGTGTTATTTCAATGCTGTCAGAGCTGTAGTTGAAGCGTAATTGAATGTTAAAATTTCCCCCTCCGCCCCTTTTACCTAGTGTAAGCCACCTCCCCTTAGATGTGGAGTCTGGTCCACAGACAAAATAGCTCACAGCAAGGGACAGTCTTCTTACTGTGAGAACAATGAAAGCCCTGCCCCATTGACAGGTTTTCCAGGTTTTTCCCTTATGTTAATTGAAGATTGTCCCTCTATGCAATCCACTTGGCACCACTTTATCATTCAATTACTCTTGAACTACAACTCTGACAGTACTGAAATAACACTCTCCATGGGCCAAATACTATGAAGATTAATTGGAGCTGCTTTATTATGAAACATTACTATCCCTTTAAGTGTGGTGAAGTGGAGGAGACTCCTCCAGTGGTATCACTTCCCCAGTTATTTAGTTACTCTATGGAGCCTATACAATAAGGTCTCTCAAGTTAGAGAAAGTGCATTGGCTCCTTAGTATTAAAGGGATAGTATTGTTTCAAAGTAAAAGGAGCTCCAATTAATCTTCATAGTTAGATTTGTATTTCATGAGTAATTGAATGATAAAGTATCCCCCTCCCGCCCCTTTTACTGATGTAACACGGCTCAACTCAGAACTGCAAGACTGTCCAGGTGGATCGCAGAGAGGGATAATCTTCAGTTAGCATAAAGGAAAAATCTGATAAACCTGTCAAAGGGGGCAGGGTTTTCCTTATGCTCACAGTAAGAAGATTGTCCCCTGTCATGAGCTGTCTGGTCTTAAGACCAGATTCCACATCTAAGGGGAGGTGGCTTACACTAGGTAAAAGGGTCGGGAGGGTGATACTTTATCATTCAGTTACTCTTGAACAACAACTCTTGACAGTATTGCAATAACACTCTCCATGGCCCAAATAATATGAAGATTAATTGGAGCTGCTTTTATTATGAAACATTACTATCCCTTTAAATAGAATGTAGAGAAGTGGTTTCACTGTAGAAGTCATTTCCACATTAACTCCTCTTTATTATACCATAGCGAATCTCCCAAAAGCACAAGCGCAGAATTCATAGGGATCATATGGATTTTTTTTATAAGGTAAGTGGGTATTATTAGTAAGTATTAGTTCTCCTTTAATTAGGTCCTTTTGATTTTTGGAAAAATCTCTATGTAGACCACTCTTTCACGCAAGAGGTTAAAGTCCCCCTTTAAATTATTTGTAGATTTTGAATGTATTTTTGATCCCTCTGGTAAAGTTGGTTTGCTCAGATGTGCTCTACTTTTCTTGCATGTGGCCCAAGTGACTTGACATAACTTGCAATACATTTTTAAAAATCAAGTGAAACTCCTTAAATGTTAGAGATATTGTCATTACCAAGGGGTTAAAGTTATTTCAGTCTGTGCAGAAAGAAAATGATGTAAGTATTTAAATTCCACACTGCGAAAAACTGAATAACCACACTTAATCAAACCTAAATTTTTTGAGAACAATTTCTTCTTTAAAGTAATACAAGTATTTGAAAATCCAAGGGTTTTATGCACTGGATTCTGTATGATAATATTAGTTGTTTCTTTTAGCAGGGTATATCTGTGCACACAATACCCTGCATTGTAAAAACTTGGCATATTGGCTAGATCTTCACCTTGGCATACTGGTTAGATATTCACTTGACCTAAGTTCAAATAGAGGCTAGTGTACTAAGAAATACTGGACTAATCCAGTTGCACTATGTGCAGAAATAAAAATTCCCATTCATTTAAAGATGAACTATACCTCAATCTGTGGCTCTTTAGTTGCATATAGTCATGGCTGTGCTTATGGCTGCTATTGGTGCATGGTCATTACACTGTCTCTCCTCTCGTACGCTTGCGTTTTTGAACAAGTCACCTGCTAGTACGGATGCCCGTTCTATGAGCTTGTAGCCCTTGCCTGCAGTGTGTTTGTTCCTTAATGAGTTATTGACCCGGCTTACGAGTTGACTATCCCTCCACTCTCCGATTTGGCTTTGACGTCCTTCTCCGTTTCCCAACCCTACTTCTTCATCTGACTATGGCTTGTCTCAAGATTTTGGTTCTGCTGTTGCCTGCTCTGGTTTTGACTCGACCTGCACCTGGCTATGTCTCTGATTCCGATTTTGCTCATCTCTGCCTGTTCCAGTTTGATCTTGGCCCAGCTCCTGGTCAGATTTATTTTGTGCATACTGGGCTGCTTTCTGCTGGACTCATTCCTTCTTCTCACTCTTCACTTCTCAGCTGTATATTCTCGCTCCTACTCCCTTTCTCTAGTGTCATCCTCAGCCTATTTTTGCTTGTGTTCAAAGGGCTGGTATTCTAGCTTGTCTCTGATCTTTTCTCTGTCTCTCTCTCTCTCTCTCTCTCTCTCTCTGAGAGACATGCAAAAGTTAATACCAGCTCCTTCTCTAGAAACATTCACAGGATTCTACCCCAAACATTTCTTAGTCCCTAAGAAGGAGTGAGGATGTCATCCTATTTCTGACTTGAAATGCCTCAACCTTTTTGTTGCTCACTCAGTGGTTCCAGATACAGTCATTGTTTTCTGCCATTGCAACCATGTGTCTAGGGAAGGTAACAGCTTCCCTAGACATTCCTATCCACACAGATTATGAGCGTTTCCTGCGGTTTGCTTTCCAAGATCTGCTCTACGAGTATTCACAAAGGTCACATTACCCCTGATAGCTCACGTCTGGTTTCAGGAAATTTCTTCGATCATGCTGGTGAAGCATGCTCAATTGAGCCAAACAGTTTAGTTCAAATAATACCTTTAAAAACTGTGGAAATGAAAAGAAAAAAAAATTTTAATTATTGCTCGTGTACAGAAAAATATGGAAATGCATAGTTGTAGGTCAGAGAACTTTAATGCAGCTCCTCTCTCTGTTCATTGTAGTAATTCTCATGTTATATATGATCATATACAAAGCATAGGGATTAGGGTGACGTTAAAAAATATTTTTGTTCTCATGAATGTAGGATTTAATGTGTTTTTGCCTTTTAATATATATATATGTATGTGTGTGTGTAAAAACAAAAATGTTTTGGCCCAGTGCTAGTAATAGTAGTAGTTCACCTCTTGCTTTTGACAACAGCCTGTCTGTTTTTTTCTTCATGTGAACTTTGTTCTTGCTAGAAACTAAGTTTACTATTAGAACATTATATTTACTTACTTCTGGGACCTGCTTCACTCAGTTCCCAGCATTTCCTCTGAGACCCTTGATTACCTCATTCACACACCCAGAGCTTCATTGTCACTACTGACAGCAAGCTCTGTTCACTTCCTCAGGTTCCTGTCATTCATTGACAGCCAAGTTGAATGTCTTGCACACAAGCTGCTATCAGTGTTGGTGCTGATCCCAGCCATAACTGGGAACTCTCTTCTGTGAACTACCTAGACAGGGCTCATGGGCTGGTACTGGGCATGTGTAAATTACGCAAATTGCATAATAAAATTGGGTGGGGCTTAATTGGGTGGGCAGGGCTTAACTGTGATTGGACAAGGAAATGGGAGAAACAGGATGGGAAGAAGGCCAGGTCCATAAGAAGTTGGCAAAGTTATCCGGGAAAGTCAAGGCAGCCGGAGAATCAGTCTCTATCCCCAGGACCCAGTAAATAACTCCGCAGCAGATCCAGAGAATTTCCTGATATCATACCAGTGTATATCAAAGGCTGCCACAATGTAGACAGTTCAGTGTGATAACACAAAAAAGTCTTTATATAAAGCATCTTAATCCTTAATGGGTTAACAAAATGACATTACAAATCAGTAATGGCTTTTTTGAGGCATTCAATAACTAGAGTACAGAATAAATTGGTTTTTGAATGATTAAACTCTAGGTTATTCAAATGTATTATTCCTTTATTCCTTGCTCTAAGGAGAAAAGTATATGTATGCTGTTTAAAATGTTAATGCTGCTGTGAAAATTACTATTTTTGTTCAACAATGTTTTGGTATTCAATGGTCAGGTTATTCTGTAGAAATATCAATATATAGATCCCTATGTTCAAATGAAAACTGAAGTAGTTCTGGGGCAAACCAACGGTACCAAGGGAGGGAATAAGAAATGCCCATTGTTATAAGTGGAGCTTTTAACTCCTTGAATGCTAGAGAGGTGTCTAATGTATTACAAAACAATGTGTTGAGACCTCTCCAGAATTCATGGGGTTAAAACCCGCTTTTTATATCAATGGGGATGTTTGGAGTTTGTATTTTCCCCTATGGTGTAGTTGTTTTGCTCCAGAATTGCTTTTGAACACAGGGCCCTTAGATAAGTGTCCCAAAATGCAACCGATCCTTAATATGAACTAAATGTATTTGATACTCAATAGTGAAGCAATGATGAAATAAAATGGTGTTTGTACATGGCATTTCTGATTTATAGCCCAGAAATACAGGACATTGTGTTTCCAAGGTTTTCATTTTCTTTGCCTGACCAATATTTATATGCATGCTTGCTTGATGACTGTTACGAGTTCTTTCTTCGTAATTCATATATCACCTGTCTGACATACATAAAGTAGTCCTCGTTGGATTGATTATCAATACCCACTTTACTGCTGACAAAAAGGAAAAGGAATTCTTTTTTACTTTCTGATAAACTCATTTTTAATAATCCAGAAGGGCACAAATTATGGATCCTGTCATAAAAACTCTTTGATTCAAAGCTTGAGTTGCTGTTAATGCATGCCATCCACCGATTGTATATTATAGTATTTATGGCAAAGACTAAGACAGGGTTTCACTGAGATATCTTGTATTGTAAAAAAATGAGGGCTACGTCTTCTGTTGTGATTACTTTTTTGTACATTAACCCTTTGAGTGCCAGAGGTGTATGCAATGTATTGATGAGCAATAGTTACGTACTCATGTGGCACTCAAAGGGTTAAACTCATGAATGATATAGAGGTATCCAGTGCATTATGACGCAAAATAGTGTAGACCTCTCAAACGTCCATTGGCTTAAAGGGGGTTAAAGGAACTTTATTGATAAAATACAATTTGATGGTGCATGTGACATTTACAAACTCACGATGCAATGCGGTGCTCACCCCTGTGGCACTTACAGGATTATCGTGAAATCCATCTGGTTTAGAGATCATAGCTGTTTCCTGGTAATATGGTTCCTAGTGCTAAACTGTATAATATCCCTTCCCCGCTAGTGTTAAGGTGACAGTGTATCATTTCTGTCATTCAGGGAGACTACCAAGATAAGAAATGCACCGCTCTTTTAGGATAATTGATATTGCAAGTGCTATTCTGTAACAGCCCAAGAGTTGCAACTTTCCTTGACACTCTTTACTTATGTCTTACACTGTAGAATCCAGCCTTCTGACTGTGAATTGAAGAGTGCAGAAGAAAAAAGCTTCCTTTAGACTGCTGCAAAACATCACACACAGTTGAAACTGTGTGTAGTGTTTTGCAGCAGTCTAAAGGAAGCTTAAAGTGGACTTTTCACATGAAAAACACTTTTACCTATTAAAAATAAATAGTTAAGTATGGATAAGGGGGATGTTCTAGTACAATTTCGCTCTATAACATATGATGGAACAAATTTCTTTGTCCTACTCTGACCTAATGCTAATTTACTAATACCATGAACTATAAAGAAGGAGCAGAAAATGGTGCAACTTTATTTCTCTGTCGCAGAATATATCTTACAGGTAAGGTACCATGGGGTGGAGACAGCTCCTCCTAGTAGGTTGGAACAATTCTTCAAGGAAGTTGCAGGGGCGGAGCCACCCTCTCGTCCTAGCAGGCTATCTAGCACTCCTCTCCCCAGTTAAGATTTGTTCCTCTTTCTGGTAGGAAGGTTGTGGACAGTTCTGCTTAGTTTTATTAATTTTATTTAGATATGGGGTGTACAAATTCCCCCCATTAGGTGGATTACCATTACTGGCTTCCCCTGGTGGATTGCCCATTTTACAGGAGCTGCTGGTGGACCCTTTCAGCCCTGTGAGAGAACCAGGAAGAGGGAATCTCTCTGAGGCTTCTTCCTTAAAATGTTAATCTGAAGAAAGAAGACCTGCAAAAATTTGATTAAACCTTTGAGTGCCATGATTCACCTGTCCCACTGTTCCCCTCCCCTTGGCTTTCATTCTATCCCCTGTTCTGAGTCTTTGGAGCATTTGGGCTGTCTGAAGTGATTAACCCCTTCCTTGCCCTGCTATGTTGATTTGGGGATATGTTTTTACACTTTTCTTTTGGGATTATGTTTTTTCTATTGTTTATTGGGTGTTCTCTAAGTGTTTTAGCACTTTTTACACACTTCTTCTTTTTTTTGTTTTATTAAAAGCGCTCTTTACCGCATAGACGCGTTGCTCCATTGATCTCTACGGGACAGACAGGTTGGGACATATCTCTGCAACTACTCTATGTACCGAGTTGAGAGACGGCTAATTCTTCTTGCCTGCCTTTGCCCTACATTCCCGTGCACATCCTCAGTGTCTTGGGGGGCTCAGGGGGATTCTGGTTCTGCTTTTGGGTACTCTGTAGGGGAAAACTACGTTTCCCATAAACGCCCGTTTTGTGGGTTGTTTTCTGATTGGCTCCCGGTTCAGTCGCCATTTTCTTTTCTCCTCACATGAGTATCCTATTGTAACGATTTTGTAGGATACTCAGACCAGCAGGTTAGAATAAAACACAGTTTTATTAAAAGACAAGAAAGACTGCCCTCTATAGGCAATACAGAATAAGTGAAATGAACAGTAAAGTACAGATGCCCTCTCAGGCCCAGTATACAGAGAAATAAATATATACTATCACAGGACAGGCATAAGTAACATACAGGGTACTCAATGGTTAAAGTACATAGAAATCAATCAGTCTCTGTTGTGGTGTGTTTGACATGCCCATAAGATGGTAAAGGAGCGATAAGTGGTGTTAGATGAGAAAACACCAGTAATAGAGCAGGACAGAGACTACTGCTTATGCTGAACAGGGGACTGAGGCCAAAATACTCTGCAAGAGCTTAAAGAGCTAGAGCCACTAGCGCCCCAACCGGTGCGTGAACGGAGAGCAAGTGCACTGCAAGAGCTGAGGATAATAGAGCCAATAGCCCCCACGGGCGTTGTAACGGAGACCAATTGCACTGCAAGAGCTTAGCTGTATGGAGCCAATGGCACCCCCACGGGCTCTGTAACGGAGACCAACTACACTGCAAGTGCTTAGTTGGATAGACCCAATGGCACCCCCATGGGCGCTGTACGGAGACCCAAGGCTCAGCAAGTGTAGCGGAAGGCTCAGGGTAGCGGAAGCAACGGCTCTGCAAGTGTTAATGGAGGCTCAGTGAACGGAGACAACTGCTCTGCAAGTGTTAATGGAGGCTCAGTGAACGGAGACAACTGCTCTGCAAGTGTTAACGGAGGCTCAGTGAACGGAGGCATGGCTCTGCAAGTGTTAACGGAAGGCACAGTGCTCTGTAAGGGTAAACGGAGGCCCAGAGTAACGGAGGCAGCAGGCTCAGCAAGAGTAAACGGAAAGGCCCAGTACACAGGAGGCAACGACATAGTCAGCCCTGCCACAAGCACAGCAGAAGTCAGAATGTCGCCCAGGCGACACTGGAACAGCACACAGCAGGAACACAGGCAGGGTCAGCAACGTAGCCGGGTCAGGTCAAGGAGCAGGATAGTCAGACAAGCCGGGTCAAATCACGGAGCAGGAACGTCAGCCAGGCCGGGTCAAATCACGGAGCAGGAACTAAGGAGCGTAGTCAAACGGGCCAAGTCGGTACACAGGAAGCAGGAACACTGGAACACAGCTACACAGCAACACTGGCTCAGGAACACCACGAAAGGGCACCTGACAGGTGCCAAAGGCCAGGTAGAAAAAGGCCATACTGGGCGGGCCAAACAAGCTCAGCCAATGGTAGTGCACCACAGCAAAGAGTGACAGAGGAAGATCACGGGCACCGTGATACCTATGCAGGACTTGGAACTCTCTGCTCTCCTCCCCAGGTTAACCCTTCGATGGCCTTTTCTGGGGTGATTCTTTAATCTGGGTTACAGTAATTGATGCTTCCTTTTATTGTTAGATACTTTATCTCCTGTTAGGATTTCAGATCCGTTGGGACATGGGACTAGTCCTAGGGCATCTTTGACCACCATTGATTATTGCTCCTCATGCCAAAGAGAATATTCAGGACATTTATGCCCTTCATGTGCTGTGGCCCCTGTCTCTCTGCCAGGGCCTTCCAGCCATGAACAAAAGCCACATTGGGTCAAGGACTTAAAGTCCTCTATGTCACAATTTCCTCCTTCTCTTCAGTGGGTTCTTCAGTCTTGGAAACCACCCCACTTACTTCAGGTATGTGGCCCCTAAGGCCTCTGGCGTTCCTGACTTTTCTGATTCCTCTGAGGAGGAATCGCCAGAAGATTCAGGGGATGGTGTGTGTTCAGAAGGGGCTTCTTCCCAATTTTTTGATGACCCCTTTGAAGCTGACCCTGATCCCTCTGCTGAGGGTCTCATTAAGGTGGTATTGACCACTTTAAATATTTCCTCTACTCCTGTAGAGCCACAGGCTACTTCTGATGTATTTCAAAAGCCTAAGAAGTCATGCACTGTTTTTCCGCCTAATCCCACTCTGGATCAGGTTATCCTGCATGAGTGGAAGACTCTTGAAAAGTGCCTTTCTCTGTCAAACAGGTTCTCTAAACTCTATCCCTTTTCTGAAGCTGCTTTGACTCAGTGGGCTACTCCTCCTCAGGTAGATTCTCTGATTTCTAGGCTATCTAAGCTCACAGTCTTGGCTGTGGCAGACACTTCTTCGCTAAAAGATGTGACTGACAGAAAGCTAGACTCTGTTTTGAAAGCTAATTTCAGGGCCATAGGTCCGTCAATGAGGCCCACCTTGGCTTTTGCATGGGTCATTAGGGCTATTGCAGTCTGGACTGAACATCTGCCTACTACTGTACATAAAGGTGCTCCTAAACCTGAACTTTTATCCCTTTTGGCTAACATTTCTGAGGCTCACCATTATGTTACTGATGCTCTCTTAGATGCTGTCCAGCTTGAAACCAAAGCATCTGCTTTCTCTATGACTGTATCACTGTTTCCCAAGAATAATTCAGGAGTCAGACCAGTATAGTAAAAATAACAATATTTATTAAACAAATGCAAACATAATATAACAAGAAATAGGAATAATCACAGGCAATAGACACGAGGAACAGTAGAGGTCCCACTGGAGGTCAGCAACTCTATCAGGAATAGGAGTCTGCCTAAATGAGGGAACCTGTACCAGAGACAGTCACGCACCCCTATAGTTTATGTATACTGGAAAGTATTCCAGGATACCACTAGGGACAACCTGACTCAAGCCTGCAGTCAGGGGAAGGCATAGGAAACTCCCAAAGGTGGCAAAGATAGAGATGCTATTGACGCACGCCTGCTGCCAGTTCCATGGAGTAAGAAGTCGCAACCTCTGTCTTAACCAGAGCCACAGGTCCACACCAGATTGGGTGTCTACTATGTGCAGGAAGTAGGTAAGAGAATAGTTAGACAGAGCCACAGGTCAGCACCAGGATGGATGGTCAGACAGACTGGGTCATACACAGAGCCCAAGGGAAACGAACTGTGTAGAACAACAATGCAAGGGCAACTGAGAATTGGCTCAGTTCCCCTTTAAAGCCCGGCCCAGGAAGTAGATGAGAGGAGATATCAGCTGTACAGCATAAAATAAGAGCCTGCGTCATTCTGCCGATTCGAGCCTCCGAATGACGCATCTCGCCGCGATGCGTCAATTCTGTGACTTGCCTCTGCGTCATTCAGAGCGACGAGACTCGCTAGCAAGAGGACACGGATGCACCATAGCTCCTCAAGGCTCGCCCAGCCCAGGAACCGTCAGTGACGCTTGGAAGGAAGCCACATCGACATTTCTAGGCCTCCTGCATCGACACAGACAGCGTCATTGGAACTAGGTACTGTAACAGACTGCTAAGTGCATGCTGTGGCTAAAGATCTGGTCTGCTGACTTTATCTCTAAGAAATCATAGTTCTGTCTTCACAGGAATTTGATCTTCCAGCTATTCTGTCTTTTTTGCAGGATAGTGTGAACAAGGGCCTTAACCTTAGTTCCTTGAAGGTTCAGACCTCAGCCCTCTCTGTCTTTTTTTCAGAGACGCACCTTACCGGATCTCAAGTTCTTCTTTCAGGGTGTCGTTCATGCTTTCCATTCTTATAAGGCTCCTACTCCTCAGTGTGGAACCTTAACCTTATCTTGGATGTTTTGCAGCGGCATCCTATTGTGTCCTTGGCTACCATTCCCCTACTTCTTTTGACGTGGAAGATGGCTTTTCTTTTGGCTGTGGTCTCTGTCTGCAGAGTGGCTGAGTTGCAGGCTTTGTCCTACAAGCCGCCTTTCCTGTTGTTTCACAAGGATAAGGCTGTTCTCTGTACCTCTCAGTAATTTCTCCCTAAGGTGGTCTCTGAGTTCCACATCAATCAGGAGATTGTTGTGCCTTCCTTCTGTCCTGACCCTAAATCTGACAAGTAGAGGGATCTCTGCTTGTTGGGTGTGGGGCGCTGCCTTAAGTTTTATGTGCCGCGCACTGAGTCTGTCCGTCAGACTGATGCACTTTTTGTCATCTCTGAGGGTCCCAGGGCTGGTAAGGCGGCATCCAAGGTGACTATGGCATCTTGGATCAAGTCTACCATTCGCAAGGCTTATGAACTCAGAAAGAAACCTGTTCCCTTTCGCGTCACATTCACATTCCATTAGGTCCATTGGGGTCTCTTGAGCCTATAAGAATCAGGCCTCTGCTGATCAGCTGTGCAAGACGGCCACTTAGTCCTCTGTGCACACTTTTGCCAAACACTACTGTGTTGATGAAGTCAGCTTTGGCAGAAAAGTCCTGGAGGAAGTTTTGCCTGTCTAGGACTTTACTTTCCTGTGCCTTATAGTTCTTTATCCTTTTGAGCCCTGTTGGCTTTTGTTTCGTGTGCTGTGTTACAGTTATTCAGTGTCCGTTGACACTTTGTTAATGTGAGCTGTTCCATGTCTGGATAGTTTATGGGAGCTCTGGTATCATGAAGACCGGCACTTGGTCTTTTCCTTCATTTTCCCTGGAACTCAGTGTTGGTACATCTCCATAGTACCCGTAAGCTATATTGGATGACTGAGAAAAGGATTTAAGAGGTAAGACTAAAATCCTCTTTTACCTGTGCTCACTTGAGTGGAAGCGTTCAGGGTTTGCTGGCATTTAACCCCTTGAGTGCCAGAGAGGTATCCAGTGCATTGCATTGCAATGCATTTCATACTTCTCTGGCACTCAGAAGGTTAAGCCTTGACAATGGTAGATTTCACGATGATTTGCACTAAAGCAATCACATGCTCTACTGCAGTGGTAATCACCTTTATCCCACCTTAGTGCATATCCTACCTGCAGTGCCTACATATGTCTGCTGGATATCCTAAGTATATTATAGTTTCACTTTTCTCCACATCACTATTTCTTGCCCTAGTGTATCACCAGTGACAATGCCACTATATGCTGTACTTATATATAGTGGTGACCTTAGGAACTCTGCAGACCTTCAGATGTTGGATGTCCATATACCATCTTTTGCAGACAATCAGAGGCTGTCTGGCAGGGGTTTGTGAGAATTGCAACCCTTTTGTTTTGAAATGCGTTGGATACCTCTCTGGCACCCAAAGGGTTCATCCAGCAGCAGTGGGAGGTATACATTTTGTCCAGCTCTAATTTAGAGGCAGTGAAACTGAATGACTAAACAGAACAAGATTGTGACAAGAGGATAGTACATAGTACATTATGATTGACTGTTATTCATTGTGGAACCAATTAGGCACATTCAATATTCTTAGCTACAATTTTATTTTGCCCATACAGGAACACATTTTTCATTACATAAGTTAAAGGATTAACACTGCAAACAATAGATATTTACTTATTCGTTGTTTCCTTAAAGGGATAGTAATGTTTCACAAAAACAGCAGCTCCAATTAATTTTCATAGTACTTGGGCCTTGTAGAGTGTTATTTCAATACTGTCAGAGGTGTAGTTCAAGAGTAATTGAATGATAAAGTTTCCCCCTCCCGCCCCTTTTACCTAGTGTAAGCCACTTCCTCTCAGATGTGGAATCTGGTCTTGAGACCTGAAAGCTCACAGCAAGGGACAATCTTCTTACTGTAAGAACAATGAAAGCCTTGCCCCCCTTGACAGGTTTTTCAAGTTTTTCCCTTATGCTAATTGAAGATTGTCCCTCTCAGTGTTCCATCCAGACAGACTTGCTGCTCTGAGCTGAGCAGTGTTACACTAGGTAAAAGGGGTGGGAGGGGTTACTTTATCATTCAATTACTCTTGAACTACAACTCTGGCAGGATTGAAATAACACTCTCCAAGGCCCAAATACTATGAAGATTAATTGGAGCTGATTTTATTGTGAAACATTACTATCCTTTTAAAGACTGGAATGGAATTTACAGGGGTCTTAATCTTTTAAATTTGATAATCTGGATTAACCCATTGGATGCCAGAGGAGTACACAACGCATTGCTTTGCAATGCGTTGTGTACCCCCCCAGCACTCAAAAGGAATAAAAAATAATACTACAGCTGAAATATAACTATTGTTTTTACAATTTGAATATACTGTTTTATACTGATTTTTACATGTTTTAGATAATGATATGCTGGAATTTCTGGTCCTTTCGTGATTTCTCATTTTGGGGATTAATTAGGCAGAATTCAAGAAACTTGTTCAATTTCTATTTGTAATGTAGTTTTGATTAGCACCAAAATGTTACCCAATTGTGCATGTTTTTTTACGAATTAGCAGACTTCTGTGCTTTGTTTTACAGAATGCATTTCGGAAATGTTGGTGTGGCTAAAATGTCCACCATTTTGTGAGAAGATTAGCAACTGTGCCTAATTAAGCAAAGCAGTTAGCACACAATTTGATACCTCTGGCTAACTTTGCAATTCATTTATGAGCATGCGCTATTCAGCATAAAGGCGTCAGTTTGTTTCTTGCATCAAAATATGAGCAATTGCAAATAGCACATACATTTATGCCTTTCAAAAAAATACCTTATTTTGAGACAATGCCACTGCCCGATAACAAACAGATACACCTTCCTCATTCTATATAATAATTCCCTAGGATGATTGTCAGAAGCTGTCATGCGCAGTAGAGACTGCCCGAACGCACAGAATGCTGGGAGTTCCGTGCTGGGAGCATTCTGTGCTTTCGGGCAGTCTCTACAGTTCATGACTGCATCGGCGGCAGGACGCAGAGCAGGCCCCGGACTTCACCCGGACTTGGCCCATGTACACAGGTTTTTACACTAGTATATTATACTTTGATTTTGGTGTTTTATAATCTGTTGTAAATAATATAATGTTGACATTATTAGTAATCAAATAAAAAGAGGATCACTCACTGACTTTCCTTTCATATTTGAAGTGAGTGAAATGTCCTCTGAATGAAAAAAGCCAACACGGCTCACTGCAGCTTCCCTGCATTTAGCACAGAGCCTAGAAATGCTGTAGCACTAGAGATCCTCATGACAACCTGTGAGGCCTTTTGTGCAGATCATACATGCAACTGATTTGGAAGAATATATACTAATCGCAATATAAAGGCTGGTCCACATAACGTATGGCTGATGTCAGTCTCATATACTCCCCAGCAGCAGGTTTACTGGGGACGGGATACAGAGCAATGCAGGTAAAGTGGAACTGTCATGAGAAAAACATTGCCCCCCCACTCCAATACATTGCTAACCTAGCGATATGCAAAGTCATATTGTCCTAAAGTTCAATAAGTCAGCATTATTGAAGAAAAATACTTCATTGGCAGACATCGGGCTGCACAGAGCTTACAAAAGAAGCAATATGCTCCTGCACGCTCAGGAACTTCCATTACCTTAAGGAACCAACTGACGTCACTACCAGTGCTGGAAGTGAATGGGACAGAAAGAGCAGACTCAGAGGTACATTTCCTCTAAGATGTCTGCGCTGTTGTCTGGTGGGTCCTGCCAAAGAAGTTTTTTTCCTGCAATAACATGGACTTATTGAGCTTAACCCTTTGAGTGTCAGAGAGGAACGCAGTGCATTGCTTTGCAATGCGTTGCGTACCTTTCTGGCACTCAAAGGGTTAAGGACAATATGACTTTGCATATCGCTAGATTCTCATGATAGTTCCGATTTAAGTAGAAAGGTTGATTGAAACATGGAACATCTCTTCTGCATTCCAGTCTTCTATGTGTACTAAGCCTCAGTAGTGAAAATTAGAATGTGGAAGTATCTCTTCCACATTCAAGTCACCCTTGTGAACTAAGCCTTAGTAGTGTGTCATATATATTTATTAAATGTAGTGGACAAGTTACAGCTTAAGATGTAAACTTTGACAAAAACACAGTGCTTCAAGTACAAACGAAAAACTTTTCCCACCATGTTGCATTCTGTGAGTTCCATAAATCCTCTTCATGACAAATGTGTTGCTTTTACAATAAAATCGCCAGTTTATTTTCTGGTTGCAATGCCCATCTTTTCATGGGGATGGTATTCAAAAAGAGAATCATTTTATTTATTAATGGCCACCTCTAAACTCAGTTAACACAGTGCAGGACTTCTTCACTTATCATGGGGTAAATTTGGTCTAAGGAGCGGTCATGGTCTTCATATACATCCACCCATTTCCTTTCTTGAACGAATCACATACACTTTTACTAAACTGGATGTTGTGGACATTTTGGTCCTATCCTGGGGTAAACTTGGGCTCAGGAGCAGTCACAGTCTTCATATACATCCACTCATTTCCCTTCTTGAATGGGTCACATCCACTTTCACTAAACTGAATGCTGTGGACAACTTGGTCCTACCCTGGGGTAAACTCGGGATCAGGAGTGGTGACAGTCTTCATATACATCCACCCATTTCCCTTCTTGAATGGGTCACATTTGATTTTACTAAACTGGATATTGTGGACATTTTGGTCCTAATAGTATATTTGTTTTGTTACAGACAACATTGGCCTCTATGAGGGCCTTTGCTAAAGAGTTAATGAGTAAAAAGGGTAATTAATCCTTTAAAGCGGAAGGTTCACCTAAAATCAAATTTTGAGCATGTGTTTTAACACATAAACCTAGATTAGTGCTGTTTTTTTTTTTTATATTCTCAATCGTCTGCTAATGGAAATATTTAGACTTTAAAATAGGGCACTTCCGCTTTCTGCGGGACCCTGTATGTCCTGCATGATGCCACAAGACTTCCCAGCTGCCCCAGGGAGCACATTCCTGCTCCCCTTCGTAACTGTATTTCTGTGGGCTAACGTTACAGCAGGCTCCGTTTACATGTTTACAATGCTACTGAGGTTGTAAACATTGTAAACGGAGCCTGCTGTAACATTAGCCCTCAGAAATACAAGTACGAAGGGGAGCAGGAAAGCACTTCCTGGGCCAGTTGGGAAGTCCTGAGCCGTCATGCGGGACATACAGAACACGGAAGTGCATGATTTTAAATTGTAAATATCTCTACTAGCAGACGATTGAGAATAAAAAAAAAATTGCTAATCTAAGTTTATGTGCTAAAACACATGCTCAAAATTTGATTTTAGGTGAACCTTCCTCTCTAAATTCCCCTCCCATTCACCAGCACCAAACAGGCATGTTTTAATGTGACACATTACAAATTAAGATGCTCAATTATGTGGCATTGGTTCATTTTGTATTTTTCCAGAAACTATTGCATCTTCTGCAGTAGGCACTGGAGCAGTTGGAGTGACCAATGGAGTGAGCAAACCAGTTGCTGCTTGTGCTATATTTTCATTCAAAGACTGGCTGTTATGAAATTACACTGGAAAGTTTATTGTTTAATAATCTGCTCTGCAATTACAATGAACACAGAAGATAGGTGATAACTCAACTTGCTTCACCGAGGAGCCAAACACTGATTATGCAAAGGGAGAAACACTAGCGTAGTCTATAGCTAGACAGTGGCATTTCACAGTGTGAAAATTTTACATGCTTCTAAAGAGCTATGAGTGAGCCTTTATTTATATAGGGATGGCTGCCTTGGAGAGTGAGGAGATATGAACAAAACGCAGACCTAAAATGGGGACCATAAAATATAAGCAACTGCATAAACAGTACAAAATATCTAGAAATATACACATCTGACTGCTTTATGAAGGATATCTTCTTCATAGATAAATTCTTCCATTAAACAAATTAAAAACATATAACTTTTTTCCCTATAAGCATTTATTAGCATTGATAATTTTCTGAAAAGTAAGGTTCCAGGTCGCCTCATTCTGTCATGGAGTCTTGCCCTAGTGCTGGTCTGCTGGTCTCATGCAATACTAGGTAAAATGTACCAGGTGGTCGACTTGGATGACCTGGCTGAAATCCAGCTCTGAGCAGGAGTGTATCACGGTGCCCATGATTCTGCGGTAGGGTGACATGTTTACTTCCGGGTTTTCCCTTGCACAGTTCTTATTGGTGATTGGGCTCTGGCTCCACCCAGGGTTAGCCTTTTTAAACTCTCTCCTGTCTTCCTTTCAGCGCCCTTTCGTGGTGTACCTGTACCTAGCGTTTGAGTTGCTGCTTGTTCCTGCTCTGTGTATGACCCGGCTCGTCTGACTACATTCCTTCGCTCCTGTGTTCCGATTCCATTGCTGACTAGGACTGGCTGACTACCTCCGTGTGTACCGACCTGGCTTTAGCTGAGTATCCGATTCCATTGCTGACTAGGACTGGCTGACTACCTCCGTGTGTACCGACCTGGCTTTAGCTGAGTATCCTATTCCATTGCTGACTAGGACTGGCTGACTACCTCTGTGTGTACCGACCTGGCTTGGTTGAGTATCCGATTCCATTGCTGACTAGGACTGGCTGACTACCTCCGTGTGTACCGACCTGGCTTTGGCTGAGTATCAGATTCCGCTACTGTCTAGGTGTCACGGTTTGTTATGACTCTCAGACACAGAGTTAAGATAAAAAACAACTTTATTGAAAAGTTTAATGGAAACTCATGTGGGTGGCATACACATATAACATTTAATGACAATATATAGCAGCAAGAGTAGTGGTATACAGAATGTAACACGGGCTCTACCGGCCTTGCCAATACCGGGTAAGGCAACCTTAGTTGGCACAGATGGAAAAGGTTCTACCGGCCCTGCCAATATACTGGGCAAGGCAGCCCTAGACTAGTAACGGAGAAAAGGAGGCTCTACCGGCCCTGCCAATATACCGGGCAAGGCAGCCTGGAGACTGGTGCAACGAATAGTGATAGGCTCAACCGGCCTCGCCAATATACCGGGCAAGGCAGCCTGGAGACTGGTACAACGAATAGTAATAGGCTCTACCGGCCTTGCCAATACCGGGTAAGGCAACCTTAAGTTGGTACAATGTGGAATAGGTTCTACCGGCATTACCAATATACCGGGCAAGGCAGCCTGGACTGCAAGTACTGAATATCAGCAACTGGGACCTCGGTGACTGGCTAAAGGTGTAAATGACCAGTAGCATGAGATGGACAGACTGAGGCTCTTAGGGAAGTCAGGATGGATATAGGCACCCTAGAATGCTGGAGCGAACCAGTACCCGCGTACTGGAGAACACAATCTCTACTGGTGCTGAGGAATATGCAGCAAGCAACCGGTTAATACGTGGAGCAAACCAGTACCCGCGTACTGGAGGAACGACAAGTCTACCGGTGCTGTCTAGGACTGAACAGCAACCGGTTATGCATGGAGCGAACGAGTACCCATGTACTGGAGGGACAAAGACTCTACCGGAGCTGTCTAGGACTGAACAGCAACCAGCTATGCATGGAGCAAACCAGTACCTGCGTACTGGAGGAGGAAACTCTACCGGTGCAACAGCAGCTGGCTGAAGATGGAGAGAACCAGTACCCGCGTACTGCAGTAACCTAGAACACCACCGGTGCTGACAGATGATAATAAGCAGCCTGTTATACATGGAGCGAACCAGTACCTGCGTACTGGAGAAACCTAGAACTGTACCGGTGCAACAGCCGCAGGTTGTATGTGGAGCGAACCAGTACCCGCGTACTGGAGATACCCAATCACCACCGGTGCTGACAGATGACAACGAGCAGCTGGTTATACATGGAGCGAACCAGTACCCGCATACTGGAGTAACCTAGAACGCTACCGGTGCCACAGCAGCCAGTTATACATGGAGCGAACCAGTACCCACGTACTGGAGTAACCTATGACTCTACCGGTGCCACAGCAGCCGGTTATACATGGAGCGAACCAGTACCCGCGTACTGGAGTAAGCCTAGAACTCTACCGGTGCAACAGCAGCCTGTTGTATGTGAAGCGAACCCATACCCGCGTACTGGGGAGTGGAACACAAGTGAATGAAAAGGCAGGCAGTCAACCGGATCAGGAACGGCAGCAGGAAACAGCAGTAGAGACAGCAACCCCAACCGGATCAGGAACGGATGTTGGAACCAGGGAAGCTGGCAAACAGGAACTCAGGCGATCACTGATGAGCAGGAACAGAGAAACGGCCCAGGAAGCTCAGGAATCCAATGCAGGTGCAGGTAGCATAGAGACAACACGAAAGTGCAACCAAAGGGTGCCCAAGCTCAGTCTAAATAGGCAACACAGGGCGGGCTGAAAGCAGGCAGCCAATGGAGAGCCCCCTACAGGTAACTGACAAGGAAAGGCAGCAATCACGGGCACCGTGATACTAGGACTGGCTACTACCTCTGTGTGTACCGATTTGGCAGCTCTGGCTTCAGACCCATCAGGGTGCGTACCCTGTGCTCCGTTACGCCTACTCTCGCTTACAATAATACCGCTACAGCGCCTGCTTGGCCTGTCACTCCCAGGATCATCTGGGAAACTGTGTTGCGAGCATCTCCGGTCGCTTGCCAGCATCCGTTGTGCTGCCTCCACTATCCCTAGCGTTCTAAGAACTCAGTTACGTGCCAGTGTCCTATCTGTGCTGCCTCTGCTATCCCTGGCGTACTAGGGACTTGGTCATTTGCCAGTGTCCTACCTCTATTGCTTCCACTATCCCTAGTGTTCTAGGGACTTGGTCACTTGCCAGCGTCCTATCTCTGTTGCCTCCGCTATCCCTAGCATTCTAGGGACCTCGGTCACTTGCCAGCGTCCTATCTGTGCTGTCTCCGCAATCCCTAACGTTCTAGGGACTCGGTCACTTCCCAGTGTCCTACCTCTGTTGCCTCCGCTATCCCTAGCATTCTAGGGACTTGGTCACTTGCCAGTGTCCTATCTCTGTTGCCTCCTCTATCCTTAGCGTTCTAGGGACATGGTCACTTGCCAGTGTCCTATCTGGGTTGCCTCTGCTATACCTAGCGTACTAGGGACTCTCTCACTTTCCGGTGATCATTCTGTGTTGTGTCCGCTATCCCTAGTCTTCTAGGGAATTGCCCTGCAGTTACCCACCACTATTGTAGGGCCTTTCCGCGGTGTGGTACCGTTGTGGTTCACCTTGTTCCAGTGACCTGTTGACGGATCAAGCCAGCTTAGTCCTACTGTATATCATTGCCTGCTGATATTTCTGTCCATCCTGACCTGCGTCAGATTTGGGAAGTACCACGGTACAGACCTCATCTGGACCTGAGTAGGGTGATTGCTCTTGTTATTATTTTTCAATAAAGCTGATCTTAACCTTACCTAATTGCCTGAGTGTTCTTACAAAACTGTGACAGGATGTCACAGTACCTTGTTTCCAGCGCCGCCTCTTCAACGACGCTCAGCGTGTTTCCACGCGTCATCTGCAGGCAAGTGGCTTCAAGCATGCTGCAGGCCTCTGTTTTATGTGTGTTTGTTTCCTGTAGTCTCCTCCTACCTACTTCCTCCCTCTAGCTGCTCCTCCTACCTACTTCCTGTGGAGGGGTTTAAAGGGCAGACTGAGCCCTGACTCAGTCATCCTTATGTTGTTCTGAGCAGTTCATTTTCTAATATTCCTGATTCCTGTGTTTGATCCGGCTTGTCTGTTCATCCATTCTGGTGTTGACCTGTGGCTCTGTCTGACTATTCTCCTTGGCGTTCCGATTTGGCTCAGATATCCTTTCTGCTGCAAACCTGTGGCTCTGGCTGACTACCCGCTCCGTGTATGACCTAGGCTTGTCTGACTACCCACTCTGGTGTTGACCTGGGGCTGTATCCACTGCGCATCCAGCATTCATACGCTCCAGTGGATATCCTGTCTGGTGCAAACCTGTGGCTCTGGATGACTACCCACTCCGTGTATGACCTAGGCTTGTCTGACTACCCACTCTGGTGTTGACCTTGGGCTCTATCCACTGTGCATCCAGCATTCCATCGCTTCAGTGGATATCCTTTCTGACGCAAACCTGTGACTCTGGCTGACAACCAGCCCGTGTATGACCTAGGCTTGTCTGACTACCCACTCTGGTGTTGACCTGGGGCTCTATCCACTGCGCATCCAGCATTCCATCGCTTCAGTGGATATCTACTTTCTGGTGCAAACCTGTGACTCTGGCTGACTACCCGCTCCGTATATGACTTTGGCTTGTCTGACTATCCTATCTGGTGCTTACTAGAAGGCTCTGTCTGTTCGCTCAGTTTGTTGGTTCTGTTATTCAGACATCCTTCCTAGTACTGACCTGGAGCTCTAGCAGACTCCTAGCTACTGACTGCAGGCTGAGACAGTATCTCTTGGGCGTTATCTTACCACGAGACTCCAGTGGGCTGAGGCCTAGTCTCGGACAGTGTGGTGCAGAGATTGGGAGACTGCTATTCCTGATACAGTACTCACCGTTTCAATCACCCACTGTGTGTATATTTATATATTGCATTACTGTCATTATTCTCATAATAAAGGTTCTATTAACTATACCGTCTGGTTTTGCTTGACAAACGTAACAAGGAGTGACTAAAGGGTATGAAATCCTTGAAAATTAACCTTTTTTTACAACCATATTTTCTTTGTTCTTCCTACCTTTCAAGAAACAAAAAAATTGAAATGTGAGATCTTTAATTTGATATCATACAAATAGTAATACCATTCAGTGAATTATATTCTGCAGTTAAGATTTCAATCTCAAGCAATAATATTTTGAAACCTTGCTTATGCATGCAAATTCACCATTACTAAACAATGCAGCCTTAAAGGGATAGTAATACTTGAAAATAATTTTATTTTATTTTGTAGCCCTTAAAAAACATTAAAAGTGAAATAAGTCTTATCTCCCAAACCTTTATGGTTTGGTAGATATTAGCAAGTAAATTTCCCTTTTCCTGGCTGTTTTAGTCAAGTCTGCCATCTAGTGGACAGATTTGGAATCTGGTCCACAGATCAGCCGGCAGCTCTTTAGCAGTGCCAAGATCACGATCTTTAAAAAGAATTACTTAATTGGAACTGTCTACAAAGTGTGCCTGGCTTGCAAGCACACTTTGTAGACCATTCCAATGAATAAATAATTTTTAAAGATCGTGATCTCGGCACTGCTGAAGAGCCGCGGCCGGTCTGCGGACCGGATTTCAAATCTGACAGCTAAAGCAGTGACGTCACTCCAGGGGAAACTTTACTTGCTAATATCTCCCAAACCATAAAGGTTTGGGAGAGAAGACTTATATCAGTTTTATAGTTTTTTTAAGGGCTACAATATATAATAACATTGTTTTCAAGTATTACTATCCCTTTAATTGCCAAAATTTTTTCTTTCTCTTATAGATACAACCTCACTTACATTGACGTATCGTTAGTCATTTTTAGACTGTTAAACTTCACAACCTCTTAACCAACTGATCTGTTGTATATTCCAAACATAATTAGGTAAATAGGATAACAATGTAACTTTATGCTATGAAAAGTAATGCATGTCTGGCACACCCTGCTTTCAAGGATGGGTTTAACCCCATCAGTTCTATAGAGGTTTCCAACAAATTAGAGACCTTTCTAGCAACCATGGCATTATGTACATCAATTTATAATTAGAAATGACCTGTATTACAGGACGTGCTTCTGAAATATTTAGTTACATTTAACAAACAGTGCTAAAATTTGACACTGATTATAAAAAGAGTGTGTTGGTTAAAGGGGTGGGGGTGAAACTATAAATGCAAATGTCCGGCCCTTTTCGCATCACCTTTCAACTTCGCTATGTACATCATATAAACATCTTCACTGTGCATGAATTTAATACCAATCTAAATGCATGTAATACATCACTAGTCTCTTCTGCTTGACATATCTGCATTTAGTAGCGGGTGACTGCCACATCATTCAGGGAGTTGCAGTACTCTTTGCAATGAGAGAAGCAGATTTCAGCAGGGCAAGAAGTCATGTTAGAATACACTGCCCTCACAATGAGAAATAACCTGGAGCAAACTAGACCAGCTGGTTTGTACTTGGGGCACAAATTACTGCACTTGGGTTAGTATTGCATGCCTTGCACAGATGACATTTGTTCTGTGCCAAGCAAAACTTGCAGGATATGCAAGGATAGATAATAAAGGTAACTGTAAATCATTAAAGAGACACTAACAACTAATAATAAACTGGAGTTATATACTCTTTATACCCTGTAATTCACGCTAGCTTCTGTAATAGTGCTGTATTTGTTTTTTGAGGCATAAAATCTAGTCTTACAAATGCTCTAAGGGAGCAGACATTCATGTCTTTTCAAGGGCTCCAGGTCTCCCATTGATTATCCAGGAGTATCTTTAAATGGGCTGAGATAAGTTAACATTTCTGAACAGTTCAGTTGGCATTAATCACAATTAATTAACTGACTTTAGTCTTATATTTCAATTCAAATAGCACAAACAACACATTATAGACCTGTGAGCTTGACTTGCGTAGTGAGTAGAATTTTAGAAGGTTACTACTCACTGATAGTATTCAGGACTATGTGTCAACCAATGCCATTATTAACAGGACCTAGCATGGTTTTATGACAAATAGATCATGTCAAACTAATTTACTTGCATTTTATGAAAAGTGGGTATTGAAAATAGTGTCTCAATCTTCGCTGATGAAACTAGGCTGTGTGAAACAAATTGTGCAGAGCAAGATGTATTTTTCTGTGCAGAAAAATTTAGATAAACTGAATAAATGGGCGGATAAGTGGTAGAAGAGGTTTAATATAGATAAATGTAAGGTTATGCTTTCGAGTGCAGAAATAAACATTCTGCCTATATACTACCTATAAACTTCACAGCAGTGTCACTCACACTACAAGAGCCAGTAGGGTACTTTCCTGTACAAAGAGGTATATAGATGCATGGAATGGGAATATAATTATACCTCTATATAAATCATGGGTAAGGCCTTACCTAGAATATATAGTACAATTTGGAGTGATATTATTACCATTTCAAAATATTTTCAATATGGATACAAATAACTCTCTAAAGAACTATTTACTCAGAGAGCAGAGCAAAAAACAATAGGTCATCCATTAAAGGGTTAGTAATGTCTTACATGAATAAAAAATTGTAGCTAATCCAAAAAGAAATCGATCGTCGCAAGTCCTGTCTCTCAAACCTTTATGATTTGAGAGATATAATGTGATATTATTACCCTTTCAAAATTTTTTCAAGGTGAATACAAATAACTCTCTAAGGAACTATTTACTCAGAGAGCTGAGCAAAAAACAATAGGTCACCCATTAAAGTGTTAGTAATGTCTAAAAAAAGTATTTTGCATTTAGAAGAGCTTAAAAAGCTGATCTAAATGCAAAAAAACGTACCTCTCAAACCGCTATGGTTTAAGAGATACGGGCGTTTAAAGTTCGCTGTTTCCTACTGACAGCTTGAGAAGTGCCGAGATCTCCTGAACACCAGGCACACGTTTTAGACCATTCCAATGAAGGGATTCCTTGTAAGTAACGAGACCTCGGCACTTCTCAAGCGCCTCCGTGTCGAAACAGCTGTCAGTAGGAAACAGCGAACTTTAAACGCCCGTATCTCTTAAACCATAGCGGTTTGAGAGATACGTTTTTTTGCATTTAGATCAGCTTTTTAAGCTCTTCTAAATGCAAAAAAACCTTTTTTTTAGACATTACTAACACTTTAAAGGGTTAGTAATGTGTTACATGAATAAAAAGTAATATTGTAGATAATCCAAAAAGAAATCGATCGGTGCAAGTCCAGTCTCTCAAACCTTTATGATTTGAGAGATATAATGTTGTAAAGCCCCCCCTCCTCCCCTTTCCCTGACATCAGCTGTAAGCTGATAGCAGGAGATCCTTCTCCCGGGACCGGCAGGCAGCTCTTCAGCAGAGCAAAGATACTAAAATCTAAAAAGAAATACTTCATTGGAATGGTCTACTGGTTTGCTGGCACACTTTGTAGACCGTTCCAATGAAGTATTTATTTTTAGATCGCACCATTTCAGCTCTGCTAAAGAGACTCCTTGGGTCAGCCAACATGAATCTCCTGCTGTCAGCTATCAGTGAGAGGAGAACTTTAAAAGGTTATATCTCAAACTCAAATGTTTTGCTTTTTGGATTGTCTACAACATTAGTTTTTATTCATGTAAGACATCACTATCCCTTTAAGACTAGATGAAAGGTTCTATCAAATAAAACAAAGACAGGGATTATTTGCTGTGCATGCAGATACTGCAGTTGCTTTCAAAAAAGTAATGGCTACCTTTTTTTAGCTCAGAACAATATTGATAATTATGACAATTGGTTTGAAAGAAGATAGGATGTTGATCCTGGGAAATATTTGACTGCCATTTGGAGCCAGGAAGGATTTTTTTACCCACGTTGGGCTTAATTGGAAATAGCTTTCATTTTTTTTATGCCTTCCACTGGATCAACAGGGCTGATATAGTGTGGGCTGAGCTTTATGGATGCATGTATTTTTTTCAACCTCATCAACTACATTTCTATGATACTATGTAAAATGAAAGCAGAACTTTCAACACACACACACACACACACATATATATATAGAGAGAGAGAGACCCAAATTATAATTACAGTAGTTATATATAGACTTACTTGTATTTTCAAGTATTATTGCGGCATTAGTGAAAATAGAACTTTTTAGGCAGATAGGCTGCGGGGAACACTGCAGACATCTTGCAGAGCGGCATCTCCATGACTGGTGAGTTGGAAGCCTTTGTGTCTTGAGGCACCAGAAGGGACTGACAACGCAGGGGCAGGAAACGCCTACTGAGAGATCCCTGCCGGTGCCTGTCTGCCTAGTTCTGTTTCTCATTAATGCAGGAATTATTCTTGAAAATTCAAGTAAGTCTATGCATATCGCTATTGTAATTATGATTTTGGGCTCTCTATATATGTGATGAAATATATATATACTAGTTGAAGAGCCCGTTACACGGGCCACAGTGCCACAGCCAGCCGGTCGCGGGGCAGTCATGCGTAGTAGAGAGCGTCCAGCTCTGTATCAGCCACGGCGCGAGCAGTCTCTGCTGCACATGACTGCAACACACGCAGCAGTCTCTACTGTGCATGAGTGCGGCGTTACACACGTTTTAGTGAATTATTATATAGGATATATATATATATATATATATATATATATATATATATATATATATGTGTGTGTGTGTTTAATCGCATACAAGGGGACCTTCACGCATTCAACAAAGTATATAAAAGGGTCCCCCTCCAACGCGTTACTATAACATCTCATCAGGGAGCTTTTTTAATTTTATTTATTTTTTTTTAGATAGGGACTTCAAGTGTTCAGAGTAGGTACTTGCCACACTTCAGGAACCTTGGCATGGTTGGCAAGCTTATACCTCTTTTTTGGCCGAAAATGTTGGCATAGGTTTATTGTCTGTTCGATGTTTGCACCTGTTTTGCTGTACACTTCAAGTTACCCTAATTCTTTCAATGGACACTTCATATAAAAAAATAAAAAAAAATCTAATGCAATATATATATATATATATATATATATATACCCATATATATATACAAATATTGCCGTACACTAAGGTGAGTAGGCACTGTAAGCTGTTCTTTCTGTATATATATATATGTATGTATATATATATATATATATATATATATATATATATATATATATATTTTTTTTTTTTTTTTTTTTTTTTTTTTTTCAAGAGTTGGCAGTGGCGCTCAATAAGGAATAGTAAACAGAATGGTGATGCACGTCCCAAATATTGTATATACAAAGTGTACTTAGCCAGGGCTTTAGTAGAAGAGACAACACTCAGCAAGCTTCAGCAAAAGGGTTTTTTCAAGGGATAGTAATACTTCGTTTTAACTTTATTTTATTTTGTAGGCATTAAAAAAAACATGAAGAACGATATGTCTTATCTCTCAAACCTTTATGGTTTAAGAGATATTCACAAGCAAAGTTTCCCCTCCCGCCTCTTTTACCTAGTGTAAGCCATCTCTTCTCACATGTGAATCTGGTTGTAAGACCAGACAGTTAACAACAGGGGACAATTTTCTTTATATGAAAACAATGAAAGCCCTGCCCCCCTTGACAAGCTTTTCAGGTTTTTCCCTTATCTTAATTGAAGATTGTCCCTCTGTGCAGTCTACCTGGGCACCTCCCTTCTGCTTTGGCTGAACAGTGTTACATCAGTAAAAGAGGCGGGAGGGGGACACTTTGTCATTGAATTACTCCTGAACTACAACTCTGACAGAATTGAAATAACACTCTCCAAAGTCCAAATACTATGATGATTAATTAGAGCTGTTTTTATTTTGAAACATTACTATCCCTTTCAAATAGTGCTTCTATACAGTGGAAGCACTGTTTGAATAAACCCTTTCGCTGAAGCATGCTGAGCGCCATCTCTTCTACTAAAGCCCTAGCTAAGTACACTTTAAATATATATATTGTATTTCAATTTTGATCAAACAAAGAGAGGTATTGCAGATATGATGTGTGCCATAAGAACACTACAGCAACAAATGTAAAGGCAATTGATGACCCCTTGATTGCATTTTTTGTTACAGTAACCAACTGGGGATACAGTGAACCTCTCTGAAGGGAAGGACAGGAAAAAGGGGTGGGAGTCCCCCACACAAGAGCTGAGGGCAGCATCCAAAATTGAGAAAAAAGGGTAACAAAGAAAAGGGTAAGAGGAACAAAGGGGAGAAGTGGGTGGGGTGGAGGAGGGATAATAGCAAAAGTATTGAAATCATATAGCTGTTAAATACATGGGGAAATAATTGGCAAGAACACCTTTATCCCTAGATGTATAGAATATAGTTATAGCAGAATAAGGCTTTATAACCCACAAATGTCTGGGTATTTGGAATGTGTCCCAGAGCTGCCATATTTCTAAGACTTTGGAGGAGGAGTCATGAAGAAAGGCAGTCATTTTTTCCGTATATAAAACTTTGCCCAGTTGGTTGGCCAAGCCAGCAATAGTGAGTGGAGAAAATGTTATTTTTATTTAGTTAGCAGAGATGGAGCATATAGCAGCAGTATGGAATACTGTGGTCTGTTATTATGGGATTTGTAGTTTAATAGTATAGAGGGAGCTGGGCAGTTAAATTAAAAAAGAAACAATAAATTAATCTAATTGCAGAAATGTGTATTTCCACATGAAATGATTGTTTATGCTGGGTTGGAGCTCAGCCTTGTGTAAGCTGATCTTTGAAAGATCATTATTGCAGATGTGTTTGAGACCCTTTCAAGGGCTTTATGCTGGCGGGGTTTTTGAAAGTTAGATCAGTTATTCCAGTCTTGTAGAGCATGATAAGGGAATAAAAGGAAGCAGCTTACAGGAGTAGTAAGGACTATTTTTTTTTTTTTTTGTGTAGGTCTTGATGTTCACATATTTGGGTTCAAGTCATGCACTGGTTTTAATTTTTAAATTGTTCATTCAATTAAATAAAGTAATGGACAACTGGCTTAAAGGACATGCATTGAAATTGACCACCTGTAAGTTCCTCACTGCTAGGGCATTTCCTTTACTTTGGGGCACAATAGTAATTTATTGACGCACTAATAAAAATTGGGCTTACTGCCAATAATAATACGTCAGGAATGGTAATTTTTTTTGTGTTTGTTTTTTTCAATCAAAAGTTGCAACTATAACCATATGAAGATTATTGATGGTACGCTGAAAATTGTAGGTGTTCTGGACAGCAGGATAAACATAACGCACATATAGTTAGATTATACCAGAGTTTCTCAGTCGGTCCTCAAGTATCCTGACAGCGCAGATTTTGAGAATATCCTTACGTGAATACAAGGGTGCAATTCATTCTAAAAATGTGTACTGTTTGGGGTACTTGAGGATCGTGTTTGAAAAACTCTTGATTATAGAATGTGCAGCTGGATTCCAGTTTTGTTGTGTTGATAGTTTATTATTTAAATTTAGATACAGTGTGACATATAGGCCAGACTATGTTTGCTTCAGCCATACATGTTTGACACCCATCTAGGTTTAAATTCACTGGAGGTTGTTATAAGCATCACAACCTCCAAGTAATACGTATGAATGGCCTCATTGGTCAAAATGCAGTTTCCACTGCTGTCATTTCTATACTTTCTGTGCTGAAAGGAAGAAAGGTGCATCACACTGCAGCATGCTGCTTCATGACCAGGTGATAGATACCTGCTTGTGTAAACCTCCTGAACTTATAGTCATTAGGGGAGATGAGCTAAGGGTGATAAAGAGGAGATAACTTTTCCAAGTCCTATGTTATCCTATGGAGCCAATGTACTAAAATTTCTACAACACTGACAATCTTAGTGCATAGGCTCTATGGAATAACATAGGAATTGTAGAAGTGATATCACTGGACAAGTTATCTCCGCTTTATCACCTCTTTATCAATGCCTTAGTGCATAACCCCCATTGTATATTCTGCATGGGTTACATAACACAAACATCAAGGGGGTTATGCATGTGTGATAAAGAGGTGATTAAGCGGAGATAACTTCTCCAGTGATATCACTTCTCCAGTTCCTGTGTTATTTTAGAGAGCCAATTCACTAAGATCTCCAAAGTTGGAAAAATCTTAGTACATTGGCTCCACAGAATAAGATAGGTCTTGGAGAATGATATCACTAGATAGGTAATCTGCGCTTTATCACCTACCTATCACACCTTAGTTTATCTCTTCCCCCCAGGTCTGCACTGATGGCACCGATTTTAACTCTTTGAGTTGCCAGACGGGTATCCATTGCATTTGGGTTAAAGAACTTTTCATATGATGCACAATTTATGGACTTGCATTACCAAAAATTTATCAGTGAAAGTAATGAGATTCAAATATTTTTCAAAAATATATTACGAATAAAAAGGGAAAAAAAACCCTGTGAAATACCATCCATAATCTGTAGAGTTCAAAATTACAAAAGTACTTCAGTTATAAGCAACCAGATTTATCCCAAGTGCCATATATATGACTCTTAAGTCTCCCAAAATGTGAACATTATGATTTAAAATTCTAAAAAGAAGTTTTAAACAGTAAATTAACCCCTTAGGTAGAAAGGTCTTCAATGTATTACTTCACAGAGCCTCAGAAGACTCAGATGGCCTTATGCAGGACTAGGTCCGTCAGTTGCCCACTACCAGCACACAAGGATAATTCACCCTTTAGGAAATGCCATCCATAGATCTTAAAGGGATAGTAATATTTAATTATAAACGCAGCTCAGATCTTTCAATAGAATTAATAGTACTGCTGTGTGATGCTCTTATTCTTCAAAACTGTTCAGTTACAATATATTTAGATGCTGCAGTTGATCCCTCATGCCTCTTTTCACGTTATGAAACCTTCTCCCCTCAGATCCGACAGTGGATCATGACAGTTAAGGAGAATTTGGGGAATGTTTATTTCTCACTTCTTGTGCACTTGGTTTTCCCCACAACTTCACCTGTTTGCTTTTATACATAGATCCCACTGTGACATACTTGTATAAATTGATACAAGTGGAGGGAGGGCCAAGCTCGTGAGAGCTTATTTGGGGTTCCACAGAACAAATACAAGTAATGGAGTACAGGGTAAAGAAACAGGGTGACAATGTATGTTTGGTTCTGTGACCACCAGTGGCCATGAGGAACTGTAAGAACCATTTCAAACAGTGTAATTTTATTTTTATATTTTCTATAATATTCCTATTGTAATAAACACTAAACCACAAATCTAAAAACTCAAGTATAATTACTTGATATTAATTACTTAGTACATGTTAGCCTAATAAGTTAATTCTTCAGTAGTACATTTTGATATTGTTAATATATCTTGGATGCTATATTGTGATATATTGTATGTGTATTTTATATATACTGTGTGGGTATTGTGTGTATATATATATATATATATATATATATATATATATAGTGTGTTTATTGTGTATTGTGTTTGTGTGTATTGTGTGTGTGTTGTGTGTGTGTGTTTGTGTGTGTATATTTTGTGTGTATTGTGTGAGTATATTGTGTGTGTATATAGTGTTTCATTGTGTTTGTGTGTATTGTGTGTGTTGTGCTTATTGTGTGTGCTTTGTGTGTATGTGTGTCTGTGTTTTTATTGTGTTTGCATTGTGCATGTTTGTGTGTATTGTTTTGTGTTTGTATTTTTATGTTTTTGTGCTTTGTGTATGGTGCACTGTGTGTGTGTGTGTGTGTGTGTGTGCTGTGTGTATATTCTGTGTTTTGTGTGTATGTTATATATTAAGTGTTTTGTACAGTCAATGTGTATTTTGTGTATATTGGTTTATACTGTGTATGTTGTGTGTATTGTGTGTCTTGTGTATATTATGTGTATATTTTGTGTATTGTGTGTCTTGTGCTTGTGTGTTTGGTGGATTCTGTGTTTTGTGCAGTGTATGTGTATTTTGTAGATATTGTGCTTCGACTGTGTATTTTGAGTGTGTGTGTATTGTGTGTGTTGTGTATATTGTGTGTATAATATATATATAGTGTGTGTGTTTTGTGCATTCTCGGTGTGTAATGTATGTTTTGTGCATTGTGTGTTTTGTGTATATTGTGTGTACATGTCTATTGAGTTTGTATGAGTATGTGTGTTTCACAGGATTGGCCACTCCTAAGAAAATCACTTCCCCCCATGAATGGACCTATAGTAGAAGCTCCAGTAAAAGGAGATTTGAATAACTCCTCTTTACTGTCACCCCTGGTGTATGTGCCATGGCTGCAGAAAAGAAAATGCAAAGAATGAGGTCATCTTCTTGAATACCAGTCTAATATTATAGGCATGCATCAGAGATGCTCATCTGTGGGTTTCTCAGCTCTGACATACATGATTTTATGCCCGGCCCTGGCATACATTATCTGCATTGGCACCAGAAGGGTCTATATGGCTACAAACCAAATTATTATTTTTTTTGTTCCATCCATCTCTAATAGAAATCATTTTACTGTGTTTTTGCTGTTTGGCAATGTGCAGTACTAACTGTACTCTTTCTTAGATTATCTTATTTGGGTAGTGCTCTGGAGGTTTACTTAATAGTTATTTGGCAACCGGTAGTATTGACTGTAATTCGTGTTAATTAGTCTTGTTTGGGCAGTTTTCATATAATATTGTTTATTCATCACAGTTGAATGTTTATTTAACATAATACCTTCAATGAAGGCCCTTATGAGGCACAACAATGTACACAATTTCCAGTGTGGTTGATGCTGTGGGGGAACCCTTTAGTGTCATTCATATGGAACCTTGACAGAAAAAACTCCTTAACCCCCTTACTTGCTTGGGATTCTCAAATTAATTGAAAACCTCTCTATGATCCAAGGGATTCAGAAACTCAACATCCTCATCAAATGCATTTGAGTGCTAACTGAAACCTGTAAATTAAGAGTAAACAATAAAGCTGAAATGTATCATATAACAATTACCAGATAGAGAGTGCTAGTTTGTAGCTCTGATTACAAGATACATTTTACAGAAAAAAAATTACAATGTGAAATATTTCTGTGCACAACACACTCAATAGCAGTGAAAGAACCACACGTTCATTATCTGCCACCACACATTGTTTCACTGTCCACCAATGCTTAAACCTTTCAGGACCAAAAAGTTGTGCAATGCATTGTGAAGCAATATACTACACACTTCTCTGGTTCTTAAAGGGATACATTTAATATTGTGTACTTTTTTCAGGGTATTTAGTTGAGTAGCTCATGACGTCACATTGCATGCACAAACGCAGCCATACACTACAAGCGGCATCATGGCGTAGCTTGAGTGAGTTGCATATATAGAGTAGAAAGCAGCTACGCACATGTATTTTGCAGTGCGTAGTTGGTGAGACTTTGTGCAGGGTGAGTGGCTGCGAGCAAGCCCAGGCCACACTAACAAAAGTCAATGGCGGACTGGCAGGTGCGGCAGCAGCTCCTCAATAGTCAGGCATGTGTGTAATGTAAGTGTGTTACCTCCTCCAGCTCGAATTTTATGAAAAATTATTGTTTATTGTGATTGTGCACAGCCCCCAGCACATCACTTGCTCTCTTTTTGGTGGTATAGGGAATACTGTCATTCTGGGTGATCGGAAAACCAGATGAAATGGCTTTTTATCTCTGGTCCTACAGTTCAGGCTTATTGCCTGTGTTCACTCTACTTAAGTTAGTCAACAGCACCCAAGTATATAACCTGTAGTAGAAAGTAATTTACTGATATGCAGGTCTTGAAAGGAAATTTCTTCTGTGGAGGAATTAACGTTCATTGTCTTTGGGATTAGTCCTTTGTCAGGTGGACTAAAAGAGGACTGATTCTCCCTCTGCTATTGACCAAACAATGGTTCATTTTCTTCACCGAATGAAACATAAAAAAAACATGGATTAATTATCTTTATATACCAGAAGATAAAGGATCATATTCTTTCCCCTTTGTTTTCATGAATTGTACTAATTAGTAGGGACCACTTACCACTGCATTGAGTGCCTTTCTATTGTTTTCTACTCCATGATACTGGGGTTCCTGGTCATATGTTGAAATGTTGAGTCATGTGTTGAGTCACCAAGATGTCTCTTGACTGTCTTCATCTCTCTAACATCCAACCCAATAGAGTTCATCTTACATAAATCCAGCTGTTGTTGGACTTCAACTCCCACTTTTGGCCTGCTGAGGACGATGGGATCTGTTGTGCAACAACAGCTGGAGTGACACATGCTGATCAGCTCTGATGTAGTTTCACCATTACCAAACCCCCCTCCATATACCTTCCCTTCTAGTAATGTGAACTGAATGGGAATGGTGAAATCTCTGTACTTGTGACTGCAGTAGTGTTGTCTAACTGCCCTTAAGGACCACTCGGCTACCAGACTTGGGTTTCTTTAATTAACAGTCAATCTATCAATAAGCCGCCTGCTGAGTATACCAACAAGCAAGGTGTTTGTCTGTGTTGTCTAGAATACATAGCCTGTTGATAGTCCTTGTGGTTTTGGGTTGGACAGTCCTATACTATGACATTTTGGACACTGTTATCCCAACTACTTCCCTTAATGGATAACTGTTATCATTTAAATACATTTAGTATCTTATCCAACACAGAGGAGCAACAACAAAAAAATTAATTGGGGTCTGTTAGGTTTTTACAGTCAACAAAATATCACGGTTTTCTCTGTCGTCCAATACAGGTTACTGGTAACTCTGGGTAGGCGATCCGCCCATTTAATTGTAGGCAGATACAATTCTAGAATTGTATGCAGGGGGTGGAGCCTACCTTCCCTCCTTGGCTGCAGCTAGCCAACCAGCTCCAGAAAGATTTGTTCCTTAGAAATGGAATTCCACTATTAGGTGGATTACCATAATTGACAATGCCCTTAGATGTGGCTAGCTCAGTGGCCAGGTGCTTTTTGTGGACCTTAAAGGGACAGTAATACTTAAGTCCACTAATCCCTATATTAAAGTCCTGTTAAAAATAAATGTATTGCCCCCAGTGTCATCTCTCAAACCTTTATGGTTTGAGAGATGATCGCTGCTAAAGTTGCCCTCTCCCTCCCCCTTCCCCGTAGTCAGAGTTCTAGCTGACTGCAGGGAAGCAAGTCGTACGACTTTCAGGTGGCTCTCCAGCACAGCCGCGATCGTGTTAATAAAAAAGAAAACTTTCACTGAAATGCTCTTCTACATGTGCTTGGTTTGCAGGCACACTTAGAAGACCGTCAGGGTGCTTCTACTTCGGATATGTTGCGCCTCCTTGCCAACATTTCTGAGGCACAGCACTATGTTTCTGCTGCCTTATTTGATGCCATCTGTTTGATGGCTAGGGTTTCCACCATGTCTGTGGTTGCCAGACGAGCTCTTTGGCTCAAGATCTGGTCTGCTGACACTGCTTCTAAGAAATCATTGTTCTCCTTACCTTTTCAAAGCACTTCTTTGTTTGGTCCAGATCTTAAGGATCTGATCAGTGAGGCCTCATGGGGTAAGAGTACACATATACCCTTAGTTCCTAGGAAGAAAACACCGCTTAAGCGTACCTGGTATTTTCGTTCCTTTCAGAATGAGACACGTCCGGCGAACCAGACGGTTCCCTTGGCTCTGCTTACCTCCTCCAAACCCAAACAGCAATGGAAGCCCAAGGCTTCCAAGCCTTCTTCAGCATGACTTACGGGACCCGGGTCCACACTCTGCTGTGGGTGGTCATCTGCATCACTATCGCAGCATTTGGGAGGATTCAGTGATGGACCCATGGGTTTTACAGGTGGTGACGGAAGGGTACAGGATCCCTTTCATCTCTCTTCCTCCCTTTCGCTTCTTTCCTTCTCATACACCTCAGGCGCAGATAAACACTGTCTGTTTGACGGTGCTGTTCAGGCTCTTCTGGATAAGGATGTTCTACAGCCGATTCCAGGTCAGGACAGAGGTATGGGTTTTTACTCAAATGTCTTTGTGGTCTCCAAGAAGGACGGGGGTTGTCGTCCCATTTTGGATTTAAAGGATCTCAATTCCTTTGTGATCCAGACTCATTATCACCAGGAGTTTCTACGAACGGTGATTGCTGCCATGTCCCCGGGTGAATTCCTTGCATCTCTGGATCTTCAGGACGCATACATACACATTGCCATTCATCCAGAGAGCCGGCAGTACCTCCGATTTGCGTGCGACCGGGGACATTTTCAGTTTTCAGCTCTTCCATTTGGTCTGACGACAGCTCCTCAAGTCTTCAACCGTGTCCTGGGAGCCTTAGTGTCAGTCCTCCACCGAGACGGCATTGGTGGTCTCTGGAGGAATCTCTCCTTCCCATCAACATATTGGAGCTTCGGGCGATATTTCATGCCCTTCGTCATTGGACATCTCAGCTGGAAGACTGTACAGTTTGGGTAGAGTCTGACAACAGCACGGCCGTGACTTACATCAACAAGCAGGGCGGAACAAGAAGTCTCGCCGCTTGGTTAGAGGTCAAGGCTATTTTGTCCTGGGCAGAAGAACACGTTCCTGCCATATCCACAGTGCACATTCCAGGTGTAGACAACATCAGTCGACACACAGTGGACAGCGGAGAATGGGAACTGCATCCAGAGGTGTTCACCCTCATTGTTTAGAAATGGGGTCTTTCTTACATCGACCTGATGGTGACAAGACAGGACAGGAAGGTTCCGAGGTTCTGTTCTCGATGGAGGGACCCTCTAGCTCTGGTGGTGGATGCAATGTCCATTCCTTAGTTATTCCCTCTGGCCTACATCGTTCCTCCCCTCCCAATGTTGCACAGGGTGTTACGGAAATTATGACTGGAGCTTTGTCCAGTCATTCTGATTGCTCCGTACTGGCCTCGCCAAGCTTGGTTTCCGGATCTTCTGGATCTGTCAGGGGTGGAGCTATTCCGGCTCCCTTGCCGTCTGGAGGATGTTCATCGTCTAGCCTTGATGGCTTGGAAATTTAATCCTTAATATTGAGGAAGAAAGAGTTTTCTTCTGGTGTGGTGGCTACTATGCTCAGTGCCTGCAAACCTGTTTCTTCCAAGAGCTACCATTGTGCCTGGTTTGACCTTCCTATCTTGGACCTGTCTCAGGAATTTGATCTGCCTATAGTCCTGGCTTTTTTGCAGGACTGTGTGGATAAGGGCCTCAGTATGAGTTCCCTTAAAGTTCAGACGTCTGCGCTCTCTGTTTTCTTTCAGAGGAGCATTGCCATCCTTCCTGATGTCAAGATTTTCTTCCAGGGCGTTGCTCATACTCGTCCTGCCTACAAGATTTCTGCTCCTCTGGGGGATATTAACTTGGTTTTGGGCGTTCTTCAGCGCCCTCCATTTGAGTCTTTGGCTACTATTACTCTACGCCTGTTGACGTGGAAAATAGCCTTTCTCCTGGCGATTGTGTCTGTCCGCCGTGTCGCTGAGTTACATGCTCTGTCCTGTAAACCACCCTATTTGGTGTTTCACAAGGACAAGGTGGTGCTTCGCACCTCTCAGGAGTTTCTCCAGAAGGTGGTTTTGGAGTTCCACATCAATCAGGAGATTGTGGTGCCCTCTTTCTGCCCTGGCCCTACCTCTGACAAGGAGAGGGATTTCCACTTGCTAGACGTGGTGCGTTGTCTCAAGTTTTATGTACATCGCACTGAGTCTATCAGGCAATCAGACAGGTTGTTCGTCATTCCTGAGGGTCCTAGGGTAGGAAGACCTGCATCCAAGGTGACTGTTGCTTCTTGGATCAAGTCCACTATTTGTAAGGCTTATGAGCTGAGGAAGAAGCCTGTCCCTTTTAGGGTCACGGCTCATTCTACATGAGCTATTGTGGCCTCTTGGGCTTACAAGAATCAGGCCTCTGCTGATCAGTTGTGCAAGGCTGCTACCTGGTCATCTGTGCACACCTTTTCGAAGTATTACCGTGTTGATGTACTGGCATCGGCTGACGCCAGCTTTGGGAGGAAAATCCTGGAGGTAGTCTTGCCTGTCCAGGATTTTATTTGGTTCTTGGTGCTCCCTTCACTTTTGAACCCAGTTGGCTCTAGTTCAGTGTGCTGTGTAACAGTTGGGGTGTTGTTACCCCTGTTTAGTGTCCATTGACACTTCATTATTTGTTGGGCTACCTCTGTTCTGATGGTTCATATCTGCTCTGGTGACTTTGAGGGCCTTACGCCTTGTTCTTGCCTTACATCCCGCCTCTGGGAAACGTAATGGTTGGACATCCCAGAGTTACCAGTAACCTGTATTGGACGACAGAGAAAAGAGGATTTTAGTCTTACCTTTTAAATCCTTTTCTCTTCGTCCATACAGGTTACTGGTCTCCTTCCCTGTCAAGGGACCATGCTTGGCTGTCCTGTGGCAGACCGCGGGGGTCCTTCGGGGTCATGCTCACAGGAGTCTTCTTTCCCTTCACTATGTAGTCAATAATTAGTGTCTCAAATCTTTCTGGAGCTGGTTGGCTAGCTGCAGCCAAGGAGGGAAGGTAGGCTCCACCCCCTGCATACAATTCTAGAATTGTTCCTTTCTACAATTAAAAGGGCAGATCACCTACCCAGACTTACCAGTAACCTGTATGGACAAAGAGAAAAGGATTTAACATGTAAGACTAAAATCCTCTTTTCTTCATTTGCCAATAGCTGTGTGCCTTTGTTTGGATGTTATATTTGTCTGCACTGTATAATTTAGTGTTCAGTGCTTGATTTTTCAGCATTGGGTTGATCTTTTGGTACATGTACCTTCCCATTACTTGGGTCTTACTCTTAAATAAGGGGGAAGGGCAGGCTACATATCTAATAAAGGTCATTTATGCTGTCTTTATGTATGCTGTATATACCCCATCCCGTCAAAATCATTTCCATCTACCTCTGGAAAATTGCCTTAATAATTTGAAGAATAAATCTAAAAATGGGTTTGGCCCCAAAAGAGGGTGTGGCTATGTGAAGAGGTGTGGCTATGGGCAGGGCAAAGGCAGGGCTAGGGGAGCCGAAGGGTGTTGTATCTAGGGGCACCTGAGATGTAAATCCTGCCCTGCTTATATTAGAGATGCCATAGAACATTGCCAAATAAATCTCAAGAAATCCTGCTGTTATTATCAATTTTGATCAGTCAGTTTAATTACTCACTGTGCGCTCCATATGAGGGCCTCTGGATCAGGCATGGGCCCAAAGTTTGCTTACTTATGTTTTGTATTTTCATATTTTCCTTATACATAAAAGTTTAGTACCATTCTCACAATTTTTAGTCTTTTTGAAGAAGATTGTCACTGAAAATGTAGGTCTTTAGCAGTGTCTGTAGTAAATTCTTTTGACAAAATTAGCTAATAAAAAGGAACTGTTACTCTACTCCCTTCGAACATTAAACAAACCTGCTGTAGGAAAGTGCCACAAGCCGTATCTAGTACAGCATATTGAATAACACAAATTCTTATTGTTTGCAGTTATTATAAGATTTCTATCAACATATCAATGTATCACTGTTTGCTGCATGGGCAGCATTTAATTTAACACTTTGATTGCCAGAGGGGTTTCAGTGCCATGCGTGCCCCACTAGCATTCAAAGAGTTATATAAGTTGTAGGAATATTTAACCCTTTGAGTGCAGAGGAGTGTGAAAAGCTTTGCTCTGAAACTCGTTGTACACTTTTTTGGTACTCAAAGGGTGGACTGTCAAATCAATGGAACAATTTTTGTCATCAGTTGTGTTGCAAAGTATTTTTGAATTGATTGCAGAATCTGAGATTTCCCAGCAACGACATTGGGAGTAGATGGGGATTAAACTTAATGGTTTATCCTCTCCTTAACCCCTTAACAACCGGGGGATCAGCGCCGCTCCTGAACGTCCGCGGAACTTTTTTTTCTTTTGGTTTTCCGGTTCCGGACTCCACGAACGGCGTGCAGCCACAGGAGGAGCCCGGAACTCCATGACGGTCATAGTACGTCATGGGTCGTTCAGTCAGATCGACCCTTGATGTACAATGACCGCCAAGGGTCGTTAAGGGGTTAAAGGGATAGCAATGTTTCACAAAAAAAGCAGCTCCAATTCATCATAGTATTTGGACCATGAAGAGTGTTATTTCAATACTGTCAGAGTTGTAGTTCAAGAGTAATTGAATGATAAACTATCCCCCTCCTGCCCCTTTTACCTAGTGTAAGCCACCTCCTTTCAGATGTGGAATCTGGTCCTGAGACCAGACAGCTCACAGCAAGGGACAATCTTTTTACTGTAAGCATAAGGAAAACTCTGACCCACACTGACAGGTTTCTGTTTTTTTCCTTATACTAATTGAAGATTGTCCCTCTCTGCAATCCATCTGGACAGCCTTGCTGCTCTGAGGTGAGCAGTGTTACATCAGCAAAAGGGGCTGGAGGGGAATACTTTATCATTCAATTACTCTTGACCTACAGCTCGGACAGTATTGCAGTAACACTCTCCATGGCCCAAATACTATGAAGATTAATTTTTGCTGCTTTTATTGTGAAACATTACTATCCCTTTAACCCTCTTAGTCCCAGAGAGTTAATCAACACCCCTCTAACACTAAACTGTTAAACTTAAAGTGATCAGCATAATTTTTAAAAGTACAAGAAAGAGTTGCAAGAAATATATATATATATATTGTATCTCTTTTATGCACCTGTGATGTCCCATAACCTTCTTTTAAAAATAAGAAGAGGTTAATCCTTTGAAAAAATTTGCCTCCATAGGGTTAGTAGTGAAAATGGAGCTGCTATTGCAGGTTAAATGATAGTAGCCAAGGCTATGATTGCTTGTGTCCTATTTTTAACCTTATTCCTGTTAATGATTGAAGACATTGCAGTATTACTTCTGACAAACCTATTATAAACCTGCAATAACCCTTCAAGAGCTGTCTGTATAAGGCATGTTTAAAGGCATAATGAAAACTAGAGATAAAACATATTTATATAAAAGGGCATGTTGCCATGATTAAATCGCTTTGTACACTAAATGAAATAAATACATTTTTTGTTATTCCAACTGCGTCATTCTGTATTTAAGAATCATGGATGACCTCTCTGGGATGTTCTTTCTTCAGTCTTCTGAGCTGCGTGACTGAGCAGGGTCACATTTTTTTTCTGTTCAAATAATAAAATTGATCTGGATATACATATACACATTTGTATGTGGTGATGTAGCTTCTTTGCTTGTAATTATGTTTCTGCTCTGCTTGCAGTGCCTTAAAGGTATAGTATTCCTTTATTTTAACAAGCTTTAATATAGTTCTTCTTAAATAAATAAAGCAAATGAGCTTAGTCTTCTTTCCATAATTTGTATAGTTTGCGTGTAATATTTTTCTACAGTTCCCCCCGCCCGCCCATTACTTACATCAACGCTCTAGCTGACAATCTTCATGAGAATTGGTCTACAAAGTGTGTCTGGTTTGAGGCAGGCTCACTTTATAGACCATTCTCATGAAGATTCTCTTTGTATGCCATGTTATTTCGGCTCTGCAGATGAGCCGTCCGGTCCCAGGATCAGAATCTAAGTTTGTTAGCTAGAGCGTTGACGTAGTTAAAAGGGGCAGGAGGGGAGAACTTTAGAACAATATTACACGCAAACTATACCAGTTATGAAAAGACTAAGCTCATTTGCTTTATTTATTGAAGAAGAACTATATTAAAGCTTGTTAAAATAATACTATCCATTTAAGTCCTTTGAGACACGTACTGGACATAACATATTGCATGCAATACACACCACCATGGTATATTAATGTGTATACACGTTTACATATTAAGTACAGCGTTTGAGCAGTGATTTATCCCAGCTTAGGCCATGTAAAATCATAGACACTGAGGACTGAAAAATAAAGATCACAGTGATGTCAACCCACCGCTTAACTCCTTAAAGGGATGTAATACTTAAAATGTAAAATGTTGTAGGGTTTATTCCCCTGAGTAAAACAAGGGTACTCCCACTGCTGAGAGATATGTTATTAAAAAATGATAACAGCTCAAACTTGAATTTTCTGGGTGCAATACCACAGTGGCCTGAAAATTTATAGTGGCATTGTTGCAACACCATCCTATGAACTGCTCTGGTCTGTAGACCATAAATCTCCATAGGATGGTGTAGCAACAGCGTCATTGTAAATTTTCAGGCCACTGTAATATTGCACCTAAAAAATTCAAGTTTGAGTTGTTATAATTTTTTAATAAGATATCTCTAAGTAGTGGGAGTACCCTTGTTTTATTCAGGGACATAAAGCCTACAACATATATTTTTTTACATCTTTAGTATTACTATCCCTTTAAGAACCACGTGATGTGCAGGACCATCACACGGTTTATGCCTTAAGGACCGGTGATGGTCCTGGCACGTCACATACTTTTTACTTGCAGCGCTTCTGCGGGAGTGCTATATGTAAAAACTGAGTCTAAAACTGAATGCTCCAAGACTGGAGCGGTCTCTCTCAGACCCCAACTCAGTGTGCCGGTACATGTAAAAGGTCACATATACCAGCGTGTCTGCAAGGATCAAAGTGGTCCTTAAGGAGAGGTAACTTCCCTGGGCCGCTGGTCCTTAAGGGGTTAAGGACAGATAAAGAGAAGGATGTCAAGCATTGTGTTGTAAGCATTTGCAGATAATGAAATGCCCTGCCTCGCTGCAGACTAGAATAGAGTTCCAGTGCAAAAGAAGAATATTATAAAGTTAAGCCTGATTGCTGTATATAGAATATGGATGACACTTACCTGCATAATTCCTTCTGTAAAATAATCTTACTATGGCCAAGAAATCATAATCGCCCCATTAATTTTTCCCTTGTGCCTTAATTCAAGAGATTACATTGTCACAGTTCTAAAACATATCATAATTTTCCCTCCATCTGCCACTGCTATACCAGATTTCTCTCTTAATGTCAACAACTCCATCATAAACGCCAACATCTCAGTCCCACTGCCAGGGTGTCACCTTTGACTCTGCCCTGACTTTACTTCACACATCCAGTAGCTCACAAAACCCTGTAACTTTCAACTATAGAACCTTTCCAAAACAAGACATTGCCTCACAAAAAGATGGTACTAAGACACTAGTTCATTTCATCATTATGTTATGGCTTGACTGTCATAACCCCCTACTAATTGGTCTTCTCCTCCTGAGACTGGCACCACTCCACTCTTCTCTGAATGCTGCAACCCTCTGGTCCTTAAAGGAGCAGTAAACTTTTTTTTTTTTATAAAAATGTGTATGTTATAGAGTTTTTCCTGCTGAGTAAAACAAGGTCACTCCCACTGCTGTCAGTTGTTTTAATCAATGATATAACAGTTCAGATAATCAGAAGTGAATTTACTGTGCATTTATTTCCTGGTATTTCTAACTGACAGGAAGTGACAGGCAGGTTCTATAACATTCTATGGAGAACTTTAAGTCACTGACTTACCTCTCCATTAGAATGTAACAGGAGAAATAATTGGAATTTGATCACTAAAGGGCACTGCTAATGTAAATAAACATGGGTTTAAAGGGAAACTACCACCCCACATCAAGTTTCCTGCAAAGAATTACCCCTCTGCCGACTAGCTGATCAATAGTACTAGTCTCCAGAATAATTACCTCCTTATAGAGAATTCCTTCTGCTCCTGAGACTGACGGCCAGGAAACAGCGCAAACATCTTTGCATAGAGATGTCTGCAAGCCTACGCCGTCAGTCCCAGTCTACTCTAAGAGGCATTGCTTCGTACCTTAAGGTACCGGAAAGGACTGACTGTGCAGGAGTGCAGATTCTTCTGAAGCGATTTTTCTTGGCCGTCAGTCTCTGGAGCAGTAGGAATTCTCTATAAGGAGGTAATTATTCTGGCGACTAGTAGTATTGAGCAGCTAGTCGCCAGATGGGTAATTCTTCGGGGGAAACTTTATGTGGGGTGGCAGTTCCCCTTTAAACTGTAATAACTCTACAAATATGCATCTGTCAGCAATGAAAGCAGTCTTGTGTTACTCAGCAGAAAATGCCCTACAATATGTTTTTTCATAAAAAAAGTTTACTGCTCCTTTAAATTATTAAGATTACATTGTTCAGTAGGCAGAGTTTGTGTCCTTCTGTTGTCTTGTTAGCAACTGTTATGTCTGTTTCCATGAACATGACATCCAGGACAGACAAAAGATTTTTTTTTTTAATTTAAATAAAGTCAAAACATGTGGTTAAAATTCATAAGGGCCATTGGTTGTGAAAAAGATTTTAATACATAAAACAAACTTTGGAAAATATATGTACCCCAAAATATTTTACTTAATTTTCAGTAGTGGTGGAAATATTTATTAACTATTCTCTTCTTTAGTAAATCTGTTTACTGATATTGCATGTCAAACATAAAATATCACCTTCAGATTAAAATGAGGAGAATTGTTGCCTTATTTTTTTTTTCTCTAGGGCAATTGAAAGGTTAGGACATTAGTGGAGAATGTTAGATATCAAGCAGAAAATGAAACACTCCAAGCTAATGAACAGTTTGCAAAAGAATGTTCAAGGACATTTCTAAGTGTAAAGAATTTGACACGTTGATTTTACTGAACACTGAAATGTGACAACTCAATTACACAGTTGTAAGAGATGTCTGTAAATCTGCATATAAGCATAGCTAACACCTCAGTGCCACTATGTGATCAAGAACTGAATTTAGTTTTTGATAAAAGGAAAAAAGTCACGCAAACAAAAAGTTGTAACATAATTAAATAAGAACTGATTCCTGCTAAATAACAATGTGGCAGTATGAGTGGCAGAATCCTCTTTTCATGTGTCAGGAGTGAGTAACTCATTGTTCTGGTACTTAAAGGAGTTTTGTATTTGATACAAATATTAGCTTTGGTTAACATGAGTGACTGGAATGTGGCATTGATGCTGCCATGTTACAGTCACCCATTTCTCTTGCCTGTGTTACCTTGGATTTCAACATCCTCCCCTTCATTGTACGTACATGACTGATGGACAGCCTTAATCACCATTGGCTTGTTTCTATGTGGGTTCACCATTCATTGGGGACTGCAAAGAGCCTTGTAGCTGCCAATGTCAGCAATCTGATCAGTCTGCACTGTGGCTTGTAGGGTGCAGTGCAGATCATCCCTCTTCTTCAATTTGCCTTTATTCTAATGTGAATGATGCTGCAGCACGTTAAAGGGACAGTCATGTCCCATAAAAAATATTTACATTTAGGTAGAGGTTAAAATAAAGAAACTAATTGCCACAAATCCTATCTCTCAAACCGCTATGGTTTGAGAGATATAGGCACTGAAAGTTCCCCTCTCCCTCCCCTTCTCTTGATGTCAACTGTAAAGCTGACAGCAGGAGATTTGAGTCGTGCGACTCGAGGAGGCTTTTCAGTAGAGCCGAAATCCCGTAATTTCAAAAGAATTACTTCACTGGAATGGTCTCCAAAGTGTACTTGCAAACCACACTTTGTAAACCTTTCCAATGAAGTAATTCTTTTGAAATAACATGATTTCGGCTCTGCTGCAGAGCCTCTGGTTGGTCCCCAGAATCCCCAGAATGGGATCTCCTGCTGTCTGCACAGCGCTGACATAAGGAGAGGGGCACTGTCAGTGCCTATATCTCTCAAACCATAGCGGTTTGAGAGATAGGATTTGTGGCAATTGGTTTCTTTTTTAAAACTCTACCTAACTCTAAATATTTAGGGGACATATCTGACCCTTTAAGTAGCAAGCACTTTAGTTCATACTGATAAACAGTCTCCACCAGAATGATAAATTTGAGGCTAGAAAACCTGTTATACCTTCCCCATAGCGTGCACAGGGAAATCCATTTCCTCAAACCTTGTTTAAAACATTGCATTAAACAAGAGAGGTTTTACTGCCACTGTATAGATCAGGCCTTATCTGGAGTACTGTGTGTAGTTCTGGAGACCACATCTCCATAAGGACATACATAAATTGGTGGCAGTTAAAGAGTAGCCACTAAAATGTTTCAGGGTCTGCATGCCACAGAGTATTAGGATAGACTTCAGAAAGTAATATGTACAGCGTGGAAGAAATGAGGAAAAAGGGTGATATGATACAAACATTTAAATATAAAAAGAGGAATAATAGAATAAGAAGTCATGATTATAGTGTGTGTAAATACTACTATACAGAAAAGGTTACAGACTCATCGGACAGCCTTCCAGCAGAGGTGGTAGAGACAAATAAGGTTAAGGAATTCAACAATGCTTGGAATAGGTACAGCGGCACAGTGGCTCAGTGGTTAGCACTGTTGCCTTGCAGCGCTGGGGTCCTGGGTTCAAATCCCACCAAGGACAACATCTGCAATGAGTTTGTATGTTCTCACTGTGCTTGCGTGGGTTTCCTCCGGGTACTCCGGTTTCCTCCCACACTCCAAAAACATACTGATAGGTGAATTTAGATTGTGAGCCCCAATGGGGACAGGAACCAATATGAGTGTAAAGCGCTGTGGAATCTGTGTGCGCTATATAAATAAAGGATTATTAATAGGTACAGTTATAGTTAGGCCCGAAAATATTTGGACACTGACACAAGTTTTGTTATTTCGGCTGTTTACCAAAATAAGTTCAAGTTACAGTTAAATAATGAATATGGGCTTAAAGTGCAGGCTCTCAGCTTTAAGTTGAGGGTATTCACATCCAAATTGGAGGAAGGGTTTAGGAATTACAGCACTTTAATATGTAGCCGCCTCATTTTCAAGAGACCAAAAGTAATTGGACAATTGACTCAGAAGCTGTTTTGTGGACAGGTGTGGGCTATTCCCTCGTTAATTTCTTCATCAGTTAAGCAGGTAAAAGGTCTGGGGTTGATTCCAGCTGTGGCATTTGCATTTGAAAGCTGTTGCTGTGAACCCACAATATGCAGTCAAAGGAGGTGTCAATGCAAGTGAAACAGGCCAGCTTAGGCTGCAAAAAAAAAAATCTATCATGAGTGGCCAAATCAACAGTTTGGCACATTCTGAAAAAAAAAAAGAATGCACTGGTGAGCTCTGCAACACAAAAAGTCCTGGACGTCCATGGAAGACAACAGTGGTGGATGATCATAGGATCCTTTCCATGGTAAAGAAGAACCCCTTCACAACATCCAGACAAGTGAAGAACACTCTCCAGGAGGTAGGCATATCATTATCCAAGTGTAACATAAAGAGAAGACTTCACAAGAGCATATACAGAGGGTTCACAACAAGGTGCAAACTATTCATAAGCCTCAAGGATAGAAAGGCCAGATTAGACTTTGCCAAAAAACATCCAAAAAAGCCAGCCCATTTCTGGAACAGCATTCTTTGGACAGATGAAACTAAGATCAACCTGTACCAGAATGATGGGAAGAAAAAAGTATGGAGAAGGCTTTGGACCCATGATCCAAAGCATACCACATCATCTGCAAAAACATGGTGGAGGCAGTGTGATGGCATGGGCATGCATGGCTTCTAGTGGCACTGGGTCACTAGTGTTTATTGATGATGTGACATAAGACAGAAACAGATGGATAAATTCTAAAGTGTATAGGGATATATTGTCTGCTCAGATTCAGCCAAATTCAGCGAAGTTGATTTTTATTTATGATTTTGTTAATCTGTCCAATTACATTTGAGCCCCTGAAATAAGGGGACTGTGTATGAAAATGGTTGCAATTCCTAAACGTTTCTTATGATATTTTTTCTTCAGCCCCTTGAATTAAAGCTGATAGTCTGCACTTCAGTTGCATCTCAGTTGTTTCATTTCAAATCCATTGTGGTGGAGTACAGAGCCAAAATTATGAAAATTGTGTCAGTGTACAAATATTTCTGGACCTAACTGTATGTATATGTGTGTGTATATGTGTATTTGTATGAGTGTGTATATGTGTATATGTATATATATGAAAGAAGAATTCTGTGTGCCTGTCATACACACACCTAGGGGCGGCAGTACGGAGGAGTTATTCATGTCTCCTCTTACTGCCAGTCCTGGTGGTACGGGGGGGGAGTGATTTTGACAGGAGTGGGCAGGGGCCAAAGGTGGAGATTCTCCTCCCTCAACTTCTTCCTGAAAGAAAAAGAAAACATGGCTGACACACACACACTGTTAGGGACCAGGAACCAGACAGACACAAAAATGTAAAATGCAAAACATCTTTAGTAAAATAACAAAAGCAAACAAAGCAAAATCATGATCTAGGAGCATAAATCAAAAGACAAGCTGGGGTCAGGAACCAAGACAGGTACTCAGACAAGCCGGGGTCAGGAATACAGAGATCAGCGATGTCAGGAACACGCCAGGAGCCAGAAGGAACGTCAGAGGAAGCCAGGTCATGGACAGATAATCAGCAACTCAGGAGAATACACTTGCAGCCAGAATCAGACAGAAGTGAGCCTAGCTGCTTTAAATACCCTGGATGGGGTTGACTGATAAGAGGTGAGTAACCATGGAAACTGAGAGGTCAAGGCAGCTCGTTAAGCATCAGCTGACTCAGCCTGACCCAGGGAAGGAAAAGCAGCAGTAATCAACAGGCAAGTGTTAGACCAGATTAGTCAAACCATGACACACACACACACGCTGTGACACACATAAATATATACATACACACACATACCCCTGGATTTTTCTGCTGTGGGTCTTCTAGGGACTGAGAAGCACTTTACTATGCTGCTTAGAAGTATGTGGTAGTACTCAGTATGTGAAAAGGATGTAATTGAAGGAACTGAATGAGCGTGCTCACAACATGAAAAAGAGCTTTGGAGTACAAGAAACTTACTGGGAAGATGCAGAACATTAAAATGAGTCTGCTAAGCACACACACACACAAACACCACAGTGACCCCCACACACACACACTCTCACAGAGAAAATCAATGTATGCGTTTGTATGAGTATGTGTATATGTTTCGGTGTGCATGTGTTTGTATATTTTTGTGTGGGTGTGTTTCTCTAAGATACATATATTAAAACAATGGTTATTTAGAAATGTATCTGTATTTAAAGTTAGCTTTTTAATTTTTTTTTATATACAGGAATGCTGCATGTCAGGTTTAGAAATTGACTTATTGGCTCTGTTTTGTCAAAAAAACTACAGAAAAAAATATTGAAAATTATATGATATATACATATAAATATGTTTTGCATCTCTGCAAGATGTCGGCGCTATTACTCGCTGCCTGTCTGCCAAAAACATTCTATTTTCACTAATGCTGCAATTATACTTGAAAATAAGTCTATACATATCGCTATTATAATTATGATTTGAGGCTCAATATTAATGTGATGAAAGTTCCGCTTTAACACCAATTTCCAGTCTGTCTTCCTGAGTGTGATGTTGTGCGGTGTCTGCCCTCCTGCTTATGATGTCCTCCTGTGTGTGTGATGTCCTACAGTATCTGTCCTCCTGTGTGTGATGTCCTCCAGTGTCTGCCCTCCTGTGTGTCATGTCCTGCAGTGTCTGCCCTCCTGTGTGTGTTCTCTTGCAGCGTCTTGTTGCACTTTGTATGATGTCTTACAGTCTGTCCCTGTTTGTTTGATATTTTGCAGTGTGTGCCTTGCTGTGTGGTATCTCCTGAAGTGTCTTTCCCATTGTTTTATGTGATCTCTTGCAGTGTCTTTCCAGATTTGTGTGTGATGTCTTGCAGTGTTTTTCCTGGAGTGCGTGTGATGGGTTTTTGGCAATATGTCCGTCCCTTAGGTGTGCGATTAACAAGTGTCTTTGCTCAGTGGTATGCCTACTCATAGACTATATGCAAGTCATTTGTGCCTGTAGAGCACAGTGTGCAATGCACAGCCTTGTGGTGGTTGTTAGACTAAAGCTCCTCAAATTGGCAGGCGCTGATTCTGATGGTTATTGTAGGGAAAATAAAATAAAAGAAAAAACAACCAAGGATGTACGCAATTTGGTCGCCTCTCTTTTAAGCTCACTGTGTAAATGTTAGATGAGTACAGGGCATGTGGGTAGTATTTCAGTATGTGGTAGCCAGGATAGTGCTGTTGTTATCAGAACTGTTCACCATACCAAAAGGGGGTGGGGCTTAACCACAAATGGGGGCGAGACTTAACAGGCATGAAACAAGTGGTAAAAATAGGCGGGGGAAGGAAAACAATCTGACAGTAGCTATGGGAACAAACGAGCAATACGTTGCATACCCCTGTGGCAATCAAAGGGTTAAGAAAAAGAGAATCAGGGAGCACGGATTCTTTCCCAGTAAGCACTTAGTGAAAGAAATTGTAAAAGTAATGCAGAGGAAGCAGGCACACTGTGTGAGAGAAGGTGAAACCTTTGAGTGTCATGAGCCGGTGAGAAAGAGAGGCGGGTTATTATGGAGCAGGAAAGTGATGTAGAGAGTGGAAGTGTGGGTAATGACTGGTAAGGCTGCAGCAGAGGATGCAGGTTCAACGTGTGACAGAAGAAGGTTATGCTTTGCAGTCTCTGGCACCCCAAGGGTTTAGTGGACGTTGTCTGACAAGGAAGTGGGAATGAGGATAGGCGGATTATTATACTGCAGAAAAAAAATCCAGACAGTGGAAGTGTGGATACTAAGTGGTAAGGCAGCAGTGGAGGAAGCAGCCATAGTGAGTGACAGTCATAGTGGAGCTGGGGAGGCTTCCTCTGCACTGCGAGTGTCAGACAGTGCAGTAGTTTATTCCGCTGCTGTGCTTGATAACTTGGGCAGTAAGACAGACAGACAATAACGTGAGCCTTAGGTTTCCAGGCAGCAGGTGGTGTTCTCGTTCAGTGTTCATTTTCTGTAGGCCTGGATACAAGTGGAGTCCAGCAGTAAGGCATGGAGTGAAGAAAGCGAGCGGGGCATGTGTGTTTTTTACGTGCACCGAGGTGAAATGGCCATGTGTTTTCTGTGTGAGAGAGAGAGAGTGTATATGAGTGTCACTGTGGTTGTTTCTGCGTGTAGCAGCCTCGTTTTCATGTTCTGCATCTTCCCTGTAAGTTTATTGTATTCCAAGCCTCTTTTTCATGTGTGCATGCTCATTCAGTTCTTTCAAGTCCAAGCCTCCTTTTTACATCCTGATCACTACTACACAGTTCTAAACAGCCTAGTAAGGGCTAGTAAGTGCTTCTCAGTCCCGAGGTAACCCACAACAGAAAAATCCAGGGGGGTTACATGTATATATGTATGTGTGTGTATGTGTGTATGTATGTATATAGGTGTTTCACAGTGTGTGTGTATGTATGTATATGTGTCACAGTGTGTATTTGTGTGTGTGTGTGTGTTTCAGCCATGTTTTATTTTTCTTTCAGGAAGAAGTTGAGAGAGGGGAAACTCTTCCTTCGGCCCCTGCCCACTCCTGTCGAAATCATGCCCCCTCTGTATCTTCAGGACTGGCAGTAGGGAGGAGATGTGCCGCCCCTGGGTGGGTGTGACAGGCACACGGAAGTCTTCTTTTATATATATATATATATATATATATATATATAGTTAAATAATTTGAAAAAAGAACGCATTCATGGTGAAAGTGGAAAAATATATTCAATAAAATTACATATTGCACAAATCAATAGCAGCAACGAAGCTATATAAATATATATATATATATATATATATATATATATGTTTATTTATATAGATGTTAGACATGCACAGCACAAGAAAGTGTTCTCAAAGCCTATTTTAGCATGGAATCGTATTAGTAAATCCTCTCTACTGTATTTTTAAGATCAGGTGATCTCAAATTCTAACTTGAAGTTCAGACTATTAAAACAGGCATTAACATTTTTTAAAAATTGACATTAAACAACGGTAAGAGGTTTTGATGCTAATAGCTGCATTTTAACATTGTTACCTTTCAACAAAGACCATTAGAATAATTTTGTAGCATCAAGTCTACAGTCACACTGGCAATTTTAATGTGCTACAATGAAAAACTACTTGTGTTTATGATCACCTTTATTTTGCCTTTCCTTGGTGATCCCTTGGCAGTGGGTATGTGGGCTTAGTGGAGGTGTGACTGATGCCAGACATTAGTCGTATACTACTGGCTAATGCACACATGTGTCAGCCAGATATTGGCATTTGAGATGGACATCACAACTTACCATGTTACCATGTTGCTTGTGTGAAAGATGTATACAATTAGCCCTTATGCCATCAAGCCTGCTGCAACTTGGATGCGCTTAGTGCAGAATCTGTATAAGTTACAGCATTCCAGTGCATCATACAAGGTATAAATAATTGTGTGAACACCACCATTGGGTGCAGTATGTTTCATTCTAAAGTATTTAGCACTGCATTAGCTGTAATACAAAAATTAGAATTTTTGGGTTTAGAGGTAAAGAAAGTTGGACAAATCTAAATCTATTAACTAAAACATATTCCTCATCCATCTGCAGTGAAAACAAACCAAAAACACATTCTTCCTTTACATTTCTTCAAAGTAGCAACCCGAAGCCTTTATGGCAGCTGTTCAAACCTGGGGTATTCTTTCCATCAGATTGTTGATGGTTTCAGTATAATATTGTTCCACTGGTTTTGGAGTACCATAGACATTTTCAGTTAGTGAATGCAATAGACCAGTTGATCCTATAGGAATTTGATCGGGTGATGATCTTTTTGATCTTCTTTTGACTTTTATAAATGAGATTAATGTTATGGATCATTATCTTGTTGTGTGAAGCCTTTGCTGATGAGGCGGGTCCCTGAGGGAATTACAGGGTATTGAAAGATGCTGCCAAACTGTTTCTAATCCATAATTCATTCTGTTTTTAACAAAATTGCCTCCAAAGCAACCCAGGCCATGACAGACCACGACCTCACCTTGCTTGACTGGAGGTTTATTGCTCTGTGCTTTCTTTAATTCCCCAGGTATACAACAGATATAAGCATGCCACTTTGACCAAAACACCTCAAACTTGGATTCATTTGTTTATGCATAACAGTCCAGTTTTGGTATTTCTTGACCCAGGCTGGATTCTCATTCTTTTTAACCACTCTCAGTTGTGGCTTTCTGGCTTCCACAGGATCTTCAACCTGGCATCACAGAGACAACTCTTGACAATATCAGTGAATATGGGCTTATTTTTTAATTCCATCAGTTCAGCAGATAACTGGAGTGCTGTACATAGCTCATCCTGTTTACTGTGCACTAAAAGAAACTTATCTTCTTGTCTTGTTATCACTCACCACTGACCAGACCGTTGGCAGACTTCCAGTTTTACTATGCTTTTTCTGAGCCATCTGTATTCCCATGATGGATAACTTGATATTTTATGCTACTATTTGCATTGTCAAGCCTTCTTGTAGTAAAGCAACAATGGCAATGTGCTTTTCAATTGAGATCTTCTTTCTTGGAGGCATATGTATCTTCATTGCATCAAATCTTTCCAGACACTCAGAGGTGTAATTTTAAAGTGCAAAGGTCACCATTTTGGTTATCCTTTGGCATGCTGATGTGTGTGAGAACCACATCTGCTCGTTATATACTACTTGGCCACTGCTCTTGCTCCACTCCTACCCTAATATTGTTGAGTGCCTCTGTCACAGATAATGTCACTTTAAAGGTACCACTCCATTAAGACAAAACAGTTATTTTTCATTGTCCCTTGTGGGACAAATAATTGGATAGAGGGTCAGGATACTTGAATTTATGGAAAGTGGCTGATGTCAAGCAATAATTTATACGTAAAACCTGAAAATATATTTTTTCAGAAACAAAAAGTTCATATATTGAAATTAACGAGGGGTACTGTACACAAAGCTAAAGCCACCTCTGTGAACAGGCCCTAAAACATGAGATGGCAGAGGCACTAAGGTCAGAGAAACCTCTCAAATCACTATTATTCTGTGGAGCCCAAGCTCTCCAGTATGAAAAGGAGCTTCCATAGACTAAACGGGAAATGGAGTGATTTCTCTCATTGGAGTAACCACTCACCTTTTTATTGCTTTAGAGCATCTCCTTCCATTTGCTGTAATATATTTTACATTATTACATTATGTAGTTGCTAACCAAGTGTGAAATCCTATATAATTTGAACAAAACACCACTGACTTAAACGGGTGTTCAGAGATGATTTTTGTACGATCAGTCACTTTGGAACCTAGTGATTTACCCCACAGGAGGATTATTTATGTCTGTTGTAGTTAGCCAGGGGCATAAGATATGCAGTAAAAAGTCAGATTCTACATCATCCAGCATTTTTAATGTTGATCTAAAAATTCTCTTGTTTGGATCTGTGGTGATGAGCTCTTGCTGGACCTTAGCTGTCTATAAATATAAAAGATCCAGTGTTTGCTGTTCACAAACCCTAGAGAGGGAGCTAAATTGATATCTTACATACACGATCTTCTAGTATGCATATTTTCTGTGTCTCTATGGTCAAGGCAATTGCTGCATGGTTGAAAGACTATTTGAAGAATGCTTTATTAGCTTGGACTAAATTCCTCTAAACCCCTGGATATTAGAGAGGTTGCAAATGCAGAGACCTCGCTAGTATTCAATGGGTTAGACAGCTAAGAGAAATACTCATTAACTCTTCTTACACAGCAACAAATGGATTGAAATGTTAAACATGTCTCACTTATAATTGCTATCCTCTATTTTCTTACTTACCAACATAAGAAACCGTGTTGATCATTTCTCAAATTTTTCTAAAAGAAACACGTTTTTCATTACAAAAGACTGATCGTTCTATTACAATAAAATATTGTAGGTCCTTTTATAGCTTCATAAAACTGACACTTGCGGCGCTTTACTAATAAGCAACATCATTACTTATTGATTGTTCTGTCATACATGTATTCATTTCTTATTTAATACTGAATACTAAAGCACATTACATTTACACAGTGAGTAATGGGTATCTCAAATAAATATAACTGCTTAGAACTCAAATTGTAGCCAAATTGTTGAAATGACTGATGTTTCAGATTGATTTTCTGCTGTACTTTGCATGGTATATAAGTACCAGAGTTTTTGACTGCAGTTTTTAGGACAGTAATAAATTGTTAGAGCATAATTGAAATGATGTGTTTAAAATATTACATTAACCTAACATGACCTCTTGGGTTCTGTCCGCCGAGACAAGACAGGCTTCAAGCAGAACTATCACTCCAAATAAAGTGCCCCAAAATAGTTGTTCATATACTGATACACATAGAAGTACTAGTATTATACAGAATAAGTCCAGCGTTATTAAGAAACCCTACTTGATCCGAAATGAACATTCAGGTATCAGAGCAGAAATCTTGCCTTAGAGACATCTACGCTCCTTCTCTGTCCGTCCCAGTCTCCTCCAGGATTGGTGAGAAGGAGTTGCATTGTCCCTTAAGGTAACAGGAAGTGACTGATGATGCAGGCACACAGATGCCTCTAAAGCAAGAAGCCTGCCCGTCAGTCTCAGATCAAATAGGATTTCTTAATAATGATGGACTTATTCTGTATAATACTAGTATTTCTATGCTTATCGCTATATGAATAATAATTTGGGGGGCACTTTATTTGGTGTGATAGTTCCACTTTGAATACCACAGTGATATCCACACCACCACTTCATGCACATGCAAAGACAATGTTTGCAAAATATCCTTTTATTGGTTCCTTTTTGGGCAAGAGAAAGACTATGTTCTTTATTGTTCTTTCTTTTTCTTTTTATCCTTTTTGGTTTTATTTGTCATGTACTTTCCACTATATTTTTTATATATTTACACCAGGAGCTTGTCTTCATGATAAGTCCAGACAGCACAGAAATGTCCATAGCATTTTCTTTTTCATTCCTCACTCATATGCATAAGTGAGACTCTTCACTATTTTCATGCTGTGTCCACTGATCACCATTTTTGCGTTTGTTTCATTTTGATGTTAGGACCTGCCAAATTTGAAATTTTTGCTGCTATCCTTTTTTATGCTTGTAAAAAAAAATACTTGTAAAAAATAACAACAAATATTTATTAAAGTTCAGTATTTTACTAATTAACGCCTTAGGACCAGAAAAGTGTGCAGAACATTGTTTTGCAAAATATATATATCACAAGTTCTTCCTTTAATCAAGCACCCTTAGGACCTGTTCATTGGTGCATTAGAGAATTTTGCAGATTATAGAAGGTATAGGATTAGCGAGTTCCACATTAAAGAGAGCTGATTAGAGAATGTACTTTTAAGTATTTTTCTTGTACATTTATACTCTTTTGACTTTCTTTTACTTTATGTTGTGGGGTCTTCTCACCAGGTCAGAAAGCAAGCGACACATGCATTCCAAGGCTAAAGATTATGTTGTTCTCTTACTCCTTTAATCCATTCTTCCTTGCCTCAGACTAGGCTTCCTAAGGCATATGTCTCTCCTGTTCTGTTGTACACCACCACTGGGGTCTTCAACCACTGAACAGGAACCAGAATGAGTTAATGAGCTTATCTCTTTAGTCTCCTCTGTCCTCTCCTCTATTAAGGGGGCCCAGAGTTCTTGTTCTGTGGCTCAGCCTGCATCTCACATCATAGGGGATTCCCCATTTGAGAAATGTGAGTCTGATGGAGATAGTGTTTCTAAAGGCTATTGTGTCTGTTCTTCCTGTAGTTGAACTTCAGGCTTTGTCTTTGTCTTGTACTTCCTTCCTTTTGTCGGGCTCCCTCTTATAGACAGGAGCAGGAACTTTATCTGTTTGATGTGGTAAGTTGTTTGAACTACTATGTTCTTCTCATGCTGAAGTGCCTGCTTGTGGGCCAAGCTGCATGTAAGATTGCTGTAGCCTTCTGGGTTATGGTGACCATTTGCCAGGAGCCTGTTCTGTGGAAGGAATCTGTACCCTCTCAGTTCACAGCACATTCCATCAGTTTGGTGGGTCTGTTTTGGGCCTAAAAATTTCAGGTCACTGCTGAGCAGTTGTGTAAGGCAGTGACATGGTCATCTCTGCACACCTTTAGCAAGCATTGCCAGCATTGGATGGAAGGTTCTTCAGATTGTGGTGCCTGTAAAAGCATCATTCTTACCTTCTTTCTCAGATATCGGAACCTTGTTGGTACTTGTTCTTTTGTTGTTATTTTGTGTGCAAGTTCATAGACAACTGAAATTCATGTTGTGTTAATTTACTATAGCGGATACTGGTCTGAGATGGAGTTTTCTTTTTCCTTTTTCCCTTGATGGAATCTTGAAGCATAGCTTTAGTTTATCCCCATGGTTTCTGTGTTCAGCTTTGGATGTAAGAGAAAAGAGGATTTTATTAAACTTACAATTAACGTATTCTCTTAGTCCATGTGGTACACAGAACTCCCTCTTGGAGGAAAAAAAGACATTGTGTTAAGCTCCTGGGGAGACTTGTCCTTTTGGGGTCTCTGTTCAGGAGATTACCTTCTTTTCTTTTCCTTCTGTCTTTACCATGGCTCTCGAGTGTAAGAGAGAGAGGAAAGGAGGGAGTCTCAGAGACCCCATTTGGAAGTGCCCTGCCCTCCAGAGGAGGAGATTTTACCCCATGGTTCCTGTGATGCACATGGTCTAGGAGAAAAGGATTTAACTGTAAGTTCACTAAAATCCTCAATATACCATTGTGACATTTTGTACGTTTTTAAGAACAGTTTGTTTTTAATTATCCATCTTTTAAGTTTAATGAAATCATTCTGTAACATTGCCTCAGTTTGTCATATGTTTGGATTTTTAGTATAGACTATGGTGTCATCTGCATACACATGCTTAGAAAATGCTTTGTAAACCATGGGCAGATCATTTATAAACAGGTGATTATAAAAGTGGGCCAAAAACGGAAGAGCCTTAGGGAACCCCACATTTTACTTTGAACAGAAGAAAGCACTGTGAGCAATAGATACTTATACATTCTGTCTGATAAACAGGGATTGGAGAATGATTAGAGAATGATTACCCAATCCATACATTTTGGGATTATTTATCAGAATATTATGGTCTACTGTAAAAACCCCTTTGTAAAACCTAGAAAAATAAAATCAGTAAGTATACAACTTTCCATTCCACTCTGGATATCATTGCATACTTTTAGGGGGGCTACAACTGTTTAGGGATTTGTAAAAAAGCCAGAATGAAGTGAGGTGAAAAAGCTGGACATTCGCTAATACTTAACATTGTTGCTTGCGAACACATTACCAGTGCTTTAGATAATGTGAGGAGTAAGGATATTGGTCAGTAAGTTGATACCGAATTGTTGTCACCATTTTTGTAGATAGGTGCAACTTTGGCCAATTTCCAGGTTTTAGACATATACTTTGATGACAAGAAAGCATTTATTAGGGATGCCATTGGACGGGCAGTGCCCAAGACACTAAGGGCTCGATTTAAAGGCAGCCGTTAACCAAAAAAATCACTAACGGGTGCGTTAAGTGTCATGTTGCAATTCAAAGATCCGTCTAAACAACAGCTAACGGCAGTTGCACAATTCCTACGGCCGATACACTTACGTGCATTCAGACGCATGGAACAACATACCCCAGAGCTATTCAAAGGCTTGCGGTACTGATAACGGCTGAAAAAAAGACACACCTAACGGCTAAAAGTTAAGACCCACTTCTCACACACGTTAGACACTTAACGGCCAAAACTAAACACCCGTTACAGAGGAAAACACACAAAAGGCTTACCGCACAACCATGTAAATGGGAAAATTAACCCGTGCAATGCCAAAACAACACAAAAACATGCACACACAACACAAATCACTACACACAAAACAACAACCAACACCACAGGAACAATGACACACAAAAAAACAACAACACAACATGGCACGGAACAATGGGGGTCATCACACAAAGCGGACCCTGCAAATACAAGCTCACCTGGGAAACATCAACACGCGACCTGCACCCCACAACTGCACGCCCGCAAATGGCACACACAGAACAAGCACAACACACCACATCTTATAACACACACACACCTGCAAACACTTACCTGGACACAAACAACTCACCATTGGTCAGCACTCACCTCATCACCACACCTACACAACGCCCTAGCAAGTACTTAAAGGGACAACTCAACACACTCACTTGTGGCTTGTTTTCCACTCAGGGAGGGAGAGAGAGAGATAGACAGAGAGAGAGAGAGAGAGAGAGAGAGACAGAGAGAGACAGATAGATAGATACAGATAGATAGAGACAGATAGAGAGAGCAAACAGTATGTTGGGTTACATATTGTTGCGAAGACTGCGTAGAAGGCGTGCAAGGGAGAGAGCTAGGGAACATCAGCAAACCCCAAGCACGCCTCATCAACAGCCTTCACCTGTTGCAAGTGAGGAGGCTCTGGCTCACCAGCCACACAGGAGTCCATCCCCACCTGGAGGGCACAGGATGTATAGACGACCACCAAGGCCCAGGGTATACCGCCCAAGGGTCACACTCTTTGGAATGGCTGATGACGAGGTCATTGATCGCTACAGGTTGAGGCCTGACAGCATCATTGCCTTGTATGAGGTCATCAAGGAGCAGGTGGATCCCATCTACATCCACAACCATGCCCTAACTGGCCTGCAGAAACTACTCTGTGCCATACACTTCATGGCAAGCGGGGCCTTCCAGTCCACTGAGGGTTACGCATCTGGCATGTCACAGGCCACATTCTCCAGAGTGCTGGCCCAGGTCCTGCCAGCCCTCAAAATCAAGGCCAGTACCCATATACATTTTCCCACCACCGACATGGACTGGATACACGTCAAGCAGGCCTTTTACGCAAAGGGAGGCATGCCCAGGGTCATGGGTGCTATAGATTGCACCCATGTCCGGATTAAGGCCCCAGCACGTGACGCACAGATATTCATCAACAGGAAGAACTTCCACTCCATCAACGTGCAGATGGTGTGTCACAGCAACATGAGGATCGTGAATGTCTGTGCAAAATATCCTGGCAGCACACATGATGCATACATTCTACAAAACTCCTCAGTCCACAGAGATTTTGAGAATGGAACCTTTACAGGGGGATGGCTACTGGGTGAGTTCACAAAACAAAATCACACCACATACACAGGCGTACACACCACTCAGCTCAGCATGCACCTGACCCACACCTACTACGTCCACCACACAAAACATCATTCACACAACATGTGCTCCCTGTTTCACCATGTCACTCACATTACACAGGTGATGCTGGCTATGGATGCAAGTCCTGGCTACTGACCCCTCTGGCCAATCCCCAAACACATGCCCAGGAAAGCTACAACCAGGCTCATGCCAGAACCAGGAATGCTATTGAGCGGACATTTGGGCTCCTCAAGTCAAGATTCCGATGTCTGGACCACTCTGGGGGAGCACTGCAGTATGCACCGGCTAAGGTGTGTGACATCATTGTGGCGTGCGCAATACTGCACAATATCGCAGTGGACACCAGGCTGCTGGAGCACATCCCGGACCCCCCCATACAGGAAGTGCCCATGGACATCGGGCATGTGGAGGAGACCATGAGAGGGGCACAGATCAGAGACAGGCTCATCACGGAATACTTCACCTGTGAGTATAACACAGGCATGCAAACAATCCATGCAAGTCCCCCAGCAGTCCTGTGACACTAACCACACTGCACATTTTGTTCTGTCTCACCCCACAGGAACAGTGACACAGCACTGCACTGGCAGTGGACGTGGAAAATTGTGTGTGTGGACTCAACAACCATCCTCCATTCCACTCTCCACGTTGACATACAGACCCCAAGGATATCACGCACACCCCCAGGAGAAACAAGGTACAACATATTACCCATGTTCATCACCTTACACGGCTTGATTGACAGCAACTAACTGGATATGCCATGATTAGAGCCTGAACAACCATGCTAGCCCAGTAGTGAAAGAGTATTATCTAATGATTTGCATGAGAAGGGACATCAGACTCAATATGGGACCTGTACTGTGCTACAGCTGAGAAGAGCAGCACAGGGGTGGATGTACAGTGGTATGGGCACACAATGTAGAGGTCATGAGACGTAGATCAGATTACCACGGACTCCATGCAGACCTGTGAGTGTGCAGACGTATGTGCCCCTGACATGAATACACACATCAACAAATGTGTCCTAACAGTTCCATGGAACAAATGACATTGGGCTGCCACTGTCACTTTCACAGTGGCAGCACAATGTCATTACTTCCATGGAGCTCTCAGAACACTTGTTAATGTGTGTATACATGTCAGGGGCACATATCCCTAGGACTGATGCACATGTCCTTAGTTCCCCACAGAATTGGTTACAGATGAGTACACAACACATTGTCAAGCAATGGTTTGTGCACTCACCTGTAACTGTGAAAACTGAGGGGATGAAAAAGACTAAATTGTTGTTGCTTGATGATCAGTTCAGGTCTACTGCTCCAAATCCTGTCCTCTTGTCCCGCAGGCGTCCGTAACATGATCCATCCTTGAACTGAAGATCTTCCATGTGACTGGATTGATGTCTTGACAACACCTTCATGAAGATCACCCCTTGCTGTTTATGGTGATGTTGTTGGTGATGCAAAGTTTGACCTGAGGTTCACACAAACCTCTACTGGAACATTCTCATAGAGACACAGAAAACACTAATTCTTGAGTGTTTTAACCTGTACAGTCAGGATGCTCAGCTACAGAGTTGTCAAAACTCATGGACAACACATGAGCAGGGCAGCAGTGTTACTGAAGTATTACAATTTAGTTTCAAAGTACATTTAGTGTTCTCATACAGGTGTTCAATGCATATAGGCAATACACACACAAAACACATGTACATTCTAATGTACTTTGAGACACAATAAAGATGAACCATCACCATTCTATCTGTGTCTGTAGGAGGATATATTTGAGAACACATATGTCAATGTGTTACCACACCCAGGGTAGAGTATGCCCCATACATGGAAAGGCAACACCCACATCACAGGAGTCCACCACTTGTTTGCCAGTGACTGGACTCTGTGATGTATCCATGCAAACAGATGATGGTGGCAGTGATGCACCAATGTGTTGTGGGAGTGATGAAGAGGTGATACAGGGGACATACTTCCACAGTGAATACCTGTCCACAGTATCTGTATTGCTCAGTATAATCCATGTTCGGAGATTTTGCTCCACTTTGACATATCTCAGTACATGGGCTAACGAACAACCAGACTAAGTGGACATGTGTTATCACTGGTGAAGTCTGTTACACCCTTAGGGAAACAGCAACTCAACTTACAGGAGACCCCAATGCTCAGCCCAGGATATCAATGTGTGTGCTACACGTTGAAATCCTAGGTTAAAAACATTGGCTTCTTCAGTAAGTCAGTTGCACAATGAGTGTGTGAATCCAAGACAACATGGATACATGTCCCATTTATCTATCCTGCTTATAATGTCCCTGCTAAATCACAGAGCTGTTTGTCTGGTTATCCCATTAACCCACTGAGTGCAAGAGTGGTCCCCAACGCATTTCTTGACAATGCGTTGTCTACCACTCTGGCACTCAAAGGGTTAAACACAGCACATGATGTAGACAAATGTTCAGTGTTGTACAATTTGTTGTGCTAAGGGGTATGTTTTGTTGTTCAAATTCAACACACAACACCGCCATATAACACAGTGGTGTAAAATGGCTCCAGGGATGTATTACAAGTTGAATTTGTACAACGGTGTGTGTGTGAACCCATGTTGTAGCATCCCACTAACATTTCACATAGGCAGAGGTTGTGTTCACTGCATTGTATGGCAATGCATTGGAGACAACCCTGCCACCCAATCCATAACTGAAGACACAACAGATCAGACTGGAATTAAAAAAAAAATGTTTTCTTTATTGAGGGGAAACTTAACAGGTTGGGCCTTTCATTTTTTCTTCTTTGGGTGGGGGGCCTTAGCCTGGGTGCCAGAGGTGGATGCCCTTGTGGATCTCCTGGTAACCCTCTGCCCCCTAGGTGTTGCTTCAGGGGTAACACTAGAGGGGGTGGTGGTTGCAGTAGACCCCTCAGTGGAACGCAAGTTCTCCCTCTCCATCCTCAGGTTCTCCCTGCGGTTTATCTCCCTCAGCTCCACAAGGACCTGTGTTAACATGTCCATCACACCAGTCCTGAGCTGCTGGAGTAGTGTATTCCCCCTGGACACCTCCGACTCCAAACCTTGGATCCTGCTCTCCAATTGGACAATGTTCCTCCTGGATTGCCTCCTGCTCCTGGTGATATTGCTGTCAGTACTCCTGCTCGACCGGAGTAGTCTCCTCTGAAGGGCCATACACTCCGCCTCCATCCCTGTGAGGCGTGCGGTGCTGGAGGTGGATGTGCCCGGTGTCCCTGGTGCTGCTGTTTCTTCCTCTGCTGCTGAGGGTGCTGTTTCTTCCTCTGCTGCTGAGGGTGCTGTTTCCTCCTCTGCTGCTGAGGGTGCTGTTTCCTCCTCTGCTGCTGAGGGTGCTGTTTCCTCCTCTGCTGGAGGTGCTGTTTCCTCTGCTGCTGGAGGTGCTGTTTCCTCTGCTGCTGGAGGTGCTGTTTCCTCCTCTGCTGGAGGTGCTGTTTCCTCTGCTGCTGGAGGTGCTGTTTCCTCTGCTGCTGGAGGTGCTGTTTCCTCTGCTGCTGGAGGTGCTGTATCCTCTGCTGCTGCTGAGGGTGCTGTGGCTGCTGTTGGAGTGGCTGGTGCAGATGATGGGCATATGCCCACCACATCAAGTGATGCAGAGCTGCCCAGAGATGTGTGTGCTGGTGGAGGTGTGAATATGTCCCTGGGTAGGGGGCGCTGGGGCTCACCAATCAGGCCCAGGTGTGTGTAGTCCAGTGGCCAAGGGTCATATGGTGGCCACTGATAGGTGGTGGGACCCCACCTTGGATCATACCTTGGGGCATGCTGTGGAGCCATCCAGGAGGGTGGGTTGATCTGGGAGGCATATGGCCCATATTGGGTGTTGGCCACTGTCCCTGGCAGCCATTGCCTCCCTGGCGGTGGTGGTGCTGCTGATGGAGGGTAGTAGCTGGTGGAGGTGGATGGATGTGTCCACCTCTCCTCCTGTGGCATCCAGCCACTGTACTGGGGAGGTGCAGCTGGAAAGGGTGGTGCAGCCTGTGGTGGTGCAGCTGGAAGGGGTGGTGCAGCCTGTGGTGGTGCAGCTGGAAAGGGTGGTGCAGCCTGTGGTGGTGCAGCTGGAAGGGGTGGTGCAGCCTGGGGTGGTGCAGTAGGTGGTGATGCAGCCTGTGTTGGAGGGGATGGTGATGGTGGGTAAGGTGACCACCGGCTGGTCCCCTCCTCTGTGTCCTCCTCACTGGGGGGTGACATAGCCTCCTCCACTGTCTCCTGCTGGGCTTGACGGCCGTAAGCTGTGTGGAGGAAGAAGATGTTGTGATTAGTGACCTTAGCCATATGTTTGTGGAGACAATTCTACTTTGATATGTGTTGAAGAAAAATATATGTGTTTGTGTTAATCCCCCTGGGTAAACAAGGGTACTCCCACTGCTGAAAGGTGTTTGAGTTATTATGGGTGAAGGTTTCATTTTGAGGTGCAATATCACAGTGGCCAGAAATAGTACAGTGGGGCTGTTGCTACACCCTCCCATGTAGATATCTGGTCCCTGTACCAGAGCTGTCCATATGATTGTGTAGTAACAGCACCACTGTACAATATCAGGCCACTAGGATATTGCCCCTGACATATCCATGTCTGAGCTGTGATACCTTTTGCATCAACACACCTTTCAGCAGTACGAATACCATTGTTTAACTCGGGGGGGGGGGGGGGGGATCCAACAACATATATTTGTCTTCACAACTTGTAGGGATGGCTATCCCTCCAGGGGGGTGGCAAAGGTTAAGTCCACCTTGATGTCAGATTGTAGACATTGTGGGAACAGATGTTGTTCTCTGTTAGTCCTATCCCTCCTACCCTCATGGTTGTTCAGATAATGCTCTATGTGACGGATGTAGATTTCAGTCATTTGTCTACACGAGGGATTTTCAGCAGAGACAAAATCAACCCATTTAGAGAACAATACTTAATTGGAATGGTGTACAGGGTGTGCATGATTTACAAGCACACTCTGTGGACCATTCCAAAGAGGTATTTCTCTCTATATGTTGTGACTTTGGCTCTGCTGAAGAGCCTCCGTGTGGTCAAATGATGGATATCTTCACCTGTCACATGGAGCAATATCTGTATAACCATGAGTGTTGGAGGGATGGGACTTAGATCAAGACACATCTGTTAACGATGGCAATGATATGACATCATGATGACATTACCCATTGCTATCCCATTACAGTGACACACAAGTAGAAATGGTGATATATGTATGTGGATATGTACCCTTCATATGGATGGAGTAATATCCTTCCAAGATGTGATGCCAGAGAGCATTTCATTAGGTGTGATTGCCTTACTGGCTATATATGTGCACCCATCCAACAAGACATTGTATTGATATGATGGATATGAACATACCTCGTATATCCCATCTACGTAGGGTGTGATATACTATGTATGTGTATTTGGATGGTAGCAATGTAGGTTGATATGTGATGGGTGCACATATCTGGCCAGTAAGGCAATCACATCCAGTGAAGTGATCTCTGTGTTCACATCATGTTGGAACATATTTAGTAACATTTGAATCCTAAGGGCAACAATCCAGCCAGTAGTGAGGGATATCTTTGATTGAGGCCTGTTTTTTTGTCTGTGTATGAGCCCATCCATCCTTCTGTGTGAGGCAACCGTACTCAGTCCTAGATATCCATCAGTCATGGCCTGTTGGTGACCAAGGTACAATGTTTGCTATTTGTTTACCATATGTATCCTGCATAGAGATGCTGGTGTACCATCGATCCATGGCATCAGCACCCCTGTGGATCCATGTGGGAATCAGATATGGGATATGTCATTTCAAGTCAGAGTAAATGATTGCAGCCACAACACCAATGCCTACTTTTTCCAGCTTGAATTCTGTAAAATAGTTTTCGGCCTGTGTGTTGCACCTACAAGCATTTATTCTGTGTGACACTGTGATGTGTGATCTGATGCCCCCTTTTGTGATTCAGTAAGCGGTGATGTTGAACCGATGACATGAACATGATGGTGACTTCTCCAGTGATCTCCTTTCCCCATTTCCAGTGTTTTCCATGGAGTCTATACAATGGGACCCTATGAACTTGATTCTTGTTTTGGCATATTCTCCATGGACTAACACTGGTACTGGTGAAGTGAGGGTGTGTGAGGGTTACTTTGTGTCCACCATGTGTTTGTCACCGCTTAGTGAATGTCCCCTGTGTAGCATGTGATCGTTGTCCTATTGACTTGTTTGTTGTCAGGTTAACCCCTTGAGTCCCAGAGGGGTTGCCAATGCATTGTTGATCGATGCATTGATGATCCCTCTAGCACTCAAGGGGTTAGGGTGGGGGTGGGGACATGGGTGACATTGTGTGTGAACAGTGATGATCTATGACAGTCGACAATTTGAAAATGAAGGTTTGTGTATTGTGTGTAATGAGCACAGCGACAGGAGGGTTGAAGTAGGACTTTGACAGGTTTGTCCCAAGTTGGACGTTGCCATTTGTCCAGGTGTTGTGTCCTTTTTTTAACCCTCATGGTGCTGTGTTGGTGCAGTTGTATGGCTGAGTGATGGCCATGTGTTGAGGTGTGAGTGTGTGTGCAGCTGGTGTTGGTTGCTGTAGTGTGTTGTTCTGTAGTGTTGCACTTACCGGTAGTGTGGAGGCTCCTCTCATCCCCAGTGTCAGTTCCTCCCACGACCCCCTCGATCATGGTCGGGGACATGTTCTGCCGCACCATCTCCTCCCAGCCGCAGAATGTGATGGGCACAGATGGGCCACCTCCGGTGCCTCGGGCTTGCTTGGCCATGTCAGACATCTTGTTCTTGACCACCCTCCGGCAGTCGCCCCATCTCTTCTTCACAGACTCCACGTCCCGCCTGCATGTTGCCACCGCGTTCACCCGGCTGCAGATCTGGTTCCAGGCTGCCTTCCTCCGCGCTGCCAGGCCAGGGACCTTTGCCGTCGGGTGGAGAACACTCTGCCTCTCCAGGACAGCTTCCACAAGAGCCGTGTTCTCCTCCTCACTATATCTGGGATCCCTGATCCTGCCCTCATCAGCTCCGGCATGGGAGGATTCAGAGCCGGAGTGCCCTGCCTGGTCTGACCCTGCCTGTGTGGGGTGCTCCCCAGGAACTACCCCTCGTCCCACTGCAGGTTCTGTCCCTGTCCTGCGTGTTCCTGCTCTGGTGGGCCTGGTCCCCCTCCGCCCTGCGGATCTCCCTCTCCCACCCCTGCTCTGCTGAGGGATCCCCTCCTGACCTTCCTCCTCCTCCACTACTCTCCCCATCCCTCTCTCCTGTCCTCCTCTCCTTGACATCACTCACCCAGTCACACCCAGGCACTCCCACAGGCCCTCACAGACACACTCGATCCAGTCACTCTCTGTCACACACTTTCACTCCCAGATTCACACTGTCAAAATAAAAAGTAAAATGTGTAAGGTGTTATGAAATAAAAGGACTATGTGTATGTATGTGTATGTGTTTGTGTTTGTATGTGTGTATGTAATATGTGCAAAAGTGTGATATGTGTATATATAGTGCACCTCTCTCCTCTCTCCAAACTGCAAAACTCCTCTACCTCCAATGAACGCGCCTCTCTCCCTCTCTCTAATGACTATCCTCCGCTCCTGGGTCCTGATATCTGGCTCTGAAGAACTCGATAACAGACAGTGTGTGGCGGTTATTTTTGGGTATATATAGGTGTATTTGAAGTTATTTGATACATTGGGCCTTTGGGATTGGATGTGTGTTTGAATTTGTTTTGGCATCAATCATGGTTGCTTGACAACGGCAGCCGTTATGTTACATGTTGTTTGGAGCTCAGTTATCGTGTGATTTGTCCGCCCGTTGTGCATTAACATGAGCGACAACGGGTTTTGTGTTACGTGTTTTTTGTGTGCCTACGCTCGATAGCTATTCTTGTAGAGTAGCTATTGAATCTGCCGTAACTCCTGTATTATTTGCGAGCGATGTGCCTTTTTCACTTAGCGGCTGGTTTAACGGTTGCCTTTAAATCGAGCCCTAAGCTTTTGTAACTTTCACTGACTAATCCCCGTTTAACAGCAATTTAGATGCTAAATGAATGCACAAAACATACCAGGAGATACACAGCTCTTATTTCAAGAGAAATTCTGAGGAAATATATAGAACATGCAGCATACAAAATGTGAGATGATTCTGGGAATGAACAGCTGCACAATGGCCTGTCCTACGGCTAGTCACCACTCAGAAGCATCACGTTTTAGCTCTCTCGTGCAGCTAAAATTTCCATGTACATATTAGACTAATCCCGCCCAAAAGGGCGGTCCAGTTCCAAAATGACAGGCAAGGAGGTAACATATAATGGTCTGTATCCTAAGATAGATCAGTGTTACTTTACATATTATTTCAAATAAAGTGCAATCACACCCACAGTGCAGATATTAAATGCTATTAAACTATATACACAATTAATCAGTTTATGTCAATTCAGTTTACTTGTGCAGTTCTTTCAATAATGTTAAGTGAAATGTGCCTTTACAGTCTTTACTTGTGGAAGCATAAAATAACTGTGAAAGAAAAGACAGAAACTGTGCATAAACTGACAAACACAGAGGTTACATGTATTTCTTTAGCTATGAAAGGATAGGGCATCTGGAGCAGTGCTGGGGTCTGATGGTAAATTCTTCTTGTGGTATAACCCTCTGTATGTTTCTATTTCAATTCTGTATCACCATCTGGTTCTGAAATCCAGTTGGTATAAAGTTCCCATTTATAAATTGCTCAAAAATTGATTTCATTACTTAACCAAACAAACCTGTTGGTGGGCGGGTTCTACAGATTTCAGAGTAGACAACTCCTTCATCAGGTCCCTCAACCCCAGGACTCTGAAACACATATGACCTGTCCACCCATCCACAGGTTATGTTAATGACCATAGATCCTGAGAACATTGTTTTATATGGATGAAGTGTTTGGTTATGTCATGAACTTCATATTGAGCAATTTCTACTTCTGAATTTTACACTGATTGGATTCCAGAGCCATATGGTAATACCCAATTGAAGCAGAGCTACACAGAGAGATTAATCGGCAGAGAGTCAACATCAGACGCCAGCACTGTTCCAGAAGCCCATTCCACTCATAGCTGATGGGCATTTTGTAATGCTGATACTGCAGAGAGACCTGTAGCCTCTGTGTTTTTTCACACTGTGAAACAGTTGTTTTGAACCAGAATGCTCCACTTCTACCTTGTACGTATGCCCGCATTGTGTTGGTTTTCACTGGATCTTTTGGTGGAAGGATGTGATGTGTTAGTGCATACCTGTATTGATACACTACCAGATGTACCCCCACAATTAACACCACTTTGCCTATTGATATATATACCTATTTTGGACATCAAATAACTTATATTTTATAAAGATGCTCCTCCATTTTCCCAAACAACAAACGCATTGGTGTTATTTGATGCTTTTAACATGTATGTTGGTCATTATGTATACCACTATAATGGTCCTATAATGTGCTGAATAACAAACAGTTCTAGGGAGCAGTATTTATTGGCTGTCAAGGATGGAAATGGCCTATCATAATATATCTGAGACCAAGCTGTTCTAAAGAACAGTATATATACTGGTTGGCAAAAGAGAAAAAAATGTTGGGGCTATTCATGCATACACTTATGTACATTCACTCTTTAACTGAAACTCTTTAAGTTTTAACCCCTGTGGGGTTTGATTTTGTATTGTTGTTGAAAAAAATTATCTGTTGACATTGATACAGTAAGATGCTAAATGTTATTTCAGACCACACAGAGGAAAATGGTGATGTTCAGACACAGGTAAAAGCTTTACTTGTGATGCGAACCTCTGAACAGACAACTTTGTGCTCATTTGTTCTATGCTCAGCCAAGCGACGTAAAACATCTCCAGCTTTGCTATATTTTTTCCTTCCCCTCTACTAACCATGCCTGAAAAAAGGGTTTTAGAATACGCAACCGGATTTCAGAATGTTTTGTATTAAGGAAAATACTACAGTTCCGATCTCCTATGTGTGCTGCTGTAAAGTGCCAAAAGTTAAACCTACTGAAAAAGATCCTTAAAGTGATAGTATCTCTTAATATGAAATTAAATATATTGCAAGGTTTATCCTTCTTATTAAAACAAGCAGGATACTCTGCACTGTAACCCCTGCAATATATATTTCTCTTCCAGTGTGGAACACAGGAAATTTGGAGTAAAGTTCCCCTCCTCAAGAGGTCAGGTCACTTCAAAAAAGGCAGGGACTTTGAGGCGGAGAGTCCCTTCTTTCCCTCAGATTTTACCCCTGCCCCTCAGATTCAAATGACCTGGCTTTAGGAAAGGGCAAGCTGGCACTGTTCTCTTAGTTTTTAGCTTTATTACTACTTTCATTTAGGTTATTTTCCTGTTTTTGGTGCCTTGCACCTTTAAGAACAGGAGCCCGCGTGGCGGCCATCATTGTTCCTTAGGCATACATGGCAAATCTTTACAAGGATGTATCTCTGCTCCTGTTTCACCTGCAAGGGTCAGAGTTGACTCACAGCAAATTACTGACCATGCCCTGTTGTATGGTCAATGTGGGACAGTGTTCAGATAACTAATTCTTCCATTTTGAAACAGTTGGAGACCCACCATTTGTTTATTGTCTGCAATGGAAAATAACACTACCCAGAATTCACATTCCTTCAGGCTTACTTCTGAGGACAGGGTGGTGCTTTGATAGCCATCATACTACTCTTATTGCATAGGCTTTTCAGCTTAACCCTTTGCTGTCAGACAAGTACCTTTTTAGGTATCTCTGTGTACTTTATCATACTTACTACTTTGGACTACTTTGTCCTACTTCAGAGGGGTTTTCTCTTAACATGTCTGTTCCCAAGGAACTCCTGGGGAAAGCCAGACCTAAGGATACAGGGGCCACTTTAACCACTCTAGCACACTATTTCTCATGTCAAACTGGGCTTCCATGAGAATATTCAGGCATACTATATCCCACTTGCACTGTAGCCCCTACTGCTCCTCCAAAGCTATCCCTTGCAGAGCTAGTTTTGGTTAAGTCTCAGATGTCTTCATTAGCTTCTATTCTTTCAACTATTTCAGGGGTTCTCCACTTTTGATGTCCCATGCCCTCTATCAGACACGTTGGCCTTGTCTGTGGGGTTGATCTCATTTGGTTGGAGACTCTTCTGCAGAGGAGCTTGACACTGATGGGGAATACATGGATTCTTCCTATGCCTATTAGGATGAACCTTGCCCCCCCCCCAGCTGTGGTGCTTATCAAGACCTTGCAGGTTTCTGATACAGGGTCTTCTTCACTGGACATCTTCCAACCATGTAAGGGGAAATCACTCTTCATCTTAACCCTTTGAAACAGTTGGAGACCCACCATTTGTTTATTGTCTGCAATGGAAAATAACACTACCCAGAATTCACATTCCTTCAGGCTTACTTCTGAGGACAGGGTGGTGCTTTGATAGCCATCGTACTACTCTTATTGCATAGGCTCTTCAGCTTAACCCTTTGCTGTCAGACAAATACCTTTTTAGGTATCTCTGTGTATTTTATCATACTTTCCTACTACCTTGGACTACTTTCTCCTACTTTAGAGGGATTTTCTCTTAACATGTCTGTTCCCAAGGAACACCTGGGGGATGCAGGGGCCCCTTTAACCACTCTAGCACACTATTTCTCATGCCAAACTGGGCTTCCATGAGAATATTCAGGCATACTATGTCCCATTTGCACTGTAGCCCCTACTGCTCCTCCAAAGCGATCCACTGCAGAGCTAGTTTTGGTTAAGTCTCAGATGTCTTCATTCCTGTGGCATATGCAGTTGCCCTTTAGGATCAGGCTGGTAAGCTCTATTAATGCATTTTGTGGCCACTGGGGTTGCCCTGCGACCAGTTTTTGCAACAGCATTGGTTACTAGAGCCATACCTATCTGGAGTGAACAGCTTGTCAGATGCCACTGGGGGGATGTTTCTAAAGAGGAATTGCTAGTCATGCTAGCCAATATCATGAAGGTCAATGCATGCCATACGGAGGCGACCTTCAATGCTGCTAGGCTTTCTGGAAAAACTTCAACCCTTTCAGCAGCTGTGCATCTGGTGGCTCAAAATTTGGTTTGACAAGCCCAGCTAGCCAGTCTTTACCTGTAGGCAGTGTGACTGTTTTTTTTTCAAAGCTCATGGAAGTCTTCTTTGATGGACCAGTTGGTCTTACGGGTTATTTTGGAAGGGTACTACATAGATAACCGATTCTTTTTTCCCAGAGTTCCTTGAGATTCTGTTTGGGCACATCTTTTTTATAGAAGCAGTATCCTCCCTGTTGGTGACAGCAGTCGCCTGCATAAATCACCAAGGAGGAACCAGAAGCAAGTCCACCTGGGCAGAGATGTGGGAACTTCTTCAGTGTGCAGTAGCTTACATCCCAGCCATCTCTGCAGTTCACTTTCCATTGGAAAACCTGTTCGCCAACATCTGGATCCTGGAAATTGGGAACTCAATCAGCGTGTTCATACAGATTATACATAGCAGTTTTTTAGCTGTGGATCTCATGGCATCTCTGGAAAGTTTTACTTTTTGGCACCAAGGAAAAGGACCCTGTAGTGTTTTTGATGGGTGGGATGTACATTCCATGGAACTTTCAACTAACTTACTTGCTTCGATGATTCACATTGTATCAAGGAAGATCAAGATGAAGAGGGCTCAAGCCATTATGATCGCCCCCTTTTGGCCCAATAGTCCTCATTTTAATTTCTTTCTTCTGTTTCTTTGCATTTCCTGTTGCTTAAGATGGACTTCCTTTTGGCCAATGGTTCTGTTCACAGAGTTACTGAATTATAAGCTCTGTCTAAACCCTCCTTCCTGGTCTTTAACCATGACAAGGTGATTTTTTCATACTCCCAGAGGTTTTTTGCCCAAGGTAGTCTTGGATTTTCACACCAATCTTCTGTTTGCCCTGATCCTTCTACGAAGCAGTAGCAGGTGCTCCATCTGCTTGACATGGCACATTGTCTTAAGTACTATGTTCATTGCATGCAGCATTTCAGGAAATCAGATTATATTTTTGTCATTCCTGAAGGCCCCCGAGCAGGTCAAGCTTCCTCCAAAGTAACCGTTACTTCTTGGATCAACGCCACTATCCAACAGTCGTATGTGGTCTGTAAAAAGCCTGTTCCTTTCAGAGTCAGGGTACACTCCAGTAGTTCTGTGGGTACCTCTTTGGTCTACAAGAATCAGGTATCTGCTGAACAGCTGTGTAAGGTGTCGACCTGTTCATCTTTGCTACCTTCACCAAACATTACAGTGTCAATGTCCTGGCCTAAGCTGAAGCCAGCGTTGGTGGGAAAGTCCTTCAGGCAGTAGTGCCTGTTTAGGCACTTATGTATTAGTTGTTTTTCCCTTTGCAGAGTTGTGAACTCTGTTGGTTCTTGCTCAGTTGTTTGGTGTGCATGTTTGGTGTCCGTTGACACCTGAGGTTTATATAGTACCAGTTAGTCATGGGGAATACTTCTCTCCAGTGGGAGAAGGTTTTTCTTTTCCTCCCGGGAATCCTGGTGGATTCTTTGATATATTCCCATGGTTCACTGGCCATAAGAGAAAAGAGGATTTTAGTGAACTTACAGTTAAATCCTTTTCTCTTAGTTCATGCGGAACACAGGATTCCCACTTGGAGAAAAAAACATGCCCCTGGGCAGAGCGGTCCTCTTTGGGTCTTTATTTAGGGGTTTCCTTCTTTTTCTCTCTCTTTCTTGGTTTCTCTCTACTACTTTACTATACTTAAAAGTATAGAGCGGTTGAAAATATGGTTGGAAAGAAAAGAGGCTCCTGAACAAAGGCTCTGCCTTTTTTTGAAGTGCCCTGCCCTCTGGAAGAGAGGAACTTTGCCACATGCTTCCTGTGTTCCACATGGACTAAGAGAAAACGATTTAATGGCAAGCTCACTAAAATCCTTTTATTTTTCAATTTTAAGTGTCACTTTCCCTTAAAAAAACATCATGGAGAACATGTTTTTCACTGTAACTGAAAATCAATTAAACCAGGGATGTTCTAACCAAGGCCCAGTAACCATTGATGGGCCTTGGACATAATCAAGCAAATTCAACTAAATAACTAAATGTTGCGAACTGAGAAACTTAATACTTTTCAATTCTTAGCAATGAGACAAACGTATGTTAGTTGATAACCTAGTTATGAATTGCATAAAGTAGTGTGTAAAATCTATAGTTTTGTGTCTGACAGCATGCTTGGTATCCATGTTATGTCCTGGTGTCTGGCCCTTGATTTCTTGCTATTTTGTCATTCAGGATCTTAAGAGAAAAAAATATTATACACCCCTGAAATAAACATACGTAGTCTAAATTTTAAGAGTACATTAACACTTTGTGTGACAAAGGGGTGTCCAGTTGAGGGCAAAGCAATGTGTTGGACATCTCTCTGGCACTCAAATGATTAAGTCAGTTATTGCAGATTACAAATGTTTGTGTTGATGGCTTCTCTGTTATTCTGATATGCGACACAGAGATAACTTTTGTCAGAATTCTCTTTTCCTTTTGATAGAAAATAATTTTTTCTTGTCCTCATCTAAGACGAACATACACTGACCAATAATATATTTCAACCTCAAGAGCAACCGGAAAAAGCATTACTGATCCTTGTATTGCTTTTGTGTACCTGACATTTCTACTTCAAAGTGTCTATATATTTCTCAAAGGAAAGTGATCTTTTACTATGGCCTAAAAAAAGAGTGCTTATGCTGTTTTTTTCATCCTGGAGAATACATGATAGGCTACACAATAAAAGACCTATATAAGAGTCTCTTAAAAATGTAAGAGGCTCTTAAAAATACTTTAGGAACAAGTGGGTCTTTAACAGAGGTACCTAATTTGGATGGTACAGAAAAAAAAAATCAGTGTTGTATCTATATAATTTTTATTTGTTTTTAATCTCTTGTAGCCCACTGCTACTTGTTTCAGTTTCAGTCTGATAAAGACTAATGACCCTTATGAGTCAGTAATTTAGGTATATTGCAGCATATTGTTAGCTGTAGGGAAGTGTGACCTAGAGGCACACATCAACAGAGATTACTGTACACTGGAAACTGCAGGTATAATGCAAAAAATAATTAGATATACCTGACTACTGTATGAAGGACACCTCCCTAATTTAAACTGTTAAACAAATTAAGAGCCAGTTATTCCTATTGTAAAGTTCTCCTTTAACGTATTTAACGAAAGGTCATATCTTGGTAGATAGAGATGAGAAGATGAGAAGGTCTTTTGCTCTATGTGAAAAAAAGAATTATCTGTCCAGGAGTACAGGACACTTGCATAGAAGAGCTCTCTGGAAGCAGAGATTCCCTCCCTACTCCACTTTACCCCTACTGTATATGCTGAGTGTTAAAAGTGACTTCAAAGGAGTGACTTCAAAGGAGGGGTATAAGGTCAAAGAGTCTCTTAGCTAGCCTTTTACTGTTTTCTTAACTTACATGGGGCTGTTCAATCCACCCATTAGGCAACCTCCAGTCCCTGGCCTCCTTGTTGGATATATATACCAGGGTGCAGACTTTTCAAGAACCTGGTCTACTGGACATGGCATTCTCTCTTATCCATTTTCCTCTTTCTCTTACTTACTATGCGTAGGAGTCTGAAGACTGAAGTGAATTCCCCTTTCAAAGTTCACAGATCTAGTCAATATCCCCCCGTCTGTCTAGCAGCCACATTCTGAGGTTTGTGGTAAAATGGCCAGTTGTACACTCTGTTCTTAGAATCTGCCAGCCCCATTCCCCTCCCTATCACTTTCATTGCATTGCTAAAATTTATATTAATTGCTTTCTACTTTATGGTCACCATATTGGGTGAGGCATTGGGTAAGAGGGGCCTGTCACTTCTAGCCCTTTCCTCTTCTATAAAGGGACACTCTTAGAGTATCCCCACCTCCAACGTGGAATATAGATGTGACAACTGGAGAGCCAAAGCACCATTGTAGACCAAGAACAAACCTGCGCTCCTCCATACCTATGTGTTAATGTGTGCCCTGACTTAGGCATATATAATAATAAAATGTGTATATATGTGTCCTAATCTAGATATATATACTAAACTATTAAATATTGAGAATTTAGTCCATAATTTTGCCAAAGAATGTAAGCTTGCCAACCCCGTCAAGGTATCTCAAGTTCTGGCAAGTACCTACTCTACTGTACCTTTAATTCCTATCTAACATTAAAATAAATTAAAATTCTCGGTTTGATAAAGCAGCTAAGATGTTATAAGTAAACACGTACCTAATTCTATAACACAGTGTATGCAATTAAAAACAAAAGAACACACTACTACTTCAAAAGGTGTAAGAGAAGAGGACTTGCCTGGTATAAAACTTCCTTGGCCTGCAGGATGTGGACACCGGCAAAAGAAGATTGTGGGTCCTTCAATCCCATTTATAAGCCAGTGTTTACTACCCCCACAGGCCAAATAAGGAATAACAACTCTATACAGACAAGGTATTTAAATATAAAGCAAGCCAAATAACATGCCTTTAAGGACCTTTAAGAGAGGGTTTTTTTTTTTAAAAATATCATTATATGTGTATTAGTGGTGAAAAAGGGTGAAAAAGCAGCTAGAATGAGCAAAGGAGAATTGTAGAAACAAAAGCAGAAACAAAAAAAGCCCACAGTGCTAGCTCACCATAATAAATACATGTAGTGTATTAAAAAGTGTTAAACAGCTGGCATCTAGATAGCAGCAAGGAATGAGGGGGTTCTCCAGTCCCCCCAAAAAACATTGGGCCAAAACCCATACATACATACAAGAACAAGAACAAACCTGCGCTCCTATGCTTTCCTGTGCTTTCCACGAGGCTTGCATTTTTCCCCAGCCTCGGGGAAGAGGAATGGGTGGTCTCCTCTTCCGCTCATCTGCGATGTGTGAAAATCAAGGCTGGATGACCTCTCCTGGAGCTCTGTCTTTAACCCTTGCAGGCAGATAATTATTTTCCATTATATTTTTGACCTGTATTTCTGTTTGGAAATCTCCTGGCTGTGTCTGAACACAAGGGAGACATGTGCAAGTCAAGGGCCTCCAGGGTTTCAGGTGTTTCCTCTTTAACACTAGTCTTCTCTGGGACTTTACTGGTACTTTATGTCCCTCTTACTCCTGGGGCCTTACTCCTTCATGGGTAAAAGCCATTTTCTCTGTCGTCCAATACAGGTTACTGGTAACTTTGGGTAGGCGATCAGCCCCTTTAAGTAGACAGGAGCAATTCTGAGAAGTGAATGCAGGTGGTGGAGCTCCAGTAAGTTTTGTTCCTTGGTGAAGACACAAGGCAAGAGAACTGTTCTGCTATAGTTTTAGCTTTTTATTATTTTCTATTAGATATGGGATAACACCATTAGGTGGATTACCATCACTCACAATTCCCATCACCCAAATGTGGATAGCTCAGTTTACCAGGTGCTTTTGTGGACCTGGGGGGAAAATCTTGGTTGCAAGTTCTTTCCCCAGGAGTTGCCCACTGAGTCTTCTTCTTGATATATGGTAATCTGAAGACAGACGATTTGCAGGAAAGTTGAGCAACCCTTTGAGTGCCCCTCCGCACAGGGGTTTTCCTTTGGAGTTCCTGTTACACACTCCTGCACTCATTGGGTTTATCTGTATGTCTGTTGGGTGTTTTGGAGCAAGTTTCTGTATTAACTTAACCCTTTGGTTGCTGGTTTAGCATCTTTTGGGGGTTTTTGAGCACATTCCTTACTGGGTTCAGTGTTAATTGGGTCTAGTGACATGTTTTAGTGATGTCTGGTCCAAATTTACTTCACAGTTACAACTTTGCAAAAATTGTGTTCCAGGTGCATTTTACCGCATAGACGCCATTGCTCCATTCACTTCTATGGGAGTGTACTGTTTGGGACATTTCTCTGCAACCGCTCAACGCAGTGACTTCAGAGACGGCTAATTTTAATTGTTTGCCCTTGCTCTACTATCTGGTCAATGTTTAGTGTGTGTTGGGGGGCTCAGGGGGCTTCGGGCACTGTTGGGGTACTTTTTCTGGCTAAACTACATTTCCCACGAGCTCATTCCTGATTGGCTCCCGTCGAAGCATCCATTTTGTGTCTTCCCAGAACAAGTATACTATGCAGGACTTGGACCCTCCTTCTCTCCTCTGCAGATTAACCCTTCGTCTGCCAGATAAGTGTATTTTATCGATTTCTGGGGTGAAATTTTAATCATACACACTGTATTTGGGTATTTCCTTATACTTTGAACATTTTGACACTGTGGGAATCTCTATTCCTTTGGAGCTTGGGGCAGGACTAAGGATTATGGGGTCTCTGTGTCCCCCTTTGCGCATTGATCCTCATGTCAATCAGGGTTGCCTAGAGAATTCTCAGGTCATTTATGCCCAGCATGTTCTGTTGTCCCTGAGTTTCCCCCAGGGACCTCCAGCCATGCATTAGAGCCAGTTTGGGTGCAAGATTTTAGGCTGCTACTAGAGACCTCCAGTATACACAACTCTTCCATCCCAGTTACAGGGGGTGTTCCGCTCCTGGCAGACCCCCTACTACTGGCAGATCTTCCCTACTGAAACCGCAGGGAGTACCTGATATATCAGATTCCTCTGATGAGGAACTATTGGTGGATTCTGAAGCAGTGGTCTCATCTCAGTTCTTTGGAGACCCCCCCTTTGAGGCTGACCCTGATTCCTCTGTTGAGGGCCTGATCATAGCCATATTAAACACCGTAAACATTTCCATGGTTCAAGAGGTTTCTTCGGACCCCTCTGATGTACTTCTGGAGGCCAAACGGCCCCATACTTGTTTTCCACCTAACCCCACTCTTGACCGGTTAGTGTCTGATGAGTGGTAGTCTGACAGAAAGCCTTCTGTCTCTAAGGAGTTGGATAAGCCTTACCCCCTTTTCTGATGCGGCACTAGCTCAGTGGGTGCATCCCCCCCAAGGTGGATGCCCCTGTTTTCTAGGCTTTTTAAGTCCACTGTTTTGCCAGTTGCTGATGCCTCTGCTTTTAAAAACTGGTCTGATGAGAAACTTGGGGCCTCCCTCAAGTCCATTTTTGCCACTGCTGGTACTTCCATACGTCGCGCATTTGCTGCAGCCTGGGTAAATAGGGCCGTTGTGGTTTGGACTAAACAGCTCAAGCTTGCAGTTCATCAGGGAGCTCCTGCTTCTGCCATGTTAAGATTTCTTGCCAACATTCTGAAGCCCAGCATTAGGTCTCTGCTGCCTTGTTGATGGCATCTGTTGGTGGCAAGGGTTTCCACCATGTCTGTGGTTGCCAGACAAGCTCTATCACGGTGCCTGTGATTGCTGCTTTTCTTTGTCAGTTACCTGAAGGGGACTCTCCATTGGCTGTCTGCCTTCAGCCCACCCTGCATTGCCTATTTAGACTGAGCTTGGGCACCCTTTGGTTGCCCTTTTGTGTTGTCTCTATGCTGCTCATTCCTGCATTGAGTTCCTGAGCTTCCTGGGCCATGTCTACATTCCTGCTTGTCTGAGATCGTCTAGTTCCTGCTCATCAGTTGCCCTGGTTCCTGCATCCGTTCCTGATCTGGTTGGGGTTGCTGTCCTGCTGCCGTTTCCTGCTGCTGTTCCTGGTCCGGTTGACTGCCCGCAGTGCTGTTTCCTGTCCATCCTCGGCTGGGTTCCCCATCCTGGGTCGCCTGCAGTGTGCCGGCATTCCCCAGTCGCTCTGGCGACATTTTTACCTACTTGTTGCTTCCTCCAGTACGTGGGTACTGGTTTGCTCCACATACATTGGCTGCTGTTGCACCGATAGAGTTATTGGTTATCCCAGTACGCGTGTACTGGTTCGCTCCACAAACAACCTACTTCTGTTGCATCGGTAGAGTTCTTGGTTCTCCCAGTATGCGGGTACTGGTTCGCTCCACAAACAACCGACTGCTGTTGCATTGGTAGAGTTATTAGTTCTCCCTGTACGTGGGTACTGGTTCGCTCCACAAACAACCGACTGCTGTTGCATCGGTAGAGTTATTAGTTCTCCCAGTACGCGGGTACTGGTTCACTCCACTGCCAACTGGCTGCTGTTGCGCCGGTAGTGATATTGGTCTCCCCAGTATGTGGTTACTGGTTCGCTCCACAAACAACCGGCTACTGTAGCTACGGTAGAGATCTTTGTTTCTCCAGTACGCGGGTACTGGTTCGCTCCATGTTGAACTGGTTGCTTTTTAGTCCTAGACAGCTCTCGTTGTCTGCTTGTCTCTCCAGTAGGCGGGTACTGGCTCGCTCCTTGTTTTACCAGTCGCTGTTCAGTCCTAGACAGCACCAGAAGATTGGTGGTTTTCTCCAGTACGCGTGTACTGGTTCGCTCCCTGTATATATACTGGTTGCTTTTTGCAAGATCTGTTAGCACCGGTATAGACTGTGTCTCCGCTGCACGATTACTGGTTTGCTCCTGCTCTTCTCGCTGGCTGTGCCATACTGAAGATCCATTAGGCCTCAGTCTGTCATACTATGTGACTGGTCTATCCAACTAGCCAGTCACCGTGGTCTTAGCTGCTGCCATCCTGTTCTGCAGTCCAGGCTGCCTTGCCCGGTATATTGGTAAGGCCGTTAGAACCTATTCCTCTCTATACCATCTTGGGTTGCCTTACCCGGTATTGGCAAGGCCTGTAAAGCCTCTATACTTGCTGTCTCTATCTCCAGGCTGCCTTGCCCGGTATATTGGCAAGGCCGGTAGAGCCTACATTATTTCATTGTACCAGTCTCCTGGCTGCCTTGCCCGGTACATTGGCAAGGCCGATAGAGCCTATACAATTACTTGTACCAGTCTCCAGGCTGCCTTGCCCGGTATATTGGCAAGGCCGGTAGAGCCTATATGATTCCTTGAACCAGTCTCCAGTCTGCCTTGCCCGGTATATTGGTAAGGCCGGTAGAGCCTACACTATTCATTTTATCAGCCTCCAGGCTGCCTTGCCCGGTATATTGGTAAGGCCGGTAGAAACTGTTCCATCTTGTACCACCTAGGTTGCCTTACCCGGTATTGGTAAGGCCGGTAGAGCCTGTGTCTCATTCCTTACCACTGCTTATGCTGCTATGTAAATCGCTTCATATATATGTGTATGCTACCCAATAGGGTTTCCTTTAAACTTTTCAATAAAGTTGTGTTTTTACCTAACTCTGTGTCTGAGAGTCTTAACAAACCGTGACAAGCTCTTTGGCTCAAGATCTGGTCTGCTGACACTGCTTCTAAGAAAGCATTGCTCTCCGTGCCCTTCCAGGGCACTTCTCTGTTTGGGCCAGATGTTAAAGATCTGTTTAATGAGGCCAGATGGAGTAAGAGTACCCTCCTGCCTATGGTTTCCAGAAAGCAGACGCTTATCAAACGTAATTGGCTTTTTCGTGCTTCCGGACTGAGACACGCCAGGCGAACCAGGCAGTTCCCCATGCTTCGTGCTCCTCCTTCAAGCCCAAACACAATGGAAGCCTAAAGTCTCCACCAATCCCAAGGCTTCCACACTTTTAGCGGCATGACTCGCCAAACCCAGGTCCCCACTCTGCTGTGGGTGGTCGTCTGCACCACTACTGCAGTGTCTGGGAGGACTCCGTGGTGGACCCTTGGGTTATACAGGTAGTGGCATAGGGGTACATGATCCCTTTCACCTCCCTTCCTTCAGGTTTTTCCCTTCTTGCACTCCTCAGGGTGTAGAGAAACGCCATCTGTTCCAACGGTGCCATCAGGCCCTTCTGGACAAGGCGATTCTGGAGCTGTTTCCTGTTCAGGACAGGGGTTTGGGTTTTTACTCAAACCTGTTTGTGGTTTCCAAGAAGGACGGCAGTTGCTGTCCAATTTTGGACTTGAATGATCTCAATTCCTTTGTGGTCAAGACTCATTATCACAAGGACGGTGATTGCTGCCATGTCCCTTGGGGAATTGCTTGCTTCTCTGGATCTTCAGGACGCATATCTGCACATCTCCATTCATCCAGAGAGCTACAGCTCCTCAAGTTTTCAATTGTGTTTTGGGAGCCTTCGTGTCTGTCCTCCATTGGAACGGCATCAGAGTCACTCCACACATGGGCGACCTGATTCTGAAAGCCCCTTCTCGAAACTCCTTCAGTGGCAGGTTCAGGACTGCATTCATGCACTCACCCATCATGGGTGGATCCTCAACATGGACAAGTTGGATCTTGTCCCATCCCAGAGACTGGTCTTCCTGGGCCTTCTCTTCGACACTCAGCAGAGCATGGTGTTTCTCACGGACGAGATGGCTCACCAGATTGCCCACAGGGTTTCCACTGTTCTGGCTCACAATCCAGTTGCAGCCAAGAAGTTGTCCTCTCTAGTGGGGAAGTTCATTTCCACCATAGTAGCAGTCCCATTTGCCATGGCTCACACCAGGCAACTCCAGTGGTTTGTGACCCAGGTGTGCAGGGGTCAGCCGGACCTCCTGAAGATGTCAGTGTCCCTTCCTCTTCATGTGGAACTGGGTTTGTCGTGGTGGCTCAGCCTCTCCAATCTGCTGAAGGGCAAGCCTTTCTTGATGTCCTTCGGGACCACGGTGATGACGGATGCCAGCATATCCGGGGAGTGGTCTTGGGTCACCTGAATGCTCAAGGACGGTGGTCTCCGAAGGAATATCTTCTTCCCATCAAGGTCTTTGAGCTTCGGACAATATTACATGCCCTTCGCCACTGGACGCGGCAGCTGGAGGACTGCATGGTCTGGGTTCAGTCCGACAATGTCACGACAGTGGCTTACATCAACAAGCAAGGCAGACCAAGAAGTCTCACGGCTTGTTTAGAGGTCAAGACTATTTTGTCCTGGGCAGAGGAATATGTTCCTGCCATATCCGCAGTTCTCATTCCTGGCGTAGACAACGTCCTGGCAGACTTCCTCAGTCGACACACACAGTGGACAGCAGAGAGTGGAAACTGCATCCTGAGGTGTTCTACCCCATTGTTCAGAGGTGGGGGTCTTCCATGCATCGACCTGATGGCAACCGGAAGACTCCAACATTCTGCTCTCGCTGGAGGGATCCTCTAGCTCTAGCAGTGGATGCCGTGTCCATTTCTTGGTTATTTCCTCTGGCTTCCATCTTTCCTTCCATTCACATGTTGCACAAGGTGATAAGGGAACTGAGACTGGAGTGCTGTCCAGTCTTTCTGATTGCTCCCTTCTGGCCTTGCCAGGCTTGGTTTCCTGAGCTTCTGGATCTCTCTGTGGCGGAGCCTTTCCGGCTCCCTTGCCGTCCGGATATTCTTCTACAGGTTTACCTGTGGGAGGAGGATGTCCATCGTCTAGCTTTGATGGCTTGGACATTGAGACCTCGCCACTGTGGTAGAAAGGGTTTTCTTCTGGTGTGGTGGCGACTATGCTTGGTGCACGCAAACCTGTTTCCTCTAAGATTTACCATCGAGTCTGGTCTTCCTTTCTCTGTTGGTGTGCTGATAAGGACCTATTTCTGGGTTTTGATTTTCCTACGGTCCTGGCCTTCCTTCAGGAAGGTGTGGACAAGAGCCTCCGTTGAGTTCCCTTACGGTTCAGGCATCGGCTGTGTCTGTTTTTCGTTCAGAGGCGCATTTCTATTCTTCCTGATGTCTAGGGTTTCTTCCAGGGTGTTGCTCATACTCGTCCTGTATTTCAGACTCCCTCTCCTCAGTGGGATCTTAACTTGGTTTTGGGCGTCCTTCTGCTGACGTGGTACATTGGCCTATCTCCTGGCGATCGTGTCTGTTCGCCGTGTCGCGGAGTTGCATGCTCTGTCTTGTAAACCTGCATTTTTGGCGTTTCACTAAGACATGGCGGTGTTTCGCACTTCACAGGAGTTTTTCCCGATGGTGGTTTCTGAGTTCCTCATTAATCAGGAGATTGTGGCTCCTTCTTTCTGCCCTGACCCTTACTCTGACAAGGAGAAGGATCTCACTTGTTAGATGTGGTGCACTGTATCAAGTTTTATGTGCATCGCACTGAGTCCATTAGACAATCTGACGCCCTGTTCGTCATTCCTGAGGGCCCCAGGGCAGGGAAACCTGCATCCGAAGTGACTATTACATCATGGATCAAGTCCAGTATTTGTAAGCCTTACGAGCTAAGGAAGAAGCCTGTTTCCTTTCGGGTCACGGCTCATTCTACTAGATCTATTGGGGCTTCTTGGGCTTACAAGAATTAGGCCTCCGTTGATCACTTGTGTAAGGCTTCCACTTGGTCATCTGTGCACACCTTTTTGAAGCACTACTGTGTTGATGTGCTGGCATCGGCTGACACCAGCTTTGGGAGGAAGATCCTGGAAGCAGTCTTGCCTGTCTAGGATCTTCTTTGGTTCTTTGGTGCTTCCTTCTCTTTTGAGCCCTGTTGTCTATAATTCAGTGTGCTGTGTGACAGTTACTGGGGTGTTGTTACCCCTGTTCAGTGTCCATTGACACTGTTGGGCTATCTCTGATCTGATGGTTCATATATGCTCTGGTGACTTTGGGGGCCTGGCACCTGGTCCTTTCCTTACTTCCCGCCTCTGGGAAACTCAGTGCTTGGACATCCCAAAGTTACCAATAACCTGTATTGAATGACAGAGAAAAGATGATTTTAGTCTTACCTGTTAAATCCATTTCTCTTAGTCCATACAGGTTACTGGTCTCCCACCCTGTCAAGGGACCATGCTTGGCTCTCGTGTGGCAGACCGTGGGGGTCCTTTGGGGTCATGCTCACAGGAGTCTTTTTTTCCTTCTGCTATCTAGTCAATAGTGTCTCAAATCTTACTGGAGCTGATTGGCTAGCAGCAGCCAAGGAGGGAATGTAGGCTTCACCCCCTGCATTCACTTCTCAGAATTGTTCCTGCCTACTTAAAGGGGCTGGTCGCCTACCCAAAGTTACCAGTAACTTGTATGGACTAAGAGAAAAGGATTTAACAGGTAAGACTAAACTCCTCTTATATCTTCTGTGAATAATATTCCCTTCTGTGTTCAGGGGATAGTTGAGTCCTGGAACCAGGACTCACCTGTCCCCCTAAAAAAACACAGTTATTTTTTGAGGGAGTTTTCTTCTGCATGGCAGTTACTTGTTTAAGGAGGGGGGAACTGATGAGGATGACTTTCATTTCTGCTGGAAGACAAGATTTTATCGTTGCCTCGGCAGTTGTCACAGGCCTTAATTCGCCCATCAACGATGGTATTGGATTGCATGAAGGTGGTGGAGTATTTGGTCTCTCCCTTGGAGGCATTCCCTTTCGGCCATTTACACACTTAGGAACTGCAGCTGTAGATTCTCAAAAACTGATCTAGACAGCAGTGCCATCTCTCCCATGTTATGTCACTCTCCCACTGTACAAAAGCATGACTTTCTTGGTGACTGCAAATGTCCCATCCATCTCTGAGATGGCCATTTGTTATTCTGAATTGGATGTTAGTCACAATGTCGTCAGCCTGACAGGTTGAGGAACCAGCTTGGGCCTTTTGGTCCAAGAGAGACTTCTAGCTATCAGTGTGTTAGAACTCCAGGCAATTTACCTTGTTCTTGTGTATTGGTCTCAACTCGTTCAAGGTTTGATGGTGGCGATACAGCCTAACAATACCACAGAGGTATCCTTTGTCAGCTGAGAAGGAGGGACCAGGAATGCTCTTTTGTGGTCAGAACTTCTGTTGATTCTCATTTGGACAGAAGCTCACAAACAAATTTATGGCGGACCTTTTCAGCGAATAACATCTGGATCCCAGGAATTGAGAACTCAACTCAACATGTTGCCATGTAAAACTATTATCTAGTGCACACATACATGAAACGGATATCAGTAGTAAAATGGTAAAGGTGTCAAGCAGAAGAGGATGGAGCTTGTATTGTTTGATTCCACAAATACCAAAGTACCAGAGATTTAGCTGCGCCCCATGAGTCAATGAGAAAGAGCCTCCACCTCAATTTCAAGAAATCTTCCCTGGTTCCATCACATTTTCTCTGCAAGAAATTTGATACCCTCAAAGGGGAGGTGTTTTTTCCCAGGTAACAAGTTTCAGTCTTTGTTGCTTCAGTTGAAACAATGTGACTCAGTGCGCCTTACACCTTAAATTCAATCAGTAATAATGTAAGTTAAATTACTTATGTGAAAATTAACACAAAACAAAGTCTGTTGCTGATAAACACCCCACATACAAACAAATGTAAAAAAAAAAATAGTATGGCACAATACTTAGTATTCAGTGAAGTACTTTTCAAGTATCAAAAACATGTAAAAAAGAGAATAAATAAATCATATGGTGTAATATGTAATTGCAATGGTGAATCATGTCTCATGCAAACCATATGGCCACTCACATGGGACTCCTCTTGTATAAAAGGCTTTCAGTCAATATAGTGACTCTCATAAATAAAAGATACACTCACAAGTATAGAGTAAAAACCAAGTTCAAGATCCTGATGAGTTCCTGGTAGACCTATTAATCGTAACAGTCTTTTGGATCATCTACTGTCTCACAGAGTTATGATATCCTCACTGTGCAATGGGCAGTGCGATCCCAAATAGGGTATCTCTCTCTTCCCAATCTCCAGTATCTAATTTTTTTCATCGCACAAGCACATTGTATTCCTTCTAATAGACAGGAGCAGGAACTTCATCTGTTGTATGTAATCAGGTCCTCGAAATACTACGTTCATCCCATATCTCCTTTTCTGAAATAAATCTGTTTTGCTTTTTGTCATTCCTGAGAGACTTCATGAAGACATCTGCATCTAAGGTTATTGTTGCTTCTGGGATTATGTCAACTATTTGTCAGGCATATGTCCTCAGGAAAAAGCTGTACCTTTTTGGGGCCACGGTGCATTCCATCAGGTCAGTGGGCACATCTTCAGCCTACAAGAATCTGACCACTGCAGAGCAGTTGTGGTCATCTCTACACACTTCTGTCACTACTGCAGAGTGTGCTGGCTTCAGCTGAAGCCACTTTTGGCCAGAAGGTCTTATAGGCGGTGCTCCCTGTATATATGGTCTTCTTCCTTTTTATGAGCTCAGAACTCTATTGCTTTCCTTTTATTTGATTTGCTAGTTTGGTTTCCATTAACACATGAGGTTCATGTTGTAGAAGTTTGGCTCTGTGGATACTGGTCTGTGATGGAGTTTTTTTTCCTTTTTTCCCCCCTTCCTGGAATCTTTGTGGATAGCATTTTTATATCTCCATGCCTCCTATTTTTCACATAGTACGACAGAGAAATAGAGGATTTTAGTGATCAGGCGATTTTCCTTTCCTCCTTTCTCATCAGTTTTATTTTTCTCTTGGATTTTCTCTACTTTAAAACTGAGCTTAGCAGGTGGGGTAAAGCGGAAGGGAGGAGGGAGTCTCTGCCTCAGAGACCTTTTTTGAGGTGTCTGCTCTCCTGGAGGAGGAGACTGTACCTATGATATCTGTGTTCCACATGGCCTAAGAGAAAATAATTTAACATTAAGTACAATAAGTCCTCTGAGACCTTAGAATAAATATACACTTATGAAATGTACCCTTTTTTTATGTTTTTGCGAAATAACCAATAACCTTTTATGGGAGCACTTAAATTCAAGATTGTATGTTAAGGGTGCCTTGAGAGATAACAGATAGAGAACCATTGTAATTAATAGGTGGGAGACATATGCCTCGCAAGGTGTTATTGGTGCACATTGACCAGCTAAGAATTATGTGAGTTGTAATCCAGTCAGAGCTGGAGAGCCACTGGTTCTAATCTTGTGCATTAATTCCTTGGAATGTACAGTATTTGTGTGTTAAAGTATTGTAAAAACATGTGCCACAAGCTGTTTGGACTAATACATATTTTATTTCTTTCTAGAATTCCCCAGAGCACACACTAAGTGAAGAAAAAAACCTGCCAAGGTAAGAATGCCTGTTTCTTTATTATAACTTACTAATAGTGTACATTTACCTCTCATTGAGTGCTGAAAGGTGTCGAAATGGGGATTTATTAATCCATAGATGTAAGAGATATCTCCACTGTGTTGTAACATCTCTAGTATTCTAGGGGTTAAAATTGTTTATGATTCATATCTATACTTTCAGCATTTAACTTTGTGCGCCAGAAAAGGGTTCATTTTTTAAAACTCATTAGCCTTGCTTCATGTATTTTGTTTACTGGTAATGGTGCCTTTATTTCTTCATACTGAAGGTTTTAGTCTCCCTCACATAGTAATGAATGGGACCCTGAAATACACAGGGGCTAAAGTTTATTAAACAAAGAGCAAAACAATTACTATTACAATTTAATTACAATTACACAATTATGTATCAATGAATACCATCCACCAAAATCAATGCGGCCTTTCTTTTATACATATGATGTTAGTATTTTTTCCTTCAATTATTAAACGTATACCTTTTTGCCTCATTTACTAAACTTTCTCTACCATCAGGTGAGTGATACAGGTACCAGTGGGGAATTGAGACAGCCTCCAGGAGGCAGGGTACTCCATTATGAAACTTCTCCCACATTCTTCTCTATATAGCCCTCCCAACAGCCAGCTAGTTTAGTTTTTTGAGGTTCCTGAGGAATATCAGGGACTTTATCTTCCTGATGGAAAGTCAGTATTTATTTATTTATTTACTTATTATTTTTTATATATGTTACATGAGAATCCCTGGCTTAGTCAGTGGGTTTCCTGACTGCACTGCCCTCTTTAGGGGCTGAGATGCAGAGAACCTGAATAATTACTGTTATAGCTGGAGGGTTTCTTGGGGAAGCTACGGGCCAGTCCTTATGAATACTCAGCCCCTGAAAGGGCTGAAGGACATAGGATCTGCATCTCTACTTCAGTTGACACATTGTACTACTCTGCATGGAGTGAAGACACAGTATCAGTTGCAGAGCATTTGGGCATCTTTCCCTTTAAGGTCACAGTGATTACAAAACAAAGAAGACCAGTTCTACCATTGCAGTTTTTGCTGTTTTTATGTACGTATGAATATGGCTAGGCCCTCTCTTTCCTAGTAACTTTTCATGAAGGATTGTGTATGTTTTTTACTTTTTCATTTTGATGCCTTTATTACACATTATACAGATGCTTACTTATTTTAGTACTCAGAGCAGCATGGTGGCTATACGTTTAATCTAGGCATTATCCTTGCCTCCTTAGCAGAACAAGGTACCAACCTCCATGTTCGAATGTATATTTCGTTCATCGTAAGTCTCACGACAAGACGCGCCTCCAGTTACTAGACAGACTGGAAATCAAGTGAGGACTGTTATATTGCTTTCCTCCGCAAGACCTAGACGTCCCATTAGAAGACAGTGATGACATAAAGATATGTGAAGTATCATCATCCTTTTCTTCTTTTCTTAAAGGAGCAGTAAACTTTTTTATGAAAAAATATATTTATCTGACGTCCAGAACAGGTTACTGGTAACTTTGGGTAGGCGATCTGCCCCTTTAAGTAGGCAGGAACAAGTCTAGAAGTGAATGCAGGGGGTGGAGCCTACCTTCCCTCCTTGGCTGCAGCTAGCCAATCAGCTCCAGTAAGATTTGTTCCTTGGATGAAGATACAGGCAAGAGAACAGTTCTGCTATAGTTTTAGCAAATTTTTTATTTTTCCGTTAGAAATGGAATACCACCATTAGGTGGATTACCATAACTGACAATGCCCTTAGATGTGGCTAGCTCAGTATCCAGGTGTCTTTTTGTGGGCATTAAGCCCTGGGTGGGAAATCTTGGGTCCAAGTTCTTTCCCCAGTAGTTGCCCACTGAGGCTTCTTCTTAATACATGGTAATCTGAAGACAGACGATCTGCAGGAAAGGTGAGCAACTCTTTGAGTGTGTTACGGTTTTGGAATAACACTCAGACAAATACTGTAGGGTTAAAATGATTTTATTGAAAATAAAGAAACAATCAACGATAGAATACTTTCCCAACCCACACAAGCCCAGATGGAGACAGTACAGGTACTTCCCACAACTTTCACAGGTCGGGTAGGAAACAGTATAATGAAGCAACGCACCAGACTAGAGATACAGACAGCAGGAACCCTAGTACGCTAGGGTAGGGTGGAGGCAACAATCTGATGGTAGGGTCAACAGGAGCCCAAGAATGCTAGGTAGTATGGAGGCAAGAGACCCGCGGATACTCGCAGCAAGGACCCTACAACACTACGGTTGTAAGGAGGCAACTAACCCACTGATACTGGCAGCAGGGACCCTAGAACGCTAGTGTAGTAAGGAGGCAACTGACCCACTGATTTGGCAGCAGGAACCCTGGAACGCTAGGGTAGATTGGAGGCAACTGACCCACTGATATGGCAGTAGTGACTCTAGAACGCTAGGGTAGATTGGAGGCAACTGACCCACTGGTATGGCAGCAGTGACCCTAGAACGCTAGGGTAGATTGGAGGCAATTGACCCACTGATATGGCAGCAGTGACCCTAGAACGCTAGGGTAGAATGGAGGCAACAGACCACGGATACAGGCAACGGGTGTCCGGTAGTACGGATCTACCAGGAGATGGACCACTACACTACTGCTGGCTCTAAAGCCCGCTAGGCCACAACGGTACGGTAAGGCAGGGCGAGATAGTGAACTGGCCCTAGAACTCTAGGGTGATAGCAAGGTTCAACCAGAGTTATAATGTGCCCGGTGAATATGCCTATAACCATCAACCAGGAATGAGCACAGCCAGTGACAGTGGATAAACCAGACACGTCAGCAATGTAAATGAGTAACAGCCCGGCTGTTGACAGCACGGAAACCGGTACTCCGTATGTGCAAAACTGCCAAAGAAGTGGTAGAAGCCAGTACGATATGGCAGCGGAAGTGGGTACTCAGCCAATCCAGTCAGCAACGAAAGCGGGTTCTCAGCCAGTCCGGTCAGCAGCGGAAGCGGGTTCTCAGCCAGTCCAGTTAGCAACGAAAGCGGGTTCTCAGCCAGTCCAGTCAGCAACGGAAGTGGGTTCTCAGCCAGTCCGGTCAGCATCGTATGCGGCAGTAGATCAGGATACACTGTAGCGTCGTCAGGCAGGCCAAATCATACACCAACAGAGAAACAGCAGTAACTAGCGCTAGGTTCAGGTACACCACAAAAGGGTGCCCGACTAATGACATGACAGGGTATAAAAGGGCTGGCCCTGGGCGGAGTCAGGTCCTGGGACCAATAAGAATCCAGAATCGGAAACAAGAAAGTAGTAATGTCGTCATACTGCAACAAGGATCACAGGCACTGTGATAGAGTGCTGCAGGTCCACGTGTCCCACAGTACCTCTCCGCACAGGGGTTTTTCCTTTGAAGTTCCTATTGCACACTCCTGCACTCATTGGGTTTATCTGTATGCCTGTTGGGTGTTTTGGAGCAAGTTTCTGTGGTAACTTAACCCTTTAGCTGCTGGATTAGCATCTTTTAGGTGGTTGTTGGCACTTTCCCTACTGGGTGACATGTTTTAGTAATGTCTAGTGCACATTTACTTCTCAGTTACAACATTTCAAAATCTGTGTTAAAGGCGCGCTTTTACCGCATAGACGCCATTGCTCCATTCACTTCTATGGGACTGTACAGTTTGGGACATATCTGTACAACCACTCATCGTAGCGACTTCAGAGATGGCTCATTTTGTTTGTCTGCCCTTGCTCTATTAAATGGTTAATGTTTGGTGTTTGTTGGGGGGATCAGGGGGCTTCGGGGCACTGTTGTTGTACAATTTCTGGGAAAACTACATTTCGCATGAGTGCTTGCTTTGCGCACTCTTTTCTGATCGGCTCCTGCCGCGGTACTCATTTTGTGCTTTCCTGAACGAGTATCCTACGCAGGGCTTGGCCTCTCCTTCTCTCCTCTACAGATTAACCCTTCGCCTGCCAGATAAGTGTATTTTAGCAATTTCTGGGGTGAACCTTTAATCTTACACACTGTATTTGGGTGATTCCTTATACTTTAAATGTTTTGACACTGTGAGAATGTCTAATTCGTTAGAGCTTGGGGCCAGGCTTAAGACTAACGACGCTGGGGTCTCTGTGTCCCCTATTGCGCATTGCTCCCTTTGTCATTCAGGGTTACCTAGAGAATTCTCAGGTCATTTATGCCTAGCATGTTCTGCTGTTCCTGAGTCTCCCCCAGGGACCTCCAGCCATGCATTAGAGCCAGTTTGGGTGCAAGAGTTCAAGGCTGCTAATAGAGACCTCCGGTCTACATTGCAACTCTTTCTATCCCAGTTACAGAGGGTCTTCCAATCCTGGCCCTAGGAGGAACTGTTGGTGGATTTGGACGTTGAGGAATGTTCTGCTGTGGGCTTCTCTCACTTTTTTTGGGGACCCCTTTGAGGCTGATCTTGATCTCTCAGCTGAGGGCCTGATCAGGGCCGTCTTAACCAACCTAAACATTCCCTTAATTCAAGAGGTTTCTTTGGATCCCTCTGATGTATTTCAGGAGCCTAAGAGGCCCCATACTTGTTTTCCACCTAACCCCACTCTTGACCACCTTGTGTCTGATGAGTGGAATTCTCTGGATAGGAATCCTTCTGTTTCTGAGAAATTTGCCAAGCTTTACCCCTTCTATGAGGTGGCACTTGCTATCTAAGTCCACTGCCTTGTCAGTTGCTGATGCGTCCTCTCTGAAAGACTGGACTGACAAGAAACTTGAGGTTTCCCTGAAGTCCATTTTTGCCCATGCTGGTGCTGCAATGTGTCCAGAGTTTGGCGCGGCATGGGTGAACTGGTCCATTGTGGTCTGGACTGAACAGCTCACCCTGGCTGTCCGTCAGGGTGCTCCTACTTCGGATATGATATGGCTTCATGCCAACATTTCTGAGGCCCAGCAGTATGTTTATGCTGCCTTGTTTGATGCCATCCTTTTGGTGGCGAGGGTTTCCACCATGTCTGTGGTTGCCATACGAGGTCTTTGGCTCAAGATCTGGTCTGCTGACACTGCTTCCAAGAAAGCTTTGCTCGTGTTGCCTTTTCAAGACACCTCTTTGTTTAGGCCAGATCTTAAGGATCTGATTAGTGAGGCCACAGGGGGCGTTTTTTTCGTCCCTTCCAGACTGAGACACGTCCGGCGAACCAGTCGGTTCCCTCAGCTCCATATTCCTCCTCCAAGCCCAAACAACAATGGAAGCCTAAGGTCTCCTCCAAGCCCAAGGCTTCCAAGCCTATTTAAACATGACTCACCGAACCCTGGTCCACTCAACTGTGGGTGGCCTTTGAGTCACTACCACAGCGTCTGGGAGGATTCCGTGGTGGACCCATGGGTTTTGCAGGTGGTGGCGGAAAGTTACAGGATCCCTTTTGTATCTCTTCCTCCCTTTCGGTTTTTCCTCTCTCATACACCCCAGGGCATAGAGAAACGCTGTCGATGGCGCTATCCAGGTTCTTTTGGACAAGGATGTTCTGGAACCTGTTCCAGTTCAGGACAGAGGTATGGGTTTTTACTCAAACCTCTTTGTGGTCTCCAAGAAGAACGGTGGCTGCCGTCCCATTTTGCATTTGAAGGATCTTAGTGACTTTGTGATCAAGACTCATTATCACCAGGAGTCCCTAAAGACTGTGATTGCTGCTATGTCCCTGGGGGAATTCCTTGCCTCTCTGGATCTTCAGGACACATATCTACATATCGCCATTCATCCAGAGAGCCAGCAGTATCTCAGATTTACCTGCGACCAAGGGCATTTTCAGTTTTCAGCTATTCCCTTTGGTCTAACTACAGCTCCTCAAGACTTCAATCATCTTCTGGGAGCCTTAGTATCCATTCTCCATCGGGACAGTATCAGAGTCGCTCCATACATGGACAACTTGCTTCTGAAAGCCCCTTCTGTGGACCTTCTTCATCAGCAGGTTTGAGACTGCATTCATGCACTCACCCATCATGGGTGATTCCTCAACATGGACAAGTCGGATCTTGTTCCGTCCCAGCGTCTGGTCTTCCTGGGCCTTCTCTTCGACACTCAGCAGAGCATGGTGTCTCTCACGGACGAGGTGGCTCACCAGACCGCCCACAGGGTCTTGGCTGTTCTGGCTCACAATCTAGTTCCAGTGAAGAAGCTGTCCTCTCTAGTGGGGAAGTTCATTTCCACCATAGAAGTGATCCTGTTTGCCATGGCTCACACCAGGGAACTCAAGAGGTTTGTGGTCCAGGTGTGCAGGGGTCAGCCAGACCTTCTGAAGATGTCAGTGTCCCTCCCTCTTCATGTGGAACTGAGTTTGTTGTGGTGTCTCAACCTCTCCAGTCTGCTGAAGCACAAGCCCTTTCTGGTATCCTTCTGGACCATGGTAACGACAGATACCAGCCTCTCCGGCTGGTGAGTGGTTCTGGGTCGCCTGAGTGCTCAGGTGTAACGGTTTGTTTGACACACAGACATCGGAGAGTGAGAACTGCACCTAGAGGTGTTCACCCTCATTGTTCAGAAGTGGGGTCTTCTTTGCATCTACCTGATGGCGACACGACACAACCGGAAGGTTCTGATGTTCTGCTCTCGTTGGAGGGATCCTCTAGCTCTAGCAGTGGATGCCATGTCCATTCCTTGGTTAATTTCTCTGGCTTACATCTTTCCTCCCATCCCCATGTTGCACAGAGTGTTAAGGAAACTGAGACTGGAGCGCTGTCCAGTCATTCTGATTGCTCTATACTGGCCTCGGCAGGCTTGGTTTCCGGAGCTTCTGGCTCTGTCAGTGGAGGAGCCATTCCGGCTCTTTTGCCATCCGGATCTTCTTCTACAGGATTACCTGTGGAAGGAGGATGTTCATCGTCTGGCTTGGAAATTGAATCCTCAGTACTGAGGAAGAAGGTTTTTCTTCTGGTGTGGTGGCTACTATGCTTAGTGCCCACAAACCTGTTTCTTCTAAGGCCTACCATTGTGTCTGGTCGACCTTTCTCTCTGTTTCAGGATTTTGATCTTCCTACAGTCCTGGCCTTTCTACAGAATGGTGTGGATAAGGGTCTCAGTTTGAGTTTCCTTAAGGTTCAGACTTCTGCTCTCTCTGTTTTCTTTCAGAGGCGCATTGCTATTCTTCCTGAAGTCATGGTTTTCTTCCAGGGCCTTGCTCATACTCGTCCTGTTTTCAAGTCTCCCACTCCTCAACGGGATCTTAACTTGGTTTTGGGCTTCCTTCAGCGCCCTCCCTATGAGTCCTTGGCTACTATTCCTCTATGCGTGCTGACGTGGAAAATGGCCTTTCTCCTGGCGATAGTGTCAATTCGCAGTGTAGCGGAGTTGCATGCTCTGTCTTGTAGACCACCCTTTTTGGTGTTTCAAAAAAGGCAAGAAGGTGGTTTGGACTTCTCAGGAGTTTCTCCCGGAAGTGGTTTCTGAGTCCACATTAATCAGGAGATTGTGGTGCCTTCTTTCTGACCTGACCCTACCGCTGACAAGGAGAGGGATCTCCACTTGTTAGACGTGGTGTGTTGTCTCAAGTTTTACGTACATTGCACTGAGTCTGACGCTCTGTTCGTCATTCCTGAGGGACCCAGGGCAGGGAGACCCTCATCCAAAGTGACCATTGCGTCTTGGATTAAGCTCACTATTCGTAAGGCTTACAAGCTAAGGAAGAAGCCTGTTCCCTTTTGGGTCACGGCTCATTCTACAAGATCCATTGGGGCTTCTTGGGCTTACAAGAATCATGCCTCGGCTGATCAGTTGTTTAAGGCCGCCACTTGGTCATCTGTGCACACCTATCACGGTGCCCGTGATTGCTGCTTTTCTTTGTCAGTTACCTGAAGGGGGCTCTCCATTGGCTGTCTGCCTTCAGCCCGCCCTGCATTGCCTATTTAGACTGAGCTTGGACACCCTTTGGTTGCCCTTTCGTGTTGTATCTATGCTGCTCGTTCCTGCATTGAGTTCCTGAGCGTCCTGGGCCATGTCTACGTTCCTGCTTGTCTGAGATCGTATAGTTCCTGCTCACCAGTTGCCCTGGTTCTTGCATCTGTTCCTGATCTGGTTGGGGTTGCTGTCCTGCTGCCGTTTCCTGCTGCCGTTCCTGATCCGGTTGACTGCCCGCAGTGCTGTTTCCTGTCCATCCTCAGCTGGGTTCCTCCTCCTGGATCGCCTGCAGTGTGCCGGCATTCCCCAGCCGCTCTGGTAACATTTTTACCTACTTGTTGCTTCCTCCAGTACGCGGGTACTGGTTCGCTCCACATATACCGGCTGCTGTTGCACCGGTAGAGATATTGGTATCCCAGTACGCGGGTACTGATTCACTCCACTACCAACTGGCTGCTGTTACACCGGTAGAGATATTGATTATCCCAGTACGTGCGTACTGGTTCGCTCCACTACCAACTGGCTGCTGTTGCACCGGTAGAGATATTGGTTATCCCAGTATGCGGGTACTGGTTCGCTCCACTACCAACTGGCTGCTGTTGTACCGGTAGAGATATTGGTTATCCCTGTACGCGGGTACTGGTTCACTCCACTACCATCTGGCTGCTGTTGCACTGATAGTGCTATTGGTTATCCCAGTACGCGGGTACTGGTTTGCTCCACAAACAACCGAATGCTGTTGCATCGGTAGAGTTATTGGTTTTCTCCCAGTACGCGGGTACTGGTTCGCTCCACTGCCAACCGGCTGCTGTTGCACCGGTAGTGATATTGGTCTCCCCAGTATGCGGTTACTGGTTCGCTCCTCAAACAACCGGCTACTGTAGCAACGGTAGAGATCTTTGTTCCTCCAGTACGCGGGTACTGGTTCACTCCATGTTGAACTGGTTGCTGTTTAGTCCTAGACAGCTCCGGTTGTCCGCTTGTGTCTCCAGTACGCGGGTACTGGCTCGCTCCTTGTTTTACCGGTCGCTGTTCAGTCCTAGACAGCACCGGAAGATTGGTGGTTTTCTCCAGTACGCGGGTACTGGTTCGCTCCCTGAAGATATACCGACTGCTTGTTGCAAGATTTGCTAGCACCGGTAGAGACTGTGTCTCCGCTGCACGATTACTGGTTTGCTCCTGCTCTTCTTGCTGGCTATGCCATACTGAAGATTCATTAGGCCTCAGTCTGTCATACTATGTGACTGGTCTATCCAACTAGCCAGTCACCGAGGTCTTAGCTGCTGCCATCCTGTTCTGCAGTCCAGGATGCCTTGCCCGGTATATTGGTAAGGCCGGTAGAACCTATTCCTCTCTATACCATCTTGGGTTGCCTTACCCGGTATTGGCAAGGCCGGTAAAGCCTCTATACTTGCTGTCTCTATCTCCAGGCTGCCTTGCCCGGTATATTGGCAAGGCCGGTAGAGCCTACATTATTTCGTTGTACCAGTCTCCTGGCTGCCTTGCCCGGTATTTTGGCAAGGCCAGTAGAGCCTATACAATTCCTTGAACCAGTCTCCAGGCTGCCTTGCCCGGTATATTGGCAGGGCCGGTAGAGCCTACACTATTCATTTACCAGCCTCCAGCCTGCCTTGCCCGGTATATTGGTAAGGCCGGTAGAACCTGTTCCATCTTCTACCACCTAGGTTGCCTTACTCGGTATTGGCAAGGCCGGTAGAGCCTGTGTCTCATTCCTTACCATTGCTTATGCTACTATGTAAATCGCTTCATATATATATATGTGTATGCTACCCAATAGGGTTTCCTTTAAACTTTTCAATAAAGTTGCGTTTTTACCTAACTCTGTGTCTGAGAGTCTTAACAAACCGTGACACTAAGTCGACACGCAGTGGACAGCGGAGAGTGGGAACTGAATCAACCTCATTGTTCAGAAGTGGGGGCTTCCTTGCATCAAACTGATGGCAACAAGGCACAATCAGAAGGTTCTGTTGTTCTGCTCTGGCTGGAGGGACCCTCTAGCTCTGGCAGTGGATGCCATATCGATCCCATGGCACTTCCCTCTGGCGTACATCTTTCCTCCAATTCCCATGCTACACAGGGTGTTGAGGAAACTGTGTGTGGAGCGTTCTCCAGTCCTTCTGATTGCTCCGTACTGGCCTCGTAAGGCTTGGTTTCCAGAGAGCCTGGATCTTTCAGTGGCGGAGCCCTTCCGGCTGCCTCGCCATCTGGATCTTCTTCAACAGGGGTACCTGTGGAAGGAGGATGTGGACTGTCTGGGTTTGACATCATGGAAATTGAATCCTTAGAAGAAGGGTTTTTCTTCAGGTGTTATGGCCACTATGCTTAGTGCCCGCAAGCCTGTCTCCACTAAGGCCTACCATAGAGTCTGGTCCATCTTTCTCTCTTGGTGCGCTGAAAAAGGATCTTTCCCAGGATTTTGATCTTCCAGCGGTCCTGTCTTTCCTGTGGGACGGAGTGGATAAGGGTCCCAATTTGAGTTCCCTTAAGGTTCAGGCTTCTGCACTCTCTGTCTTGTTTTAGAGATGTATCGCTGTCATTCCTGATGTCAAGGTTTTCTTTCAGGGCGTTGCTCATACTTGCCTTTAAGAGCCCTACTCCTCAGTGGGACCTTAACTTGGTTTTGGGTGTCCTTCAGTGCCGTCCCTTTGAGTCCTTGGCTACTATTCCTCTGTGCATGCTGAGTTGGAAAATGGCCTTTCTCCTGACGATTGTGTCTGTTCGCCGTGTCGTGGAGTTGCATGCCCTGTCTTGTAAACCACCCTTTTTGATGATTCACAAAGACAAGGTGGTTCTGCGCACTTGTCAGGAGTTCCTCCTGAAGGTGATCTATGAATTCCACATTAATCAGGAAATCGTGGTGCCCTTTTTCTACTCTGACCCTACATCCGACAAGGAAAGGGATCTTCACTTGTTGGATGTGGTGCGATGTCTGAAGTTCTGTGTGCACCGCACTGAGTCTATTCGCCAGTCTGACACCTTGTTCATCATTCCTGAGTGTCCTAGGGCAGGGAGACCTGCATCCAAGGTGACCATAGCGTCTTGGATTAAGTCTACTATTAGTAAGACTTACAAAGTGCAGAAGAAGCCTGTTCCATTTAGGGTTTTAGCTCATTCCACTAGATCCATTGGGGCTTCTTGGGCTTACAAGACTCAAGCGTCAGCTGATCAGTTGTGCAAGGCTGCCACTTGGTCGTCTGTGCACACTTTTTCTAAGCACCTCTGCATTGATGTGCTGGCATCAGCCAATGCCAGCTTGGGACGAAAGATCCTAGAGGCAGTTTTGCCTGTCTAGGATTTCCTTTCGTCTCTTTAGTGCTCCTTCACTTTTGAGCCCAGTTTGCTCAAGTTTGTGTGCTGTGCTACGTTCCTGATGTGGTTATGCACCGGTTTTGTGTCCACTGACACTTCATTGTTATTGTTTGGCTGTATATGATCTGATGGTTCATGTAGGCTCTGGTGACTTTGGGGGCTCTGCGCCTGGTCCTTGCTTTACTTCCCACCTCTGGGAAACTCAATGGTTGGACATACCAAAGTTACCAGTAACCTATATTGGACAACAGAGAAAAGAGGATTTTAGTCTTACCTGTTAAATCCTTTTCTCTTAGTCCATATAGGTTACTGGTCTCCCACCCTGTCAAGGTAATGGAACTTGGGAGTCCTTTCGGGTTCATGCTCACAGGAGTCTTCTTTTTCCTTCTTACTACCTAGTCACTAGTTAGTGTCTCAAATCTTTCTGGAGAAGGGTGGCTAGATGCAGCTAAGAAGAAGAGGTAGGCTTCACCCAGCATTCTCTTCAAGAATTTTTCCTGCCTACTTAAAGGGGTGGTCACCTACCCAAAGTTACCGGTAACCTGTATGGACTAAGAGGAAAGGATTTAACAGGTAAGACTAAAATCCTCTTATATGGACATGCTATGTACTAAAGTATATCAGGTAATCAGTAAATCCTGTGAGTGCCAATGGGTTGGTCAAATATGCACCCCTCTAGCACTCTTAATTAAAAGTATTTGTAATGGATCTTTGTAACCATTAACTCGCCAAACACAATACCAGTGACTTAAATTTTGGCCCTGTGGTGGTAGATTGGGTTAACAGACACCAGCATGATGCCTGAATGGATCCATTTTCCTCCCCCTGTGAGTTATTGTGCTGGGTAAGGACTACTAAAACAGGTCCAAGGGTTCAAACTGCTCCTGCCTGGCTCGCAAAGCGATGTGTATACGACTTGCAGAGGGTTAACACTTTTGGGGCAGTCAACGCATGCTTTATGTTAATACATTGCGTTGGGTTATTACCCCCTCACCGTGTGTGTGTGCTGGGGAAGGAAGAGTTGTGAGGAGTAAGTAGGAGTTAAGGCTTGCTCTTTTGCGATCAAATAAGGAATCCAGGCAGCCGCTTGTTTGTACAGCCGCCTCACTGCTGATCGCCCTTCCTTCCTTCATAGCCAGGGCACCAGCAGGTGATCGGGGAGTGTCTGTGCTGCCTGCTCAGTGAGATCCAGAGGGATGCGCTTCTGGTTCTCAAGGGGTTTAATCACTTCCGCGCCCAGAGCAGCCAATGGAAAAGCGCTCCAAACTTAAAGAAGCCAAATGAACTGCACCGCTGGGAACAGATAGACATTCGCCAGTTTGCCGTTTATTCACATTGATTTTTAACCCCTCAAATGCTAAAGAACTCTCTACCGCTTTGAGAAGCACACCCATCTGGATCTCAAGGGGTGCAGGTGGTTGGCCCAACACTTAACCCCTCTGCTTGTACATGTAAAGCACATTATAAAGTGCTTTTACAAAAAAGGATAATGATCCAAGCGTAACATTTACAATGTCAAATAAAGCCGCGTAAAACAATTGCACATCCACATGCAAATAAAGTGTGTGGCAGCCATGATCTGCAGCTCTGTACAAAACGTGCCGCCCGAGGTTTATTCATACCATGAGTATCCAGCAAAAACACTTTGAGGTCCAGAGTGGTATCCAATGCATGTGAGCTCCCATCCTGCCACAGTTAGTTGGCCGATGTCAGGTGTCCTATCCCCGTGTGAAGCAGTAGTGTTTATTCTTGCCAGTCTTGTCCTGTACTAAATCGGATGGGTTGATCCAGTGGCTGCAAGTGGAGCTCAAAGTTATATGTGTTGAAATTGAATGTGGAGTTAGTGCCATATTAACCCTTTGAGTGCCAGAGAGGTAGGCAACACATTGTAAAACAATGCGTTGTGTACCTCTGTAGTACTCAAAGGGTTAAACTCTGCTCCCCTGCATTCCATCTCAACACATATAACTTTCACCTCCACTTCAGCCACTGGATCAACAATAGTAAATGGTACTGGGATGCGTTGGTTGTGTACCATGTAAACTGGCAACTTGTGGTCCCCCTTCCTTCCATCATGTAATGCAGTGTCCCGCATCTGAGGGCAGTGTGGCCACAATCCAGCGCCACAGCTGACTGTGACCCACACTCCGTGGGCACAGTTGAGTCCAAGCTGTGCAGTGATGCTGCCGCATCCACCCTGCACTCAACCTCACATTGGCATCACCAGCGGGTCATGGAGGCAGCTCTCTCTACCCAAACAGAGGGTGTTGAGGCAGCCCAGTCAATAAATTCAACAGACACGTAGTCCCACACTGCACATCTGTTCATGGGTAGAGAGAGAGTGTGTGTGTGTGTGTGTGTGTTGCATTCTTTGTTTGTGGTGTGTGTGTGTGTGGTTGTTTTAGCAGCATGGAGCAGCCATGTTTGTTTCTGTGTTCAGCCGGGTGGTGGAGGTGGGCCAACTCCTACGCCCCTGTGTATATGTACAACAGGCAGTATTGAGGAGAAATTACGGTCTCCTCTTTACTGCCACCCCTGGGGGGGGGGTCCACCCCGGAATATGTGCAGTGGTGGAGAATTTGGGCTGCCCGCCAAACTTCTCCTTTTAGTAATATAGATGAATCACTTAGCCTGATCTGGTTACACATACTTTTATTTCTGTCAAAGCCAGTCACATATTGGCGTTAAAATGAAGATTTGTGCTTTATCCCTGGGACGAAGAGCTGTTTTATGTGAGAAAAGTAGATTTTTGAGTTTATTCCATTTCTTTATGGTAGGACTGGGCAAAATGAGGTCCACCAGGTTTTGAGGACTAAAATTCTCATTATCGACCAGGGATGATGGGAGTTATAGTCCTCAAAAAGTGGAGGACCACAGTTTGCCTATCCCTTGTGTTTGTTTTCCAATTTAGGGCTAGATTCTATTACAGGTGCTAATTTTATCTCTGCTTTTATCTCCGGTTTTCCCTATAGACTTCAATAGGAAAATGTGTGATAAAACGGGTGTTAAGATGTAGCACCTACAATAGAATCCAGCCCTTAGTTTTCTAGGCACCAATGTCAGTGTGAGATTATTTCTATGTTAATAATAAGAGTATTGTATGATTAATCACACATAACTAACCGAAGGTTTTTATGAATGATGCTTATGATCTTGAGGCAAGTGACAGCAGAATATCAGCTGCTGTCCCTTTACTTTGGGACCATCGTCTTTCTTATTTACCACCCCTGATCTTACTTCTCTTCCAGCATAACCCTCCGTATTCAGCCTCTACAGAAAAGTAAACACCTTTAATACAAAAAGTAGTAGATACCTTACTACCAACAAAAAGGTTAAACTCTCGCATTCCATACTTTCCTGCTGTTATTTGCCTCCTCCTCCACATCTTCTTTTTCTCATTATTTATGCAAATATAAAAACACCCAAAGTTAGGTTGTCTAGTACCTATGTGACGCGGTTTCTTACAAGCATCGAGCACGTGATTGGGTATGCTTGGAAAGGTCCTTTAGCTCACTAAAGGCTAACTACGACCGAGAAACAGACGTAGAGAAGCGGGTCAAGTGAGAAAGAGAAGATGTGGTGGAGTAGGCAAGTAACAGCAGGAAAGTATGGAATATGAGAGTTTAATCCTTTTGGTGCTAGTAAGGTAACTAATGTGTTGCGGTTGTTCTCCATGATGCTGAAGCTGGATTCTGATTTGCATAAATAACATTTCATGGGGCTAAATGAGTGACGGAATTGTGGAGCAAACCAACAGCTGTAGTTTATTATTGAAATGTCTCCCTTTATGCGACCTTTAATCCTGCAACATCAGAATGTCGGCCTTTTGATGCAGGTTACATTCTGATATTGCTCTTTTCATGCTGGCGACATATTTAATGCACGGTTTTGTAGCTTGTCCAGTAGTGGCTGACATTACAATAGGATACCCTAAATATAATATGCTGCTACCTTATTAAGAATTTGAAGGGCATATATGCAGCCCCTGAAGGGAACCGGTTTGTCCATCACTGCCCTAGTCTTTTAGCCTCTGATGCACAGATCCACAATCCACATACCTATTTTGTTCTCAATGCTATACCCCAGATTTTTTTTTGTTCTTCTGCCTTCTTATGTGGCTCATCTGCTGACCCAGATAAAGAAAGAACAATCAGGTACTGACACAAATAAGTAATCTAGAATTTGTCCATCCAACATGACAAGACTGATAGCTCTGTATGTATAAGGTCAGCAAAGAGATTTAACATTAATTTTCTTCTTGTGTATATATGATAATCTTTTAGAATCTTGTTATCTGTGTTTATTGCAGTTATATATAGTTCACTTATCTGATAACCCTTTGGGTTAATGACGGGCGTCTTGCGAAGGTAATATTTTGTGTCTGATTTTGAACATTTTTGTCTAAACAATGTACATTTGTTTTTTTCTAAACTACGTAAAGTCTGGAAGCGATTCTACAGCATTGCTATTTTTTATTGGTACCCAAGGGTGCAGTCAGTTTGCCCCAGAATTCCTTGTACCCATCACATACATAGGCAAAGCTGATTAACACCTCAATGCCTGTAACCCTTTGAGTGCCAGAGTGGTATGGAATGCATTGCAAAGCAATGCATTCCGTACCACTCTGACACTCAAAGGGTTAAGCAGTTGAGTGCCAGAGGGGTTAAAGGGGTATTTCTTTTAGTCCCTCTTTTGCTAATTTATGTACAAAACAGACACCAGAAATCTCTGAAATATTTCTAATTGCAGGTATGCTTCAATGTGATTTTGTATAATAATAATAATAATAATAATAATGATAATAATAATAATAAAAAAGAAAAGTTTTTAGTACTGCTTTTGGCACTATACATTGAACCCAGGGTGTTTTGATACAATGTCAATGTCTCTGCTGCATTTCCATTAGTAAAATACAGATGCCATACGGAAGCTGAAATGATTATCCTCTTGCAGCTTAGTTCTAATAAAATGCGTTATCCAGTTGTTTTACAACCAAGGGACACACCACTGGAAGAAACTATTTTTAAAATATTTGAGTGTTAGAATCAGGACACTTAGTACAGAGCAGTTCAGCAAGAATGTTAATCACGTCCCTGTTGGCAATTCATACTAAGCAACTTTTAATCAAGTCTAACACATACTGGAGGGATTATTTTACTAACCCCTTCTCTACCAGTTTGCAAAGCCAAGGATTTAAAGTGTGATGTATGCCTGAATTTATGTCATGCATTTCATGTATATAAATATGTATATTTAGTTAATTGGGACAGTGAAATATGTATAACTATTTCAGCTGTACCAATCCCAGACATATTGAAAAGCAGTGTGGTGGAAATACGTCTAAAACTATCGGCTCAATTCAATAAGCTGAAGAGGTGCAGTTCTGGAGCAAACCAAGTGTACTGCAATGGAAATGAAAATTCCCAATGGTTTAACCATTTGGGTGCCAGAAGGGCATCGAATGAATTGTGATACTTACAAACCCTTTAAGGGATATTAATGTTTCATAATAAAAGCAGCTCTAATTAATCATCATATTATTTGGACTTTGGAGAGTGTTATTTCAGTTCTGTCAGAGTTGTAGTTCAAGAGTAATTCAATGACAAAGTATCCTCCTCCTGTCCCTTTTACTGATGTAACACTGCTCAGCCAGAGCAGAATCGAAGTGCCCAGGTAGACTGCAGAGAGGGACAATCTTCAATTTAGATAAGTGAAAAACCTGAACAACTTGTCAACGGGGGCAGGCCTTTCATAGTTCTCATAAGAAGAAGATTGTCCCTTGCTGTTATCTGTCTGGTCGTTGGACTGGATTCCACATCTAGGAAGAGATGGCTTACACTAGGTAAAAGGGGCAGGAGGGGAAACTTTGCTTGTGAATATCTCTCAAACCATAAGCCCACTTTAAAGGAACAGTAATGTCCACAAAACTTTTTTTCTTGTTTTGTAAAATAAAAACAAAATTTTGTTGCACAAATCCCATCTCTCAAACTCTTACGGTCTAGGAGATAATCGCATCCAAAGTTACCCCTCTCCTGATGTCAGCTGTAAACCTGACAGAAGGAGATCTGATACGAGGCGGCTCTTCAGAAGAGCCGCAGTAGCTATATATGAAATTAATTAAAGTTTTGGGAGATGGGATTTGTGCAACATAATATTTTTTTTTCAATCTACAAAATAAGAAAAAATGTGGACATTAGTGTCATTTTAAATAAATGAAGACTTGAAGAATTTTTATTTGTCCCCATGGTACATTTAATTTTCTGCAGAATTACTCTTAAGCTTATTGCATTGTACTTTGTACCATAAAGGAGCAGTTCTGGTGCATATCAACAAAACCATAGGGGACAACTAAAAAATCCCCAAATTCTCATTGATTTATATGGGGCTTTGAACGAAGACCACGCCCAGCATTTCTGGAGAGGGCTTCCAAAATAAATAAATAAGTAAATAAGTATACAATAACAGTGTCTAGAATTTACTATAGTGAATACTGCATCCAAAATGCATTACAGTGTCCTTTGAACAGACTAAGGTGTGGGTAAGCTACTACCCTCTAGCAGTTGTTGGACTGCAATTACTCTCATCCTCAGATTGACAGTGGCTGGGAGAAGATAAAGGGCATTGTAGTTCAACAACAGCTGAAGAGAAACAATCTGGCCTCCCTGGTATAGACGTACCGACAGGAGCAGCAAACATGTCTCATCATTGCGATGCTAAAGTTTAGTCTCTTTCTGGTGTAATGGGGAAATACATGGTGTGGGATGGGGGATTTTGGTAACGTGCAACCCCTGTCTAGGCTTGCTCTTGCTTTTAACTTCTAGAATGTTAGATGGGTCTTAAGACCTTTAAAATATATAAGGGGGTTAGAAGCCACATTTAAAGAAAAAAGCACCCTTAATTTTGACTTAAACTATTCTTCAAGTACATAAAATGTATAGTCTGTACTTTTATTATTATTTTTTTTATCTTTACTATTTATTTTTTTTTTTTTTTTACAGTTTTATGTAATTGACAATGCCATACCTGGATTAGTTTGCTGTGAGGTTTCTGTGAGGGAATTTGAAATCAATGATAGTGATGCAATTAAAAAACAAAACAAAACATACAAAACCACCAAGATGAAAAAACCTATATATAAAATCTAGGTGCTGTCTGGTTTTCTGTCCACTCCACCCCCTGGGTGGCATTGGGGCAGAGATCGGCTTCATGCAGGGTATCAGCAGCAGCAATTATCACATTAATGAAAATTGCTGCAGCTGTCCTCCAGGTCCGTGACGTACACGCTGTGCCCATTTAGACGGGCAACACCATGCACCATTAGCTAGCAACTAAATAAAAAGTACAGCCATATCCTGTACTTGCAGAATAAGTAAAGTAAAAATAAAGGGTTATTATTGTGAAAAATCAATGGGAAGTTCTGTCTGCGGCAGTCAATTTGCTCCAAAGTCACTCCTCAGTTCTTTTGTGCTTAAGGCCCTGTATCTTTCTCCATATAAAGTAACACAATTTACAGCAGCTTCTTTTCTGTGTTATTTATGTTGAAAAATACCTGGATCAGTACTGTAGATATTGTACGTAATTTTTATAAACTAATTCTTCAGCTGGATAAGTTTTGTTTTTATGCTTAAAAACACTTAAACAACTGTCAGACCTATGCTGTAAGGCAGATGTAGTCAGTTGTTGGACCTCAGCTGTTGGAGCCTGCAACTCCCATTATCCCCCAAGCTGTTGGCTGGTTAGGCATGATGACAGTTGTAGTCCTCAACAACTGGAGGTCCAGCAATTGACTTCTCCTTCTGTAAGGGCTAGTTTACACTTAAAGCAATGAATCTTAGTACTCACAAGACTAGTTGCTCCGGCGCGCAATCCACACCGGTGTTGGTAATCGCATGCAGGGAGATTTGAATCGCTTGCCCCTTCTCAAGCAACAAATGAATATTGATCCTCAAAATGGACTTCAGGTAGTGTGAGTAAACAAACTCACAAACATTTAATAAACACTATGAAATGAAAATAAAAGATAAATGTGCTAGAATTATATCCAAAATTTATTAAAATACACAATACATAAAATTTATATCTACTACTTGATAAATTCAAAAATACCAAATTATAAAAACAATGTTCATTACTTTATGTAACGCATTTCGTGGCGGTTACCCTATAATCAACCCTATGAACAAATCCATCTCACATTTATCTCCTTGGCGATAGTAGCGGAAAGAGTATAAAGGGAAGATCCAACTGCCTTTTGGGGTCAAGATGGATTTTGTTTTTACCCACCTGAGGATTGATTGGAAATAGATTCAGTAGGTTTTTCTGTATTTTTTTTTTCGCAGGGTTGCCTTCCTTTGGATCAATGAGGGTGATATGGCAAAGGCCAAACTTGATGGACATATGTCTTTTCTTAGTCTCATCAACTGTTGCTATGTAATTGTCTGCATTTCCATCACCAGCTGTATTTCCCCTATATCTGTAAGAATAACATAACAGCATTACCCCGTCCCTTCCTTTTATTTCAGTACCCTGTCCTCAGTGTTAAATTTAAACTATAGCAAAAAACATTTCATCAGTTAAACACTGAAGAGAATAGGAACAGGGATTTCCAGACTAAAGGACCTGCCTTCCTTTCTGCTAACATTTGCAGCCCACACCTGTAAAGGCCAATCAAACTTTGTCCGCTGCACATAGTAGTCATATAATAATAATAATAACATATACAGCACATTTCTCCTGATTGGACTCAAAACACTTAACAATTTAACACCGAAGAAGTTCTGTATAAAACTAAAAAGTTTATGCAGTAGTCAAGATGTATGGATACAAAGGAATGTATTAGGATTGGGAGATGTTCTAGGAGAATAAAATGCTTAATTGTAGCTATATTTTTTGAGTGAAAGAACTATGCTTTCTTTGTAGCTGACACCTGATGTTTCAGACATTATCCACAGTCAATCATCATCCTTACATTATATGCATGGTCTGAGTTTACTAGACTTGAGCCACTGATTCTGATCAGAATTTGACTTCAACCAGCTCAAACTTTTCCATTTTTGGAGCTCTACTAGACATCGTTGTTTGCAGATCGTAGGAGATAACTTTATGCGTTATGTATTGTCTGCATAACAATGATCATTTGGGCCATGTCTTTTTACAGTGTCATCCATTTGGTATCTTGTATACTGCAAACAGCACAGGGCATGAGGTATCATTCCGCACACCAGTGGTATAGGTTCAGATTGAGTCACGCCTGAGAACACTCTTTAAGATCTACCAGATAGAAATTACTTTAACCACTCATTCTAATCCACAAAAATTCTCCAGACAGTCAATTAAAATAGCATGATCCGCTGTGTCTAATGTGGCAGAGAAGTCAAGTGTGCATGTCCAGGCACCAATTTACAGGTAGGGGGCCACAATCCTTATATTATTATCTCAATATCTTTCACCTCAACACGTCCAAAACGTGTCCAATAGGTTGTAAGACCAGTGTTCATAGTCCAGGATCACTTGAAATAATTTGATCACTGTTTCGGGATTTTCTCTTGGATGGAGGTCTTCCTCTTGCATTCTTCAAGCCTACATCCCCTCTTTTTATTTCTCCTACTGTACTAGCAAGCTTGTGTGCTTGATGGTGTTTGGTTAGGTGTTGTGTGCAAGTTGGTTCAATGGACCAGCAGGATATGCAACAAATTGCATTGCAATGGTCTGCTCTCCACTCTGGTCCTAGAAGAGTTCAGCAGGGTCATGTTCTCTGCCTACTTCTGTCATGTCAGCCTCCATGGACATGACATCCAGGGCTGATTAAATGTTATCTACTGAACAAAGGCACAAGAACAAAACCCACAGAGGGTATGAAAACTGTGTACTAGGTTTACTGTAATTCTCTTTCTAGGAACATATGTACATGTATTTTCTTTCTAGAGAAAGTTGGGGTTACAACAATGACAATTCTTGTTTGCATTGCTAACAATGTTATCAATTGCCTTTTCAGTTCTAATGCCTTTATTTATAAGGACATGAACAGTAATCAAAATTAACAATATCTTAAGAATGCAGATTACCTTTCTTATTTGCCAGTCTATTAAAGGAGAACTAGAACCTCCTGTTAATAATTACCCATTTTCCTTGCTATGTCCAGAAAATCATAATGGCTGCTGTGAATTTTGTCATTGTACTTTTGTTCATATCTTCAAACCAGTCATTTGTGTCCTGTCCACAGAGGAGGATATGACACTTGCAGGCAGTTTTTTCAAACTGAAGCAGACAGAGTGCATGAGGCTACTTAAAGAGATAGTAATGTATCTTTAAAAGTCATTTGCTGAGTCTTCTGTATATGTTAAAAGTAACATATTGTGCTATGTCTAAGACCTTACTTGTTTGTAGTTCAAAAGTTATGAAGGGATAAAGATCCCCACCCGCCCCTTCTGGCCAAGTCACTCAGAAGATGCAGTCTGATCAGGATGGCTGCAGCTAGGGACAAACTTCATCAAAGGGGGCAGGATTTCCCTTATAGTTACTGAAGTTTGTCCCTTACTGCAGCCGTCTGATCCCACGACCAGATTTCAGATGTTGTGAGAGGCAGCCAAAAAGGGGCGGGTGGGGATCTTTATTGCTTAATAACTTTTGAACTACAAACAAGTAAGGTCTTAGACATAGCACAATCTTTTGTTTTTAATATACAGAAGACTCGGCAAATGACTTTTAAAGAGGCAAGAAATTAATTGCACACCCCTCTGGCCCTTAACCCTATGAGTGCCAGAGGAGTACGGAACCCACTCAGAGGGTTAAAGAGTTAAGATTACCATGGGTGTTAAGCAGGTTTGAGATCCTCTGGTCCTGCTAGCAACCAGGGCCGGATTTGCCATAAGGCAGAGTAGGCATCTGCCTACAGGCGCACCCCACAGAGGGGCGCCTGTCACTGAATTCAAATTTTTTTTTATATATATTTTTATTCACAGTGCTCGCGTTGTGCACAGTGGCAGCAGTAACCAGCCGCATAGTAAGATCTGTGCCTTCTTCAGCACAGACCTGTATGCTCTTGCTCCCTCGTCGGCTCTTTAGTAATGCAGAGCGCAGGGAGATGACATCATCTCCCAGCGCTCTGCATTATTGAAGAGAAGACCGTGTGGGAGCAAAAACATACAGGTCTGTGCAGAAGGAGGCACAGACTTTTCCTGCCGCTGGACCACCAGGGAGGTAGGAAACGGATACGGGGGGGGAGCAATGTGAAGATGATGGGGACAGTGTGGAGATGATGGGGGCAATTTGAGAGCAAGTTGGAGCTGATGGGGGCAATGTGAGAGCAAGCTGGAGCTGATGGGGGCAAGTTGGAGCTGATGGGGGCAATGTGAGGGAAATATGGAGCTGATGGGGGCCAATGTGAGGGCAATATGGTTATGTGGGGGGTAATGTGTAGATTTGGAGCGTTGTGGAGGTGTCCAGTGGAGATGGGCGGCGGGGGGGGGGTGTGCTTCAGATTTCTCTGCCTACAGGCTCCTGAGATGTAAATCCAGCCCTGCTAGCAACTGTCATGTCTACCTCCATGGACATGATATGCAGGACAGATTGAAGATGTTACCATTCAAAAAAAGGAGGAAAGGAAAAATTAATAAAAAAAAAGTAATTAGAGAATATTTTTATAGTTAGTTCCCCTTGGATCCTAAATTATTTGTTATTAACCATTTGAATGCACCTCTGGCACTCCAAGGGTTATGTAGTATATGTTTGAATGCATATATATATATATATATATATATATATATATATATATATACTTTTCAGAACATAAAACAGGTAACATATGTAGAACTATGCTAACATAATTATTGTGAAGCTGGTTTTAACCCCCTCTGGCACTCAAAGGGTTAAAAGCAAGTTGGGACTTTGATTTAGGGCTGGTTAGTTGTAGAATGCATTAATGATTAATGCCTGGGAAAATAATCTTCTAACATAAATGCACTACTTCCACATACAAAAGTACATTAAAAAGTGCATTAACTCACTGCTGATTTGCAGACAATCATGGTGGGGATATTGACCTCTGCCATAATGTCTGAACCTCCCATGCTAAGTGCTTATATAAAAAAAAGCCTCAGGGATTTGTTTGCTCTTTAGGATTTCTAGATAGAATAGATAAAGGTTGGAATAGGTTTTCAGTTGCTTCCTACTATGAAACGTCACTCAAATGCACTGAATCATCAGCATCGCTTTTATTGGATTGCTCTGAGCCGCCATACGCTTTACTACCCTCCACTGCTTGTATTGCTTGTGTATTCAAGGTAATTGGGTCAATCACTGGAGGCACACGTCTGGCGTCGGTCAGCTTCATGTTGAGATGAGAAATATGTCTCACGCATTAAATGGGTATGTGGGTAGGAAAATTTGAAGATGATTCTTGCAAATGCCCTGTCTGTTAGCTAGAATCATTAAGGCTGGTGTATACAGAACTGCAGTGAAGTAAGGCGTTGGAGACCGATCTAGCTTTCAAGGGGATACAAGCCTCATTTAAATAGACGGGAATTTGGAGAATTTATATTTGTCCTCTGTGGTGCAGATGACTGGCTCCAGAATTGGACAGTTCTTCTGTGTGCATTAGGATCATTGTGCTTGTTTATCTTTCTTTATTCTTCAGAGATGTGAGCTCAAAAACTGTTATAAATTAGATCAGGTCCCAGTATGGTAATTTGTACTACTTTCCTAAGTTTTGATAAATATTACAGTGTGATTTATATTAACCATTTGATTGCCAGACAGGCATCCAATGCATAGCAATTCAATGCATTGGATACCTCTCTGGCACTCATAGGGTTAAGGATATAGAAGATCGACTGCACTGCTTTAACAAAAGTGGTGTCTAAAAGACAAGTGAAATATATAAAAAGCAGTCTTTTATTTAAATCGAATGTAAAATCATTTACCAAGCTTCAGACATAAGATTACAGTCTGTTACACATAATGTATATAGTCCACGCGTTTCACATTACACACGCTTAATCATATTTTCACAAGAAGAAAATACTTATAGGGTCAAACCACTTCTTCTATAGGGGAGACCTAAACAATTGTTTCAAATTGGGCTTTTAATCTATTTAATGCTAGAGAGGTCTAATGCATTGACCTGTCTAGCATGTAAGGATTTATAAGATCCATTTCAACCAGTGAGCATGTTGGAAATTTCTATTTGTCATCTGTGGTGAAGTTAATTTGCTCCATGATTACTCTGTTTTTCTTTTGAAAATAACAGCCCTATATCTGGAAATATATCTGGAATTTTAGCAGTATGTTATTGACTTCTGAATAAACTTGAAACATTGTTCACCAATTAAAGATGTTTTCACAAATAAATCTAAATGTAAGCTAGTTTATACCATTCCTTTTAGGTGTGTCAATTGTTCATTAGTAAAAATTGTTGTGTATAATGGGCCCAGTGTTCATTGCTATAGTTAATGACAAGGGTGATTGGGGGAATATATGAATAGGATTCAGTCTTTGCTAATTTACTATGCAACTTACACCAGAAGTTCTCCCCTTAAAGGGATAGTATTGCCACTGTTTAAGAAACATTCATCGTGTAGCCATAAAAAAATAAAACTAAATGCGCCCAGTCCCATCTCTCAAACCTTTATTGTTTGAGAGATATTCGGGACCAAAGTTCCCCCGTCCCCTAACATCAGCGCTGAAGCTGACTGCAGGGGAATCCAGTCCCTGAACAAGCAGAGGCTCTTCAGCAGACCCGAGATCACGTTACTGAAACAGAAATCCTTAACTGGAACGGTCTACAAAGCATGGTTGCAAACCTAGCACACTTTGTAGACTGTTTCAGTGAAGGATTTCTGTTTCAATAACATGATCTCAGCTATGCCGAAGAGCCTCCAACGGTCCCGGGACCGGATTCCCCTGTAGTCAGCTAGAGTGCTGACATAAGGGGAAGGGGAGGCAGGATGGGAATTTGGTCCCAAATATCTCTCAAACCATAAAGGTTCGAGAGATGAAACTGGGTGCATTTCGTTTTATTTTTTATGGCTACACGACTAATGCTTCTTAAACAGTAGCAATACTATCCCTTTAATGCCACCTGTGTCATGGAGAGGGCAATGGGACAAATTTTAGGGGAGTTTTGGGATGTTGCTTTCCTCTAGACCTTGTTTAATAGCCTGTACTAAGCAAGACACAGGGAAAATGGTATAATTTGATGCAATGGTTCGGTGCATGTGGCGGGGGCTTAAAGTCATAACAATGGCAGAGTATGTCCACCATAGTCATAAACTATAGTGCCTACGTTGAAGTGCGGCCACTTGCATTGGAGGCTAAAGCCAAGGAAGCTGCTGTTGCTGATTTATTCATTCCTCCCATTGTCCCCTTTTTTCCAACTCTACAGTCACAAATTTATGAAACAGCTCAATCTCTCTTTGCTGTAGTGTTTGTTGTTACTGGGGATGTAGGTGCACGATGGTACCCTGTTAGCCATAGAAAAAGCAGGAGACTGGTAGAGTAAAAGTGATGCTTTTATTGGCTGAGTGACCCTAAAATCTTGAGTGGTTCCTAGAGTGACTCAGTTAGCCAATAAAGGTATCACTTGTTACTGGGGATGTCAGAAAAGAACTGTGTTCAACTGGCTGGAAACTGAACCTGGAGGAAATTTGTTTTTAACCCTTTGAGTGCCAGAGAGGTATCTAATGCATTGGCAGTGGAGGAACAATAGGGGTTGCACCTGCGACTGGGCCCGTAACTCTAGGGGCCTGGCCTCCCCCTGTGACCCCCCGCCTGGTGCTACGGACATCTATTAGCTGCGCTCTTCCTCACTGGCATTCTTGTAATGTAGGGCGCTGGGAGATGACATAGTCTCCCAGAGCTCTGCATTACTGGAGAGAGGACCGTCCGGGAGCGCCAGGTCTTAATAGAGGTCTGTGACACCGCTGGACCACCAGGGAGGTAGGAGATGTACCCTGGGGGCAATGTGAAGATGTGGAGAGTTGAGAGCAATGTGGAGAGTTGGGGGAAATGTGAAGAGGAGGACATTGGGGGCAACGTGGAGAGTTGGGGGCAATGTGAAGATGTGGAGAGCTGAGGGCAATGTGGAGAGTCGGGGGCAATGTGAAGAGGAGGACATTGGGGGCAATGTGAAGAGTTGGGGCCAATGTGGAGAGGTGGATATTGGGGTCAATGTGGAGAGTTGGGGGCAATGTGGAGAGGAGGACATGGGGGGCAATGTGGAGACTTGGGGGCAATGTGGAGGTGGATATTGGTGGCAATGTGGAGAGGAGGACATTGGGAGCAATGTGGAGAGTTGGATGCATTGTGGAGAGGTGAATATTGGGAGGCGGGGCACCCTTGGCAATTTTTGCACCAGAGCCCGGTGGCTTCTAGTTATGCCTCTGTGCATTGGATACCTTTTGGGTACTCAAAGGGTTATAGGAAGGTGGAAGTTGAGGAACACATGCTGAATCAAAATTAGCTGGCACTTTTTACTAAGAAATCAGCACATGCCATATAATTGAAACAACTAAAGCTATTCTTCGCCCTTCTACATTTAATAACGCCTAGTTAATTTTTGTGATACTTCTCCTGCAACTATTTGACATGGATTAGAGAATTAATGATCACTTTCAGATTTCTGTCAGTAATTTAATTTAATTAGCCAATATACTTGCACTGTAATGCTTACTTTGCATTTATATATTTACTGCATCAACAATTTAGATCAAATAATTGTTTCTGTGTATACAAAAATCAGTGTTATCAATATCCTGTTTTTGTTATTTTTTTGCTTGATTAAAGGAGATAATAAAAGAATGTTTTGTTTCTCTTACAAGCTTCTTCTCCCATCACCCGTTTTCCGCTTTATGTGCAAGCTATGTAGCATTAGCATGGAAATGCAATGAAATCAACACTTAATCCTCCTCCAAAATGCATATTAAACAGCCCCATGGATGTACAAATGAGAAGGGCTTGTTCTGCAGGAGAAGAATAAACATCTCATATTGTTGGTGATTTACTTTCGGAAGAGGTTTGAACCCCACATGAAACCCAAAAAAAGGCACTCGTTTATTTGCATATAAAAGCCTTGGTTATTGACACTGTATCATATTTATTGCAGTTTCTTGGATTCTGTTGCCATGGTTACAGTTCAGTAGTCAGAAATATATTTTTTTTTTCTTTCAAAGTTATGCTAATGTGCACAGTTTCTTAGGGAGTATGATCGGAGAATTTCAGACAGTAAACAGTCATTCTAGTTTTTTAGTCTTGGCTGAATGTTTGGAGTTGCTATTTCTTCTCCCTTGACCAGAGTATATTTAAGAAAAGGAAAAAAACGAAACAAAACATCTCCATCCTCACTTCAATGAGATCAAATTCTGTTTACATGCCAATAGCAGTACTTTTCTTGCAGTTTAAACCCACTGACAAAGCAGGATTTATTTCTGACAACACATATAAAATAAATAGTCAAATAAATATTTCCTTATTTAATTTTTAAAGGAGTGGTTTATTGTCTTCAGGAAATGCCACAATACTATTGTTTAGGGGCAGGAGATGGGATGCCAGGAAGATATGTACCGCTCCTTGTAGTTTCCGAATACCTTGATATGAATAAAGATATACAGAACATACGTAGCTGTTTGTATTTCATACACAACAAACATTAATTTAACCCTTCATTCTACTCTTTTAGTGGACTAGTGCAACCCATTAAGCAGAAGAAGACAGAAAGACTGAGGGTGGCAGAGAGTATGCGCATTGTATCTATGGTATTGTCCTTTGAGGACCTTGCTGTCCTTGCAAGACATTACCATTGGCAAGGCAGAAGAGGTCCTGACAGGGCAATGCTGGAAGCAGGCGGCAGATGCAAGCATTGCTATAACATGTACACTACATGGCCAAAATATGTGGGTATCTCTTCTAATTGGTGGATTTGGCTATTTCAGCCTGTGCTTGGTTGCAGCACCCGCTACCGAGTTCCAAACTGCCTCTGAAAGCAACATCAGCACAAGAATTTTTCATCAGGAGCCACACACAGGCCTAAGATCAACATGCGCAATGCCAAGTGCTGACTGGAGTGGAGTAAACCTCACCGCCACTGGACTCTGGAGCAGTGTAAAATTGTTTGTAGAGTGATGAATCATGCTTCACCATCTGGCAATCCGACAGACGACTCTGGGTTTCGTGGCTGACAGGAGAACGTTACCTGCTTGAATGCATAATACCAACTGTAAAGTTTGGTGAAGGAGTAATAGTGGCGTTATTCCCCCACGCATAAATCTAGGTCTATACAGAAATAGTTTGTCAAGATAGGAGTGGAAGAACTTGACTGGCCTGTGCAGAGCCCTGACCTCAACCCCATATAACACTTTTGGAATTAATTGGAATGACGATTGAGAGGTGTAATCGCCCAACATCCGAGCACAACCACACTAATGGCTGAATGGAAGCACATCCCCTCAGCAGTGTTTCAACATCTAGTGGAAAGCCTTCCCAGAAAACAACAAGCTGTTATAGCAGCAAAGGGGGACCAACTCCATATTAATTCCCATATTTTGTATAAGATGTTTAATTAGAAGATGTCCACATACTTTCAGCCATGTAGTGTAGGTTTTGATAAAAAAACGTTTACTGCACCTTTAAAACTGAGTGTGAGGCAGAGATATAGTTTATGAATCAGAGGGCATAACTGAGCAAGATCAAACATGTAAGAGAGAGCAAATGGAGTGATAGAGCAAAACAGGCTGACACTGATGCTGCGTGTTTTCTGTGTATAACTGTGTAAATGGCAAATGCACAGGACAACACAATTGTATTTATAATATATTGCTATATCTCTCTTTATATAATTTTATGAGACTCCTTCTACTGAGTAAAACAAAGATAACCCACAAATGGCAGATACTTTAGTCACAAGTTATTATGTAGCAAAATTGTGTTACTGAATGATTCTGGATTCAGTGTTTTTCATAGCCTTTCCATTTATGTTGCTATGGCTTTCTATACAAAACTTCAGTCAGTGAATGGGAAGGAGACAGTGACATGGAATTGACACTTTCTGTTCAGTTTACTTGTATTGGTTTTCAAGGGGCCTGAGATGTCTTGATGATTTTCACTCTCATCAAAAGCCCCTCACAAAAACAGTGTAAGTCAGTGGGAGCAGGGAACCTTTTGAACTTTCTACAAGTAGCAATACATACTTTTTTTTAGTGAGTAACAGATTTTTATTCCTTCTACCGTCTTGGTGCGCAGAATCACAAAAAATAGCCGCATGCCTATGTTCCTTGCTTAAAAATCCCTGACCAGTAAGTGTACATGTTTCTGCAAAAAAACACCCATTTTAGTGTCTGTTGCCAAAATGTCCACACAGAGGTGGGAAATAGGGTGGGGCTAAACAAGTTTAGAAGAACATATTGGAAGGAAAGTGATCCACGTGAACTGAAGATGGAAATGGAACCCAGAATTTAGGAGAGGGAGAAGACATAATGGGCCTTATTTATTAAACAGAAGAGGAGCGGTTCTGGAGCAAACCAAGTGTAGCATAGAGCATAAATAAAACTTCACAAAATACTGATTTTTTATGGCCCATTTAATGTCACAGAGGTTTTTGAATGTATTGAAGACCTCTCTGCATACATGGGAACTCTCAGGGTTTTGATCCCAATCTCATTGTTTTATAGTGAAGAGCCAGATTCTCAGGGTGAGACAGTCTAGTGATACCTATTATTTAAAGGGATAGTAATGTTTCATAATAAAAACAGCTCTAATTAATCATCATAGTATTTGGACTTTGGAGAGTGTTATTTCAATTCTGTCAGAGTTGTAGTTCCAGAGTAATTCAATGACAAAGTGTCCCCCTCCCACCCCTTTTACTGATGTCGCACTGCTAAGCTAGAGCAGAAGGGAGGTGCCCAGGTAGACTGCAGAGAGGAACAATCATCAATTAAGATAAGGGAAAAACCTGAAAAGCTTGTCAAGGGGGGCAGGGATTTCATTGTTTTCATAGGAATAAGAGTGTCCCCTTCTGTTATCTGTCCAGTCTATGGACTGTATTCCACATCTGAGAAGAGATTGTTTACAGTAGGTAAAAGGGGCGGGAGGGGGAAACTTTGCTTGTGAATATCTCATAAACCATAAAGGTTTGAGAGATAAGACTTATATCATTCTTCATGTTTTTCTAATGCCTACAAAATAAAATAAAGTTAAAATGAAGTATTACTATCCCTTTAAGCTTCTCAATGACATGCTTCCTTAATTTCTAAATTGGTACCACTTACACTAGGAAGGAAGAGGTGTAAGGCCTGCTTATCTTGTGCGTGTTCAAGCAGTTGTTGCATGACAATGGTTCCTTGAGACTAGATTGGAGCACCTCTCGATTAAGGATTGTAATGTTTCAAGATAAATTAAGCTTTGAGCATTCGTCATAGTTTTCAACACTGCAGAGCATTTTTACTATGCTGTAAGTGGTCTAGTTTATGTGTAATTGTGAAGTGTCCCCCTTCCACTCCTTTTCCATACGTAATGCTGACTCCCTTCAGTTTTGGAATCCAGTCAGTATGTCGGACCAGACATATCTCAAAGAGGGGCAACCTTCTGGCTGTCAGTATAAGGAAACCCCTGCCCCCACCTTGACGAAGAAGGGCAGGTTTTTCCTTATGCTCACAGAATATTGCTCACACATCACAATCCATCAGGACTAGCTGAGGGGGTCAACATTATGTATGTAAAAGGGGCAGGATAGGGATACATCCTATATAATAATTCACTAGGATGTTTGTCACGATGCATTTAGGCAGTCTCTACTGCGCATGATTGCATTGCATGAGCGAGGCGACGCAAGACTGCATCGCGTGGGGCAGTGAGGTAGCGAGGGTTCACATTACCCGGACCTTGGCCCGTGTACACGGGCTTTTAGATAGTTATAACATAATTACACATAAACTAGACAGCTTAAAGCATTGTAATATTGTTCTGTGGTGTTGAAAAACTATGATGAATGATCCAAGCTTAATTTATCTTGAAACATTACTGTCCCTTTAAAGCACGTGGTAGCATTTCACTGAGAATGTGTATAGTAAGGGGAACTTTGAGGGTTAAAATCTACAAAATCTCAGTGTCAGCTTATTTTGAAAGGTATCCCTCTCTGGTATGCAAAGGGTTAATATTAATGGGAATATTCTTCCCACACACCACTGTGCACTTGTTTACTCCAGAAAGATCCATTTGAGTTTCATAAATAACACCAAATGTGTTATATGTGTAGAGACAAAAGTGGAGCAATTCTTGAACGAAAGCAGTGAGCCATAGGAAACAAACATTGCCATTAAATTAAATAAGGCTTTTTACCCCAAGGGTTTAAAAAAACACATTTAGATTAGTCTAGAATTGTATTTGTTCCCTCTGGCCCCAGAATCGCTCCACTATTGATTTTATAAATATGTTCCATTGAAGTTGGGAAAACACAAACCTGGACTAGGGGCAGGTGAAGAGAGTAGCAATTCTAGAGAAAGCCAACTGCACCATATATACAAACACAATGCTCCATATTCCCAAAGACTGCTAAATAGTTTTAAAGATCTAAGCATTTTCGGTGCCAGGAAGGTGGACAACAGTGCATGTACAGAATGTGTAGATTCCCACATGTCTGGTACTCGACAAAGGGAAGTTTTTGGTTCAATGGATACAAGTAACTGCTGTATGTTGAACTCACCCAAGTAAGTGCTTTTGTTACTTACAGTAGTTATATAGGTATACTTGACTGATGTATGATGGATTCTTACCTAGTTAAGTCCTTCTGTTATGCACAGTAATTACATAGATATAACTGAGTGCTGTGTGATGGACTTCCTAGAATAGTCTATGTTGCACAGTAATTATATAGATACACCTAATTAGTATATGATTCACCCCACCTAGGTAGGTCCTTGTTACGCTTGCACTAATTGTATAGATACACCTGATTGTTCTATGAAGGACTGTTACCTAGCTAAGTCCTTCTGTCACACGCAGTAATTATAGATATACATGACTTAAGCAATAAGTGCTACCTAGGTAAGTCCTTCTATTGCACATAATAATTATGTACCTGATTTCAGTATTACATGCTGCCTAGGAAAGTCCATCTCTTACACTCAGTAGTTATATAGATATATCTGACTGCTTTATCATGGACTCCGATCTAGGTAAGTATTTCTGTTTTACAAAGTAATTATGTACTACATATACTTGACTACAGTATTAAGGGGTATCTAGGTTAGTCCTTCTGTTACACACAGCAATCATATAGATATACCTGACTGCATAGTAACTGTATAAATATACCTGACTGCAGTATTGATAGCTATCTAGGTAAATCCATTTACTATGCTGCTTTAACCTCTGTACTGCACCATTGTCATTCAGGCTACATACCTTTCTGTCCCTATCCAATGAGAGTGGGCCCAGGAGACAGCAGCCCCTGCCCCCCAAAAATGCACCCACCTTTCCGCCTCTCTAAATGCAGTAAAGTATGCTGCCTCCTCTCTGGCCCATCTGTGTACCAAAGACAGTGCCTGATGCCCTTCCGGTCAGTTTAAAAAGAGAAATTTGAAAGCTAAGCCAGGTGCCTGCAACTACTGCAGCCAGTCCCCTCATGCTGGCACAGTCCCTAGGCACTAGCCTATGTTTTGTAGTGCATAATCTGGCTCTGTGTTCTCCCACTGCTGAGAGATTTTTAATTAAAAAAATTAGTACATCTCATGCTTTTTTTTTTGTCTTTAAAGCAACAAGTATCTGGTGTGCAAAAGGTACACTTTTATGTAATGGACTTTCACTGTCGTCCAATTCAGGTCACTGGTACTCTGGGAGGCGATCCGCCCCTTTAATAGGCAGGAACAATTATGCAAATGATTGCAGGGGGCGGAGCCTCCCCTCCTACTTAAGCTGCCTTCAGGCCAGAGCCACTAGATTGATTTGTTCCTGTGTGCTGTGCACACCAGGTGGAGAACATCTATGCTTTCAACTTAGTATTTTGTTATTTTTTTATTCAAATATGGAATACCACCATTAGGAGGGTGACCATGGCTGTGAATTGCCCTCTTTAAAGTGGCTAGTGCAGCTTCCAGGGATTTTCTGTGGACCTTATGCCCTGAAGAGGGAACAGATTGAGTCAAGCAGCTTCCCTGCTGGGGAATTTACCTCTGGTCTATTCCTACTTCATCATGGTCACCTGAAGACAGAAGTCCTGCAGAAAGGTGAGCTACCCCTTGAGTGCTGAAGGTCCACTTGTCTCCACAGTGTCCCTTTGATGGGCTGGTATTTGGGAGTTTGCATTGCACTCCAGCACTCATAGGGTGTTTTTATTTGCATTCATCATGTTTATGCAATTTCTGTGGTATTCTCTGGGTTTTGGAGCTTTGGGTATAGTTTTACTTATGTTTCTCATGTATTGGGTAACTGTTTAATACTTTTTAAAGTTCAGTGGGACTTTATTACAATTTAGTGTTCCGCGCCTTTAAGCGCGCCTTTTCCCGCTTAGACGCCATTGCTCCTTTACTCTCTATGGGATTTCACAGTGTGGGACATATCTCTGGAACCGCTTGTCACAGCAACTTCAGAGATGGCTCATTTTAATTCTATGCTCCTGCTCTATCATCCGGTGCATGTTTTCAGGGTGTGGGGAGTTCAGGAGGGCTTTGGGCACTGTTTGGGGTACTTCTGAGAGAAAACTACATTTCCCATGAACGCCCGGTTCGCGCTCGTTTCTGATTGGCTAACTTGACGGCTGCCATTTGGTGGTGTTCTTTCTCAGCGAGTATACTACGCAGGGACCGAGCCTTCTCTCCTCTTAGCAGATTAACCCTTCGCTGGCCAGATAAGTCAGTTTTTAGGCATTTCTGGGGTGAAACTTTAATCTTCCACACTTTTACTGGGTGATATTTGTTAAGTGGTGTATATTGACGCTGTGAGCATGTCTACTCCACTGGAGTCAGGGGCTAGACCCAAGACTAAGGAGGCTGGGTGTCTGTTCCACCCATTGCGCTTTGCTCCTCTTGTCACTCTGGGCTGCCTAGAGATTGTTTTGGTGATTTATGCCCTAAATGCACTGATTGTCGTGATAGCAACCCTGGGCTTCCCAGCCACGCTATTGAGCCAACTTGGGTGAAAGAGTTTAAAGCTGCCACTAGGGATCTCAGATCCACTCTCCAACTCTTTCCCTCTCAGGTACAGGGGGCTCTCCAGGTTTGGCAGACCCCCTCTACAATCAGGACCTCCCTGCCTAAGCCACAGGGGGCTCCTGATGTGTCTGATTCTTCTGAAGAAGAACTATTACAGGATTCTGATGCTGAGGAAGGCACTGTTATTGAATCTAACAGGTCCATTGGGGACCCTTATGAATGTGACCCTGAGGTTTCCGCTGAGGGTTTGATTAGAGCTGTGTTAACTACGCTCAACCTTCCTCTGACTCAGGAATCCACTCATGATCCAACTGACGTTTTCCAAAAGCCATCTAAGGCGGTTGTTTGTTTTCCAACTAACCCTACCCTTGCCCGTTTAGTCTCTGAGGCGTGGCGGAATCCTGACAAATCCTCCTCAGTGTCCAAAAAGTTTGTTAAACTTTACCCCTTTCCTGAGACTGAACTGGCAAAGTGGGTTCATCCCCCCAAAGTGGATGCTCCTGTTTCCAGGTTATCCAAATCTACTGCTTTAGCTGTCTCTGATGCCTCTGCCCTGCAGGATTGGACAGACAAAAAGCTAGAACTTTCTCTTAAGTCTATTTTTGCCTCCATTGGCACTGCCATGCGTCCAACCTTTGCAGTGGCATGGGTTAATAGAGCTATTGCGGCCTGGACTGAACGACTGACTGAGGCAGTCCGCCAGGATGCACCGGTATCTGAGCAGTTGCAGCTCCTTGCTAATATTACTGAAGCACAAAATTATGTTGCTGATGCTGCCTTTGATGCTGTGCGCATGATGGCGAGGGCCTCCACTTCATCTGTGGTGGCTAGACGTGCCCTTTGGCTGAAAATTTGGTCTGCTGACACAGCCTCTAAGAAAGCCTTGCTTTCCTTGCCTTTTCAGGGGAACTTGTTATTTGGTTCTGAACTCAAAGAAATGATTAGCGAGGCTACTGGCGGTAAAAGTACTCTTCTACCTTCAGTCTTCAAGAAGAAGTTTCCAGCCAAACGCAACCGGTCCTTTCGTTCCTTTCAGACTGAGACACGCTCCACGTCCCAGACAGGTCCGTCCTCTGCGCGCTCCTCCTCCAAGCCCAAGCAGTCCTGGAAGCCCAAAGTTGCCCCCAAGGCCAAGACCTCCAAGACTGCTTCGGCATGACTCACCGAACCCGGGTCCGCATCCGGCAGTAGGTGGACGTCTCCGCATCTTTCGCCGGACTTGGGAGGAGTCAGTGATGGACCCATGGGTTATTCAGGTAGTGTCAGAGGGATACAAGATCCCTTTCTCTTCCCTTCCTCCTTTTCGGTTCCATTTTACTCGTCCTTCTCAGGAACCTACAAAAATACGTCTGTTCGACGACGCTATTCAGGATCTCTTGGACAAAGAGGTCCTGGAATTGGTTCCTCCAGAGGACACAGGTTCAGGATTTTATTCCAACCTGTTCGTGGTGGCCAAAAAGGACGGAGGTGCTCGTCCCATTTTGGATCTCAAAGATCTCAATTCCTATGTTGTGAGTTCCCACTTCCGCCAGGAGTCCCTGCGCTCTGTGATTGCAGCAATGTCTCCAGGGGAGTTTCTTGCTTCCCTGGACCTTCAGGATGCATATCTTCACATCCCTATTCATCCAGAGAGCAGGCGGTATCTCAGGATTGCCTACCACAGGGGACACTTTCAGTTTTCAGCTCTTCCCTTTGGACTGACTTCGGCCCCTCTGGTGTTTCAGAGGATGTTGGGTTCCTTGATAGCTGTACTTCATCAAGAAGGTGTCAGGGTGACCCCCTACATGGACGATCTCCTCCTGAAAGCCTCCTCAGCGAAGCTTCTCCACCAACAACTGCAGCTGTGTATACACACTCTGAACCGTCACGGCTGGATCCTGAATCTGGACAAATCAGACTTGGTCCCATCTCAGAGGCTCCTTTTCCTGGGTCTCCTGTTCGACACTCGCCAATGCATGGTGTTTCTGCCAGAAGAAGTGGCTCATCAGATAGCCATCCGAGTAGCTGGGATCCTGGAGCTGGACAGAGTTCCAGTACCGAAGTTGACGTCTCTGGTGGGGAAGTTCATTTCCACTATAGAAGCGGTGCCATTTGCCATGGCCCACTCCAGGGAACTTCAGAGGTTTGTGATCCAGACGTGCAAGAATCATCCAGATCATCAGCATCTGTCAGTCTCTCTCCCTCCTCATGTTGAATTGAGTCTGCACTGGTGGTTGGATCTCTCTCATCTCCTGAAAGGGAGATCCTTTCAAGTTCCTTATTGGATCACGCTCACAACGGATGCCAGCCTCCGGGGATGGGGTGCTGTGTTGGGTCGTTTCAGTGCTCAGGGGAAATGGGGACTGGAGGAATCTCTTCTCTCCATCAATGTTCTGGAACTGCGTGCAATCCGGCTTGCCCTGAGGCACTGGGAATCTCAACTGGAAGGTTGCCCAGTCAGAGTGGAGTCCGACAACGCCACCGCAGTGGCCTACATCAACAGGCAAGGCGGCACAAGAAGTTGCATCTCCTGGTTAGAGGTCAAGGATATTTTATCTTGGGCAGAAGATCACATGCCTGTCATTTCTGCAGTTCACATTCCAGGCGTAGACAACGTCATGGCAGACTTTCTCAGTCATCACACAGTCGACAGCGGAGAATGGGCTCTTCATCCAGAGGTGTTTCATTTACTCACCCAGAGGTGGGGGGTACCTGCAGTGGACCTGATGGCTACCAGACACAACAGGAAGGTACCGGTGTTTTGCTCCCGGTAGAGGGACTCTCTTGCTCTAGCAGTGGATGCCTTGTCAATCCCTTGGGATTTTCCTCTGGCTTACATCTTCCCTCCTCTTCCTCTATTGATCAGAGTCATCCAGAAGTTGAAGCAGGAGCGTTGTCCTGTCATCCTGATCGCTCCAAACTGGCCTCGCCAGTCCTGGTATCCGGAGTTGATGGCCATGTCAGTGGCGGAACCGTTTCCACTTCCTGCCCGTCCGGATCTACTTCTTCAAGGATATCTGTGGAAGGAGGATGTTCAACATCTTCATTTGATGGCATGGCGGTTGAATCCTCGATTCTAGAGAAGAAAGGATTTTCTCCTTCAGTGGTGTCGACGATGCTTAGTGCTCGTAACCTGTGTCCTCCAAGATCTATCATCGTATCTGGGCTACCTTTGTGGCTTGGTGTACCGATCGGAAGATGTCCCTAGAATTTCATCTTCCCACTGTCCTGGCCTTTTTACAGGACGGTGTTGAGAAAGGGCTCAGTCTGAGTTCCCTCAAAGTCCAGACTTCTGCTTTGTCTGTGTTTTTCCAGGAAAGGATTGCTGTCCTTCCTGATGTCAAAGTTTTCTTCCAAGGTGTGACTCATGTTCGGCCTGCCTTCAAGAGTCCTACTCCCCAGTGGGACCTCAATTTGGTGCTGGGAGTTCTCCAGCGACCCCCATTTGAATCCTTGGCTTCCATTCCATTACGTCTCTTGACTTGGAAGATGGCCTTCCTCTTGGCTATTGTTTCTGTTCGCCGGGTGGCAGAGTTACAAGCGCTGTCTTGTAAACCTCCTTACCTGGTGTTCCACAAGGATAAGGCTGTGCTTCACACTACCAAGGAATTCTTACCCAAGGTCGTGTCTGAGTTTCACATCAATCAGGAGATTGTGGTTCCCTCTTTCTGCCCTAATCGTTCATCTGACAAGGAACGAGATCTCCATTTGTTGGATGTGGTGCGTTGCCTCAAGTTTTATGTTCATCGCACCGAGTCTATCAGGAAGTCTGATGCTCTATTCGTCATTCCTGAAGGGCCTAGGGCAGGGAGACCGGCTTCCAAAGTTACCATTGCTTCTTGGATTAAGGCTACTATTCGTGAAGCCTATAAGTTGCGGAATAAGCATGTTCCCTTCCGGGTGACTGCCCATTCCACCAGATCTATTGGGGCCTCTTGGGCCTACAAGAATCAGGCATCTGCTGATCAACTGTGCAGAGTGGCCACTTGGTCCTCTGTGCACACATTTTCAAAGCACTACCATGTTGATGTACTGGCCTCGGCTGATGCTAGTTTTGGGAGGAAGGTCCCGGAGGCAGTTTTGCCTGTTTAGGACTTCTACTCTGTGGTTCCTAGTGCTTCTTTTCTGTTGAGCCCGGTTGGCTCTGGTTCTGTGTGCTGTGTAGTTCAGGGGATGTTTTCCCCTGGTTGGTGTCCGTTGACACTTACGTTTTGGGCTATGTAATTAACTGGTTCATAGCAGTTCTAGTGACTTGGGGCCTTGCGCCTGGTCCTTGCCTTACTTCCCGCCTCTGGTCAGCTCAATGTTTGTACATCCCAGAGTACCAGTGACCTGTATTGGACGACAGTGAAAATAGGATTTTAGTCTTACCTGTTAAATCCTTTTCACTTAGTCCATACAGGTCACTGGTCTCCCACCCTGTCAAGGGACCATGCTTGGCTCTCCTGTGGCATTCAGTGGGAGACCTTCGGGGCATGCTCATAGGAGTCTTCCTTCTTGCTTACCTATGGTCAGTTTTAGTGTCTCAAATCAATCTAGTGGCTCTGGCCTGAAGGCAGCTTAAGTAGGAGGGGAGGCTCCGCCCCCTGCAATCATTTGCATAATTGTTCCTGCCTATTAAAGGGGCGGATCGCCTCCCAGAGTACCATTGACCTGTATGGACTAAGTGAAAAGCATTTAACAGGTAAGACTAAAATCCTATTTTCTGGGTTACCTTGAGTCATTGACTACAGCTCCTCATAGTAGGTGAGACAAACAACATCACCTTGTGACCACAGTGTAAAATTTCAGTTTCATTAAAAAGCACACAAACAACTTTGGTTGCCACCTTTGGAATGAGAAATCTTACAGTAACAATACCCTTCTGCATTATATGCTCTTTATTATCATTCTGTTTATGGGATCTAGAAATAATATGTTTTTCTCCTTCAATATGCCCTTTACAAATGTCCTATAAGATGGTAGGGTGCCCTGAAAATCTCAAAATGAGTCAGTGGTGCTATGAGCAAATAAAGACTGAGAAACCCTTCCTTAAAGGGATAGTAATACTTAAGATGTAAAAAAATATATGTTATAGGGTTTATGTCCCTAAATAAAACAAGGGCACTCCCACTGCTGAGAGATATTTTATTAAAAAATTATAACACCTCAAACTTGCATTTTTTAGGTGCAATATCACAGTGGCCTGGAAATTTACAGTGGTGCTGTTGCTACACCATCCTATGGAGATTTATGGTCTACGGACCAGAGCAGTCCATAGAATGGTGTAACAACAGTGCCACTATAAATTTTGAGCTGTCATAATTTTTTAATAAAATATCTCTCAGCAGTGGGAGTACCCTTGTTTTACTCAGGGGGATAAACCCTACAACATATATATTTTTTTTTACATTTTAAGTATTACTATCCCTTTAAAATACTAGATAGGTCTCTATCACATTGCAAAGAAATGCATTGACACCTTGTTAGCATTCAAGCCATTAAACTACAAGTAACCTTTTTTAAAAAAACAAAATAAAACAAATACAATACATTGTAGGGCTTTTGCTGCTGAATTCCAAAAGTTCCAAGAATGGTTTAAACTTGTTTTTACATTAACAGTGCCCATGTTGTTTAGACAGTTCACCTACAGTTATCCTGGTGTTCTTTTATTCTGTTGCATATTATAGTAGTACTGACTTACTGACTACAGTTTTCCATAGAATGTAATCGTAACAGGTTCATCCCTTCATGAGTTTCAGCTGTCAGAACCTTTGAAAAACAATGGACAGCAGAGGGAGTACCCATATTTTACTTGGCAACTAAAGCATTTCATAAAAACAACATCTACTACTTATTTAACCCTTTAAGGATCAGAGGGTTCTGTAACCACTCTGGTCCTTAATGGTTTAAAGCCCATTTATTTCAGCTGGCCCTCTCTGGTGCGGTTGGTTTGTGGCACAACTGCTGCATTGTTGATACCTGTGTTTGGACCTTTTCGTTTTGTTCTTTTTTCTTTTTTTTTCCTGATGGAAGGGAAAGAGCTGTGGAAAGAGAAGAGTGACATTGGACCTCAAGAGAAGGAAGACAAGAGAGGGAGATGGAATTTCACCCTTGTGAAGAATGGTAGTTTTTCCAGAGCTTATAATTTCTGTGTTGGAAATTACAATCAATTACGTTTTCACTGCTGAGACAGGCTGAGATGAAATAAAGGAAATGACCCATGTTTATTTTTATGCTCTGTCAACATTCCTGAACAAAGACTATGATTTGAGGTTTGTGAAAGCCTCTCCAGCTGAGACACTCCTCACACTGCTATGTTGGTGTTGTTTAATATCCAAGATATATTGGCTGCACATTAAGAGTGACCACTGGGGGTAGAAACAAAGCAGTAGTTGTAGCCAATCTAAACAGCATACCCCTTCTATTTTAGTTTTGAATAAACAGATGTAATTTATAGTTTAGGATTAAATATGCATGGGTCCTGTTTTCGTTAGTTAAATTGTGCCCACACATGGCTTCTACCATTGATAGAATTAGCACTTATTAAAGATGTAATCAGTTTTCTGCCTTAAACTTGAAATGGAAATCACCCTGAGGCATTTCCTGAAATTCCATTCACCTTGAAAACATCTAGGACCTTATGTTCAAAAGAAAAAGTTACGCTAAACAGAACTGGTCCACTTTTATGTAGTGCATATGGCTTTAACCTAAGTATAGTCAATTGTGGACCTCCCACTGTTGCGGACTAGAGACCCCAACAGCTGAAGGTCCAGCAATTGACTATCCTTGTGTGTCAGAGTTGAGCAAACCTTCTCTAGAACTCAAAGGATTAATACATTTCCCACAGGCTCGAGGAGGAGGAGCTTCTCTTACTTTTCAAACACTAACATGCTGCTTATAAAGTTGTGGTGTACGCAGAGACATCCATGTGGTCTTCTTTCTTGCTACTTGCTAACTCCTGTGTATAGGAGAGGTCTGCAACGTGAGGCCCACCATCTGCTGCCAGACATCTCCCATCATTAGTGAATGTATTGTGAGAGCAGCTGAAGGGCCTCATGTTGCCCACCTCAGTTGTAGAAGATGAGCGGCCCATATGTTCCTCCGTAATGCACCAAGCCATTTCCTGACAAGTCAACTGAGCAATGCAACAAACATCATGAAGGCTACTCTTACACTGTACCATGGCAGGGACATTAACACCGCCGGTTTCTGTTACTATAAAGAGTGTGGTGGTGAAATACACCTAGTGACAGTGAAAACAGCATGGGTTGGCAAGGGGCAGAAAAAGCAATTCAGAGTGGATGAAGGGGTCAGAGAGAAGAATGGGGGGGGATAGGAGGACGAAAGAGAATAAAGTGAAATTTAGCTCCCCCCTAACTTCAATACCATTTTATATGTGGACCTCCACCTCCTTTTACACTGTAATTCCCATTATACTTATCCACTGTTGGTGAGATGTGTAGTCAACCAGTGGCTGGAAGTCTACAGGTGGCTGCCAGTGCCATGACTGCTTTATGATGAGTGTATGTGTGCAGGGTTTTTTCTAACTACCACTATATTTCTTCTACCCTTTTTCTTTTTTTCCCTCCTGTCTCTCTCCTCATTCCTCTCTGCCTCGTTCTCATCACCCTCATTTCTGCACCAATTTCTTCTAAGTCTTTTACACAGGGCAACTCCGTGCTTCCTTTGCTACGATGGATAGATAGAGAGACATGCATTTATTTTTTTTTTACTCTTAAAGGGCAGGTATCATGTTTTACGAAGTCTGCTTCTGTAGGAGCAGACTTAGTAAAAAATCCCAGTGCTGCACTGTGCCACCTCCAAACAGCTCCTATGACCCATTTGGAGGGGGGGGTGGACTGGAATGCAACATGAAAGAGTGTTGTAATTGCACATACCCTCTGTATTAGATTTTCAAGCCCAAGGTCTATGGGGATGTCATACTGCAGGACAAGTGACTGAGCTGTGAGACTTAAGTCTTTCAGTTCAGTCTCTGTCACTGGACCAGTGAGGGAGCGCCGGACATCTCTTGTCTGTCCACAGTTCAGCTTCCCCTGTGATCCTCTGAGTTTCAGAATCCAGACTTGACTTCATCAGAAGGTTTGCTCGCAGGGTATCAGATTTGGCTATAGGGCACAGTCCTGATGATGGTTGTCCTTTTATGCAACCAAATTATTAATTTGGTTATCCTTTTTCACTAAGAGTAAAATAATATATATTCCCAGCAAATAAGCACATTCATGTGTTAATCCATCAATTCATTTTGAGGATGTTTTTTGCTTAAATCTTTTTAAAAACTGTTAATGCAGTTCGTAGGCCAGTGAACTCCATTATATGTGGGGTGATTTGAAGGACGCATGCAAAGCACCAGCTCCAATTTTTTATTTAATGTTTACAGTTAATTTCATTGTTTGTTTTTTTAAATTAATGCATAATTGTCATAATATGTTATATACTATAGAAAAGGTTATTATTTGTCATAATAATATATTGTAGGCTATTGAAGAGGTAATTATATAATTAGTAGTGTAGCAGGACAGTCCAGCCTGTGGTTCTCTAACTGTTGTTGGCCTACATACAAATACAGCTGGAGGACAGCAGCCACCTATGCCTTAAAGGGATAGTAATGTTTCATAATAAAAGCAGCTCTAATTAATCATCATAGTATTTGGACCTTGGAGAGTGTTATTTCAATTCTGTCAGAGTTGTAGTTCAAGAGTAATTCAATGACAAAGTATCCACCTCCCGTCCCTTTTACTGATGTAACACTGCTCAGCCAGATCAGAAGGGAGGTGCACAGGTAGATTGCAGAGAGGGACAATCTTCAATTAAGATAAGTGAAAAACCTGAAAAACGTCAAGGGGGGCAGGGCTTTCATTGTTCTCATAGAAATAAGAGTGTCCCCTTCTGTTATCTGTCTGGTCTATGGACTGGATTCCACAGCTGAGAAGGTCTGAGAGATAAGACTTATATCGTTCTTCATGTTTTTTAAATTCCTACAAAATAAAATAAAGATAAAACAAAGTATTACTATCCCTTTAAGAGAACATTGGCTCTTAGAGCGATCATTAAGTTTGTGACGTTCAGAACCCTGGTGGCCCAGACCTTTCCAGAGCCCATGAAGCAATTCCTGGTTTATTGTGCATGCAAATAATCTTTTATGTGATAGCTAAAACCAAGATTAAACCATTCTGAACATTAATGGTGAACTATAATAGCTAAAAGAAATTTGTTCAAAGGAGCAGTAAACTTTTTGTTATGAAAACCTACACGTTGCAGAGCTTTTTCCTACTGAGTTAATGCCACATTTAGCTTGCTTTATGAACATTAACAGGAAGCGATAGAGCTGTCACTGTCACATTCCATTGAGAACTACGGTCACTGACTTGCATCTGAAGAATACAATATAATTACTGTCTGAACTATAATTTAAATCTCTAGACAGCAGAGGTACTGTATGTATATATATATATATATATATATATATATATATATATATCCTATATAATAATTTGCTAAGTTGTGTGTAACGCCCGACATGCGCAGTAGACACTGATGCGCGTGCGGCAGTCATGCGCAGTACAACTGCCCGCGCCACGGCTGATACAGAGCTGGGCGCTCCAAAGGAGCGTCCAGCTCTGTATCAGCAGTGGCGCAGGCAGTCTCTGATGCTCTTGACTGCCCCGCGACCGGCTGCCAGAGGTACTGTGGCCCGTGTAACGGGCTGTTCAACTAGTATATATATATATATATAAGATTAAAAGATCAGTGTAGGAGTACCCTTGTTTTACTCATGAAAAGCCCTACAATATAATTTGTGATTAAAAGAACATTTAGTTGACCTTTAATTAGGACTTACCTATGAAGGTGTTGTTTATACAGCAATCAGGTATGCATATCTTCTTGCAGTATAACTCTTGTTTTCTCTGTGTGGAGAATTCCATCTTGTTAACTGAAAATGCTTAGGTGATGCTATAGAATAGGGGTAGACCTTTTGTCAATGGCTTATCTCATTCATAACATGGAAGCCCATTGGGGAGGAGTGAACTAAATTGCACATGAAATAAGTGTCAGTTAATACAAGCACTTACAGATAATATGTATAAACTACATAAGTTCACACCTAACTGCTATATGAAGAACTCCGTTGTAGATAAATCATTCTGTGAAACAAATCTAGGGAAGCTTGTCAGGTATACCTCCCCCTTAATACCCCTTTAGATGATAGAGTTGTCTCCAATTCATTGCTTCACTGTGTGTTGGAGAAGCCTATAGCATCCCAGAGGATGAGACCGCTATTGGTTATTAACCCAAGATGGCCTTAGGGGTGTTCAATGCATAGCAAAACTATGTGATGACCACTCTCCGGTCCCTGAGGGCTTAATGAATAAAGGAACATGCACAATTGAATGTAATTTAAACCTTTGAATGTCAGATAGGTAGCCAACACATTGGGGCAGATTCACTAAGCAGTGATATAAGAGGTGATAAAGTGGAGATGACTTCTCCAGTTTCTGTGTTAATCTGTGGAGCCTATGCACTAAGATCTCCAAAGATTAAGAAATCTTAGTGAATAGGCGCCATAGATTAACATAGGAACTGGAGAAGTGATGTTACTGGAGAAGTCATCTCCAATTTATCACCTGTTTATCACCGCTTAGTGAATTTTCCCCCTTGTACTGTAATGTGTTAGATACCTCTCTGACATTCAAAGGGTTAATCTATTAGTAGAATTTAAGTACGATTTGTTTTTACTTACCAATGTACCATGTTGGGTTGTCAGTATTGTAACTCTTTGAGTCCCAGAGGGGTACACATCGCATTGCTTTGCAATGCGTTGCGTACCCCTCTGGCACTCAAATGGTTAAACATGCCTTGCTTAACAATCTTTACAAGAGAAAGTTACTAATGTTACAGATGTTCTGATGTGCTGGAAAATTGAGAAAATCAAATACCACTTTTAATTTGATTACAAAATAATTTGAATTAAATGTTAAAAATCATGGGTTTCATGGTACAGCCTGAATATTTCTCCTCAGCCAGCTGCCCTTTCAAACAGGATGTCGTTTACATGAGATAATTTAGGTTTAGATGGGTGTGTGGTAGCAGCCCACATAACCATCACCTTTTTTCTTAGTCTTTCTTCTGTGTCCACTCCACGGCAGTATAATGGGTATTGTCTCCTCCCCCCAGCTGGTAGGACCAACCAAAACTCCTTAAAGTCTCCCCTCATGACTTGCCCTCCAGTTATTTGTTGGTCCTACAAAATGGAGGACGAAGATATCTTTCCTCCCACACTCCTGATTGTTTTTCCTGTTACCTTGCTCCTATTTCCCTTTGGCCGCATCAGGATGCTGTCCCAAGGGTTAGACCTTCCCCATGAGTCAGTTTCTGCAGTCATCTCTACCCTGCCAAATCCCTTTTGCTGGGCCGCACTGTGCTTTGGCGGCATGTATTACAGACAGTTTTATCATCTCGGATCGCGTGTTCAAGCGAGATGCGCCGAAAAGATGTCATTGATGCGTTCCATCAATGAAATGCACACCATTACCGGGCCTATACATAAGGTTGCTACGGGGGAAGACGTATGGAGCAGGTCTGTTAATTTATATATACCTTTTCAAAGCTATATATATTATTTTATTTGTCCATATATCTTTGACGCTAGCATGTCTAAGTCTGGGGGGAAAGACAAAGTTTCTTCTGAAGATGACAAAGTGCAGAAAGTTAGAAATTGCCTGTGATTCTATTCTTTCTTCTGAAGATACTACTAAACTTTGTGCTGAATGCCTTAGACAAGCTGCAGGTCAGGATATCCCTGCACATTTTAAAGATTTTTTTAACCTGGATGAAGTCTTCTATGATAGAGACGTTTTCATCCATTCAGTAGTCTTCTGTTCCTAGAAATAGATCCCATATGGATGATCCAGATGAGGGTCCTTCACTTCGCCCAGGAACTCCAGAGGATGCTAACAGTATTCAAGATTTAGATTCGGTCTATTCCTCTGAGAAAGAGGGTGAAGCCCCAGAGGAATCTTCCTCTTTTAATATGGACAAAATTGACATCCTAATAAAGTTAATGTGCAAAGCATTGGGTATCACTGATACTCAAAAACAATTGAACGCCATGGACACAGCATTTATTGGTAATCGAAAAGAAGTACCTGTGTTTCCAATCCATACCTCCATTCACTCATTAATCAAGTCAGAATGGGATAAAGTGGATAGAAGGTTCTCTTTGTCAAAACGTTTTCTCAGGATGTACCCCTTAAACGATACTGAAATTCTGGATTGGGTGTCCCCTCCTAAGGTGGATATTGCTGTGGCTCAGTTAGCGAAGAAAACCACTCTGCCCATGGATGACGGGTCTTCCCTAAGAGACCCAATGGACACAAAAATGGAGAGTGTTCTTAAGAAGCAATTTGTCTAGTTTGGTCAAAATATTTAAGTCACTACTGCCATGGCCTGTATGTCCAGAGCAATGAGGATATGCTTGTCTGAGCTGGAAGAGAAAATAGATTCACCCATGTCCAGATCAAAATTGTTAAAAGAAGTGGCAGTTATCAAAGAAGCCACTAGCTATACATGTGATTCTTCTTTGGATATGATTAACTTACTAGCCAAGTCTTCCGCTATGTTTGTAGTTGCTAGAAGATCACTGTGGATCAGATCCTGTGGTGCTGATACATCATCCAAATCCAAGCTAGTCTCTCTCCCTTTTTCTGGTAATCTGCTTTTTGGACCTCAACTAGAGGAATTAATTAAAAAATCCTCTGGAGGCAAAAGCTCCTTTCAGCCTCAGGAAAGAATATCTCCAAAGCAATTTAGAAATCCTTCCTTTCGCACTAGGAAAACTTCCTTTCGAGATAATAGAAGATTTCAGACTCAGTGTTCCTTTGATCAACCAAGGCAATCTAATCAGCAGAGAGGTGGTTATAGAAGGGACTTCACCAAGAAGTCTCAGTTCAAAAAGGAATATCAATGAAGGTCAGTGGGCCCCATACCCAGGGTTGGTAGGGGGCAGGCTAACCCTGTTTTCCACAGTCTGGACTCTCTTATGTCCAGATCAGTGGGTACTACAGACAGTAAGGATGGGGTATCCACTGGAGTTTTCAGCTGTCCCTCTCAGAAGAATATTCAAGATATCCAAGATTCCCACATCCACTACTAAAGTGAAAGCAATGATCAAGTTAGTGGAGGAGTTACTGAACACAAGAGTCATTCAGGAAGTACCTCAAAGCCAGCGGAAGAAAGGAATTTACTCCATTATGTTCCTAGTTCCAAAGATGTCAGGAAGTTACATGACAATTTTGGACTTAAAATATGTAAACAAATTTATCAAGACTTCTTCATTCAGAATAGAAACACAAGCCTCAGTAATGAAGGCCATTCCACCCAAGAGCTTCCTGTTATCTATAGATCTTCAGGATACATATCATCACGTTTTAATCAGACCCTGCCACAGGAAGTTCCTGAGGTTTGCAATAGGGAAGAATCACTATCAGTTCAGGGCCATGCCTTTCGTACTTTCCTCATCTCCAACAGCATTCACGAAGATCCTAGCAGCCTCCCTTCAGGTGTTGAGACAGGAAGGGATAACAGCTATACCTTATCTAGATGACGTTCTAGTTGTGGCAACTTCATATCCTCTTGTGCAGGATCATACAAGGACATCTTTCCAAACTGGGGGTGGATGATAAACTTGCAAAAGAGCCATCTAGTACCAACACAGCAACTAGTGTTCTTGGGGATTCGATTCAATTCAAACAGAATGATGGCATACCTGTCGGATGACAGGATACAGAGGATTCAAAATCAAGTCATCCTACAGCTCAAGATTTCATGATTCTGCTGGGAATGTTATCCTCAACCATTCAGATAATTCCTTGGGCATGGTTTCACCTAAGAGCTATTCAGGACATTTTTTTGAAAACCTGGAACAAGGATCATCAAAACAAAAGACAAAAAATTCCTCTTCTCCCCTCGTCAAGAAGGGAACTGGTATGGTGGTCAAACAAAGCAAACCTGATCAGGGGTCATCCTCTTCTAGAACCAAGTTAGCAAATCCTAACAACAGACGCCAGTCTCAATGGATGGGGAACAGTCTGCAAGACAACCTCAGTACAAGGCACATGATCTCCAAGACAGATACATCTGCACATAAATGTTTTAGAGATGAGAGCAGTCAAGAGTTCTAATCCAGATGAAAATCCTTTTTTTGCAGAGAGCAAAATTTGTCAGATCAGACAATGTAGCTACTGTAATATACTTAAAGAATCAAGGGGGCACAAGAAGCAGGAGCTTAATGCAGGAAACAGCAAAACTTCTAGCTTGGGCAGAACAGAATGTGCAAGCCCTATCAGCATCTCACATATCAGGAAACCTCAATATACAAGCAGACTACCTCAGCAGGACGGTGGTAGAACAGGGGGAATGTTCTCTAAAGACATCAGTCTTTCTGACGATCACAGAAGTGTGTGGAATGCCAGAAATAGATCTCATGGCCTAAGCAGTCAAAGCAAAATGCACCCAGTTCTCGTTGGAAGGACAAGACATCACTGGGACAGGATGCCCTTAAGCAAACATGGACATTCAGGTTGGCCTACATCTTTCCCCCAATACCAGTCATCCCGGATGTTCTCAGGAAGATAAGGGAAGAGAGAGCAGAGGTAATAATCATCGCTTCAAATTGGCCAAGAAGAATCTGGTATTCCCATCTGGTACAAATGTCAATAGTACATCCCTGGGCGATTCCAGTAATGCACGACCTACTGTTTCAGGGGCCAGTTTTCCATCTGAACCCGGTTTTCTTAAAATTAATGACTTGGAGGCTGAGCAGCACTCGATACTGTCAAAAGGATTATCCTCTGAAGTAATCAATACTGTGTTAGCAGGAAGGAAGCAGTCTACTTCAAGAATCTATGACAGAACTTGGAAAACATTTACATCCTGGTGTCTTGAAAACAATATTTCAAGACAAAACATTTCTACAGTGAAAATATTGGATTTTCTACAGAAAGGGTTTCATTCAGGGTTAAAACCTTAATCTTTAAAAGTTCAGTTGTCTGCTCTATAAGCTATTCTGGCAGCTCAGTTTAGTGACGACCCACTAGTAAGGAGATACATGTCTGCAATATCTAAAGCTAGGCCTACCATTCGAGAAGTTATTCCACCATGGGATCTGAATCTAGTTCTAGATCAGCTTTCTACTTCCAAATCATTCAAACCTATGCATAGTATTCTTATCAAGAATCTATCTATTAAAACAGCTTTCTTATGGCTATTACTTCAGCCAGAAGAGTGGGAGAGTTGCAGGCTCTATCTTGTAAATCTCCTTATATTATTTTCCATCAAGATAAGGTAGTACTTAGAACTCATCCTTCATTCAGATCCAAGGTGGTTTCTGATTTTCACGTCAATCAGGAAATAGTACTACCTTCCTTCTGTCCAAATCCTTCATCCGATAAGGAAAGAAGATTTCATAATTTAGACCTTGTCAGATGCCTGTCCTACTGGACAGGACCAAAGAATTTAGGTCTTCAGACTCCCTTTTCATCCACCACTTTGGCAAATATAAGGGAAAAGTACCTTCAAAACCTTCTATCAGTAGATGAATTAAAGAATGCATAAAATTGGCTTATCAGGATGCAGGGAAAAAACCTCTCTTAAAGGGGAACTACCACCCCACAAAATCTTTATCTTAATCCAGTCCCCATCTGGCGACTAGCTGCTTAGTAGCGCTAGTTGCCAGAATTATTACCTGGTATAACTGATTTTACACTTGTTCCGAGGCTGACAGTAGCAGGAAGCACGGACATCTTGCCATAGTGACGTCCATGCGCTTGCGCTGTCAGTCCCTTTTGGAGCCGGCCATCAGCACTTCTAAAAATGGTTCCCAGATAAATAAACTACATCAATAATTATTGTCAGATACATACATACATTTATTGAAACATATGAAATGCTCCCATTGTAGGTGAATAACCTTACACAAAAGGGAGACCACCATTTTCCCTAGACCAGGTGGTCTTGGAGCAATGAAAGATACCTGAGAAGTAACTTTTCCTACACAGGCGTATTTCTCTCTCTCTTATACCCAATTTCTACTGATGCTTTTGCACAGTGGGCTGCCCCTTCCCAGCAGTAGCCTCTACATTTTCTCACCTTTCTAAGCTTACTGCTTTGCAGAGCCTATATTACATATGAAGATCATCAGAGTTTCCTGCAGTTTGCCTTTCAAGACCACTCTTCAGTTCACTGTCCTTTTGGGTTTGCGTCTCCTCCAAGGTCTTGACAGCCTTGTTGGCTTAGACTCACTCTGAAGGATTTCCCATACTCCCTGTCTGGACTACCATTTAATAAAGCTTTCTTCAGAGTAGGCTCTACGTCTTCACATTCAGATATATATATGTCCTGTATGAAGGAACACAAGGAATACTCTCTTGTTCCTTTACAGGTCTTTTACTTTCTATGTATAATATTCAGCACTCTTCAGGGCTGAGCCTTTTTTCTAGAAGACAGGAAAATGTTGTTGTTTTGGCAGGGGTCTCAGGCCTTGCTTTGCATGTCCACGACTGTGCGGGAATACATGAAAGTACTGGGTTATCTGGTTTCTTCCTGGGAGGCGTTTGCACAATTCCACAAAGAAGGTACTGCAGGTGGAGATTCTCGGAAATTGGCCAAGGCAGTAACATCATCTCTCCCATGTCACATATCTTATCTGATCGGAAGAAATCAGATCTTTATTGGTGGCTTTAAATGTCCTCAAACTGCCCAGGATCTTTGGACTGAGACAGAAAGTCTTCTTTCTATCAAGGTGCTGGAGCTCAAGGCGATTCACCTTTCTGGTGCATTGGCTTCAGTTCCTCCAGTGGTTGCCTGTGCAAATCCTGTCTGACAATGCAACAGTGCTGGCATACCTCAACCACCAACGAAGTACAAAGAGCACAGTTGCTTGGTCTGAATTTCAACTGATTCTGGTGTGGGTAAATCTCTCTCCACCGTCTATATTCCAGGCATAAACAACATAGTAGCAGACTTTCTAAGTTGCCAACTCCTGGATCCCAGTAATTAGTAGATCAAACAGACAGTGTTCAACTCCATAATTCACCAGTGGAGTTCCTCTGACTCTGTTATTGCCACTATGATAAGAGCTCACAAGCTGGTTTTGTTCAAGGTATACCACTGGATTTGGTCCTTGTTTTATAAGTGGTGTGAAAACCAGGGGTTGCAGCCATACCCTTTTTATCTTCCGGTTATCTTGGTCTTTCTTCAGGATGGCCTTCAGATAGGGTTTGGTCTTAGCACCCTTAAGGTACAGATTTTGGCTCTCTCTCTGTTCTTCTCCAAAGATTCTTGGCTGTTAATACAGCTTTCCTGCTAGTGGTGTAGAAAGAAGGGTCAGAGATGCTCAACTAGGCTAATGAGCTTGCAAAGATATGCAAAAATATCACTAGGACTGCATCCTGCACCCAGGGTGCAATCTCTTTTAACATCTGGGGTTAGCTTTTTCCCCTGTTCAGAAGAGAATTGTCTGGCATTTCATGGCTGAACTGTCATTTTGAAAGGACCAATATGATATGCTTCAGAATATTTCTTCTCTGTGTATGACACTTGTGAGCTAAACGAGATTGTACCCTGGGCACAGGACATAGTCCTAGTGAGCATTTTGCTGACCTTGCAAGCTCATGAGCGTAGTTGAGCATCTCTGACTTCTTCTACTTATGCAAATCACTCTTAGGGTTGGTCACCCTTAGAGTAACAGGGGAATCCAGACGTGGACCCCTTGCTCACATGTGTCTAGGGTGATCAGCTGCATCTCACAGACGAGGCCCAACAAAGTCCAAAACGTACATCTGGGGTTAGCTGTTTCCCTTGTTCAGAGGAAAATTGTCTGGCATTTCATGTCAGGACTGTCATTTTGGTAGGACAAATATTATATGCTTCAGAATGTTTCTTCTCTGTGTATGACACTTGTGAGCTAAAAGAGATTGCACCCTGGGCACAGGACATAGTCCTAGTGAACTTTTTGCAGACCTTGCAAGCTCATGAGCCTAGTTGAGCATCTCTAACTTCTTCTTTTGCTGGTGATGTGCCTGTCTGGCAGGGTGCTGAACTTCAAGCCGTGACGTGAAGCCCCACTTCTGGTCTTTCTTTCTGTTAGGATGCCTTTAAAAAGGTCTATAGATTTTTTTCCCAAAGGTTGTTACAAAGTTTCATATTAACTAGGAAATCATTCTTCCTTCTCTTTGTCCAGCTAACAGAGAGCAGCAGGAGCAGGAAAAAGCAAATTTAATGGATTATCCTGCTGCATAAAATAATGGCACTCCCACTGCTGAGAGATATTTTATTCAAAGTTATTACAGCTCAGTCTTGCATTTTGTGGGTGCAGTACCGCCATGTCTTAAAAGGTTATGATGGTTCTGTTGTTACAGCAGTCTATGGACAGCTATTGTTAATTGACCGTAACCCTCTATAGGTAGGATGACCAGACCTCAGCTTTAACCAGGGACACATATGAAAAATGCATACTGCAGGGCTGCTTGATTTCAGCCTGTTTCATGTGTCCCCAGTTAAAGGTGAGGTATGGTCAGCCTATCTATAGGATGCTGTAGCAATAGCACCACTGCAAAATTTCAGGTCATGAAAGTACTGCCCCAACAAAATGCAAGCTTGAGCTGCAATAAACTTTGAATAAATTATCTCTGAGCAGTGGGAATGCCAGGAAGCTAAACCATGCAATATATATTTTTCAATATCAAGTATTACTATCCCTTTATATTTTGTGATCATAGAAAGAGTTCCAGAGCCGAGAATCTCTGCGTCAGTCCCTTGTAATGGAAACACATAGGGCCACATATACAAAGAAATATGGCCAATTCTGGAGCAAACCAACTGCATCATAAGGGAAAATAGCAATTCATCAATTTCCCACTGATTTAAATTGAGCATCTTAACACCTTGAATGGCAGAGAAGTTATAATACTTTGGAGATGACTAGCATTCAAGGGTTTAAAGGGACACTAATGTCCCATAAAAAAAAATTCTTGTTTAAAAAAAATAAATTATGTGGCACAAATCCTAAAGGTTTGAGAGATATTTGCATGTAAACTTGCCCCTCTCCTGATGTCAGCTGTAATGCTGACAACAGGAGTTTCGAGTCGGCCGACTCAAGGAGGCTTTTCAGCAGAGCCGCAATAGTGATATTGGAAAATAATTACTTCATTGGAATGGTCTACAAAGTGTGCTTGCAAACCAGGCACACTTTGTAGACCATTCCAATGAAGTAATTATTCTCCACTATCGCTATTTTGGCTCTGCTGCAGAGCGCCGTCTGGTCCTAGGACCAGGATCTCCTGCTGTCAGCAGAGCGCTGACATCAGGAGAAGGGAAGAACTTTAGATGTGATTATCTCTCAAAACGTAAAGGTTTGAGAGGTAGGATTTGTGCTACATAATTTATTTTTTAAAACTCGACAAAACAAGAACATTTTTTTATGGGACATTAGTGTCCCTTTAATTCCACAGGAATGTTTCCTCTATAATGCAGTTGGTTTGCTATGAACTTTCTCTACTTTTGTTTTATGGATATGACCAAAGAGTATGTAATCTGTAGTGGAACAAACCAAATCCATAACACTGAAGTGTTTTACAAGACACGGATGTGGATTTTAACATTTAAGCAGGACAACTAGCAGTGTGTCACACTTAATTCTGTTGACTAGACAGCAGTTTGGTGCATTTTATATAGCAAATTAATTTGTAAATTTTTTATTTGTGAAAAACATTGTGTAGGAACTTCTTGTAAAATCACTTTTTTTTTTTTTTTTTTTTTTTTTTAAATGGAGTGTTTAACCCTTTGAGTGCCAGAGGGGTGTGCAAATCATTTCACCCTTCTGGCACTCAAAGGGTTAAAGGCCTAACTTCCCTTTTGAAAATATAACAGTACTAGTGTAAAAGCCTGTGTACACGGTCCAAGGTCCGGGTAATGTTAACCCTTTGAGTGCCAGAGGGGCACGCAACGTGTACCCCTCTGGCACTCAAAGGGTTAAGTGGCCGTTACCTCACTGCTCCATGTGATGCAGTCTTGCGTCACCTCGCTCACGCGATGCAATCATGCACAATAGAGACTGCCCGAACGCGGGAAGTCTCTACTGTGCATGACTGCATCGTGACAAACATCCTAGCGAATTATTATATAGGATTAGTCCTGTTTTGTCAGAACATGGAAGAAAGAAATATTCTTTATATGGACATTTTGAAACTTATGTACAAAAAAATTTAGTAGTTATTGGGCAAAATAACAGCAGTGGTCTTCAACGCATTGCAAAGTATTCAAAGCCCCACAAAACCCTTTGAGTGCCGAAGAGGTACGCAATGCATTGCTCTGTAGGTGTTAAGGGTTAAGTCAGTGTGGATTTGAGGTATTTTTATTTCTCCTCTATCCTGTAGTTAGTTTGCTCTAAAAGAATTCCACTTCTTTTGGAATGAAAACCAGCAGTAGTAAAATTTTTTTTTTTTTTTTTTTTTTTTTGGACATGTGATTTCTTATGATGATAAGCTATACCACACCTGCTTTTAAGACCAAGGACAGTTTTAATGCCATATTACTACTTCCTAATGCTATCTGGTAATATTAATTTTGTTTAGGTCACTTTTATTTTGTCAGAAAAAAGGACAGGAATTAGACAAAAATTACACCTAGAAATTTTTTTTTAAACACCATAGAATATGATTGTAGGTTAAACCATGCCCACATTTAAGACTGCCTTTTTGCTTTTATGGAGATGGAGAAATTGAATGCAACAAAACTACGGTAGTGCATTAAAGAACTGACAGATCTTGGCAAGTCTAATTACAGATCATTTTTGTTACCACAGCTTTTTGAACATCAGGCCCCATTTTTTTTAAAATTTATTTCATGGTAATAGTAAAATAATATGTCTTTATTTCTTTGAAAAACTGTTGTTTTAAATACAAAATAAAATTCAGACTTTAAAAAGGTCTTTTGAGACTACTTTTTTCTTTTTAACATTGTGCCCACAGATTAATGTGCATTTCTTTTTGGCATCTGGTTCTGATTTTTTGACCTGATGCAGTAATCCTATTCCCCTCTATAAATCGAGAGTATGAGCTGAAAACGTAAGTACAGCTCTCTGATGACTGAATCATTTAGGATCTGCCAACTGAGAATTATCTCTCTGTCATTGACCTTGAAGAGATGAAAACCATTTAAGCCAGAATCTTATCTCTCTAATTTGGTAAGTAATAGTTTGGCTAAATAGCACATTGAAGGGTGAAACGAATATGTTAAAAGACTCTCGATTAGATGACAGAACAAATATGTGTAAATTCTGAAATTTTGATTAGTAGTAAATACTACTTGAAAACACCATATCTACATTACAGAGACTTTGTATTATCCAAGAGTGGTGTACTAAGAGGAACTCTAGCAATTCTGGGAGACAAATAAAAAGTCCTTTTTATTTAAATGGGTCTTATAACCCCTTGAATGCTAGAAAGTTATCGACCTCGCTAGCATTCAAAAGATAGAAATCCATTTTATACCAGTGGGACTTTGGAGAATTTGTATTTGTCGCCTATGGGTGCAGTTGATTTTCTCCAATTTTTCTTACTACATCAGCTTCTTTGACTTTTAAAACCTCCTTCCTCTGTCGTCCAATACAGGTAACTGGTAACTTTGGGTAGGCGATCAGCCCCTTTAATTAGGCAGGAACAATTCTGAGAAGTGACTGCTGGGTGGAACCTACCTCCTCTCCTTAGCTTGCAGCTACCCAGTCTCCATCCAGTAATATTTGTTCCTTGGTCAAGACACAAGGTAAGAGAACAGTTCTGCTGTAGTTTTAGCTTTTTTATTATTTTTCTGTTGAATATGGAATACCACCATTAGGCAGATTACCATCACTGACAATTCCCATCACCCAAATGTGGATAGCTCAGTTTACCAGGTGCTTTTGTGGAGCTAAGCCCTGGAGGGAAAATCTTGGCTGCAAGTTCTTTCCCCAGGAGTTGCCCACTGAGGCTTCTTCTTGATATATGGTAATCTGAAGACAGAAGACCTGCTAAAAAGGTGAGCACCCTTTGAATGCCGAGGTCCACATGTCCCACACTTCCCCTCTGCACAGGGGTATCATTTTGAGTTCCTACTACATACTCATGCACTCACTGGGTTTATTCTGTGTGTCTATGAGGTTTTTGGAGCAAGTTTCTGTGGTAACTTAACCCTTTGCTGCTGGTTAGCATCTTTTGGGAGTGTTGTGGGCACTTTCCCTACTGGAACCAGTGTTTATTGGGTCTGCTGACTTGTTCTAGTGGGCTTTTGAGTGGTTTTACATTTAGTATTCACCTTGCTAACTTTAGTGTTCCGCGCATTTAAGGTGAGAGTTTACCGCATAGATGCCATTGCTTCATTCACTTCTATGGGACTTTACAGTTTGGGACATATCTCTGCAACCGCTCCACGTAGGTCAGAGATGGCTCATTTGGTTGGTCTGCCCTTGCTCTATTATCCGGTCAACGTTCTGGGCATGTTGGGGGGCTCAGGGGGCTTTGGGTACTGTTGGGGTACTTGATCAGTGAAACTACAATTCCCATGAATGCTCGCTTCGCGTGCTGGCTTCTGATTGGCTCCCGCCGAGGCAGCCATTTTGTGCCTTCGCTGATCGAGTATCCTACGCAAGGCTTGGACTCTCCTTCTCTCCTTAGCAGTTTAACCCTTCGCCTACCAGATAAGTCTATTTTAACATTTCTGGGGTGATTTTAATTATCATACACACTTCTTTGTGGGCGTTTCTGATACTTTGACTGTTTGACTCTGTGAGAATGTCTACTCCGTTAGACCTTGGGGCTAGGCCTAAAACTAAGGATACTGGGGAGTCTGTGTCCCCCATTGCTTATTGCTCCTCATGTCACTTAGGGTTACCTAGAGAATACTCAGGTCATATTTACCCAGCATTCTCTGCTGCCCCTGAATCCCCTGCAGGGGCCTCCAGCCATGCACTAGAGACAGTTTGGATGCAAGAGTTTAAGGCTACTACCAGGGACCTCCAGTCCACCTTACAACTCCTTCCATTCAACTTGCGGGGGTCTTCCATTCGTGGCAGGCCCCCAACCCTATCAGATCTTCCCTGCCTAAACCGCTGGGTGTACCTGATGTGTCTGATGAGGAATTATTGATGGATTCTGATGATGAAGACTGTTCCCCTTCCTCTCAGTTTTTTGGGGATCCCTTTGAGACTGATCCAGTCTCCTCAGTTTAGGGCCTGATCAGGGCTGTGTTGAACACCCTGAACATTCCCTTTGTACAGGAGGTTTCTTCTGATCCCTCAGATGTGTTTTAGGAACCTGTTAAGCCCCATACTTGTTTTCCACCTAATCCCACTCTTGACCGCTTAGTGTCTGAGGAGTGGAAGTTTCCAGAAAGAAAACCGTCTGTCTCTAGGAAATTTGCTAAGCTTTATCCTTTCTCTGAAGCAGCCCTAGTGCAGTGGGTTCATCCCCCCCAAAGTGGATGCCCCTGTCTCCAGGCTTTCTAAGTCCACTGCCTTGCCTGTGGCTGATGCATCTGCTATGAAAGACTGGACTGACAAAAAGCTTGAGACCTCTCTCAAGGCCATTTTTGTGAAAGCTGGTTCTGCCCTGTGCCCCGCATTTGCTCCAGCATGGGTGAATAGAGCCGTGGCTGTTTGGACTGAGCAGCTTACTTCAGCTATCCGTCAGGGAGCTCCTACTACTGACATGTTGCGGCTTCTCGCCAACATCTCTGAGGCTCAGCATTATGTTTCTGCTGCCCTGTTTGACGCTGTGCGCATGGTAGTCAGGGCATCAACTATGTCTGTGGTAGCCAGGCGAGCTCTTTGGCTCAATATCTGGTCTGCTGACACGGCCTCCAAGAGGGCTCTCCTGTCCTTGCCCTTTCAGGACACCTCACTGTTTGGGCCTGATCTCAAGGATCTGATCAGTGAAGCCACTGGAGGGAGGAGTACTCACCTGCCAGTGGTTCAGAGGAAGAAGACATCTGTCAAAAGGAATTGGCTTTTTCGTTACTTTTAGGCTGACTCGCTCCAGGTGACCAAAGCGGTGCCTCAGGCTCTGCGCTTCTCATCCAAGCCTAAGCAGCAATGGAGGTCCAAGTCCTCTGCTAAGCCCAAGGCTTCCAAACCTTCTTCTGCATGACTCGTTGAGTCAGGGTCCCCACCCACGGGTAGGTGGCCGCTTACACCACTACCTCTCGGCTTGAGAGGCCTCTGTGGTGGACCCGTGGGTCTTGTAGGTGGTGGCTACGGGGTACAGGATCCCCTTCACCTCCTTTTCTCCTTCTCGGACCTTCTTTTCTCGCTCTCCTCTGGGAGCAGAAAAGCTCTTCTTTTTCGATGGAGCCATTCAGGCCCTTCTGGACAAGAAGGTCTTGGAACCCGTTCCTCCTCAGGAACAGGGGTTGGGGTTCTACTCCAATCTCTTTGTGGTTTCCAAGAAGGATGGCGGCTGCTTTGTGGTCAGGTCCCAATTCCGCCAGGGGTCACTTCGCATGGTGATAACTGCCATGGCCCCTGGGGAATTTCTGGCATCGCTGGATCTTCAGGATGCTTATTTGCACATCACCATTCACCCAGAGAGTCGGCAATTTCTTCGCTTTGCTTGCGACCAGGGTATTTCCAGTTTTCAGCCCTCCCCTTTGGCCTGACCACGGCTCCTCAAGTCTTCAACAGAATCCTGGGAGCATTGATTTCCATCCTCCATCGGAACGGCATCAGAGTTACCCCGTACATGGATGATCTCCTTCTGAAGGCATCTTCTCCGGAACTCCTTCATCAATAGGTGCAGGATTGCATTCATGTTCTGTCCCATCACGGGTGGATCATCAATCTGGACAAGTCAGACCTTGTTCCCTCACAGAGGATGGTGTTTCTGGGCCTCCTTTTCGATACCAGAGAGGGTGTTTCTCACAGACGAAGTGGCTCATCAGATAGAGCTGTCCTGTCTCAGAATCCGGTTCCAGCCAAGAAGTTGTCATCCCTGGTGGGGAAGTCCATTTCCACCATAGAAGCGGTTCCGTTTGCCATGGCTCATACCAGGGAACTTCAGAGGTTTCTAATCCTGGCATGCAGGGGTCGACTGGATCTCCTGGAAATGTCCCTATCTCTCCCTCTTCACTTGGAGCTGAGCCTCTCGTGGTGGCTCAACATGACCAATCTCTTGAAAGGCAGGCCCTTCCTGGTGCCATTCTGGACAACAGTGATGACAGACACCAATCCTCTCCAGTCCTGGGGGACTTGAATGCTCAGGGCCGGTGGTCCCAGGAGCAATCTCTCCTTCCCATCAATGTCCTGGAGCTTCAGGCGATTTTTCATTCCCTGCGACATTGGACAAGACAGCTGGAGGATTGGCCGGTCAGGTACAGTCGGACAATGCCACAGCGGTAGCCTACATCAACAAGAAAGTCTCGCAGCTTGACTAGAAGTCAAGGCTATTTTGTCCTAGGCAGAGGAGCATGTCCCTGCCATTTCCGCAGTTCATATTTCTGGCGTAGACAACATTCTGGCAGACGTCCTCAGTTGACACACAGTGGACAGCGGAGAGTGGTAACTGCATCAAGAAGTGTTCAACCTCATTGTCCAGTTGTGGGGTCTTCCATGCATTGACCTGATGGCAACAAGACACAACAGGACAGTGGATGCCTTGTTGATTCCTTGGAATTTCCCTCTGGCATACATCTTTCCTCCCATTCCCCTGTTGCACAGGGTGCTGCAGAAATTGCGACTGGAGCGCTGCCCATTCATTCTGATTGCTCCGTACTGGCCTCAGCAGGCTTGGTTTCCAGAGCTTCTGGATCTCTCAGTGGCGGAACCTCTTTGGCTTCCCTCCTGTCTGGATCTTCTTCTTTAGGTTTACCTGTGGAAGGAGGATGTTCATCGTCTGGCTTTGACGGCATGGAGATTGAATCTTCAATTTTGAAGAAGAAAGGATTTTCTTCTGGTGTGATGGCTACTATGCTTAGTGCCCGTAAGCCGGTTTCCTCTAAGGCATACCATCGAGTTTGGTCTACCTATCTATTTTGGTGTGCTGATAGGGTTCTGTCTCAGGAATTTGATCTTCCTACGGTCCTTTCCTTCCTCCAGGATGGTGTGGATAAGGGTCTCAGTCTCAGTTCTCTTAAGGTTCAGACTGCTGCTCTCTTTGTTTTCTTTCAGAAGCACCTTGCTATTCTTCCAAGGTGTTGTTCATACCCATCCTTTGTTTAAGACTCCTGCTCCTCAGTGGGACCTTAACTTGGTTTTGGGCATCCTTTAGCGCCCTCCCTTTGAGTTATTGGCCACTATTCCTCTCCATCTGCTGACGTGGAAGATGGCCTTTCTCCTGGCGATCGTGTGGCGGAGCTGCATGCCCTGTCCTGTAGGCCACCCTTTTTGGTGTTTCACAAGAACAAGGAGGTTCTTCGCACTTCTCAAGAGTTTCTCCCAGGTGGTGTCTGAGTTCCACATTAATCAGGAGATTGTGGTTCCTTCTTTCTACCCTAACCCTACTTCTGACAAGGAGAAGGATCTTCACCTGTTGGATGTTGTGCATTGTCTCAAGTTCTATGTGCATCGCTTTGAGCCATTGAGGCAGTCTGACACTCTTTTTGTAAAAACAGAAGAAAGGGGATGGGGAGACAAAACAAGGGGCGCCCCTTGTGTGTATCAAACTAAAAACTATGTATGGATCACCACCACCGCACCCTATTGTGCGCATTCACAAAAAGGTAGTGTCAATAACAAAATGTATCGGCACTGACTAGACAAACAATTGGAGAAATTATAACTGTCTCCAAGAACAGTACAGGTACAGAATCTCCGTTCCACTGCAGCTCACTTAGATCTCACGCTCTCCCTTAGCGGCAAAGTATATGTGGAAAAACAAAAACAAAGCAGGGGCGCATATGGTGAAGTATGTATTAATATATTGAATAAGAAAGTGAAAATACACTCACATTTAGATGTTGTCATGGCTCACTCAGGGTCAGGGCCACTGACTCACAAGCATACAGAGAAATACTCCCCTCTCCGTTAGGGTCACTCTCTACTCTCACTTCCTCATATCGCTTCTCCGTGGGAATCTTCAATCTTCTGAATTGAAGACAACAACAGGCGGAATCTCGTTTTAAAATGTATTAGTATAAAATACAATAAAATCACTGGCTAAAAAGCTAATGCGTTTCGCGGTTGGAAAAAACGCTTTCTCAAAGCTAAACAAGCCAACAAAAATAAAAATATAAATTACGCAAAAATGATCTGTTGGTTCATTGGTGCTCTGGTGACTTTGGGGGCCTGCACCTGGTCCTTGCCTTTCTTCCTACCTTGGGAAACTTAATGGTTGGACATCCCAAAGTTACCAGTAACCTGTATTGGAGGACAGAGAAAAGAGGATTTTAGTCTTACCTGTTAAAACCTTTTCTCTTAGTCCATACAGGTTAATGGTCTCCCACCCTGTCAAGGGACCATGCTTGGCTCTTCGGGTTTCGGGTTCATGCTATCAGGAGTCTTTCTTTACCTTCTTACTACCTAGTCAGTAGTTAGTTTTCAAATCTTACTGGATGGGGATTGGCTAGCTGCAAGCTAAGGAGAGGAGGTAGGCTCCACCCAGCAGTCACTTCTCAGAATTGTTCCTGCCTACTTAAAGGGGCTGATCGCCTACCCAAAGTTACCAGTAACCTGTATGGACTAAGAGAAAAGGATTTAACAGGTAAGACTAAAATCTTCTTTTAGAATAGTCTAGTCTGTTGATTGATGATTTTCTTATCATGTTAGGAAGGTTGCTGAGTGGCCTCTGCAGCATTTAACGACCTACTAAAACATTATAAAAAATTGTGAACAATCATAAAGTTTACTGCAGAGGAAGATTTTGAAAAGCTTTCTTAACAGTATGCCTATGTCAAAGGAACTTCTACACCTATATGTCACAAGGGAATGTTTTCACCGAATAAACTTGTCGGTTTCAAACATTGTTGATTTTGGGATTCATTTTGACTTGTCACAGGGGTGGTTTTGTAAGGCTGGGTACACATGGGTAACAATATGTGTGCATTAGAAAAAAGCACCAGATTTTTTAACATTGAATCCTGTGGTTCTTTTTATTCCCACTAAAAATGCAGCACACCTCAACTTCAGAACAAAATTAATCCAAGTTCTAGCATGCCTATTCTGCACAGTGGCCTATGGATCATCCTGCAGATTGTTCGCAGGGACGATACTGGAGTTTGTGATGCCCATGCCACCTCCAGTAGTTGGCTGACCCATGTGATTGTCAGTTATAATATACACAGCTGAGGGTCATGTGGGTTGGCTTCCCATCACACCTCCTTCATGTCCTTACCATACCCCCTGATACAAGAGGATTGTGGGGGGATCACAGGAAATAGGAGATGAGTACATGGGCAACCTAAACAGTGCTGAATCGTAGCACTATTTAAGTTGCCCATGTGAACCCAGCCTAAAAGTAAAGGTGGCAAATCACCTCGTTCTGTAATGGTGCATTGCCTTGATGGTTACCAACACACAATGTGTGATTAGAATGCTGACTAAATATATGTTGTTAGGCTGTTTTTCAATTACAGTGATATTGAAAGTCTGCACTGTCAGGTGTAAGCAGTAGCTGCTGTCCATCTTTGGTGGACTTCATCTCCTATAATCTGGCTGGCCGGGCAACACTGGAGTTACAGTTGATCAACAGCTGGAGGGTTACTAAAGTCTGGCCTTGCCATACATTCCACTGCACAGGTACTAAATTCTGTTCTTCAAAGACCCTTAATGCTCAACTTATCTCTGCCCAGAGTATTGGTGCTTATAAAAATCAGTGGGAGACCAGGCATAAATGGAGCTTGTATAAATCACTATTATGCTGCATTAGCCATGTTTTATTTAATTTTACATTTTATACAAATTCAGGCTTGCCATGCAGGCATGTACTGTCTTATCTCTACATTACCTCCCCTACTCGGTGACACTACTCAGTAATGCATTACTCACCTCCACTAGCACAGAAATGTGTATAGAAATTGATGAAGGTCTAAGTTCCTGCACGGCATGCCTTAATTTGCTTATTCTATAAATCTAAATAATGCAAAATTAGTTTTCTAGATAAAAAAAAAGATTATACAACATTTAGGTGATTTTGAAGTTGTTTTTAGTTGATAGTGTCCCTTTAAACGGGTGCTTTTCACACTTTTTGCCTAAATTCATGACACATTGCTTACACAATTTTCCCTTGTTTAAAATGTGTTTTACTTTTTTAACCAATACTCAGATACCTACAAATCAAAAAAAGAAAACATTTAGTACATTGTGAAATAGAAAATAAGCAAAAATCCCTGTTTGTATGCTGTGCTTGACAGAAGACTGACATCATAAATAACTGGTTTAATGGGACACCTACAACTCCTATTAAATTCCATTTACCTTACCCAGTGTCCACTTTGGTTCCCTCAGGTTAATTACTACTGAATATTACATCCACATACTTTTCAATATAATTGCAAATTTGCAGGACTCCAGGACCCCAAAAACTTTGCACTGAAGGCTTCTTAGGAAGGAAGATAAGCAAGCCTGAAAGCTCTCTGATCTACCCTGGAGGCTCTGGTTCTCAGACTGAATTACTGGGTATCCTGGGAAACACTTTAATTATTTGGTTCGGAACAATTCTGAGTTCCACCTATTTTCCTACACATCCTGCCCTCATCCTTCCACCCCTGCCCACCCTTGTTCGGTCTACCTCCATTGTGACATTGATTGCATAATTTGGACACTCTCATACCCAGTCCTATTAGTTTCTCATACAAAAATGTTCCTAGGCATGAAGATACTTTGGAAGAGTATGTGGTCCTAGAATACAGTAGTAAAGAGCCTGTCCATACATGTGGACATGATATCTAGCACTAATTAAAAAGTGATTTAAGAGAACCAGTCCATGGCTCAGATTAAAGTAAATTAGGGTTTATTATTAGAAGATAATGGTGTTCCTTTAAATAACAGAGCTTTCTGCTTTAGCCTCATTGTCTAGGTTGCAAGCTGATTTTCTTTAGACAACTCACTGGTTGGCTTTTGGTCTCCTGTTGCTATTTAGAATTATTGCTACTATGAATTGTTGTTTTAACTTTTTTTTTTTTTAATTCAAAGTTTATTGAGGTTTTCACAGAAAAGCAATTACAAAGCAGTACAGTAACAATAAAAAGACTCGAGAAAACAACTGCACCAGGGAACCGTGCAGTAAAATCAACAGTATGGACTAGAATGTACCTATTATCAAGGCTCCCTAGATTTTCCTCTTGGCTAGATTGTAACAAGAGAGGTGTGCTCAACCTAGCTCCAGGTATGGAAAGGCTGTCCCTAAATAAGGAGTAAGAAAAGCGACAGGAAGAAATAAGGGAGAAAAAGAGGAAGGGGGGAGAGAAAAAAAAGGGGGGGCGGAAATATAGGAAGGGAACTGGGACGACAGCGAGATAGGACTCGCCCGCAGGGCCATCCACACACACTGATCAAACCTAAAGTTCAATCAACGAAGCAAGAGGTCTCGACAGAAATCAGGAGGCAAGAAAATGTCCACCCAAGGGGCCCAGATGTTCAGATAAGAAGATGAGGAATTGCGCGAATATGCAGTCAACTTCTCCATCTTTAAGAGTTGCCAGATTCTACCATCTAGCTGAGTTAGTCCCAGAGGTAACGATTTCCAGTGATAGGCCACATGACACTGGACCACAGCACAATGTCACGGTTCCCCAGAGATGTTCAGGAGTCAGTACCTTATAGTAATATGCAATTTATTAAATAACAATAAAGATAGCATACAATGGTAATAAGGAACAAACAGATGGTCACAGCCAGCAAGCGCTACTATCAGGAATAGTAGACTGCCAAGATTGACCACACTGCTGGAGACTAGGCTGAAGCCACTCTTATTCTCAGCTGAAGCCAGGAGCTGGAACAGGAACGAAACAGGAGCAGGATCCGGAACACGAAGTCTTGATCCGATGAGCAAGGAATACTCCTGACTCACGCCTGCAGTCAGTATAGAGAAAGCGGATACTAGACTCACGCCTGCAGTCAGTATAAGAAAAGGATATCTGACTCATGCCTGCAGTCAGGATATAGCTAGTCTACCAGAGCCCCAGGTCCGCACCAGATTGGGTGTCTGCTAGTTCCAGGGGACTAACAAGAGAATAGTCAGACAGAGCCACAGGTCAGCACCAGAGAGGGTAGCCAGACAAGCTAGGTCATACACAGTTCAGGTAGTCAACCAGACCCACAGGTCTGCACCAGATTGGGTGTCCACTACAAGGATAAGGCAGGAGAATAGTCAGACAGAGCCACAGGTCAGCACCAGATTGGATGGTCAGACAAGCCAGGTCATACACAGAGCCCAAGGAAACATAACTGTATTGTACAACAAGGCAAGGGCAACTGAGTCAGGACTCAGTCTGCCCTTTAAACCCCTCCTCAGGAAGTAGGTAAGAAGAGACTACAGGAAGCAAACACACAAAACAGAGGCCTGCTTCATTCAGAAGCCTTGCGCCTGCAGATGATGCATCTTGCTCTGATGTGTCCAACCGCTGCCATAATCCTATGTCAATCCAAGCGGCATGGACGGCCGCTGACGCAGAAGCATCATTTCGAGCGTCGCCTTAAGAGGCGTGCTGGAACCAAGATAAGCTGTGACACACAAATCCTAAAAATAAGTTTGTGGGACGTAATTGGTAAGTCTCGAGCTTTATATGGCCTATTCAAAAGGCCCGCCCAGGGATCAGGTTCAAGGGTGACCCCAAGAGCCATGGTCAAGCAGCGAAAAGCGTAGTTCCAAAGCGGTAGCACTGAGGAACAATCCCACCACATATGTTTATATGTGCCCAGAGAGCCACACCCCCTGAAGCACAAAGGAGAAGAAGAGGGGAAAATGAGTGAGAGTCTAGTTGTGCAGAGATACCAATAAGAGAGTACTTTATAGCTATTTTCCTTTATCAATGTACAGGGAGTCAGACTGGCCGTGTTGTCGGTAGTCGTCTTCCAGTCCTCAAGAAGTAGAATTTCGCTTAGGTCAGTCTCTCATTGCACTCGGTAGGCCGGAGTCTGAGGGAATGTAACCAACAGCAAATGAGAATAAATTTTGGATATGGCCCCTTTACATCGGGGCAGCGAATTACACAGTACCTTGAAAGAGTTGCATTGAGGAGGAGGAGAGCGGCCGAGATAAGTACTAACAAATTGGTGAACCTGATTAAAGGGATAGTAATGTTTCACAAAAACAGCAGCTCCAATTAATCTCCATAGTATTTGAGCCATAGAGAGTGTTATTTCATTATTGTGAGTGTTGTAGTTCAAGATTAATTGAAGGATAAAGTTTCTCCTCCTGCCCCTTTTACCTAGTGTAAGCCGTCTCTTCTCATATGTGGAATGCAGTCCATAGACCAGACAGATAACAGCAGGGGACAGTCTTTTTCCTATGAGAACAATGAAAGCCCTGCCCCCCTTGAGAAGTTTTTCAGCTTTTTCCCTTATCTTAATTGAAGATTGTCCATCTCTGCAATCTACCAGGGCACCTCCCTTCTGCTCTGGCTGAGCAGTGTTACATCAGTAAAAGGGGCGGCAGGGGGATACTTTGTCATTGAATTACTCTTGAAGTACAACTCTGACAGAATTGAAATAACACTCTCCAAGGTCCAAATACTATGTCAGAATGACAAAACAGCGAGTGCATCAGTGATTTAGTAACAGTCAGTGCATCTTTAATACAATGTTTACCCCAGAGCAACTGAGTATGAGACAGGGTTGGGCTGCAAAAGGACACACTAGGACTCGGCCCTGAGGACCACAGCAACATGGATGTTGGAAACCCCGGTCAGGAGCTGCTTTCCAAAACCACCCACCGAGGGGGATCAATTGTATTGTGCAATTGTAACATTTTCCTGAATTGTGTAGCCTTATAATGGTTCCATAAGTTCGGGACCACCAGTCCCCCAGCAAGTCGTTGTTGGTAAAGAAACGATGAGCAAATGCAGGGTCGTTTGGAGGCCCACACAAAGCGCAGAATATATTTTTTATAAGGAAAGGAGATCAGCGTGGCAGATAAAGATGGCTAGAGAACGAAACAGATAATCTGCCCCAACCAAGAAATGTGATAAGCATCCCAGCGACATAAATCAGCACGTATAGTTCGAAACAAAGGTAAGTAATTAGCTCCATATAAACCCGGCAAGGATTTCGTAATCCTAATTCCCAGTATCGAAACTGGATCCCATTTAAAATCGAAGTTAAGGGCTAAACGTTTTTCCATCACTGCTGGCATTGGGATATTGAGAGCCTCACACTTCGAATTGTTAATGCGAAAACCAGGTATCGAGGAGTAAGTTGCTAATAGTGAGTATAAGTTCGGGAGAGAGTCCAGGGACTTGGAGAGAGTGAGCAGTACGTCATCCGCAAATAGGCTCAGTTTGTAGACCTCGCCTCCAATCAATATACCCTTAATACCCGGATTGAGGCGAATTGCACATGCCAAGGGTTCTATGCATAAGGCAAAAAGCAGAGGGGAGAGCGGGCACCTCTGCCGAGTCCCATTGCAAACAGGGAAAGTCTGTGATGAGGAATCCGATACTGCCACGGCCGCCGTACGCGAAGAGTACAAAGTTTGAATCCCCGTGAGGATGGAGTCCCAAAAGTCTGCAAGAACTCCCACATGTAGTCCCAGTCCACCCAATCGAAGACCTTTTCGAATTGTTGTTTTAACTTTAATAACAATATGTGCTGAATCTCATGTATTGATATTACATGTTCATATGTGCATTCCAATATTTTATTAGAATCTATGAATAATGAAGTTTCATTTCACTTCAGCATGTTTAGATCTGCATTTGGTGTATTCCATCTGGGAGAGTGAGTTGCTCAATTGGTTACAACATCTTGAATTAATCCTTTGAATGTGAACAGCACCTTGAGACTGATGTACTAAAAATAATCTGAGTAATTCCTGGGCAAACCAACTGCTACATAGGGGATATATTAAAAGCCCATATACTTACATTTGGATTTTAACCCCTTGAATGTTAGAAATGTTTCCAATGCATGCTCTGAAACCTCTGTTGCATGGAAGGTGTTGAAAGCCCCATTTAAATAAATCAGGATTTGGGAAGTTCCACACCACCACCATAGTGATGGTAGTTTGCTCCAAAATTACTCAGATTCTTCTTTGTAACACCAGTGCTCATGTTTGAGATATCTGTAGTACCCAGAGAGTTAAATTGGGCACAATCACCAATTTTCTGGCCTATTTAATAGAGCTTCACTGCAAGATAGATGCTGTGACGGTATCAGTGTCCCAGTCAGTCGCTGCTTCCTTCAATCCTGAGCAAGGCTGCTCCGCTGGAATATCACAGTTTTACACAAACACCAGGCAAGACTAGTGTATTGTGGTTTAGAATCCGTTCACTTTATTGAATGGAACACACAGCTTATATACACTTACAGAGACTCTTATCAAGATCAGCATGCAAACTAGGACTCAGTGCACAAGGGACTGACAAGGGACTGACAGCGCAGGCGCACGGACGTCACTGTGAAGAGATGTCCGTGCTTCCTGATCCTTTGAAACGCCGAAATCTTGAGAACGGGGTAAGATTTCTGGCGACTAGCGCTACTAAGCAGCTAGTCGCCAGGTCAGCAGTAAGGGGAGATTTAGTTATTGCGGGGTGAAAGTTCCCCTTTAATGACATGAAAAAACCCCAACTCAAGAAAAGAGGAACCCAAGGAAAAATTAAAAAAGGGGAGGGGGTTAGCAAAGACTGCATACCAAGGGGGAATAATTTCATAAGGGACATCATGTTACCCCTTCTGTGCAACCTAACTCCTTAGGACAACCCACCTAACTATCTAGAAAACCCACTCCATTGTCTTACAGGGTTCTTCCTTAATTGTCATTGGGCCATTGTTTGTTGTTGCAGCTGTTATGTATATTTTGGACTATGTTTCCATGGAGAGATTAACATATTTGATACTATTCACTCCACCACTCTATATTGGTGTATGCAGTGATCAGTCATAATATCCATTAGATCTTTACAAACAGTGGTTTTCATATCTCTCTCTCTCTCAATCCTCAAGTCCACTCATAGGCCAGAATTTCCTGTTTCGAGTACAGGTGATTAACCAGGATGACCAAGCCTCTAATTAAATCCTCTATGCACCAGTAGGGAAATCCTTAAAATGGACATGTCATAGTAACATAGTAGATAAGGCTAAAAAAAGACATGCGTCCATCAAGTCCAGCCCATGCCAATAACACCCCTGTTGATCCAGAGGAAGGCAACAAAAAAGCCCTCTGGAGCAATTTCCAGTGTAGGTGTGTAGTTGTGTATATGTGTTAAAGAGTTCCCCGGATCAATATCCTATTTGCTTTGAAGCCATCTGTCATAATTGTCAATATTGTCCTGTTCTAGATAGGCATCCATTGCTTTTTTGAATGCAGTTACATTATCTGCAAGCACAACATCCCGAGGCAAAGAATTCCATAGCCTTACCGCCCTTACTGTAAAGAATCCCTGCCTGTGTTTTAGTCGAAAGCGCCTTTCCTCAAGTCTTAATGGATGACCTCTTGTTCTTAGCTCAGCTCTTTGCATAAATAATTCATTGGATAGTTCTTTGTATTGACCTTGAATGTATTTGTAAATGGTAATCATATCACCCCTTAGACGTCTCTTTTCTAATGTAAACAAATCCAGTTTGGCTAGTCTCTCTTTGTAACTCAGATCCTCCAATCCCTTTATCAGTTTTGTTGCACGTCTCTGCACCTTTTCCAGTTCAGTAATGTCTTTTTTTAGGACAGGCGCCCAAAATTGTACTCCATATTCTAGATGAGACCTAACCAAGGATTTATACAGAGGTAGCATAATATTAGCATCCCTTGCTTCTACACCTCTTTTTATGCAGGCTAGTACTCTATTTGCTCTTGCAGCAGCTGAGTGACTCTGCACACTGCTGTGAAGTATATTGTCTATCAGTACGCCTAAATCTTTCTCTAATGAGGATTTCCCAAGTTGTTCCCCATTTAGAGTATATGTAGCAAGTTTGTTTCTACAACCCAATTGCATAACCTTACATTTATCTACATTAAATGACATCTGCCACTTTTCTGCCCATACACTCAGTTTATCTAAATCCTTCTGTAGGGAAAAAACATCGAGCTCTGTATGTATTTCCTTACATAGCTTAGTGTCATCAGCAAAGATTGATATGCTACTTTCAATTCCTACTTCTAGATCATTAATAAACAAATTAAAAAGCATTGTCATCACAAGTTTGGTCTGTTTTAGAGAAATAAAATCTGCCTATATGTTGTACTAGCCTTTTTTTTTTTTTTTTTTTTTTTTTTTTTTAAATAAGTGGTTTTTGAGAAATTAACCTTTATGTTCTGGTGGCACTTTATGCCAATTCACTACACAGTGTGCTAATTAGATATGTTCCAGACCAAACTTATTGCTTGTTCTGCTATTAGACGTGCCCCCAGTGTGTGGGCTCTGCCTATATTGATTCATAGCACAGTGTGTGTTAAAACTGGCCCAGCACAGAAACAAATTAGCATAAATTGCCACTGTGCCACAAAAATAAAGGTTAATTTCTACAGTGCTATTTAAATTACAAACAAATAGCTTATTACAAATAAAGGCAGGTTTTATTTCTCTTAACTTTAAGTAAACTTATCTTTTGATGACAAATCCACTTTAAATTCTGGCTTGCATAACCACTTTAAATCATGGCTTGTGTAAACTGCCCCAGAGGTCATAATTGAAATCCATTGGAGAGGCTAATGCATGACCTGTAGGATATCTGTATACCCATGCTGTTTGGGCTCTTGAGGGCAGTTAAGAACTATATGGCTCATCTAGTCTGCCCATTTTTCCTACTCTAAAAACCTCAGGCCTTATTCGGTCCTTGGTCTTGTCTTATAGTCAGGATAGCCTTATGCCTATCCCATGCATGCTTAAATTCAGTCATTGTATTAACTTTTACCACTTGCTGGTAGGCTATTCCACTTATCTACTACCCTCTCAGTGAAGTAAAGCTTTCTTACATCACATCTAAACCTCTGGCCCTCTATGGCCTCTTGTCCTAACATTTTCACTCCTTTGAAATTTACTTCCTTCCTGCACTTTGTTGAATCCCTTCATGTATTTGAATGTTTTTATCATATCCTCTCTCTCTTCTTTTTTATGTAAGAAGACTTCTGTCACTGACTTACTTTGCTGTAGGCCATCATACTCTCAGGGACCACTAACAGACACAGGCCATGTATTTAGGATTTCCCATCTTGAGTGCAGGGAGAAAGCCTTAAAACATGGCTTGTTAGGCACCCCTAAGGACAGAGTTGAGAAACATTGTTATGGGTGCTTGTTTTGGGGAAGCTAAGCCTCCCCAAGACTTCATTATTCTTCTATACCACAGATCTAGAATATTTCCATGCCTTGCAGAAGCAAGTATTTACTAAGCTGGGAAATACATGATAGATCTAAGTAAGTAGGATGTAAACACACATTCCGTACGCTAATGCATACACAGTATTCTTTCACTCACACCCCATTGAAATGAATGGGATTTTGCATCCAGAGCTGGCATATAGATATTGCAAATTTCCACAGTGTATCTTTGTACATAATCAATAAATGTGTGACTACAAACCCCTAGATAAACTGGTGAAAAAAATTAGGAAAATACAAGTATTTCCCTGTGCACCTGCCATTCTGAGGTTGATAAATGTCAGCATTTATCTTGCACTGCCCCAGGCACCACCAATTACATTGAGCAGGGACTTAAGGTGTCCGAAACTTTCTGTATACAGCTCTGCCTAAACACGCAGTGCTGTGTTTATTATTTATGGGTTGGGAAACAGTTTATGTGGTCAACAAGACTTTTCAATTGATTAGCTTTTTTTCTAAACATGAAATTGTGAAGTTTCCCATTCACGCAGTAAATATATCTATAAATATATGACAGCTGCAGCTTTTGTATTTGTGTACTAGTGTAAAAGCCCGTGTACACAGGCCAAGATCCGGGTGATATTAACCTTTTGAGTGCCATTGCTTTGCAATGCGTTGCGTAATCCTCTGACACTCAAAGGGTTAAGAGGCCGGTCCTGCTCTGCGTCCTGCCACCGACGCAGTCATGCACTGTAGAGACTGCCCGAAAGCACAGAATGCTCCCAGCACAGAACTCCCAGCATTCTGTGCGTTCGGGCAGTCTCTACTGTGCATGACGGCTTCTGACAAACATCTTAGCGAATTATTATATAGGATTTGCAGTATGTGTGCTTACTAAAAGCTCACAATGTATGCTTCTACCATGTATTAAAATACAAATACCTGCCAGCCACAGCTTTTAAAAAGATAATTAGGAGCTTAGCTAGCCCAAAACTAATCTTGTAAATAAAAAATGGCTAATGCAACATGTAGGTGATTCCGAAAGCTCCCCAGTGCTGTTTTTAGGTGATAGTGCCACTTTTAGTATTGATTTATGAAAATAAATGGAACAGTATTATGCTGTATCCAGGTTGGGCAGTATGTGGCTCACAGTGCTGTTGGGCTACAACTCGCATCCTCCACAGCTGGGCAGTGGCTGGTGATGGGAATTGTAGACCAACAACAGCTGGAGAGCCACTCTTCCTGTTCCTGCTTTATGATTTCTATAGCTATTCCTGTAACTGCAAAGAAAGACATTTGGATTGTCTGGCAAACATACCTCTTGAATTAGAAGCTATAATTAATTCTTATATTTTTCAGGAATAAAATTAATATTAGATAGATATGAGATCTTGTGTAGGACATGCAAAGCTGGAATTCATGCTAATAAATACAATCTTTAGATGAGTGTGGTCGCAGTATTTCTTTTGTATATACTCTTATGCGTATAAAATATATTATGCTAAATGTATTCAGTCTGCCGCCTGGAAGGATCTAGAGAGCGGCAGGCACGATGATGAGGTTTTACAATGAAAATAGCACACATATGGATCTTCAATGATAATTCACCGTCTTGTCTGAAGATGCCGACAGATGGGCACTGCTATAACCGCAGAATCTCTTAGAGAGAATGCTATTTTCTAGACTGGGCAGGTCACTGAGCTGAAATAAAGAGACAAGATAGAGCCAGATCCTTTAATTAGATGTAAATTCTAAAGGAGTGTAGCAGAGTAGCAAATAGCAAAAAAGCTTTTGATTAAAAAAAGTAATTTGCTTATTCCAGAAGTTTTTTTTTCCTTCTTTTTGATGTACTGTATGCAGCATAATGAACACTTACAAGTGGGTCTATGCACCTTAATGTCTTCAGTAGCAGAGTGGTGTGCATGTCAGTGCATTGCCTGAGGCCCTAGTGCTACACACCATGGATTGCATCAGGGTTGGGCAACCTGAGACCTTCCACCTATTGAGGACTGCAATTCCCAGCATCCTAAGGTAGCCTTTGGGAATTGTAATCATCAACATATGGAGGGCCTCAAGTTTCACAGTCCTGGATTGCATGCAGTAACCAAAATAATGTCATTACATTTTCTGCCCTTATGCATGCTTGTGTTTAAAGGGAAACAGTCTAATAACTATATTAGTCAAATTAAAGTGGTGAAAAGAAAGCACTGCAAGTCGACTTTTAAAAGGAGGGGTTAATATGTCGAAGGGGGGCACTTTATGTCGGATTTCTATAATGTATACTGTATTTTGCACTGCTTTTGTTCGAACAACGATGGTTTTGAAACTGTCGTTATGGCTTCTACTCCTCAACCCCTAAGCTGCTAATACTGAGTATGATTAATAGGATGCTAATTGCATGTTGTTTTTAGTTGTTTCCGATGGGCTTTTTTTTCACTGAAGGTATGTGTAATTACCGCTGGTTTTGTTTTCACAAGTCGGGTAATACGATACCAAAAAAGTCTGTTTTATTTTTAGAGCTGGTAATAGAATCGAGCCCTTGATGTGTCACAGTGATTCCTGTAGAAGAATGTATAACTTGCTGTGCTAAGTGTGAAAGACCTCTCATTCCTACTATTTGATGGCTAAACCCATTTGATGTATTAATGCTACAGTAAGAAGTGATACTAACCCCTTCTTTACTTTTGTGAGGAAGGTTACAGAATAAGTGTGACCCAGTTTACATAACAATGAGTGAAACTATTCTAAAAAGGACACTCCTATTTGTCGAATTTAAATGGTGAAAGAAAGTCATGGGAGCACTATAGTCAAATTTTAAAGGGGGAGGGGTTAAAATGTGGAATGTGAACAATATTTGTCGAATTTAAATCGTGAAAGAATGTCATGGGAGCACTGTAGTTGAATTTTCAAGGGGAATGGTTAAAATGTCAAATGTATAATATTTGTCGAATTAATGTGGTGAAAGAAAGCACTGTAAGTCGAGTTTTGAAGGGGAAGGGTTAAAATGTGGAAAGTGAACAATATTAGTCGAATTAAAGTGGTGAAAGAAAGCACTGTAAGTCGTCTTTTAAAAGGGGGGTTAATATGTTGAAGGGGGGAGCTCTATGTTGGATTTTGATAATGAGGGGAACACATCTAACACTGAACTTGATCTTTCTGTCGTCAAATGTACGCCTGTTTCCTTGGACTTTGACATTTTGCACATTTTTTTTAGGCGGTAGTCGAATAAAAGCAGACAGCGCCTGTTTTGTTAGTTCTCTGAAATGTGCTGTCTACGTCAGTTTTGTTTTACTGTGGTTCTGCAATAGAATACTGATGTAACACGTTTGCAAAATTCATGTTGCTTGTTTTTCTTGTAATGCCGGTTTTAGCGATGGTGATAGAATCAAGCCCAAAGGTGTCACTTTTTGCACTACTAGTCTCCTTAGTCTCCTGCTTTTTCAAAGGCTAACATGGTACCACCTTTCATCTAGATCATTAGGCCTGCTTCTATGGGAAGAGACCTGCTAAAGGGACAAGTCCCATCATCGTTTTCCTTTAATAGAGTGGTGTTCTTTAGTATTATCTGGTCATCAGTTAATTGTTCTTTTCTTAATCATGCTGTTAAAACATTTAGGACACCCCTGCCTTTAACGGGTCAATCATTTTACCACAGAATATTCCCAGAATGCTGTGCTATCCTGCAGCTAGAGGTTCTAAAGCAAAGACATATAAGGAAACACATACACAGTGCCGATACTTTTCATCTCAATCCATTTTTTCTTATGTCCATATTCTTTAAACTGAAGCACGGCACAAGTTGAAAGCCAGAAAACCTACCAACAGACAGTTGTTTCAAAATTGCTGTGTCTCAACAGTGTTGGATTGATGCTGAATATACTCTTAGCTTCACCTTTTTTCTGTTCTTCACCTTATTTACCAACAGTAATTCTTTTCAAACACCCAGTGTTAATGAATAGCCTAGTTTTACCAGCCATAAAGGTGTTGACATTCCAGCTTCACAATGCACAGCTATAAACCAACCTTGCACTGAGGCCTGGGACGGCTGAAATGATTGTCAGTTAGTTTTTTCTTTGTATGATTAACTTAGTGTTTATGGAGGCCTGCCTTGGCTTTGTCTCACCATGAGAGCTTACAAGAACTAGATATACATTCCATTTTCAATTCTCACTTAAGTGTATATAACTTAAAATAATGTACAGTATTTCCTTGGACTTTTATTTTTCTAATAAATTGCAGTTTGTGGAATATAATTTCTTAGAGGCAACCTTTACTGTTCTGTCTATAATACGGTAAGAAGAATCCCTGCTAACACATTGAGGCTGATTTACTAAAAATAATTGGAGTGACTCTGAGGCAAATCAGCTTCATCAAAGAGAAACAATAAAAGTCCTATTGATTTAAATAATAATAAATAGTAATTATATAGTGCCTTTCTCCCAGTGGGACGCAAAGCGATTTTACCGAACACTCTCGGAATTAACCAAATCGGCAGCTTAATAATATATGTTATTATTACCCAATCAATGGTACTCATTTATCGGCCGCAGAAGGATGAAGAGCTGAGTTGACACTGCCATGAATCAAACTTGTAACACTGAGGTTTGAGCAGGCTCTGCAGTCAGAGCATTTACCACTGAACTGTCTCACTGACCTGTGATGTTTAACCTCTTGAATGCTAAATATTATGCAATGCATTACATCAGGAATTAGGAGAATATTTATATGTCTGCTATTATGAAGTGGGATTGCTCTAGAACTGATCCAGCTCTAATTAAAGTGGACCAGTTACCTTGAAGTTTTGGTTTTATATTTGAAAACTTAATTCAAACTACCTATGACAAATTTGCAGTGCTTTCTGGATTCCTACATAGATACAATGGGGGTGATGCACTAATCATGATAAAGAGTCATAAAGCGGAATGACTTCTCCAGTTCCTGTGTTAGTCTATAGAGCAGTGGTTCTCAACCTGTGGGTCGGGACCCCTATGGGGGTCGAATGACGATTTGCCGGGGGTCGCCTAAAACCATCAGATATTTATATTTCGATTCATAACAGTAGCAAAATTACAGCGATAAAGGAGCAACGAAAATAATTTTACTGTTAGGGGTCGCCACAACTTGGGAAATTTTATCAAAGGGTCGCGGCACTAGAAAGGTTGAGAACCCCTGCCCTATGTCATTCTATAGAGCCTATGCACTAAGATCTTCAAAGTTAGAGAAATCTTAGTGCATTGGCTTCACAGAATAATATAGGAACTGGAGAAGTGATACCAATGGAGAAGTCATCTCTGGTTTTATCATCTCTTTATCACTTCTTATTGTATAACCCTCAATTATCTCTTAGAAATAATATGTTATTTAGTGGTATGTTTCTCTGTGAGTGAATTATGGATGTGTATTTTTGCTCCTTAATTCTGTCCAACAGAACACTTATTTACTAAGTTGATAATGTGAAGAATTTGACGCAAAAAAAAAAAATTAATTAATATGAGGCATTTAAAAAGACCCGGTGAATGGCAAAACTGAGCAAAATTTCTGATAAAGAAACAGGAACCTGATGTGCTTCATTAAACACGCAAGTTCCATATCAGTGAACAGAATATTTTTCCCAGGTCAAATTTAGAAAAAATGTGAATTATATCTGCCTAAAGGCTTTTTGATTATTACAAAGTGCTTCAGGAAATATGAAAATTAAGTTTATGATAAAAATAACACATTTGTTCCTTAACAAATACCCAATATCTCTTTTTTGATGCAATGACTTGTAAAATATTTTATAATTAGGGTGATAGTTTTTTCTCTTTGAAATTATGTTTTCTGAATAATCACTACAAACATAACTAAATACATTAAATCCTTCTTAAACAGTATAATTATATTGCTTATAAAACTCAAAAATGTATGCTTAGAAAAGGCTCTTTTGATGTTATTGTTACTTCTTTCATGGAGAGTGGGGGGATTATCAGCATACCTGGGAACTTCCAATTGAGGTCTGCCCGGAGGGGAGTCCTCTGGTGCAGCAGGGAATGACAATAATGACGTGAATCACATCAAAAAGGGGCGTGGCTTGATGTGAGTTGGGGGGGCAGGGCTTAAAGGTGACACACAGAAGGCTGGGGAAGGAGGAACACCGGGAGAAACAGCAGATATGGGCAGAGTTTAAATACAAACTCCCCACATCCGGAGGAATCTGCCTCTGCCCTGGAGACCCGGTAAAGCTCTGTCAAAACCGGAGTCTCCGGGGCAAATCTGGAGAGTTCCCAGATATGATTATCAGCTCTCGCGCTCTCCATCTCTAGTCAATACCTTGAAGTTGGAAACAGATATCTAAATAACTTGGGAATGGAGTGGGTCTCCAAGACCCCACCCTCCTGCTGACATCCAGTTACAAAACTGCATAAAAGACTAAAGGAAGGAGTTAGGCCCTAAGCCCCCTTCTCATCTTTCCATCCTACCCACTGTGGTGTGGCTTAAGAAAATATAAATGAGGGAGCATTTCCCCATGCCCACAGCCTCTAGTTTCTCTGCCTATAGAGAGCCAAGCTACCGAGGGAGAAGTGTTATAGGGGATTTTCCCCCTCATGTTTTTAATGGAAGCTGAACCACTGGGAAGGAAGATCGAGGGAGACGGTTTGATGACATTCTCTAGTTTTAATGGCAACTGAACCGTTGGGAGGAAAGCCTAAGGGAGTAGGTTTGGAGAACTGCTTTGTAAATTCAGCCTTGATTACATTAAGTTTTAACACTGTTTGTATCTACGCATTTCACCATAGAATTCAATAACAATCTGTGTGTCAAACCCAGTGATAACATTTATCACCTCGAATGCAATCTAGGCATTGTTTATATTAATAGCTAAACCACCAGGAGTTGAACTGGTAGGAGCAGGTTTGGATATCTGCTTTTTCCTTTACTTTTATTGGCAACAGAACCTCAGCAAGAAAAGCTGGCGGGAGCAATTTTGCAGATCTGCTCCCTCCTTAAGTTTTGTTTGGCAACTGAACTGCTCCTTCTTAGGTTTATTGGTGACTTATCCCCAGGAAGTAAGCTGAAGGGTTCATACCTGGGGACCCACTTCTTTTAGATTTATTGGTAGCTAAACCACTGAGAGGTAAAACGGACGGTGTAGAGGCTTTGGCCTCTATTGGTAGCTAAACCACCATGAAGTAAACTGGATGGAGTAGAGGCTTTCACATCTACTCCCTCCTTTTGTTTTACAAATGACAGCTACTTAGGAAAGGTGGAATAGAGAAGGGACCAAACTATTTCTACCTTTGGGTGTTTGACAGCCAAACCACAGGGGGCGGATGGGGGGGTTGGGAGAAATCAGCCTTGGGGACCCTCGTTTTTGTTTAGGTTTTATAGGTAGGTTTGAGGAGGTGTTTGGAAAATCACTCTTCCAGCTATTCTGACTTAGGTGGAGTTTTGGAAGCAAAACCAGTGGGGCGGTTAGTAGGGGGTGAGAAAGTAGGAGAGATCAGGGGACCTTTGTTGTTATTTAGGTTTTATAGGTGAACTTGAAGAGCATTAGTCTCTTAGGTGACCAGCCATGCTGCTGGAAGTAATCAAGATGAAACAAGGTGAAAGAAACCAGACTTAGGGGGTCTGTTTCTGCCTTTGGGTTTTCTAGTAGCCAAGTCGCTTGGGGCTGCAGTTGGGATGGAGAAGTAGGAAAGCTTAGACTTGGGCGCCCTCTTCATTATTTATATTATGTAGGAAAGTTTGAGGAGGTGGCTTGGGAAATAGAGTTGGATTAAGACTCCATTGGGCCCTAGGCAAGGTGCCAATTTGGGGCCCCACATCTCTTGATCAAGGCTTCTGACACAGAGTGCTTCTAGCAGGTACTAGCATTGTGGTTGTAATGGAAGTGGGAGCAACTGTATGATTCTGGTCTCTTTCAACAAAAAAGGCATCTGACACAAGATGTTAGCAGCAACACCAGGGCTTCTGTCTGTTACCCATCATTTGCAGCCAGGGCCCCTCATATTGCCATGGCATTAGGCAGTAGCCTAGATTGCTATAATGGATGATCCAGCTTTGTTGGGAAATAATTCCTTCTATTATTCTCTTAGCCCAGCAACCATGCTACTGGAAGTTATCGGAATAGAAGGAATATGACTTAGGGATCTGTTTGTGTTTTTAGGTTTTCTGTCAGCCTAGTCGCTGGGGATTGGAGTGGGGGTGGAGAAGTAGGAGAGATCGGGCTTGGGGACCTTCTTGATTTTCTAGGTAGTGTAGGTAAGTTTGAGGATGGGGTATTGGATTTCACATTAGTCTCTTTAGTGATCAACCATATAGCTAGAGTAATGAAGGTGGAGTGGGCCCAGTGCTGGTCAAATTTAAATTTGGAAATTTGGAAACTGAAGCATGGAGTGAAGATTGACATGTTTGTGACTCTAATTATATCCCATAAACATTAAAAATATGCCGTTTGAGAAGTCCCTTGTAAGATCTGAATATTCGATTTTGAGGGATATTATATCAAGATATACCTTCTTGGGAGGATTTAACCTGCTCATTAAAGTCAAACTTTTACCTTCATAGCTGTCAATGTTATTAAATGTATCTATTTAAATTTCCTATACCTTGTGCTTTTTGTTTTCCAGACAGGTTTATAGTTTTAGACATTTTTGATTTAATAGTTGAGGAATCTAGTATGAGCAGAACTTTGTCATCCAGTTCTTTGACTTGGTCAGATAAAGCTACATAATGAATTGCTCCCATGTCCAGAGAATCACAAATGTCCACCTTCCTAGGCTGCTAGAACCTATCAGTTTTCACTAGAGGGGTAGAATGGTAGAATAAGTTGATAAAGAGAAATAATGTTACAGACTCTTTCAGGATAGAAGCCGCCACTGTGGGGAGGACATGGAAATGTGGTAAGTCCTCTTTAATAAAATAAAATAAAATAGGTGCATTTTAGAAAAAAAAAAATTTTAATTAATAGTTAAAACTTTTTTTTAATGAACATGTCTGCTTTAATCATTAAGTCCTTAACTCTATGCTTGCCTGCTTTGATGCAGATGTGGAATTGTCCCTTTGGTAACCCTGGATGGAAATAAGGACTGAAAACAATAAGTGTCTTATTATTAACACCTTGGATCACAGAGATTCAAAACAATGCTTTGGCGATGTCTGTAGCACACAAGGGTTCAACAGCCTCTTGGATAATCCTAGAGGGAAATTAGTGTTTCAGACAGAGCCATAGAAATGAGTCTTCTGCTCCATGCAGTTGATTCCCATATTGCTAATATGCAACAGGTGAAAATGTACACTTAAGATTGTACAGTTTGTCTCACAGGCCAGTTTTCGAACCAATTTATTGTCCTAAATTCACCCAGGAGAAATCCGGTTAACTTGCATTCCCCCATATTGCAATCATAATCAGCAGACAAATAATTTGGAAAAACAGTGGAGATTAAATCACCCAGATTGTTGGGTTTCATTATTACTTCCTTGCCATTGGGTTTTGTATACCCACTGAAAGAATCATTGACAGAATTTAACATGCCATTCTATTACTTAGGATGCAGTGACACCAAATTAATGTTAGAGTATGGCTTCTCCTAATTAGTGTCACTCATTTTATAGGTATTTTTCTGTGATGTATTCTGCCTGATGAGATCTTGAACTCATGCAGTGAAATATGTGATTATAAATCTTAGGAGCCTTGCATACCTGCCACCTATTTACTATCCTATTTATGTGAACATTCTCCCTTTTTCCACTCTCTTTTTTCAAGGGGAGGACACAGAGGGAGTGCAGGGGTGTTTTAGGGCATTCCATTCTTCTGTACCTTACCTCTTGCCGCATACTAAGAAAGAGAAAAGGAAATCAGAGTAAAATTATCTTTGAAAAATCTTTTTCCAGTAAATGCTATAATAGCAGTGCTCCGGGCTTGCTCAGGTTACAGTTTTAACCCTTTGAGTGCCAGAGGGGTACACACAAAGCAATGCATTGCATACCCCTCTGGTACTCAAAGGGATAAGGATAGTTGAGTGTAGGTACATTCTCGTGGTTGCAGACATATGTTAAAGGGACTGTAATGTCCATAAAACTTTTTATATTTTGTAGAGCTCAAGAAAATAAGAAGAATGGTGCAAACCCTATCTCTCAAACAGCTATGGTTTGAGAGATATTTGCACTGAAAGTTCGCCCCGCTCTCTCCTTCTCTTGACGTCAGCATCTAGCTGACAGCAGGAGATTCCGGTCCAGGAACCAGCCGGTCGCTCTGCAGCAGAGCCGAAATCGCGGTATTGCAAAATAATTACTCAATTGGAAAAGTCTGCAACATGTGCTTGCAAACCAGGCACACGTTGTAGACATTTCCAGTGAAGTAATTATTTTGCAATACCGCAATTTCGGCTCTGCTGCAGAGCTGCCTCGAGTTGTACGACTTGAATCTCCCGCTGTCAGCTTTACAGCTGACAGAGGGGCGAACTTTCAGTACCTATATCTCTCAAACCATAGCTGTTTGAGAGATAGGGTTTACACCATTCATCTTATTTTCTTCTGCTCTATAAAATTATAAAAAGTTTTTATGGGACATTACTGTCCCTTTAAGCTAACACATATGGACAGAGAATGAGCTGCACTGGAAGATTTCTACATTGAGTTTTATTTACTAAGATGGAGCAATTCTGTTTCAAACCAAATGTACAGTAGGGGACAAATATCACTTCCCATTGATTTAAATGAGCTTTAAATCTCCGTGGTTGCTAGTGAGGTCTCCAGCTCAGTGCATTGCAGACCTCTATAGCATTCATGTGGTTAAACATTCTATCTACGTCAGTACAAACGAGATAATTTTTATGCGTGCCCTATAGTGCAGTGGGTTTGCTTCATCATTGCTCCAATTCTTCTTAATACATCAGCTTGATGTGGTAAATACAAGGAGACAAGCAGTGGTAATGTAGATGAATGTTTTCTGTAGCAATGCCTAGTATGGTTTCATTTGGAAGGTTTCTTGTCTATTATTACATCCCAAGTCAAAGGAATGTTACCATTCTTATCACAGAGAGGTCTCAGGGCTCAATACTATTAGCCCCGTTATTTTCTAAACCAGCAGTGGTGGTTTTGACACAGTTTGCAGTTCGGTTAACTGTGCTGTCAACAAGCACCGCCGCTCAAAAATTTCCAATGGGTGCAAAATTTGCACCCATTGGACATCACGTAAAAAAGGAGACTTTGCTATCCTATTCCATGGCTTGTCTTCACCGCATGTTAAGGAACGTACCTTTCATGGAGAAAAGCCTGCGCCATGACAAGGAGGAGCACAGTCCCTAACATGTGATGAAAACCACCGGTGTGTGTTGGAAAGCTGGTTTCCAACACATACTTGTGGTTAAAAAACAGAAAAAAATGAACCCTATAAGTACCAGTAGGGTATGCAACGCATTTTACAGCATTGCATACCCCACTGGCACACATAGTGTTACTGTGTCAAGAGTTAACAAATGTAGTGAGAAATATAAATTTACCAGTAATCCTGAAGTCGTGGCCATCTTCTTCTTCTCTACCTCTTTTCTCTTCTTCTTGTCTTAAGTGGTATTAAAAAAAAAATCCTTTAGTTGTGCATCTTTTTGAAACAAAAATTACCCCCCCCCAAGATTTGACAGTTAACCCTTTGAGTGCCGGAGGGGTACATATCGAGGTGATCTACTCTAATGACTGGGTGAGATACAGAAAGTAGAAAAGCACCATAAATATATAGGTGGCTTTTCTGAGATAAATCCGTAAAGGAGCGCTAAGTTACCCATCTGCTATTCATACTCTTTACCAGGGCATATCTGGCTTACCATTTTTATCATGCAGAGAGGGGTAACAAAAGCCCTTATCCATTTAAAGTATTTTTTCTGAATCTATTTCTAGACTGATACGGTACTTGATGTATAAACCAGTCCAGCCACCAGATAATAGTAAACTTGGTAATATAAGTCTTCGTATTGTTGAATGGTGCGCTGCTGGGAACTTAGGGATTTATCTTTGAAAAGCCACTTATATATTTATATTACTTTTCTCCTTTCTGTATCTCACCCAGTCATTAGAGTAGATCACCTCGATAGTCTGTGCTTTCAATTGCAATTGACAGTCTCGTAAGTACAAATCAGTACTGTTTACCAAGATCGCCACTCCAGCACATTGCACAACTTGCAGATATAAATGTGTATCGATCTCTCTAAGACTAACAGTTGATATTTTAATTATCACCAAATTAGATTGTTTCCGCTCAATCATTGTTAAAATATGCACGTGTTTATCCTTTTATGCATAATTATCCAGAACAATTTATGATTCCGTGTATGAATATTAAAGCCGATCAGTTAGATTATATACATTCTAACAGTCGTATTCAAGACTAATATTCTTCAGGATACTAAAATGGATTCACCAATGACCAATTATTGACATACATACATCTAATGCATGCATAAGCTTTGATCACTACATGACATCGCACAGCTCATAAGCACGTTCCTCACAAATGAGTATTAATATGCAATAATAACTTATACATCCAGAATTAAATCAAACTCAGGGGGTTGTAATCCTCATTCAATAAAATGGATTTAACCCCTGAAACTCACACAGTCTGGTAAAGCATCTAACACGGCACATTATTATCATTAAAAGCCAACCAGTCAGATTATACAAATATCCACTGACTTATTTAGGACCAAAAGCCAGTAGTATTACAAATTATATTCACCAGGGACCAAGGACAGACGTGCATAGATCTAGTGCATGCAGGAGTATCAGTCACTCCATGATACCGCATAGCTTACATTTATGCTGTAAGAGTGAACAGCTATGCAATCTTCATGTAAGAAACACAAAGGTTCAATCACGGCCTATTACCAACTAAATCTCTTGCATTTGTCTTAGTGTTCTATATACAAAACACACACTCACAGGTATATACAAGTGCAAGCATCTCACTTTATTTTTTAATCTAATGACTGGGCGTGTTTAGTACAACCTCAACATACAAATCCCATACAGTGAGGGATTTGCCTTCCCCACTGTTGATCTACTTGACCGTAATCAAGCTTAATGGAGTCAATCTCTAATTATATTATGGACTGATATATTCTGATGACAGTCCTCTATTCCACCCAGACTTTTGATCTCCTGCAGAGCACTATATATATCAATTATATTTGGACACAGTGTTTCAAAACAGATACATACAGATATTTTACAAACACAGTTTCGTTCTGGTAACAACAAATAGTTATACTTTCTCTCCGTAATAGGAGATCATATTCAGAGTGATTTTGTATTCTATATTAAAGATAAATCCCTCATAGCCACTGATTCTTTATATTCCAACTTATACTCACCAGTAGACAAGTTACTAAATTTAAGATGGGCATATTATCAGTATAGCCAATAAAACAGAGAAGTGCAGATCGGCAAATAAGAACCCAATATGTTCCATCCAGTTAATAGTGGAATTAATAGGCACATTTATTTTCAGTAGAATTCAGTTAGAGAGCCAGAAAATATATCCTTATCCTCTCTAATTTCAATTAAATTGTTTTTATGAATTAATAGTACTCTGATACTTTCATGCCTTTTTTAAGCGTCATTTAATAAAAGTTAATTTTTATTTTCACTCATGTACCTTTTTTGAGTGTCAATACGTTTTGACCCTATATTCTTGGGAATGAGTCACAATAGGAGTGCAATTTAAGGGTAGTTCTTTTTTCCTTAGGGAAAAATTTTTCTCATCTTCCCATTTCACATGTTTTTAGACAGTGCAACAACATCTGAGTTCATCATTTTATTGGGCCTAAACTATATTACTGTACTAGCACTGATGTAGATGCCAACATTGAGGTACTGATAACCATCAATTGAAGTGGGTTAGAGTATTAATTCCACCTCTCCTTCCAGGGCCTCAATACTATTAGCCCCGGTATTTTTAAAACCAGCGGTAGTGGTTTTGACAGCACAGGTTACAATTCTATAAACTGTGCTGTCAACACCAAAAACCGTGCACATATGTCCAGCAAGTGCCAGAGGGGTTAGTGCCCCTATGGAACTCAAAGGATTATGTTGTCAAAAGAGCAAGAAAAAGTTAGGGGTGAAAGGTGCTTACTGCAGGACTTTTCTGTGTTCTTTTAGAATTAACTATTTTAGAACAAGAGGGGTTCCATGCACTGATTTGCAATGCATTACATAACCCTCTGACACTGAATTGGGTTGAGATGAGGCTTAGGCGACTTTGTCCATTCCCTGTGATAGTGATATAGTACTAGCCCCGGTGCCGAATCAGCTTGCACACAGGACCCTTGTTTGGCTTGTTAACATGTATTGGGTATAACCCGCAGAGGCTTATGGTCCTGTAGTTCATAAGTGTAGTCATGTGTAGGTCACACACAGACATCGAGCCTCCATTGTGTATGTACAAAGTAGAGGAGTACGGTGGCCATGATAAATTTGTATGTAATTTGATATTATATGGGCGGAATGTTAGTTTACTGTGCTTGTTGGGCATGTTTTTATTTCTCAACAGGCAATAGTGATAGCAGGTGAAATAGATTTAAACATGTAATAGTGATAGCGGGCCAAATCCTTGCAGACATTTTCAGAGTAGTGAGCACTCCTGTGAAAATGATGGCCTGCTGTACAGCATGAGTACTCTGGCCGAGTAGGAAGAGACGTGGACTAATGTACTGCAGGACAAGTAGGGGATCGAGAGCTATGGAGATGAAGGACATAGAAGAGTCAGTGTATGAGAAGAATAAGAGACAATTTGGCGTGCACGGCAAAGTGTTCAGTTGATTTTTCATAGTGACTGTGAAGTTAAAAAAAGGCATTTTGAGAAGAGGATGAGTTTTTTGAAGCAGCAGACAAAATCGGGGTAACAGGTTATGCGATCAGAATAGGGGAGAAGGTTACTGGTGATGCTATCAGTATAGGGGAGAGGACAAATGGAGAGAGAGGGAGCAGAGAAAGTGGAAGAAGCAGCTTAGTGGTGAAGCCATGAGGATAGGGGAGAGGAGAAACACTGAGAGGTTAACCCTTTGAGTGCCAGAGGGGTACGCAATGCATTGCAATGCAATGCGTTGTGTACCCCTCTAGCACTCAAAGGGTTAAAGTCTGGAGAAGATCTTATGGCTGAAGAGATGTGTATAGGGGAGAGGAGAAACAGAGCAGACAAAGTCAAACAAAGAGTGTAGTAACGACACAATGAGTATGGGCAGAGGACAAACGGTGAGAACAGACAAAGTTCAGAGGAAGAGCTTAACTGAAACGAGTGTGAGTCCATGCAGAAATTTTCACAGGAGTGCGTGAAAATCACGGCCCGCTGAATGCTGGAGAGATGTGAATGGTGGAGATATGGCTATCTCATCCTCCTGACCGTCCTGTGTGTGGCACGTCTGGAGAACTGCTGGTCACATGACCACATTCTCCTTTATAGTATAGAGATTTTTCTTTCTTATAATATTTCAACTGATATTAACAATATTATTTTTATGAAATTACTGTGTTTTTATTCAGTGAATAAATTAAATGTTTTAACATAGATATTGGCGTTCAATTTGGTTTATCAGTATTAACCCTTTGAGTGCCAGAGGGGTACGCACCCCTCTGGCACTCAAAGGGTTAATACACTTCCCCCCACTATGCGTGTTTTTTTTTTTTTTTTTCTTTTTTAACGTGTCTCTAATCCAGGGTGCAGAGCTAGACTGTAATTGCAGGCACGTCTGGTAACATTACTAGTGACATTGGCTATATTGTCACTTGACTTTACACCCAGCCCAATACACTATTGCCTGGCACAGAAAATACCCTTAGTCTATAACATACAAGCACAAAAAGGCAGACTATTCAGTACTGGATGTAAAAAATGACACATTAACTGACCAAATTATAATATAAACAGATTGTTATAACAGTATATAAACTGGTGAATAGACCAGCCACTACAAAACTGCTGTAATGGAATTGGGATTATGTTGGTCACTCCGACAACTTGATACAGGTGGGAAAGAAGCAAAAGGAGAAATAGAGGGGCTCTCCTAGTGCAGTTATCCTTGGACCTCCAGAACCACCACCACAAATCACCCAGCAATTGGGTACTCACAATGAAAGATGTTTAGACACTATGGGCGAGATGTTCAAAAAGTCATCATAATGAAAAACTTGTCTGATCGTGAGTTGGTGGTAAAAGAAGGATGATATTTTCAGAAGTAAATCCATCACGTTTGAAAATTCGTCTAAAGAATTAAAAATGACGGTAAGAAGATCTTAAAAATTGTCTTTCAATTTGTTTTTGAAACGAACATTTTCAAAGAAACAAAAGACTTTTTTTGTCTTTGAAACAAATTTTTCTTCTCCAAGTTTAGACCATTTTTATTATGTCGGGAAAAAATGACGTTAATCAGACAAAAAAATGACGTTCAAACGAATATTTTTTTCTGAAAATACCTTACATTATGATGGAAGACTAAGCCACACCCACTTTTAAGATGGCTTATTCCCTTTGACGGAGATGGCGGAATTGGATACAAAAAGTGACGGAAACATGTCTAAGAATTGACGGACCATGGTGTAAGGACTTTTTTATTCTGATTACAGACAATTTCAGTTACCACCACTTTCTGAACATCTCGCCCTATATATATAACTCCCAGCTAGAACGCTTATATGGAACACTTTATCTTTAATGAGGATGATCTTAAGCGGGCTGCTCTTCTTCTAAGCATGCTCTTCAAACAACAGCAGTATGTTCAAAAGTAAAAAAAGAGAAAATGTACCCAATAGTGAAATAACATCAATATAAATATCTAAGATGTTAAATTGCACTCACTGATTCAGTGGTTCAGAGGATCTGACATACACGCAGACAAAGATATATGCCCCTGTCTTCGCCCAGGGAACCGCTTGTCCAGCAAGACCATGGCTGTGGTTTCTTAAAATGTTTCAACAATTTTTATTAAAACAACAATTGCAAACATTAAAAGTACCCTCTCTAACATGTTTTGCAACCATAAGCCACTTCTGATACCCATATGTTTGATAAAGTGGCTAAAAATAAAAATTGTGGAAGAATTTTAAGAAACAGCAACCATTTGTTGGACGAGTGGATCCCTGAGCGGAGACAGGGGCAAATATCTCTGTATGTCCGTATGTCATATCCTCTGACCCATGAAACCTGCGAATGAAAATTTACATTTTATATATATATTTATACTGATGTTATTTTACTATTGGGAGTGGTCTTTCTTTTATACTTTTTGTTGATACAGGTGAAAGTGGACAACATAGCTGAGTTACCCCTCATATTTATTAGGTTGCCTACTCTCCTAATGGGAAATATGGCATTATAGGGGGTAAGCAACCTGATGCGTTCTAGCTTTGTTTGACTGCGAAAAAACCCTTAGCCAGCTAATGATTGACTGAGAATAATGGGAATTGTAGAATGATGGAAATGGTTTGATGTATGCAAGTTGTCAACCCTTACCTTAAATCAAAACTCTTTCCGCAAGGCTGACACAACAAATATTATGCAATCATGTCAGGTCAAGTGCTTTTATCACTAGACATTGCTTACTTTGAATGAGGCGGGCCAGAAAACATATCTGATAATAAGACCACATTGCCTGAGAAATAGCAATCCATTGGTCTCATTATCATGGTGTATATTTCATCCCAAGCTTCCATTGATTTGTAATTACTTCTGTCTAGATTCCTGGGTATGCTAATCAAAGATTGAAGGACTCCAAATTAAAACCTATTCTTTCCTATTCTTCACTGATCCATACTAATTGTTACCTGTGGCTCCATGTTAAGTAAGATTGCATGAGTCATGGATGCATTACCAGAAAATCATTGACCATCTCTTTAGCACGTTATTTACAAATGGAAGAATTGATTTCTGTAGCATTTGTATTACTACTTCCAGCAGAGTGCAACACATACATTTATAAAAAATATTGTATGAAAATGGGTTTCTGGGAATTGAAAGCCTCAAATAATAATAGCCAAATACAATAATACATAGGAATAAAATGAAGACATGTTATATAAATTTATTGTTAGCTAGAAATTACATTTCTCTTCAGCAAGGAAAGTATATCAGAGTTTTTTTTTTGTTTCATAGTTTTTATTCTTTGCTTTCTATCACATTAAACAAATGTCTCAACAACTCGGGAATCATTTTGCAGTAGAATTATGCAATTTGTTCTATATCATTTGGTATTTTATAAGGTTATCCAGCTATAAGTCATTATTTAGCGATATATATATACACAAAATATTAGGAGAACAATTCAGAAGCAAACCAGCTGTACCATAGGTGACATACAAATTAACCAATTTCCCACTGAATTCCAAGGTGCTTTTAAATCTTCGAATTCTTGAGATGTTTCCAAAGCGTTGGATCCCTCTCTACCATTCAACAGGTTACAATTCCTATTTAAATGACTGATCACATCCTCTGATTCTGGATCTTGATGACACCCTATTTGGATGACCTTTTGCTGCCCTTTCAGAGCAGACTGCTACTTCAGAGTTAGCCTTGCGTGTCTATTCTGGACCAATATGGTTGGGTTCTAAATTTAAAGACACTTCTCTAGTTCCTTCCAAGTCTTTCATTTTCTCAGTTTGACATTTTCCACCATTCATATCCCAGGGGTAGAGAGCTTTGTGGCAGTCGCCATCATCTGGCCCCCGGGAACTGGGAGCTCAACCATACAGTATTCAGATCCATATTTGGTCTATGGGTTTCTCTGATGGTGATTCTAATGTCCTCTCTGTCGAATCATAAGGTTCATCAGTTCTGTGCCAGATACCAGGACCCATTAGCTCTTGCAGTGAGCACAATTGTCATCCCCTGGAATTTTCCCCTGGTGTATGCATTTCTTTCATTCCTTCTGATTCCTAGAGTGCTGAAGAAAATCAGGATGGAGAGGGCTCATGTCATTCTGGTTGTCCCATACTGGCACTATCAGGCCTGGTTTTCAGATCTTCTCAGTTCGGCTTCCTCTACTTTCAGATCTTTTGATTCATGGTTCTCTGTGTCATCCAGAGGTGGAGAAGTTGGTTTTGATGGCTTTGCTCTGGAAGCCAGCATCCTGAGGAAGAAGTGTTTTTCTGACTCAGACATTGCTGGTATGTTGATGGCTCGTAAGCTGGTTTCATCCAAGGCATTCCATGGTTCTTGTTCTGTAAGTGGGGAGAAGACTGGGGTTTGCAGCCAGGAACTTTTCATCTTCTGGTCATTTTGTATTTTCTTCATAATGATCTTCATAAAGGGCTTGACCTTAGCTGTAATAAGATTTCAGAATTCAGCTCCTTCTGTACTTTTTCAGCAGTGTATAGTGTTGTTGCTAGATGTGCAGACTTAAGTAGCCAGTATTCCGTAATACCACTACACCATGGGACTAAAACTTGGTCACGGGAACATTTCAGAAAGATCCTTTCAAGCCTTTGGTTTTGTTTTTTTGCATTTCCTGACTTTTCTGTTGCCTACTGTATGTTTGGCAGGTGGCAGAACTTCAGGCTTTGTCTTATAAGCTTCCCTTTCTGGTTTTCCACTCTGATAAAGCGTTTTTTCATACTCCTATAGGGTTGATACCTAAGGTTGTCTGTTAGTTTCATATTAACCAGGATATTGTGCTTCTTTCTCTCTATCCTGCATTGTCTAGCCGAAAGGAGCAGACGCTTCATCTTTTTTTATATGGTTAGGTGCTTGAAGTACTATTGTCATTGCAATGCAGCTTTTTAGAAAACCGGATTCGATTTTTATCTTTCCTAATGGTCCTAGTGCTGGCCAGGCTGTGTCTAAGGGGACAGTGGCTTCTTGGATTAAGTCAATCATTCACCAAGCATATGTTTTCAGGAAGACACCAGTCTCTTTCGGGTCATGGCTCATGCCACCAGATCAGTAGGTGCTTCTTGGGCCTACAAGAAACAGGCCTCTTCCAACCAGCTGTGTTTTAAGGTGGAAATGTGGTGTCTCTTCACATATTTGTTAAATACAGCACACATAAATGTGTTGGCTTCAGCTAAAGCCAGTTTTGGTTGGAAGGTCTTACAGGCCTATGTAGATGTCCTTCTTGGTTTTATTTTTTTGCCAGTAACCTGTTTGTTGCCTGTTCTTTGGTTTGCTGGTGTCCGTTGGCAGCTAAGGTTCATATAGTTCCAGTTCATCTCTGTTAGAACTGTCTTTTTTGAGGGTTTTTTCTCTTTCTTTTGTCTTTATGGGATGCTTTGATATATCCCCATTATTCCAGTGTTCCACATAGGGTGTAAGAGAAAATGGATTTTTGTGTGCTTACCGATAAATCCTTTTCTCGTAATCCATGTGGAACTCAGGACTTCCCATTTAGAGAAAAAAAACACTGTTTGAGTCCCAAGCGGGGACTTGGGTTCTATAGTTCAGGGGATTCCTTTTCCTGCTTTGCTTTTCTTCTTCTCTTTTGATCTTAGCTGTATGTTAAAGAGATATTAATACTTAATTTTACGTTTATTTAATATTGTAGGCATAAAAAAAAAATTGAAAAAACAATATAAGACTTATCTCTTAAACCTTTATGGTTTGAGAGATATACCTCACTAAAGTTACCTCTTCTTGACTGTTTGAACAAAGTCAGCACTCTAGCTGACAGCTGCAGAATCCGGTCATTTGACCGGATGGAGGCTCTTCAGCAGAGCCGAAACTCACAATCTAAACATTAATACTTAATTGGAATGGTTTACAAAGTGTGCTTACAAACCAGGCACACTTTGTAGACCGCTCCAATCAAGTATTAATGTTTAGATCACACTTTTCCAGGTCTGCTGAAGAGCCTCCATCCGGTCAAACGACCGAATTCTGCAGCTGTCAGCTAGAGCGCTGACTTTGTTCAAACAGTGAAGAAGAGGTAACTTTAGTGAGGTATATCTCTCAAACCATAAAGGTTTAAGAGATAAGCCTTACATTGTTTTTCAAATTTTTTTTTTATGCTAGCCATTTCCCGTGGGGGGAAATCTTAGGTTCAAGTTCTTTCCTCAAGAGTTGCCCACTGAGGCTTCTTCTTAATACATGTAATCTGAAGACAGAAGATCTGCAGGACAAGTGAGCAACCCTTTGAATGCTGCAGGTCCACATGTCCCACAGAGCCTCTCCGCACAGGGGTTTTCCTTTGGAGTTCCTATTACACACTCCTGCACTCACTGGGTTTATCTGTATGTCTGCTGGTGTTTTAGAGCAAGTTTCTGTGGTAACTTGCCCATTTAGCTGCTGGTTTTGCATCTTTTGGGGGCGTTATTGGCACTTTCCCTACTGGGTTCAGTATTTTTTGGGTCTGCTAACATGTTCTAGTGATATTTCATGTAATTTTAATTCACAGTTTCAACTCTGCAAAATTTGTGTTGGCGGGGTTTACCGCATAGACACCATTGCTCCATTCACTTTTGTGGGACTGTACAGTTTGGGACATATCTCTGCAACCGCTCAACATAGTGACTTCAGAGATGGCTCATTTTACTTGTTTGCCCTTGCTCTGTCATCCGGTTAATGTTTAATGTGTGTTGGGGGGCTCAGGGGGCTTCGGGCACTGTTGGGGTACTTTTTCTGAGAAAACTACATTTCCCATGAGAGCTTGCTTTGTGCACTTGTTTCTGATTGGGTCCCACCATGACAGCAATTTTGTGCCTTTTCCTGAACGAGTATCCTACGCAGGGCTTGGACTCTCCTTCTCTTCTCTGCAGATTAACCCTTCACCTGCCAGATAAGTGCATTTTAGTGATTTCAGGGGTGAAATTTTAATCTTACACACTGTAGTTGGGCGATTCCTTATACTTTAAACGTTTTGACACTGTGAGATTGTCTAATCCGTTAGAGCTTGGGGCCAGGCCTAAGACTAAGGATGCTGGGGTCTCTGTATCCCCTATTGCGTATTGCTCCTCATGTCATTCAGGGTTACCTAGAGAATTCTCAGGTCATTTATGCCCAGCATGTTCTGATGTCCCTGAGTCTCTTCCAGGGACCTCCAGCCATGCATTAGAGCCAGTTTGGGTGCAAGAGTTCAAGGCTACTACTAGAGACCTCCGGTCTACATTGCAACTCTTTCTATCCCGGTTACAGGGGGTCTTCCATTCCTGGTAGACCCCTTCCTCCGCCAGGTCTTCCCTGCTGAAACCCATGGAGTACCTGACCTATCAGATTCCTCTGAGGAGGAACTGTTGGTGGATTCAGATGATGAGGAATGTTCTGCTGTGGGCTCCTCTCAGTTTTTTGGGGACCCCTTTAAGGCTGATCCTGATCCTCGGCTGAGGGCTTGATCAGAGCCGTCTTAACTACCCTAAACATTCCCTTAGTTCAGGAGGTTTCTTTGGATTCCTCTGATGTATTTCAGGAGCCTAAAAGGCCCTATACTTGTTTTCCACCTAACCTCACTCTTGACCGCCTTGTGTCTGATGAGTGGAAGTCTCCGGACAGGAAACCTTCTGTTTCCAAGAAATTTGCAAAGCTTTACCCCTTCTCTGAGGCGGCGCTTGCTCAGTGGGTTCATCCCCCAAAATGGATGCTCCTGTCTCCAGGCTATCTAAATCCACTGCCTTGCCAGTTGCTGATGCTTCCGATCTGAAAGACTGGACTGACAAGAAACTTGAGGTCTCCCTCAAGTCCATTTTTGCCACTGCTGGTACTTCCATGCATCCAGTGTTCGCTGCAGCATGGGTGAACCGGGCCATTGCAGACTGGATTGAACAGCCCACCCTGGCTGTCCGTCAGGGTGCTCCTACTTCGGATATGTCGCGGCTTCTTGCTAACATTTCTGAGGCCCACCACTATGTTTCTGCTGCTTTATTTGATGCCGTCCGTTTGGTGGCAAGGGTTTCTCCCATGTCTGTGGTTGGCAGACGAGCTCTTTGGCTCAAGATCTGGTTTGCTGACACTGCTTCCAAGAAAGCTTTGCTCTCATTGCCTTTTCAAGGCACCTCTTTGTTTTGGCCAGATCTTAAGGATCTGATTAGTGGGGCCACAGGGCACAAGAGTACCCTTCTTCTACTTATCATCCCCAGTAAGAAGACGCCTCTCAAGCAGCTTTTTCATTCCTTCCAGACTGAGACACGTCCAGCGAACCAGGCGGTTCCCTTAGCTCCGCGTTCCTCCTCCAAGCCCAAACAGCAATGGAAGCCCAAGATCTCCTCTACGCCTAAGGCTTCCAAGCCTTCTTCAGCATGACTCGCTGAACCCAGGTCCCCACTCTGCTGTGGGTGGCCATCTGTGTCACTACCGCAGCGTCTGCGAGGATTGAGTGGTAGACCCGTGGGTTTTACAGGTGGTGGTGGAAGGGTTCAGGATCCCTTTCGTCTCTCTTCCTCCTTTTCGGTTTTTCCCCTCTCATAAGCCCCAGGGCATAGAGAAACGCCATCTGTTCAGTGGCGTTATCCAGGCCCTTCTGGACAACAATGTTCTGGAACCTGTTCCAATTCGGGACAGAGGTATGGGTTTTTACTCAAACCTTTTTGCGGTCTCCAAGGAGGACGGCGGCTGTCATCCCATTTTGGATTTGAAGGATCTCAATTCCTTTGTGATCAAGGCTCATTATCACCAGGAGTCCCTAAGGACGGTGATTGCTGCTATGTCTCCGGGGGAATTCCTTGTCTCTCTGGATCTTCAGGATGTTTATCTACACATCGCCATTCATCCAGAGAGTCGGCAGTATCTCAGATTTGCCTGCGACCAAGGGCACTTTCAGTTTTCAGCTCTTCCCTTTGGTCTGACTACAGCTCCTCAAGTCTTCAACTGTGTCCTGGGAGCTTTAATATCCGTCCTCCATCGGGACAGCATCAGAGTTACTCCATACTTGGACGACCTGCTTCTGAAAGCCCCTTCTGCGGAACTCCTTCATCAGCAGGTTCAGGACTGCATTCATGCTCTCACCCATCATGGGTGGATCATCAACATGGACAAGTCAGATCTTGTCCCATCCCAGCGTCTGGTCTTCCTGGGCCTTCTCGACACTCAGCAGCGCAGGGTGTTTCTCACGGACTAGGTGGCTCACCAGATCGCCCACAGGATTTCTGCTGTTCTGGCTCACAATATAGTTCCAGCCAAGAAGCTGTCCTCTGTAGTGGGGAAATTCATCTCCACCATAGAAGCGGCCCCATTTGCCATGGCTCACGCCAGGGAACTCCAGAGGTATGTGTTCAGGGGTCAGATGGACCTTCTGAAAATGTCAGTATCCCTCCCTCTTCATGTGGAACTGAGTTTGTCGTGGTGGCTCGACCTCTCCAATCTGCTGAAGCACAAGTCCTTCCTGGTAGCCTTCTGGACCACGGTGACGACGGATGCCAGCCTCTCTGGCTGGGGAGCAGTCCTGGGTCACCTGAGTGCTCAGGGTCGGGGGTCTCCGGAGGAATCTCTCCTTCCCATCAATGTGTTGGAGCTTCGGGCGATATTTCATGCCCTTCGCCATTGGACACCCCAGCTGGAAGAATGCCCAGTCTGGGTCCAGTCCGACAATGCCACAGCCGTGGCTTACATCAACAACCAGGGCGGAACAAGGAGCATCGCCACTTGGTTAGAGGTCAAGGCTATTTTGTCCTGGGCAGAAGAACATGTTTGTGCCATATCCGCAGTGCACATTCCTGGAGTAGACAACGTCATGGCAGACTTCCTCAGTCGACACACGGTGGACAGCGGATAGTGGGAACTGCACCCAGAGGTATTCACCCTCATTGTTCAGAAGTGGGGTCTTCCTTGCATCGACCTGATGGCGACAAAACACAACCGGAAGGTTCCGATGTTCTGCTCTCGCTGGAGGGATCCTCTAGCTATAGTGGTGGATGCCATGTCCATTCCTTGGTTATTTCCTCTGGCTTACATCTTTCCGCCCATCCCCATGTTGCACAGGGTGTTACAAAAATTGAGACTGGAGTGCTGTCCAGTCATTCTGATTGCTCCATACTGGCCTTGATAGGCTTAGTTTCCAGAGCTTCTGGATCTGTCAGTGGCAGAGCCATTCCGGCTCCCTTGCTGTCTGGATCTTCTTCTACAGGGTTACCTGTGGAAGGAGGATGTTCATCGTCTAACTTTGACGGCTTGGAAATTAAATCCTCAGTACTGAAGAAGACAGGTTTTTCTTCTGGTGTGGTGGGTACTATGCTTTGTGCCCGCAAACCTGTTTCTTCTAAGGCCTACTGTCGTGTCTGGTTGACCTTTCTCTCTTGGTGTGCTGATACGGACCTTTCTCAGGATTTTGATCTGCCTACGGTCCTGACTTTCTTGCAGGATGGTGTGAATAAGGGCCCCAGTTTGAGTTCCCTCCAGGTTCAGACTTCTGCTTTCTCTGTTTTCTTTCACAGACGCATTGCTATTTTTCCTGATGTCAAGGTTTTCTTCCCGGGTGTTGCTCATTCTTGTCCTGTTTTCAAGACTCCCACTCCTCAGTGGGATCTTAACTTGGTTTTGGGTGCCTCCCTTTGAGTCCTTGGCTACTATTCCTCTATGCCTGCTGACGTGGAAAATAGCCTTTCTTCTGGCGAGCGTGTCTGTTCGCTGTGTAGCGGAGTTGCATGCTCTGTCTTGTAGACCACCCTTTTTGGTGTTTCACAAAGACAAGGCGGTGCTTCACACTTCTCATGAGTTTCTCCCAAAGGTGGTTTCTGAGTTCCACATTAATCAGAAGATTATGGTGCCTTCTTTCTGTCCTGACCCTACCTCTGAGAAGGAGAGAGATCTCCACTTGTTAGATGTGGTGCATTGTCTCAAGTTTTATGTACATTGCACTGAGTCCATTAGACAGTCTGACGTGCTGGTACATTGCACTGAGTCCATTAGACAGTCTGACGTGCTGTTAGTCATTCCTGAGGGCCCCAGGTCAGGGAGACCTGCATCCAAAGTGACTATTGCGTCTTGGATCAAGTCCACTATTTGTAAGGCTTACGAGCTAAGGAAGAAACCTGTTCCCTTTCGGGTCACGGCTCATTCTACTAGATCTATTGGAGCTTCTTGGGCTTACAAGAATCAGGCCTTCACTGATCAGTTGTGCAAGGCTGCCATTTGGTTGTGCTGGCATCGGCTGACGCCAATTTTGGGAGGAAGATCCTGGAGGCAGCCTTGTCTGTCTAGGATCTTCTTCGGTTCTTTGTTGCTTCCTTTACCTTTGAACCCTGTTGGCTCTAGTTCAGCGTGCTGTGTATCAGTTCCTGGGGTGGTGTTACCCCTGTTCTATATTCGTTGACACTTCATTTGTTTTGTTGGGCTATCTCTGATCTGATGGTTCATATCTGCTCTGGTGACTTTGGGGGCCTTGCGCCTGGTCCTTGCCTTACTTCCCACCTCTGGGAAACTCAGTGGTTGGACATCCCAAAGTTACCAGTAACCTATATTGGATGACAGAGAAAAAGAGGATTTTAGTCTTAACTGTTAAATCCTTTTCTCTTAGCCCATACAGGTTACTGGTAACTTTGGGTAAGCGATCCACCCCTTTAACTAGGCAGGAACAATTCTAGAAGTGGATGCAGGGGGTGGAGCTTACCTTCCCTCCTTGGCTGCTGCTAGCCAATCAGCTCCAGTCAGATTTGAGACACTAACTATTGACTAGATAGTAGAAGGGAAAGAAGACTCCGGTGAGCATGATCCCGAAGGACCCCCATTGTCTGCTCCAGGAGAGCCAAGCATGGTCTCTTGACAGGGTGGGAGACCAGTAACCTGTATGGACTAAGAGAAAAGGATTTAACAGGTAAGACTAAAATCCTCTTTCTGGGCCTTCAAAAAAAAACAAAACACTAAGACTGTTATTCTATGAAGAAACTAAGAATTGCTGTGAATACCAGTTGTACCATAGGGGACAAACAGAAATGTCCCACATTCCCTTTGACTTAAATAAGCATGCTCATTTTGGCTCCATCCAGAATACGTGCACTTTTGACTGCTTCTAATTTGTGCCAAAAATGCAGCTTCCCACAAAACAAAAAAGGTCACTGTTCGATGTGATTATTTGACTTCTGCTACTCAAGGGACATTTCTGCATTTTTGCCTAAATTTTAATGAGTAACTTGGGATTTAGCCCTTTATGGACCAGAGGATGCTCAACACATTGTGAGAAATATGGTATAAGACATATGATAAGGACCTTCAGTTACAAAATAATGTCAGCAATTGTTTTTTTTTTTTGTAGACAGTGGGTATTGCAAGTCGTAACCTAGACCCAAATCCAGCCTTCTCAGGGAATGCAATATAAACACACACACACTAAATATTATTAACCCCTTAAGGATCAGCCGCACATCCAGCACTTAAGTACCACGGAACATTTTTTTTCTGTTTAATGGAATCAGAGTTCTGTGAATGGCGTGCAGCCTCGCTGGGACCTCTGAATTCCATTATATAGATATACGTCATGGGTCCTTAACATACATATCCCCCATGACGTATATGTACGTCCTGGATCCTTAAGGGTTAAGGGGCTCTGATGGGTTAACAGATTAAAAACTGTAAGGATCCCTATATGTATACATATATTTTTATATGTATTTCCTAAACGAGTTGTTCTCATCCAGAATGCCTTGGCACTTTGACAAAAATGTTGAAGTTGAGTTTCCATTGTATGTTTATGGAAATGATTATGCACAGTATGCTCTTTGTTGTCATTCTAACCATGAGACAGAAGAATAACTGTACAGCTAGGTATTGCATAATTAATTTAGTCATTGAGAAATTACCCATAACATGCTAGGGGTGACCGGAAAATTCCAGGTTGCATGTTAAGAGTACCTTGAGCAAAAAAAGAGAGATAATCATTGTCACCAAAAGAAACTGCTTTCTTTTGGTGACCGTGATACATACTTAGTTTGTGAAAACTTAAATTCAAGGTGACAGACAGGTCCCCTTTAAACCTCTGTCCAGCATACTGTATAGGAGTTTCTCAACCACAATCCTCAAATGCCAGCAACAGTGCAGGTTTTAAGGATCCCAGTGTCTGAGCACAGGAATGTACTGGATCTTTCAAATCTGATTAGGGTAATTCCTAAAACCTGCATTGTTAGGGTTAACTGAGGACAGTAGCTGAGAAACTCTGAAACAGTGAACATTGTACTAGTGCTCTCATTTTAAAGTCATTTTGACCCCTGCAAAGCCATCTATTAATTTGTGATGTGCCAGTTGCACCTCTCTACTTACTGACCAGTTTGCCACCCCAAATTCCGCAGTGGTGGCGGGAGATTTACTGACTTTTGCCATTTTTTGGATACTAATTGTTAATATTTATCTGAAAGCCGGGACTGCTTTGATAAATATTCATGCCTTCAAAATACAATATATGCTGATAAATATGTCCCTATACATGTCAGTTTGTAAGGAGTACTTGCTGCATAGTAGAGGAAAATACAAGGCAGATCTCTAAAGAGGTCAACATCATATTGCTTTGCAATGCTTTGGAGATACCTTTACTATTCAAAGGGTTAATTCAGCTTTGTTTGTTATATTCCCAGACATGCTGACTCACAGCTGCTTTGATCTCATTTTCTATGGATGCTGCACAGTAATCACAGGTAGAAAACATCCCCTGCTGCTGTGAAATTTAATTTGACATGTTCGGGTAGAAAAACATAAAAATTAAGAACGTAGAGCTCTAGATAAATCCCTGGTGGGTTCCTACACCAATGAAAGTTTTATATAACTGTTCTTAATTTTTTCAGTCTCATGCTGGTCATCCTTGTTTTTTGACTGAGTTCTTGAGCTCCCAGTCACAGCAGGACAAGGTGGTAAAGAAGGAACTGAAAACCATCATGCAGGCTACCTGGGCTGTTTATTCCTGTATATCATGTTGTTTTCACACTGGCAATTCGCATACAGTGACACAGCTGCCATATATGACCGCCCATATTTCCTCAATGCAGTGTACTAACCCTGCCAGCCCATTTCATGGAGCAGTGAGCGGTTTAGAAGACATTGCTAACCAATATGGATGCTGGCTATTCGTGATTGGCTGATGCCAAGAACACAGTTGGTGAAAAACTAGAAGTAGGCTGCTTGATGCCATTGTTGAACTAAAATTCCCATCAGCCTCAGATTTCCTTCATTCTGAGAATGATGGTGTTTGTTGCCCAGTAACAGCTGGATTTCTCTATGTTGTCAACTTTTGCCCTAAACTGTTTGTGTCTGTTAATAATATATAACTATGTATTCTATATTATATATCTACTATGCCAATATAGTTTGTAAGAAACAAAACGAAGTGTAAACATTAAAGTAAGACATCCCCAGTGGGAGCAGAGGTTGTTTTATCTTTATGGCGCATTCCACCGAAAGGGCATTCCTTGGCCTCTTACTCATGAGTTTTCAGATGAGTGTTGATATTAGAGATAGAAGATTTGTTAGAAAGTTCTTCACAGTCTGTTGGACAACTATCTGACACTTTGAGCTTCCAGAAATACATAGTGCCTTAATGCAAGTAAATAATCCTGCCATTAATACTTACATTTATTTTATTTGATATAAGAGAGTATGGGTAAAATGGATAGAGAGACTAAAACCCACTTTGTGAAAGAACCCTGCTGACTCCATAAGTCTGCCACCCTGCTTTGCCTAGTTCTTGCATCATGCTAGTGTTCCCTGAATCATGTTACTTTTCTGAGGAACATGCAGCTGATACAGCCTATAGTAGTTTTCCATTCAGTTTATTAAATTAAGTTCCATTTTGTAGTATGTTCTGCTATGGATATAGATGACCATGACTTTAACCCTTTGAGTGCCAGAGGGGTATGTTGGATTACAACCCCCCCCCCCCAGTGCTCAAATGGTTACACTTCACAGGCCTTCTCACAAAAGATATAAGAAATCCATCTGCACCGTAGGGGACTAATAAAAATTCCATTTGATTTAGATGGGACTTTCAACCCACTGATTGCAAGACAGGTCTGCATTTGAGTCCACTCTAGCACTGAAAGGGTTAAAATCCTTATTTAAATGAGTAAGAGATTTTTGGTTATTCATTTTCTCCCTATGGCGCAGTTGGTTTACTCTAGAATTGCTCCTCTGCTCCTCATTTACTTTGTGACTATAGCCCCAAATATATTCTCTCCAGGACTAGATTTAGATCTCAGGGGCCCCAGGCAATGAATCCAAGGTGCCAACCCCTTCCCTTTGTCGCCTGGCAAACAAAATATCTTTAGCCTATGACATACAGTTGTGCTTAGTTGCTGGGTGAGGTCTCCAGTGCAATGCATAGCATCCGTGGGGTTAAATAATGTACAGTAAAGAATTATATCAGCTGTTAAGATAACATAAACCAGGAGTGGATGGCTAGTGTAAAATATTTGTATTTCTCAATAATTCAAGATATGAGAGTAGCCAGCACAGCTGGGGTGTCCCTCAAAACTTGGAGCTCAATGCAGTTGACTATCTAATGGGAATCCAGCCATGCTTCTTTCTGTGGCCTACACACACTGTGGAACTGATAACTCTTGTAACTGGGCTTGTGCAATGAGAAGACTACTTATCACTAGTTATGCATGCAATTCAATCTTACAGAATTTGGCTTCACACCAAATCCTAGCAAAACATTTGGCCAACTTAATCTGAAGCCTGTAAAAATTATGTGTTCTGTGTTCTGCTCGATTTTGATTTGAAGCATTGTTTGCACTACTGCAACCAGTATTACAGGATTTGGATTTGGCTCTGATACAAATAAGACCAAAAAGTCTGAATTAAGCCACAATCCATGAGTGCTGAGTTTGGTGCATGCTATTTATCACAGAAAAACATTTTACCCATAAACATATGTACTGCATTTTTGTGCTCTGCTTTCTTGAAATAATCCATGTACTTTGTACATGACCTTTCTGGTGTCTATTATACCACTAATACAGTCTTATTAGGGTATTATATGCACAATCAGGGGCAGGCAAGCAATTGGTCTTTATTTGGTTTTGAATTAGCGCTCCCATCATTCTCAGCCAGCAGTTGTACCTCAGCAACTGGAAGGCCTCAAGTTTCCCTCCTTCTACCACCCCCAACACAACAAACCAGCAGCTGTTCTCATTCATTTTAATATTTTAATTATTCTCTTTTTATGTAAAATGATAAATGGACTACTGTTAATTTTATGCTGAAATAGTTGAGTTGTCAGCAAAGCATATAGATGAGGGGCATGTGTAAAGAAGGGAAATTTTTAGAAATTGCTAAATTGACCCCTGTTCTTGTGCCAAATGCTAAAAGTGCTTAATCCTAGTTTTGTCAGGATTGCATGTAGCTAGAATTAAATTTTAGCAATGCCCAGTCTCTCCCTACTATCAAATAAGATTACAGTGTATGAAAAGGTTTCATAAGGTTCACATGTCATACTTTACCCTCCTTCTAAACCAATTATCTCATTTTACCTGGCTCCTTCTCTGAAAACTACTGAACCTTAGAACACACCACAAACTTTTCTCTTCTTTTTAGAAAGGCAAACAGCCTACAACAAAAAACATTAGAATCATTTTAATTTGGGCAAAATAGGTTACAGCTATATTTATAGAATGTAGCTTTCTCTGTCATCTAATATAACTCACAGGTATCATGGGGAGTCGACAGCAGGAACAATTCTGCAAAGAGGTGTGGGTGGAGCTTCCCCTTCCTCCCATTATTCACTCTCACAAGCCCTGCCCAGATAGATTTGTTCCACTGTCCTGTGCACAGGCTGAAAATCTTTCTGCTTAGTTTTTATTTCTTTTATTATTTTACCTTTAGATATGGGGTGTCCAAATTCCCCCATTAGGAGGATTACCATTCCTGGCTTCGCCTGGAGGACTGTCCAGCTGCCAGGTGCTGTTATGGACCCTTGCAGCCCTGTGGGAGAAACATATAACCCATGTTTCTCTCCCTGGAAGGGGCTCTTTCCTTTTCAATGGTAATCTGAAGAAAGAAATCAAGTGAAACGTGAGTAACCCTTTGAGTGCCATGTTCCACTTGTCTCACTTTTCCCCTCCTTACAGGGGTCTTCCTGTAATCTAGAACTCCTGCACTCATGTGGATATCTTATTTGGTTTGATCCCAGGGTTTTTGGAGCTTGAATGGCTGCAGTTGTGTAAATTAACCCCTTCCCTACTGGTTTCATTGGGTTATGGCCTTATGTTTTAGATTTTCCCTTAAGCATCTTCCATTTTTATTTACATGTTCCCTTGGGTATTTGGGGATTTTTAATCACTCTAAAAATGTTTGTATTTTTGGTGTACTGCACCTTTAAGGCACGCTGGCTGCACCAGCTGTGCTTGCTCCATAGACTTCAATTGATACAAACTGCTTTGGGACATATCTCTGCAATTGTATGACTTACAGAGTTGAAAGAGGACTTATTCTTCTTATCTCCTCTTGCCCTATGTTGAGATTTACATCCTCAGTGTCTTGGGGGCCCCTGGGGCCCAGCGAGTTTGGGTTCAAGTGTTGCTAGGATACCACATTAAGCAAATATTCCAACTCCCAGAATGCCCGTTTCACGGGCTTTCCTCTGACTGGCTGATGGTTTTCAGACACCATTTTCTTTCCTTACTGCTGTATCCTATGCATGAGCTTGTATCTCCTTGCTCTCCTTCTTACATTAACCCTTCACCTGCAGGTAAGTACTTTCTTAGACTTTCTGAGGTAAATTATTGATCTGGGACACAGTATTTGGGATTTCACATAATGTTTTTTGACACTTATCCTGTTAGGATGTAGAATCCATAGGGACATGGGTCTAGACCTAAGGCTAAGGACTCAGGGGGCGTCTCTGACCCCCTCTTGCTTACTGTTCCTCATGCTAAATGGGGCTCCCTGGAGTATACTCAAGACACTTATGCCCCTCATGCGCTGTGGCCCCTACTACTGCTTTGGGCCCTCCAGCCTTGAACAAGAGCCACTGTGGGTCAAGGACTTAAACGTCTCTATGGCACAGTTTCCTCCTTTCCTCCTGGGGTCCTCCATTCTTGGAATCCCCCACTTCTTTCAGGTTTGTGGCCCCTAAGTCCCCTGTCATTCCTGATCTCACAGAAACCTCCGAGGAGGATTCTGTTGAGGTTGATATGGAGGTAGAAGAGTGTGAGTAAGGGGCTTCTTCATATGCTTATGCAGACCCCTTTGAGGCTGACCCTGTACCATCTGCTGAGGTCACTATTACCACTGCTGAGGGCCTAACTTCTTCTGACGTCCTTCTATGGCATAAAAAAGTCCCTCACGGTTTTCTATGCCCTCTCTGGACCTGGTTTTCCTGGATGTGTGGAAAACGCCAGACTGGAGCCTTTCTCTTTCCAAGTGACTTTCCAAGCTGTACCCCTTCTCTAAGGCATTGATTTATTGGGCTACACCTCCTCAGGTTGATGCCCCTATTTCTAGGTTTTCTAAATCTAATGTTCTACCCTTGTTGGAAGCCACGGCGTTAAAGGATATGACTGATAGGAAGCTGGAGGCTATCCTGAAGTCTAACTTCAATGCCATAGGTGCTGCCTTGTGGCCTACCTTGACTTCTGTTTGGGTCACTTGAGCTCTCGCCATCTGGGAGGAACTACTTACTGAAGCTATCTGTAAAAGGGCGCCTAAGGAGGACCTTTTAGCCCTCTTGGCCAACATGTCTGGGGCTCAGACATATATCCCTCAAGCTCTTTTTTGATGCTGTCAAACTTGCTGCTAAGGCTTCTGCCTCCTGTTTCTGCTAGACGCACATTGCGGCGTAAGATTTGGTCTGTGGACCTCTCATCTAAGGAGTCACTGATTTATATCCATTTTCAGGGACAGTCTCCTTTTGGGCCTAAACTGGAACAGCTCTTCAGTGAGGCCACTCTAGGCAAGAGTACTCTATTGCCTCAGGTTTCCAAATGCCCCAGCTTGGCGAAGAAACAGCGTCTTTTTCGTTCCTGCCCACATGGCACGCAAGGCGAAATCTGTGTGTGTCTCAGGCCAACACCCCATGTCTGGCCACCTAACCCAGCCTGCAGTGGCACTCTAAGCACACCATCATAATGCCCACGTTTGGTACATCTGCCTCCACATGAGTCGCAGAACCCTGTTCCGCAGCTCCCTGTGGGTGGTTGTCTGCGTCATTCTTTTCAGAAGCTTGGGCAGGCCTCTGTTGCGGTTCAGTGGGTTTTGGAAGGTGGTCTCAGAAGGGTCTGGGATTCCCTTCAGTTCACTTCCTCTCTTAAGACTCTTCCAGTCCATAAATCTGCTGGGTGCAGACAAGCTGCTTTTTATCATCAAGGCGGTTCAGGCTGTCTTGGACAGGGAGTCCTGTCTCTTGGCCCTCAAGGACCCCACTTCCTTTGTGGAGACTGTTCTCTTGCAGATGGAGTATTTGCACTCTGTCATCGCAGCTATGTGACCATGAGAATTCCTGGCTTCTCTGGATCTGTAGGAAGCTTACTTGCATGTCCCAGTTCATCCAGACAGCGAGAAGTACTTCAGATTTGCCTGCAACTTGGTGCACTTGCAGTCCACAGATTTGCCCTTTGGGCTTACCTCTGCTCCTTGGGTGTTCGCCAGAGTGCTGGGGCACTGATTGCCTTCTTGCATGCCCGGGGAATTCAGGTAACTCCCTACATGGACCACCTTCTCTTGAAGGCTCCATCCAGGGAACTCCTGGACCAGCATGTTCAGGTTTGTGCTCAGATTCTCCTGCACCATGGGTGGAGTAACAGTGTAACTTTAGGAAGTGGGACCTGTGTCCTCCCCAGGGAATCTGTTGACCCCAGCCTGGTGAGTGGGAATCCGCTCCTCACCAGGGCAAATGATGACACTGAATTTGTTGACCCCAGCCTGGTGAGTGGGAATCAGCCTCCTCACCAGGGCAAATGATGACCCTGAATCTGTTGACCCCAGCATGGTGAGTGGGAATCAACTCCTCACCAGGGCAAATGATGACCCTGAATCTGTTGACCCCAGCCTGGTGAGTGGGAATCCGCTCCTCACTAGGGCAAATGATGACCCTGAATTTGTTGACCCAGCCTGGTAAGTGGGAATCTGCTCCTCACTAGGGCAAATGATCCTGAATTTGTTGAACCCAGCCTGGTGAGTGAGAATCCACTCCTCACCAGGGCAAATGGTGACCCTGAATCTGTTGACCCCAGCCTGGTGAGTGGGAATCCACTGCTCACCAGGACAAACGATGACCCTGAATTTGTTGACTCCAGCCTGGTGAGTGGGAATTCGCTCCTCACCAGGGCAACTGATGCTCCTGCTTTAGAGAGTGGGACCCCTGTCCTCTCTAATGGCCTCATTGACCTCACCTTAGGGAGTGGGACCACCGTCCTCCCTAGGGGCTTGGATACCCCAGAACAGGAGAGTGGGACCAACGTCCTCTCCTTAAGCACGATGGTACATGCCTTAAGAAAAGGGGAGATACCTCCATTAACCTACTGGGTGGCCCCAAACTGGATCCCTGGAATTCAAAGAGGGTCTGCCAGAATCAGCATCCCCCTAGCTCATTCCTGACAGTGTAAATCCCTTTGCCCCGTGGGACTCCACCCCACAGACCATCCCTGGACCCAGAGCCAATGGCCCCAGACCCAGCAAGGCCTACTACCAGTGCTGCCTGTCTCACTGGACCCCTGGGTCCCCCCAACTTTGACCAGCCCAGGACAAGGGGTTACCCTGATTTTACCATCCCAGGACAAGGGGCTACCCTGATTTTATTGACCCAGGATAAGGGGCTGCCCTTCTTTCCCTGGCCCAGGTCAAAGGGTTATTGCTTTGTTTCCCTCCCAGGACCAGGACCTACCAGTCTTTTCCTGGCCAAGGACAAGGGGCTCCTGGCTTCCCGTCAAGGACTGCACAGACTTCCCAATCCAGTGTGCACCAAGGTTTCCACTGGCTTGGCACTGAAAAGGGGGAGATGTGTAACGGATTGTACTCTGTTACTGAAAACCCTTTCTCTGGGCATACAGATGGTCAACCCTTATTTCGGACTGTGGGGAACTTGGAACATTTTATTAGCAGGCAGCTATGAACACCTGAACACCTCCTTGAATGATAAATACTCCTCAGGTAATGCTGGAGCGGTCACATTAGTCAGTCTCACAGGACAGGAGAGACATGATTTACAACACTGAGGAGACCAGGACAGAATATTGCACGCGTGCCAATCCATCCTAGGGTTGTGCATCTGCAACCATGGAAACCCCAGCACAATGGCTTAATGTGGGGAGTTAATTACCTGAAACTTCAGGATTTTGTTGTGAAGGGCTCCCACCCTCAGGGTTAACAGAGTGGTTTCATCCATAATGTGAGATGGTAGCAGGGGTCTACCATCAATAGCTTCCACGGCCAGTGGAGAAGAACGGGACTGCAAGGGAACCTCTTTACCGGCCGCAAATTCCGCATCAATAAAGCAACCCGCAGCACCCATATCAAGTAGTGCTGGGACAGAGACTGACTGGTCAGCCCAAGAGATGCACACCCTCAACATGGGCTTATCTGAAAATTTTTCTGGGGACTGAGAAATGCCACCCAAGATCTGTCCCTGGTAAGATCTTAGGTGCAGGCGTTTCCCGGACTTACTGGGCAGGACCTCAGCATATGCCCTGGTTTGCCACAGTACAGACACAGTCCTTCCCTCCTCCTGAAGGCCCTCTCCTCCTTAGAAAGCCGGGTCGCACCCACCTGCATAGGTTCGCTCCCTTCAGAGACAAGTCCAGGAGGCATGGGAGGCGAGGGAGGATAGGGTGGGCCAGTATTATGAGGAGAAAGTCTGCTTGGAGCCCTCCTCAGGCGCTCCCTGAACGAGGGTCGTTCTCTGTGTCTGGTATCTATTAAGATACAAAACGAAATTAAGACCACGTGGCCTGGCATGTCAAACACACTTTTGAATGACCTCACAAACCCCGTGAAGTTATGCACAATAGGTTTGTCTGTTTCCCATAAAGGGTTGGCCCAGGCCAATGCCTTGCCCGTGAGGAGAGATATAAGGAAGCCTACCTTACTGCGCTCATTTGGAAAGGCATGTGGCACCATCTCAAAATATATGCAAATTTGATTGAGAAACCCACAACACGACTCTGGGTCTCCCCCATACCGCTGTGGGGGCTGAGTGGAACCAGACAACCACTTGATCGTGCCTGCATCAGAAGAAGTAGGAACCACCGGTGCCGAGGGTGGAGGGGGGGAGGCCACCGTTTGTGGGTTTGCTCACTTAAGATGCGCAGTGTGCTGCAACAAGGTTTGTAAGGCTAAAGACAATTGATCAATATGTTGATCTTGTGTCTCCATCCTATGAAGGATACTTTGAAAAGCTGAATTACTATTACCGTCCGTATTCATGGCCCTTGCGTACTGTCACGGTTTCAGGAACAGACCAGGAGTCAGTAGGGTATAGTAAAACAATCTTTACTGAATAAATATTAATACAGTAAATAACAGAACAATGAGTAAGTAAATCATAGGACAATGAGTAGAGGTCCTTCTAGTGGCCAACAACTCTATCAGAAATAGGAGTCTGCCAAAAGTTGGAACACTCTTAAAGAGACCGGCAGAAGCCTCTGGAGTCTCTATATAATGAAAGCCCAGCAGGAATCCCAGTAAGAGACTAACTGACTCACGCCTACAGTCAGCAGGTAGATCTAGGGATCTCCCTAAAGATGATACAGTAAGGGAGAAGTACTGACTCAAGCCTGCATTCAGTAAGGAGATGGCCGTCTCCTTTCTCGGAGGCACCAGAGCGATCCTGACTCACGTCTGCAGTCATGGAGTAAGGTCTTAACCAGAGCCGCAGGTCTGCACCAGATTGGGTGTCTACTACACAATGGAAGCAAGCAGGAGAATAGTCAGACAGAGCCACAGGTCAGGACCAGATTGGATAGTCAGCCAAGTCGGGTAATACACAAATCTGGTAGTCAACCAGAGCCACATTTGATCTTTAATGCTTTGAGTTCCAGATGAGTGCACACCACTCTGGTACTCAAACGGTTAAGTAGACTCATGCCCTGTGCTTCATTTTGAAAAATCAGCTAACAACTGTCATGTCTTTCTCCATGGAAATCACATCCAGGACTAATTGGTGACATTTTCTCTTGAACAAAGCCAAAATGAAAACATTCATAGGGGCCATTAGGATTTTCTTGTCATAGTAAGGTAAGTGGGGAGTTTATATTAGGTGTTGTTATTTCCCTTTACCTTATTCAAGTTTGCATATTAGAAAACTGCATTAAAACATTAAAAACTGTCTATATGTCACGTTAACCAAAATTCAAGCAGATGTGCAGTTTAAGAGATATTCACACTTTCATTTCTGGGAAAAGTGAAAGTCTCTTGCTACTGCACAGAGCCTTATTAGCATATAAAATATAATTGAAACCTACGTTAGCATATTACACGTCACTGAAAAGGCTTTATTAGCATATGAAATGTCTGTGGTATCACATTTGCTGGTCTTTTGGCTAACATGTCACATGAGTAGTTTTAAATGCAGTTTTCAAATATGCAAACTTAAATTAAGGTGAAACTTCCACTTTAATGCTTGGGAAAGCTACATTTCCTTCTTATTCTGCAAGTTTTGTACACTGTCAGACATTTTCACTGCAGTTTTTCTGTCTGCTTCAGATAAATAGCATAATATCTTATTGTTACATTCACTCACAGAAGAGCTATTAAAATGACTGGTCTTGCAGTACGCACAAAAGACTCGTTGCATGCTTGGCTGAGCCATATGCTGTAAAATTATTACGCATTCCACAAACCTTAATAAAATCCTAACTCTATATTAATTTTCTAATTACTTTAGAATTAAATATAACACCAGAAGTCCCTAGCCAATATTGAAGCTATTTTTAACTGAGCAAATTCCATTTGAAAGAGATTTGATAGACTGCAAAAATCTAAGTTTACTTCCGTAGTTTGTAAACTAGTGGATCATCATATTTTTTCAGCTAGCTGAAATGAAAAACAACTGTTTATCCTTTTGGATGATAGAGAGGTCTCCAATGTATTGTGAAGCAATGTGTTGGAGATGTCTTGAATATTCAAGGGGTTAATATGGTTATTTAAAGAAGACATGCATTTTGGGACATATTCTGTTGTTCTTACAACTTAATATGGCTGCCTGTATAGCTAGAAATATGTTCTTCTATTGCAGAGATTACCATTACTTTCACTTCCAACACAGCTGCCTATCTAGCATGTGAATCTAGTTTTTAATTAAATAGCACATTATAAAATCTTATTACACACATTTCTGATGAAGACCATGATACCGATTCCAAACATAAACCTTCTAGGGGTATTGCTGAATGTAGCTTAACTTGTAAGCTGATTTACAGCAGGGATGGGACATCAGTGATGACTTTTTAGCTGTTGTTGGACTATAGATCCCATCTCATTCCTGTGAATGCTCCAAATCCTCCGGTGAGTTTTTCAGTATTAAATATAAGTACCTTGGTGACAGTGCCTCTTTCTGTGGCTGGTAACTCCACCAAATTTATTTTTCTGTTCCACCCATTTCATTGTACCAACTTTATGGGCAAAGCCCCTCTACTATCCACTCTATACAGTAGTGCCTCTTTGACTGTCCAGGTTCTTCTCCGGTCTCCAGGGGCTGAGGACCAAATGTTCCCTGGTATACCTATTGTCCTCAGCCAGCTACAGGCTTGCAGTTAATGATGGAAGTTGTAGTCCAGACAGAACTAGGGAGCCACAAGTTTTCCACTCCTGTGTATCTTTCAGGTGTCCTTCTTTAGGAGGGACAGTCCTCCTAATGTGTGAGACACACATCCAGATATCCCTCTTTCGTACCCCAGTGTCCCCCTTTTCAAAAAAATCTGAATTTGTATTGTGTATAAAAATGTATTATATTGCTTCAAAGCAATAGAACTCACATTATTGTTTAAACTTCAGTAAATGTGTTTATAACGAAAGTATTCTCTATAAATAAAATACTTTCTTGGCTGTGATTCACCCACCAGCCACATCACAGCAACATCATCTAAAACAAAAGTAACTGTCCCTCCTTGGCCAGTTGAAATAAAGGGACATATGCTTCTGTATCACAGATTTTGAAGCAAATTATTTCAGGAAGACTCTGGTTCTAAAAAGAAGGATGGTTGTATGTTTATTGCTGTACACTTTGGGAAAGGAAGTGCAACAGAAGTTCACAAGGAACCGCAGACTGTTTGTAGAGACATGGAATCTGATGTCAGATAAGAACCGCTTGGCCCAGCTAGTCTGTCTGATTCCCTGCATCCTTGTATTAACTGGGCAAACTATTTATGTAAATTCTTATTTAGGCAAAAATGCATTGGACACGTCTGATTCAGCAAACAGAATTAAAGGAACAACATCCCCTAAAATGACATTCCTACCCATCATTGTTTAAAATATGAGGTATCTATTTTTTTGCACTTCCCACTGTTTATGGTTTAAAGAGTGCAGCTGGCTAGCTAAGGATGATAGACTGTCGAAAGATTGGCTGTCCCTGCCCTAAAATATATGATAAACATATATTTGCAGGTGTGCGTAGCCATTTGACACCTGTTTATACAAGCTCCTAATTTATGGATGGGTATCCTGTGGCCCTCCAGCTGTTGTCTATAATTCCCATCATTCCCAACTATAATTCCCATCATCCCTCTGTCAGCTGTTGGGATGATCGGAGTTTAACTATGATACACATACATGTGTATCATAGTTAAACCGGACAAACAGAAGAAAAGTGGGGGGTAATGAAACAAAGGCTAAGGATCACTTACTAATGGTGGTTAGTGAAGAAGTTGCTTTTGTGTCCTGGAGATGTTTGAGAAAGGTGCTGGACAAGAAGAGAACCCAGATCACTGACTGGTGTATTATTGCAGACAGGACTGGTATACCTGACCACAAAGGGACTCAGAGAAAACAGAGAGTAGATTAGCATTAGGACTAACACATCCAAATAATAACCCTCCAATTACTGTGATATGTAAAGAGAATCCTAATGGCCCCTATGAATTTTGTTCTTGGTTCAAAAGAAAACATATTTATGGAAGCAGACATGACAGTTGCTGGCAGTTTTTTTAAACTAAAGCAGACAGAGTGCATGAACCTACTTAGTCTGTTAATGAACAGAAGGTTGCACAATGCAAAGCAATGAACTGCGCACTCTTTTGGTTGTTAAGTGGTTATGACTACCATGTGCACTGAACAGACTTTGTATCCTTTGGTCCAACTATCAGCTATTATGTCCACCTCAATGTAAATGCCACCCAGGACTGACTGACAATGTTATCTCTTGAGCCAAGGTGCTTAGAAAAATTCAGAGGGGTCTTTAGAGTTCCTGGTCATAGTAAGATAAGTGGGGTTATTATTTGTAAGTGTCACTTCCCCTTTAAGTGGTTGATTTTACTTTTGACTGTAAACTCTGTAAGTGTAACAACAAACAAATGACAGGCTTTAATTAACACCGTGGTAGATATTTCCCCACAGGACATAATCAACACATAAAACCAAAGAGAGTGGCAGTTTATAAAATGTGTAAAAAAAAAAAAAAAAAAAAAAAACAACGAAAAACTGTTAATGTTTTGAATTACTTTGCCATATTCCTAGCCATTTGGAACTGGTTTAAAGGGGAACATTCACATCAGACAAACTTGTGACCATTTCCTTTAATTAGCGTCTGTTTTTGTTACGCAGAGCTAAAATCTGGCACTTCCGCAATGTGCAGCACACTGCCTCAGGACTTCCCACCTCCCATCCGGCTGCCCCAGGGAGCGCGTTCACGCTTCCCTTAGAGGTGGCATTTGTGTGGGCTATCATTACAGCAAGCTCCATTTACCATGTTACTGAGGTTGCAAATGGTTGTTGTAAATGGACCTTGCTGTAACGATAGCCCACATAAATGCCACCTCGAAGGGAAGTGTGAACGCGCTCCCTGGGGCAGTTGGATGGGAGGTGGGAAATCCTGAGGCGTTGTGCCACATATACTGTGTGCTGCACACTGGGGAACTGCCAGATTTTAACTCTGCATATCTTCAGTACTAGGTAAGTAAGATTAAAAAAACAAACAAACAAAAACAACATTAATCTAATTTTACTAATTAAAGCCAATGGGCACAAGCTTGTCTGATGAGAATATTCCCCTTTAATGGGTCTGTTTAGAAAACAGTGCATGTTCATGTCCAACTTAACAAAGTAAGAGACTAAGGGCCGTATATTCAAATGAATAAGTTAAGGAATTCTGAGTCAAACAATTTGCACTATAGGGAAATGATAAAAATTCCCTCTGAACACCCATGTATTTACATGGGGATTTTAACCTTTTGAATGATAAAGAGGTATCCAATACATTGAGAATCAATGAGTTGGAAAACCTTCCAGCATTCAAGGGGTTAACATTCCAATTTAAACCAATGGGCATTTTTTGTTCTCCCCTGTAGTGCAGTAGGTTTGCCCCAGAATTCCTCCACATATCTTTTGAAGATGCGGCCCTATGTGGTGGTAAAGTGGTGATAAAGTGGAGATTACTTCTCCAGATTATCACTTCTCCAATTCCTATGTTGTTGTATGGAACCTATGCACTAAGATCTCTTCAGCTTTTGGAGCTCTTAATGCAGTGATTCTCAACCAGGGTGCACGGACATCAACTGTTTTCTAATTAGAGTAACAAAAATGGACTATTAAATTAATATTTATAGAAATTGTTATGTACAATAGGTTTAGTTTTGTTATTATGATTGTACAACCTAATAATAACTATATTTATGTATTGTACCTGTCATTATGCCCTTGATAAAGTACATTAAATATGTTAGGGGTGCCCTGAATGTTCTAGATTATGTGTTAGGGGTGCCCCGAACAAAAAAAGATTGAGAACCACTGTCTTAGTGCATAGGAAGTATAGAATAACATAGGAACTGGAGAAGTCATCTCCACTTTATCACCTGTTTACCTCCACTTAGTGAATCTCCCCCACAGTATGTATATCGCACTGGTAAGATACAATGGGTTAGACTGCATTGCAGGCAGTGTGTTCTGTGATGTTTCATAGGCTAGTTTGTAAATCCTGTTGTAGTCGATATGGCATTTTATGGACATTTGAAAAATCGCTTTGTCCTCTCCTCTTTGATTCCAGTAAGACTTGATGAGTATCGACTTTAACCCCTTAGGGACCCTTGACGTACCAGGACCGTCAAGGGTAAATTTGCTTGAAAGACCCTTGACGGTCCTGGTACGTCACGTACTTTTTACTTACAGCGCTCTACCGGGAGCGCTGTAAGTAAAAATAGGGCATGAAATAGACCGCTCCAAGATCGGAGCGATCTGTTTCAAGCCCCATAGTGACGCGCCGATACACGTGACAGGTCACGTGTACCTGCGCCTCAAAGTGCCCCTATGCGGTCGTTATGGGATGGAAATGTCCCATAACGTCCGGTCCTTAAGGGGTTAAAAGTTATTGCTAAAGTTCCCCCCTCCAGGCTGTTTCAGCGCTGTATGGGACAACAGCAGATTCTGGTAATTTGCCCGGACGGCAGCTCTTCAGCAGAGCCAAAATCACGCTATTTAGAAATAAATACTTCATTGGAACGGTCTACAAAGCGTGCCTGGTTTGCAAGCACATTTTGTAGACCGTTTCAATTAAGTATTTATTTCTAAATAGTGTGATTTTGGCTCTGCTGAAGAGCCGCCGGCTGGTCCTGGGACCTGAATCTCCTGCTGTCCACTAGATGACAGACTTGTCTGAAGCAGCCTAGAGAGGGGAACTTTAGCAAGTTATATCTCTCAAACCTTTATGTTTAAGACTTACATAGTTGTACTTATTTTTTTAATGCCAACAATATTAAATAAATTTAAATTTAAACATTACTATACCTTTAAAATATTATATTTTTGATAATTAAATAATAAACAATGTCTTGATGCACACTGAATTCACTAGAATCATGTGTACCCTATTGAATTGCTATGAAGGCTGACAGAGGTGCTACAGGGAAAATTGATAAATTAACATAAAGAAAGATAATCCTGATGTCTGTCAGAGGCAGATTATCATGTGTTAGAACATATTGTGGTAAAATATAACCTTTATTGTATTCAAGGACCTGATATAAGTCTTTACTTCAAACTGAAAATAGATTTTTCTCATAAATTCACTCTGTTCACATGGACTTAATGAAGAGTGGAATTTCAGAAAATAATTTCCCTATGAGAGTTTGACTTACTTCATCTTTAGTCTTATACTTACCTTCCCCAATATATTAGTACCTCAAAGGTATGTGGTACTTTTAGGCCAGAATAGTGTGTCACCATATTCTATTATGCTTCCTTATTGTTTTTAATTATGATTATATTTCAGTGACTATTTTAACGAGTAACATCCCTTTAATTTTTCATTTTCACTTTCATTATTTTTAAAATATATGACTGTAAGATTGATTGTTATTGTCAACTTTGGTAATTGGTTTGTGTTTTGCCTTCCTTCTATCGGCATGTCTCTATGTTTAACAACATATGGTTTCTGTTTGCAAATTAATTTTTCGGATCTATATCTCTGAGATTGGTTAGCCAATTATATGTTGTACACGATTGTTGAGATTTTATTAACTTTGACAGTGATGTTTACCTGATATCCTCAATGTACAAACTCCTACTGCAGTGAATCGGATTTTCAATGTAGCTGACAGCTCAGCCCCATTGGCTGAAAGAGACAACGCCCTTGTCCCGGGGGGGTTATGACTGGAGGGTTTAAAAGCCATTTTAGACAGAATTTGCTGTCAAAGATCGTGCCTTCGATGAAGCATTAGAGAAATATATGTTAGGCATGTTTGCAAATACGCAACAAAAATAGCTAGGTTGATAATATACCCTCTTTATGTTACTTGAGCAGGCTTCCTACTATTCCTACTCATCTCGTGTACTGGCAGCCTGGTGTCTGGATACATCTGGATATGCCATATAAAGCGTTCTTCCGTTTTCTGCCCTGCCTTATGTACTGTAGGTGTATGCACTTTGAAACTTATGACACCCCATCAAAATATATCAGCAACATAAAATATGTCTGTAGCCTTTGAACCAATGACCTTTGGGTTTCTGTACCCATTTGATTATTCTGTATTTTTCCTTAATGTTTTGTTGTTAGAATGCTTCTCAGGGCAGGATTTACATCCTAGACACCCTTATCTCCTCTCATGGCCACTCCCCCATTCCTTACATGACCCCACCCTCAGTACCATGTCACGTAAAATACCCTTAGTATTTAACATGTAAGCAAAAACTAAAAACAAAATATCGTGGATGTAGGAGCATCAAAAATTCTGGGTTTTCCAAATTTTAACGAGTCTTTGTGTCACTAAATGAGCTTAAAGCGGAACTTTCACCAGCTATAAAGTCGCCCTGCAATAATTAAGCAGGTAACGAGTAGCTTTATAATTAGAGATGCACCGATACCGATTTTTCAAGACCGAGTACGAGTACCGATACTTTTTTCAAGTACTCACCGATACCAATTACTGATATATATATATATATATATATATATATATATACACACACACACACACACACACACACACACACACACACATACATACACCACCTCTTGACTCTTGATTCTCCCCTTTTGACTCTTTCTCCCCCTCTTGATTCCCACCTTTTGCTTCATTCTCCCCCTCTTGAGTCCCCTCCTTTTGCCTTGGCTTTTTCTCTCCCTTTTGATCCCACTTTCTCCCCCTCCTTCTCCTTGACTCTTTATCCCACCCATTTGCCTCTCTCTCTCTCTCCTGATCCCCCCTCTTTTTGCCTCTTCTTGGCCCCCCTCCTTTTGTCTCCTGATCCTTCCTCCCTTTGCCTCTTTTTCTCCCTCTTGACACCACTCTCTGCCTCTTTCACCACCCCTGCCCCATCTTGCCTCCCTTACCCTCCTCTGCCAGGTGCTCGCTGTTCTCTTGCGAGCCCCGGCAGTGGTCAGCATTGGAGCGTTGCCATGGTAACCCGCGGCAACGCTCAGACGCTGCAGGAGGGAGAGAGGTGACCGGGGAACATTGTGAGCAGCTCCCCGGGCTCCCTCTCTGCAGCACCGACCCTGACACAGGGTATCAGTGCTGGCATCGGCCACATAGATATGTTACCTCTGAAATGTAGCTGATTATAAAGAAATCCTTTATTGTAGGAGACTGGAAGTCAAACATCAGTGCAGACATCTTGTCTGCGCGCATGCGCTGTCAGTCCGGTATCCATTGAGAAGCACTACAGTGTGCAACATGGTAACCGGAAGGAACTGATGGCACAGGCGCAGAGACTGCACTAACCTGACCAACAGTCTCCTACAATAAAGGATTTTTTTATAATCAGCTACATTTCAGAGGTAACATATCTATTATAAAGCTAGTCGCTACCTGCTTAATTATTGCAGGGCGACCTTATAGCGGGTGAAAGTTCCGCTTTAATGAAACTGCAATCAATAATTTGCCTTTTCAGTTTAACTGTTCCATTGCCCAAGGGGTTTCATTACTCCATTGTTCCCACCTTTCTGCACTGTATGAGCAGAACACTCTGGCTTCCACTACACTGTGCATGTATGATGAATGAATGGATATGATGCACCAGAACTGCACTTAGCATAAACTCCCTTTTATCACGCTTAATACATATGAAGCATAAACAGTGTCAGTCCTTCCCCCCTCCACAAAAAAATTTAAACATTACAAAAAGTAGTTCTCAGTACTGGACTGGGTTCATGGAAGTGTGTTAACTCATAATATGTATGTAACCTAACATGAATAGAGTGAGTAGGAAAAGAATAATGAGGAAGGGTACAAGGGAGAAAATAATTATGTCAGAGGAATATATATATATATATATATATATATATATATATATATATATATAGTTTTAATGAAAGAGGAACAAAAGAAAAATACTAAGTACACTTAAAGTGGGTAGAAAATGAAGTGTGGTGTAGAGTATAAAAAGAGTGAGAAATTGAAGGGGGAAGCTAAAGGATGGGCTTAAAGGGATAGTAACACTTCGTTTTAACTTTATTTTATTTTGTAGGCATTAAAAAAACATGAAGAATGATATAAGTCTTATTTCTCAAACCTTTATGGTTTATGAGATATTCACAAGCAAAGTTCCCCTCCCCGCCCCTTTTACCTAGTGTAAGCCATCTCTTCTCAGATGTGAGTCTGGTTGTATGACAGTACAGATAACAGAAGGGGACAGTTTTCTTTGTATGAAAACAATGAAAGCCCTTCCCCCCCTTGACAAGTTTTTCAGCTTTTTCCATTATCTTAATTGAAGATTGTCCCTCTCTGCAGTCTATCTGGGCATCTCCCTTCTTATCTGGCTGAACAGGGGGGTGATACTTTGTTTGTGAATATCTCTTAAACCATAAAGGTTTCAGAGATAAGACTTATATCATTCTTCATGTTTTTTTAATGCCTACAAAATAAAATAAAGTTAAAATGAAGTATCACTATCCCTTTAAAGGGAAAAAAGGAAATTAAGTGGAAAGGATAAAGGGGAGACAAAATGAAGGGAGGGTGAGATGGGTGACTTAAATGCAGCAGCTCCAATTACTCATCATAGTATTTGGGCCATGGAGAGTGTTATTTCAATACTGTCAGAGTTGTAGTTCAAGAGTAATTGAATGATAAAGTATCCCCCTCCCTCCCCTTTTACCTAGTGTAACACTGCTCATCTCAGATCTGGTTGCTTGACCAGACAGATAACAGCAAGGGACAATCTTCTTACTGTGAGAACAATAAAAACCTTACCCCCCTTGAAAGGTGTTCCTCTCTGCAATCTACCTGGGCACCTCCCTGCTGCTATGAGCTGTGCGGTGTTATATGAGTAAAAGGGGCGGGAGGGGGATACTTTATCATTCAATTACTCTTGAACTACAACTCTGACAGAATTGAAATAACACTCTCTAAGGCCCAAATCCTATATAATAATTCGCTAGGATGTTTGTCACGATGCAGTCATGCGCAGTAGAAACTGCCTGCGTTCAGGCAGTATCCACTGCGTATCACTGCATCCCGTGAGTGAGTCAATGCAAGACTGCATCGTGTGGAGCAGTGAGATAGCGGCCTCTTAACCCCTTGAGTGCCAGTGGGGTACATAACGCATTGCAAAGCATCGTAACGCATTGCAAAACAAACTCATATTGCACCTAAAAAATTCAACTTTGAAAATTAATAACTTTTGAATGAAACACCTTTCAGCAGTGGGAGTACTCTTGTTTTACTCGGGGGGGATAAACCCTACAACATATTTTTTTTTACATTTTAAGTATTACTATCCCTTTAAACGGGAACTACCACCCCGCAATAACTTAAGCTTCACTGATTGCTCATCTGGCGACTAGCTGCTTAGTAGCGCTAGTCGCCAGAAATATTACCCGGTTCAGCAGATATTGGCGTTTTACCAATGGTGACAGGAGCAGGAAGCACGGACATCTCTTCACAGTGACGTCCGTGCGCCTGCGCTGTCAGTCCCTTTTGCACTGCACGGTGCAAAAGGGACTGACAGCGCAGGCGCACGGACGTCACTGTGAAGAGATGTCCGTGCTTCCTGCTCCTGTCACCATTGGTAAAACGCCAATATCTGCTGAACTGGGTAATATTTCTGGCGACTAGCGCTACTAAGCAGCTAGTCGCCAGATGAGCAATCAGTGAAGCTTAAGTTATTGCGGGGTGGTAGTTCCCCTTTAATTTTTTTACATTTGTTGCTGTCTGATAAAGCTGTTTTATATGTTGTATCCCCTTGCTGCTGCATCCTGGGAATCTAGCCTTTGGTGAAGGGGAACACTCAGGTTAAAAGTAAAATGTAGTAGATAAATAATTTGAAACATTGTGGAAACTGTGTGATGTAATCAGAATGGGAAAGTGTTTTTGCGTGTGGTTTTTTATGTGTATATGAGAGAAAGTGTATGTGTGTCTGTGCGGGTTTGTGTGCGCATGTGAGAGAGAGAGTGTGTGTATGAGAGAGTGTGTGCGCGTGTGTATGTATGAGAGAGAGAATGTGTGTGTGTGCGTGTGTATGTATGAGAGAGAATGTTTGTGTGTGTGTGTGTGTGCGTGTGCGTATGAGAGAGAATGTGTGTGTGTGTGAGAGAGAGACAGACAGACAGACAGAAACTGAAGGCACAGACAAAGAGAAGTTAGTAGGGTTTATGTATTAAGGGAGAAGTTAAAGGGATAGTAATGCTTCGTTTTAACTTTATTTTATTTTGTAGGCATTAAAAAAACATGAAGAATGATATAAGTCTTATCTCTCAAACCTTTATGGATTATGAGATATTCACAAGCAAAGTTTCTCCTCCCACCCCTTTTACCTAGTGTAAGCCATCTCTTCTCAGATGTGAGTCTGGTTGTAAGACCAGACAGATAACAGAAGGGGACAATCTTCTTTGTATTAAAACAATGAAAGCCCTTCCCCCCTTGACAAGTTTTTCAGCTTTTTCCCTTATCTTAATTGAAGATTGTCCCTCTCTGCAGTCTACCTGGGCACCTCCCTTCTGATCTGGTTGAACAGGGAAGGGATAATTTGTTTGTGAATATCTCTTAAACCATAAAGGTTTGAGAGATAAGACTTATATCATTCTTCATGTTTTTTTAATGCCTACAAAATAAAATAAAGTTAAAACAAAGTATTACTATCCCTTTAAGTAAAGGAAGAGTAAAACAATCGGTGTGTGTGTGTGTGTGAGATAAGACATCATCTGTGGCTCTCAGATTATAACCCTAACCAAGGTCTTAGGGCAAGAAGATTTTCCCACCTCTGTTGTAGTATATCATTTGTGGAAGCAAATATTCTCATTTCAGAGTTGCTAAGTATAATTATTTGTTCATATATTGAAACAGATACCATCAAAAAAAGAGATTTCACTGCAGCTTTTTGCTGTTCTTATAATTACTTTAGTGCTATTTGATAAAGACACAATTAAGATCTATTTGCAGTCATTTACATTATAGCACTGTGGTGCTGCTCTCATTTTCCATCAGAAGTCCCACTTCTCTGCTCATTTCAGCAAGTTGTCTCAGACTTGTCAATTGTTATCCCTCTTTCTACTTCCTTCCCGAAACCTTCTTTCCAAAGCTAATTGAGTAACCAATTTACAGACCCGTTGTGCTTCAGGTGAAGCATTTTTCATTTTAAGTGCATGTACCTGGTTTACATTTTAACGAGAAAAGAAGTTCTTGGCTTGCATTGCTGACCTTCATAGTCATGTTTTTGCTAGATTTTGCAGTGGTTTATAGCCGCAGTATATGGCTATCGCGTGTTAATGACAGTGTTTGAAGGTCCTTTTATCAGTAAAACAGTTAAAGCAGCATTGCAAAATAGCAGCACACCTTGCCATATTTATTGATACTTGGCTGAAAAATGTGTTTCTTTTGGAAATCTTCCTAAAAACAGACCGTGAAAATCACAGGAGCCTAAATCCTTCTGTCTCTATGGCAACCTCTGAATTTAAGAAAGGTTTCATGTCCTCTATCTCTCTCTCTCTCTGTGATGTTCTGCTCATGAGAAGAAACGTAAAGAGAAGCCAAGCCACCATAAACTTGTCAGTATGCTTGTAAGGACGAGTGTGGATTTTCAGAGTTTATAGCACTTTTTAATGCCTAAATATGGGAAATATTAAATACAACTTGGGATGTTTTGATGGATCTGCAATTCCTGTTTTGATGCAAAATTTTTATTAATTAAGATATGCCATTATCTGGTTTATCCTTTTAGATATTGAATTGTCTAAGGTGCATTTTAAACTCTACATAAAATCAGCAGGCACCTTTCAAGTCCCTCTTACGTTATTGAACACTTGCAGTTTATCTGATGTCAGCTAAGAGAAACAAAATAATGGTAATATTTTACCAATATTAAAAACTTTTCCTAAGATTACTTTTACTAAGACTTTAATATCAGTATTTATCGAGTCCTGAGCAGTATATACACGTTATCATCACTAACAACTTAAAGGGATAGTAATGCTTATATTTAACAAATTTTATTACTATAAACATTAAAAATATTAATACAGTGTGGTATGTCCCATCTCTCAAACATATAGTTTGAGAGATCAAAGCATCCCCTCTCCTGCCCCCTTCATAGACGTCAGTGCTATAGCTTACAGAAGCAGATCCTGGTCACTTTGCCATGAGGCACCTACTTTTTCAGCTCTCTATCTGGGAGTTACATCTCCGTCATGATGTTCTGTCTTTAACCCCTTACAGGCAGATTAGTATTTTGTCTTTAATGTCTGTCCTGCGTTCTCTGTTTGGGGATCTCTGTATCACGGTGCAGTGATTCCCCTCCTGTCACTCTCACTTGTGCTGCGCTCCGATTGGTTGAGCCTGTTTGGCCCGCCCCTGGTGACCTTTTTATACTGGGCCATTTACACCTGTCAGGTGCCCTTTCGTGGTGTTCCTGAGCCAGTTTTGCTGTGCTGTGTTCCTGCATTCCTGATTTCCGGTGTACCGACTTGGCTTGCTCTGACTACGTTCCTGTGTACCTGCTCCGTGATTTGACCCAGCCTGGCTGACGTTCCTGCTTGTATCCTGATCTGGCTTGTCTGAGAACCTGCTCAGTGATTTGACCCGGCCTGGCTGATGTTCCTGCTTGTATCCTGATCCGGCTTGTCTGAGAACCTGCTCCATGATTCGACCCGGCTTGTATGACGTTCCTGCTCCGAGATCTTCATCGGTTACATCTGCCCAGACTACGTTCCAGCTTTCCACTGTCGCCAAGGCGACATTTTGACTTCCTCCAACTATTGTCCTTCTACAGCTGCAGTTGTTAACCCGTGCTGAGCTGAGATCCTGCTACCGAGCTGTTCCCTGCTGAGCTGTACTCCTCTTATGAGCCGTTAACCCGTGCAGAGCTGTGTTCCAACTATCGAGCCATTGACCCGTGCAGAGCTATGTTCCAACTATCGAGCCGTTAACCCATGCAAAGCTGTGTTCCCGGTTCTGAGCCTCCAGTCTGGTACAGAGATTTGCTATTGTGCTGAGCCGTTTTCTCTCATACCACTATTACTGCTGAGCCGGTCCGGTAGGCCTTGTAGGCGACGGATCATATCTCTCCTTGCAGTATAGTGAAGTTCGTTACTGCGCCCGGTAGGCGCCACGGCTTTAGCTGTTACTGTGCAAACCTCTGTTAATACACCCGTGGGGGCTATTGGCTCAAAGCTCTTGCAATCCAGTTGCTTCCGTTATCATGCCCGTGGGGGCTATTGGCTCAAGCTCTTGCAATCCAGTTGCTTCCGTTATCACGCCCGTGGGGGCTATAGGCTCAAGCGCTTGCAATACAGTTGCTTCCGTTGTCATGCCCGTGGGGGCTATTGGCTCAAAGCTCTTGCAATCCAGTTGCTTCCGTTATCACGCCCATGGGGGCTATTGGCTCAAGCTCTGGCAGTCTACTTACTCCGTTATTACGTCCGTGGGGGCTATTGTTCAAGTACAGCAGGTTCTGGGCTGCAGGTTCCTCTTTGCTGGACAGTTATCTCAGTATTATGAACTTTTGGTGTTGAGTCCTCTCCACCATTTACTGCCTATTATCACCTTGGGCGTGCCAAACACGACAACTGAGACGGACTGATTACTGTGTTAACCCTCGTATATCTGTACTCAGTATCTGCTATTTGCCTGTGCTGTTTAAATCTATACCTGTATATTGGTCATACTATTGTCTTCTTGCTGCTACGCAGTGCTGCTTATAGGGGGCGTTTCTTGTCATTCATTTTGTTCTTAATAAAACTGTGTTTTATTTCACCTACTGGTCTGAGTGTCTTGAAAACCGTGACACTCCTGCTATGTCTGTGTGCAAGGGAAACATGGGCAAGTCTAGGAACACCAGAGCTTCAAGGGCTTCCTCATTATCCCTTTGATCCTGCATGGGATAAAGCCATTATTTCTATTGTGAATAATATTCTTTAATTTATTAACCCCTTAAGGACCCGTCATGGGTTGTTATACCCTTAAGGAGCCATGGCGGTCCTGGACCATCATGGAATTCCGGGCTCCCTGCACGGCTGCACACCGGGGAGTCCGGAATCCGATTACGAAAAAAAAAAAGGTCCCTGGTCCTTAAGTGACCGCATTGTGCGTGTTTGGCCGGTCCTTAAGGGGTTAAGGGGGTTCTTGAGTCCTGGGGTTGGACCTTCCCATTCACCCCAAAAGACATCTAGTCATGTTGTGTGTGTGTGCGGAGGGGGTTCTTTGGAAGACTGGGATCCGTATGATGAGTAGGATTTTGAATCCCCATTTACTCCTGGGCATTATTTTGAGGAAGATCCTGTGTCACATATTGAGGGTCTTAGCAGAGTGGTTTGGAGACAGTTAATGGGGAAGTTTCACATCTATTAAAATACTTCTCCTCTTAGTTTCCATGTGAGTAAATCTTTAATCCGTTTTTATTTATTTTTTTAATGCAGTATAGCCCAAGATCCAAGCTTTTAAAAATAAAATTGTGACATTAGTTTAGGACAGACCGCAGTACAGCTCTGTACAGCAGCCTGTCAATCTTCGTTTCTTCCCCTCCCCAGTGTTTCCCCATTGCCACCTTCTTCTCTGACGGAGGCATCCGCCATGTGAGCTGGAGAGTTCTCTTGCCAACGAGAGCACTCCAGCTCATATGTTGGATTCCTCCATCAGACAAGGAGGAGGTAATGGGGAACAAGTGGGGAGCGGAGAGGTTGACAGGTTGCGTTTCAGAGCTGTACCTCAGCCTGTCCTGAACTGACGTCACAATCTTATTTTTAAAAGCTTGGATCTCGGGCTATACTGCATTAAATAAAGAAATAAAAACGGATTAAAGATATACTCACATGGAACATTAAGATGAGAAGTACTTTAATGGAGGTGAGAGTTCCTCTTTAAGGTCTCTGATGTCTAGGATAATTTTAAGAGCAGTAAGTATGAAGTACTTTTCCCTCCCCATCATTCCTTGGATCAGGTGCTCCTGGAGGAAAGGAAATCATCTGATAAAGAAATAATTTATTTCCAGGCTATTTCCCTTATTATGCTTTGGATTTGTGTGCCAGCCAGTGGCACAGGAAATATTGTGCTGGTAGAGGGAAGAATGGATTATACTGATTTGTGTGCCAGCCAGTGGCACAGGAAATATTGTGCTGGTAGAGGGAAGAATGGATTATACTGATTTGTGTGCCAGCCAGTGGCACAGGAAATATTGTGATGGTAGAGGGAAGAATGGATTATACTGATTTGTGTGCCAGCCAGTGGCACAGGAAATATTGTGCTGGTAGAGGGAAGAATGGATTATACTGATTTGTGTGCCAGCCAGTGGTACAGGAAATATTGTGCTGGTAGAGGGAAGAATGGATTATACTAAGTTTCAACAAATCCTGGAACCTAATGTCCCACCATCAGTGAAGAAACTGAAGCTGAAAAGAAGTTGGATATTACAAGGCAATCATCTAAAACATATCTCCAAATCAACCATGAACTACTTCAAGAAATGAAAGCTTAACCCTTTGAGTGCCAGAGAGGTATCCAACACATTGCTCTGCAATGCATTGGATACCTCTCTGCTTCTCAAAAGGGTTAAGGTTTTGGAATTGCCTTCACAGTCCCTAGACTTGAATATTAATGAAAATACGTGGTTAGATCTCAAACCTGCAGTGCACGCAAGACAACCTAAGGATATGTTTTAGCTCGAAGCATTCTGGAAGAGTGGGAAAAAAGAAACATTTGGAGACTCTGATTTCTGCCAGAGGTGGTGTTACTGACTGACAGGGTGTCTAAACTTTTATACATGCCGCATATTTTATTTTATTCAATATGTCAAATTCAGCAAATACATAGTACCTGTGTATTCAAAATTGTACGAATATATCAAGATTAACACTTTGAGTGCAAGAGGGGTATGCAACGCATTACAATGCCTTTGGCACTTGCAGGGTTAAACTTGGTTGTTGAAGAGGTCGAATCAACTTCTTTTCACTTAGAAATTCAACAGAAAATGCATATACACGAATGGAACTTGTTCTTTGCCTAAATGTAGATGTGATCCAATTGCATATGTATATTGATAGGGATGTTACATGACTAAGCAATGCTTTGGACACCTCTTTGACATCCAGAGGCTTAACCCCTTAATGACCGGTTGCACAGGCACTTGTGCAGCCGCGGGGGGAGCCCGGAATTCCATGACAGTCATAGTACGTCATGGGTTGTTAACTCAGATCGACCCATGATGTACTATGACCGTCAAGGGTCGTTAAGGGGTTAAAGTGACTAAGAGAAAAGATCCCGTTGATCTAAATGGGTCTTTTAACTCCTTGATGCTGAATAGCAGGGCACTTAACCCTTTGAGTGTCAGAGAACTATCCAGTGCATTGCAAGGCAATGCATTGGATACATTTCTGGCACTCAAAGGGTTAAAGAGTTTCTCTGTATGGAGGGCCTCGAATTGCCAACCAGTGAGGCACATTCATCCTGTGGGCAGTACATTTTGGCCCCTGGGATGCATGTTTGACGTGCCTGTTCTAACCGTAGCTGGGAACTTCTGTTTCTGGAACTGTGATGCTGCTGGGGGATATAATTGCCGCAAATCATAACAAAAAGGGGGCGTGGTTTACCCATGAGTGGGGGTGGAGCTTCCTGGTCACATCTCAAAAGTGGGAGGAACTGGGTGGGAAGGATAAAAAGTGGGAGGAACTGGGTGGAGAAGGATAAAAAGTGGGAGGAACTGGGTGGAGAAGGATAAAAAGTGGGAGGAACTGGGTATGGGAGGAACTGGCTGGGAAACAGCAGAAGTGGGCAGAGTTTAAGAACAAACTCACCACATCCAGAGAATCAGCCTCTGCCCGGAATGGTAATTCAATCTCAAAACCGGAGTCTCCATGGCAAATCCAGAGAGTCCCCAGGTATGGTTGTAACACATAAGTAGATAAATTACAGGACTTCTAAAATGTTACTTCTGGCTCAAGTGTTGAGAGTGTTTTATATATGAGTATGATATCCTTCTCTGGCTCCTACAATTTCTAAATGACTCCTACAAGTTATGCCTGACTCCTAGGTTTTTAGGTTTTTTCCACCTTTGCCTTAGCCCCTCTGATACCTGTCTTTTTTATTCTGAGACATTGCTGGGAGGTTTGTAGAGAGGATTGTACAATTGATCGGAAATCACAGTTCCCTTGGGCAGAACAACTGCTCACAAGGGAAAGGTTTACTTATTTTAGAGGAACTGGGAAAATATTGGCCCACCATAGTCCAGTTTATGTTCTAAGCCTTGAAATCATGAGAGGTCTCCAATGCATTGTGAAGCAATATGTTGGAGATGTCTCTGAGATCCATATAGGTATCCAACACAACTTCTCTGTTACTGAAAGGGTTAAAATCCCCATTAAAATAAAAGGGAAACTGTATTTAAACCCTCCCCAGCTGGTTTTCTCCAGACCTGCTTAGTTTTTTTCATGTATATGCCTTTTAATATAGGTATTTCTTATTAACTTCTTGGGTGTCAGGAACAGCGCCAGCGTATTGAGAATGTTCCTAGAATCCAAGGGGTTAGCAGACCTCTCCTGGGGTTGGATTCATATGCAGGAGATAAATGTTACCTCCCGTTTTATCAAAAATGTTCCAATTGAAGTCTATGGGGAAACCTGGAGATAAAAGCAGAGATAAAATTAGCACCTGCATTTGAATCCAGCCCCTGATGCTCTTGGGGCCACAACAGTACTAGGTTGCGTTTTGCAGCACAACAGTCATACAGACACAGCATGACATTGGCTTGGTGACTCCCCTAGCATTCAAGGGGTTAAAAACCTAATCTAAATTGATTTCATTTTTTTTTTCACCAGAATTGTCTCTCTTTGTTTTTGTACACAGGGCTTTAAATACATTAATTCGTAAGAACTGCCCTCACCTTGTCTTATTATTCGTTGTTATCCATAGGGACTTTTATTATAATTGGCATAATAAAGCTTATGTGTTATTTCTACTGGTATCTCAGTTGTGCTACATTTATTTCAGGACAGTACGAGTAACAACAGATTCTCTTCTCTTCTTCATTGCCCATGATCTATACACTTGATGAGCACATTTCTGTATAGAAAAAGTTTTTGTATCATAACTGACTTCTGTTTTGGCAAGTATAAATGTTCTCTGTATTTAAATGAAAGTAATTAGAATGTGGAATACCACTGTGCTTACTGCTGTATAACTTAAGTTCACATGAGGTAGCAAACAAAATCGATGCAACATATTCGTTAATTTAAATGTAGCATTTCAAAGATTTACTCGAGAGGCCATTTGTGTTCAGTAATGGCTCAACAATTTAGCAGTAGCTATGCAACCAAGAAATAAAAAACCTTGAAACTTTCATCTATATTTACAGTAAAAAATGATCAACCTTTGATATTCCAGGCTTTGATATAAATACATTTAGGGTAATAATAATTTTGTCCATGTTTCTTCTGGGGATCGGTTAGTGGGTACCTCTCCATAGACCTCCTTGAGGTACACCAGACCAGACCTGTTCATCAAAGAGTTGAGACTAGGATTCCATAGTTGCAGCATCTATCTTAATCCTTTAAAAACCAGAGAGGGTGTGCTACATATGTTTTGCAAAGATTTTCATACTTCTTAGGTCCTTAAGTGGTTAAAAAAATATACCAGGTTCCAGATTTTGTACGTGCCTATTATGAGGTGGTGTTGCCCCAAGCTCATGAGTATATATCACACTCATATAACATTCTGGTTATTCCAAGACTGCTGCTATACGTAGGAGTGCTTTGTTACCTGATACCCCAATAGAGTGGGATCTGGGGAAGTTAACTTATCCATTGGATCTGGTTCATTCAGGTCCACCTTTACAGTAATCTTAATCATCTCAGGCAGTCTCAGTCTTTGTTTCCATCTACATTTCTATCCCAGTAGTGGTATCTGCAGTCCCAAAAGTACCTTGAGAATTAAGTTCAGTTGTCCATGTGGTGTCTCTCAGAGGCCATCCAAAGACCCTGTTAAAGACGATTTTTTTTGTTCAAGTGATGGTGATCTCAGGCCCAGTGAAGATGCTATCCAGTGGTTCCACTATTAGGCATATGACTGTATCACCACCTTTCGTTTCTGTATTGTAGTCTGGATGCCCACTACTCATATCTCTTAGAAGGAAGATAAGTTCTATTCCTGTAGCATTTCGTTTATCTACCTGCAGCTAAAGGTCCCCAGAACGCAAAGGCTTCCCTGTTACACTCCACAGCCCTTGTATGGGTATATAAGGAATAACAGAAAAACTCGGTTATACTTTGGACTTGCTATGGATGAATAACTGAACCTATATTATGATACTGGGATGTTGTCTGCTCATGATATGCAACTGTTCTATAAAGCATACACAGATAAGCTTTCTAACCTGGAGACTGTGCTTAGCTCAAGTGCTTCTGACGCCTTCAGTTCCTAAGAAGATGTTCAGAACCCCAGTATTGAGCACTACTGTATATATATATATATTTTTTTTAATTACAAAATCACTTACTTTTTTTTAAATCTGAAATTTTACCCACTTTTTGATGTCAGAGCTATAAACTATTTTCAGTGTACCGGTAACACAATGGAAATCTTTTAGTGCATCCTTCATGTGAGCTTATTTCTTCTTCATGACTAGTGTCTCTCTGAGTACCCTGAATGATGCTTGAGAAGGGCTGATTTAATGCAGACAGATCTCCAGGTACTTCAGAGTTTAAAGCTTTGACATAAGATGCTTAACAAAAAAGGGTAAATAAGTACTTTTATTATGTGGAATTTTCATTAAAGACAAAGCCAGCTCTTTAACCCTTGAGATATCAGATGTATTGCTTGCAATGCCGTGTATATCTATTTGGTACTCAAAGGGTTAGGAGAAAATATAATGATCTAGCAGGAAAATACTGTTTGTAGTCCACAGCTGTCTTTTTAATACTTCATTTTACCATTTCATCTGCCATCTTTTTATTTTCTTCTGTGCACATATTTTTAACCCCTTCACAATGCTTAAAAGGCCCATTTTAATAAATGGAAATTTGGGGTTCTTTTATTTGTTCCCTCTGGTGAGTTTGTTTGCTTCAGAATTTCTCTACAATTCTTAGTACATCGGCCTCACAAAGTTAAAGCGGAACTACAACCCCACAAAAAGCTTCCCCCAAAGAATTACCCATCTGACGACTAACTGCTCAATAGTACTCGCCAGAATTATTACCTCCTTATAGAGAAATTCTGCTGCTACAGGGACTGACAGCCAGGAAACAGTGCAGACATCTTTGCATAGTGAAGTCTGCGCGCCTGCGCTGTCAGTCCCTGCTGTTACCATATGGTACCTAGCAACGCCTCCTAGAACAGACTGGGACTGAGAGTGCAGGCGAGCAGACTTCACTGTGCAAAAATGTCTGCGCTGTTTCCTGGCTGTCAGTCCCGGGAACAGCAGAATTTCTCTATAAGGAGATAATAATTCTGAGACTAGTACTATTGAGCAGCTAGTCGCCAGATGGGTAATTCTTCAGTGGACACTTTTTGTGGGGGGGTAGTTCTCAGTGATTGCTTTACACAGGTACATTCAGAACATTAATGCATATGTGTAACCAAAATTTGTATTTATTGCAGGTTAAAAGACATTTAGTAGTTATCTGTAAACAGTGCCAGATAAATTTGCAGCAAGTACACTGATAATAAGAAAATACCGGTACACATTTGGTTTTTTTTTTTTAATTTCAATTTTATTAACCCTTTGAGTGCCAGTGAGCAACACAAAGCATTGCAAAGCAATGCGTTGTATACCCCTCTGGCATTCAAGTGGTTAAGTGTGTCAATTTGTTAATTTTACAAACTTAGAGAAAAGATATATAGATAGAAAAAAAAAATATGTAAAACAGATATATAAGATCCAGCAAAAGCAAACACAGTGTAATAAAAATATATATGAAAGGGAAGATCTAAACCAAAAAAAGAAAGTGTGTAGATAAATTGTATAGAGCTCCAACACTGATGTTCACCACAAAGAATACAATACACAAATAGTAATTACATATCCATCAGAGTGTGAATTGTGACCAAAAATGTTGCAAACTAAAAGTAAGTTAATAGAGAGTGCCACCTTTAAGGATATATGTTCTGTTCTATTAATATAGAAATGTATAAAAACAAATGACTGGATGTCCAATAACAATATAATATTAAAAATTCAAGCATACAATATAATAAATACAGTTATGCACTACATGTCCCCTGTCTTTTTTTGACTGTTCCTTTAGTTGTGTGCCCTGTAAGTATATATGGCAAATCCCAAAGAGTTAATAGACAAATGCCGGTATGTCTCCAAACCTACTATGGTGTATATTAGATTTTTCTGTCGTCCAATACAGGTTACTGGTAACTTTGGGTAGGCGATCCGCCCCTTTATTTAGGCAGGAACAATTCTAGCTTCCCTCCTTGGCTGCAGCTAGCCAACCATCTCCAGTAAGATTTGTTCCTTGGTGAAGACACAGGCAAGAGAACAGTTCTGCTATCGTTTTAGAAATTTTTTTATTTTCTGTTAGATATGGAATACCACCATTAGATGGATTACCATAACTGACAATGCACTTAAATGTGGCTAGCTCAGTAACCAGGTGCTTTTTAGTGGACCTTAAGCCCTGGGGGGAAAATCTTGGGTATGAGTTCTTTCCTCAGGAGTTTCCCACCGAGGCTTCTTCTTAATACATCGTAGTCTGAAGGCAGAAGATCTACAGGAAAGGTGAGCAACCCTTTGAGTGCTGCAGGTCCACATGTCCCACAGTGTCCCTCCGCACAGGGGTTTTTCGTTTGCAGTTCCTATCGCATACTCCTGCACTCATTGGGTCTATTTATGTGTCTGTTGGGTGTTTGGAGCAGGTTTATGTGTTACTTAACCCTTTAACTGCTGGTTTTGCATTCATTTGGGGGGGGTTTCTAATACTTTTCCTACTGGTTCAGTGTTTTTTGGGTATCCTAACATGTTCTATTGATGTTTCATGTCTTTTAGTTTTTTTCAGTTTTGTATAATTTGAGTTTAAAGGCACGCTTTACCGCATAGGCACCATTGTTCCATTTAGTCCTATGGGAATGTACAGTTTGGGACATATCTCTGCAACCGTTTAACCTCGCGACAGAGGTGGCTCATTCTTCTTCTCTGCCCTTGCTCTATCATCCGGTTCATGTTTTCAGTGTGTTGGGGGCTCAGGGGGCTTCGGGCACTGTTGGGGTACTTTTTCCTGGAAAAACTACATTTCCCATGATCGCTTGCTTTGCACTCTCATTTCTGATTGGCTCCTGCCACGGCAGCCATTTTTTGCTATTTCCAGAACGAGTATCCTACGCAGGGCTTGGACTCTCCTTATCTCCTCTGCTGGTTAACCCTTCTCTTGCCAGATAAGTCTAAATTAGTGATTTCTGGGGTGAAACTTTAATCCTACACACTGTAATTGGGAGATTTATTATACTGTAAGGTTATTGACACTGTGAGAATGTCTGTACTGTTGGAGCTTGGGGCCAGACCTAAGACTAAGGATCCTGGGGTCTCTGTATCCCCTCTGTATCTTCCTGTCATTCAGGGTTACCTAGAGAATTCTCAGGTCATTTATGCCCAGCATGTTCTGATGTCCCTGAGAGTCTTCTAGGGACCTCCAGCCATACATTAGAGCCAGTTTGGGTGCAAGAGTTCAAGGCTGCTACTAGGGACCTTAGGTCCACATTGCAACTCTTTCCATCTCAGTTACAGGGGGTCTTCCATTCTTGGTAGACCCCCTCCTCCGTCAAGTCTTCCCTGCCAAAACCTCAGGGTGTACCTGACGTGTCAGATTCCTCTGAGGAGGAACTGCTGGTGGATTCAGATGTTGAGGAATGTTCTGTGGTGGGCTCTTCTCAGGGGATCCTTTTGAGGCTGATCCTGAGCCCTCAGCTGAGGGTCTGATCAGGGCTGTTTTAAATACCCTAAACATTCCCTTAGTGAAGGATGTTTCTTCTGACCCTTCTGATGTATTTCAGGAGCCTAAGAAGCCCCTTACTTGCTTTCCACCTAACCCCACTCTTGACCGCCTTGTGTCGGAAGAATGGAAGTCTCTGGACAGAAAACCGTCTATCTCCAAGAAATTTGCCAAGCTTTAGCCCTTCTCTGAGGCTGCGCTTGCTCAGTGGGTTCATCCCCCCAAAGTGGATGCTCCTATCTCCAGGCTATCTAAGTCTACTGCCTTGCCAGTGTCTGATGTGTCTGCTCTAAAGGACTGGACTGACAAGAAACTTGAGGTCTCCCTCAAGTCCATCTTTGCCACTGCTGGCACTGCCATGTGTCCAGCATTCGTTGCAGCATGGGTGAACCGGGCCATTGCGGTCTGGACTGAACAGCTCACCCTTGCTGTTCGTCAGGGTGCTCCTACTTTGGGTATGTAGCGCCTCCTTGCCAACATTTCTGAGGCTCAGCACTATGTTTCTGCTGCCTTATTTGATGACATCCGTTTGGTAGCTAGGGTTTCCACCATGCCTGTGGTTGCCAGATGGGCTCTTTGGCTCAAGATCTGGTCTGCTGACACTGCTTCCAAGAAAGCATTGCTCTCATTACCTTTTCAAGGCACTTCTTTGTTTGGGCCAGATCTTAAGGATCTGATCAGTGAGGCCACAGGGGTAAGAGTACCCTTCTACCCTTGGTCCCTAGGAAGAAAACGCCGCTTAAGCATAACCGGTATTTTCTTCCCTTTCAGAATGAGACACGTCCGGCGAACCAGAGGGTTCCTTCAGCTCCATGCACATCCTCCAAGCCCAAACCGCAATTAAATCCCAAGGTCTCCTCCAAGCCCAAGGCTTCCAAGCTTTCTTCGGCATGATTGCTGTGGGTGTTTGTCTGCATCACTATCACAGCATTTAGGAGGATTCTGTGGCGGACTACAGGTGGTGATGGAAGGGTACAGGATCCCTTTCATCTCTCTTCCTCCCTTTCGCTTCTTTCCTTCTCATACGCCTCAGGGCGCAGAGAAACACCGTCTGTTCAGGCTCTTCTGGACAAGGATGTTCTAAAGCCGGTTCCAGTTCAGGACAGAGGTATGGGTTTTTACTCAAACCTCTTTGTGGTCTCCAAGAAGGATGGCGGTTGTCGTCCCATTTTGGACTTGAAGGATCTCAATTCCTTTGTAATCCTGACTCGTTAGGAGTCTCTACGTACGGTGATTGCTGGCATGTCCCCGGGGGAACTCCTTGCTTCTCTGGATCTTCAGAACGCATATTTACACATCGCCATTCATCCAGAGAGGAGGCAGTATCTTTGATTTACCTGCGACCGGGGGCATTTTCAGTTTTCAGCTCTTCCATTTGGTCTGACGACAGCTCCTCAAGTCTTCAACCGTGTCCTGGGAGCCTTAGTGTCCATTCTCCACTGAGACGGCATCAGAGTTACTCCATACATGGATGACCTGCTTCAGAAGGCTCCCTCTGCTGAACTTCTTCATCAGCAGGTTCAGCAATGCATTCATGCTCTCACCCATCACGGGTGGATCATCAGCTTGGACAAATCAGATCTTGTTCCATCCCAGCGTCTGTTGTTTCTCACGGACGAGGTGGCTCACCAGATCACCCACAGGGTTTCTGCAGTCCTGGCTCAGGATCCAGTTCCAGCCATGAAGCTGTCCTCTCTAGTGGGGAAATTAATTTCCACCATAGAAGCGGTACAGTTTGCCTTGGCGCACACCAGGGAACTCCAGTGGTTTGTGATCCAGGTGTGCAGGGGTCAGCCAGACCTTCTGAAGATGTCTGTGTCCCTCCCTCTTCATGTAGAACTGAGTTTGTCATGTTGGCTAGACCTCTTCAATCTGCTGAAGGGCAAGTCCTTCCTGGTATCCTTCTGGACCATGGTGACAACGGATGGCAGCCTCTCCGGCTGGGGAGCAGTCCTGGGTCACCTGAGCGCTCAGGGTCGATGGTTTATGGAGGAATCTCTCCTTCCCATCAACATATTGTAGGTTCTGGCGATATTCCAAGCCTTTCGTCATTGCACATCTCAGCTGGAAGACTGTCCAGTCCTGGTACAGTCCGACAACGCCACAGCCATGGCTTACATCAAAAAGCAGGATGGAACAAGAAGTCTCGCTGCTTGGTTAGAGGTCAAGGCTATTTTGTCCTGGGCAGAAGAACACGTTCCTGCCATATCCGCAGTGCACATTACTGGCGTAAACAATGTCAGGGCGGACTTCCTCAGTCGGCACACAGTGGATAGCAGAGAGTGGGAACTACACCCAGAGATGTTCACCCTCATTGTTCAGAAGTGGAGTCGTCCTTACATCGACCTGATGGTGACAAGACACAGCAGGAAGGTTCTGCTTTAGAGGGAGGGACCCTCTAGCTCTGGTTATTTCCTCTGGCCTGCATCTTTCCTCCACTCCCAGTGTTACACAGGGTGTTATGGAAATTATGACTGGAGCACTGTCCAGTCATTCTGATTGCTCCGTACTGGCCTTGCCAAGCTTGGTTTCCAGAGCTTCTGGATCTGTCAGTGGCAGAGCCATTCCGGCTCCCTTGCCATCCGGATCTTCTTCTACAGAGTTACCTGTGGAAGGAGGATGTTCATCAGCTAGCTTTGAGGGCTTGGAAATTGAATCCTCTATATTGAAAAAGAAAGGGTTTTCTTCTGGCGTGGTGGCTACTATGCTCAGTGCTCGCAAGCCTGTTTCTTCAAAGATCTACCATTGTGTCTGGTCGACCTCCCTATCTTGGTGTGCCGATAAGGACCTGTCTCAGGAGTTTGGTCTGCCTACAGTCCTGGCCTTTTTGCAGGATGGTGTGGATAAGGGCTTCAGTTTGAATCCCCTTAAGGTTCAGACGTCTGCTCTCTCTGTTTTCTTTCAGAGGCGCATTGCCATCCTTCCTGATGTCAAGGTTTTCATCCAGGTCGTTGCTCATTCTCGTCCTGCCTTCAAGAATCCTGTTCCTCCGTGGGAACTTAATTTGGTTTTGGGCGTCCTTCAGCTCCCTCCATTTGAGTCTTTGGCTACCATTCTTCTACACCTGTTGACATGGAAAATGGGTTTTCTCCTGGCGATTGTGTCTGTCCGCCGTGTCGCGGAGTTACATGCTCTATCCTGTAAACCACCCTATTTGGTGTTCCACAAGCACAAGGCGGTGCTTCGCACCTCTCAGGAGTTCCTCCCCAAGGTGGTTTTGGAGTTCCACATCAATCAGGAGATTGTGGTGCCATCCTTCTGCCCTGACACCACCTCTGACGTGGATCTCCACTTGTTAGACGTGGTGCGTTGTCACGTTTTATGTACATCTATCAGGCAATCAGACGCATTGTTCGTCATTTCTGAGGGCCCTAGGGTAGGAAGACCTGCATTCAAAGTGACTATTGCTTCTTGGATCAAGTCCACTATTCGTAAGGCTTATGAGCTGAGGAAGAAGTCTGTCCCTTTCAGGGTCACGGCTCATTCTACACGATCTATTGGGGCCTCTTGGGCTTACAAGAATCAGGCCTCTGCTGATCAGTTGTGGTAGGCTGCCACTTGGTCGTCTGTGCATACCATTTCGAAGCACTACCGTGTTGATGTGCTGGCATCGGTTAACGCCAGTTTTGGGAGGAAGAACCTGGATGAAGTCTCTCCTGTCTAGGATCTTCTTCGGTTCTTTAGTGCTTCCTTCACTTTTGAGCCCTGTTGGCTCTAGCTCACTGTGCTGTGTGACAGTTCCTGGGGTGTTGTTACCCCTGTTCAGTGTCCGTTGACACTTCATTGTTTTGTTGGGCTGTCTCTGATCTGCTGGTTCATATCTGCTCTGGTGACTTTGGAGGCCTTGCGCCTGGTCCTTGCCTTACTTCCTGCCTCTGGGAAACTCACAGAGAAAAGAGGATTTTAGTCTTACCTGTTAAAACCTTTCCCTTAGTCCACACATGTTACTGGTCTCCCACCCTGTCAAGGGAGCATGCTTGGCTCTCCTGTGGCAGACTGTAGGGGTCCTTCGGGGTCATGCTCACGGGAGTCTTTTTTCCCTTCTACTATCTAGTCAATAGTGTCTCAAATCTTACTGGAGCTGGTTGGCTAGCTGCAGGCAAGGATGGAAGGTAGGCTCCACCCCTGCATACAATTCTAGAATTGTTCCTGTCTAATTAAAGGGGCGGATCGCCTACCCAAAGTTACCAGTAACCTGTATGGACTAAGAGAAAAGGATTTAACAGGTAACTCTAAAATCCTCTTTTATAGATACCTCTCCCGATCTTTAGATGTACTGTCTAAAGGATAAATAAATGGGCAGAAGTGTTCTCTCATTCAGAATCAGAGGTGCATTTCTTCTCTTATCTCCTCGTCTCAGTGTATAGCTATATGCTTGCAGAGGTGATCGTAGCTGGTTTTGTGTTGCCCTCTTTGGCTTGGCTATAGATGTATACGGGCAAGTATAGATTTGATGTAAATTAATTCTGTGGGTAGATCCTGGACTGTGCTATTTGAATGTTTAAAACCTTTTACAGCTATAGCTAAGTTTGGGGCTGCATTTATGCAAATGGAGTTGGAGATTTTTTCTGAGTTAATAATGTACTCAATGCTGAGAAGTACAGGCAGATACTTATCCTGCATGCAGTACCCATCAGGTACGCATCTGATTGGCCTCACATTTATTCTGCAGCATGACTAGGGTGACCACATTTACTTTCTGCCAATCAGGGACACACATTTCATTAACAAGTCACTGCAAAATCAGACCCCATACAAGGGGGTTTATAGATATAATTCCTATATAAAATAAGAGCTAAAATCTTGTGGCTCTCCTGCACTTAAGTATAACTCCCAGTGTCTTACATAATATTTCCCATTGTTGCTGAAATTATACCAATGTGTGTAATGAGCTATAAACAAGTGTTCTGGTTTCCTTCACAAGACATTTGAAATGCATTGTGGAGCAAAGAATGGGAAATGTCTAATGGAAACAAGGGGTTAACCTTTTGCTTTGGATACCTGTCTGGCACTCAAATAGTCCAAAATATTTTTTACAGCTGCTAGGGTGATGTTTATGGTCATATGTACAAAGACATAACTGGAGTAATTCTGGAGCAATGGTGCATAAGTTTCAGTGCCAGTTGCTTGCTGCCCAAAATTATATGGTTTCATTAGAATAAATATAGGGTAAATGTAAATGTTCTAGTTACTCACTTAAAGTAGCGTTACTCTCAGTCAGACTCTCAGAATCTGTCAGAACGGGAGCGCCAGCGGGACTCAGTCTCAGTCTCAGTCACTGCCTGGAGAGACGGACTTTGTTTGTGCTGCATCACAGTCACCATCCACCAATCCTGACCTGTTCCGTTCAAGTCCATTTCATCTGTCACTGCCCTGGCCGACACACTCAATCTGCGCTCTCACAGTCACTCACAATTTGATGGCATGCGCCACCGGCAACATATGTACCGCGCTTCACACACGCACACCAGCCAGCCAATGAGGAGAGGACCAATGTGCAAATACTCCCCTCTTACATTGGCTGGTGGTGTTACGTGCAGCGTGCATGTTGCTATGTAACTAAGCTGTGACTGACCTGGCACTGGAAGTGACAGACTGGGTCAGGTTGGCTTTGCTAATTGCTTTATTCCTTCATTCCGGGACTCTTTATTGTCCCGGTGGGGGATGATCCGGGACGCGGGACATACAACCCAATTAAGGGACAGTCCCGGACGTTCCGGGACACGTGGTCACCCTAAGCATGACCCCAAACATACAGCCAAAGTCATTAAGAACTATCTTCCTCATAAAGAAGAACAAGGAGTCCTGGAAGTGATGGTATGGTCCCCACAGGGCCCTGATCGCAACATCAGAGTCTGTCTGGGATTAACTGAAGAGAGAGAAGCAACTGAGGTTACCTAAATCTAGAGAAGAACTGTGGTTAGTTCTCCAAGATGTTTGGAACAACCTACCTGGCGAGTTTCTTAACAACCTGTGTGCAAGTGTACCTAGAAGAATTGATGCTGTGCAAAGGGTGGTCACACCAAATACTGATTTGATTTTGATTTTTCTTCTGTTCACTCATTATGCATTTTGTTAACTGATGAATATAAACTATTAATATGTCTAATTTTGAAAGCATTCTTACTTTACAGCATTTTGTCTCAACTTCCTAAAGCTCATTAATTAAATAGTAGAAATGTGTGCCTCTCAGGGATAGGAAGCTCGATTTAAATCTTTGGGATTTCCCTGCCCTATAATGTACGTGTTGTTCCAGGATTGCATCTCTTTATCTTAATGATTGTGACCATCTATTCCGTTGACTAGAAAGAAAATCGCATTCAGACCAGACAGTTTAGTTAACCTTTTGAGTGCAAAGCAATGAGTTGACACCCCACTGGCACTCTGGTCAAAATGTATTAGAACTTCATGAATAGATTCCTGTGTACATGTTCTCACTGGCAGTTCTGGAACAGAACATGTTAAACATCACTTCAGTGCAGAAAAGGCCATTCATTTGGGAGGTACAGAGTCTTTTTACCTAGTCCTTTGATTTGGAGTAACAGGTAGAAGCCGTTGATTATAGGAGATCTGTACCTCCTGGCTGTAACCCAGAGGTGCTGCAGTCAGCCCTCAATAAACCTATAACTTGCTATAACTTACAGATTTCACCGCTTGAGCACACACAAGAAAGCAGGATTTCTTCCTCCACCTTTCTGGTATAAACTGCATCAGTTTAGAGACAAAAGAAGCAGATAAATGGTATAGTTCATATAGTAGGATAAACTGAACTCTATCTCCAAGACCCTGAAATGTAGGTCAGAGCCTGAAGTCTCAGAATCAGCCCCTGATGGGTATTTACAACAGGCAAACAGAAGAAAATAGCAGGGAAAAAAGTGCAGCTATTCTGGGCGAAACAGATATAACTGCCCATTGATTTAAAGGGTCTTTAAGCCCCTTGAATACTCACGAGACAATAAGTTACAGACCTCTCTAAAATTCAAGGGGGTTAAAAATCCCTTTTAAATCAAAGGAAATGTGGGGATTTTTTTTTTTTTTTTTTTTAGGTATTTAACCCTTTGAGTGCCATAGGATGTATGCAATGCATTGCAAACCCCTCTGACACTCAAAGGGTTAACCCTTATGGTGCAGTTGGTTTTCTTTTGTACATATAGAAAGGAAATCACATCCAGACCAGACAGCTAAGTTAACCTTTTGAGTGCAAAGCAATGAGTTGGCACCCCACTGGCACTCAAGTGGTCAAAATGTATTGAAACCTTGTGAATAATTTCCTGTGTACATGGTGTGATAACTAATCTCCCTGGCAGTACTGGAACAGATCATATTTTAACCTCTTGAGTGCCATTCAATGCATTGCGTACCTCTCTGGCACTCAGAGGGATTAATATTATTTCAGTGCAGAAAAGTCCATTCGTTTAGGAAGTACAGAGTCTTTCTCAGCCCTTTTTACACTAGTCCTTTGATATGGAGTAACAGGTAGAAGCTGTTGATTTTAGCTCACACGTTCACTGTGACTTTTTCTAATAAATTGATTTGCTCAGCTTTAGAATTGACAGTGTCGTATGCATTTCCAGTTCTGGTTGTAGAAAGATTACAAAATAATTACAGAATACATTACCTGGGAACTTTCAAAGATAACTGGACTCTCTCCCCAACACCCTGAAATGTGGGTCAGAGCCCTGAGTTTCAGATTCAATCCCTGAGAGTTCGCAGGTAAGTTAAAATGTACCAGTAAAATTTCTGCTGAACGCAGTTTTCCTATGTAGAGTTGGGTTTACCATTAAGCTAGGTTCACATTTGCAACATAAATAGAACTGTGATATAGATCCATTCAAGCTGCTTGTTTTGTCCCTCCAGTATGGTTGCTGTCCCCCAGTGACCACAACTCAGGGAGTGCATAGTTGATGTGTGGCTGATAGGTGGCCTACACCAGCATCAGCCATATATATCAGTGGCTAGGGCCCACATTGAACATTCACTGGATATTGTGATGTCCAGGTCTCCAGTGTGAGTGCTCCCCACCATCACCCTTAGGCTGACTGCACTCAATACATAAAAACAATTGAGTTGCAGAATGCTGAGTTCATGCATGATGATAATGGCCTAATAGCAATGTGTTCTAAGGTATTTGTGATTAGCACAGTGAAAACATTACAAGCCCTACTAGATTTGCTGAGAGTTGGGGTGCTCAGCACAATACCAGTGACCAGACACCTACTTCTGGTTTGTGAAGGGGCAATTTTTTCACAGTTCAAGCTATTGCTATAATATCTAATTTATGTACTAATTTGTCTCGTTTATATTCGTCTGATGATATAATTCTGTAACGTCTGGAAACATAGTAATATAACAATTGTTGAGGTTGAAAAAATACCCATATACATACCAAGCTCAAGCCTTGGCATTTTCCCTCTCCTCACCCAGAGGAATGCACGCAAAACCCCACTGAAGCTAATTCCAGTTTTGTTCCAAGTAGGTAAAAAAAAAATCCTCCTAACTCTTATAGGCAATTGCATTTTCTCCCTGATTAAAAAGGTATACAATATTTTTTTAAAGTATCTACTGTATCTGCCAGCACCAACATTAAAAGCCATGAATGTGACATCCTTTCTGCCCTTATTGTTATACCTTAACTACCACACAATGTAAAGTCGCCTCCCCAATAATTAGGCATATGGCGACTAGCTTCTTAATAGAGTTATTATCTGCCACAAGTACCACAATCTGAAGTAATCCTGTTTCTTCAGAAACTGACGGCAAGGCTTCATGCTGTAGATCTGTTTACGTACCTGCACCGTCAGTCTCTTCTGGTGCCTTTTGGCTCCATGCAATGTCTTCTAGAGGAGACCGGGACAGACAGTGCAGGCTGCAGACATCTCTAAGCCAAGATGACTGAGTGCAAGGCTTGCCGTTGGTCTCTGAAGAAACAGGATTACCTCAGATCATGGTACTTCTGGCTGATAATAACACTATTAAGAAGCATGTCGGCATATACCTAATTATTGGGGGGCGACATTATATTGGGTGGTAGTTCCTCTTTAAAAAAAAAAAATACAGTTTTATATAACAGTTCAGTGATATCAAATTCATAAGCAAATCCTTCTGCCCATATATTTCCTTACTGCATTATAAGAACTCTTGAACAGAGTGAATAAGAAACGCAATTCCCATGATTACCTCTAAGGAGATGTCACAGCATACCCCTACTGTGGAGGAAGTGCTGCACAGCATTAATTATGCACTAAAAACATAATTAAACTACTTGACTTTTTCCCTTGATGCTGGTCTTATTGTTCTGTTTAATGTTTACCTAGCATTTTGTGACATTGACTAAAGATGTAAAGGTTAGATTTTAATATTTTCAAGAGTTGCCTGTGATACACAGTGATGAAGTGAGCACTTCGGGTCCCTGTAATAGCAGGGACTGCATTCAGGAAGTTAAATAAGAGAATTCTAGAACAAGCCAGTGGTAACATAATTGAGAAATAACATTTCCTACGTCCCCGTGCACTTGAATAGAGCTTTTTAACACCTTGAATGCCAGAAAGTTCTCCAATGGTTTGCTTAACATTGGTGACCTCTCTAACATTCAAGGGGTTAATGGCCCAGTTTAATTTAAAAAGATTTTTATTTATCTCCTGTTGTGCAACTGGTTTATTCCAGAATAACTTCAGTTTGCTTTTATATATGCGGGCCTATTTTCCTGATCTTCTGGGGGAAGTATGTACTAATATCATTATGTGTTAAACTATGCTTTGGAATCAGTTATAATATGCTGCATTTACCTTTTGTCTGTGTACTAATCTGTTCACAGAGGAAATAATCACCCTTAACACCACTTGCTTCAAGGGGACAGCAGTTTGGCAGTAGAGTTTCAGGGCATTGCATTCCAGTGCAGATTGTTTAATACAGGAGACTGATAGAGTAAAGATTGTACCTTTACTGGCTAACTGAGTGACTAGGATGCAAGCTTGAATCCTAGAGCCACTCCATTAGCCAATAAATGTATCATTTTTACTCTGTCAGTCTCCTTCTTCTTCTATGGCTAACAAGGTACTGTGCTTTACCTATTGTTTAAAGGGATAGTAATACTTAAAATGTAAAAAAAAAATATGTTGTAGGGTTTATCCCCCTGAGTAAAACAAGAGTTCTCCCACTGCTGAAAGGTGTTTCATTCAAAAGTTATTAATTTTCAAAGTTGAATTTTTTAGGTGCAATATCACAGTGGCCTGAAATTGTACAGTGGCGCTGTTGCTACACCATCCTATGGAGATTTATGGTCCCGGGACCAGAGCTGTCCATAGGATGGTGTAGCAACAGCGGCACTGTACAATTTCAGGCCACTGTGATATTTCTTCTAAAAAATTCAACTTTGAAAATGAATAACTTTTGAATGAAACATCTTTCAGCAGTGGGAGTAGTCTTGTTTTACTCAGGGGGATAAACCCTACAACATATTTTTTTTTTACATTTTAAGTATTACTATCCCTTTAATACCATATACTGAACTAGGCACAGAAGATATTGGTGTTACTGTAGTCCATTTTCCTGTACATGCAGCAGGGTAGGTTTTTGGGGCCTGTTCACATTAACCCCTTAACGACATGTGACGTACTATGACCGTCACGGTCCTTGAAATACTCAAGGACCGATGACGGTCATAGTACGTCACGTACTTTTTACTTACATCGCTCTACCGGGAGCGCTGTAAGTAAAAATAGGGCCTGAAATTGACCGCTCCAAGATCGGAGCAATCTCTATCAGGCCGCATAATGACGCGCCGATACACGCGACAGGTCACGTGTACCAGCGCGTCCAAGTGCTCCTATGCGGTCCTTATGGGACGGAAATGTCCCAGGACCGCCGGTCGTTAAGGGGTTAAAGTATTAATGGTAGCTGAGTGTGTGTGTTGTATTGACTGTTCTGACCATATGCGCTCGTACATAACTCAAAAATGCAGCATAACCTCTAAGCTCCAATAATGACCTGCACTATTGGATTTGTAAAAACCCCCCCCCCCCCCCCCATTATTACTTTGTAGCACCCAGCTATCATGGTAATTTGAAAGCATTTGTAAACACACACACACACACATATACTGAGAATTATTTTACAGCAGTGGAGGACAACAGACAGCCCTTGGTCCGCATTCGGCCACACGAGGCTCCTTCTATAGCCCTCGGTGTTTACTGTGATGTAGTAAGGAAATCATTTCCTTCTCCATCATCACATATGCTCTTAGTTGCACCCCACAAAAAAGTCTTACATCATCTTTCTTTTACCTCATAGTATACGTCCCTTGATACTCATGCTGAATGCTCAATGGGTGTTAAACAGGTTTTCAATAAATTGCTAACCTCTCTAGCAACTAAGAGGTTAAACAGTTTTTGTTTTTAACCCTTATTTAGTATTGTAATCCATAAGTTGTGGTCCTTTGGGTGCTTGCGGGCCTCATATGCAGCCTTTGGAGTAGATCTGGTTGTCTATAACTTCTCTGCAGAATTTCCTTACTAAAATTTTGAGCAATCTAGCCAACTTATTTGTACAGGTTTCTGCATGTCTTTATACAGGGTTTTTTTTAATCTTTTTTTTTATTGTCCTATATAAATTGCTACTTCGCCTGTAATATTTTTTTGTGGCTACATGTTCTGTTTTCTCCTTTATTGCCTAATAACCCATCATCATCCTGTCCTACACACAATCTAACATGTACCTGTGATCACTGTGTGTCCTATATAACCTCTCCAGCTTACTCTGTGCCTTTTTCAGTTTGACACCTCACCTCTTATTTCTGTCTGTTCTGCACTGCCTTCCCATACCATACCATTCCCGTACCTTCTCTCTTACCATTGACTACCTAAAAAACACCTGTTTTTGCTTAAATGAGTGTTGAAATCCTAGTCAAGTAAATGGAAAGAAAAAATACAGAACACTGGAGGGGAGAAGGCAAGGGACTGATACAGACTTCTGCTCCTGTAGAGCTGCCTTTATATTTCAGGATTAAGCTCTCTTCTCATCAGAAACATTTCCATGCTGCATACCTTCACATAGCATCCTCTATGGAGTTCATCCTCACACCATAATCCATTTTCCCTGCCAACACTACCAGCCAGCCACCTTAACATAACTTACATTTTAGCATCCTCAAAAATACATATACTGCTCACATATTTGTGTACTTTTTTAATCAAGCTAAATAATTGCAATTCTGGAGCAAACCAGCTGCACATTTAAAGTTATAGTAACACTTTATTTTGAATTAAAATAATCTTCAGGTACCTAATATGTAAAGTCAAATGTCTATATGTTCCCCTATTTTTATACACTTTAACCTTTTGAGTGCCAGAGGAGTGCACAATTGCAAAAGCAATGCGTTGCGTTACCCCTTTGAATCCTAGAGGGGTAGGCAATGCATTATTTCACAATGTGCCGCATACCCCCCTCTGGCGTTCAAAGGGTTAATGTTCCTGACAGTAAACTCCTCTGGATTTCTGCCCTAATTAAAAATCTAAAGATTAACCTGCGGCTTCCTTCTGGACAGACTGCGGTTACCAGATCTGTACCTCAGTCTGTCACTCTTCCTCTGCTCCCCTCCCTTGATCCAGCCTCCTCCAATGACGGAGGCTTTCTACATGTAAGCTGGATGTCTCTCATTGGCCAGAGGCTGCTCCAGCTTACATGCAGAAAGCCTCTGTCATCGGAGGAGACTGGATCGGGGGGGGGGGGGGGGGCAGAGGAAGAGTGACAGTGCTGGTAACCGCAGTCAGTATGGAATGAAGCCACAGGGTAATCTTTAGATGTTTAATTTGGGAAAAATAATTTTTTTTTAAATTTTATTTAAAACAGTTTTCAATCTAATTGTCAAACTAATGTTTTAGACAAACATGTATAGGGTTGATAGATCCCCTTTAACCCTTTGAGTGCCAGAGTGGTACGCAATGCATTCCTTTGCAATGCGTTGCATACCACTCTGGCACTCAAAGGGTTAATGTCAGGGATGGAAAAGTACAAATAAGAATAGGTGATAAGCATGCTCAGGACCAAGGAACAATGGATGCAGTGATAATTGTTTTTATTCACTTATATAAAATAACAAAGTATTTGTAAAGACATCCTATATGTTTCATGACCAAGTTAGTCGTTCATTAGGGGCTGAAGAGAGTGTGCAATGCAATTCCATTGGAAAGCCAGAGAGGTAGCCAACACATGCACTGGATACCTCTCCCACACTCTTAAGAATGAATGACTAAAGGCATGTTATCGCATAATATGGATAAAATAAATATTACAGGATTTATCCTGCTAAGTAAAACAAGGTTACTCCCAGTGCTGAAAGGTATATCTTTTTTTACATTGCATCATTATTACTGAATTCACGGTCCATGCAAAAATCACTCTAGAAACAGATTCAGGCAGCTCACTGTAATGAACATAAAAGTATAAACAATTTAATTTGACGTTACATATTATCATACCACCCAACATTTTAAGAAACCAAAGAGGGGCGTATGTTTTAACCGTTTGGGTACTCCTCTGGCACTCAAAGGGTTAAGTGCTGTCTTTGGGGGAGTGACAGGTGGGCAGGGCATTACCAAGATTTTTAAGGTTAATTTATGATCTGTTGACAGCTTTATATGAAACTGAGTAAATGAGTTAGAGCAAGACTAAAGTGTGTTCTATAAACACACATATACAGAATTTTAAACATTAACTCTTTGAGCGCCAGAGGGGCACGCAATGCATTGCGTACTCCTCTGACACACAAAGGGTTAATTTGAGTTTTATTGCTGCAGAGCAATATAATACACTTGTTTACACAGTACACATATAGAGTAATGTATAAACATATAGTGAAGTTTAACATTTTGAGTGCCACAGGGGCATCCATTGCATTGCTTCACAATATGTTTGACATCCCTCTGGCCCTCAAAGGGTTAAACAAACATTAATGTCTTTCCCTCCTAAAGAGGAGGTATGCCTTATGCCCTTTCAGAATATGTTAAGTCACAATGAAGAATTATTATCTCTTTAATCTGCTGGTTTGGCATGCAGAGCAAAATCACCCACCAAGCTGCTTTCACATCACAGTAAACTCCAGTCACTGAACATACTTATTCACTGTTATGTGTTTGTTTCTAAGATGACCTTGCTGTGTGACCCCCCACCCCACTCATACTTTCAAACTTTACCAAACAATTTCACACTGAATTCCATATGGTTGACTTCTTTCTGTTTATCCTTTCAGAACTTTTTATTACTTTAAGACTGCAAAGTAGAGCTGGTGATGAAGGATTTTGAGTAACTTGGGATTCATTAGAAGAACAACAGTTTAAAGAATCTTGCAAAGTAAGACTCTATGACTTTATTTTTGTTTACCCATCTCTTTATTATTGTTATTATTTGTATTATGGTTTGTTCTTCCATCTATATTCTCTCTTTACTCATTGAGTGCCAGAGTGCTTTGCAATGAGTTGCACACCCCTCTGGCACTCAAAGGGTTAAGCATTTACTATAGTCTACTGACTGCTATAATCTAGTCCATGTAGATTAGAGATAGACAACCTGAGACCCTCCAGCTATTAAGAACCACTATTCCCATCATCGGCAGCCAGCTTATGGCTGGGGATTGTGGGAGTTAAGTCCACAACAGCTGGAGGACTTCAGGTTGCCCACCCTCGTTATAAATGCTTTCTGAAATACATGCATGGTTCTGTAGTTTCAGTATAACAATGAAAACATAGTCAAAGTAGCATCTTAGTAAAGTTATAACATTTTCCATGAGGAGACATGCTTTTGTTTAAACCAGGAACTAGGGTATCATCTCACTTTGGTGTCCCACAGGCATCCACTAGCATATCCCTTCACTTCTATAAAGGTGAAAAAAAACATGAATGTTGAGTTTTAAATATATATTTAGGGGAAATGTAAAGCTCAGTAGGTTTATACGCCCCAAGATTCCCTCTTTGTCTTACGTATAATATGGAACACAGGTACCATGGGGGGGTGGTGTTGAGTCCCTCCTCTGGAGGGCAAGACACATCTCAAAAGAGAGAGTCTTGTAGGAGGAGACTCCCAGCTACTCCTCCAGCTTAACCCCTACCCTCGCCTATAGTCCCCAGTATGATTGTGTACTCTCTGGTGAATGGATGGAGCAGAGACACTATCTTAGTTTTTATCTTTTTATTATTTTCTGTTAGATATAGGGCTGTCAAAATTAGGCCATTTACCATTACTGGGCTTCCCCTGGAGTAGACTGACCAATGTGTGGGTGCTGCATGGACCCTTGCAGCCCTGTGGAGGGAATCTTGCAAGACAAGTTTTCCCTTCCAGCAGAGTCTCCTGGGGCTCTGCTTACTTTCACAATGGTAACCTGAAGTCTGGTGAGTAACCCTTTGAGTGCCTTGGTCCACTTGTCCCTCTCTGGTGCCACTCCATACAGAGCCTTTCACTACTGCATCCATGTTGGGTATTATTTATTGTCTAATTTTATTTTTTCCCTGGGTTCTGGAGCAAGGATAGCTGCAGTCTTTAATTGATGAACCTTTTCCCTGCGGTTTACTCTAAATTGAGGCGCTGTGGGTGGTTTCAAGCTTTTCCCTCTGTCTTGGGCTACCCTTACCTTTTGGGTCCTTGGGTGTTGTTTCACATGTTGCCCAAATTTGAACATGGCCCCTTTAAGAACGGGAGCACACTCTACCTCCATCTTTGCCCCATTGACTTCTAGGGGTGAATTTCTTTGGGACATAACTCATACAAAAGTCAGAGTCTCGTAATGCCCTTTCATCCATTTCATGTCCTGGGTGTCTTGGGGGCCTGTGTCGATCCCATAGCCAGAGGGTAGGCTTTGCTAGGCAGCAGCAAAAGGTAAGACTGCATGTCCTAGAATACCCATTTCTTTGTTGTCCAGTATAGCTTACAGGTACCATGGGGAGGCGACAGCTCCTCCCAGTAAGCTGGAACAATTCTTAAAGAAGTGCAAGGTAGAGCCTCCCCCTCCTACATACAGGCTACCTAGCCACTCCCCTCTCCCAGATAAGATTTGTTCCATCACCTAGTAGGAAGGCTGAGAACAGTTCTGCTTAGTTTTTAGTTATTTTATTGTTTTTTTGTTAGATATGGGGTGACAAAATTCCCCCTTTAGTCAGATTACCATTACTGACTTCCCCTGGAGGATTGCCCAGTTATCAGGTGCTGTTGTGACCCTGTGCAGCCCCGGGAGATAATCAAACAACCCATGTCTCTCTTTCCAGAAGGAGTCCCTCTGAAGTTTCTTCTATTTCAATGGTAATCTGAAGTAAGAAGACCTGCAAAAAAGGTGAGAAACCCTTTGAGTGCCATGGACCTCTTGTCCCACTGTTCCCCTCTGCACATGGGTCCTTCTGGAGTTCTCCTGCACTCATGCTGGGTACTTTATATTTCTGTTACTGAATTCCTTGGAGCATTTTGGGCTGTTTGGTAGTTTTTAACCCCTTCCTTGCCATAATATCTTGAATTGGGGGAGCCTTTTTATCATTTCCCTTTGGGTTTATGTGTTTTCTGTTAGTTGTTCTCTATGTGTTTTGGCCCTTTTCAGACACTTTTAATTTTTTAAATTTTATTTGAATCACAAGGCGTGCTTTATGCATAGCCGCAGTGCTCCTCTGACTCCTATGATACAGACGGCTTTGGGACATATGTCTGCAACCGTGCCACGTACCGAGTTGAGAGTGGGTTTGTTCTAATTGTCTCTTCTTGCCCTACATTCCGGTTTAGATCCTCAATGTCTTGGGCGTTCCTGGGGGATTTGGGTGCAGCATTTGGTACTTTTTAAAGGGAACCTACATTTCCCATAGACGCTGCTTTTAGCAGGCTGTTTGCCTAATGGCTATGATTTCAGTCGCCCTCTTCTTTCTTTCTTTACACAAGTATCATACGCAGGGCTTGGATTCCTTTAATCTCCTCCTCAGGTTAACCCTTTGCCTGCCAGGTAAGTACTTTCTAGGCTTTCTGGGGTGAAATCCTTGATCTGGGTTACAGTGTTTGGGTTCCCGATTCTGTAGACATTATTCTCCTGTTAGGATGTCGGATTCTAAGGGACATGGGGCTAGGCCTAAGGATGCAGGGGTGTCTCTAACCCCCCTTGCTTATTGTTCCTCATGCCAAGCTGGGCTTCCCAGAGAGTACTTAGGTCACTTATGCCCCTCATGCGCTGTGACCCCTGCTCCTCCAGCCATGAACAAGAGCCACATTGGGTCAAGGACTTAAAGTCCTCTGTGGCACAGTTTCCTCTTTCTCTTCAGGGGTTCCTCCAGTTCTGGAAACCCCCCACTTCCTTCAGGTTTGTGGCCCCTAAGGGCCCTGGCATTCCGGATTTGCCTGATTCTTCTGAGGAGGAATCATTTGAGGAGTCTGAGGTTGGTGTGTATCCTGAAGGGGCTTCTTCCCAGTTTCGTGGCTGACTCTGAACCCTCTGCTGAGAGTCTCATTAAGGCAGTTTTGTCTACCCTTAACATTCCTGTTAAACCTGTAGAGTCTCAGTCTACTTCTCATGTCTTTTCCAGGTGCACAAATGTAATGGTTCGTACGAATGAATATAGGACAGGTACTTATAGGTAACAATCACTTTATTAAGCACAAATAATAACTCAGTATCAGCAATAAATGGTAAACAGTGGGATTCGTATTCAACGGAGCTAGCAACACCTATTTGGAGTAGGAGACTGCCTCCGTGAGAAACTCTATCTGTCTGGCCCAATAGCTGAAATGGATGCGTAGTCTGCAGAGACACAGGTCTGCACCTGGAGGACACCAGACTATACAGAAAGGCAATCAGGAAGGATAACTGTCTGAACCCTAGGTCCGCACCTAGAGGATCACCAGACAAACCCAAAGTTAACACGGAATGGATAGTCAACCAGAGCCGCAGGTCTTCAACAGATTGGTTGTCGGACTCACCTAGGATCATACACAGAGCGGGTAGTCGGACAGAGCCACAGGTCAGCACCAGAACAGGTAGTCGGACAAGTCGGGTCAGGGCTCAAAATTTCCACTCGCCACTAGCCAATGGCGAGTAGAAATTCAGCCCTGGCGAGTAGAAATTCAGCCCTGGTTGGTATGTTATGGCTTCAAAGGGCTTCAACTTTTAAGCCCTGAGTCAGGTCATACACGGAGCAGGTAGTCAGCCAGAGCCACAGGTTCGCACCAGGTAGGATGTCCACTGAAGAGTTGGTATGCTGGATATGCAGTGGACAGAGCGCCAGGTCAACACCAGAGTGGGTAGTCAGACAAGCCAGGTCATACACAGAACAGGTAGTCAGCCAGAGCCACAGGTCTGCACCAGATTGGTTGTCGGACAAGCTTAGGGTCATACACGGAGCGGATAGTCAGACAGAGCCACAGGTCAGCACCAGATCGAGTAGTCAGACAAACCAAGTAATACACAGAGCTCAGGAAACACAACTGCACTGAAACACCACAAAAGGGCAACTGATGTGGTGTCCAGGCAGTTTAAGTACCAATTGGTCCACCTTTCTTCAGATTCTTCCATTCTTGCACCCCTCAGGGACAGGAAAAGCTCTGTATTTTCAATGGGGAGGTTCAAGCTCTCTTGGACAAGGGAGTCTTAGCTCCTGAACCTCAGCCAGAGGGAGCTTTAGGTTTTTATTCCAACCTCATTGTAGTTCCCAAAGAAGGATGGCTGCTGCCGTCCTATCCTGGATCTCAAGGATCTCATTTCATTTGTGCTCCTTACTCACTAAAAAATGGAGTCCTTGCGCTCTGTCATTGCAGCTATGTGTCCAGGGGAATTTCTGGCATCTTTGGTCTGCAGGATGCGTACCTGCACATTACAATTCATCCGGACAGTCAGAAGTACCTCAGGTTCGCTTGTGCCTTGGGGCACTTCCAGTTCACCACCCTACCCTTTGAGCTCACCACAGCTCCTCGGGTGTTCGTCTGGGTCTTGGGAACATTGATTGCCTTCCTGCACACCAAGGGGATTCAAGTAACTTCTTACGTGGATGACCTTCTTTTGAAGGCTCCCTCCAAGGATTTCGTGGACCGTTAAGTCCAAGACTGTGCGCAGATCCTCTGTCAGCACGGTTGGATCCTGCTCCAGTCCCCTCTCAGGATCTGGTTTTCCTGGGTCTCCGGCTCGACAGTCGTCAGGGTATGTTTTTTCTGACAGAGGACTGTGTACAGCAGATCACGTCCAAGGTGACTGGAGTGGACTTCTGCTCCGGCAAGGAAATTCTCCTCGCTGGTGGGCAAGATGATATCTACCATGAAGTCAGTGCCGTACTTCATGGCTCATACCAGGGAGCTTCAGAGGTTCATAGTCCAGGTTTGCCAGGGGGGATCTGACCCTTCTGGATCATCTTGTCTCTCTTCCCCCAGAGGTGAAGCTAGACCTCCACAGGTGGCTGAACAGCTCCAACCTGAGGAAAGGGAGACCCTTTGTGATTCTGTTCTGGGTGTCCCCGTCAGTCACTGATTCCTTCAGTCCTGAGCAAGGCTGCTCCACTGGAATATCACAGTTTACCCCAAGCACCAGGCAAGACCAGTGTAGGGGTTAGAATAAGAACTGATTTACTGTAGAACACACAGGGTTTATATACACACATAACGGGTTATCCACACATATTAGAATACAGTAGGATACAGGTTACTGCAAACCATATATGGGAAGACAATGGGGCTGGTGGTGGAGGGGAACATAATAGAAAGAGTCACAATGGGAACAATATACAAGTTATACAATGGGAACCTCAAAATGGGGTACAAAGGACTGTAAACATGATTACATCTCACATAATTACATCGCTACATAATTAAATGACAAACATCAGACCAGAGCATAATTTTCTCAACAAATACACTACCCCATAGCTGTAGAGGCCTGGATTGGGCAGACCAGACTGGGTTTCTTTGTCACCCTTTGGCCCCAATAAGCACTGGGTGACTTAGACCAAAGAGGGGACCTGGAAGCTGAGGAAGGAGTTTACCCATGAATGGAGTCCATAGTCTGTAGGGAGTGAGCTGGCCCCCAGGCCCCTCCAGGAGCCCAGGGCACGGAGGCTTCCATGACAGTTGAGTTAGTGTAGCTGGCAGTATGGTTACAAATGAAGCATGACTGCAGTCTTCTTTATTCATTTCTGTCAGTGGTTCTCAACCTTTTTTTTGCTCAAGGTACCACTAACATGCAATGTAGAACTTTCGGGGCACCCTTAACATGCTTAATGTGATTTATGAATTGCATAATAAAGGGTACAATTCATAAATATACAGATATTAGGTCTCATAATCAAACAGTTTCCATATTTCCATATAAGACAATATTCACATTTTGTCAAAGTCTTCATAGCAAACATGGGGCACCCTACTTTGATGTCCTTGGCACACCAAAGTGCCACTGCACCCTGGCTGAGAATTACTGAGTTTTGTAGACCAGCCTCCTTGGCAGCTAGAGTGGGCTGTTTTCAGACACCTACAATATCTCATAGGAGCAATTAATAATGCAACCTGGCTTAAGTACTTCATCCATATGAGCAGTCTTAACAAAAACATGATAGTTACGCCTTAGGGGAGCTATATCAGTAGTAATAAGTTCCTTTTAATTTGTTAAACAGTACTTAGCTAGGCATATTCTCTTCATGCCACAGTCCAGCATACTTCTAAAGGATTTATTATTGGGCTTTGAAGTTTATTGTCCATTGTGTCCAGATGCAAACTAAACACAAGCCTGAAGTAGAGTGCATTCTCGTGATATTAATATACCCAGGTACCTGCAGATGTAATACAAATCAATTATAAAAAGACTTCTACCTAGGTTAATCATTCTGTTAAACTAATATCCACTTTAAAGGAACACTCTCACCCTAAAACATTTTTGATGATTATGAAAGAGCTTTCAAAATCACCTATATGCTATATTAGCATTCTAACCAAATTATTAAATTGGTTCCTTTCTTTAAAAATGGTACTGTTAGGAACCTAAGGAGAGGGCCCCCTTAGACTGGAGACCCCTTGCGAATGTCCGTGTGTGCTATGCATTAAAATGCCCCTGGTCCTTTCCTTTATTATTGATCCTGTTTTTCCAGACTATTGTATTACCACCCACACAGCTGGTGCAAGGATTTTTGCCACCTTAGGCAAAACCTCATTTTACCGCCCCTTGGCTTTGCCCCTTGTGCCCCACCCCTGTATGTGTATAAGTGTCAGGGTGTTTGTGTATTCTCTATATGTACATAAGTGTCAATATGTGTGTGTTCTCTATATGTGTATATGTCAGTGTGTGTGTTCCCAATATGTGTATAAGTGTCAGCGTGTGTGTGTTCATTATGTGTGTGATCTCTATATGTGTATCAGTGTGTGTGTGTTTCTCTGTATGTGTATCAGTGTGTCATTGCATGTGTTCCTTATATCTAGAAGTGTGTCATTATGTGTTCCCTATATGTGTTTAAGTGTGTTAATGTGAGTGAGTCTCTGTATTGATATCAGTGTGTAAGTGGGTGTGTGTGCTTCTCTATCTGTGCATCAGTGTGTCAATTTGTATGCTTGTATGTTTGTGTTTGTGTATCAGTGTGTGTACTTATCTCTGTGTGTATCAGTGTGTGTGTACTTATCTCTGTGTGTATCAGTGTGTGTGTACTTATCTCTGTGTGTATCAGTGTGTGTGTACTTATCTCTGTGTGTATCAGTGTGTGTACTTATCTCTGTGTGTATCAGTGTGTGTGTACTTATCTCTGTGTGTATCAGTGTGTGTGTACTTATCTCTGTCTGTATCAGTGTGTGTGTACTTATCTCTGTGTGTATCAGTGTGTGTGTACTTATCTCTATGTGTATCAGTGTGTGTGTACTTATCTCTATGTGTATCAGTGTGTGTGTACTTATCTCTGTGTGTATCAGTGTGTGTGTACTTATCTCTATGTGTATCAGTGTGTGTACTTATCTCTGTGTGTATCAGTGTGTGTGTACTTATCTCTGTGTGTATCAGTGTGTGTGTACTTATCTCTGTCTGTATCAGTGTTGGCAGAACATCCTATATCACTGTAATTTTGCATTCTAAAAGTGATTATTATTTTATTTCAATATGTGTATGTGCACACTTCTAAAATAGATAAAAAATCCATCCATTAAAAGTCAGGAGGTACCCAGCGTACCCTCTGGCACTCAAAGGGTTAAAATGGCAACTGAGTATTGGTACAGTGCTGAGTGCTGATACAGCAGGGCTATCTGTATTCTCTCTTTATTTAAAAAAAAAATATACCATTCATAAGTGCCAAAGAGGTATTGCGTTGCAATGTGTTGGATACCTCTCTTGCATTTAAAGGGTTAAATGGTGTTTTAACCCCTAGGGAGCTAGAAAGGTTTCCAATGGATTGTGACACCTCTGTAGCATCCAAGGAGTTAAAAGTCCATTGTAATCATTGGGGATTTCTATTTGCCCCCTGTCGTGCAGTTTGTGTAACCCTTTGAGTGCCAGAGGGTAGGCAATGCTAAGCAGTGCTCTGGCACTCAAGGGGTTAATCCAGCTATCTCCAGTACACCAGTCTTTGTCTCTGTCCATAGGGCCCATTGTGCTGTGCATGTATCTGTATACCAGGGAGCCTGAGCAGAACAGGAGATCACAACCACTGCCAGGGAGCCTCTCACCTGAGCCCAGGACTCCCCAGACTTCCTGCTCCTCCCTGGGGCTCGACCTGTACTGGCTCCGCTCCCTCCCAGCAGTCCAAGAGCAAACAACTGCGCCGCTTGCACTGACTGAGGCTTATGCTCCCCGGGTTGTGCTGTCTGGCTGGGTCTGGCGTCAGGGGCTGTTGTTCTATATAGTCACCAGGCTGGTGCAGCACTACTCTGCTCTCACTCGCTTAACCGCTGCTCTCTGGCACGAGGGAGCGCTTGGTAGCATAAATCAGGGCTCCCTCCCGGGAGGTATATATATAAAAAAAAAATTGCAGCTCTGGTCGGCGCCCCTCCGCTGCGGCGCCGTAAGGCAGCTGCCTAAGCAGCCTTATGCTAGCACTGGCCCTGCACCCAGAGCAGAGCAGTCAGAACAAATAACCAGGGGCCACTCCTGGAGATTAGAGGAAAGGAGGTTTCGACTTCAGCAGAGAAAAGGGTTTTTTACAGTAAGGTCTATTAAATTATGGAATTCCTTGCCCAAGGATGTGGTTATGGCAGAAACAATGGATACAGTTAAGAGAAGATTAGATACATTTATTTCCAAAGAAAACATACAGGGTTATACTGTGTGTTAGTAGGCAAAACAGGAAGTTCTGATAGACTAAATTATTTGGCAGCAGGAAAGCTTTATACTTTTCTAATTTACTATGTTACTGTGTTGCTATGATTTGGCAATTATCCCTAGAACTTTGTCCTGCATATCTGTATTGGTCCTGGTTATCCTATTCTGCCATTTAGCCTGTGTATTTGTCCTCCCCATTTGTGTAATACAGTGCTTTGTCTGATGTTTCCTAATTCTGACTGACCTGCCAACTTGTGACTGATGGCCTTAGCTTACCCTGCTACCCACCTGCCTGTCCTAGCTACTGTTTTCTTATATTGATTTTGTTTTGCTAAGCCCTATCCTTGTCCTATTTACTGCTTTTCATGATATTTTCCTTGCCTTGCTCATGAAACATTTTCTTGCCTTGTCTGCCAGTAATCATCCCCTTTCAAAATAACATCAAGTATCCATCCACCGCAGCAATTAGAACAGGCAGTAACACAAACCAAGGTAGTAATCCCCAGGGTTCTAGTGATTGTTTCTAGCAGAATATACTACATTCCAGGGCTCTCTATGTCCTAGTTAGTTTTGGTATTCCAGGCATTTCACTGGTTGTTCCCTAATATTACTCTTTTCCTTCTGCAAACTCTCTTACCCTTCATTCATTTTGTGTATGGTAGGACATTATCCCCTTGCTAATGGGAGCCAGTTTATGCCAACTAAGTTATTTTTCATTTACATGTCCAAGGCAAATATTGCCTTCCACACCTCCTAATCCTGTAGGAGAGAGGATCTCAATCCAGCCCAAGGGGGTACATTACATGCCATGGAAATTTATTCCTAAACTCTGTATTCAAGCTGGGATATCCTTAAATTCTGGCTCGTTAATGGCTTCCCTGAGGACAGGAAGTAGACCACTGTCTAATGACTATAAACCCCTGCATGGCTTAATATATCCCATTTACAGTTCGTAGGTGTGTTCAGAATAGACCAAGATTAAGTCAGGTGACTGTTTAATATATGTTTAACGTGCTTGAAGATGTATTGAACTTCCACAATCAGGAACCATAGGAGAGTCACGTGAGAGACAATATTTTGTCAGTTCACTCACTTTTCTAGGTTGTTATATATTTATGAATTCATGAAATCTAATTGTTTGTTTTAGCTCAGTAAATTTACAAAATAAAACTTTGGTTGCCAGCAAAAAACAAATCACTGCATTTAAGGCATACTTATGTGAATGTTTTTCGAATTAATCTAATTCTACATAGATCCACAAACTGGCCCCGCTTAAGTTGCTATGTACAACCTAAAGCCCTTTTCCAAAACTTTTTATTATTTTCAAAAAACCAATACAATAGAGCAATTACATCTGAGGAACATAAGAAAGAAGAACACTTATTTTACAAGTACATGAGTCACAACAAATATATTTCAGTATAACAATTTAAAATATGGATGTACAATATTGTCAGCTAGAGAAAATTATCTAGCAGTAATAGGTTTTGCAACTTTCTTTACATCATATATCGTTTTTGGTCCCTAGATGCATAGCAAATAACTACCCATGTGTGGTTTAGTAGATTCAATTTCCCTTAGTCCCTCTTATCCATATACATTTATATAAATTAGGAACTAAAACAAAAAACAGAATGGATCCTCAGTGCCAACCAGGTCCCCCAATATCACCACAGCAACCCCCCGACCCACTGGGAAAAGTTCATGTCAATTTGCAAGGTCTCCAAAACTCGCATAATATCTCACCTGAAGTGGTGGAATGTAATTTTTCCTCTGCTCTCCATGAGGTATACTGGAAACAATTATAAAAATGTTCCTTCGGTGTTTTGGGAATGGTGTTTATAAAAAAGGGCCCCAGATTTTTACAAATGTTTCCCCCTCCAATTCTTTATCTTTTAGAGATAAAACCCAATATAATTTAATAAAGTAAGTCATGTTTTCCCTCCATGTACCAAATTGTATGTATGTATATCTTTATTTATATTGCGCCACACAGTGTAGGCAGCGCCTTACAATAGACATATGTTACAATAAATAAGAGGGGATGAAATAAGTGCAACATTCATAGAAACAATGGTAGAGAGGTCCCTGCCCCAAGGATCTTGCAGTCTAAATGGGTAAAAGGAGACAGACAATGGGGTAAGAGGGTGTCAGGTGCTGAGATTACAAGTGCTGAGTTTGGCCAAAGGCAGTGCATGGTTCTAGTGCTCCAGAAAATAAGATATCAGGGTAGACTTAAAGACAGTGGGGGATTTTTCAAGACGTAGGGAGAGGGGTATGGAGTTCCATAGGTATGGAGCACTTATAGGGTTATGTTGGTAGTCTAGTTTCCTAGGATGGTTTTTATAGCTATCAATATCAGTTTGTCAGTGAACTGTTTGGTGTGTATTGAAGCCTGAATAATTTTGGGATATACTCTCACTAGGAATTGAGTAGTATAAAGTGGGATATTTACTTGGCAGATGATGTTGATGAAGTGTAATATTTCCCCAAACAACCTTGTATATTTGTACAAAACCAAAAAGCATGAAGAAAGTCTGCACATGTATTAGAGCATTTAGGGCATTGGGCAAAAGCCCTCTAATGTCATAGAAACAGATTTTGTCAGCCGGTAAGAACCAAATAATTAATCAGTTATTTTCATCTCCCTTTTTAATTAAAATGCAAACTTTTCAGAATACATTTAAGTATATCCCAGACGTTTTGGAATTACCTTACTGTATTAGTAACTACTACCCTCTTAACTGGTCTTACCCGGGTCTCATACTTAATGGGCTGGATCTTGTTACCTGATTTGAGCATGTAATGGTGCTGATCTATCTACTAGTAATAGTACAATTGGGTGGCACTTTCTACAAATAATGGATTAGGCTGGCTCATGTCCTAGATCTGTTGTGAACTTAGTAGCTTCCCTACTTCTACTTAATAGCCATTTTTATGTTATTAAAACATATTAGATACCTTAGTTTGAAATGAGACATTAGGCCCATATCATCACAACTGCTTAGGCCAGTGCCGTGCAACTGGTCAGACTGGGGCCACATGCAGTTTTCAGACATTTCTCTTGTGGCTACCATCCCTTTCTGTTAGAGATGCACCGATACCAATTTTTTAAGACTGAGTACGAGTACCGATACTTTTTTAAAGTACTCGCCGATACCAATTACCGATACTTTTTTGCAGTTATTTGCCATTTTTCCAAGTACCTAAAGTATATCTATCTATATATATTACATACATACACCACCTCTTTATTCTTCCCTTTTGCCTCTTTCTCCCCCTCTTGATTCCCACCTTATGCTTCATTCTCCCCCTCTTGAGCCCCCTCCTTTTGCCTTGGCTTTTTCTATCCCTTTTGATCCCCCTTTCTCCCCCTCCTTGACTCTTGATCCCACCCTTTTGCCTCTTTCTCTCTCTCCCTCCTGATCCCCCCCTCCTTTTGCCTCTTCTTGGCCCCCCTCCTTTTGTCTCCTGATCCTTCCTCCTTTTGCCTCTTTTTTTTTCTCCCTTGGTCCCTTTTGCCTTTTTTTTCTCCCTCTTGACCCACCTCTCTGCCTCTTTCTTCACCCCATCTTGCCTCTATTGATCCCCTTTTGCCTGCCTTACCCTCCTCTGCCGGGTGCTCGCTGTTCTCTTGCGAGCCCCGGCAGAGGTCAGCATCGGAGAGTTGCCATGATAACCAGCTGCAACTCTCCGACGCTGCAGGAGGGAGAGAGGTGACCGGGGAGCATTGGGAACAGCTCCCCGGGCTCCCTCTCTGCAGCACCGACCCGGACACAGGGTATCGGTGCTGGCATCAGCCGCATTTGCGCGAATATGAGTACTCGCGCAAATGTCGGTATCGGCACCGATACCAGTATCAGTATCGGTGCAACCCTACTTTCTATGGAGTAGTGAGAATAGGAGATACCACACAACACACACTGTTTTCACCCCAATAAAGCAGACATTCTCTTCTCTTTCTTCTGCTTCACTGCTACTTCTCTTCACATTTCTAACTCTTCAACATATTACTGTGTAATCCTCTAAAAACCCCTCTAGCATCCAATGGGCTAACCTCTGTTTTCACCTACTATTTTAAATATTAAACCATAATATGTGTGATCCTTTGGAATTCCTAAGGACCATACATGTGGCCACAGAGTAAATCTGGTTGTCTGCCACTGGCTTAGGCAGATATGGCTCAGTTTACTGAATTAGCTGTCAGATTGAAAGTGGGACTAAAAAACTAGCATCTATTAGCTCATTGGGTCTGCTCACAAAAAAGCAGGCATGCCAAAGGGGATCGTTCAGGTTATAATGTACTTTAACTTTAGTTTCTAATTCTAAATGTGTCACATCAGAAATCAATTAAGCGAACATTCTGACAGAGTAAGATTTTTTGTGACAGAGTAAGATTTTTGTCAATTAATTACAAAAAAATCCTTCAATTCCCTCCATTACTTGCTTTCCCTTTACCTCCATTATTTTCTGTTCTGCAGATTACCTCAGTCAATATTTACATTCTAAACTGTAATTGCTAGACCTACTTTCACTAATTCTAGAGCAGTGACATTATCAAAGAAGGTTATCATTAGAGAAAAGGTCTGTAAACATATTTAACGTCAAATTGCATTACAGTATGAGGTAGGGATGGAAACGGATCCAGAAAGCTTGTCTTGAAAAAAGGCATTCTGTGCCTCTGGCTTTCCTTACAATTTAATCCCATCAGTACAAAACTGCAGTCTTCCACCACATTAACATTTCTTTTAGTGTTAATGGTTGGGCTAGTAAGTGATGTGTATAATACATATTGATGGATGATACAGCATGTTCCAATTCCAATGTCAGCAGTGGGAGCGACATATTGCACTACTGCGTCTATTAGGGAAAGGACACGGCCAGCCGTGGGAGTTACAAGAGGTGGCCAGGCCACAGGCACAGAGAGAAGCGGGTAGTGACACCGGAGCGCCACTCCCGCAGCTAGTACCCCAGCAACGTCCCGCCAGATGACGCCGGACCCAGGGTAGGTGCTGTGACACAGTTCCAATGAAGTAATCCTTTTTAAATAACATGACTTCGGCTCTGCTGAAGAGCCTCCTCAAGTTGCACGACTTGAATCTCCTGCTGTCAGCTTTACAGCTGACATCAGGAGAAGGGGAGGGGGAAACTTTGAATGCATATCTCTCTCTAACCATAGCGGTTTGTGAGATAGGATTTTTGCCATATAGTTTATTTTTTTAAGCTCTACAAAACACTAAGTCTTTTTTTGGGGACATTACTGACCCTTTAAACGTACTGCTATCAACTAAAACAACATTAACAGTGGTTTTGAAATACTTTAACCCCTTAAGGACCACGTGACGTGCTATGATCATCACACAGTTTTGCCTTAAGGACTGGTGATGGCCAAAGCACGTCAACAACATTTTACAAACGGCACTCCTCCGGGAGCACTGTAAGTAAAATCAGGGTCTGAAATTGACTGAAGCGGTCTGTCTTAGAACCCAAAGTGGCACGTTGGTACTCGTAACAGGTCATGTGTGCTACCTCGTCGGAAAGGATCGAAGTGGTCCTTAGGGGAAGGTAACTTTCCTGGACCGCTGGTCCTTAAGGAGTTAAAAATCACCTAAATGTTATATTAGTTATTCTACCAGTCTTATTTTGTGTTGAAATCTGCAATATGTCAAAACGCAAGGCAAGACAAAGATAAAATCCAACCTAAGTGTAGTATTTTAATAATCATAAATATAAAAACAAAAAGTCAATCATTACACTCACATTTCACCCATTAGACTCCTGATGAAGTGGAGTGTGTACTCCACGATACACTTTTGGTTATTCTTTCAAGGCACTCACTATCATTGGCCCCTCCTACGCCCCCTGCTAAATTCCCGCCCCCATCCCAGTAGCTAGCTTCACGAACTATCGGTCATGGCGTGGGCCTGTAACCACGAGGTTAGCTGAACCCCTATAGAGCAATATTGATTTATAAACTCGGATTGTGTAATCACCTCCCAATCCTAAGACGCTATCAATTGTAACATCTTATTGATCATGTGGACTTTTTGGGATTCTGGATTGAGTCTATTTACATCAGGACCAGTAACTGTGGATTCATCCTAAAGAGCCAGCGCTTCAGTGACCTGATACCAGCAGAAAAGGGGAGCCAGGGACGCAGCTCGAAAGCTAACAGAGGTTGGGGCCTCTTATATGCACAAAGCCCAAGATGGGCGAAATGTGAGTGTAATGATTGACTTTTTGTTTTTATATTTATGATTATTAAAATACTACACTTGGTTGGATTTTATCTTTCTCTCTTGTGCTTTGTCTTGCCTTACGCTTTGACATATTGCAGATTTCTGTTTCGGGTGTACAAGGACACCAAAAGTTTCAGCAGCAGCGGACAATTCCTTGAGGATTATAGGATTCATCTACCTATCATTCATCATTCCATCATCCCTCATCATTTCATCCCTTTCCATCATTCATCATCTCTATTGCTTTGACCACTGAACCTGAGTGTATTAGTTTCTCATTTGATTCTAAGGTACTGTGGACATTTATATATCTGCCTGGTGGGTTATTTCTAAGGATGGATTCTTAGTATTATCCGCTGTTCTATTTCTACTTTAGTAAGACTACTATTTTAGGACTGAGACTTACTAAGAAAGCTAGTTTTTGAGTTATTTAGATTTATAGATTTTGCTAATTAAAGTATGCTGTGCAGACACTTCCTGTTTTAGTCATGCATTACCCCCCACACACACACTCAATAACACTTAGACCGTTTCAGAATGCACCCATTCCTTTGGTTTGGACTGCTCACAAGATCATTTATTCCATGCAACACACAGCCCAAAGGCAGTTTGCTAAACTTTTCCTGCACTCATTGCACTTTTAGTGTAGCTTATGTGCACATGGGCAGTTGGATCAATGTGTTGCTCACCACACTGATTCAGTCAGTGGCTGATCTAACAGACTGCTGATACCACTGTGGGCTGGCCATTAGCTCAACCAGTGTAACGCCATGGCGAGGGCATCACTGGGGAATACAGAAGCAATGGAGATAAGTTTGACACAGCTGCTTTACTCATACTGCAGTGTAGCACACTGATAATGCATGGGTAAACTAGGCTTAACCCTTTCAGTGCTGGGGGGATGTATGCAATGCATTGCTCTTCTCCCTAGCACAAAAAGGTTAAGAGTCAGCTAATGCTTGAGATAATGTAGGGCTAAGAGACAACATCTGCATTAGCGAAATCTGTACCTATCTAAGTTAATCTAAAAATAGTTTTCTAAATAAAAAATGGCATTTACTAGGTTAAATGCCCTGTTAAATCAGTGGAAACATTGAGCATTTTATTTGTCCTCTGTGATACAGTTGGTTTGCTCCAGATTTACTCCCCTGTCTTTCTGTATATGGCGCGTAGTGTTCCTCTCAGGCTTATATGAAAGTAGGATAAAGCTCCCTGGATTAAGATCTTTGCTAATCATCCCTTTCAAGAAAACAAACACGGTCTGAAAATAATCATAAATTGATATGTCAATGTAAGAGCCACATTGATTTTTTTTTTTTTTTTTATAATGCATGTGGGCTATGAAAAATTAAATGATTCTGTAGTAAGATTAGAATAATTATAAATGTCAGGCCTTTCAATTTATTAATTAGATAAATACTGTCAAAACTAGTATTGTGTTATAATATGAAATATCAGAATGCATCTGTTAATGATACAGAGAACAGCATGAAATGTAAGATAATGGCTAGGTAGAAATGTAATGTAAGGTATAAGTAAAACTGCCATTCAAAACATTACGTTGTTATGGAATGAAAATGTACTACTAGTGACCTACAGAATTATAAAACACCATAATTAGTCATCATCTGAAGAGATAGGAGCAATTTATAGGCTTTAACCTTGTAAACATAATACAATGTACAAGTGATAGTTCATCTGGGCTGCAAAGGAATTAAAATGATGGATAAATGGAGAACATTTTGCATCCAGAGTAGGGAAAGGGGCCTTAGATGCAAGAGTAGTCTACAATGCATTTCACAGCAAAGCATTAGGGATCTCTAGCTTGAAACGGGTTAATACAGATTAACCCCGTGCAGATCTCAAACCTTCACTTTCTCTGTGCAGCTAACATCATATATGACTCCAGCCAGGTCGACTCTCTCATCTGCATCTCACTGCAGTTACTACTTGTCTCTTAACTGGAAGTAACTCATTGGTGGGATGCAGATGAGATAGACTTTGTTGCTGGGGCCATGTGTGATGCTAGCTGCACAGGATAAGCAACGGCTTGAGATCTGTGTGGTGAAGAACAGAGGAAGATCTGCATGGAGGAGGAGAGATGAGGGATCTGCATGAGAGAGGGGGGAGCTGCATGCTAGAGATGTTTCTACCCTCTGCATGCTAGAGAGGTTTCCAGCTGGTTGTTTTGCAGTGTGTTGCAGACTACAGTAGCATCCAGTGGGTAACAGTGTATATGTGTTTGTGTGACTAACAATGTATAGACAGGCAATGTAAGCATACATTTATTGTGAAAAATGTTGTATATGAAGGTGAAGAATCATTGACATGCAGTAGATCAGGTTAGGATGACTACAAAACAGATCCCAGGTCTGGGCACCCTTTAGTCTAACCTTTTTGAGTGAATAAATGCTTCAAGCTCTCAGGTATGTCATGGAAAGTGAAAGAATGTAGAGACAAGGAATTATATAGAATGTGGGATAGACTAAGCCAATCATCTCCAACTTAATCAAAAGACCTACTCCACCTACGTATTGCCTACCATAGCGCCTGCTCTAACAATCTAACCACTACTTAATATTATATTATACTAGTAGTGTCTAAAAGCCTGTGTACATGGGCCAAGGTCCGGGTAATGATAACCCTTTGAGTGCCAGAGGGGTATGCAACGCATTGCAAAGCCCCTCTGGCACTCAAAGGGTTAAGAGGTCGCTATCTCACTGCTCCATGCGATGTAGTCTTGTATCGCCTCACTCACGCGATGCAATCATGCCCAGTAGAGACTGCCCGAACACGGGCAGTCTCTACTGCGCATGACTGCATCGTGACAAACATCCTAGCGAATTATTATGTAAGATTGTTAACTAAAAGGTGGTTGTAAAGTAAAAGGAAACCTTTATGACAAGACCTTTCAAATTAACCTAAGTTGTCATGTATTGGTAAGTCTTTCTTTTAATTATTATTAATTATTACAAAGATCCCACTCTCTTGTGATCACTCCCTGGTCAACATAAAAAAAAAACCAAGGCAGAGTCAGGGACTAATTACAAGAAAATGAGAAGCTGTTTTTCAATACAAAGTAAATGGCTTGAGTAACTGCTAACACTGAACTGGATTCAGTTGTAGGTGATAACTTTATTACTGGTCTTATCTCTTCAGTAGGAATCTGTGTGATCAAACAAGTGATGAAATGTATCACCTGCAACGGAATCCAGCCCATCTGCTGGAAATTGTGTAGCAAAAAAAGAATGCTTATGCATGATACAACAGATATGAATGGAAAAATACATAAACAGATATTCTTCACATTAAAATCAAGTAAGATGAATACAAAAAGTAAGCAGTAGTATTCTACATCGACAACGTTCTTTTTTGCATAACACCTTTCCTTTAAATTTCCCCTTGGCTCTCTTGGTCGATATAATAATAATGACTTATAACCTCTTTCCATAATGATATCTACCACTTTTATATAGCTTGTTCTAACTTAACCCTTGGAATGCCAGAGGAGTACGGAATGCATTGCAAAGCCAAGTAATTATTCTACTGTTTGGGGAACTACCACCCCAACACAATGTAATCTCTAAGTCTTTGTCTTCCTAGCATTATTAGCAATCCATAGTTAGTTTTCTCCCAAAAAAGCGTAAGAGCACTGTCTTTATACTAAATCTCTACCTGATGATGTCTTGCCCCTTGAATCCGTTCTGCGCATGACTGCTATGGAGCCATTCAGCTCCATTGTACCTCCCTCCGTCGTGATCTGCTGCACTCCTGGCATCAAGCGCAGTCAGGTCATTTCAGCCTAGAGGGAGCGGGTGCATGTGAAGCACTCGCTATATATAAACCACAGGTCTGTTCCCATTAGGCTGAAATGACCTGACCGCGCTTGGCCAAGTGATGGCCAAGACCGAGGGAGGTACAATGGAGCCGAGTGGCTCCATAGCGGTCATGAGCAGAATGGATTCAAGGGGCAAGACGTCATCAGGTAAAGACTTAGTATAAAGACAGTGCTCTTACAAAGCTTTTTTGGTGAAAACTAACTGTGGATTGCTAATAACACTAGGAAGACAAAGACTTAGAGAGTACATTGTGTTGGGGTGGTAATTCCCCTTTAAATATGCACCTGTAATTTCCAAATGCTCTCCTCTCAAGGGGCACGTTGTCTTTATATATTATCCTTTACAATTATTCCTCTACACATGAACGCGGCTGTGAGAGTCTCAAAACTACTACTTTATCACCAATGCCATAAACAAACTGCTCTTGCAGCAGAGGAAAGAAATCAAAGGTTATGACAGAAGCCAGCAGTTAGAGCATATTGTTATTATCAGCTTAAGACAGCGTGCAGCATAGTAATGCTCTTCTCCAACACGTATCATTACATACGTGTTGGGTTTTTATTTGAATGTGGGAATGTCACTGGGGCTTTGTATTTGATGTGTAAAGTAGCTGTGTGTTTCCTCCTCTGGGTTTGTTTATGCAGAGAATGTATTTAATTTGGAAGTACTTCACAGCCTAAATCCCAGACAGGTTTTTTGCAGATGGAAGATTAGTGCTTCGATGGATTCTTTGTACCTTTAGGATATTCTAAATTAAGTGAGGAGCAGTTATATTCTTCTCCCAAGAATAGATCAACAGGGCTCAGTATGTTCCTAAGTAGAATTAGTTTAGCTTAAGTATATATTCCACGAGCAAAAAAATACAGTATTTATGGCTAGAACGGAATGTAAGCCCTTGAGTCCAAGAGTGGTCTCTTCAAAATGGGCCACACTAATTCCATGCAACAACAGGCACTGGAATTGGCTTTCTATCCTTATGGCTGCCTAATGTCACTTTGGTAATGTTGTTAATGCTGCTTGTGCCAGGAGGAGGATAGCGGGACAGTCTGTGGTACAGAGGAAACGGGGAAGGTATATGCCATTTCCCTGCACATGTTATGGGGGTATGAGGGCTTGTTGGATTTAACCCCTTACGGACCAGTAGTCCTGGGACGTTTCCACCCCATAAGGACCGATTTGATCCTTGCCGACGCGCTGGTACACGTGACCTGTTGCTTGTATCGTTGCGCCGCTTTGGAGCCTAAAAGAGATCACTCCACTCTTGGAACAGTCAATTTTAGGCCCTATTTTTAGTTATAGCACTCCCGGTGGTGCTCTGTAAGTAAAAAGTACGTGACATACTATGGCCGTCATCGGTCCTTAAGGATATAAGGACCATGACGGTCATAGTACGTCATGTAGTCCTTAAGGGGTTAAAGTCCAACACTGGAGGAGTGTGTCAGTCAGTATGCACTAGAGCAGTGGTTCTCAACCTGTGGGTCGGGACCCCTTTGGGGGTCGAATAATGATTTGCCAGGGGTCGCCTAATACCATCAGATATTTATATTTCAATTCATAACAGTAGCAAAATTACAGAGATGAAGGAGCAACGAAAATAATTTTACTGTTAGGGGTCGCCACAACTTGGGAAATTTTATCAAAGGGTCGCGGCACTAGAAAGGTTGAGAACCACTGCACTAGAGACAGCGATATTGCTGCATTGGGGAACTCATTCATACATTTGCTCTAATGCAAGCATACTAATCTAAGCGGTTAAGGATGTTTCACATCTAAATTACTGGACAGTTAATCTTGAAAACCAAATATTTATGAATCTCTTTGTGAGAGATTGAGCTCTACAATTATCATCATCCTCAACCAGTTCTTGTCTGTTTTCTTCTGTCAGAGTCCAACACAAGAGAGACAGACAAAGGGCTGGAGACCAACCCAGCTTGTAGACTCACATTATTCTTTATTAAGATCAAGTTGCTGTTGCTTTTAGATGCTTTTTCCTGCTATTACTAACTGAAAAGACCACCAACGGGATCTCCTGATATCTGAGGCCTTGTCTTCTACATATATATTTCACAAAATCAGTTTACGGCCCAAGAAAAATAGTGAAATTGTGAAAATGTTATTCAGATATACAGCAGCACATTTAAGTATACATCAGAAATCGATTTGCCTTTCAGCTCAGTTGACAGCTAAGCATTAAAAAATGTAACAGGAAATTGATCAGTTTACTCCATTCTGTTAGTGAGTAGGAAAAGAACACATTGAACATGATGTTTTTCTATATAACTCATCTCCTTAATGGCCTAGTCTCTCTGATATGCAGTGGTGGCCACACAAGCCTTCATGGCTGTCCCAAGTTTTTTTTCTGTTAAGTTTATCCTCTTGTCTTCTGCTATTTGCATGGTCTGATGTCAAATATGTGTGTGTGTGTGTGTGTATATATATATATATATATATATATATATATATATATATATATATACTAGCAATGTGGGACGGCGTTGCCCGTCATGTTATGACCGTTGGGCGCATGTGTGTGAAATGCAGACACACTGATAAACACAGACATATACAACTCACAGGCAGACACATACCATACATCCCAAGTGTCCCTCTTTGAGGGCCAAATCCCTCTGTCCCTCTTTCCCACCCTGTTGTCCCTCTTTTTAGGAGGTCAGACTGTGTGCAAGGCAGCTCCACCTATAGGCGACGTAGGCGCCGGCCTAGGGCACACACGTACTGGGGGCGCGGGCATGCAGCGGAGAAGAGCTGCGCCCGCACACACACCACGCCGGGAACCACAACACAGTCAGGTCTGTGTCGCTACAGCGCTCCCTCATCTGGTCGGATCTTTAGTAATGCAGAGCGCGTTGGGAGTCATGATCTCCCGCCGCGCTCTGCATTACTGAAGAGAAGACTGCGCGGGAGCTACAGGTATGTGATGGGGGGGCAAGTTGGAGCTGAGGGGGCATAATGGAGCTGAGGGGGCAAGTTGAAGCGGATGTGGGGCAAAGTGGAGATGATGGGGGCAAGTTGGAGCTGTTAGGGGAAAGCTGGAGCTGAGGGGGCATAGTGGAGCTGGTGGGGGCAAGTTGGAGCTGATGGGGGCAAAGTGGAGCGGATGAGGGTCTAAGTGGAGCTGAGGGGGGGCAAGTTGGAGCTGAGGGGGGGCAAAGTGGAGCAGATGAGGGGCAAGTTGGAGCGGATGGGGGCATAGTGGAGCTGGTGGGGGCAAGTTGGAGCTGGTGGGGGCAAGTTGGAGCGGATGGGGGGCAAGTTGGAGCGGATGGGGGGCAAAGTGGAGCTGATGGGGGTAAGTTGGAGAGGATGGGGGTCAAATTGGAGCTGATGGGGGCAAAGTGGAGCTGAGGGGCCAAAGTGGAGCTGGTGGGGGCACGTTAGAGCAGATGGGGGGCAAAGTGGAGCTGGTGGGGGCACGTTGGAGCGGATGGGGGGCAAAGTGGAGCTGATGGGGGCAAGTTGGAGTGGATGGGGGGCAAAGTGGAGCTGATGGTGGCAAGTTGGAGCTGATGGTGGCAAAGTGGAGCTGGTGGGCCAAAGTGAAGCTGATAAGGGGCAAGTTGGAGCTGGTAGGGGGCATCTCTTACAGGCATCTCCAGACCAGGGGCAGACTGGCCCAGGGGGCAGAGAGAGGACAATCATGAAAAGAGGTGGGGTATAAGTAGGCAGGGTATAAAGGGGTGGGACACAAGGGGCGGAGCGAAATGGGCGGCAAAATTAGGTTTTGCCTAGGGTGGCAAAAATCCTTGCACCAGCCCTGACTGTGTGGTGTGTTTTACTTTGCTCTCCAGCAATAAAGCAATAAACTTCAGTATATGTGTTTATACATTAGTCTGTGCAAATAAAATACTTTGGTCTTGCACTAAATCATTTATTCAGTTACATAAATAGCCAGTAATAGTTCATGAAATAACCTAAAAATTCTTACTAATGCCCTGCCCACCAGCCACGCCCCAACAATATCACCTAAAACTACAGTGTCCCTCTTTGGCCATGTGAAATGTTGGGAGGTATGCACATACACACAGTGAGCGGCAGAAACATGCAAAAGACACGCACACACACAGACTCACTGGAGATGCACACATATGTAACAGATGTACACACACAGACACACTGGAGATGCACACATGGACACATATATGTAACAGAGATGGACACAAACACACATGCAACATATATGAGCAGAAACACATGCACTCATGAGTTGTGCACCTCTCTGGCAGTCAAAGGGTTAAGATATACAGAGGCATGTGAGAGTTAAATAGCAGTGGGAAGTGTGTTCATACCTGGGAACTTTGACTTGTGGAGTCCCTAGAGGGGACTGATGTGGTGCAGATGTGGAGAGACAAATGGGGCAATCTGGGTTAAAAGGGGGCGGGGCTTAATCGTGAGTAGGGGGCGGGGCTTAACATAAATGTGGAAAAGTGCTAGTAATAGGCTGTGGAAGGAGGAGATGTGGGAGGGAAATGCAAGTTTACAATGTGAGGGGTTTGAACACACTCCCTGAGGGCTAAAACTTGATACACAACCCTGTGGCAGTCAGTGAGTTAAGTGTGAATCTGATGGCTGTCTGTCCTGTGTCTTGCATGCCAAATGATGACAGTGAAGAAATAATTGAGCAATGAGGGCCTACCTTAAACCTTTGAGTGCCATTTTGTTCTTCTGGTGCTGCACTACAGGTCCTGCTGAGGCCACTGGGAGTCAGGGTGAGTGAGTGTGTGTGTGTGTCAGCCATATTTATTTCTGGCTTTGTGTGTGTATGTGGTGCTATGTGTGTGAGTGGGGGCATGTGTGTTTGGTGCTGTGTGAGTGGGGCATTGTGTGTGGTGGTCTGTGTGTGTGAGTGAGTGGGGCATGTGTGTGTGTTTGTGTGGTGCTGTGTGAGTGGGGCATGTGTGTGAGTTTGGTGCTGTATGAGTGAGGCATGTGTGTTTGTCTGTGGTGTAGGAGCAAGTGGCGGCCATATTGTTTTTTTCTGACTTTGATAGTGGTGGGCGGGCTGCATAGTGGGGGCGGGCCAACTCCCTGCATGATTGAATCACCCAATAGGAATAGTAACTCCTGCTTTATGCCTCCCCTGGGTGTGTTTTGGCAGGCACAAAGTCTTCTTTTATATATATAGATATATATATATATATAAATAGTGTGTGTGATTACTATTTCCTTCTCAGACTCAGCTGGGAGCGTTTGTAGTAAATTAATCTGTTGGAAAGATGATAAATAAGAGACATTAAGAAAGTGGAAAGTACTGTATTTTGCAGAGAAACTATCATTAGAATTCTTATCTTGCAAAAATGTCTGTCACCCTTGTTTCACATGGAGAGGCTGTTAAACATAATCACAAGCATTAGAGGAACATTCTCCTTCCACTGGAACACAGCCCAATTCCTTCTATCTGACAGATGAAAATTTTTGAAATGTGAAATAGCAGCGTTTGGAAAACGAATGCCCTTTTCCCCCTGAAAAGAGATATTGGAGACAGCAGGGAGCCTAGAGCATGTAGAATCTGTTCCTCCTCTGTGAGACACTGTTCAATAACAGCAAACCTACTTTACTTGATTTAACTCTTCAAGGACATCAAATGGAGTGCTGCTACAATTTGTTTGCAGACAATTATCCTATATAATAATTTGCTAAAACGTGTGTAACGCCGCCACATGCGCAGTAGACACTGCTGCGCGTGCTGCAGTCATGTGCAGTAGAGACTGACTGCGCCACGGCTGATACAGAGCTGGACGAGAGCTCCACTGCGCGTGACTGCCCTGCGACTGGGTGGCAGTGGCACGTGTAACGGGCTGTATAACTAGTTTTTATATAAATCACACTTGCTTTTCTTGTCTGATAACATAGGCAGTGAAGAGAGGTAGCACACCAGGGCCAATCACACATCAACCGTATTACCTATTCAGTGCCAATATTTCTGATAATCCAAAGATGTGCAGCCTGCATCTCCAGCTGTCTTTAACTACAGGTCCCATTATCTGAAGAGGATAATGGGAGTTGTAGTTCATCAACAACAACAGGCATCCTAGAAGTCTGAGCAGGTGCAAAACGAGGTAGTGATTTGGTTTATTAGCCTCCCTAAAGGAAATAGTGCTACTTGCCCTCTATTGAAACATAATTGATGAGGCTGAAAAAAGACATGCGTCCATCTAGTTCAGCCCATGCAATATCATCCTTGTTAATCCAGAGGAAGGCAAAAAAAAAAACACTAAAACATTGAAGCCATTTCCAATCAAGCCCCAAGCCTCTAAACGGCAGTCAGATAGTTCCCTGGATCAATAACTTATCTGCTTTGAAGCCCACTGTCATCATTTTAGATATTGTTCTGTGCTAGATAGGTATCCATTACTTTTTGAAAGCAGTTACTGTATCTGCAAGCACAGCATCCCGAAGCAAAGCATTCCATAGCTTTACCACGCCTACTGTAAACGTTCCTGCCTTTGTTTTCATATCTGATTGAATTATAAGCAAAAAAATAATAAATACAGTAATTCTTTCAAAAGCCTGCAATTCCATGCAAATACTATAAATGATTAATTAAAATTGTAATTGGGTCCCTTGTACAGCTGTATGAAAATTATTTGAAAGGGTGTATATGTCTCATGGAAACTGATAATCAATAATGTACAGTACTAAAACTGAGACTGATCAACAGTGTGAGGTATCACATTTCATACTAATTGTATTCACTGGTGTCTTGTCAGTTTAAGTCTGTGTGTGTGGCACAGTAACTCCATTTGCCTCTTTGTGTATTCTGTTACCATTTTAAGTAATTTCCACATGTTTTGTAACAGTATTGCATTGTATTTGATTGCTGTTCAGCAGAATCTTACCTTAACATGGACAGAGATAGCAACACTTTGAAGAGCAGCATGGATGTTACTTCAATTTTCTGGATTTGGTATCTCTTTGCAAGAAAGAATAAACATCACTGAGGATTTTTTTTCCCTACAGTTTGGAGATGCTTTTACAATACAAAGTGTTGCACTGTATAAGGTATAACATATAAGCACTAAATTAGTGGTAGATGCAGACAATTGATTTCCAGCTGAATATACATATCCTACTGCCTTCAAAAATATTTGGTTTATGCAGAATAGACCATTACATAGTGAAAAAACATTGGTTATTAATCCTTTGAGTGCCAAAGGGGTGTCTAGTGTATTGCTGCAAAATGGCAGTCATGAGCTGCTGATATTCATCTGGCTTGTAAATCTGTACAATATAGTGATAGTGTCTGTACTTACCTTCGTGAGCTGAGTCCCAACAACATCTTCTGTTGATAAAATGGTTCCTAACAGAATGCCATATTTAGCAAGTAGATAAAGGCACGGAGCAGTTGGCACAGGCATTACTTTCCTGTAATGCGATCCACTTTGCTTTAAGTGTTTTATATCAAGTACTCAGTTTGTCTTGTTTATAATCAAGTTTATCGCATTATATTGCAGTGAGCATAATGTTGGCTCAGCTGATTTAGTTTTGCAAGGAAACCTCATGCTTATTAGTCGTGAAGTGTTGTCTGAGAATTGCTTTGTCTGGTTGTACATCTCAAGAAAAAATATATGTGAGGACTGCAAACCCTTAACCCTCTCACTAGCTGTACTGAATGTTTCAAGAAAAGCACTATCTCAATCTGCATGATGAATAAAGAGTAGAATTGGAAGAGCCACAGGATTTTGTTGAAATGCTGCTTATCAAAGAACTGGAAATAGACCCACTTTGGTGAGGTGGTATATAGGGAAACTGCCAAAAACTTGATGAATGAAGTCACTTGCAGAGTTGTGAGGCAGTCTGCAGCCAAAATAATTGGGGCAAATATATGAGGCAGATATCAAGTGACAGGATGTCCACCTAGCAAGCTGAAGTCAAGGAGGACTGAGCTCAAAAGCAATATTAAAGCGGAACTACCATGTCACAAAATGTTTGGCTTAACTAGGTCTCCTTCTGGCGACTAGCTACTTAGTAGCGCTTGTCGCCAAAATTATTACCTGATTTAATAGATTTATGCTTTATTCCCCAGCAGTCAGTAGCACGGAACGTGGACATCTTTCCAGAATGACATCCACGCGCCTGCACTGTCAGTCCCAGCCAGGTCTAGGAGGCATTGCTAGGAGCCATTTGGCTCCAGCTAGGACTGACAGTGCAGGCGCACGGACGTCATTCTGGCAAGATGTCCACGTTCCGTGCTACTGACAGCTGGGGAATAAAGCATAATCTATTAAATCAGGTAATAATTCTGGCGACTAACGCTACTAAGCAGCTAGTCGCCAGAAGGAGACTTGGTTAAGCTAAACATTTTGTGACATGGTAGTTCCGCTATAAAGTAATAAGACCAGAGGTCATACCCAGGAAAGAGATCACACCCAAGGTTCAAGACTCCTTTCTTGGAAAATAAATAGGTGCAAATGGAATCGTATTTATGGTCCAGATGTATCTCTAACCAATTTCCTTTTTGTAAGGGCCTGAAGACATCTTTGTTTTGGGCAAAAGTGTTCTGTTAGTTATAAATATCTTATTTTAGGTGTCTGCACTATGCCAAATTCTGAAAAAATGCCCTTCTCTGTTTTGTGGCTAGTGATTTCATTAATGACATTTGCTAAAATGTCTGCAAATTCAGAGGGAAAAATCAATAACTGGAGCATAGCAGATGAAGGATCATTTAATGGCTATAAGTATATGGAAAATTAGAAGAAGATGGGGACCAAATGAAGAAAGGAGCACCTTTGTTAAGTGCTGAAAAAATCAGGAGTTGCAGCAGGACTGGCTTCCACTTGATCCTCCACAATCATCGGATGATGAGGAGGAATAGGTAAAATTTCCTACTTGTTACACCTATCAGGAGGAGCAAGATTACTGGTCTCCACTACAACCTCAATAAGAATGGGATGATAAGTAGTTAGGGGTGGATTTTCATTCTGGTTACAGCCATCAGAAGGTGATATATGACTGTACATTGGACTCTCCACAACCATCGGACAATGAGTTGGTAATGAGTGATTTTCCATATTACTGCATCTACCTGGAGGAGTTACAGAACTGGCCGCTGTACCTTGTATGGCTACCTCCACCATCATTGTACAATGAAGAGGTGGATTTTGCTCCTTATTACATCTATCAGGAGGAACAACAGGACTGACTTCCATTAGAACATTCACAAGCATTGGACAGTCAGGAGGAAGAGAAGGGTGAAGTTCTGTACTCGGGATTGTGATACAACAAATGATGAGAAGGACTCATGTGAGCAGCACATTGTTTATGTCTGGAGGAGAAAAACATCAGATGATGAGGAAGATGCTATGAAAGCAGAAGTGGAAGAGGAAGAAAAGAAGCTAAATAAAAAGGAAACTCTTGGTTATTTTTGAGCCTTTTCAGCTGCTGCTGTGGAAAATATAGAATCCGTGGCTACAGAACATTCAAGTGTTTTTAGAAATAAACAAAATAAATTACAGTTGGTTCCAGACATGTAGCTTTTCCATAGGGAAGGGACTGGCAACCTGGGGCCCTCCAAATGTTGTAGACTGCAATTGTCATCACTACTGGGAAGCTGTCAGTCTACAACATGTGCCTCAGGTTGCCTAGTGTGCCAAATGATATGCCATGTGGGAGATAGTCAACCCGCCTTTGTGACATATGGATGTGCAGTGCTTTGCACAGCCACACTGTGCACATCCCTCTGACAAGGGGTTCAGGTGCCTATTTTTTTACATGCCTGCACATGGATTTCAAAGAGGGAGGCCTGGCCCATCCCTATTATCGCTCCAGCCCACTATTCTAGCCAATCCCCTTTTGTGAGTGTTATACTTGGCGATAATGTTGTGAAGTAAGACAAGTGTGAATCAGTAATTTAATGCTGTTTAACATAGTGATTTCCCTATCAGTGTGCTTTTTCTCATGTAACACCTACCTGAGTGGTGATATGGCAATATGGTTATTTACTTAGAATTATTTTTAACATTCAGCCTTTTTATTTTTGAGACACCACCAAGCATACAACTGAAAATGAGATAGACTAGTTATACCACTTGATACCAATTGAAATTGAGATACACTAGTGATACCACAGAGCTTAGGGAACTTTGCCTTTTAGATTTCCCAGAGGGGGCTCATGTAGTGCCACTCACCCCTACTATGCAAGTTTCTCTTAAATGTTAGGTTATATGGCGATTATGATGAGTACTGTATTACTTTCTTTTTTAAAAAAGCTATTTAGCCAAAATGTAATTATTAAATACTGCCCTGCACCCTACTTCCGGACAGACTGCAGTTACCAGCTCTGTACCACAGTCTGTCACTCTGCCTCTGCTCCCCTCCCTCTATTCAGCCTCCTCAGATGACAGAATCTTTCTGCTTATAAGCTGGAGTGGTCTCATTGGCTAGAGAGCGCTCCAGCTTACAGGCAGAAAGCCTCCGTCATTGGAGGAGGCTGGATCGAGGGAGCGGAGCAGAGGCAGACTGAGTTACAGAGCTGGTAACCGTAGTCTGGAAGTAGAGTGCAGGGCAATATTTGTTGAATTTCGGCCAAATAGCTTTTTAAAACAAGAAAGTAATACAGTATTCATCATAATCGCTATATAACCTAATATTTAAGAGAAACATGTATAGGGGTGAGAGATCCCCTTTAATGATGCAATTTGTGTCACAAAGGGGTAGGGCTAAATGGACTGTGATATCAAGTGGGCAAGAGGTGGGTAGGAAGTGAGAGGAACAGGGTGGGAAGGAGGAGAAGTGGGCCCAACCTCCGCAAGTCTTCATTATTCTCCACCCGTGTTGCATACCTCATATGTTGGCCCTGGCAGTCGACCCCCAAGTATAACCAAGTGCTGGTGTTCCGTATGTGTAGACCTCCTGTTTATAGTGACCAGTTTTCCTCTCTGCCATTCAGGTACACTGTCATGATGAGAGCCACAGAGTACTTCTCCTTGGCTCTTGTTCTGGTGCATGGGCAGTCATGTGGCATCATGTGACCCACTCTCTGATGTCACTGGAAGTCATTGTGCAAGCTGAATGTTCACCGTTGTGCCACAAGAATCCTGTACTATAGATCAGTGATTGGAAAAGTGAGACTCTCCAGCTGTTGCCAGACTACAACTACTGGCAGGGGATATGACAGTTGTAGTCCCTTCAGCAGCTGGAGGGCCTCACTTTGCTCACCACTGCTCTATAATTATACATACTGTTTTAGACTGTATACAGTGTCAGGACGGATACACATCTTGTCATAAGCTGCATACTACACAGAAGGCAATATGTACAAAGTCAAAGTGCAGAACTCTGGGGCAAACTAGTGACACCATAGGAAACAAATGCAAAGTCCCATTCATTTAAATGTGACACTTACTCCTTGATTACTGGGAAGGTTTCTAGTGTATTTGCAGGACCGGATCTCCTAAAATGCAGTGCAGGCAGAACTGCCTAAAACTCCAAACTTTGAGGGGTGCTTCAGCTTTTCTGGCCACACCCACATTCTGAAAAGTGGATATGGCCAGAGCAATCTCATTGCCCCTGTACAGCGTATTATTTAACCCCTCGGATGTTAGGGACATCTCCAATGCATGGAGGAGCAATGTGTTGGAGATCGCTCTAACAACCAAAGGGTTAAAGCTTTTTTTCATTCTTGCTTTTTGAAAAGCCAAGGGTTTTTCAAGTGTGAGGGAACAATAATTGGGACTGGGGCGGGGTCATGTGAGAAGCGGGATTGTGGCTCTGGCAGAGCTAAGGCATCCTGGAGTGCCTTGCCTAGGGGTGCCTGGGATGGAAATCCTTCCCTGTGCATTTGTATATAATTCATGGGTTAAATAGCCCTGTTTAAATCAGGAAAACTTTTACTTGTTCCCTATACAGCAGCTAGTTTCCCCAGAATTGCTTCACTTTTGTCTTTTGTGATGGCGTAAATAGCTTTGTTCCTGGATATAAGTGTGTGTGCAAAGTGGTACAGTTCTGTGGCAAAGCAACCGTAGAACCTCTGTTTTAACCCTGTGAATGCTAGAGGTGTCTCATACTCAATGCAGAACATTGCAATGACATCCCTAGTATTCAAGGGATTCAATGGGATTTTAAACCCTTTGAGTGCTGTCGTGGTGTTAAGTGCATTGCTTCACAATGCATTGGACACCCAAATGACATTCACATGGTTAGCCCCTTGAATACTTTGCTAGGCATTGGCATGCATTGGAGCAGGGCTGCCTCTGGGTACTTTGTTTATTTGAACAGTGAGAAACAGAATAACAACAAAAAAATCCAGAAAAACGCATTTCAAAAAAGTTATACATTGATTTGCATTTTACTGAGTGAAATAAGTATTTGACCCCCTATCAATCAGCAAGATTTCTGGCTCCCAGGTGTCTTTTATACAGGTAACAAGCTGAGATTAGGCACACTGTCTTAAAGGGAGTGCTTCTAATCTCAGCTTGTTACCTGTATAAAAGACACCTGTCCACAGAAGCAATCAATCAGATTCCAAACTCTCCACCATAGCCAAGACCGAAGACCTGTCCAAGGATGTCAGGGACAAGATTATAGACCTGCATAAGGCTGGAATGGGCTACAAGACCATCGCCAAGCAGCTTGGTGAGAAGGTGACAACAGTTGGTGCGATTATTCGCAAATGGAAGAAACACAAAATAACTGTCAGTCTCCCTTGGTCTGGGGCTCCATGCAAGATCTCACCTCGTGGAGTTTCAATGATCATGAGAACGGTAAGGAATCAGCCTAGAACTACATGAGAGGATCTTGTCAATGATATCAAGGCAGCTGGGACCATAGTCACCAAGAAAACAATTGGTAACACACTATGTCGTGAAGGACTGAAATCCTGCAGTGCCTGCAATGTCCCCCTGCTCAAGAAAGCACATGTACAGGCCCTTCTGAAGTTTGCCAGTGAACATCTGAATGATTCAGAGGAGAACTGGGTGAAAGTGTTGTGGTCAGATGAGACCAAAATTGATCTCTTTGGCATCAACTCAACTCACCGTGTTTGGAGGAAGAGGAATGCTGCCTATGACCCCAAGAACACCATCCCCACTGTCAAACATGGAGGTGGAAACATTATGCTTTGGGGGTGTTTTTCTGCTAAGGGGAAAGGACAACTACACCGCATCAAAGGGACGATGGACGGGGCCATGTACCTTCAAATCTTGGATGAGAACCTCCTTCCCTCAGCCAGGGCAATGAAAATGGGTCGTGGATGGGTATTCCAGCATGACAATGACCCAAAACACATGGCCGAGGCAACAAAGGAGTGGCTCAAGAAGAAGCACATTAAGGTCCTGGAGTGGCCTAGCCGGTCTCCAGACCTTAATCCCATAGAAAATCTGTGGAGGGAGCAGAAGGTTCGAATTGCCAAACTTCAGCCTTTAAACCTTAATGACTTGGAGAGGATCTGCAAAGAGGAGTGGGACAAAATCCCTCCTGAGATGTGTGCAAACCTGGTGGCCAACTACAAAAAATGTCTGACCTCTGTGATTGCCAACAAGGGTTTTGCAACCAAGTACTAAGTCATGTTTTGCAAAGGGGTCAAATACTTATTTCACTCAGTAAAATGCAACTCAATTTATAACTTTTTGAAATGCATTTTTCTGGATTTTTTTGTTATTCTGTCTCTCACCGTTCAAATAAACCTACCATTAAAATTATAGACTGATCATTTCTTTGTCAGTGGGCAAACATACAAAATCAGCAGGGGATCAAATAATTTTTCCCTAATTGTATTTCCTTTGCTAACATGGGTCCTCCTCCACCTAAGTACAAATACATGATTTGTACTGATAAGTGTGGACTGAAAGGAGAGGGTTCTTCTGAGGGAGTTATGGTAATGCTGAAGGATTAGGAGGCTGAGTGTGTTCGTGTATATAAAATGTCACGAGAATAAGAAAATATTGTCTGGAGAAGAATGCAGAATCAGTGATGGGGAAAATATAGAGAGGAAAGGTAAGAGGAGAAATAAGACATGAGGGGCAATGAAGAATGCTTAAAAGGAGGTAAGAAGGTCGAGACTGCTACAGTGGAAGAGAGAAAGAAAGGTGTGAGGCAGATTTGAAGACTGACTGAGAATGCAGAGTGCAGGTTTCAAAACAGATGTGTATTAGTTGATAGGATACAGAAGGAAAAAGAAAAAAAAACAGGTACGTAGGTATAATATGATAGAAACAGGCAAGGCGAGTGGACAGTAGGGAGAAATGGAAAGTTGGTAGAAGGGAGATTTATACTAGGTTGCTGTGAGAAGTTAAACATATGTTAGGGCATTTCTCTCCAGTACTGGAAAAGATGCTTAATTCTGCCAACAGCTGTAAGTGAGACTTCAAGCAGACCCTGGCCCTGTCAGTAGGGAGACCTCTGCAGAGCCCTCTGGCATTTCTCCATATGAATCAGTTCTCTGCTCAGGGTTGTAAACATCTGATCCACTTCGGTGCTTGACATTCTTATATTTACGGCCAAGGCCTGATTTACCAATAGGCAGACTAGTCACTTACCTAGGGCTCAAGATTTTTAGGGGTGCCTGGCAGTGGCCTGTCATGCTCCCACCAGCCTGCCCACTATTCCACCCACTGGCTCGGTCTCCAAACTTGCCACAGTACCGCCTCAAAAGTTCACAACCCTGTAATGTGTTCATTAAATGATCTATCTTGTCCCATACATTACATCTTAGACTAGACCCGCCTTTTCCAAACCCACTGTGCCTCCTAACTTCCTGGCATCATGTCACATGTGTGCAAGCGGGAAGCTCATGTAATGACTGCTATGACAGCCAGATAATAAATGTCTCTGTAAGTGAAAGCTAGAAAGCGCTGCTAGCCAATGATGCTGGCAGGCATAGATACCCAACTGAGAATATATAACAGATAACACAAGAAAAGGCAGTACATTTAGAGGATACCCAATGGATAACTAAGGAGACCCTCAACAGACGAGAAGCTATGGAGTGGAGTATAGAGAGTATAGCTAGTTGGCATGGACTACTCCTTCAACAGTTGTGCTGCAGCCGAGGCCATAGTAAAGGCGCTAGTCACAAGACTAGTTTAGTGCCAGCCGGTGGAACCGGGCCCACACTCCGGATAACTGTGTAGGTATAAGTTATACCTACTGGATGTGTTATAAACAAGGTTAAAACAACAGCAACAGGGTGCCTTTCTTGAATAAAGAGATAAAGTCAAATCAGTGCTGTACAGGATCTGTAGAGGGACTGAAGGTCAAGGAATCAAACACCAACTGAGCAGACACTGATAGTAGAACTTTGACTGCACTGGAGGCAAATAGACTGATTGTCATTGGAGTCGAACACCAACTGAGTGGGAACAGGAAACAGACTGTTAGTTTGAAAAGTCAACTGATGGTCGAAGGAGTCAATACCGACTTAGCAGGAATAACGATTCAAATGATAGTCAAAGGAATCGAACATCAGCTGAGCTGGAATGGTGAACAGACTGATGGTTTGAAGAGTCTGAGCAGGAACAATGAATATGGATGGTCGGACTAGCAGGGTCGGCAGCTGAGAAGCAGGAGAGGTTCAAAATTGACAGGCTGGAGGATAGTCAGATAGGAGGGCCTGGGTCGACAGTGGGTAATCACAGTAGATGCAGAGAATTGGCAGGCTGAAGGATATTCGGAAGAAGGGCTTGGGTTGGCAACAAGGAATCACAACAGAGGATAGGAACACGGGAATCAAGGACTGAGACTGAACTCAGACTCACTGGAAAGCTAAGATTGTGCACCAGTACTGAGAAGCTGGCACTTAGGAATCCTGCAAGCCCTAAGAAACAGCATAAATCCAGACATGGAGTGGGCATTGAAACACCGGAAAGCAAAGACAAAGTGTGATACTGCATCAGATGTAATGTGAAGTGAAGAGCCATTAGCAACAGCTGCCAGGCCTACTTTACAAGATAGTGGTGGCAGGGCCGTGTTATAGCAGTCTAATTACATTGTCCAGCTTGTGACTTAGATAAATCAAAACAGGAAAAAAAAAAGTGGTGACTAAGAGTTGAAAAGCTCTTTAGTTTATGCCTACAGCCATAAAACCATTCAGCTCTGTTTCTCTATTCTTTTATTTGTTATTATTAATCTTTATTTTATTTATTTGTTTGTGGTGTCAAAGGAGAATTCATACCTCCCAAGTGTCCCTCTTTAGGAGCGACAGTCCCTCTTTTAGACCCAAATCCCTCAGTCCCTCTTTCCCACCTTGATATCCCTCTTTTTAGGAGATCAGACTGTGTGGTGTGTATATATGTGTATCACACTGCTCTACAGCAATAAAACTGACATTATTGTTTCTTTAAACGTCAGTATATGTGTTTATAAAGTAGTCTGTGTAAATAAAATACTTTGGTCTTGTTATAAGTCATTTATTAGGTTATACAAGCGGTGTCAATAGGTCATGAAATAGCCTAAAAATTCTTGGTAGTGCCCTGCCTACCAGCCACGCCCCAGGCAACACCCCCTAAAACACAAGTGCCCCTCTTTGGCAATTTGAAATGTTGGGAGGTATGAGAATTGTATGAAAAATACTGCAGTGAATGCAAGCACACTGCATTCATTGCATTTAAAACTGATTGGAAGGAAAGGAGCACCAAAAACTTAATTTTGCATAATTTTCTAACATTCTTATCATAATGAGACATAGCCTTGAATAGGTAACTAAGTGTATTAGAGACCCAGACAGATCACAAAAGAGCAGGTACTTTTTCAGATGTGGTGAGAAATGAAGGACTGCAACACTGTAGTCCCTGAGGAAGCCACCAATGGCAAAATGCAAAGGGCAATTTAGAGGTTAAATTTGATACCACACCGCTCTTTTTTTCTCACTACATTGGAAAAAGTGCCTTTTTATTTTATCTTGAAACAAGGGAATCAAATATTTACTTAAAATCTAAATTGTCTAATCAAGCTGTTACCCCAAGCCAGCTTCTACTTGGATATATGTTCCCTGGTTTCCTCATGGAGCTAAGAACAGTGCACATGCATTGATTTAACAAACTACTTAACTTACATGTTATATTTAAAAAAAAAAAAACAAAACAACACATTTTCTATCTGAGTCTCTGATAAAGTTAATTACCTATTGAAGGCTTTGTCGCATTATAATAAGAGCTTTAGAAAATTATACACAATGAGCGTTTTTGGTGGAACACCATACTAATGACTTTTAAATGCAGTGATTGTAGTGGGCATAGGTTAAGTTTTCAAATGAACTAATAAAAGTTGCATTTTAACAGCCTACATATGTAGCAAGTGTCACTTATGGTTTCTGTATGTGTATACATCATTACTGTGTATAACATTTTCATCCACTTCTGGAAAATTACTACTTTACTGTGAAGAATAAATATAAAAATGGGTTACACCACAAAAGGGTGTGGTTAAATGAGGGTTGTGGTTATGGGTGGGGCCAAGGTGGGGGTAAGGACACCAGAGGATGCTGTTCAAAGGGGCACATGAGATGTAAATCTAGGCCTGGTCAAGCTAATGGTCCCCTTACTGTAGAGGGTTGCAAGAAGATTGAACAGAGTTCAGAAGTCGCATATCAAAGTGGACCTGTCACTTCAATTTTCTTTTGTATCTGAAAAATCCATTTATAACTGTCTACCTATCATGATATCCAAAGGTCCAGCCGATGCATTGTTTAGGAGATATGCACACTTTTATTTCTGGAAAAACTGAAAGCTTTTCAATGCACCACAGAAAAACATATGAAACCTCACTAAAAGGCTTCATTAGCATATGAAACCTACTGAAAAGATGAATTAGCCTACATTAGCATTCTGTACTAAACCCAGATAGCTCTCCATTCAGAAATAAAAGTATGAATAACTCTTAAATTGTATATCTGCTGGTCTTTTGGATATAGAGACATGGGCAGATTTAAAGGGGAACTATCACCCCCAAAACAAGTTTGGCTAAAAAGTTACTAAATAAAGCGACTAGCTTGAATACTAAAATAATTTAGATTTGTAGTTTGGCCAAAATTAAATGTTTAAAAATGATTTGTGCCCTTACTTCCTCTGCTCCCCTCCCACGTAGCATCTCAGTCCAGCCTCCTCCAATGATGGAGGATTTCTGCTTGTAAGCTGGAGCTCTCTCTGGCAATGGATCCAGCCTCCTACGATGATGGAGGATTTCTCCTTGTAAGCTGGAGCTCTCTCTGGCCAGAGGATCCATCCTTCTCCAATGACAGAGGACTTCTCCTTGTAAGCTGGGGCGCTCTCTGTCCAATGAAAGCACTCAAGCTTACAGGGAGAAATTGAGACGCTATGTGAGAGGGGAGCAGAGGAAGAGTGAAAGACTGTGGTGCAGCGATGTACCCGCAGTCTGTCCGGAAGAAAGGGCACAGATCATTTTTAAACATTTAATTCTGGCCAAACCACAAACCTAAAACTTTTCTTACACAAATATTCAAGCTAGTTGCTTTATTTAGTAACTTATTAGCCAAACTTGTATAGGAGTGATAGTTCCACTAGAATTAATTTTTCAAATGTATTAACTTCGATCAAGGTGGCAAGCTCACTTTTTAATCTGATGCTGATGTTAAAATGGAAAATTCTGCAGCATCAAAAAGAGCATACTTGGTGTGTTCCAAAACTGGTCTTCTTCACAATCTTCCCACTCTTATACTGCCAAAGACAGGACAAGTGAGTAGTTGTTGATTTTGGTTGGATGCTAGATATCAAAAGCTAATACTATCAATATATTTAAAACACAGGATGTATGTTTGTAAGACTATGTACACAGACTCTCAGATGTGAAGTAGCTATTATACTATATTTATAAAGCAGAGCAGATTTGAATCTAAACGCAAATCAGTTAGTAAAGCCAAATTTTCACGTACCATAAAAATAACTGTAGAACAGTAGTACTTTTTGTTGAAAGAACAATCCTTGGAGAAATATGAAGAATGCAGTCGGTAATGTTGTGATAAACATATAAAAACTTGAGCTATTCCTGCTGTATTTAATGGGTTCCTTTTTTGAAGACCTTTCCACAGCCCTCTCTTCTTTTCAGAGCTGGTAAATAAAGGGCAATACATAGAGGACTCTACAAGTGGAGGGAAGATCTTTCTCCAAAAGACCAGTTTAATGGAAAATGAGGTAGAGATGTTTATTTGTTTTATTATAATTATATTAATACCTTTTTCATCCCTTGAGGACCAGAGGGGTGTGCAATGCATTACTTTGCCATGAGTTGCGCACCCGCTAGTCCTCAAGCCTTTAAGAATTATTTGAAGAGTGTTGGCTTGATCACATGGTTGACTTGATCCCACCTACATAATCTGTGCAGATTGTTTCAGTGGATAGTTTGGCTTTTTCCTCTATGAGAAAACAGGAAACAAAACCAGGAATGAGGATGAGGACTGAAATAAAATAAAAGAGCACGGTAATTACTCACACTACATCAGTCATGTGAGAGACCATTTCTTCTACCTTTTTCCTAATGTATCATGCAGAGTTGATGCTATGGCTGTCTGAGATGGCACTTCCTGTAACATCCATCATTGTATCAGGGAACATTCTGGCATAAGACTTGATTTTAAAATCACATGTCAAGGAGATACTTTCACATAGTGTTAGGATGCCCTTCAGTAATTAAACATATGGCGACTAGCTTCATAATACGTGTATTGCCTCTCAAAAGTGCCAGATTCTAAAGAAATCCTTAATCTTCGGAGACTGGAATCCAGGCATCAGCGCAGACATCTTGTCTGTACGCCTGTGCTGTCAGTCCTGGTCTCCTCTAAGAAGTATTGCAGTGTGCCACAAGGTAACCGGAAGGGACTGATGGCGCAGGCGCGCAGACGGCACTAACCTGGCCAGGAGTCCCCGAAGATTAAGGATTTCTTAGAATCTGGCTTTTCTGAGAGGTAATACACGTATTATGAAGCTAGTCGCCTTATGTTTAATTATTGAAGGACGATTTGATGCTTTGTGAAAGTTCCGCTTTAATAACACATATTTTATTTGGAAATTATGTTGATGAATACTGCACAACAAGAAATGAATAGGTATATCTTAAAGATTACATGTCAGCACTAGTGCATCATAAAATTGTATCAAGCTTCCGCCTGGCTATCAAAATGCTCCATCTTTGTTCTTTCCTTTAAAGTGATATAAAAACTTAGAGGGTTTAGTTTAGTAGTTTAGAGAGGTATATTATTCAAGAGTTATTGCAGCTCAAACTTGAATTTATTTTGCTCAGTATCTCAAAGGCCTGAAACGTTAAAGTGGCTGTCTTGCTACACCATTGATAACTCTAATTAGTTGACCATCAACTTCCATAAAATGGTGTAGCAACAGCGCCACTGTACAATTACAGGCCATTAGGATACTGCACCTACAAAATTTGAGTTTGAGCTGCAATAGCATTTGAATAAACACCTTTTAGCAGTGGAAGTACTCTTGTTTTACTCAGGAGGATAAACCCTACAAAATATATTTTGTTACATACTAAGTTTTACTATATCTTTAACAATAGCACCTGAAATTAAAAATAATATTTAATTTTAGAACTCTATTAATATATAATCCTAATATAGTGGCTCTAGAGTACTTACTTTTATTTGTGCAAGCTTATATTCAGTGTGGAAGTCTGGTCCTCAAGGGCTGTAAGTAGGCCAGTATTTAAATATATCTCTTCTTGAGCACAGTTGGATCAGTTAGAATGAATGGACCTCAGATTAACAGACCTTTTTGATCCCTTAAAGTTCTTTTGGTTTGCTCCAGAATTGCAACACGTTTTGCATTCGGTGGCACTCAAATGGTTAACCACTTCAGACCAGACTAGTGCAATATATTATATACCTCACTGGTCCTCAGGGGGTTAACAACTAAAATAGTCATGATGAAATGGAGAGGGTGAGCAGCTGTGCAATATTGTTCTAGGCTACTAGATTTCCATGAACAGTTTGTGGTGTAGCATTGTTTATTTGTGTCCCGGGGTTCTGATGTGCTTCCTAATGTTGAATGCAAAACGGAGCCCAAATACCATGCAAGGAGATAAAGCAAATGATTCACAGTGATCCCAAGAAATTCCATTTTTACTCTGGGTAATCCGGCTGTGGAATTTGTTTCGAAAGAACGTAGGAACTGCAAAAAAAAAAGTAATTTAAAATGAAATTGGATTTTCTTTCCTTGAGGAAATCTAAACGCATGTTTATTCCATTCTGTTATTTATTTTAACCCTTCTCCCTCTGAAGACAATACGACTCAGAATCCCAACTTGCTCTGAAAAGAAAAAAATATCTTATTCCAAGAAACAGCAGGCTCTATAAATAAGACAGGGTGGTGCAATTATGTGGCAAACCAGCTTTGATTTAAATGGGGGAGGTGTCCAGCAGATTTTGCTACAATATGTATGATAGCAACGCATTGCAAAGCAATGCGTTGCATACCCTTCTGGCACTCAAAGGGTTCATGGGTTTACCTCTTTGAACTTTTGAGAGGTCTCCATTGCAAGCAATGGTTTGGAGACCTCTCTAGTATTCAAGAGGTTAACCCCCTCCCCATTTAAATCAGTGTGGATACGGGGAATCTTTATTTGTGTAGTTGGTCTGCCCCAAAATTGTTCCAGATACCCTTTATACAGGCCCAGTAAATGTCATGTTCAAATACAACTTTTATTCTATATAACAATTCGCTAGGATGTTTGTCAGAAGCCATCATGTGCAGTAGAGACTGCCTGAACGCACAGAATTCTGGGAGCACAGAACTCTGGAATGTTGGGAGCACAGAATGCTGGGAGTTCTGTGCTGGGAGCATTCTGTGATTTCGGGCAGTCTCTACAGTGCATGACTGCATCGATGGCAGAACGCAGAGCAGGACTGGCCTCTTAACCCTTTGAATGCCAGAGGGGTATGCAACGCATTGCAAATGCAAAGCAATGCGTTGCTTACCCCTCTGGCACTCAAAGGGCTAACATCACCCGGACCTTGGCCCATGTGCATGGGCTTTTACACTAGTTAGTATTATAATTAAAGAGGAACTATCACCCCAAATAAAGTCTCCCCCATTAATTACCCATATAGCGATAAGCTTACCAAGTCATATTATTCGGCATAATTACAGCATTAGTCAGAAATCCTACTTCTGCCGAGACTGATGGCCAGGCAACAGTGCAGACATCTTTGCTTATAGACATCAGCACACCTGCGCTGTCAGTCCGGTCTCCTCTAGGAGGCGCTGCATGGTACTTAAGGTACCAGAAGGGCACAGGTATGCAGATGCCTCTAAAGGAAGAAGCCTGGCCGTCAGTCTCAGCAGAAGCAGGATTTCTGACCAAAGTGTTAATTATACTGAATAATATGACCAGGGCTCAAAATTTCCACTCGCCACTAGCCAATGGCGAGTGAATATTCAGCCCTGGCGAGTAGAAATTCAGCTTTGGTGGGTATGTTATGGCTTGCAGTGGTGATTAACTTTTCAGGTCTGGCTAGTAGCTGTCACACTTCCGATTGGCCGGCGCCCCTTTTTAGTGTTGCTAGCCTTCAGTAGCATTGCCCGATTATTCAGGTCTAGCTTACCTGCGGGCTGTGGTTCCGGTCTCCAGCGGGCTGTCCTTGATTTTGCCTCACTTCTGTTTCCTGTTCCGGTCCTGTGTCTCCCGCTGGTCCCTGGGCAATCCTCCTTCCTCTGGCGTCCGCCTGTGGTCTCTCCCTTCGGGACTCGAGTAGGGTTCTTAGCCTCGGCATCCAGTTCTTCTTCCTTGCTGAGCCTCTCTAGCGGTTTAGTCCTGCTGTGTTCCGCTTCCTGCTGCAGCCGAGTCCTGCTGTCCCAGTCATTCTGTAGAGGTCCTGCCCGCAGTTAGCGCTACCTTTAGCGGAGTTCCTTTGTGAGCCCCGTATTTTCAGTATTTATTTGGAGGAGATTTCCTCTGCTTCCGTGGCTCAGGACCTGGGGGTAGGCTTCCGCTGTCCTTCTGGTTGCTTCTCCCAAGGGTCAGTTGTCCCCCAGCCACCTTCCCATTTTGGGCCTGGGAGGTAGTGCTGGGTTGTTTGTGGCAGTGTTCTGCCACCAGGGGAGTTGGTACTCCTTCTTCCCTTCCGCTGGTGGGGGTTTCAGGGGGGATCCTTAGTAGGTGGGTCAGCTCATCATTCCAGGCTCCCTGCTGCTGGTGAACCCTCTCCTGGATCCTATTCTGGTAAGGGTTTGGGGGTGCTCCTCTCTCCTGATCTCTGGTGCCCATGGGGGTACAGTGGTTCGCAGGCTCCCTGCTCTGATTTGGGGGTTTTACCCCTTCTTTGGATGTGGGACTCACTGGGGTCACTGTTCACTCTCTATCTCTTATCTTTTCCTTGCTAGGGGTTTCCTGGGGTTGTCACTTCTCTGTGACTATCTCTATGTACCTCTATCACCATCAAGGTGTGCCGTTGGGCTATCCTACGACATTCCACCTTCCCATCTACGGAACCAGCCTGTCAGTGGTTGGAGTCCGTTGGGTATAGGCACATCTCTTTTCTATCCTGCCCCTGCAGCTTCTGTGTTCAGTCCTGCATCTAGGGGTCCTTTGTCTGGTTCTTCCTCAGTCTGCCAATATCTCATCCTGGTCTGGGCCCTGGCTCAACTGGGGTCGGACATCTGGGTTCGCGGCCAGCAACTTTATCCGGCTTCGGCCGCAGCAAGAGAGATTGGCAACTGACTACACACACCAGCATCGCACTCTAGCAGCGCTCTCCAGCTACTGGACCAGACAATCCCACGGCAGCATCGCACACTAGCAGCGACCTCCAGCTCCGAACTCTAGCTTCCTTGCCGTGTCCACCTCATCGGGATCTTAGGCCATGACAGTAGCAAAGGACTTAAAATTATAAACCCTGATATGACTATTGGTAAACTTATTGCTATATGGCTAATTATTGGGGGGCAACTTTATTTTGGGGTGATAGTTCCCCTTTAAAGGGGAATTGGACCCCAGACCCCAGAAATAAGAGGCTTTTAATTTGTTTAACAGGACTTACTAAGGTAGGTGTGCTTCAAACAGTAGTCAATTATATAGTTACTAGTTGAAGAACCTGTTACACGAGTCACAGTGCCACTGCCAGCTGGTCGCAGGGAAGTCATGCACAGTAGAGACTTCCCATGCCGCGGCCGATACAGTGCCAGCCGGTCACGGTGCAGTCATGCTCCTTCGGAGCGCCCTGCTCTGTATCAGCCTCGTCACGGGCAGTCTCTACTGCGCATGACTGCGTTGTTACAAACTTTCTATCGAATTATTATATAGTTATTTTATTTACATGTGATCTCTCTTGTAGCCCACTGCTTTTTCATTTTACAGTCTGATGAAGACTAGTGTCAGCTACAAGCCATTCAGGTCTATTGAAGCCTGTGGGTTGTAGTGAGGAGATGCAACCTAAGGTTAGGTTTCAAAAGGGAGTACTATATACAGGATAATGCAGATATAATGCAAAACTATATAGATAGGTTTACCTGACTGCTATATAAAGGAACAAGGTACCTACCTAGGTACAGGGCTGGATTTACATCCTAGGTGCCCCTTGGCAAGGCAATCTGCCCTTGGCCACAAACCCCACTCCTCATATGAACCTGCCCCCAGTCCTATACACTGCATCCTGGCACAGAAAATATCCTTGGCCTTTAACAAGCAAGAACAAAAAAAATGTAACTCTTCAGTTGCTAGAGATTTTCAACACTTGGTGGAGCAATGTGTTGACTCTGTCTATATCATCCAAAGGGTTAAATAATAACCTGTAGTGGGATATAAAATGGTGTAGGGCATTGTGATTGCTATGGCCACACCAACAGTTCAGAATGTACAGAATTTGGGAGTTCTAGGGAGTATCACACTTTGCATGTTGGGAAATCTAACCACGCCTGCGTAAATTAATCTGTTTAACAAACTCAAAGTCCCTTTAAGGCATAAATACCTTCTAACTGTAAATACAAACATATTCCTAGATCATATTCCCTTCTAACTAGCAATGCAGACATTCTGATTCTGCTGAAGCCACAACCTTTAACCCTTTGTGTGCCAGGGAGCAATATGTTACTTTTCTGCACAAAAAAAGGTATCAGTAACTCCCAGTGCAGCCATGATGATATTGCAGTAAGAGGAATTGGAATAATTCTGCAGCAAGACAGCTTGACTACAAATTCCTGTCTTTAATTTAAATGAGCGTTTGACCCCTTGAATGTTAAAGTGTTAGTAATGTCCCATAAAAATATTTATCGTTTTGTAGTGCTTAAAAAGTTAAACTATATGCAACAAATCCTATCTCTCAGACCGCTTTGGTTTGAGAGATATTCACTTTCAAAGTTTGCCATATGATCCATGTCGGCTGACACGAGGAGGGTTTTCAGCAGAGCCGCAATCTCGTTATTTAAAACAAATTACTTAATTGGAATGGTCTACAAAGTGTGCTTGTAAACCAGGCACACTTTGTAGACCTTTCCAATTAAGTCATTCTTTTTAAATAACGTGATTGCGGCTCTGCTGCAGAGCCGCCAGTTGGTCCCCGGACAGGATTCCCCTGCAGTCAGCACAGTGCTGACGTCAGAGAAAGGGGATGGAGGGGGGAACTTTGAATAGGAATATCTCTCAAACCATAATGGTTTGAGAGATAGGACTTGTTGCATATAGTTGAACTTTTTAAGTACTACAAAACGATAAAGATTTTTTCTGGGACATTACTGTCCCTTTAAGGAACTCTAGCATTTGAAGGGTTTTAATAGCCAAATTTTGGGATTTTTTGTCACTTATTGTGCTGCAGGAAATCCTCATAATTGCTCCAGTACTTCTTACTGGGGCTGGTAAACTAACTAAGGAAAGATGGCACAGTTGTATGGGAAACCAAGTTCAGCAATGGGTTAGATAAAATAAAATGTACGGTTTAATCATGTTATAAATTATATTATGTTTTTACAACTTGGTGCCCAACATGGTAAAAATGAAAATTAAACTAACTGATAGCAGATCCATGGCCTTATGTAGATAACAAAAGAAGAACATTCTAGAGGAAGCCAAGCGCAAGGAGGCACATAACAGCTCCCAAAATGGATACTGATTTAAATCAGACTTTTAACTGCTGGAATGCTTCTCAATGTGTTGGAAATCTAATTAGCATTCCAGTGGTTAAAAGTCACATTTAATTCAGTCAGATATTTTATTTGTCCACTATGGTGCGGCTGGTTTTATCCTGAATTGCTCCACTTAACCCTCTGAGCGCCAGAGGGGTACGCAACGCATTGCAAAGCCCAAGTGTTACAAGACATCACATTCAACAGTGTACAGCTTCCCATGGAAGAGTTAATTCGCTGTAGTAGGTCTAAGCATTGAAAGGGCCTACACTTTTTGTCTGTGGGCCACAATTCCTATACAATTCACAGCAATCATTTTTGTAACCTTAGCATGGATATAAGCGTCCTTCTTGAATACAGCAGGATAAAAGGTAAGTGTTTGTATCTTTATTACAAATGTTCTTGAGACTGGCTACTGCTGTGTGTCTCTGAATCCCATGCTGTTTTGGCTTACATTCTGAATACAGAAGCCATCAAATGTGTTGGGAATTGAATACATTAAACCTGGCAAAGAATTGATGTGTTATGTAAAAATGATCCCTAGTGACAGAGAAGAAATAAAAGATTATGCCAGGAAGATATTCTGCAGGAGAAATCATCTTTGGCAAGTCAGTCAAAAAGGAACATCAAAACAAGCTATTATTATATTCAAGGGTGGAGATACAGGAAAGTGTTCCCAAGAGCTAGTTGGTGTGCACTGACTCATGTGAGGGTCACCTACATAGTATTATTGGGAATCTTCTCCTCATTGCTGAGGGACTGAAAGGGTTATTTGCTCATCTTCAAAGTAGTTCAATGCTGTAAAATATGTTCAGGCGTTAAAGAGCAGGAATACAGCGATTAACCAAGAAGAACTGGAACAGTTCTGGAGCAAACCATCTGTACCATAGGGAATAAATGTACATACCCAGTATTGGAAAGATCCGGTAGTCTATAAGTAGAAAATAAAATGAGGATATGAATAAGGTAAGATGCTGGTCTCCAGACTAGGTATTTTTTTTGTGAACATCATTGATATTTTCCAGCCCTGGGCATTCCTAATATTCCAAATATCTCCATTGACTGACATGGGGCTTTTAACACCCTGAATGCTAAAGAGGTGTCCAACATAGGGTGACCACATTTCCAATCTGCCATTCCGGGACATGTGGTTACCCTGTGTTTACATTAAATGATCAATGGGACACTATCCTGCTGCTATTGATCGCATCATACACCTGCGCTCTTATATCTGTGAGTCCTGTTCCTTTGAGATGCACCCAGAATCTCACTCTCAATCAAAGGCAGAGCCTGCACGCCGCTGCTGTCTCCACTGTCTCACACGCACCGCCAGCCAGCCAATGAGGAGAGTACCATTTTGCAAATACTCTCTGCTTTCATTGGCTGTGGTGGTGCGTGTTGCTGTAGTTAGGCTGTGATTGTGGGCTCAGTGTGCTAGGGTAATAGGGCTGAATCACAGTCACAGAGACTGTCTATACTGTTTGGATAGCTTTGCTCATCCCGGGACTCTTTATTGTCCCGGTGGTGGGTGACTCAGGATGCGGGACACGCACCTGAATTAAAGGACAGTCCTGGGCATTCCGGGACCTGTGGTCACCGTAGTCCAACACATTGTAGACTTCTGTAGCATTCATGGGGTTAAAATCCCCATTTATATCAATTCGAGTGTTGGAATTTGTTTTCCCCATTGGTGCAACTGGTTTACCTCAGAGTCTGTTTTGAACATAAGACCCTAGATGTGACTAGTTTCCAGTTGGGAGAGGGATGGCAGCTGGACTGTGGTGAAAGAATCTCAATCTAGCTCAAAGACAACAACCTGTGGCCATCCGTCTGTTGTTGGACTAAACTTCCATCATCCTCAGCTGGATAATGATGATGAGATTTGTCAGCCAGCCACAGATGGAAGACCACATGCTCCCCAAACCTTCTGTAGATAACGGTGTATATCACTAAGGTGACCACATGCCCCAAACCCCTTTAATGCAGGACAGTTATGAAAAACACATACTGCAGGGTAGTACTGTTTCTTCTACAGAATTGTAATGTTTCCTGAATTAATGGGATGTTCTCTCCACTTTACACAACACAAGCCTTAACCTTCTGAGTGCCAGAGGGGTGTGCAATGCTTTGCAAAGTCATGTTACCCACTGAAATTCAAAGGTTTTTTGTTGTTTATAGTAGAAGAGTCCGTGTACGCGGGCCACAGTGGCGGGCGGTCACGGTTCAGTCATGCAGAGTAGAGACTGCCCACACCATGGCTGATACAGACCTCTGGTCTGACTTCGGAGCGCCCCGGTCTGTATCAGCCTCGTCACTGGCAGTCTCTACTGTGCATGACTGCGTTGTCACAAACTTTGTAGCAAATTATTATATAGGATGTGGGAACATCAAATTAAGCAGACCCTGAAATATCTGAAATGTTAAACCCTTAACCCATTAAAGACCAGCTGCGTGCCCAGCAGTAAAGGACCACTGGGCATTTATTTATTTTTGGCCCAATTAAATCATGGATCCTCGAATGGCATGCAGTCGCATTGGGACCCTGAATTCCATGACGGCCCTAGCATGTCATGGATCCTTAAAGGGATAGTAATACTTAAAATGTAAAAGAAAATATGTTGTAGCTTTTATCCCCCTGAGTAAAATAAGGGTACTCCCACCGCCTGAAATTGTACAGTGTCACTGTTGCTACACCATCCTATGGAGATTTATGGTCTATGGGCCAGAGCTGTCCATAGGATGGTGTAACAACAGCGCCACTGCACAATTTCAGGCCACTGTGATATTGCATCTAAAAAATTCTACTTTGAGCTGTAATACCTTTTGAATAAAACGCCTTTCAGCAGTGAAAGTACTCTTGTTTTACTCAGGGGGTAAACCCTACAACATATATATTTTTACATTTTAAGTATTACTGTCCCTTTAAGGGGTTATGCTCTTGTAATATATATTCTGGGCAATATGTTCCTGCTTGTTGTAACCTAATGCTGTGACAGTAATGAAGAGTCCCTTAATATGGTAGGCTTAAACACATATGAAACAAGCAGAATGTTTCTCTCTGCTTTTCCGATTGAAATAGCACCAATCTGGAGGTTTTTGGCAGCAGCCAGTTAGTGCAGATCAAATAGTAGGTGTCATAGACTTATTAAACATGTGAATATCACCCTTCACCCTGATATTTAGGTCAAAACCCTGAGTGTTTGAGTCATTCACAGACTTCCCATGTATGCAGATCTATATTCCAGCATCTGTGATCCTATCTAGAATATAGCTATAAATTATGATGTACTTCTTTACCAGGAAATGCATATAATCAGTAGCAGGAGACATACAATTACTGTTGTTGTGGTATGTAGCTGCCAGTGTATAAGATACTGTAGATTCAGCTAATCAAATATTCATGCCTTTCATGGTTTTAAGATATTTCTTTTTGAGCACAAGTTAGTTAGCCAGTGACTCAAATATTTTGATTGATCCAGGTCCAGGAACACCTCTAATGCCTGGTTCACATGGGTCACTTGGCTTTGTTCTCTGTTTTTGTGCAGGATAAGCCGCCCGTGCTTACTTACCTCTGATCTTCTGCATTCCAATGGCATTCCTCTCTAATGTGGGGCTGTGGAGGTGTTTAGAAGGCTGGCCCGTATGTGCTTTTCCCACCACTAATTTAAATTCTAGTATCACAGGTGTTTTTTCCTCTTTCGTCCCTTGGAATACAGGTACCATGGGAGGTGATCTTGATTCCTTGGAAGGTGGAACATTTCAGAAGACAAGGTCTTGAAGGTGGAGCCTTCCCTCTCCTTCATCAGGCTAGCCCCACCCCTGCCTTTCCAGTTTTGATATGTCCCTGATAGGATGAACAGGCATGGAGCATTGCTGCTTAGCTTTTAGCTTATTTTTTATTTTATTCTTAGATATGGGGCTGTCACAATACCTCCATTCGGTGGGCTACTCCTGGAGGATTGTCCAGTGTACAGGTGCTGTTGCGAACCCTTGCAGCCCTTTGGAGAGAATATTGCAGCCCAAGTTTTAACTCCCAGTAGGGTCTCTTTGAGGCTCTGTTCTTCACAATGGTAACCTGAAGACAGAAGTTGAAGTTTGGTGAGTAACATTTTGAGTGTCATGGTCCACATGTCCCCACTTATGTCCATCCATAGAGGGATTGTATGTGAGTCCTTGAGCTCTTGAACTCATGTTGGGTAATTTATTCTGTTCTTTCCCTGAGTTGTGGAGCATGGATGGCTGCTTTAGTTAAGTTTAACCCACTCCCTGCTGAATTTCTCTGGGTTTGAGGCCTTTTCCTGGTGTTTTCCCTACAGGGTCATACGTTTTATTACCCCCTTGGGTTTTTGGGTGTTTTGGACAGTTTTGAAATTTTTTTGGTTTTGGGTACATAGCACCTTTAAGACACTCTTCCCTCCACAGCCGCATTTGCTCCATTGACTTCTATGGGAAAGACTTCTCTGGGACATATCTCTGCAACCATTTGTCATACAAAGTTCTCAGTGGGCTCATTCTTCTTGTCTCCTCATGCCCTAGCATCCCCGATGTCTTGGTGGCCCCTGAGCCCCTGTAAGTGCAATTGTAAGTATTACTAGGTAACTAATGCAGAAAACTACATTTGGCTCCTTTTTTACAGATGTCATTTTACTTCTTTCTTGCTTATCCTACGCAGAGGTTGCCTCTCCTTGCACTTCTTCTCAGATTATCCCTTTGCCTGTCAGATAAGTACCTTTCTGGGGTTTTCTAGGGTGAATTATTATTCTCAATACAGTATTTGGTATGTTATACTGTTTTAGATACTACTCCTGTCAGATCCAAAGGGTCATTTGGCTAGATCTAAGGCAAAGGACTCTGAACCCCCTTACTTACTGTTCATAATGCCAAGTGGGAGTATTCAGCATCTCTATACCCCTCATGCGCTGTGGCCCCCCACTATCCCATCGGGGCCCTCCAGCCTTGAACAAGAGCCAGTCTGGGTGAAAGACTTAAAGTCCACTATGGCACAGTTTCTACTCTCTGCAAGGGGTTCTTCATTCTTGGAAACCCCCTACCATCTTCAGGTTTGTGGCCCCTAAGGCCCCAACTTTGCCTGCTCTCATGGACTGCTCTGAAGAGGACTTCACTGAGCATGGCAAGGAGGAAGGAGAATATGATGAGGAGGAATCCTCTTATGCTTATGGGGACCCCTGGGAAGCTGACCCTGCTCCCACTGAGGAGGGACTCATTAGGACTGTCATGCAAAACCTTCAGGTCTCTGACACCCCTACTGAGGGTCATACTTCTACTGATGTCTTTCAGAGATGTAAAAAGTCTTCTACTGTCTTTCCACCCAATTCCACTCTGGATCAAATCCTTTTGGATAAGTGGAAAACACTCAGTAAGCGGTTGCCTGTCTCTAAGAGATTTTCTAATTTGTACCCCTTCTCAGAGGCAGCTTTGGCGCAGTGGGTTTCTCCTCCTTCCGTTGATCCCCCCATTTCCAGGTTTTCTAAGTCCACTGCTCTGCCATTAGCAGAGACACAGTGGGTCTTATGGACTTGATTATAGGAAGCTTGAATCCAGCATTCATCTTTCCACACTCATTTCATATCCAGGGTTATGTACGGTAGTCTACCAGAAAAAGGCATATGACACAATATTTACATAGACTGAATCTAACTTTTCAATTCAATTGCCAGACGTACCATAAATGTAAAGATTTTGTATAGTAACAGACTACAGTGGTGATGCTCAAGACATTGTTGCCATTTTGAGTTCAATCTGATCTTATGTGGCATTTGTGCTGAATATTATTATTAAGTCCCAACTCCATTTTTCCTTTTTTTTGTACTGAGCAATGAGTCTCAACATTAGTCTTCACGACACACTAACAGGTCAGGTTTTTACAGGTGGGTAATCAGTGACTCAGTCGCTGTGATTGATCTACATGGTCTTAATCACGGATATTCGTAAAATGTGTTTTGATAGCACCATTGCAACTGCTTGCATATAATGACTGCAGTAGTCGTGTTTCCATTTATTTTGTTACGATGTTGATTAAACTATTAAACTTAACAGCCTGATGTTTGCAACAACTTGAAAAGCTAGAAAAGGTAATGATGATATATAAATTATATTTGTTCTATTAAAAATCCGTTCCGATGTAACTGTCATAGAGTAACTGCAAAGTTATCATAGACCTGCAGTGTATAAAGCTAGGATTCCCCTTGAAAGTCTTTTCCTGGGATTTTGACATATGTCTGCATGGCCCAGCATTGATTGTGTAGAGGTGAGGGAAGACCAAATCAATATTTTGTAATTAACAGTGCTTCATCCTTTGCCAAGCTGGAACCCTGCCTAGGCAATGAGGAGCTAAGCTTCTCTTTACATCTTCTACTTAAATCCTGCAGCTACATGAATATTTTGTCAGTTGTTGCATTTATGATTCTTAGCAGAGAGCTTGTTCGCACAGGTAACAATATCACAGCAATAATAGAGCTTTACAAAAACAGTAGTCAGATATTATTGTGTTGTCATGTTTATACTGAAAGGGGGGATTGTAGGAAAAAATAAAAAACCCTCGCTACAAAATCACACGTATACAGAGTAATATTGCATTTCCTTTCTCATACAATGCTACAAAAATCTTTCTATTATGAACATAGCCTAAGCGTGCTGAGGAATTTAAGATTGTAACAAACAGTATGTTACAGTTCATGCCAGTCGCCAGTAGTGGTTCTACAGTAAAAAAAAACTTAAAGGAAATGATTTTCTAATTTGAATATGGAATAAGTGTAACATTAATAGTCTCACTAGACCACTGGTTCTCAACCAGGGTGCAGTGACCACCCAGTATGGATGCTAAATTCTGCCTCTCAGGACTCAGACATGAACTTTGTTACTGGCAGTAACTAGCAATTCGCCTGAGGACTGTTTTTGGCAGAACATGTTGAGTGGGTGTATCAGCAATATTCGATGGCCAAGTACCTAGTATGTGCACATAAGCTCCTCCTTTCTGCACTGTTATGTTTTTTTTTCTGTTTATTTTCACCATCCCTTTTCTGAGACCCAATAAACTATATATGTCCTTTCCATTAAAGGTATAGTAACACTTAATATATAGTAACATTTATATTGTAAGATTTATCCTCCTGAGTACAACAAAGGTACTCCCACTGTTGAGAGGTGTTTTATTAAAAAGTTATAACAGCTAAAACTTGAATTCTTTAGGTGCAGTATCTCAATGGCATGAAATATTACAGTGGAGCTGTTGCTACATCATCCTTTCGTCAATTGACCAGAAACTTCCATAGGAAGGTGTAGCAACAGCGCCGCTGTACAATTTCAGGTCATTTGGATACTACACCTAAAGAATTCAAGTTTGAGCTGTAGTAACTTTTGAATAAAACACATGTCAGCAGTGGGAGTACCTTTGTTGTACTCAGGAGGATAAACCTTACAATATAAATTTTACTATATATTAAGTGTTGCAATCCCTTTAAACTAAAAATGTCTCATAAAAAAGCAAGTGATGCCCTGGAATTCCAGGCAGTGTATAGTATTGCCTTGAGCGAAAAGTCAGATTTGCATTAATGTTGTGCATCCTGGTGTCCTTATCTATTTGTTGGACTAAGTTTTCAGTCCAACAACTCCTGGAATACTGCAGGTTGCCCACCCCTGACTTAAATGATAAGTCACTGCAGACTAGTGGGGAGAGTAGCAAACAATTTGCCAGCAGTGTCACTACAGACCTGTTGTTCTAATCTAAAGTTGACAAAGATAGTCAGTTGCATTAAGCAGCACCCTCTACTATAGTTTATAGTATACTGTCCCTTTATTTGACACATATCACAAGCTCTCTTTTTCTTTATAGTACAAGCCTATCTGCACCATAGGGGACAAATCAAAATTATGTTGTTTTTAACCCTTTGAGTGCCAGATGGGTACACAACAAATTGCAAAGCAATGTGTTGCATACCCCTCTGGCACTCAAAGGGTTAATGGGGCTTCTAACCTAACCCTAAAGCACCAGCAAGTTACATAAACCTCTGGCACTCAGAGGGTTAAAGGACCACTAACACCCAAAATGAAATTGTGTTATATAGTTTTAAATACTGTATGCTTCCAGATAGTATGTGTAAAAATGTAGTTATTTTATGCGACATAACTAAAATTGAATAATAAATTATCCTTTAAGACACAATATAGTGATTTGGGGAATTATAATGTGTTTGCCTTGAGATCAGTACTACTTCCTTTTGCACATAAGACCCTTAGGCCCATATTTATAAAAGTAAACTATGCTTATTCTGGAGTAAACCATCCGAACCATAGGGGTCAAATAAAACTTCCTAAATTCCAATGCACTCTAATAGAGTGTTTTAATGCCTTGAATGCCAAAGAGATCTCCAATGCATCGTGAAAGATGTCTATTAAAGTGTTAAAAGCCCAAGTTAATTTTGTCCCCTATGGTGCAATTGGTTAACTCCAGTTTGTTTGTTTTTTTAAATACATAACACCCACATTTCAGAAGGCCAAAGAGGGACACTTTTTGTTTAAGGTGTTGTTGCTGGGAGGAGTGGCCGGTGGGCGGAGCATTAGGCCTATTGACACCGCTTTATGTAACTGAACAATTAATTTAGAGCAACACCAACATATTCTATTTACACAGACTAATCTATAAGCATTTATACTGAAACGTTAACCCTTTGAGTGCCAGAGGGGTGCGCAATGCATTGCAAAGCAATGTGTTGCATACCCCTCTGGCACTCAGAGGGTTACTGTGAGTGTTATTGCTGTGGAGAAATGTGATACACTTATATACACACCACATAGTCTGCTCTCTTAAACACAGGGACACCTGGGAGGGAAAGAAGGATTTGGGTCTTAAAGGGATAGTAATGTTTCATAAAAAAGCTGCTCTAATTAATCATCATAGTATTTGGGCCTTGGAGAGTGTTATTTCAATTCTGTCAGAGTTGTAGTTCAAGAGTAATTGAATGGTAAATTATCTTCCTTCCGCCCCTTTTACTGATATAACACTGGTCAGGGAGGTGCCCAGGTAGATTGCAGAGGGACTGTCTTCAATTAAGATAAGGGAAAACCTGAAAAACCTGTCAATGGGGGCAGAGTTTTCATTGTTCTCACAGTAAGAAGATTGTCCCTTGCTGTCAAGCAACCAGATTCCACATCTGAGGAGAGCAGTGTTACACTAGGTAAAAGGGATGGGTGGGGGAAACTTTATCATTCAATTACTCTTGAACTACATCTCTGACAGTTTTGAAATAACACTCTCCATGGCCCAAATACTATTAAGATTAATTGAAGCTGCTGTTTTTGTGAAACATTACTATCCCTTTAAGGAGGGACTGTCCCTCATGAAGAGGGATATATGGGAGGTATGTAAATATGGGCCTTAGTGTTTTGTATTTGTATTATATCTACCAGGCATGAAAAAAACACTCTTTGCCATGGTCTGTAAGGCCTTTGAGCTACAGTGGCAAATGGCTAATGGACACAGCAAATGGAATAAATTAGAGGTTGTAAGCTTGTTTCGTTTTTTTAATTAGTTATCAGACTTAGTATGAGGTTTCTGCTCTACTTCTCCTGTCTTGTTGTTGGAAGTTTCCAACTCGACAAGTACCTTTATTTTCTGAAACCTTTCCTAATTGCACTTTCCATTGGATTCCCGAAATGTGAGATAATATCAATGCTATTTCCATTGCCAGTACACACCACAGAAAGGAATTAACATAATAATCTAGACAGTAACATGCTTACAGCCTCAGTCTAGACATATTGAAATAGGGGCATTTGAAAGCAGCTTTGTCATCTGTCTTTACAGTGATTGTAGCCACATCACTAAGGCCATCTTTGGGTGCATATCACAATATCCTTAATCATTTAAGGACCAGAGGGGTGTGAAGTGCATTGCGAAACAATGGGGGAGATGCACTGATAAAGAGGGGATAAAGTGGTGATAACTTGTCCAGTGATATCATTTGTCTAGCTCCTGTGTTATTCTAAGATCCCCAAATTTGGAGAAATCTTAGCGCATTGGCTCCATAGAATAACATGGGGATTGGAGAAGTGATATCACTGGAGAAGTCATCTCCGATTTATCACCTCTTTGTCACACCTTAGTGCATCTCCCCTCATGTGATGCACACCCCACTGGTCCTTAAAGGACAACTTCATTAGCATTCAAGTGATTAATAGCCCAAGGTAAGTACACTGGAATCTTAATTTGTCCCATATGGTGCATATGATTTTTAAGCTTACATAAATTGAATATTTGTATTATGACTGATATTTTTGTATGAATATAAAGGGGAACAAAACTGTTGCAAACCAATTGCAGCATATGGAGCAAATAAAAAAATCTCCAAATTTTGATTGCTTTAAATGGGGCATTTATCCCTTTGAATTATAGATAGGTCTCCAGCATGTTGCTTCACAGTTATCCAATTGGTTTAAAGCACCATTCAAATCAATGTGTATTTGTCTTGTTCTATATGGTGTAGTTGCACATCACTAAAATGAACTGACAAGCTTCCCTTCCCCCTTCTCCTCCCATCTTGGCACTAAGGTGAAATGACCTCTCTTCCAGTGCAGCACTAAAATAAAGGCCAACCAGCACAGATATATCCAAGCTTCCTCCTTGAAAAACATTCACTTTTACCTGGGGATTACCTAGGTGCAAGTCCCACCGGTGGAATGATGATTGCAGTACATCCCACCATTGGGTTAGTAACGGGTTAAGTTCTAGAAGCAGAGGAGGACTGAATAGGAAAACTAGATTATGACCCAGAATGATGACCCCAGGTGTTGCTGGAAGTAAATGGTTATTGCTCCCTGATGAGTATTTTAGTTAGAAAATGAGGAGTGAGACTTGCTAGTGGTTACTAGGTTTGATGGATGCATGACAGAGCTATCAGAGGTACTTAGGCTGGTTGGTAGGGGACTAGGCCAGTTTTTATGTTAGGGCTAGTTGGCAGTTCTAGGACAGTATTTGGGGCTAGCTGGGGATATTGCATGTTAAGAATACTGAGATGGATCCTGAAACAGTATTTAGTGTCATTGTTATCTAGCCTAGTCCTTTGTTATCAAAGCTAGCTGGTGGGAGGGGGTCTGGTCTAGTGACTAGTTCTTTGCACTGTGGGGTTAAAGGCTTATGGCTAAGGGGTTAGGGCAAGCTAGGGAATATCTAGGTTATTGATTAGGTGTTTGTTAGGGACCAGGAACCAGACAGGACACAAAAATGTAAAAGGCAATACACCTTTATTAGTGAAACAAACACAGAAGCATGATCCAAGAGTATAAACCAACAGACACGCCAGGGCCAGGAGCCAAGACAGGTATTCAGTTGAGCCAAAGTCAGGAAACCAGAAGTCTGCTATGTCAGAAACAAAGTCCATGATGTCAGGAACAAGCCAAGGGTCTGGAACACAGCAAACAGGAGTGCAGGAAAATCCACAGCAGCAACAGGTCAGCAAACAAATACAAGGACAATGGGGAAGTGAGCCAAGCTGCTATAAATACCTTAGGAGGGTTGGCTGATAACAGTCAGGTGAGTAATCTAGGAGGTCAGCTGATTCATTCTGAGCCAGAAACTCAGAAGACAGCAACAGTGGATAGCAGAGCACTAGTTTAGCTCAGACAGCAGAATCAATAGGCAGAATGGGAGCAGCTCATCAAAACCTTGACAGTGTTAAGCTGCTTGGTATGTGTCTTGGTTAATTATCCGGTTTTAAGGCTACCTGGATGGGTTCTAGGCGACTGATTAGTGTATTGGCCTTAGCTCAGTAACATCTAATGTAGTAGTTTGGTGTTAGGGCCAGCTAATGTGGAGGGGTCTGTGATACTTATGTATTGAGGTAGATGAAGGAGTCTAGGCTAGAGTCCACTAGACTAGCGTTTAGGTTTTAGGACTAGCTAGTGAACTGTAGGCTATGTATAGCTAATGAGTTTCAGAGGAGACCTACATAATTCCGATGGTCACATGGAATAGGGTAGGGCCAGGGAATGTGTGATAATGGGGAGAGCAGTTAACCCTTTCACCACCATAAGGTTTAGCAAAGTCTCCCATACTTTGGCAACAAAATGGCTAAAAACATTTGTTTTGACCTGCTGCTGGAGGAATTAATTAGGGTAGACTTTTTATGGCTCTTTCATGCATCACAAAATTGATATCAGGAGAGGAGGTGGGGCAGCTAACATACTGGAGCACTGGGGGCAGTAGAGAGATAGACAATCTGTGGCAGCCTGCACAGTCAGTGGTCAACTTTTGGCAAGATTTACAGTGTCCAATTTGTGGCTCTCCAGGTACTTTTGAACTATAAATCCCATATTTCTCAATTTGCCATTTTCCAGCTGAGATTGAAGAGATTTGTAAAATAATAATTAGATAGCCACATGTTCGTTGTAATTGAAATTACATATTTCATTTAAAAATAATAGCAGCTTTTAAGGCAGTCAGTGAAACAAGTTCTATCCCTTTACTATACTTTGTGCTTGATCCTGATCCTTCCTACAGACTAGAGGTAGGAGTAGTATCATCTCTCTCCTGTTTGGTATAATCAGGAGGATTATATATAAGAATAGGACACTTATAGTGCACTCTCCATGCACAAACCTATTCTGAATAATCGATTAAGGTGTTTTGAAGAACTGTATTTTTATTAGGACTGGAGATTATGGATCTTTTAAATTAAATATGAGTGATGTTACTCTAGTTGCTGTAATCATTGTTTTCTGTTTTTTAATGAAACTATAACAAATACATTTTTATTACATAACCTTTTATTTCTTTATTTCTAATATTTTTACTGCTCCTTTTAATTGTCTGTAAGTTCACAACTGTAGCACATTGATGAAAAATGCCCTAATCACACAAAAATGAAATGGCTTTTCCCCCAGTGGAGCCACTTACAGGTATGATCCTTACAGAATACACAGGAAACCACCATGCTGCGGCTTTGATGAGCATTGCAGTAGGCAAATCCAGATTGCATCATGCCTGATCTGCATTGGCCCCTGTGCAGATAATTCACATGATCAGTGCTGGAGGTTGCCATTCTTCTTGCAACTTCAACAAACTGGCCTACCCACATAGTTGTCCATGCCTCCCGTGTGAAAGGATAGTTGGGGTAATGCAGAAATCCACGGCTTAGTAAATCCAGTGGGTAGCTTGGCCTGGGTTAAAATGGAGGGTAGCCAAGTAGCACTTGTGAACATGCCCTAATATTACAAACACCATGTCCCACACTTGATTTGTGCCCTGTCATTTTAACTTTTAGAATCCTACATTATTCAAAATATATCAACATTCAGATTACCTAAAGGTACATTGAAGCAATTCAGGGGAAAACCACCTACACTATAGAGGACAAATAAAAATTCTCTTTGATATAAGTAGACTTTTAACCCCTTGAATTTTAGAGTTGTCTTCAACTCAATGCAAAGCCAGGCCACTGCCAGACACTTCCCCCCTGCCACTGTACTTTCAAATCTTTATTTTCATTCATACCACCTTGGGGGGGGGACAGGAAGGCCCACTTGTGTCATAATATTGTCACTAATGCAGATGATACCTGCTCCTCCCACTCAGCATGGAACTAAGGGCACACTAGGATGAGGAAGAGAGTGGGACAGAAGGCTGTGAGTGCCATCTGGACACACTTATTGATCACATAATACCAGGGATGGCATCAGGAGGGTTCCTGATGCCCTCCAGTGAGGTTCAAGGAAAGGGAAAAATATTACATGTATTGGATACCACTTTGGCATAATACATGCATTACCTGCTTCCCCTTTCACTGTCCACTGGTAGTCACAAATCTCCACATACTCTGACCTCAGCCTGGATCCAATGCCTGCTGTTAGTCACAGATTGTGACATATTCTGCTGGCAATTAGTAGTCACAAGAAACACACATACACTGCAAGATCCACCTAAGCCTTGTTCTACTACCTGCTTTTAGCCACATAATTATTCACACACCGTCTACTTCCCCAATCTTTTTCCACTGTCATTTGGTAGCCGTACACTCAGATTCCCTAGCTTTGTCACATAGAACCACACAGCAATTTTCTAAAGCATCAGCCTTTCCCATTGACCGCTGCTAGTCACAGAACAACGCATACACTAATTGACATCCAAGCCTTGTTCCCCTGCCCCGTTGGCAGTCATTGAACTATATATCCACTATCTACTTCCCCCCAGCCTTGGTGCAACGTAAGCCACATAACCACACATTTTGACACCTCGGCTTTATTCAACTGGTAGCTATATAAACACACATTCATTGCCTGCTTCTTGAGACTTGTTCTTCTGGTAGACATGCTTCTGGTACCCCTTACAATATATCAATGATACCAGTGGGGTGCCATTTTTCTAACATTAGCAGTAGCTAATGAATACAGGAGGAATTTCAGTAGTTTTTTTTAAGGATTTGAGTACATCTATAGGGGTGGAAATGTAAAATAATGCCTGTTTTTCCTTTCTTACTTCTTCGGGAAACATTTGACTAGGGCAGTATCACGGTGCCTGTGATTCCTCTGGTTGCAACATTGCTACTTCCTGTTTTTTTTCCATACTGCATTCTTATTGGTGATCCAAGTTGACTCCTCCTATCGATTGCCTTTACATTCTTGGCTCCGTTATTATGGCGGCACCCTTTTGTGGTGTACCAGTATCTTGTGTTTGTTCCTGTGGTTCCTGGTATCCTGTGTATGACCTGGCTAGACTCACTATGTTCCTGTTTGATCGCCAGTACCTTACTTCCATTGTGACCCGGCTCGGCTGACTATCTTACTCCGTGTACCGACCCGGCTTGGCTGACTATCCTGCTCTGTGTACCGACCTGGCTTTGCTGACTATCCTTCTCAGTGTACCGATCCGACTTGGCTGACTATCCTGCTCCGAGTTCCTACTCGGCTATCCGTAGTTCTGCTCCGAGAGTACCTGTCCAGCACTGTGTGTCTACTCTCCCTGTGAACATGCATTTCCCTGTCACCTTGTGCTACTTTGTACCTGACACTCCTGTGTCGGGGAGCGTCCTCGAATACGCACCTGTGTTACGCTTGACCAAGCACAGCTTGTTGCTCCATCACTACGAGGTTGGCTGCTGCTCCCTGGGCGCCTCGTTAGTTCCCTGTCTGTGCAGCCTTAGGGCCTGGTTGGGGTCTGAAGTGTCCCTTACCCTATCTAGGGTTGGTGCATGGGTTAGTGACTCCGGTCACAAGCTGGTTGCCTTAGTCCCTTGGGTTGGTTCGGTTGCCTTGCCACTTACTGTCAGTATCGCTTTACCACCTAGCGTACTAGGGGTTCAGTTGCCTTGCCACTTACTGTCAGTATAGCTTTACCACCTAGTGTACTAGGTGTTCTGTTGCCTCTCAGCTCCAGTCAGTCTTGCTGACCTCCCTAGTGTACTAGGGATCCTGTTGCCTCGCAGCATACTGTGTGTCTCACTGCTATCCCTAGCGTTCTAGGGATCCTGTTGCCTCGCAGCAGACTGTGTGTCTTACTGCTATCCCTAGCGTTCTAGGGGTCCTGTTGCCTTTGCCAAACTGTCTACTCCAGACATACTCCTTAGCACTCTAGGGAGATTGCGTTGGGGGTCCTCCTCCTGACTAGGGCCTCCTAGCTCCAGTTGTTGACCTAATCGTTCCTGCTGCCACCCTGTGGTATTCTCCGTTTCTGGACTAGATTCTCTCTGCTGCTGTATTAGTCCAGACCCTGGGTTATTCTGTGGATACCTTTCCTTGTCTGCTTAATTGTTCCTGTATCAGTAGCCTGTTTTACATTTATATTATCTACTGTTCTGTATGTGTTACAGTACTTGTTCTTTGCTTAATAAAACTGCATTTTACTAAACCATACGTGTCTGAGTGTCTGAAAACCGTAACAGGCAGAAAGGCAAGTGACCCCACATTTCATGCAGTGGGTTATCGACATTCAGGAAATATATGCTGTTATATATCTACTTATCTGTTTTAGGATAGTTTTATTCACTTGTGGTTAATTTATGGTTAATTTCCTGAAAGTTCAAACTGACGGTTTCTGCCACATTCTATAGAGAACTGTTTGGAACTGATATTCCTCTCAAGTAGAATTTAACATAATATCTAATTTGAATCTGAACACTAGAGAGCACCGTTAATGTAAAAAAACAACAACACAGGTTTAACACCTTAACGACCAGGACCGTCATTGGTGGATTCGCCTTAAGTACATGTGACGGTCCTGACACTTCATGAATTCTGGGATGACAGAGTGGCTGCACGGTGCTCTGTCATCACAGAATTCATTGCACAAAAAAAAAAGCTCTGTGGTCCTTAACATCCGCCTCCTCCCCCCCTTGCTGGATTGGGTGGTCGTTAAGGGTTAAACTGTAATCACTCTGGGAATATGTATATCTCAGCAGTGGGAGTACTCTTACTATACTCAACAGGGAAAGCCCTACAATAGATATTTTTCCATAACAAAAGTTTACTGCTTATTTAAACAGTGCGTAGCAACAATTCTGAAAATGCATGGTGTCCAGGGTTTAACCCCTTCCCGTCCATTGACGTGCCAGGACCGTCACTTAAGGACCAGTGACTGTCCTGGCACGTCACATACTTTTTACTCACATCGCTCCTCCAGGAGTGCTGTGAGTAATAGCGGGGACTGAATTTGATTGCTCCAAGACCGGAGCAATCTCTTTAAGTGTCCCGTTTGGTGTGCAGGCACACATGATGAGTCACGTGGGGCGGCACGTCAAAAAACGTTGTCGCAAATAATTCCCCATCTGTTGACTAGCTGCTCAGTAGCACTAGTCATCAGATTTCTTACAGCTTTCATGAGAAAGAGCCACTACTCCGGTACTGAGAGATAGAACAGAGCGCAGACATCTTTCCATAATGACGTCTGCGCGTCTGCTCAGTTGGTTGGAAGGGAGTGCAAGTTTCCATGTTCACAGATGATACACTGCTGACAATACCACACCCTCAGACATCTACTCTGGAGGTGCAATTCTATATCCATAACTGGGAACTCTCTGGATTTGCCCCAGAGACTCTGGTTTTTGCTGTTGATTTCCGGGTCTCCGGGGCAGAGGTGATTCTCTGGATATAGGTACTTTTTAATAAAACTCTGCCCACTTCTGCTCTTACTCAGTCTGTTTCTCCCACTCCCCACCAACTTCTCCTCCTTCCTCAGACTATTCTGCCTGTTTTTTTTTTATATTAATGTAGCTACACCCCCACTCGTAAGTCCCACCCCTTTTGACACAAATCACATAATTCATCTCCCCCAGTTGCCCCACAGGACTCCCTCTCTCTGGGGAGTCCAGAAGAATAAGTTACCAGGTATGTCTATAAGCTAAATAAGTTAAATTCTGGGTTTAACCAACTATACCAGAGGGAGGAAGTGAATATCATAGGGGACAAATAAAGATTCCCCATTTTGCCAGTGATCTAAGTTGTGCTTTTAACCCTTGAAATGCTTGGGTTAAAAGTAGGGTGACCAGATTTTTAAGATGAAATCCGGGGACATTTTTTTTCTCCCCACCCTGTCCACAAACTGCCCACCCTGTCCACCCTTTCCTTCTCCACACACTCCCCACCCTGTCCACGTCCACAAACTGTCCAGCCCGTCCTCCTCCACACACTGCTCACCCTGTCCTCCACCACACACTGTCCACCTCAGCATTGTCCATTTCTACATTACCCACACTGTACACCTCCACACTGCTCTCCTCCTCAAACTGTCCACCCTTTCCTTTTCCACACACTGCCCACCATGTCCTCCACGCACACTGCCCACCCTCTCCTCTTCCACACACTGCCCATCCTGTCCTCTTCCACACACTGCCCACCCTGTCCTCCTCCACACACTGCCCACCCTGTCCTCTTCCACATACTGCCCACCCTGTTATCCTCCACACACTGCCCATCCTGTCCTCTTCCACACACTGCCCAGCCTGTTCCTCTTCCACACACTACCCACCATGTCCTCCTCCACACACTGCCCAGCCTGTTCCTTTTCCAGACACTGCCCACCCTGTCCTCCTCCACACACTGCCCACTCTGTTCTCCTCCACCCACTTCCACACTGCTCACCTCAGCACTGTCCAACCCACATTGCCCACCCTGTCCAGCTTCATATTGTCCACCCCCACTATGCCCACCCTGTCTAACCTCACATTGTCTATTGCCACACTGCCCTCCTCCACACATTGCTCACTTCCACATTGTCCACCTCCACACTGTCCACCCTACCCTCCTCCACGCATTGCCCACCCTGTCCACCTCCACACATGCCCACTTCCACACTGCCCTCATTGTCCCTCATTGTCCACCTCCACACACATTGCCCAACTTCACATTGTCCACTTCCACACTACCCACCCTGTCCTCCTCCACACATTGCCAACTTCCACACTGCCCAATGTCCACCTCCACACTGCACACTGTCCTTCTCCACACACTGTGCATTTCAACACTGCCCTACCTTAGTTCAGACCCCTGGCATTATGGTGTGGAGGCCGTGGTGAGGTGCCATCATGAGGTGACATGGTGAGGTGATCCCTGCAGTCTGATGTGCTCTGCTTGCACACTGAAGCAATTTATCTGTACCCTCCCTTCTTTAGTTCGTCATCCCGCTCTCCTGCGGCCCGTGATTACATCATTGCGCGTGGTACACATGCACAGTATTCAACTAGCTTCACTTCAATTAGTCTAATAGACTCTAAGAAGAGAAGCAGAATGTCAGTGCCCGGACTGAGATCCGGGGATGCTTCCGGGGACAGATTCTGTCCGGGGACAGTTAGATGAATCCGGGGACTGTCACCGGAAACAGGGGACGTCTGGCCACCCTAGTTAAAAGTCCCATTTAAATCCATGTAAATTCAGGAATTTGTATTTGTTCTCTATGATGCAGTTAGTTTGTTCTAGCACTGCACCACTTTTCATATTGAGTTGCACCTGAAAGGAGAAGTAAACTTTTATGAAAAAATGTATGTCTTTTCCTTTTGAGTAAAATGCCGACATGTGCATATTTCCAGACTTATTACAGCTTAAACTTTCTACGTTAATAGTGCCCTGTAGTGGTCAGATTCCAATTAGATATGCTGCTTTATTCAACATGAGAGGATAGTCAGTGACAAACAGTTATCTATAGAAACTGCTGAGTCATGTCAGAACTGTGAGGAAGCAAACACACAGTAAATCCACTTCCTTATTATTTGAACTGTTCTAGCATTTGAATAAAACAACTGATAGCAGTGGGAGTACCCTTGTTTTACTCAGCAGGAAAAGCTTTGTAACATAAGGATTTCATAAAAAGTTTACTGTCCTTTTAAATCTTTTCTTCAAATCCCTCCACTTTAGAGAAACCACAGAAATAATATAGCAGAATGAAAAATAAATAGCAGAAAGCCTGAACACATCTCCCAGCTGGGGAGAAACTTTAACTTAATCACGAGTTTCAGTGGAATTGCATTACCTTGTGCTTTTCATAAACGAAGGCAATCTATACTCCATTAATTATATGCCTGTGTGTTTGTAAAACCTGATCCTGTGGGTGGAGGAGTAGAGACAGACACAAGGCTGAGCTTTATAACAAAATTAGGGGCGAGATGTTCAAAAAGTCATCATAATGAAAAACTTGTTGGATCATGAGTTGGTGGTAAAAGAGACAATATTTTCAGAATTAAATCCGTCACGTTTGAAAATTCATCTAAAGAATTAAAAATGATGGTAAAAAGATCTCATTGAACATTGCCGTTAAAAATTCTGATCTTAAAGGGATAGTAATACTTATAATGCAAACAAATATATATTGTAGGGTTTATTCCCCTGAGTAAAACAAGGGTACTCCCACTGCTGAGAGATATTTTATTAAAAAAATGATAACTGCTCAAACTTGAATTGTTTTGGTGCAATATCACAGTGGCCTGAAAATGTACAGTGGCGCTGTTGCTACACCATCCTATGGACTGCTCTGGTCTGCAGATTATAAATCTCCATAGGATTGTGTAGCAACAGAGCCACCGTAAGTTTTCAGGCCACTGTGATATTGCAACTAAAATTTCAAGTTTGAGCTGTTCTAAATTTGTAATAAAATATCTCTCAGTAGTGGGAGCACCCTTGTTTTACTCAGGGAAATAAACCCTACAACATATATTTTTTTACATTTTAAGTATTACTATCGCTTTAAAAATTGTCTTTCATTTTGTCTTTGAAACGAAAATTTTAAAAGACACAAAGACATTTTTTTGTCTTTGAAACTAATTTTTCTTTTCCAAGTTTAGAACATTTTTATTATGTCGGGAAAAAATGACGTTAATCAGACAAAAAAACAACATTCAAACGAATATTTTTTTCTGAAAATACCTTACATTATGATGGAAGATGAAACCACACCCACTTTTAAGGCGGCTTTTTCCCTTTGACAGAGATGAAGGAATTGGATGCAAAAAGTGACGGAAACATGTCTGAGAATTGGCGGATTGTGGTGTAAGAACTTTTGTATTCTGATTACAGACAATTTCCGTTGCCACCACTTTCTGAACATCTCGCCCTAGGAGTTTATGTTTGAGTGTTTGTTTTTTTAAAGCAGTTATTTAAACCCTTAAGGACTATGTGACGTACTATGACCGTCACGGTCCTTAAATACTTACGTACTTATTTACTTACAGCGCTCCACCGGGAGCGCTGTAAGTAATAACGGGGCCTAAAATTGACCGCTCCAAGACTGGAGTGGTCTCTTTCAGGCCCCAAAGCGGTGTGCCGATACACGCAACAGGTCAGGTGTACCGGCACGTCGGCATAGATCAAAGCAGTCCTTGTGGGACAGAAACGTCCCAGGACCGCTGGCCCTTATGGGGTTAAAAGTAAAGATACAACTTTGTCTATATGTATTATACCACCGCTGGCAGTTCTGTTCCAAAGTTATACGCTTTCAGACTGTCACTTAGTGATTAAGCTTCTGCTGTGATGGTATATTCAGACCATAGTTTGTCTGGGATAGTCCTGCTCTTTTGCTCTGTGTCCCGCCTCCTTAGCACCCAGGAGCTTGTTGCAAGATTTTAAAATGTCCTGCAAAGGTTACACTCTTATGTATGTAGGGATTTAAAGGGAATCCCGTACCCTTTGGTATGAGAATAATATTGCTGGCTATAGGGTGACCACATTTCCCTTCTGCCATTCCGGGACGTGGTCACCCTAGCCGTCATACCTTAAGTCCCTGGTGGTCTAGCGGCGTAAAATGTGCTCTGTGCCTCCTCTGGCACAGAGCTGAAGCTCCCGCGCAGTATGGCCAGTAATGCAGAGCGCTGGGAGTGATGTCATCTCCCAGCGCTCTGTATTACTAGAGCGCTTGCCTCCAGGTAAGCTGCATTGCCGCCCTGGATGTCAGCCTGCAAGCGGTGTGTCAATCTCCGCTGGGGAGATTTATAAAAACCAGTCTTAAGAATTGTCTGTAATGGTTAACAACACCCTATACCTGTCATCAACATTCTGGAGAAAATAATGTCTCTAAATTGTCTGTTAGTGACAATTCTTTATAAATTTGCTGCGCATTAATTTTTCCAAGCTTTACCTTTACTTTTTCAGAAACACAACTATGTGGCGTTTAAGGCTCCTAAAACTGCTCCTTTTTAATGCTGATATTCAGTTTTAGGCAACTTTTACTCCTTATGTATTTATAACGCCAGGTCTATAAATCTCCCTCACTGTACTTTTCTCTGGTCATCATGGGTGAGGTAGGTGTCTGGCATAGAACACAGGAAGGCACTTGTCCCAGCCAGTACTAAATTGTTACATTTGGGTTGCTGCACAGTCACTTAGGAATTGCAGGCTGTGGTTTTCTTAACATAGCCAGGCTGCCCACTGTCTGTTATTATTATGGACCATAGTCTTATTCATGTCAAACCTGTACCTCAGTTACAGGACACATATAAACTGTCAATACTGGTTTATATTCATTCAAAAAGGGTCCCATCTGTGTAATAATGAGAGTTCTGCTTAATGTATTAGGGATCAATATGTGGCTGTGTATCTCAGAATATGCTACATATTGTACATCTATTACTGACTGAGAGAACAAGTTGCACAGTATATTGTATCTGGGTTTTTATGGTCTCTTAATTTACATGATTTGCAGTATAACGAGATGGGTATGTTCAGTATATATTGGTAGTGAACCTGCTCTGCTTTATATAATGTGCTTTTCTTTACACTGGTAATAAATATGCCATTTAGCATAATATGATATATAAATAAATGCAAACTATATTATAGTGATGTATATGAGTTATCTTGTATTTCTGCATTTATTATTGTTGTTTCTTTATGCAGAGGAAAAGTAAAGGTTTGGCTGTCCAGCAGTTAATAGACTACAGTCCCCATTATCCTTATCAAGACCATGTCTGGTTGAGGTTGATGGGAATTGTAGTCTCCAACACCTGGAGAGCCAAAAGTCTCCAATGATCTCTGTAATGATCTACAACATGCAGAGACCCTTAGAAGGACTTCCCCAAACTCTGAGCTGGGCCATGTAATATACTTGTGTAACGTATTAGTGCAAACAGGAGCAGTCCTAGGGCATCCCAACAGCACCACTAGAGCCAAATAAAATGTCCTATTGATTGGAATTGGACTTTTAACCTCTTGAATGCTAGAGAAGTCCCCGACATATCCAAGATTTTAATGTGGACCTATCACCTTGCCACATTTTTTTTTTTTTTACATATTTGAAAACTTCATTCAAAACTGCCTGCACGCCATGTTAACAAAGAGTCCAGCAGATGTATAGGAGGTATTCACACCTTTATTTCTGGGAAAAGTGAAAGTGAATGTCTGCTGGTGCAACACAGTGATTCATTACTATATGAAACGGTATTGAAAACCTTAATTAGCATATGAAATATCACAGGTTGTGCACAGGTACCACAATTAGCATACATTAACATATGATACCAAATGTGATCCCTATGGTTTATCCAGTAATTGCATTGATACATAAGGCCGATAATATGTATTCCTGGACCATTACTCAAACACACCAACCACTTTGTTAATAGACAAGAGTAGAGGTAATCCAGTCTGTCTCTTCACATAGTCTTCTTTCAAATAGTCAGTGTTGCTTTTCTCCCTTGCTGGCATTTCACCTGCTAAAAAGGAGAATGGTTGGATGGATAGGTGCCATTGGATTGGATGGAGAGGTGCCATGGTTTAGCCTTGTGATTTGAGGAGAACATGGGGCAACATTCTGGAAGCTAAACAGGTACAATTCTGGAACAATCCAACCTCACCATATGTGACAAATAAAAATACTTAAAATTCCTATCAAATAAAATGTAGTGTTTAACCCTTAGATGCCATAGAGGTATTCAACACATTAAGAAGAAATGTTCTGTGGAGACCTGTCTTTGCTGGAGGTACAAAGCAGAAGAAGGCTCATCTTTGGTGGATTTGTGGAAATATTGCTCCCTGTGGTGCAGTTGGTTTTCTCCAGAACTGTTTTGACTTGCATATGGCATATAATCATATGACATTTTATAGGGTCAGAGTCAGGTGTTAGAGCTTGAGCGCTCTTTACACTAGGCTTTTACATGTTTTGTTTCTTGCAAGAATTTGGCCCAGTGTGGTATTAAACATCTTATCCTATATAATAATTCGCTAAGTTGTGTGTAACGCCCGACATGCGCAGTAGACACTGCTGCGCGTGCGGCAGTCATGCCCAGTACAGACTGCCTGCGCCGCGGCTGATACAGAGCTGGGCGCTACGAAGGAGCGTCTACCTCTGTATCAGCAGTGGCGCGGGCAGTCTCTACTGCACATGGCTGCCCTGCGACCGGCTGCCAGAGGCTCTGTGGCCCGTGTAACGGGCTGTTCAACTAGTTTATCATAAAGTAGCAGTGAAAATAAAAACGTTACAGTGCTTTTCCTGCTCCGTAAAACAATGGTACTCTAACTTATGGAACTGTTTTACATCCAGAAGTTATTACAGTATAAACATAAATCAAGCTGCTAGCAGCAGCAGCAACAAACCCAGCTGCTATCCAAGAACCTTATAATGAACTATATGGGAGGGCTTAAGTCATGTACACTCCGTAGGAAATTATAGAACAATACCACCTGGTGACTGTGATGGAAAATTTCAGTTTAATTAAAAGAGGTTTGAGTTGCAATAACTTTTGAATGAAAGCTCTTTCAGTTGCAATACTCTTGTTTTACTCAGCCGGGAAGAAATTACAATATATAATTCTTAAAGTTGACTGCTCCTTTAAGAGTATCTTATGAATCTGTGCATGAATGTGCATGAATGTGTGTGTGTGAGCATATGGGGTGTGTGTGGAATGTGTGTGTAGTATATTTTATGTATGTGGTATGTGTGCGTGCCTTCCACTGTTTTCATCTCATACATCTGTCTCTGCTTGTATAGTATCTAAATGTTTCTGTCTCTTTGTTGGCCTAATTCACTGAAGGTCTAAATGGGATATTGCTTATTTTGTATTATTTATTTTCTGTTGCGCTCAATTCACTACCGTGTTTTTCCATGAATACTGATATTTGTTTTACACTTTTCAGTGCCAGTGCAGTGTTCAGAGCATTGCATCGGATTACACTGCACACCCCTCTGGCATTCATAAGGTTAAGAACAGCAAGAAAAATACCTCTTCTGTCAGTAATTGTAGCATGCAAGGTGTCACAAGACCACTTTTATTAATGGGACATTTTATTTGATTCGCAGCCCCTTGAATTCTATAACAGTCTAGAGCAGTCTCCAGGAAATTGCACTCTCATTCGGAGGGATAATGTGCCGTTGGTCTTCTCCAGAATTTCCCCACTTTTGTTTTATACATGTCCAATAGTTTCTTTTTTTAATAAAACATCCCCAATTTCAATTAACTATTGTCATGCTCCTGAAAGCATACAGATCTATTTGTTTATGGGAAAAATGGAGTTTTAAAAATAAGGAAAAAAATAGACCGAAGCCAATATAAGGAGAATAGAAAAGGCAGCTGCAGTAATAATTTTTATATATATTAATATTCTGCAGGTTGCAGAAAAACATGTAACTCAAGTTCCTCATTTAATCCATGCTGTGCACAATCACTGAACTAAGGGAGCACATTGCTATGTAGGAAGAAAAAGGACCAATGAGGCTTTTGCGGCTAATAAAAAAGACTTTATAAGTGGAAATAGGCATGTCTCTGTACCCGTTACTGAATAAAATAAAAATACAGTTGTATGTTATCATAGAGGACTACCCAGTATTAGTACTTGAGATGTTAAGTGGAGTTTAGTCCCTCATGTTCCTCTAGTACTTTGGAACTTACAGCTCATTGTGGAGTACTGCATTTCTGGCTTTTCATGTAGGAGATGAGCTATTTGTTTAAATAATAATTACAAAAAATAAGAATACCCCTACTCTGAGTGTCCCACCACATTGATCTTCATTTTAACCCTTGCAAAATTTGAGGAGCCATGGCAGTATTCCTTCAAACTCCACCTTTACAATAGAGTCGGGTGCCAACAATCTGTATGATTGTGTGCATGTCTGTGTCAGTTGTTTGTGTGTGTGTGTGTGTGTGTGTGTTTTGGGTCTCCATACTGCTCTTGACATTAACCTCCCCGCTCCCCTAATGAAGAGATAGATAGGACTATTACTCCAAAACCCAAAGTATCAGATTAGGTGCCACCACCTTGGAATAGATCAGGATCACTATTTCAAAGCCCATGGGAATAGATTAATACTCCCATTCTAAATACAGTGAAAATAAATTAGTACCACCACTTAGAAGCTTATGGAAATAGATTAGTACCTTCACTCCAAGCCTGTGGAAATAAATTAGTACCACCACTCAGAAGCCTATGGAAATAGATTAGTACCTTCACTCCAAGCCTGTGGAAATAGATTAGTACCACCACTCAGAAGCCTATGGAAATAGATTAGTACCTTCACTCCAAGCCTGTGGAAATAGATTAGTACCACCACTCAGAAGCCTATGGAAATAGATTAGTACCTTCACTCCAAGCCTGTGGAAATAGATTAGTACCACCACTCAGAAGCCCATTGAACTACATTAGAACAAAGACTATGGAAACAGATAAGTACCATCACTCCAAATCCTAAGGAAATAGATTAGGGCCAGTATTCCAAAGACCATGGAAGCTGATTAGGACAATTACTCAAAAACCTTTTGAATAGATTAGTACTGCCACTCCAAAGCCTGCTGAAAGAGCATAATCTCAGGTTCCCAAAAAGTTTTTTTACCTGCCAGTATTATGAAACCTCTGTGAAAAGGTACTTTTTCAACCAGACACTGCCTCTTCTTTATTACTGTAAATAAACTGAACTGTTGGGAGCATACATTAATCCTTTCAGTTACCATAAAATAAGGCATTTAAGATTGTACTAAATAATCCATGTGCTATTCTGAACATAGGAACTATTGTATCAGCAACAGAGTGTCAAAAGCTGTATGAATTGGAATATTTATTGTTCAATTAAAAACCTGGAACAAAAGAGTAAACAAGAGGCATGCGACCCCACATATTCCTTACACATTTTGGACCTTATGGGTCCTTGTAGTCTGAAACATATGGTCCAGTGCTGCCTCTTGTTTACTAATGTGGTCCAAGTTTTTAACTGAGAAATAAAGTTTCCGCTTTATATGTCTTTTGCTACGATGTTTCAGATACAGTTGTTACTGTCTGCAAATATAGAGAGAGAGCCTCCTTCATTCAGCACCTATTCAGAAGTTAAATGGCGATACAGGCGTTTGGTATTGAACGTGACTTGGTGAGTGAAGCCTACATTTCCATGCAAATCTTTCATGAACAGCTGTGTGATACATATGGATTATACCTGACGCTATCTTTTTCGCTGGCCATGTTTTTCTGAATATGATATGAGCCTTGACAGGAAGTGTCAGTGGTCAGAGACATGACCTCTCAGCTACCTCTGCTGAGTTACCTGTAAGGGCAAAATGGATGCAATAGCGCCAACTGATAAAGAAAGAAAATGCACTTCTTTTTGGAGGAAAAAAAGTACAGTTTGTCAGACTATTTTTCTCCCGGGAGTCCGGAATGCAACAGAGCAATAAAAAAAAAAAAAAAAATGCTCCGTTGTCATTCAGTCGCGTCCGCTCGCCGATTCCCCGGTCGTTAAGGAGTATAAAACAGAAGCAGCTCAGCGCTTAAAGTGGAACTTTCAGCTATTACTAAGTTGCCATGCATTCATTAAGGGCATGGCGACTGGCTTGGAAATCCACGTCTTACCTTTAAAAAAAAAGGAGATTCTAAAGAAATCCTTGCCGTTTGGAGACCGGAACCCAGGCTACAGTGCACACATCTTGTCTGCTTGCCTGCACTGTCAGTCCCGGTCTCCTTTGAGTAGCACTTCAGTTACCACAAGGTAACCGGAAGGGACTGACGGCGCAGGAACGCAGACCATACGAACCTGCCCATCAGTCTCCAAACGGCAAGGATTTCTTTAGAATCTCTTTTTTTTTTTTTAAGGTAAGACATGGATTTCCAAGCTAGTCGCCATGTGCTTAATGAATGCATGGCGACTTAGTAAGATCTGAAAGTTCCGCTTTAAAGCTTGTACAAACAGCTGGTGTTGGCCTGCATTCCCTATTGCACTGACACATAAGAAGATATATGTATAAAAGTAAACATTTAGTAGATTAGAAGCAAAACATATGTTCTACAGGTCATATAACAATAGGAAAACAGAGAAATTTGGGGCTATACCAGTTGCACACAAGGAAAAAAAATTCCCTAAATTCCCATTGATTTCCATTGGAATTTTAACCCACTGAATGGTAGAAAGGACACCAACACATTGCAAAACACTAAGTGGAGGACCTCTCTAGCATTCAAGGGATTATTCTACATTAAAGGAACTTTTCATTTACCCCCTGTGGTACAGTTAGTTTGCTCCAGAATTTCTCCACAGTATTCTTGTGCATATGCAAAAACAAAAAGTTGGAGAGCGCAGGGAAGCACCCTAGTGCAATCAAAAACATTGCCACGTACCACCACATGTGGATACTCACAGTTAGAACTGGCTGTCCAAGTTCAGTCCTCAAGGGGCACCACCAGACCAGTATGTAAGGATTTCCCTGATTAAGCACAGGTGAGTTAATCAGTGGCTCATTCATTCTGACTGACTCACCTGTGCTTAATCAGGGAAATCCTTACCTCCAGACATGGGCGTACGGAGGGGGGGCACTTGCCCCCCCCCCCACACACAATTACCCCCCTCCATATAAATAAAGGGGCTAGATGGGCTGGCCTGGGGGTCATATTATGGCTTTGCCCCCCCCCTGGAAAAATGTCTACGGACACCACTGCCTCCAGACCTGTTGATGGCCCTTGAGGACTGAACTTGGACAGCCCTGTTCTATATAATAGGTAGCTCCTCCTTCACTTGCTCTCTCCAGACGGCAAGGGATAACTGAAAACAAAAAAACAAAAACAAAGGGAGGTGCCCAATCGTGTCATATAGTATGAACAATAATGGTTCAAAGATGTAAATAAACCAATGTATTCACATTTAAGAGAGGTCAGCTAAGGGGATAACCAGAGCTGACAATCAAGCTTGTGAAGATCTCGCACCATCTCCACTCAGTGAGTCCATGTCAAGTGCTGCTCTCAGTCAAACAAATTGGTATCAACAAGAATATGGTTCTCCAAAATATTGCATATTTAATGCAAGATATATAGGTATTCCAAAAAATAAAATCAACAACATATGCTGATACTCCAGAGTATCTTGTAGCTCAGGACTGTCCAAGTTCAGTCTTCAAGGGTCACCAACAGGCCAGGATGTAAGGATTTCCCTGATAAAGCACAGGTGAGTCAGTCAAAATGAATCAGCCATTGATTAACTCACCTGTGCTTAATCAGGGAAATCCCTACATCCTGGTCTGTTGGTGGCCTTGTGGACTGAACTTGGACAGCCCTGCGGTGGCAGAATATTGTACAAGTAAACCAAAAGCCTATCAGTTGTGCAGCTGATGGTCTAAGCATGTTGTTGGCATCAGGAATCGTAGCTTGTGCAATGCAAAAAAACAAAATAAAACACAAAATTAGTAGTTTGTTAAATGCATGCACACTATGACTTAAAAGATATAATAAAACTATAAATCAATGACAATTCAAAAGTACACAGTAAGCAATTTCAAATGCTATTTGCAGATTGAAACAAATTATGATTTTCTTAATAGAGGCATATTATTATACCCGGGACACTTCATGTCATTGGCGCCAGGAGAAACACACAGGGCTGGGGATGGGAGTGTCCAAATGAGACTATTAATGGAAAAATCTAGGCAAACATACCTCCCAAGTGTCCCTCTTTGAGACCTAAATCCCTCTGTCCCTCTTTCCCACCCTGGTGTCCCTCTTTTTATGAGATCAGACTGTGTGGTATGTATATAAGTGTATCACTTTGCTCCACAGCAATAAAACGCACATTATTGTTTGTTTAAATGTCTGTATATGTGTTTATAAAATTGTATGTATAAATAAAATACTTGGGTCTTGTCCTGTATCATTTATTCAGTTACACAAAGAGGTGTCAGTAGGTCATTAAATAACCTAAACATTCTCAGTAATGCCCTGCCTACCAGCCACACCCCCATCAACAGCCCCTAAAACAGTCCCTCTTTGGCCACATGGAATGTTTGAAGGTATGGGCAAAACTTAATCGGGGTGACACAAGTTGGAGGGTTGAAAGGAGGTGTTTGCACTTAAATGGGTGGGGAAGTGGAAGGAACAGAGTGGGAGCGGGAAGAACAGCAAGGAAAGTAGGCGACTGGACTGCCAAAGCCAGAGAATAAGCATCTACCCTTGGAGACATGATAATTCATTAAAAAAACAGAGTGTCTGGTGCAGATACAGAGAGTTCCCAAATATGCATACTAACACCTAATAGCAAAATGCCACTAACCTTAAAGGGATAGTAATACTTAAAATGTAAAAAAAATATATGTTGTAGGATTTATCCCCCAGAGTAAAACAAGAGAACTCCCAATGCTGAGAGATATTTTATTAAAAAATTATAACAGCTCAAACTTGAATTTTTTAAGTGCAATATCACAGTGGCCTGAAAATTTACTGTAGCACTGTTGCTACACCTTCCTATGGACTGCTCTGGTCTGTAGAGCATAAATCTCCATAGGATGGTGCAGCAACAGCGCCACTAATTTATCAATCCACTGTGATATTGCGGAGAAGACACCGGAGGAGGTGATACAATGGATCCACCGTACTTCACCAGCCAAGGAAATCTAACCCTTATTCAATAAAAAATAATTTTATTCATCCTTATTAGAAACATAATTCCAAAAATTAACAGGTTGTAAATGGAATACAAAACATAGATGTGCAAAATGACGCATCGCCTAACGTGTTTCGTGAATGTATCACTTAATCTTAGGCTGTTATATCATCATGTCTTGACATCTTATATACACATACACATACCTGGGAACTCTCCGGATTTGCCCCGGAGACTCCGGTTCTGACAGAACTTTACCGGGTCTCCGGGGCAGAGGCTGATTCCTCCGGATGTGGAGAGTTTCTATTGAAACTCTGCCACATCCGCTTTTTCTCCCGCTGATCCTCAGTCCCCAGCCTTCTGTGTGACACCTTTAACCCTCTGAGTGCCAGAGTGGTAAGGAATGCATTGCTTTGCAATGCATTCGGTACCACTCTGGCACTCAAAGGGTTAAGTCCCCCCCCACTCACGGCAAGCCCCACCCCTTTTTGACGCGATTAGCCCTCAACTGGAAGTTCCCAGGTATGCACATACATTGAACCTTGGACAAGACAGTGTTCAAACAATTAACCAATCACCCACTGGGAATAAATTCAAACGCTCCAATGAAAAACTAGATAAATGAATGAATAAATGTCTCCTCCTCAGCAATGACTAATTTAACCCCATAGTCTGCCGGATGGTAAAAACCAATATCTAATTTTCCTAAGTTTGCAAAAATGGAGCTTCAACTCCCAGACAAATTATTTTTAGGCGAACATATATTAAATGAACTAACATTTAGCTCTGTTTTAAAATATAAAATATAAATTTCACTGTCGTCCAATACAGGTCACTGGTACCATGGGATGTGTAGTCCCCTTTAATAGGCAGGAACAATTATGCAAATAATTTGCAAGGGGCGGAGCCTCCCCTCTTACTTAAGCCACCTTCTGGCCAGAGCCACCCATATTGATTTGTTCCTGGTGTGCTTGCACACCAGGCAGAGAACAGCTATGCTTCTTAGAGTTTTATTATTTTTTCTTCAAATATGGAATACCACCATTAGGAGGGTGACCATGGCTGTGAATGCCCTCACCCGAAGTGGCTAGTGCAGCTTCCAGGGATTTCTGTGGACCTATACCTGATGAGGGGACAGCTTGTGTTAAGCAGCTCCCCTGTTGGGGAAATTACCTCTGGTTCTTTCCCTCCCTATCATGGTCACCTGAAGACAGAAGTCTGCGAGAAAGGTGAGTCACCCATTGAGTGCTGAAGGTCCACTTGTCCCCACAGTGTCCCTTTGATGGGCTTGTATTTGGGAGTTTTAACACACTCCAGCACTCATAGGGTGTTTTTATTGCATTATCACTATTTATGCAATTTCTGTGTTATTCTCTGAGTTTTGGAGCATTGGGTATTCATTTATTTATGTTTCTCATGTATTTCATGCTTGTTTGGGCACTTTTTACTGTTTTACTAAACTTTATTAAAAATGGTGTTCCGCGCCTTTAAGCGCGGCTTTTTCCCGCTCAGCAGCAGAGCTCCTTTACTCTCTATGGGAATTCACAGTTTGGGACATATCTCTGAAACCGCTTGTCACAGCAACTTCAGAGTGGGCTCATTTTAATGCTAGGCTCCTGCTCTATCATCCGGTTGGTGTTTTATTAATGTAGGGGGTTCAGGGGGGCTTCGGGCACTGTTTGGGGTACTTGCATAGGGAAAACTACATTTCCCATGAGCGCTTAGCTCGCGCTCGTTTCTGATTGGCTGTCATGACGGCCGCCATTTTGTGGTACTTTTCCAAGGCGAGTACACTACGCAGGGACCGAGCCTTCTCTCTCCTCACCAGATTAACCCTTCGCTGGCCAGATAAGTCCGTTTTTAGACCTTTTCTGGGGTGAAACTTTAATCTTTAACACTTTTCTGGGTGATAGTGTTTGTTGTGGGGTATATTGACGCTGTGAGCATGTCTACTTCACTGGAGCTAGGGGCTAGACCCAAGACTAAGGAGGCTGGGGGGTCTTCTACCCCCATGGCGTTTTGCTCCTCTTGCCACATTGGGCTGGATTGCGATAATGTGGGGGATCTATGCCCTAATTGTACTGATAAAGATAGCAACCCTGGGCTTCCCAGCCACGCTATTGAGCCATCTTGGGTGAGGGAGTTTAAAGCTGCCACTAGGGATCTCAGATCCACGCTTCAACTCTTTCCCTCTCAGGTACAGGGGGCTCTCCAGGTCTGGCAGACCCCCTCTACTATCAGGACCTCCCTGCCTAAGCCACAAGGAGCTCCTGATATCACTGATTCTTCTGAAGAAGAACTTTTACAGGATTCTGATGCTGAGGAACGTACTGTTATTGAATCTAACAGGTCCATTGGGGACCCCTATGAGTGTGACCCTGAAGTTTCGGCTGAGGGTCTGATCAGAGCGGTTCTGAATACGCTCAACCTTCCTCTGACTCAGGAATCCACTTATGATCCTACTGATGTTTTTCAGAAAAAGCCATCTAAACCTGTTGTTTGTTTTCCAACTAACCCTACTCTTGCCCGTCTGGTTTCTGAGGCATGGAAGAATCCTGATAGATCTTCCTCTGTCTCCAAAAAGTTTGCCAAACTTTACCCTTTTCCCGAAGCGGAGCTGGCAAAATGGGTTCATCCTCCCAAGGTGGATGCTCCTGTGTCTAGACTATCCAAATCTACTGCTTTGGCTGTCTCAGATGCCTCTGCCTTGCAGGACTGGACGGATAAGAAATTAGAGCTCTCTCTTAAATCTATTTTTGCCTCTATTGGCACTGCCATGCGCCCCACCTTTGCTGTGGCATGGGTTAATAGGGCTATTGCAGCCTGGACTGAACGACTGACTGAAGCGGTTCGCCAGGATGCGCCTGTATCTGAACAGTTGCAGCTTCTTGCTAATATCACTGAAGCTCAGAACTATGTTGCTGATGCTGCTTTTGATGCTGTGCGCATGATGGCGAGGGCCTCCACTTCTTCTGTGGTGGCTAGACGCGCTCTTTGGCTGAAAATTTGGTCTGCTGATACAGCCTCTAAGAAAGCCTTGCTTTCCTTGCCCTTTCAGGGGAATTTGCTCTTTGGCTCTGAGCTCAAAGAAATGATCAGTGAGGCTACTGGCGGTAAAAGTACTCTTCTACCCTCAGTCTTTAAGAAAAAGTTTCCAGCCAAACGCAATCGGTCCTTTCGTTCCTTTCAGACTGAGACACGCTCCTCGGCCCAAACGGGTCCTCCCACTACGCGCTCCTCCTCCAAGCCCAAACAGTCCTGGAGGCCCAAAGTTGCCTCCAAGGCCAAGACCTCCAAGACTGCTTCGGCATGACTCGCCGAACCCGGGTCCGCATCCGGCTGTAGGCGGTCGTCTCCGCATCTTTCGCCGGTCTTGGGAGGAGTCAGTGGCGGACCCATGGGTTCTTCAGGTGGTGTCAGAGGGATACAGGATCCCTTTCTCTTCCCTTCCTCCTTTTCGGTTCCATTTTACTCGTCCTTCTCAGGAACCCTCAAAAAGGCGTCTGTTCGACGACGCTATTCAGGATCTCTTGGACAAAGAGGTCCTGGAGGCGGTTCCGCAGGGGGACACAGGTTCAGGATTTTATTCCAACCTGTTTGTGGTAGCCAAAAAGGACGGAGGAGCCCGTCCCATCTTGGATCTCAAAGATCTCAATGCCTATGTGGTGACTTCCCACTTCCGCCAGGAGTCCCTGCGCTCTGTGATTGCAGCAATGTCTCCAGGGGAGTTTCTTGCCTCCCTGGACCTTCAGGATGCTTATCTTCACATCCCTATTCATCCAGAGAGCAGGAAGTATCTCAGGATTGCCTGCCACAGGGGACACTTTCAATTTACAGCGCTCCCCTTTGGACTGACTACAGCTCCTCAAGTCTTCCAGCGGGTGCTGGGCTCCTTGATAGCGGTGCTCCATCAGGATGGGATCAGAGTGACACCCTACATGGACGATCTCCTACTGAAGGCCTCCTCAGCGGAGCTTCTCCACCAGCAGTTGCAGAGGTGCATGCACACCCTGAACCGTCACGGATGGATCCTGAATCTGGACAAGTCGGACTTGATTCCTTCTCAGAGGCTTCTGTTCCTGGGTCTCCTGTTCGACACTCGCCAATGCATGGTGTTTCTTCCAGAGGACGTGGCTCACCAGATAGCCGTCAGAGTGGCTGGGATTCTGGACATGGACGAAATTCCAGTTCCGAAGTTGTCGTCCTTAGTGGGGAAGTTCATTTCCACGATCGAAGCAGTACCATTTGCCATGGCCCACTCCAGGGATCTTCAGAGATTTGTGATCCAGACGTGCAGGAATCATCCAGATCATCAACATCTGTCTGTTTCTCTTCCTCCTCATGTCGAGTCGAGTCTGCACTGGTGGTTAGATCTCTCTCATCTCTTGAAAGGGAAATCCTTTCTAGTTCCTCATTGGACCACAGTCACAACGGATGCCAGCCTTCGGGGCTGGGGTGCAGTCTGGGGTCGCTTCAGTGCTCAGGGGAAATGGGGTCTGGAGGAATCCATGCTCTCCATCAATGTTCTGGAACTTCGAGCTGTCCGGCTGGCCCTGAGGCACTGGGAGTCTCAATTGACCGGTCTTCCAGTCAGAGTAGAGTCCGACAACGCCACGGCAGTGGCTTACATCAACAGACAAGGCGGCACAAGAAGCGGTTCCGCCTGGTGGGAAGTCAAGGATATTTTGTCTTGGGCAGAAGATCACGTGCCTGTCATCTCTGCAGTTCATATTCCAGGCGTGGACAACGTCATGGCAGACTTCCTCAGTCGTCACACCGTCGACAGCGGAGAATGGGCTCTTCACCCAGAGGTGTTTCACATGCTCACTCAACGGTGGGGGATGCCAGTGGTGGATCTGATGGCTACCAGACACAACAGGAAGGTTCCGGTGTTTTGCTCCCGTCTGAGGGACTCCCTTGCTCTAGCGGTGGATGCCTTGTCGATCCCTTGGGACTTCTCCCTGGCTTACATCTTCCCCCCTCTTCCTCTATTGATCAGAGTTATTCAGAAGTTGAAGAGAGAACGTTGTCCTGTCATCCTGATTGCTCCAAACTGGCCTCGCCAGTCCTGGTTTCCGGAATTGATGGCCATGTCAGTGAAGGATCCAATCCCACTTCCTGCCCGTCCGGACCTGCTTCTTCAGGGGTATCTGTGGAAAGAGGATGTTCACTCTCTCCGTTTGATGGCATGGCGGTTGAATCCTCGATTCTAGCTAAGAAAGGCTTTTCTCCTTCTGTGGTGTCGACGATGCTCAGTGCTCGTAAGCCTGTGTCTTCCAAGATCTATCATCGCATTTGGTCAACTTTCGTGACATGGTGCTCTGTCAAGCAGTTGTCTCTTGACTTCCATCTTCCCACTGTCCTGGCCTTCTTGCAGGACGGTGTGGACAAGGGGCTCAGTCTGAGTTCCCTCAAAGTTCAGACCTCTGCCTTGTCTGTGTTTTTCCAGGAACGGATTGCCATCCTTCCTGATGTGAAAGTCTTCTTCCAAGGTGTGACTCATGTTCGACCTGCCTTCAAGAGTCCTGCTCCCCAGTGGGATCTCAATTTGGTGCTGGGAGTTCTTCAGCGACCACCGTTTGAATCCTTGGCTTCCATTCCATTACGTCTTGTGACTTGGAAGATGGCCTTCCTTTTGGCTATTGTGTCAGTACGCCGGGTGGCAGAGTTACAGGCATTGTCTTGTAAACCTCCTTACCTGGTGTTCCACAAGGATAAGGCTGTGCTTCGCACTACCAAGGAATTCTTACCCAAGGTTGTGTCTGAGTTTCACATCAATCAGGAGATTGTGGTTCCCTCTTTCTGCCCTAATCCTTCATCTGACAAGGAAAGAGATCTCCATTTGTTGGATGTGGTGCGTTGCCTCAAGTTTTATGTTCACCGCACCGAATCTATCAGGAAGTCTGACGCTCTATTCGTCATTCCTGAGGGGCCTAGGGCAGGAAGACCGGCTTCCAAAGTTACCATTGCCTCTTGGATTAAGGCTACCATCCGTGAAGCCTATAAGTTGAGGAATAAGCATGTTCCCTTCAGGGTGACTGCCCATTCCACCAGATCTATTGGGGCCTCCTGGGCCTACAAGAATCAAGCTTCTGCTGATCAACTGTGCAGAGCGGCCACTTGGTCCTCTGTGCACACTTTTTCTATGCACTACCGAGTTGATGTACTGGCATCGGCTGATGCCAGCTTTGGAAGGAAGGTCCTGGAGGCGGTCTTGCCTGTGTAGGTCTTCCGCTCTGTGATCCTTAGTGCTTCCTTACTGTTGAGCCCGGTTGGCTCGTGTTCCGTGTGCTGTGTTAAGTTCAGGGATTGTTCCCTTGATTGGTGTCCGTTGACACTTTCAGTTTGGGCTATGTTATCAACTGGTTAACAGTTCTAGTGACTTGGGCCTTGCGCCTGGTCCTTGCCTTACTTCCCGCCTCTGGATCAGCTCAATGTTTGTACATCCCATGGTACCAGTGACCTGTATTGGACGACAGTGAAAATAGGATTTTAGTCTTACCTGTTAAATCCTTTTCACTTAGTCCATACAGGTCACTGGTCTCCCACCCTGTCAAGGGACCAGTCTTGGCTCTCCTGTGGCATTCAGTGGGAGACCGTTCGGGCATGCTCACAGGAGTCTTTCTTTTTGCTTACCTGGGGTCAGTTTAGGGTCTCAAATCAATATGGGTGGCTCTGGCCAGAAGGTGGCTTAAGTAAGAGGGGAGGCTCCGCCCCTTGCAAATTATTTGCATAATTGTTCCTGCCTATTAAAGGGGACTACACATCCCATGGTACCAGTGACCTGTATGGACTAAGTGAAAAGGATTTAACAGGTAAGACTAAAATCCTATTATATTGTCACTGGCTAGCATAAAACAAAAGAAAATGACTGAAATCCAATCATTTATATCCTCACCCTTAACCCCTTAGGGACCCTTGACGTACCAGGACCGTCAAGGGTAAATTTGCTCGAACGACCCTTGACGGTCCTGGTACGTCACATACTTTTTACTTACAGCGCTCCACCGGGAGCGCTGTAAGTAAAAATAGGGCATGAAATAGACCCCTCCAAGATCGGAGCGATCTGTTTCAAGCCTCATAGTGACGCGCCGATACACGTGACAGGTCACGTGTACCGGCTCGTCAAAGTGCCCCTATGCGGATGTTATGGGACGGAAATGTCCCATAACCTCCGGTCCTTAAGGGGTTAATGTAGCCAATTAGCACTCCTAAAAGGTAAAATACAACATATTCACCCAGCCAGTGACATATAGTCATACCTGGGAACATTCAAGATGAGCTGACCCTGAGATCTTTGAAATATTAACCCTTAAAGCTTCCCATAATGTTGATTTTATGCGATATGTGCCTGCTTGCTCTAACACAGAGGTGCTCCGGTCCGTTTGAGAGGGACCTTTAACATGGTACAGTTTGGATAACTCACTGCCTGAACACAAACAAGACAAGCAGGACATCTCTCACTGTCTTTCTGGTACGAATGGCACCAGCTTAGAGGCTAAGGAAACATTTATTTGGGGAAATTCATATAGTAGGTGACACAGACCTCTCTCACCCTGAGAATTTGGCCCTTCACCCTGAGACCCTGAGATTTGGGTCAAAACCCTGAGTCTCAGGGTCAAACCCTGAGAGTTCCCAGGTATGCATATAGTCAAAAAGGGTTAGATGTCCAAACACTATATCTTTACCCTTGTATCCAAGTTAATAAAGATATCTTATAAACTTGCTCCAAGCAACTTAACATTTATCAAATTGCATTTTAAAATATTCATCCTAAAAAATGAAAAAATGTAAATGAATTCTAAAAGTGACAAAAAAACAAATTGCACCTAAAAAATTCAAGTTTGAGCTGTTATAATTTTTTAATAAAATATCACTCAGCAGTGTGAGTACCCTTGTTTTATTCAGGGACATAAACCGTACAACATAGATTTTTTTCCATCTTAAGTATTACTATCCCTTTAATCTGGGCAGAAAATCCTAATGCTCATTATGAATCAATTCTGTATAGATTAATTCCCCAAAATGAAAAGCAATGCATTGCACACCCCTCTGACACTCGAAGGGTTAAAGTGGATCACTCACATATACAAAAGTAATGCTCATTCGTTAGAGCATTTAGCGAAAAAGTTGAATACATTATTCATTTTTAAAAAACACCTGTTATCTGTGCAAAAATTAATGTTTTAAAAGTGCCCAGCAGCCTTCTTCCAGATTGCAGAAGCTTGCCGCACAGAAGTGGCTTCCGTCTCACTACCCAGCATCCTCCGATGACGGAGGCTGTCTATCTCTAAGCTGGAGCGATCTCATTGGCTAGATATCGATCTCTGCCAATGAGATTGCTCCCGTTTAGAGAAAGAAAGCCTCCGTCATCGAAGGATGCTGGGTAGTGGGACGGGAGCAGCTTCTGTGCGGAAGCTTCGGCAATCCGGAAGTATGCTGCTGGTCACTTTTAAAACATTAATTTTTGTGTTCAACTTTTTCGCTAAATGCTCTAACGAAATGAGAATTACAGTACTTTTGTATATTTGAGAGATCCACTTTAAATACTACTGTGTATCATGTACTCCTCAGTGGACATGATTCGTTTTTTCCAGAATACAACTCCCCAGACTCCTCCCATCCACCAGCTGGAGGAGTATTGGGGTCCAATAATTCAGACACTAAGGATCATGTTCACCCTTTAGACATGATATACAGTACTATTTAACTCTTTGAGTGCCAGAGGGGTGCACTCAAAGGGTTAAATATTTGTTTTGGGGAACCAATCCACAAAGGATTTTTCAGCCGAAATTAAGGTAACTGGCTGTTCATGTAGTTTAACCCTTTTTGTGCAAAGGTGAAATCCTTCTCATTGCGTTAAAGTGTTAAGCACACTTCGGTAATAGTAGCATACATGTAAACCTATTTTTTCTTAATGACCTTGCACAACATGTTGAAATGCATAATATAAAGAGTTTGGCATGGTTTGAATATTGTATATATTATAGTAGAATGTATGGAATTTTGAGTCCAGATATTTTATGTGGTGGGCTTAGCATTTTAGGAACGTTCTTTGCTTGCCAAGCTTTAAAGGGGAAATTTCATTAGGAGACTAATGTTGTATTGAACACTGATACAACACTATGCAATACTAATCAACAGGTTATTTTGGCTAACTAAGCAGATTTAGGATGCAAGATTTCAAGACCTCTTAGGTCTCTTCCTCAGGAATGTTATACAGATAACTATAAATACAGATTGCATTGTTTAGAATAGCATACCTCCCAAATGTCCCTCTTTAGGAACCAAAGCCTTCTGTCCCTCTTTCCCACCCTGATGTCCCTCTTTTTTAGGATATCACATTGCATGGTGTGTATGTAAGTGTATCACATTGCTCCACCACAATAAAATCACATTATTGTTTGTTTAAATGTCAGTATATGTGTTTATAAATTAGTTTGTAAGTCATTTATTAGGTTACATAAGGAGGTATCAATAGGTCATGAAATAGCCCTAAAATTATTGCTAATGTCCCGCCCACCAGCCACGCCCCCAGCAACACCCCCTAAAGCACAAGTGTCCCTCTTTGGGAATTTGAAATGTTGGGAGGTGTGGAATAGAAAGATAACTCAGTCCCACTTGAATGACCGTTAGATTATACCGCAGGTAGGGAGCCAAAAAGTAATTTGCATAAATGAGCATGTTTAACACTTTTAGATATATATGTAAAGGTTTCCATTATTTGATATAACTTGAGATTTATTACATTGTATGTGCAACTTTTAGAAGTCTGAGGGAATAAACCAACTGCACAGTAGGGGACAAATAAAAATTCCTGTTGAATTAACCCCTTGAATGCTAGATAGGTCTCCCTCCCTCCTCCACCTTCCCCAATTAAGCCCTGCCCTCTTTACAACATACCTCCCAACATGTCAAATGGCCACTGGTGTTTTAGGCCGTGTTTCTGGGGGTGTGGCTGGTGGGTGGGGCATTACAAATATTTTTCATGTTATTTCATGACCTATTGACACCTCTTTGTGTAAAAGAATAAATGATTTAGAGCAAAACCAAAGTATTTTATTTACACAGACGAATTTATAAACACATATACTGAAGAGTAACTAAACATATTGAGAGCTTTATTGCTGTGAAGCAATGATACACACTGAACTCCTAAAAAGAGGGACAAAAGGGGTAGAAAAGAGGAACAGAGGGATTAGGGTTTCAAAGAGGGGTTATCCCCAGGGCCGGACTGAGAATAAAAACCAGCCCTGGAAAAAACTGCTGACCAATACCATAGCATTGCGTCATTATACCAGCCTAATAGCATAATGCCATTTTTTCTTGTTTATAAAAGGGGAAACATGCATTTTAAAACACATCTGAATGCCACCACCAGAGCAATACAGAGTTATGTCACCTCCAGAGTAATAAAGAGTTTTATATATATATATATATATATATATATATATATATATACATACACACACACCACCTCTTGACTCTCGATTCCCCTCTTTTGCCTCTTTCTCCCACTCTTTATTCCCACCTTTTGCTTCGTTCTCCCCCTCTTGACTCTTGAGCCCCCTTCCTTTTGCCTTTTTCTCCCTTTTGATCCCCCTTTCTCCCCCTTCTTTTGCCTCTTGGTCCCTCCTTTTGCACCTTGATTGCCCCTCCTTTCACCTCATGATCCCCCCTCCATTTGCCTCTTTTTTTTCCACTCTTGACCCCCCTCTGCCTATTTCACCCGGTCTTGATTCCCCCTCTCCTCAAGTTGCCTCTCTTTACCCCTCTTGATCTTCCTTTTACCACTCTACCCCTCTTGATCCTCCATTTTGCCTCTTTCCCCCATTGTCTTTTAATCCCCCTTTTGCCATTCTCCTCCTCTTGATCCCCCTCTTTGCCTTTTCCCCCTCTTGCCTTAATCCAGCCTTGACTCTTGTCTTGAGCCCCCTTTTGCCTCTTTCTCTCCCTCTTGCCTCTCTCTGCCCCCTTCCTGATTCCCCCCTTTTGCCTCTTTCTTCCCCTCTTGCCTTTTTATCCCCTCCCCCATTTTCCTCTCTTGATCTCCCCTTTGCCTCTTTCTCCCTCTCATTAACTCTTGATACCCCTTTTGCCACTCCTGGGAATGAAGAGTGGGAGAAAGAGGCAAAAGAGGGGAATCGAGAGTCAAGAGGTGGTGTGTGTGTGTGTATGTATATGTATATATATATATATATATATATATATATATATATATATATATATATATATATATATATAAAAAACTCTTTATTACTCTGGAGGTGACATAACTCTGTATTGCTCTGGTGGTGGCATTCAGATGTGTTTTAAAATGCATGTTTCCCCTTTTATAAACAAGAAAAAATGGCATTATGCTATTAGGCTGGTATAATGACGCAATGCTATGGTATTGGTCAGCAGTTTTTTCCAGGGCTGGTTTTTATTCTCAGTCCGGCCCTGGGGATAACCCCTCTTTGAAACCCTAATCCCTCTGTCCCTCTTTTCTACCCCTTTTGTCCCTCTTTTTAGGAGTTCAGTGTGTATCATTGCTTCACAGCAATAAAGCTCTCAATATGTTTAGTTACTCTTCAGTATATGTGTTTATAAATTACTAAATAATTAAATAAAATACTTTGGTTTTGCTCTAAATCATTTATTCTTTTACACAAAGAGGTGTCAATAGGTCATGAAATAACATGAAAAATATTTGTAATGCCCCACCCACCAGCCACACCCCCAGAAACACGGCCTAAAACACCAGTGGCCATTTGACATGTTGGGAGGTATGTTGTAAAGAGGGCAGGGCTTAATTGGGGAAGGTGGAGGAGGGAGGGAGACCTATCTAGCATTCAAGGGGTTAATTCAACAGGAATTTTTATTTGTCCCCTATTGTGCAGTTGGTTTATTCCCTCAGACTTCTAAAAGTTGCACATACAATGTAATAAATCTCAAGTTATATCAAATAATGGAAACCTTTACATATATATCTATATATATCTATATCATATATTTATGCAAATTACTTTTTGGCTCCCTACCTGCGGTATAATCTAACGGTCATTCCCCTTCTTGACTGTTGATCTCAACATTTTGTCTTTTTCTCCCCCTTCTGATCCCCCCTCCTTTTGCCTCTTGGTCCACCCTCCTTTTGCCTCTTGGTCTACCCTCCTTTTGCCTCCTGATCCTTCTTCTTTTGCCTCTTTTTTTTCTCCCTTTTGCCTCTTTTTCTCTCTCTTGCCCCCCCTCTGCCTCTTTTACCTGCTATTGATCCCCCTTTTCCCTCTATATAAACCCTCTTGATCCCCCTTTTGCCTTTCTTGCTGTCTTGATCCCCCCCCTCTTGCCTGTGACCGTGTCTGGTGTCTGCTGACGCTGTCTCTGCCCCCAGCCTCCCGCTCAGCTCAGTCTCCGCAGACAAGTGCTTAAGGTAGGAGCGGCCTGCCTACCTGATGCGCAGACGCAGTGCTTTTCACACTGCTTCTGACGTCACTGGGTCTAGGCCCGGCCTGCCTGCACTCACTATATGCGGCCGTTCAAATCTTGCGGCTGCTTGTTACCTTGCGGCCGCTGATGATTGGCTTGGTAAAGTTGGTACATTTAGTTAAGCAGCCCTGGCCGTCCCCCAGTGAAGCCCAGTGCTGGCGGCCTACCGGGATTTTTCCCGGTATCCCGGTAGGCCAGTCCGGCCCTGGTTATCCCTCCTAAAGAGGGACACTTGGGAGGTATGTTAGAACACAAATTTCAGGATTTGGACACTTCCATCCCAATCCTTCTTACTATTTAGTGGGCAGAGAGCATGAATGTTGCCAGGTATAATGTTAACCCCTTGTGTGCCGGAGGGTGTACAACACATTATGCCCAGATGCATTGCACATACCTCTAGCACTCAAAGAGGTAAGAGGTTCCAGAAAGCATTCAAACAGTTTGCTGTGGTTTTAGCTAAAAAGCTGGCTCTCATAAAGTTTCAAGGTGTGATAAATTGACACGACAGCTCATCCCTGATGCCTACCTGTTTAATCAGCATTACAGCTTGTTCATCTCCTCAAGAAAAACTCCATCCTTTATTGTTCAGGAGAGAGCTGCTCTGAGTATCTCTTCCAGAGGCAGGGGCTATTACTGCCATACTCTTCAGCTTAATTTATGCAAACCTGACACTTTCAATAAATTGCTTCCTTCAGACTTGGCTGTTTGGAATGAATTTTTATTTCTATGGCAGTAAAGATGAGTTTCATTTAGTGAGAAATTGGATCATTTGTGATTGACAGACAAATCTTCAAACTGCCTTCCATAGGAACTTGTTTGTCTTGAAACATAAAAATCGAGTAGCTGAATGCATGTACATTAATTTGTGAAGTTGCGGCCTGTGATTTTTTTATAACTTAATTAAGTTTACATTTTTTTAGTTTATTTTTTTATGTTTACTTTCCAGAATTACATCAAAATAAAAACAAATGGCCTGTATTTATAAAAGCGGCCTGGAGTTATTTTGGAATAAACCAACTGCCCCATAGGGGACACCTGAAAAATCCTGTTAAATTAAACTGTGCTTTTAACCCCTTGAGTGCTATAGAGGTCTCCAATGTGTTGCAAAGCAATGCATTGGCGACCTCTCGAGCATTTAAGGGAATAACCCTTTGAGTGCCTGAATACATTGGGTATCCCTCTGGCACTGAAAGGGTTAAAAAGCTCTATTCAAGTGCATGGGAATTAAGGAATGTTTATGTGTCCCCTGTGGTGCAGTTGGTTTACTCCAGAATAACTCCAGTTTCATATATATGGGCCAATGGGACTTATGGATAAAGAAAAGTGGAGCAATTCTGGGGCTAACCAACCACACCATAGGGGACACACATAAAAATGTCATCAATTTCAATTAATTTAACCCCTTAATGCTTTTTTTTTTTTTTTTTTTTTTTTTTTTTTTTTTTTTTTTAAGCAATTTGAATTCTGGGATGAAAGAGTGGCATACACCAGTTTTATACCCTCTTTACATTCTTTACATGCTTATTTAACCCCTTGCATGCTAGAGCAATGTGTTGGAGATCTCTCTGTCAACTAAGAGTTTAAAGCTTTTTTGTTCTTGGTTGTTATAGGCCAAGGGTTTTCTTTGTGCCAGGATACAGGTGAAGGGACTGGGGGTGTGGCCATGGGTGGAGCTAAGGTTGCCTACGGTGCCATAATAGGGGTGCATGGAAGGTAAATCCAGCCTTGTGTACCATGTAGTACAATTGGTTTACATCAGAATTGCTGTGGTTTCTCTGTATATATAAAGTTCCCACTCTGTGGTTTATTTTTCATTCTGGGCCGGTTTCAAATTCCAGGTGTTCCTTGCCAAGGCACACTAGGTGCCCTTAGCTCTGCCCATGGCTACACCCCCACTTCTTCTGTTACCCCAGCTCCAATCCCAAATACAGTTTCCTGCAACAGAAAATACCCTTGGCCAATAATAAGCATGAATGGAAAAAAAAGCTTTAACCCTTTGGTTGCTTGAGAGATCACCTCAATATGTTGGAAACCTCTATAGCATCCTGGGGATTAAATAATAGCCTGTAAATTAGTTTAAAACTGGTGCAGTAATATTGAGATTGCTCTGACCACACCCAGAATGCAGGTGTGTTCAGCACAGCTGAGGTACACCTCAAAATTTGGAGTTCAAGGAAGTTGTCTACTCTTTAAAGATTCTCTTACCACAGGCTCGGTGCTACAAGATTATCGTAGAACCAATATAGTGCCTCTATTTAAGAAGGGAACTAAAGCAGAACATGGGAATTATAGACCTGTGAGTTTGACCTCTGTAGTGGGAAAACTGCTAGATGGGATATTAAGGGAACATATTCAGGATTACACCACAAAAAATATGATTATTAGCAGGAATAACATGGTTTTATGGGCAAAAGACCATGCCAAACTAATCTTTTCAGCTTCTATGAAGAAGTAAGTAGCAACCTAGATACTGGCTAGGCAGTTGATGTAGTATATCTAGATTTTGCAAAGGCATTCGATACAGTGCCACACAGGAGCCTGGTGTATAAAATAAGGAAATTGGGGCTAGGGGAAACCTTTCAAATTGAATAGAAAACTGGTTGAAGGATAGAGAACAGTTATGAACGGACAATTCTCCAATACATTTGAAGATAAGAGTTGTTTACCTCAGGGTTCAGTACTTGGTCCACTGCTTTTTTAAAATGTTTATAAATGACCTGGAAATAAATACAGAAAACAAAATATCAACATTTGCAGATGACACTAAATTATGCAGGGTAATTAATTCAGAACAGGATATTTGTTCTACAGAGGGATTTATATAAAATGGAAGATTGGCCAACTGAATGGAATTTGAAGTTTAATGTGGGAAAGTGTAAAGTCATGCATTTGGGAAGGAAAAATCCCAATGCTACTTATGAAGTTAATGGAATCATTTCAGGGTACTCATTGCTAGAGAAAGACCTGGGAATCTTTGTAAACTACAAACTTGACCAGTGTCAAATAGCAGTAGCAAAAGCAAACAAAGTCCTGTTTTGCATTAAAAGGGTTATTGAAACAAGAGTGGATAACATCATTTTGCCTTTGTACAAATTGTTGGTAAGACCTCACCTTGAATATGCAGTACAGTTTTGGGCACTGTTTCTGAAAAAGGATATTGTAGAACTGGAGAGAGTACAGCAAAGAGCAACAAAATTAATTAGGGGAATGGAGGACTTGACATATGAGGAACGTCTAGACACACGTGATTTATTTACTCTAGAGAAAAGACATCTAAGAGGAGATCTTATCACAATATACAAGTAAATGAGAGGTCAATACAAGGATCTCTCTGGTGAGCTATTAATTCCAAGGCCTGTTCAAATAACCAGGGGACAGCACCTGAGATTAGAGGAAAGGAGGTTTCGGCTTCAGCAGAGGAAGGGGTTTTGTACACTAAGGTTTGTTAAATTATGGAATTCCTTACCCAAGGTTGTGGTTATGGAGGATACAATGGATGCATTCAGTAGAAGAATAGATGCATTTCTTTCAAAAGGGAACATGCAGGGTTATACTGTGTATTAGTAGACAAAACAGGAAGGTCTGATAAAGACTAATTTATTTGGCAGCGGAAAAGCTATATAATTCTCATGTCTCTGAGTTATGAAGCAAAGGTTGAACTTGATGGACTTGTGTCTTTTTTCAACCTAATTGACTATGTTACTATGTCTATTAGGAAATGTGGCTATTAATTAAACTTTGCTTAGAAGTAAATTTGGTTGTGACAGGTAAAAAAAGTAAATTTGTCAACAAACATTGGCTGTGGACTGTTTCACAGAAAGAACAATACTATTCATTCCAAATGCAACAAATGGCTTGAAAGAAGATTTGTATATTTCTGTTTTAACCCTCTGAGTGCCAGAGGGGTACACAAAGCATTGCAAAGCAATTCATTTCGTTCCCCTCTATCACTCAGAGGGTTAAAACAGCTGACATCATGATCTAGCATGGTTCAGTCTAATCTCACAATGAGAGGATATAGTCCTTTTACTCATAAGTAAGATATAAAAAATAACAAGATGGCTGAACAGGTGCAAGTTACATCTTGAGCCAAAATGGGTAGCTTGCATCCCTCCAGCTGTTATTTGACTACAATTCCCATCATCCTCAGCTGGCCTAGTTTTCTCACAGCTGGAGGCTGAGATTGGGAATATAACAACATACATTGTTTGGAACCACTATCACTTTTAACTCCTTAACATCCATACATCCTCTCCCCCTGAGTAGTTCAATATCCCCTCCTTTGTGTGTGTCTCTCTCCCCTACACTACTTTGCTGTGTACTGGGAGGACGCTATGTTTAACTGAATTCTTTAGTAAAATCAACTACTTCCAAGAGACCGAGATTATCTGATTGTACCAAGGATTTATCTGCCTTGTGCTGGACAACCTATTGCACTCAAGACATAATAATGCCACGCACCCCTCTATTTTAATCATCCCTCCACGCTCAACCTTGGCCCCTCCCAGGGTAGTTCAATATCCCTTCTTCTGTGGCTCTCTGTGCATAAGGGAACACATTTGTGTGACTTTGTTCCTCAGTACAATCTGTCTCTCTCAAGTAGGTTATTTTTATTAAGGAACACAGTCGCACATAGTCCCGTTAGGCCAGTAATTCTCAATCTTTTTTTGCTCGGGGAACCCCTAACACGTAATCTAGAACGTTCGGGGCACCCCTAACATATTTAATGTAGTTTATCAAGGGCATAATGAAGGGTACAATACATAAATATACAGTTATTATTAGGTCTTAAAATCACAGTAACAAAACTAAACATTGTGCAGAACAATTTCTATAAAACTTTATTTAAAAGTCCATTTTTGTTAGTTTTCAAAGAAAATGTGGGGCACCCGAAGATGATGTCCGTGGCACACCAAAGTGCCACGGCACCCTGGTTGAGAATCACTGCGTTAGGCAGAACCATAGATGAGGTGATATGTATATACATGGGTGGGGGGACTGGAGAGAACAAATAGATGCTTGAAATAGGAGGTGTTGCATTATTGATTACAAGCAAGGCAGATAATCAACTTGGACACTGCTGTGGCACTCATACAGTTAACGCTCAGATGCCGTGACTGAGAGTCACCTAGGGGATCCTGATTTCTGGAGCGAGCATGCAGCAAGTAAGGACCCCTCTCTTCCTCCCTTCTTCTATTCCAGCTTCCCCTTCTTGTTCTACTTTCCCCTTCTCTGTTTCACTCCACTTGCCTCTCCCCCCCCCCCCACCCACATCTCTTCCCTATCTTCCTTTCTACCTTAGCTTTCTTCCCCATCTTCGTATCTGTACATATGTAATAGGCATGTGGTCCAACCCGGGCAACGCTGGCCCATTTCTGGTATAGTGTGTATGTGTAAATAACACTTGGAGCATCTGCTTCTGTGTTTTTGCTTGCTTCTTGTCTCTGCATTTTATTTATTGCTATATTTTTAGGAGCCAAGAAGTCTTGAGTGAATCTGATTACTTAGTAGCTGAAAGCTTTACTAATCAAAATGAAGAATGATAATGTTCAGGTATTTGTTAATTTGTTTGCAACTTGAGAACTTAGGCTGGATAGCGTAAATATGAAGTTATTAAATCATAATAAGGACCAGGGGTTGATACATTCCCTTCAATATAAAAAAAACACTTGCCTTGAAATCATTATGGTGTTTATCTACTTTCTCATAAAGATTATATAATACAAGAAAGCAAACAAGCAATGTGTCATAAACATACCAGCTCATACCAATCCACTGTTGGCAAGAAATACAACATTGAGGAGAACAAGATCAATGTATTATTGTTTGTTCCATGAAAGCATAACATCACTCAAAATATCTGTAGAGTATAACATCAATCAACATCAGCTGAACTGTTTATAAGTATTGGAAAGGGACATGAAAATTTGTCATCCCAGCTGTTGGGACTGTAACTTCCATCATCATCAACAAACCCTGGCTGGTTGAGGATGATGGGAGTTGTAATCCCCAACAGCTGGAGAAACAATGGTTGCCTACCCTCTATATATAGTATGTTTAGCAAAAGGCTAGACTGGAACTTGTATTCCCTAATACTTTGCTTCAATGAATACATAAAATCAAGGAAACTAAAAACAAAATGTAGACAGATTGCTTATATGAGTTTGCTTATCATTGCCAACCTAGCATCGTTTCATATTATGCATGAAAATGAAGTGTTGCCATTCTCAGCTTTAAACGTTTAAACTAGACACAGCTGCCAGTAATGGTTTAAGCTTAGTGAAAATGTGCCATTTTGTGTACCATTCTTCACAAGAATTTATATTTTATGCATCTCCATCTTCATCAGCTAGAGATTGTTCTGCAGATCCACAGCACATGGGCAGGAAAGTTGCTGAGGGTGCATTCACAAAGAGTTTCTCTCTCAGACTGAAAAGGTATTGAAAGACATAGAGACATCTTAAGAACGGCTTTAATTATGTAAAGTCGTTTAATTCTGTGCCCTAATTGCAAGCACTAAAAGCATTTAGGAATTGTAATCTCAGGGGAAAGTAGGACTTTGTGAGGGTATCTTATCAAACGCCTACAGACTTTCCTGTTTCTTAATGAATGCTCTCTAGTTTTAACCTCATAAGCAAGAAAAAAATTGTGCCCCAGTTCTCTAAACCATTTTGCTTGTGAAACCGTGTAGAGCTCTAGAAAATGAGTGAGGACCAGGGGAAGTTGCTATGTTCCCAATAGACCTGGGGTTTGGTATAACCTAATGACTTTTTAGCAAGTCATGCAGCCCTACTGCACCATTACTAGTAAGGAGATTAGCAACACTGCATGACCCCAGCTGGCAAAAAGACCCAGGGCTTTAAGCATTAGCCTTGTCAGCTAGTACATAGCAACAACCCTGGTGAGGACACTATGGGGTTTATTTATTAAATGTATGTACAACAAAATAAACATATTTGTATGTATCTGTCATTTGCAGTTTTACCAGTAGGTAGATGGGTTCCTTTTACCCTCTCACTGATCAATGACCAGGTATAAGGATAATATACTCCATATGCCAGCTTCTGGCTGGTTTCTCCCCGTATTCTCCTGTGAGGTGAACCACCGTGTACCAGTGATGTACTGAGTGAAAGTAGTCCAATTCTAAACCAACCACTGCACCACAGGGAACAGTTAACAATCTGTCAGTGATTTAAATGCAGAGTTTAAACCATTGAATGCTTCATAATGTGTTGGAGACTTTTCTGTCATTAAGGGGTTATGTCACAAATCAATGTACAATTTCTGTAGCACCTCTGTATGTACATGTCTTGCAATTAAAGCTGGACATTCCACATGGTAAGTCCTCTTTACACCAAATAATGCAGTTCATTACCCAGCAAGATCTTGTGAATGACTGTGGCAGAGAGTGTTGCATCTGCTGCTTGATGGATTCCTCTAAGCATATTTGTACCTGTAATTTGGTACAGGTTCCTCATGTAAAATAGCCTTTTGAAAGCCAGGTGGGTGTTCAACAAATTACTTTGCATTACCTTGGACACCCATTTGGCAATCAAATGATTGATGGTAAACATTATTAACCATTTGAGTTCCAGAGGGGCATGCGATGCATTTGGTTTGCAATGCGTTGCTTATCCTTCTGGCACTCAAAGGGTTAAGCTGCCCTGGAATACTATTGCTGCACAGCAGTGTATTTTCTTCTTGGTTTTTCAAATTAATTTACTTGCTGTTGACCAGATGGCTGAGTGATTACTTTTTTGTTTGTCCATGTGGCTCACCCTGAGTATTCAAATCCTTTTGTCTCTGAGTAGCCAGTATCTGGAACCATGCTGCCCTCAATTATGGATAACAGCAATACACAACTAGAATGTTTGTCTCAAAGGAAGGTCATCTTCAGGGCTTTCAGTTTTCTATTGTTCATATGACAATTGTATCTCTCTCTATATATAAAACTCTGTGTGTTTCTGATTTGCTGTCAGCCAAACCCTGTTACAAAGGCGGAGTTATGTATACAATGGGATGTGACAAAGTGCACAGTGTATTATCCAGTTGGTTGAGGAGACCCCTCAGCCAAATGGAATACATACAAGCTACTTATCTCCCAGCACAAAATATGTTTTATGCAACATGATGATTTTATGTCACAAATAAATTGTTTTGCCACACAAAGTCAGTTTTTATTTTTGGGGTTTACAATAATCAATTTATTGGCATGATTAACTGGATGTCATGGACAGAATCAGAAAATTGGTTGCTAGAGGGCGGTGCTTGAGAGCGACGCTTATGAACATAGCTAGTCACCATATTCCCCTTGCTGTGGCCAAGGCCAGGTAAAAGTGCTGGCCATGAAGCCAGATGTCCGACCCCAGCTGAGCTGGGGCCCTGACCAGGACAGAGACAGGAGCAACTAGTATCTTTTCCTGAAGACAGAGAGACCCTATGCAGACTATGGTAAGGTCAATATAGGTTCAAGAAGTAATTTTCCACAGCGCTACAAGCTGCAAACTGGAAACCTAGAGGTACTATAGGTAGGTGCTACCACCACGTGTGCCACCAGTGGAGCTGAGAGCCACCAATCAATAAAGCCCAAAAGGTACCGTGAAGAAGGTACCCACACAAGGATATGCACCAGGTGTAATGAGAACAGCAAACACAAGGTAGGCCCACTGGTAACTTAGGCTGGGCACCGTTTCCAAGAGTGCCACCAGTGGTGCTGAAAGCCATGAATCTATAAGGCCCAGATGTTACTATGTAGAAGGTACCACGAAAGGATATGCACCAGTGATAATGAGAACCGCAAACACAGGGTAGACCCACCATCACCAATAATGCAACCAGTGGCTCCAAGAGCCAGAATGTATAGTGGAGAAGGTACCCACACAAGGGAATGCAGAACGCAATCTATTTGCACTTGCCACACAGAAGGCCCAGCAAGGATGTGCACAAGTCGCACCAGATGATATAGCAATTGGCACAAGCCGTCCCTCAAGGTCTTGCCATAAGCTTCTGAGCCGCCTAGAGCTAAACTACAGGCGGCAAAGCAGCCACACTGATGTACAGCTAGTGGTATACAAGCTGCTCTTGCAGAAGGCCCAGGCTATGCAACTCTGGACTCACTGAAACCTCAAATAAGCCCAACAGAGGTAATCCAGAGGAGGGCCAGGTGTAATAAGCCACCAGAGGACCAAGGGGAAATCAAACTAGCTATAAGGAACAAGTAGACGTTGTGGTGATGGCCACAACCAAGGCTGTAAGCCAGGAATAAACTTAAGGAAGCAAGGCGGCGGTGAAAGTTGCTCAGTACACCTGATAACAGGCTGTGGAAGGCTTAGGTGGCAAGATCTGCAACAAAGGCTGTAAATTAGGCCCAGGAGGTAGCTAGATGGCAGTGAGAGTCGCACAATAACCTACTGATAGGCTGCGAGGCAACAGTGGTGGTACAAGCCACACGGAACTGGCAACTATCAACAGAAGCTGCACAACAGTCCAAGGGATAAACATATAACAGTAAGAATGGTGAACAAAGCCGAAGTCAAACCAGGTAAGCAAACAAGCAAGGTACCTAGGGAAAAAATGGAGAATGGTCAACAGAGCTCAGGTCAAACCAAGTAAGCAAATCTTGCAAGGTACCTATATGCAAAAACCTGAGAATGTATATATATATAGCTCAAATTAAGGGAAACATGTAAGAGCATTCAAGATAGATGCTATTATCGTGCTTTGAAATCAAGCCCATTATTTTTCAACTAGTTGAAGAGCCCGTGTACATGGGCCACAGTGTCACCCAGCAACGGCCGCGGTGCAGTCATGCACAGTAGAGACTGCCCGCACCATGGCTGATAATGGAGTGGGCCGGCCCACTCCGTTATCAGCCGCAGCACGGGCAGTCTGTACTGCGCATGACTGCAGTGCGCGCAGCCAACTGTACTGCACATGACAGCTTCTGACAAACATTTTAGCAAATTATTATATAGGATAGCATAGAAATCTGATGTCCATACCTGGGAACTCACAGGGTTTGACCCTGAGTCTCAGGGTTTTGACCCAAATCTCAGTGTCTCAGGGTGAAGGGCCAAATTCTCAGGATGAGAGAGTTCTGTGTTACCTACTAAATGATTTACAGCAATTAAATGTTACTTTAGTCTCTATATTGGTGCCAATTGTTTCAGAAATACTGGGGGAGAGGTCCTAGTTGTCTTGTTTGTGTTTAGGCAGTGATCTCTCTAAGTTATAACATGATAAAGGTTCCTTGAGGACCAACTGTAGCACCTCTGGGTTAGTGCAAGCAGGTATTTATTGCATAAAATCTACAATATGGGATTCTTTAAGGGTTAACTTTTCAAAGATCTCAGGGTCAGCTCATTTTAAAAGTTCCCTGGTATGCTGATGTCATAAGTGGCTGGAGTTAAACAATGAAACTTTGTCGGCATAATACATAATTATTTTGCCAATAGAGACACTTTTTTTTCAGTTTTTTTGTGCCATATCTGTGGCAATATCTGTTTAATTTTTGTGTGTGTCACATACAGAAACATGCATTAGGAGAAATGCCTGCACATGCATTGGTTAGTAAAAAGCTGTTAAAGGAATAGTAATACCTAAAATCCTATATAATAATTTGCTAAGTTGTGTGTAACGCCCGACATGCGCAGTAGACACTGCTGCACGTGTGGCAGTCATGCGCAGTACAGACTGCCCGCGTCGCGGCTGATACAGAGCTGGGCGCTCCGAAGAAGCGTCCAGCTCTGTATCAGCAGTGGCGCGGGCAGTCTCCACTGCGCGCGACTGCCCAGCGACCGGCTGCCAGAGGCACTGTGGCCCGTGTAATGGGCTGTTCTACTAGTGTAAAAATAAAATATGTTGTAGGGTATATACTCCTGAGTAGAACAAGTGTACTCCCAGTGCTGAAAGGTGTTTTAATCAATAGTTATTACAGCTAAAACATACATTTATAGGTACAGTATTACAATAGCCTGAAATTGTACAGTGGCATTTTTGCTACAGTTACACCACCCAATGGAGATTTATGGTCAGCTGACCAGAGTTGTCCATAAGATTGTGTAGCAACAGTGCCACTGGACAATTTCAGGCCACTGTGATATGCACATAAAAAAATTCAAGTTTGAGCTGTAATAACTATTGAGTAAAACACCTTTCAGCAGTGGGAGTACACTTGTTCTACTCTGGGGGGTAAACCCGATATATATATATATATGTATTTACATATATATTTTTTACATTTAAGTATTACAGTACTTTTAAACAATTGCTGAGTGCGAGTTTTAATATCATATAAACAAAACAAGAAAATAATACAGACATCTCAGCACCAAACCCACCCCAAGTAGATGTAAAGGCAAATGTGTGTGGAATCCCCGCAGAGGGAGAGTGTAGTAGTGAAAAATAAATTAAAATATAACCTTTATTACATATAAATAAAAGAGAAAAAATATAAAAATGTAAAAACAACTTGTTCGCACCTGAACAATGTACTATTCTAATCTAATTGTGCAATGTGGTATAATTAGCACAGTGTCTAAACTATCTATAATGTTACAAGTATGAAGATAGATTCTATAGCAAAGGTCATATCGCTACTAAACAATTGTAGCGCAGAATCAACACCTATGAGTTACCGGTGTATGGTTCGGCTGCTTCAGTGGATATCAAGATTGATAATCAATCTCTAAAACTGTTATTTTGGAGTGAATCACTCTTATATGTGAAGGTAGCTGTTATGTGCTGCGACTGCTTAGGTGAATATAGAGATTGTTAATCGTCCAATCTCTGTTACTATTGGTATTACAGCTCAAGTTGATTCTATGTATAAACGCGGCTAGTAGATCCTATATCAGAAGGTATCAAGGAAACTATCACTAATAAGGTTATATAGCTGCATAGTATAGGCAGCGTTATATAGTGTAGTTAGTATCCACCTCTTCCATAAGGTTTTAAATAAGATCCCATAAGAGTATTATATATACTAGTCTACCTCCAAATAATAACTAGCGCTAGATACAAAAGTCTGGTGTTTCGGTGGTTACCCACAACACATGCTCTTATGCTGCTAATCAGCAGGAGGCTGTTCGTATCACTCAGATCCTAAACTAGAGTAAAAAGATCACTGTATCATCTACTTGAATTATTGAGTACCTCTATTCAATAGATCTATATTCTAATTTATAACCGAATTGCAACAACAGAACTCCAAAAGGCGCGTTTCGCCCACACCTTTGAGAAAGCCGTTTTGTGGGTGAAATGCGCGTCAGGTCATGGCTAAAGGCACACAAATGCCTGACTTGCCATAATCTTCTCTTTTGGAATTCTGTTGTTGCAATGAGGTTATAAATTAAGATGGCCATTGAGATACTGCACCTAAAAATTCAAGTTTGAGCTGCAATAACTTTTCAATAAAAAAACTCTCAGCTGTTGGAGTACCCTTGTTGTATATTACGTGTTATCAGATGAAACAAACGTGATTTCCTACAATGGCTTGCGATCCGTCACACCTCCTCTACTTCCCCATGTGTTGAAATCACGGGTGAATACAGGACTTCTGGATGTAAGTACATTTAGGGGCCTTTAACTGGGATAAAATGCATCTCAGATAAGTAACCCATGTGAAAAAGCCTTTGGAAGACACATGTTCAAAGAGGAAGTATAGGTACCGATACACTGTGTGCTTTACAACAGGGATAGTAATTTGTTGGACCTCCAGCTGTTGGGGACTGAGAACAGGCTTAAATACCTATGACTTAAAGGGATAATAATATCTTAATTCTATAAAAAGTAATACTGTAGACCATAAAATAAGAAATCCATCAATGCAATTCCTATCTCTCAAACCTTTATGGTTTGAGAGATAGAGAGTTTGGAGCGGTCTGCAAAATTTGCTTGGTTTAAAAGCATACTTTTTAGACCATTCCAAAGAAGTATTTATTTTTAAATCGCGTTATTGCGGCTCTGCTGAAGAGCCTCCTTGTGTCGGCTGACACGGATCTCCTTCTGTCAACTTCACAGCTGACATCAGTGAGGGGAGAACTTTAGAACTCTCTATCTCTCAAACCATAAAGGTTTGAGAGATAGGAATTGCATCGATGGATTTCTTATTTTATGGTCTACAGTATTACTTTTTATATGATAAAGACATTACTATCCCTTTCCAATGAAATGTTAAACAGTTCAATTCTGCAAAACAAAAAGTTAATTCAAGTGAAAGGATGTTATTATTTTAAGCTAAATAATTCTAATTCTATTTTATTTAATTTATAATACAAATGTTCCTACACAAACACATTTGAAATGATAATTCTTTGAGGGGATTCTCAGAGTTAATTGGCTGTATCTGAATCAGTAATACTGTAACAATGCACAGTGTTTTCACTAATTTCTGATTATCACTGTTTGCTACATTGGGATACTTCGACCTGCGACATTATCCATATGGAATGTTTTTGTAGTGTATCTCCAGATGATGAGGTTTTGTCTGGGTCTTCTTTCCTAATCCTCAGATTTATTTTTAATGCACCCATCTGCTTCCTTTATTCATGTTAACATTGTGAGGCAAATTGTTCATAAGTACCACTCTATGCAAGTTGCAGTGACACAGCACAGAACTTTATGAAACTGACCTCATAACAATATTATAATTTTTGAAATATATATATTTTTTATAACCATTTGCTGCTTATCATTAAATGTCTCTCTCGCCTTCTGCTCCCCCTCCCCACTTTGTGATGGTTTTAATACACTGTTCAGTTAGTCAAACCTTAAAGAGCCATGTCTCTTAAATACATACCCTCCAGCTGTACCATGTTTCCCATTACTGCAGTGCTTACATAGGTGCTATTCCAGACAATGTGGAAGGGTACTGTTGCACTATATTTTAGCAGCACTATGCTTATACTGCTTTCATATCCTATATTTATTTTGTGGTCATTCTTTGATTGGATAATGGGGGCACAGCCTGTCCTCTGATTGGGTGGCAGTCACCACACCAGCAGACAAATCAGATTACACAGTGGGCCTCTTGGTTTACTCCCAACCTAAAACATAAGAATATTTTGCGTATAGTGAGGGCATTATTCTCCAGCTTTCTCATTCAACATCCATCAAATTCATCCCATATGTCCCAAATGACAAACATGGAGGGGCTCACTCATAGTGCTAGATTCAATGCTCAGTCAATATTGTGGCTCATTTTGAAGGTAAAATATTTATAATTTACATACTTCCCCTCCCAGCACTGTTCAAGATATGGATAGTCGTATGTGCCTGTCCACCTTAATTTGGTCTACTGCTCCTATTACCCTTAGCCCTGCTGTCTCTTAAATTTGTTTATTTATATCTGTCTTGCACTAACCACTTGGATGCAAATACATCTTCAACACAGTTTGGGAGGAGTGCAGATGTTAATGTACCTTTTTCCCTTTTGAGAAATGTTGGAGGGTATATAAATGGAATATTCAGAAAATGGGGTATCATGATTCCATGTAGGCTTTTGTACCAGAGGTATATAAGTACACACTTTTGATAGGATATCAGGCACAGGTGTCAGAAAGACACTGGGGCAAAACGAAACCGTGAGGTGGATGCAAAATGTAGTTGTATATATTATTAAGTATATTGAATGAATATGTTTTTTTATATAGCGCCACAAGTGTACGCATCGCTTTACAATTTAAGGGTTTAGACAATACAGGGTTATAAGTGCTGTGGAAAGTGAAACACTGTAAGTGAGGTCCCTGCCCAAAAGCTTACAATCTAAAGTGGTAATGGGAGACATACAGAGTACATGAGGGTCACCTTTCCTTTAGCCTCTGAAAAGTGGGGATATCTACGGGTTTTACAGGGCATAATTCTAATGGCCAAAATATGTGAGATTTTTTGATGCAATATAGACCTTTACACCAGTCAATACTTTAATTTACTTAACCAAGCATATAAATATATTTGCTAGCTGCTATATTTTGACTTCTCAGACATCTGCTTTTATAGGTTTCCACTAAGCCAAACCTCTATGATTCCTGTTAGTTGTACTTCAAGAGACGCCACATTATTCTATGGGAACAGACTTGCTAAAAAGTATGTGGCTGCAATATTCAGCTCCAAAATTACTTTTATCAGCCATTTAATGGTCAGAAAAGTGCACCTCACCCCCCTTGGCTGGAACACAATATGGATAAATGTGGCTCTCAGCCACAAACTGCAAATTCTGTATGTAGTTCCCATTGACCCTCTATGTCAGGCTTTCAAGCCTGATACAGAGGGTCTATAGGTACCTGTATTATTCCGAACAGAGACTGAATGGCAATACTTTAGTCTTAGAGTTCAGTGTCTTCTCATGTAACCAACAGGGTGCACTGGGGTCTCATTTCAGACCCCTGTTGGTCTGCTGGGGCTCATAGTGTACCCATAGCTTCATCAGCAGGGCTGAGCCCAGGGAAGCAGATCTAACCATAGGGCACTATCAGGGCATTTTTAATTCCTTGGAGAGTGGAACCTCTGTAATTGCTTTTCTTCTATCCCTAGCAAGATATCCCCTGTTTTCCTGAATATCTATGAATTATTGTAAAACAGATCTATGAAGTGGGTTGGAAAAAAGGCAGAGAGTGAAGTAATCCATCAGATACATAACACAAAATTCAATATTAGCAAATATCCCAGAGAAATTACTTAAATTACATTTGCATAAAAAAGGGATAATCTATAATATTTTAATTATAATTTATATTTTGCATGCATTTTTCTGAAATACTATTTAGCAGTTATCTTTCTGATGCACTGAAGTCAATAGAAGACTTGGTTGTAGTTTTGTTTAACCCTTAAGTGGTACTTCTTCATATCTAAGATGTAATGCTTCTGTTCTGATTATCTGAATTTACTGTGTGTGCCCTGTTTTTGTATGTGAATGTCTATTAATACTTAATATGTAAAAAATATATATTGTAATATCTTACTTCTGAATGTTTTATTCGAAAGATAGTGCAGCTCAAACTTGCTTTTTTAGGTGCAGTATCTCAGTGACATAAAATGTTACAGTGGCTCTGTTACTACACCATCCTTTGGAGAGCTCAGGTCAGTTGACCATAAATCTCCATAGGATGGCATAGCAACAGCACTACTGTAACATTTCAGGCCACTGAGATATTGTACCTAATAAAGTTTGTGCTTCAGTAACTTTTCAATAAAATGCCTGTCAGTAGTGGGAGTTCCCTTGATTTTCTCAGGAGTATAAACCTTACAATATAAAGATTGTTATTTATATTTAAAGGGGAACTTTCACCCCTTAATAACTAAATCTCCCCTTACTGCTGACCTGGCGACTAGCTGCTTAGTAGCGCTAGTCGCCAGAAATCTTACCCCGTTCTCAAGATTTCGGCGTTTCAAAGGATCAGGAAGCACGGACGTCTCTTCACAGTGACGTCCGTGCGCCTGCGCTGTCAGTCCCTTGTGCACCGTACGGGGAGGGACCTATTATGTTCCAAAATTCACACACAGTCACGAAATACATTGACTGTTATATGCTGAAGGAAGCCCCTGCATGCACTAATCAAAGCATTCCCTGCAGGGATTTGTGTACCTTCCCTCCATGTCATTGTTACAGTTTCTGACATTCCAGTCTTGCTCCTCTGTCCACTGGCATATCTGGGAACTCTCCGGTTTTGAAACTGCATTACTGGGTCTCAGGGGAACTGTCTGGTTCTCTGGATGTGGGGAGTTTCTGATGAAACTCTGCCCACTTCTGCTCCTTCCCACCCTGTTCCTCCCACTCCCCACCATCTTATCCTCCTTCCCCAGCCTATTCTAGCTATTTTTTGTTTCTGTTTTTTGTCACGCCCCCACTGGCTATTAAGCTCCACCCCTTTTATGACACAAATCACGTCATTTCTGTCCCCTCAGCGGCACCACAGGGCTCCCCTCTGGGGAGCACAGGCCAAGAAATTCCCAGGTATGTCCATTGGTAGCCTGTCAGTGGGACAGTGACGTTGTCCCATTCTTGGTCATTATTAGTACACATCGCCAGATATCAGCCGTCTTGCGTTCTTGCCTGCGATCACCCCATTCCTCCCCTGTTATGACCCCTCTCCATTCTCTGTCTTTTTTTTTATTTCTCTTTATTGGATTTTGTATAGAAACTATACAGAGAAGCTACAAAAGCACAATACAAATGGACAATATTATACAAATGGACAATACCTAGATACAATAGGATGTAGAACAAGAAAAACACTCCATTAAAAACATGTATAAGTATACACAGTAGTATACAATGTCGAGTGCAAACCCCCTCCTTCCACTATCCGTAAACAGGGTTGGTTGGCAAATCTCAGCCTCAACTCAAGACCCGGAGATCGAGGGAATATCTGGGAGAGGGATGCATCATTCTCTGTCTTTTATCACCCTTCTCCCTTACCATTTTTGCATCTCTTCTTCTGTTTCCCAGAATCAACTCTGTCTCTCCCCAGTAACACCAGCGTCCCTCCCTACCTCTTCTTTTTATGTTACTGAATTAATCCTTTCAATTTCATAGTGATAACCAACACATTGCAAAGGAATGTGTTGGTTATCCTTATGACTCTGAAAGGGTTAAATGTGGATCCTCCAGCATACAGTCCTGTAACGGTTTATTCAGACACTCAGACCAGAGGTAAAAAATAAAACACAGTTTTATGAGGAACAAATTAGGAACACGGCCCCCTAAGGGCAGAAATAGGTAATGACAAGTAACTGAAGGCAAATATGGTAGTATAGCAGACACAGTATGGATAAGGAGCAATACTGTACAATGCAATGGAACAGAGTATAGCAAGGGTTAAAGTCCAATGTAAGTCCAAGTAATCAGTCTCTGATGTGGTGCGTGAGACAACGCCCAGTAGAGGACAAGAGCAGCCAGAGGCTGAGGTGCAAGGTGGAGAGCACCTAGTAGTGAGTCCAAACAGTAGTCCTCAAAGACTGGCAATATGCAAGACCAACCACTTGTGCTAGAGCTAAATGGTACAAGAGCCAAGAGCACTCTGCAGTGCATAACGGGATTAACCACACTGCGTGAGCTGAATGGGACCAGAGCCAACGGCACCCTTCCGGTGCTGAATGGGTTAATGACACTGCGAGAGCAGAATGGGACCACAGCCAGTAGCACCCCTTGGTGCGTCAACGGATACACACACTGCCAGAGCTGAATGGGACCAGAGCCAGTAGCACCCCTTGGTGCGTAAACGGATACACACACTGCCAGAGCTGAGTAGGACCAGAGCCAGTAGCACCCTTCCAGTGCGTAAATGGAGCGAGTGTATTGCAAGAGCTATCGGTAGACGGTTAACGGAAGCCACAACTGCTCTGCAAGTATAGCGGACAGGCTCGGTAATGAAGACAGCAAGCTCAGCAAGTGTTAATGGAGCGGCTCGGTATCTGAGTCAACAAGCCCTGCAAGTGTTAACGGACAGGCTCGGTAACGGAGGCAACAAACTCAGCAAGTGTTAACGGATGGCCCAGTATCTGAGGCAACAAGCACTGCAAGTGTTAACGGACAGGCTCGGTAACGGAGGCAACAAGCTCAGCAAGTGTTAACGGATGGCCCAGTATCTGAGGCAACAAGCACTGCAAGTGTTAACGGACAGGCTCGGTAACGGAGGCAACAAGCTCAGCAAGTGGGAGGTCAGCATATATAGCTCAAGATTAACAGTTCACAATGTCGCCAAGCGACATAGACGAGAGCTCGCTGGAACAGGATCACAGGAAACTGGTCATGAAGCAGGAACGTCAGCCAGGCCGGGTCATACACGGAGCAGGAGCGTCAGACAAGCCGGATCAATCACGGAGCAGGAACGTCAGCCAGGCCGGGTCATACAAAGAGCAGGAGCGTTAGACAAGCCGGATCAATCACGGAGCAGGAACGTCAGCCAGGCCGGTTCATACACGGAGCAGGAGCGTCAGACAAGCCGGATCAATCACGGAGCAGGAACGTCAGTCAGACCGGGTCGTACAAGGAGCAGGAACCAGAAGAATAGTCAGACAAGCCAAATCGGTACACAGGAACGCAGGAACACAGCAACGGAAGCACTGGTACTGGAACACCACAAAAGGACACCTGACAGGTGCCAGAGGCCCGGTATAAGAAGGCCACACTGGGCGGGCATAACCAAGCTCCACCAATAGGAACTCACCACAGCAGAGAGTGACAGAAAATCACGGGAACCGTGATAAGTCCTTTAATTGGATTCATAATACACTAACTGTAATGCAGTCCTCGCTATTTTGGTCGGCATAATGCCTGGTAATGCTGTGCCTGTATTGGGTGGGAAGTCAGTGTAATAGAGTCCAGTGTCATAGTAAGCTGTTTCCTGTGGAGAGGCAGGAAGTAGCTTAGTTTGCCTTTGAACTGTATTATACTGGTAACCCTGTCCAGTAAAGGCACAATATCACAATTCAGGGAGTCAACCAACACTATGGGGACTGAATTACAGAGAGCAGACGGTTTGCCCAGCTAAAAAAAAAACTGCATTCTGGGGGATCCATATTTATTTCAATGACAGACACTGTATGTGTGATTCTGTGGCTAGAAGTGGGGCCATACGGGTCTGTGACTACCAGTGGACAGTGGAGCCAGTCTGGGGTGTCAGACAGTAGACACTAGAACACGCTAGAAGTGTCAGACAGTATATGTCTGCCTCTGTGACTACCAGAAGGACAGTTCAACAAGGCTGAGGTGTCAAATAGTGTATATGTAACTCTGACAGCCAGTGGCACAATAGAATAAGCCTGGGGTGGCAGATAGTGGCACTATCAACAAGGCAGGTAAAGCACACAATGTATGTGTGGCATTGTGACTGCCCATGGAAACTGGTACAAAGCTGGAATGTCAGACAGTGTATGTGTGGGTCTGTTACTACCAGTAGATCGTAGCTAGAGTGTCAAACACTGTATGTGTGGGCAGGCACTGGAATATCTCTTCCTTTCCCCTACCATGGGCAACATCTGACCCTTCAAGTCACTTCTGAAATAAACTGTAGGATATTTAAAAATGGGCGATGTGAATGGTTTTGTCAGAAAAATGAGAATGGAATACATTAAAAATAAAGATTAGTGTATATTTTTTGTTTACTATTGGTATTTTAGCAAGCCAGAATTTAACCCCCTGGAACACCAAAGAGGCAAGTAACACATTGATTGACAACTAAATATTAGGGCAACTGAACTCAGTATTAGGGCATGGCCAGATGAGATGACTTCAGTTTGCCTTTCTAGGCATTTGCCTACTCTGCTGAATAACAAATCCAGTTTTGATAACACCCCAGGACCATTATATGAAGAATGACCCTATAATAATTTACAAGAAAGTTAAATGACTTCTGTGAAGAGGCATAGTTTGTTCTCATGTCATGGCTGCTGCACCCTGTGTATGTTCAAATTATTGCATATAGTAGTGGCCAGTGGTTACATGGCAGGGGCAAACAAGCGATGCAACGATGGGCAGTGCTGCCTGGTTCCCTTCCCAGTTTTTTCATGGTTTGACTGTGCTCCCATAACTCTCATTACCTTTGTGGGAGACTCATACAGATCTTGCATGAAGTAGACAATGTGTCCTCTGATGACAGACTTGTGCTTTACAGTGCATTTGCGACCTCTATAGCATTCAAGGGGCTAAAAGCCACATATAAATTAATGGGAATTTGGAGAAATGTTATTACTTGTTTGTTCCACTTTTTTGTTGTACAAAGTAGTGTGGTCAAGATCTCTCTAACATTCAAAGGGTTAATGTCACATTTAAAGCAATGTGTTATGTATTTATTTGTCCCCTGTAGTTCATCCTCCTCCTCACTGGTTCTTCTCTCTTGACACTGTAGCACCAAGGGTCATTAACCCTCTGAGTTCCAGAGAGGTGGCCAGAACAATGCTTCACAATACTTTGCACATTCTTCTGACACTCAGAAGGTTAATAATAATATGTCTAAACTGTTTTTTTCCTATGAGAAATGTTAATCTTTATCTGATTATTTTTGTTACTTAGGCCTTCGGGCTCTTTTTATTGCTATATATTATTTTATTTTTAATAAGGTTTCTCCTTTCACTTTGATCTAGCCACCTGTTACCTCTTTTAGGTTTAATTACTAACGGTGAAATTGGAAACCTTCTAGGAAATACAGCAATTTTGTGGAGTATTTCCAATTAGCTGGTTTGTCTGCTAAGAAAAACATTACTATCTGAGCACATACAAGGCTATGGCGCTCCACTGCGCTAATTCTGCTACACCAGGTACTGGATGATCTCACCCATTTAAACATATGGGAAAAAATAAGTGTGCACGCACGCACGCACGCACGCACGCACACACACACACACACTGGCCCTTATGTATAAAAGCAAACCATGTCCAACATAGGGGACAAAGAAACATTTCTATTGATCTAAATTGTCTTTTAACCCTTTGAGTGCCAGAAGGGTATGCCACTCATTGCAAAGCAATTCATTGCGTAACCATCTGGCACTCAAAGGGTTAACCCCCTTGAATGCTAGCGAGGTATCCTAGCATTCAGGGGATTCAAAGTCCCATTTAAATCAGTGGAAAATTTAGGAATGCTTATTTCTTTCCCAAAGTGCAGAATGTCTCCATTTTGCTTTTGTTCATAAAGTCCAGTTTATTTTCATTTTAAAACGTGCTTAGTGATAATACCAGAGCGTTTTATCAGTGAGGAAGCTGAGATCTGCAAATCTCATTCTGCTGTTTAACACCTAGACCCCATTCTGAAAATTAATATGTTGCCACTTTTAACCATAAACGTTGAGCAATTCTGGGGAAAAAAACAACTACCTCAAAGGGAACAAATAATAATTCCCCAAAAATCCCCATTGATTTAAATGGGGGTTTGATCCATTTGAATGCAAAGCAATACTTTGGAGGCTGCTGTAGCATTCATGGGGTTGAAATCCCATTTAACCCTTTGAGTGTTGAGTTGTGTACCTCTCTGGCACTCAAAGGGTTTCAATCAATGAAATTTCTATTTCTCCTATGGCCCTAGAATTGTTCCTCTTGTTATTTTGGGGTTTTATTTACTACAGTTAATTTTCTACTGTTAGTACCTACTTGAGGTCTGATAGAATTATTAGTGCTGGATATTAGGGAGGAACTTATGATTTCTTTAGCCTATATTCAGTGGAAACACAAATGGGTCTTTGCACCTCTGGACACTTTGGGAGGGTATAGACATATTGGGGTCAGAGCCGGATTAAGCCTCCATAGGGCCCTAGGCAGGATCCCAAATTGGGCCCCCCTGCCAGTTTGCCCCTCCCCACACTCTTGCCACAATAGTTTCTTGATTTGCCCATTGCCTATAATGACACCACAGATCTTACAATTGAAATCAGACTACACTAGTGATACCACACAGCTTACAATTGAAGTGGGGCTAAACCAGTGATACCACACAGTTTACAATTGAAGTGGGGCTAAACCAGTGATACCACACAGTTTACAATTGAAATGGGGCTACGCCAGTAATACCACACAGCTTACAATTGAAATGGGGCTACGCCAGTAATACCACACAGCTTACAATCAAAATGGGGCCACCCCACTGATACCACACAGCTAATGATGGCAAGGGCAAAAGGAGGGTAGAAAGGAAAGAGGAATGGCATAATGAGGGGAAGCCCCCAATCTGTTTCTACCTCTTTCTCTAACCCCCTAATCTGTTTTCCACTCTTTTTCTGCCCCCTGCTCTGTTCTCCACTCTTTTCCTGTCCCCTAGTCATTGCTCCACTCTTTTTCTGCCCTCAATCTGTTTGCCACTCTTTTTCTGCCCCCCTAGTCTGTTCTCCACTCTCTTCCTTCCTCTAGGCTGTTCACTACTATTTTTTCTGGTCCCTAGTCTGTTCTCCACTCTTTTCTGTCCCCCCAGTCTATTCTTCACTATTTTCCTTCCCCCTAGTCTGTTCTCCACTCTTTTTCTGCCCCTCTAGTCTGTTCTTCACTCTTTTTCTGCCCCCTAGAATTGCCATGGGACCCCCAACCACATTGGCCCCCTCACCCACATTGGCCACCTCCATATTGCCCCTTCATCTCCACAATGCCCCCCTTCATCTCCACACTGCCCCTTCATCTCCACATTGCCCCCCTTCATCTCCACATTGCCCCTTCCACAATGCCCCCTTCATCTCCACAATGCCCCCCTTCATCTCCACACTGCCCCTTCCACAATGCCCCCTTCATCTCCACGATGCCCCTTCCACACTGCCCCTTCATCTCCACACTGCCCCTTCATCTCCACATTGCCCCTTCCACACTGCCCCTTCATCTCCACACTGCCCCTTCATCTCCACACTGCCCCTTCATCTCCACATTGCCCCTTCCACAATGCCCCCTTCATCTCCACAATGTCCCTTCCACACTGCCCCTTCATCTCCACACTGCCCCTTCATCTCCACATTGCCCCTTCCACAATGCCCCCTTCATCTCCACAATGTCCCCTTCATCTCCACACTGCCCCTTCCACAATTGCCCCTTCATCTCCACAATGCCCCCCTTCATCTCCACCATGCCCCTTCCACAATGCCCCTTCCATCTCCACACTGCCCCTTCCATCTCCACAATGCCCCCTTCATCTCCATCTCCACGATGCCCCTTCCACAATGCCCCCTTCATCTCCGCAATGCCCCTTCCACAATGCCCCCTTCATCTCCGCAATGCCTCCATCTCCACTTCACCTCCACATTGCACCTTCATCTCCACATTTCCCCTACCATAATGGACCCATCTTCACATTTCCCCTGGTGGTCTAGCGGTGTTACTTGACAGATCTGTGCCTCCTTCGGCACAGATCTCTTTGACTGAAGCTCCCGGCGCCGCTGTAGTAATGCAGAGGCTGGGAGATGATGTCATCTCCCAGCGCTCTGTATTACTAGAGCGGCGAGATGAGTGAGAGATCAGGTAAGCTGCGGGCGAGGGGGTTGAATCTCCCGGCCAAATGAGGGGGGCCCGGAAAGCCTCATTCAAGTTGAATGAGACTTTCCGGGCCCCCCTCATTTGGCCGGGCCCTAGGCAGGCGCCTTGTGCGCCTTGCCTGTGATCCGGCTCTGATTGGGGTATGCTGTTGCTCTGCTCATTTTTTTTGTCCATGTAGTAACATGCTGTAGAGGAAATCAGTGCTAATTGTCCATTGTACTGTGCATGCTGTAGGCGTGGCAGTAAGAACATGCTCTTGTTAAAGGGATAGTAATACTTCGTTTTATCTTTATTTTGTAGGCATAAAAAAAACATGAAGAATGATATGTCTTATCTCTCAAACCTTTATGGTTTAAGAGATATTCACAAGCAAAGTTTCCCCTCCCGCCCCTTTTTCCTAGTGTAAGCCATCTCTTCTCAGATGTGAATCTGGTTGTAAGACCAGACAGATAACAGCAGGGGACAATCTTCTTTGTATGAAAAGAATGAAAGCCCTTCCCCCCTTGACAAGTTTTTGAGCTTTTTCCCTTATCTTAATTGAAGATTGTCCCTCTCTGCAGTCTACCTGGGCACCTCCCTTCTGATCTGGCTGAACAGGGGGGAGGGATACTTTGCTTTTGAATATCTCTTAAACCATAAAGGTTTGAGAGATAAGACTTATATCGTTCTTCATGTTTTTTTAATGCCTACAAAATAAAATAAAGATAAAACGAAGTATTACTATCCCTTTAAAGGCTTGTGCTGTTGGAGTCGTATTCTCTGGTATTCACTAAAGGCTTCTGTACATAAACAGATGTTTCAGTTTACGTGTAAGTGAGGTAAATGGCCTGCGCTGGCAGATACATACATTCCCCTGAATTGTTTTGATGGCCGCTAGTGCCAGCATTGAACTGCTGTACTATGTAGAAATGAAGTAATTCTGGAGTCATTGCACCCTAATAGACACATACAAATTGCTATTTGTTTGTTCTCTGTGGTGCAGTTAGTTTGCCCTAGAATTGTTCCATTTCCCCTTAGTACGTCATCCATGCTGACTTTAACCCTTTGAGTGCCAGAGGAGTGTGTAATGCATTAATGCATTGTGAAGCAATGTGTTGCACACCTCTCTGGCACACAAAGGGTTAAAATGCTTATTAAGGCTGTCAGGCAGTGGATTTCTTTGCATGCTGTATCATACAGGGTGGCAGTTCACTGCCCCACAAGCACTCAGAATTTTCAGACATGGTTTGGTTGCTGAAACCACCTTCTGGAGTGGGATATGCCTCACATCTAAATTGTATTCTTTCTTTTCCGAATTACACTCATCACATTCAAGAATAATCTTTTTGCATAAAGTTACAGCTTTTATAATCAAGTATCAACAAGTTGTATTCATCCTGTTTAATAGTTGATCATAGATTGTTTTAAGAAATACATAGTTTTATGCCTGAACATTTTACATGAATCCCTGCTGTCTAATTAGTGTATATTCATTCATTCTACATGAGTGTCAACACTTTTACACAGACGAGTCACGCCTCTGTTATGCTTCTTTTGAAAACCCATTAGGCTTTCATTGGATGTATTTTCATTTAATGTGACAAATCACTTACACTGCCATTTGTAAAAGAAATCCAGAAAAAACAATAACAATTGTGCCACCATGACATGGAAAGGTCAGGAAAAAAACACTTCACCCATGCTTTACCAAACACTCAGTAATAATTTCTGCACGTTAGCTGTAAGCAGTAAAAGCCCTGTACATGTCTCCATCATTACCGATACTTCTCCTTCCCACCCACACACTTACATACTATGGCTGGAAAGACCTAATGGCCTTGTGAATTTCTTCAGGAGAACAACTTTTAATGTCCATGGAAGTAGACATGACAGTCGCTGGCAGTTTTTCAGATTGAAGAAGGCAGAGTAGGTGTGCCTACTTAACCCTTTAAGTGCCATAGGGCTATGAAACATAGTCTTATATAATTTATAATGTGCCAACAGATTCTGCAGTGATGTGTATTTGTTAAGAAAGACAACAGAACAATGTACAGTGGGGTGCAATTCATAAGGATATTTATAATCAACATTAGAAGGCATTGAAAACAGAAGGATAAGTGGGCGCTGCTCACTAGGGCCTGATACAAAAAATCTAAGTGTGGTAAGTGATCCAGCTACAGATTGGCTCTGTACTGTGTAATTCTAAGGAATGACAGTGTAGAAGTGTGATTGGGTTTCAGTAGGGCAATGTGAAATTTCTTGTCCCAGTGTTAGAGTAATTTAAAGAGATAGTAATGTCAAAAAATAAATCAATATACAATTGTTCAGTGTCATTTTTTTAATGCATAGTAACATAGTTAATGGGACTGAAAAAAGACATGCGTCCATCAAGTCCAGACCATGCCAAATTACCCTTGTTGATCCAGAGGACGGTAAAAATTAACAAAAAACTAATGAAGCCATTTCCAATTAAGTGGGCAAAAAATTCCTTCCTGGCTCCAAATAGCAGTCAGATAGTTCCCTGGATCAATAACCTATCTGCTTTTTAACCCCTTAAGGACTCTTGACGGTCCTGGCACTTCATGGGTCGGCGATCCATAAGGATCCATGACAAGGCAAGACTGTCATGGAATTCAGGTCTCCCCGCGCAGCTGCACACCAGTTCAGGGGAAAAAAAAAGATCCGTGGTCCTTAAGTGCAGTCCGGGTGCAAAATCGGCTGGTCCTTAAGGGGTTAAAGTCCTTTCATATTCTTCTTGAAAATTCTGTTAAAATTTTGTTTCCCCCTCTCGCCCCTTTCCATAACATTATGCAGATTTCCCTCATATCTGAAAGCCGATAGCTTGACCAGATGGATCACAATGAGGGACAGTATTGTTTGTGTCAATATAAGGGAAACCCTGCCCCACTTGACGGAGTGGGGCAGGATTTTTCCTTATGCTGTCATAATATTGTCCCTCGTTGTGATCCATCCGGACCAGCTTTCAGATCTGAGAGAGGTCTGCATGACGTGATGAAAAGGGGTGGGAGGGGGAACGTTTTAAATGGATTTTCAAGACGGTAAAGGATTTTAAAAAGATAATATGAATTATAAAAAATGTAAAATAAAAAAATAATAATTGAACAATAGTATATCGATTTATTTTATTACATTAATATCCTTTTAAGGGTTCAGTGAGGTCTAGTCACAAAGCAGTATGGAGGGAGAAGAGGATAATGTTGCAGGGAGGGGGGAAGCATAGCTGTATTAGCTGTTAAATGTAGAGGAGGTTTTGAGGGCAATTTATGCTATCTGATAGACTTCTCTGAAGAGGTGGCTTTGAGGGGCCTTTTGAAGGTCTGGAGGTGAGAGGAGAGTATCTGGAGTAAGATAGTTCTGTAGGGTGGAAGCAGCCCTAAATAAGTCTTGTAGGTTGGAGAGAGAGCTGGTAATTAGAGAGGAGAAGAGACATAGTTCAAGGTCACGACTGAGTAAACGGTTGGAGATGTGGGCAGGAACAAAGGGAGAAATATAGGGAGAGATATAGTGTTGGTTAGTGCTTTGTACTTTAGAACTAGGATTTATTATTTATTTGTATTGAACAGGCAGCCAGTGCAGGGATTGACTTGGAGGATAGTAGAGAGATGAGTGATGAAGACTAACCTTATTGGAGCATTCAGAACAGATTGGAGAGGAGCCATTTGGGACAGAGGAAGGCTGGTTAGGGGAGGGATACAAAAATCAAGATGGGAAACGATTAGGACATTAATTAGGATTTTGGTTTGCAAAACAATGAATTGCACAGCAATCTATTCCTTAAAGGGTTATCATGTAGTGTGAAGAGTTTAAGGTCCTGTGGTCCTGCCAGCAAGTATCATGTCTGCCCCCCATGAAAATGACATCCAGGATGGATTAAATATGATATTTAAAAGCAAAAGAGCAAATGGAAAATTCATAGGGGCCATTAGAATTTTCTGCCCATGGTTAGTAAGTGTTTGATTATTATTAGGAGGTGCTAGTGTTACTTTAAGATAGGGAACATTAATCAACAAAAGTTTCTTACTAAAAAAAATGGTGACATTAGGTGATGCTCATAAAATCTCCCACTCTAATTCTCTTTTGCAAGAATTAGAGCACACTACGGGGTTATTAAGTACTTGTTATAATGAGATATGAGAAAAAGGCAATTCACTTTACTAAACATAAGTTTTACACTTTAGGTAATAAACCCCATACTTTATGAGCTAGGAGACTTAGAGATATTGCTTCCCAGAATAACTGTAGATCCATTAGAGACAAAAGAGGAAGCATGTTATAACGGTAACTGTGGAAATTCTGGAAAGGTTTGGTAGGAGACTATATAATAGTGACAGAGCCCACAGTTTTTATCTTCTTACTTAACCCTTTGTGTGCCAGTGGGGTATGCAGTGCATTGCTTTGCAATGTGTTGCATTCCCCCTCCTGTGCTCAAAGGGTCAGAGGAACACAAAAACACTTTCTAATAACAATCCCCTTTTACCTTAATCTGAACAGAAAATCCTAATGGCCTCTTTGAATACATTTTGAGTGGATTGGTACAGGATATAATGCACCGGACGCCTCTTTTTACAGTATTTTCTCTGTAGTTCAGAAGTGGGATGTACTAGTACAGTGTCTCTCCTTACTAGGAGCTGGAACTGATTTCTTAGCGTTAGGCTTGCAATTAGCAATTTACTAAGCTACTTATGCTGAAAATAATGTGTTCGGAGGGGTGCACCTACACTTGCCCCCTTCATATAAACATAGGGGCTGGATGGCCTGGCCTAGGGGTCATATAATGCCCCCCTCCCCGAAAAATTTCTGAGGACACCCTTTGATATATATAAACCCCTTAACGACCCTTGACAGACATAGTACATCAAGGGTCAATCGGATTGAACGACCCATGACGTACTATTACCATCATGGAATTCCGGGCTCCCCCCGTGGCTGCACGCCGTTCGGGGAGTCCAGAAGTGAAAGAAGAAAAAAAAATGCTCCGTGGTCCTTAACTGACCGCGCCGATCGGCCGGTCGTTAAGGGGTTAAAACAGAGCAGAGGAACGTGGCTCAGTAGATTAATGCACCAGCAATACAATCTGTTCAAACCTCCAGGTCACAGGTTCTATACGTGGCTTAGTCAATACAGCGTTCTCTCTTCTGAGGTACATAAAATGAGTACTTAAGACATACTTGAAAATGAGAGACAATCTCAATGTATCCTTCCAGGTAAAATTGTTTCATCAAAAATAAATAATTAAATAAGCACATTACTGTGCATGCTACAGAGGAGGCATTCAGGCTTGCATTAATGTCTTAATAACATCAGAATGTGCTTACCAATAAGTTAAAAATCTCTAGCACTTACCTTGAAGTGCAAACGGAAGCAGTCAAAGTCCCAATGCTGGAAATTAGCTACATTGGTGGATTCATACATTTCTCCTCAGGTGTCTGGAGTGTCACTTGTACCCTTATTATTTACCCTGTTTATGAAACAACTGCTAACTGCATGTCAGCTTGATCAGTGCAATCAAATATATTTGTCTTACTCCAGGGTAGGGTGACCACATGCCCCGGATTGCCCAGGACAGTCTCTGATTTTAAATGTGCGTCCTTTGTCCCGGGCAGCCCTCTTCTGGGACAATACAAAGTCCAAGAATGAAGACTCCAGAGCACAGAGTTCTAAACACTAGAAGGAGAACTGTCTATTGCTTACTGTGATAGAAAGGGATGCCTCTGCTGGACTACAAAAATGGCTTCCAGACAGAGCTGTAAACACTAGAGAGAGAACTGAGCTTAATCCTGACATCAAACAGGATCTGCAGTGTAATTTAGTTGTAGTTTAACCCTAGTTTAAGGCTTTGAGCTTGATGTCCATTTTCCAGTAGCCCACCACAGGCACTGCTTTGTGTTAGAGCAGTCAATGGGCAGCTCTCCCTTTAGTGTTTAGAACCCTGTGGTGCTCTGGAGAAAGAGCAGGTTGCACACTGATGTCCAGTGATGTATAGTGACCCCTTCCACATAACTGCACTAGAGCTGAGGACAAGTATTCTACTGTTCGTGTCTCTGCAGTGTCCCCGAATAGCAGAATGGAGATGTGGTCACCTTACTCCACCAGGGCAGTGGTAGCCAACCCTGGTCCTTAAGATCTGCCAACAGTGCATGATTTCAGGATATCCCAGCTGGAGCACAGGTGAACCAACTAAAGTGACTGAGCCACTAATTAGTCGATCTGGGTTCCAGCTGGGATATCCTGAAAACATGCACTGTTGGTAGCTCTTGAGGACCAGGGTTGGCTACCACTGCTCCAGGGCATTATAAGCAGGATTTGTTGATGATGTTGATGTTTTGAAACCATGGCCTAGTCTGCCGTATCTTTCGTTTTTTCAAAAATGCTATGGAAATCTGAATTTAGCATAAGAGCAAATAATTAAGGACCAAATATTAATCTATCCTCAGTTGTGGGGAAATGTCTATACATTCTTCGCATTTGCTTTAGTAAAAGATTAATTACTTTCTCTTTTTTCATACAGCAGTTTATTCTAATCTATATAAATCTAATTATCCTTCCTGCTGGATAACTGCTGTTAGGATATGGAGTGCTGAAATAAATATTGTATTTTGTGTCATGGGTAAGAACCAGTAAATGAATAGGTAGGTGTCAGTCTGCCTCTGCTCAAAATATATTGTCCCTATGGCACGAGTGCAAACCTCCCAGCAGATTATTTTTTTGTTTGCATGTTGCTATTTTGTGAAGAAAAAGAAAGTAAAAAACATGTTGGAATAGTAATGTCACAGACAGCCATAGCCTAATGTTCTTATTAATCCTCTTTGGATGCCAGACGTGTCACAATGCATAGAGACTATCCAAGGGATTCATTCACCGAGTCTGGTTTATGATTACAATATATGCAAAGATCTGCCAATGAAGCAACATAAACCACTGAGATTTGGTGACCCAAGATACCAAAATGAATAGGTACACCCAACATATTATTTATTTAATAATACTTTTGTACTTTATGATTCATTTAACCCTTTGGGTGCATAGTGCATTGGTATGCAAACTGTTGCACACCCCTCTATATATACCTTTTTATGAAACAAAACTATACATATGTAGTAATTAACTAAAGAGGATGTATTACCTTATATAGTGCAGAAGAGCTGTGCTGAAGAATCAGCGTGTCCTATTATGCTGATCGGCAAAGCTCTTCTGCACGTCCTATTTCTCCTCCCACCTCCCTCCCAGCTGCCCCAGGGAGCGTGTTCACAATTCCCTTCAGTGTGCTGTGAATAGTGTGTAGCATTAAGTCAAACTCCGCTTAGCATTATACTGAGGTTGCAAACTCAGTATAATGCTATTTGGAGCTTGCTGTAACATTAGAAACCATTCACAGCACACTGAAGAGAATCGTGAATGCGCTTACTGAGGCAGCTGGGAGGGAGGTGGGAGGAGAAATAGGACGTGCAGAAGAGCTGTGCTGTGCATATGATGCGGAAGTACACAGCACAGAATATAGAGTATCTTGGTAAGTAGTTAAATTAAAGAGATGTATCATTCAAATTATGTTACAGCTCAAACATTTTTTGAGTCTGTAATCCAAGCACTCCTATTTAAAAATGAATGTTTTATCGGACTCTAATTTGCATTGTTCCTAGCAGTTTGATTTTAAATAAAGCTATAATCACAAGCAGTGGGAGTAGCCTTGTTTTACACTGCAGGAAAGGAATGTTTACTGTTCCTTTAATAGTTTTGAAACATATTACTTTAGGGATGTCCAGACTGAGGCCAAGGACCACTGAAAGTAAAAATAATATTAAAGTATGAACAAATAAATATTGTGGGGCTTTCACTCCTGGCAGATGCTTCATTCACAGATGGTTACACGTAACCCTTTGAGTGCCAGAGGGGGTATGCAAGAAGTTAAGCTATCACAAGGTGGTGCTGTTGTGGTCACTTTCTATGGAGACTGTTCTAAAAGCCTGGAGTTATTCTGGATTAACCTAACTGTACCATAGGGGACAAATAAAAAGTCCTAAATTCCCATGCACTTGAATTTAGCTTTTTAACACCTTGAATGCCAGAGAAGTCTAGACCTCTAGCATTCAATGGGTTAAAAGCCCAAATTCACTAACAGGATTTTTTTTTGTCCCCCATGTTGCAGTTGGTTTACTCCAGAATAACTCCAGCTTTTGTATGTAAGGCCTTAAAGCAGAACTACCACCTAATATAAAGTCGCCCCACACTAATTATGCATATGTCGACTAGCTTTGTAATAGTTCTATTATCTGCCACAAGTACCAGCATCCAAAGTAATCATTTTTCTTGCGTGAAACTGATGTCCAGGCTTCTTGCTTTAGCTCCGTCTGCGAGCAGACGTCTCTAAGCCAAGATCTCTATGTGCAAGCCTGGCCATCAGTCTCACAAGAAAAAGGATTACTTCGGATGCTGGTACTTGTGGCAGATAATAGAACTATTAAGAAGCTAGTCGCCATATGCATAATTAGTGGGGGGCGACTTTATATTAGGTGGTAGTTACGCTTTAAGTTCTTCCATAGATAGCAATAAAAAATGCCATTAGTTCCTTTTAATAACAATTTATATAAACTAATAATCATAATAATAATAGCAATAAAATAATGTACTTCTTCTTTAAAGATTGAAACCAGTCCAAATTCTTTCCTCAGTGGAACATCTTGACAGGATATGCATACATATGTTTTTTTGTGTGTGTTGTATTTTTCTTACCATAAATTCTATAAATAAGTAGTTTAAAGCCTTGCATGCCAGTAATTTCAGCAGTGTATTGCAAGCAATAGTCATCATACCATCACCACATTCCATGAAGTTGACTTTGACATCTGGGGACCCGATGGACTAGAACTCTCCACTATGCATGGTCTTGGATGTTCTCGCGCAGCTCTTGCATTGTGAGTCCTGGAGCCTCTTGGATTCCATTAATCCATCTCGCACACTGCCTATATTTCTTTCTATTACCAATGTCCCTAGAACCCAGTGGGTTAAGGAAAGGAAGACTAGGAAGATCCAGTGGCTGAGGCACTAAGAAAACTGGAACAGTTCGGGAGCAAATCAGATGCACCTTAGGGAACAAAGTAACATTTTCATGAATTTAAATCAGACTTTTAAACCATTCAGTGCATGCAAATCATTGGAGACCTTTCTAGCATACAAGGGTTTTAAAGAACCATTTAACTAAATGGGAATTTGGATAATTGTTATTTGTCCCTTACAGAGCACTTTGGGTTGATCGGGAATTGTTCCAGCTATACTTGGACAGTTGTAGCTTGGTAGTTTTGATCTGATCTGCTTTGCAGTCATATTTGTTATCTATTCTGAGAATCCAAAAAATGACAAAAGAACTCAGTGTATGGTTTTTATTAAAATAATGTCCTCTTCCCCATTAGTGGCTATATGCCTGACCCCATGGCAGGTACCAGTGGAAAAGAAAGATGAGAAGGGTGTTCTGCTGTCTACAATGGCAGAATGATTAGAGAGACACATCCTTGTCTTCTGTTACAGTTGTCAGGTTTGTTTCATATTTACAAGCAAGAACCTTAACCTTATATCATCACTCTGCAACAGTCCATCTCTTCTCTAAGCACAGCTATTTCTACAGGGCTGCTGTTAAAAAGCAATAATTATTACTCTTTTCTTTTTTATATACCCGGGCATGGTGCTCAGGGCTGCAGACAGGCTGCATAGTCTGCACCATGCTGGAGAGCAGTGATTTGTATGTGTTTTACGAGGTTGGAAGGTGATTTTAACGGCATGCAGGTAAAAACTGACAATTGATTTATACTTCGCAATAGGTTCCCACTATAAAATTATTTTGCAGTTGGAGAGATAAATCTCCCATGTGCCAAAGCTCAGCATTATGAGGCATAGAGCATGTCAGCAGCTGCGTGGAGTTCTGTTAGAACATGATCAGGAAAACAGACCGTTATTTCTGACCACATATTGATCTGAAGGGATACAAAGACAGCAGCACACAGATCTTTTTGTTGTTCTTTTCAATTTATATGTTCAAGCAAAAAATATTGATGGTCAAGACTGTAGTATATTGTATTTTGTTAGGGCTGTATGTTCCAAGGAAAAGTGGAGGAATTCTGAGGCAAACCAACTGCACGGTAGGGGTAAAATAGAAATTCAAAAATATCCCGACCTCTGTAGCATTCAAGTGGTTAAAATCCCCATTTAAATCAATGGAAATCTTTAGTTCTCCCCTAGAGTGCAAATAACTTGCGCAGAATTCCTCCACTTTTCATATGAACATACGGCCCTTAAAGAGCTGAAGCTATAACCACTGTGCCACCTTCTATGCCGGTGCTATTCTCATTCCGTTGAACCCCAGGGTTTACTCAATAAGAAGAGAGGGTTCCAAGGAGCAATTGTTTTGTAATGGTGGACAATAGAACTATACTAGGGTGACCAATGTACACAGGAAGATTGGAGTAATGCTGGAGCATACCATGTGCACCATAGCTAGCATTCAAGGGGTTATAATCCCCATTTAAATCAATTGGAAGTATGGAAATGTTGATTTGTCCTCCACAGTACAGTTGTTTTACTCTTACTGCCCCACTTTGTACTTATTAAATCGGTCTCAGTGTATGTGAGGTTGTATAGTTGTTTGGAAGTTTGTGGTAATGGTTACCTGGAGCTTTAAATATTAATCTTAGTGCTAGTTTTAGTACAAAATCACAATCCAATACATTCAGTATGATAGCAACTTAACCTGTTGGATTCCAGAGACGTCTTCAGCATTGGAGACCTCTAATGTGCACATTGTTAAAACTTTTGGGTGTTAACGGTTTCGCTGAATATTAATGGGCAATCAAAGGGTTCTTCCACTGAAACAAGTCTAAAAAACATTGTTCAGTCCACCCTCATGTATAAAGTACTTGGGAGCCTGGATTCACATACTGAATATTTGTCTTTTCTTCTGAATTTAATGCATAGTAACACTTATTATAGTCTGTAAGGTAAACTAACAGCACGCTCTTGGCTTAGGTATTCTCTGTTCAAAAGATATTAGAGCTCATTGTATGTAGGATAAGTGCAGTGATTTTCACTGATTCACTGTTTTATGTTGGCGCTTTTGCCTGCTATGAAGAGCTCTGTTCAGTCACAATAAATTGCAATAGTGTCAGTGCTGTTATAAAATAGAGAGACAAAAGACAAGGGGCTCACCAATAATATAATCCAAAGCTTTAGATATGAATGGAATAATGAAAGCCAAATGGCTACTTCCATTTTAGATATGCTGCAACAACTGACAGAACACTGGGCAGCACAATATACTCTTAACAAAGATCTCATGGTATATTATTCTGCTGTCCGAGATATGGAATCTGAGCAGGGACATACTTTTAAATCACCCCTGTGCCCTCTTGTTGCTTTGCCTGGAGTCTAGAGCAGTGATTCTCAACCCGTGCCCTCAGTGACTACTAACAGGCCAGGATTTGAGAATTTCCTTGTACAGGTGAGTTAACCAATATGAATGAGCCTCTGATCAACACACTTGTGTTCTAACAGGGAAATTCCTAAGTCCTGGCCTTTTAGTGGCCACTGAGGGCACTGGTTGATAACCTCTGGTCTAGAGTACTTATTGACCGGTTCAGCACGTGAGTATAATTATTGCTGATTATTTTGTTCCATTTTGATTGACAGTACTTAGGAGCAATATAAGTTCCTTCTGTTTAACCTTTTTTGTGTGGCCTTTCTTATTTATTTTTTTGCACGTTTAACCCTTTAAGCGCCATATAAGTATCCAACGCATTGCGTTGCAATGCACTGAGCACCCCTCTGGCACTCAAAGGGTTGATCCTGCAAAAAAATAAAAAGACCACACAAAATTTTGCACTTATTGTCTCACTCATATCTTCACAACTGAAATGCCTATAACATTTGAAATAACAATTGCATGAATCAGTAAGTGTGTGCTTGCTTTATTCACCTGGAAAAAACCTACAAAATATGTATTTGGTAGTAAATATGTTACTATCCCTTTAAGCCCTTTGATGCCAGGGAGGTCAGTGCCAGTGAGTTATGGTAATTAGCATACCTGAGAACCGTCTTGTCCCAAACCTCCAGAGCATCACTAAGATCGGGGAGCAAGAGTGTCCAAGTAATTCGATTTGCATCATAAAGTAAAGGGTGAGCAGGATTAGAAGGAGGGAAGGTAGAGTTTGCCCTTATAATGGGTGGTGTGGGAGGAATGTGTGCACAGAGAGCTGGCCAGTGAAATGGGCAAGGTTACCAGTGAATAGGCAAGCCCAGAGGAGAATAACCTCTGTACCAGACACCCGGTAATTATCTGCGGGGCAGATCCAGAGAGTTCTCCGGTATGGTAATCATGCAATATATTCAATGTTCAGGTTGTTCTGACCTACAGATTATGATGAATAATAATATAGAAGTTCACCAAAAGTTATTATAAGGACAAATTCTACAGCACTGAGGATTCATTTAAAATGTTCTTCTTGATGTTAGAATGAATTGAAAATGAAGCATATCTTTTTCTCTCTGCTGGGATGCTTTCGTTTCACAAGGTGTTCTCCTGTGCATAATATAAAGCCCGCTGTGATTAAAAATTATTAAAACAAATTGTTCCCTGGGGAATTTGTACTTCTGCATTTTAAGAACTGACCCAGGCATCTACTGGATTAGGTAACTAGTATCTTGTGCTTTTGTCATTTTATTAGTACTCGTGACATTTAAAGGCTCCAATACATTGTTAGATGTGACATTTATAAAAGTCATGGCTCTTTCTTATTGAGATGTCAAGAAGGACTTCAAAAGGACCCTGTGTTTACAAAAAACGTGGAGTAAATCCAATGCAAGTTGATCGTACCACGGGGCACAAATCAAATGTACCACTGATTTAATTGGGAGTTTAACCCATTGAATGTTAGAGAGGCTTCAATCAGTGGGAATTTGGAGAGATTTAATTTGTCTCCTCCAGTTCAGTTGGATTGCCCCAGAATTACTTCAGTTTTCTAATGAACATAGGGCCCTTGTTTTCTCTTCTCACAGCATATTATTTACAGATACTTAACCCTTTAAGGATCAGAGGGGTACTCAAAGCATTACAAACGATTTCTTTCACAATATCTTGAGTTGATATGAGAAGAGTCCAGAGAGGTGATGTTTGAAGTATAGAAAACTGTAATGGTCCTAAAGCTAAACTGAAGAAGCTAAAAACAGTGTTTATTCCACTGAAATACAGTTCTTAATATACATAATGAGTATGTCTAATTTAAGTATAATGTAATAAAAATTATACTTTGTCTTCGTTCTCCAACTGCCCCTTTTTTGTTTTTTTACTTCTCGCTTCACTGCAGTCTCAGCTTTCTGATTTGTCTTATTGCAGCCTCATTTTATAGCCGTGCGCCAGTCTGACAGTTGGGAGCTCTGTAAGCACACATGCCTTTTTAGGATTTATATGTGTGACTTATACATTACCTGGGAGAATGATGGGTATTCTATGCCTATGCCTTTAAGTATTAAAGAGAAAATCTAAAGTCTTGTGAATTGTGCGGTTTGTCCAAAAAATGCAAAGATGTATGTACTGTATGTATCTGTACAATCACAGAGGTAGTAGTAGCAGCAACATATACCTTGTAAAAAAAACTTTAACGCATTGTCCACACCTCTGGTCCTTAAAGGGTTAACATTTAATTATATTATCAGGTTTGTTGTCCTTTAACCCTTTGAGTGCCAGAGAGGTATCCAAAGCATTGAGTTACACTGCGTTAGATGGCTCTCTGGCATTCAAAAAGATTAATGGATTAATTTTATTTTTACTTTTTTAGTTTCTTTGAAGCTTAAAAATATATAAATGTACTGTGTGTTTTACACCAGAATTACCCAGTAATGATAACTCAGCAGCTAGGATCACTATACCCCAATCCCAAGAGTATGAAATAATATACAAAATATCCCAGAGCTGTAGCTATTATGGGTGACTTAAAACCATATGATAAAAAGAACAACAATCAGAACAAACAAAATGGGTTATTATGAAAATAAATAACATTAATGTGAGCTATATAGTCCAAAAAACTAATCACACTAAACAATGCAAAGTATATAGCTGCACTATAAACATAAGCCAATAGTAATTCCTTGCAAAATGAAAGTCAATTAATATCCAGTAATCACAGAAAATAGCAACTTTCTTCAGAGCGACCAGCAATAAGGCAACCAGAAAGAATGTGAAAAAATGCTACACTGGCAGTTTCTTCAGTTGATATAATGATGGTAAATGGCTGAATTATAATGAAGATCGTTGTGAAATGTATGTATCACTGTAGATGATGATCATAGAATATAATATGTTGTTCAGATCCACTTTAATTAACTCCTCCTCCTTCAACCATATGCAGTACCTTTCGTTCACACAATACCCACGTAGTCTTCACAGTTATGAAATACAGTCACTTTTATTGATTATAGCCTTTAATTCCATTGGGTATCTTATACTATCACATTTCACAATGATCTTCATTATAATTCAGCCATTTACCATCAACAATCAACAACAGGAATTGCCAGTGTAGCATATTTTTCAGATTCTTACTGGGGACTTAGGGCTCGATTCAAATGTTGGCGTCGCCAGAAAAAACTGGCGACGCTGCTTTTAACGTCAACTGAGCAATGCAAATGTTCTACTAGAAACAAGCGACGCCAGTTCTGAAACAGACGTCGCCCGTCGCCAGAACAGCAAGATCTCACCCATAGAGGATAATGTACAAGCGACGCCAAAAGCGATTCAAATGTTGGAGTTAGGGCTAACGCGAGTTAAATTGCAACATTTCACGCCAGAAATCTAACGCCTACTTTTTTTGGCGAATAGCACAGGAGGCAGTGTTAAAAAACCCACGTCTCCAGTTCTGAACAGCATTCTCTGTGCTTTTCCCTACCCAGCTACTAGGGGAACACAGAGATGGCTTTCAGCACCATAGACAGCTTTGAATGCCATAGGGATGTGTACTGCTCACCCCTGTGGCATTCAAAGGGTTACAATAAAGAAAACTAGTACACCAAGCACTACACAATGCCCCCTTCCACACACCCCTTAATATGTCACATATATTGCATATATGGGACATACTAACCCCATCCACATCCACCTCATGGACTTCCATGTAGTGGACAAATCTGTCTTTTACTCCACAATCAACCCTTTGATTACCAGAGAGGTAGGAAAGCATTGCATAGCATGTCTCCCAGCCCTCTGGTTCCCAAAGGGTTATTAGGCAAGGTATGCCTGTATGTGTGTGAGTGGGTGTGTTACATACATTGTATAATATAAATACTATCATGAAACGTAGATTGACTTAGATCCATTCATTTGTAATGCCCACCACCTGTGTCCCATTGCTATCATTATTTTTGCTCCACTCTCCTTCCAATGCAGAGTGAAGCAAACACACAAATAACAATGGGACACAGTAAGTAGGACATTATTAACCCCTTGAGTGCCAGAGTGGTATGCAACGCATTGCCAAGGCGTGCGCTGCATTCCACACTGGCACTCAAAGGGTTAAAATACAATTAAGGAAGCAGGCTGCACTCTGACTGCAGCGCTTCCCTTCATTCATAAAAGTGCCATTGCTACGGGTGGCTGTGAAGCCCGCAGCATAAGAAAAGGCTGGGGACAAGAGAGACATCGGAGGAAGCGGGTGGCAGGCTTGTATTTGATGCCCGCTTCCTCCAATACCTCTCCTCTCCTCACACGTCGCCATTGTCCCCTGCCTGGCGTCGCCTATTCTAAAATTCGCAGACGCGTTGGCACAATGCCAACGCGTGAGGAGAGGAGAGATATTGGAGGAAGCGGGCACAAGGGAATACCCAAATAAAAAAAAACATATGTCCAGCATCAGGTACCACTTTGTCAATGGCAATGAGGAGGAATAGTGCTTCAAATGTCCCATACACACATCCCCCCAAAAATGTGTAAAGTCAATATTACCAATCACCAGTGCAGAACATAGCAACATGGGAAAAGTGATGCATCCTGAGCTGGTGCACATGGGGCATCAACATCACATGACACCCTCATACCTCCCAAGTGTCCCTTCTTAGGAGGGACAGTCCCTCTTGGAGATCCAAATCCCTCTGTCCCTCTTTTCTACCCTTTTGTCCCACTTTTTCGGACATCAGAATGAGTGATGTGTATTACATTGGTCCACAGCAATAAAACATACATAAATGTGTTGTTAATTGTCAGTATATGTGTTTATCCAGTAATATGGGCAACTAAAATACTTTGTTCTTTTCCTAAATCATCCATCAGTTAAACAAAGAGGTGCAGATGGGTCAAGAAATAACTTAAATATTCTTGGCAATGCCTCACCTACCAGACGTGCCCCCAGAAACGCCACCTAAAACAGAAGTGTCCCTCTTTCGCCATTTGAAATGTTGGGAGGAATGCACCCTGGTTGGGAACCACCGCCCTACACAGACAAACCATAAGAATCAAGCAACCCAACAGGGACCAGGGGAACACAAAGCAGCACAACATAAGCCATCCAAAATCACCTCCGAACAACAGGGGTTAACACACAACACCACATGCACATCTGTCACTCCAACAACATGTCAAGCTCACCTATGTAACCTCAGCAGTCCATGGAGACGAAACACACACCTGGCAGGTACATACCACTTACAACACATCACACCACTAACCACACACCAGAAAATAATTACCTGGATAACACACACCTTACCATTAGTCCATCATAACCCACATGACTGTTCATGGACAACACACCATATATATATATATATATATATATATATATATATATATATATATATATATATATATATATATATATATATATATATATATATATATATAAATATTTATATGAGAGAGAGAAAGAAAATATGATGGCAAAGGAATAGCATGACTGTTGTGTTCATAGTGCACCTTCAATCTTGTTTCCACCCTCTGCAGGCATCCAGGCCATGATTTAATATGGTCCAGAAGTTTGTTCCGGTGACATGTTTACTCCACATCCATGAGGATCATCTGTTTGTTAGTGTTGATATCAATAAAACATATGATCGTATATAACTATCTATCTTGTGTCATTGATTACTTCTCCCTCTTCATGTTCTTTGAAAAGATGATAGTAATACATTGAATGTTTGAAAATCCATGCAGTAGAGTTTATCACCCTGAGTGAAACAAGTGATCTCCCACTGCTGACAGGTGTGGAATTCAAAAGTTGTTCCAACTCCAAGTTTACATTCATAGATTGAATATCCCAGTGGCCTGAAAGTGTCAAATGGCACTGTTACTACACCATCCAATGGACAGCTCCGGTCCCTGCACCATGGATCCCCATAGGATGATGTAGTCACAGTGCCATTTGACACCTTCAGGCCACTGGGATATTTGTTATATGACTTCAAGTGTTGAGCTGGGAAAACCTTGGAATGAAACACCTTTCAGCAGTGGTTGTTCCCTTTTTCAATCAGGGGGGTGAACCCAACTACATATGTTTGGACACATCCTAAGCATTACTATCCCCTTAATTGTGATCATGTGGTTTATCTGTTGAGATATCTAATGTGTTCATGTTGTTTAAGTTCAAGTCACATCATGGAACAACACCCTGATGTTGTTCGGCTTTCAGATGTCTGTGAGTTGAACTTGGACAAACATGTCTGATTGTGATGTGTGTGTTCACCCTGCTGTAAAAGCTTGTGACACCATTCATTGTGCATGAGTTGTGTTCAATGCATAGCTTTGCAATGCATTGGAGACAACTCATTACTTGACACCCATGTTAGATGTGCATGAGTTGAGTTCAATGCATAGCTTTGCAATGCATTGGAGACAACTCTGCCCCTCTAACTGTATCATCTGAATAAAACACAGACATTGATATGTTCTCAAGCAACAACTGCACATTTATTTTCTTTTTTTGGGGTGTGCTTTGGGCGGGGCTGCAGGGGTGGCTTCCTGCACTTGATGCCGTGAGGCTCTAGTGGTTCTGGGGGCTGGGGGTGCCACTGGTGGAGTGCTGGCAGGGGTTGAGGCACTGGAACTGGAGGCCTGGGCCTGGCGGATGGTCTCCAGCCTGTTACTCTCACGGAGCTCAGCAACCACCTGGTCAATTGAAGCTGTCACCCTGTTGGTGTGGGTGACCAGGTGGTTGCTGAGAGTAACGTGATGGGCCTCCAGTGCCCTCATGCTGTCCAGGAGGTGTGCCATATGTTGCTCAAGCCTGTTGAGTGAGCAGGCACACCTCCTGGCCACCCTGAGTTGCCTCCTTTGGAGTACCAGACACTCCTGATCCATCACCATAGTGTTGTCAGGAGTGTGTGGTGTGGAGGGGGAACGGGACAGTGGTGGGGATGCCCTCTGGCTGTCCTGTGGCTCCACCACAGGTGTTGGGGGAGATGGGGTGGACCCATGGGTCCGGATGTGGAGGGAGCATGGGGAGCCCATCACTGCATCCCCAGATGAGTGACCCCCTGGGGATGTCACAACGGCCATATGTGTGGCTAGCATGGTTTGTGGGGGTGTTGTGTGTTGGGGCGGGGATGGTGTGGTGACCACCACCAGGGCCTGTGGCCGTTGTGGCTGGCCAATGAGGCCAAAGTGTTCATAGTCCATAGGCCACTGGCTACTGTCCCGCGGTTGTGGCCTGGTGGCTGCCTGCAGTGGCCCATGCTGTGGCATCCCCACGATGTCGGGCATCCGGTGCCTCCCCATGGCTGTCGGCACATCCTGCAGGGGAGTGTACCGGTGCTGGACTGTGGGAGGTGGGGCCTGGGGGCCATGCTGTGGCCACTGCTGCTGCTGCTGCTGCTGGTGGGGTGAAGCCTGGGGGCCATGCTGTGGCCACTGCTGCTGCTGCTGCTGCTGCTGGTGGGGTGAAGCCTGGGGGCCATGCTGTGGCCACTGCTGCTGCTGCTGCTGCTGGTGGGGTGAAGCCTGGGGGCCATGCTGTGGCCACTGCTGCTGCTGCTGCTGCTGGTGGGGTGAAGCCTGGGGGCCATGGTATGGCCACTGCTGCTGGTGGTGCGGTGGGCCTTGGGGGCCATGCTGGGGCCACTGCTGCTGCCACTGCTGCTGGTGGTGCGGTGGGCCTTGGGGGCCATGCTGGGGCCACTGCTGCTGCCACTGCTGCTGGTGGTGCGGTGGGCCTTGGGGGCCATGCTGGGGCCACTGCTGCTGCCACTGCTGCTGGTGTGGTGGTGGTGGTGGTGGTGCACTGGAGGTGCTGGCCTCCTCAGTGGAGGAACCTCCTGTGTCCTCTGCTCCTGCTGTCTGGTGTGCTGTGTGGGGAAATGACATGATGTAATCAGTGATGTGAACTATGACAGGAGTGCTGCAAGACTATTACACTGACACGCAAACCGTTGAGTGGCAGGATGGTAGCCATTGCATTTCTTTGCAATGCATTGGTTACCATCCTAACACACTTTGCTAGGTTTGACGTGATCACATACATTGATTACAGTAACCTGCAGTGATGTGATTTGGTCATCATGTGTATCCTGAGCAATGGGGATGGCAAGGCATATACCTCCTTGCTATCCCCATTCATCAGGATCCATGTGGTGAGCAACACTGAACCATCACACCTTGAGTGACACAAACCCACTGCACATTCTTCACCTAGGCCTCAACAGCAAACACACCAGGACCTCTAAACACAGCAATGCACCAGTGAGGACCTATGACTACAGAGGCCAATCAATCAGTAAATGATGTCGGCAGCAGGAATAACCACACCAAGCACGCCAACCAACATGATCTGTGGAACCCAGGAACCCAAACAGCTGGAGGACACACAAACACACCCCAGGACCGCTAAAATCCTAACACACAGCAAACAAGTGCATTGTTAGAATGTACTATTGGAGGTTGTTTCTACCTTTTCACATGTTTGTTATGCTATGGAGCCTAAGCACTGGTATGTCACGTGTTGTTTAGATCTCAGTGCACTGGCTCCACAGAACAACACAGGGATTTCAGGTGTGATGACACTGCAGTTGTCATGTACACATTGTCACCTCTTTCTGACATCCTAGTGAATGCCCCCCCCCCCCATCATGGTTGAGTCCTGTGGATCACATATGTCCTGCAGAGTGGGGATGGCGGGGAATGCCCCCTGGCCATCCCCACTCTGCAGGCTACATATGATGCAGAAAGCTGAACCTTGACTATTCCACTTAGACTAACTACCTACATGTACAACGTCTAGCCCTGACATGCAGTAACAATACAATAGGAAACACACCAAGTCCCCTCCTTGCTATTCTCCGGTAACCCATTGGGTGCCAAGGGACTAGCCAATGTATTGTCAACCAACGAATTACTTATCCCTGTGGCATTCAAGGGGTTGTGTGCTGACCTCTTTGTCACTATGTGTATGACATTGTGATACACATAACAGTTGGATCTGTGACTGACACATGACATTGTGCATTGTTTTTGTGCTGTGCATGATGTCGTTTTGGACAGCATAAAGGGGGTTCAACAGGGACTTGACCATTACCATTCAGGCTAGGTTGGTCATGTATTCTGTCCTTGTTTGACGTCCCTCCAAGCTGTGTGACTGAATTGTGTTGTGTAATGCTGTCCATGTGTCACTGTGTTGGCCTCTGCCTGGTGGGTGTCAGGATTGGTGTGATGTGTGTGTGTGGGTCTTGATGCACTTACCAGTGGTCTGGAGGCTACTTTCATCCCCGGTGTCACTCCATCCAGGGATCCCACACACCATGATGGAGGAGATGGTCTGACGCACAGCCTCCTCCCACTGGCTGTATTCCACCCGCAGGGGAGGACCACCCCCTGTGCCAGCAGCGTGCAAGGCCTGCTCGCCCATCTTCTTCTTCACCTTCATAATGGGAGACAAAAATGGGAAAAGGGTTGAACTAGATGTATACAGGTCTTTTCTCAACATTGATTACTGTGTTGCTATGTTACTGTCTTACCTTAGCCTTGCAGTCTGCCCATCTTTTCTTCACAGAATCCAACGTCCGGCTGCGGCAGGACACTGCATTCACAGCAGCCACAACCTCCTTCCAGGCTGCCTTCCTCTTTGCTGACAGGCCAGCTTTAGGCCCCTTGGGGAAGAGGTACCTGTAGTGGGCAACCACAGCCTCACAGAGGACCAGGTTTTCCTCCTCTGTGTATTTGGGCTCTCTAAACCTCTCCTCCTCCTCACCCCCAGAGGTTGGTTGAGAGCCCTGGCTGTGGCTCCCCAGCCCTGCCTGCACTGGCCCTGTCTGTGTGTGGTGCAGGGGGACTACCCCTCGTCCCACTGTGTCTGCCCCTGCACTAGATGTGCCTGGTCTTGGGTGGCTGCCCCTCCGCCCCAGAGATCTCCCTCTCCCTCCCCTACCCTGACCAGGGTTGCCCCCCTGAATCTCCTCCTCCTCTCCTCCTACACTCCCCACCCCTCTCTTCTCTCCTCTCCTCTCCATCTCTCTCACCCACTCACACCCAGGCACTCACTCAGGCCCTCACACACTCACTCACTCACTCACTCTCTGTCACTCACTTGCACTCACAGACTCACACTGTCAAAATAAAGAAAAAAAGTGTGTGTGTGTTTTACAAAAAAAAAATGGGCTATGTGTATGTGTGTATGTGTGTTTGGATGCGTGTATTTGTATGTTCAAAAGTGTATTGTGTCGCTTTGTGTGCTGCCAAACTCTCCTTCTACCTGTCTGTGTGTGTGCGCCGCCTAAACTCCCTTTCTCTGAAAAACTAACCTCCGCTCCTTGGGTCCTGATATCTAGCTCTTGGGAACTCGATAACAGACAAAGGTGCGTAGGTGATTTTGGGTCTATTTATAGTTTATTCGACTCAACTTGATACTTTGGGGTGCTGTGATTGGCTGAGACTGGGTCACGTTGGACGTTTCGCGTGTTTGTTTTTTTTTTGGAGACGTTTCTCGCGTTTATCGTGTATTTGGCGTCGACGATGAGGTCAAATATTTGGCGACTCCAGTTTTGTAGTCTTCGTGTGTTTTGTAGGCCGTCGCTCGTTAACTCTTCTGGGTAACAAAGATTTGAATCTCACGTTACCTGGTCTTGCTTAACGAGCGAAGGCAGTTTTTTTCTTCACGTTGGTTTTAACGCCAACATTTGAATCGAGCCCTTAATTGGCAGTCACTCTGAAGACAGTTGCTATTGCACAGCAATGTGTTGTGTACCTCTCTGCCAATCAAAGGGTTAATGATATTAACTTTCATTTTGCAAAGAACTATTATTGGCTTATGTTTATACCGTTCCTAAATACTTTGAATTGTTTAGTGTGATTAGTTTTATGGGCTTTGTAATTTATTATATCCCTCTCATTGATGTTCTTTATTTTCATGGCCCCATTTTGGTTGTTCTGATTGATATTTTATCATATGTTTTTATAGTAAATGGTTTTAAGACATCTATAATCGTTATAGCTCTGGGATATTTTGTATATATTTCTTTTGAAGATTGTCATCTTTGGTTTCTGCCCCATCAATGTTTTCACCCAAGTACAGAGCTGCTTCTGTTACAGTAAACTGGGAAAGTACAAAACACTGGTTATAAAGCAATACACTTCGTACCCCTCTGGCTCTAAAAGTGATAAACCCCAATAAATGCTATAAGACTTCTAGAAATGGTTGTGCTTCAGCAGAGAAAAAGCTTTTTTGGGAGATTAAATAAGAATTGACAGCGGGTGCTGTAACATATGCAGTTTATTAAGAGGAGATGAGATAAGCCTTAGAGGTAAACACATGTGGGTGTTTCGGTCATCAGAAAAATTTCTCTTTAAAGTCGTGATGTGCCTTGTGTATAAAACTGGAGATATTCTGGAGCAAACAATTGCACTGTATGGAACGAACAAAAATGTAACTATTCACCTGGTTTAAATGGGGTTTTTAACTCAATTGAGTGCTGGAGAGTTTTACAACAAATTGTGTTTGTTTTAGGTCAATCAATTTGCTACTTAGCACCGCAAGCATGCACAAACACACATACACATACACACACACATGCACATATAACACACAACACACTTGACACACACGCACACCACTCTGATACACACATACTGACACACACCACATTGATAGACATATACAAACACATATACACGCAGTGGCACACACACAAATCTCCCTTTCTCCCCCTCTTTCAGGCACATATTGTGGGGAATGTGATTATATAGGCATTTTGGGGTGTGCTTTAGTTAACGTAATGTACTAATAAAGCATAGAGAAAATTAAAGCAAAATTTGTACTTGTTTCATACAAGCTATAGCAGTGGAGTGAAGTGCTATTTCACTTTAAAGTTGTCTTTTGCTGGAGTTGTGTGTACCACTGTATGCTAAGGGAGGAGTCTACAACAAGTAGCTTGCAAGGTACTGATAGATCTGTGGCAACCTGTGAGTAGTTCTTTTCAGTCCAATAACGTATCAGGTACTTCATGTCCAGTGGTTGGCTGCAGCCAGTTGGGGAGTAGATTTAAATTTAGACACAGTTTTCATCTGTGGTACCCAGTGGTGATCAACCAGAGAGCTTTTAGTAATGCAGGCAGAGTGCTTTACAGCATTGTTATGGTTTTCCTGCCACACGATAGCTCCTTACATTTTACTCCACATTCTCTGTAAAGACGACATAATAATGATAATTTTTGTAGGAAATATATGGTATCAAAGTGGGTAAGAATCTCAGGGTCATTCTGCATTCACTCACCTATTGTAACAACAGTTGCCTGTTTTCTGTTATTCATTACTGTTATAAGAATTAGTTTACAAAAAGAAAAAATTATCCACTGCAGCACCAATTCCACCCTTATTATTGAGAGATGTAACACGTGAATCTCAGAGGGATCTAAGAAAATCGGAATGTGGTTCCAACACCATAAATTAAAACATAAATCTTTATTGATATATGTAAAAATAGCACAATGAATTTATAAAAGTATCTAAAAACATGGATTGATCTTGCGTTTGCTGAAGATCACAGTGACCCCAATTAATATTACTTATGTGGTTATCCTCATTAGGTAAGGTAGGTACCTGAGATAAGTACGTATTATGAATCAGAAAAATGTCTGTCTATCACATGTAATATTTTCTGTCTATAGCGACATGAAAGGTTATGAATCCTTAGAACATGTAATGCACTTATACATATAGCGGTTCAGATACATGTGTTTCTCTGATCAATAGTCGGTTGCCTCAAGAGTGACTGATTTGATTTGAGTACTATCGGTCTCTGTTACTCTGTGGTTATGCGCATATGAGGAGGTGCTTAACAGTAGAACATTAGTATAGAGTGTCTACTGTCAGGCTTAAAATTACTTCTTTGACCAGTGTAGTTAGATTCATAATCAACATTGGTATATGGTGTAAGTGGACACAGAAACTCCCGTATTCCTATACATGCATATTCGTTAACCTCTAGTTGAGTGGTTATAGCGTTAATAACTCACTTATGTATACTGTTAGTGTTACAACAACAGTAGCAATAATCAGTTCTAAGATAAATGTTATCAGGTATTATCGCTAAGGATTAAATATACTTATTGTTGCACATCGAAACCAGTTTGGGATCCTTTCTGTGGTCCCAAATGATGCTTATATAGTAAATATTATATGTGCAGAAATATTGACTAATTTGTTGCTGTACGTCAGGCTTCTTTAGTAATAAGGTCAGTGGTTTAGCCTGATTAGCGGTTAGTAATAGTTAATCATTTATCCAGCCGGATATTCGTAATCACCATAATTAAATAACACACTGTTAGTTGTGCTAGCGTATAATTGTTTGAGTTGCGATCATCAATAGTTATATTGCTCTGTTTGAGAGACCTGTTTGTCAAACAGATCCCTTAACCAAGATACCCCGTAATGGGTTAACGTGAGTCTCTAACTCCCATTTGATCATGTATATATAGCACCAACAGTGTAATTCAACAATTAGCACTATATCACATGAAAGGAGGATTTTGACGCAACCTCTCTTATTAAAACAGTGATTACCGTAGCGGTCGGAATCCTTTATGTGGTCCCGGTGCCCACTAACGGTTCAATAGTTCATTGGAAGGTGATATTCTGTTAACCTGAGGTCTCACTTACATATCATCCCCGGTGTCATCAGAATAGCAATGTGGTAACGTCCGCTGAATTAGTGAGCTAACCGTCTTATAACGTATCTAACCTCCTTAATTGCTGACCTCTATAAATGCTAGTATGCTAAGCCTGGGACCCTTTCAGTGGTCCTGAATTACTAAGACCTAAGTATCCTAATATTGCAATCGTGAAAGTCCTAAATTGACAGCAAGATTGGTATTTGAAACGGACAGATTGGTAGAATCTACATATGTCTCCCTAACGCACGTTTTGCCATACAACGGCTTTATCAATAGGTAAAAGAGCCGGGTAAATCGGCCAGTATTTAAACCTAATCCCCTTCCCTCAATTAACTATAGGTTTCCATTCATAGAGCACTCTGTAATGACTGACATGTTCACTCTAGGAACCAGGATTAGTAACTCTTAGAGTTCCGAATGCAGCAAAACAAATGTATATATCCAAGAAGTCAAATTGTATTGAGGAGAGAATAAGAAATTATTAATTATGAAGTAATTAATTAGGAAGAAAATCATGTATTTATATGAAATAACACATATTCATAACAATTACAACTGATGGAGGAGAAAGTCATTGACGCTAGAAGTCACACAAGATGTTAGAAAAACGTGTGAATTAACTCTGTTGATAATTAATTGTGAGATTCTACACCATACAGTTACATCAGTTATGGGCTTATTTTGAGACTCTACTAGTTCATATAGTTATATTAGATATGAGCTGTTAGTCTCAGTACCTTCATTTAACCCTTTAGGGTATTGTGAGAAAAATTGTGTGAATGGACTCTATTATTATTATGAGATTCTACACGCCCATACAATTGCATCAGGTATGGGCTTATTTTGAGACTCTGCTAGTTCATATAGTAATATTAAATGTGAGCTGTCTAATGCCTTCATTTAACCCTTTAAGTGCTAGGGTATTTAGAGAAAATATCTACTTAATTTCCGATCTTAGTAATTTATTATCTATATCCCCTCCTCTAATATTGAGGGTGACATGTTCCAAACCAAATACCTCCAAATCTTTAGTTATAGAATTGTGTTTCTGTACAATATGCCTACATAGGCTGGTAATTTTTCTGCCTGTGTTTAAGTCTCTTTGTGCATTTTTTATATTTGTGAGATGTTCTTTTATTCATACTTTTAACTTGCTAAAGGTCTTACCCACATAAATTAACTGGCATGAGGATATGATTGCATATATCACTCTCTTGGTATTACAGTTGATGAAGTGATCAAATGTATAATTTTTACCAAAATGATCTTTAATTTCCACAGTGTTTTTCATCTGTGGTGTTTCTCCAATGACCTGTTTGATATCATTATCTGTTTGGAGAACTTGCCAGTGTTTTGATAAAATATTGCGTATATCATTCCACTGATTGCCATTGGTACTCACAAACCTAATGATTTTATTGTTTGAGTTTTTGATTTTTTTCGTCAGTAATTCTTTTCTACTGGTATGTGCAGCTCTTTTTCGAGCTTTCCATATGTTGTTCATTGAGTATTCTCTATTTTTGAGTCTGTCAGTTAAATATCTCATCATCCGAACAGTTCCTTCTTAATCTTAGAAATTCTCCTATAGGTATGGATTTCATGACAGCTGTAGGATGAAAGCTGTCAGCATGCAGGATACTGTTTGTGGCCGTAGCCTTTCTGAAGAGATCAGTATGTAAAAACCCGTCGGTACCCTTAAAGATAGTTACATCCAGGAAATTAATTTTGGATATGCTGTGCTCCAGTGTTAATTTAAGATTCCACGTGTTGGTATTCAACCATGTTATGACTTTATGTAGATCATCACTGTTGTTGACCCATAGAATGAACAGGTCATCACTATACCTGTGCCATGATAGTATATGGCAATTCCAATGAACTAAGCTGCTATCAAAGACAGCGGTTTCCTCCCACCCCCCGAGGTACAGATTTGCATATGTGGGTGCACATGCTGCCCCCATTGCATTACCCCAGGTCTGTAGGTAATAGTGGCCATAAAAGATGAAATAATTATGTATAAGTACATATCTCATTAACCTGAGTAAAAAGTTCTTAAAGTTGCCAGTCAGAGTGGTGTCTTTTTCCAGATAATAATGGATTGCTTTCAGTCCCATATCATGATTGATAGACGTATACAGTGATTCAACATCACAACTGATCAGAACCACAGTTTTGTCCACTGGGAGGTTGTCCAGTTTATTCAAAAGATCACTGGTATCACGAGTGTATGGAGATAACTCGCATACATATTTTCTAAGTTTGTTGTCTAAAAATTGTGAGGTCTTCTGACATAGACTACCCATACTAGACACAGTTGGCCTGCCAGGTGGATTAAAAGTATTCTTATGGATTTTTGGGAACAAATACAATGTGGAGACAATTGGGTTTTTGACCTCCTAAAATCTCTTATCCCACTCTGAGATCGTGCCTTCCTGAAAAGCATTCTCAATTATTTTTGTGTATGTTCTCATATATTCCTTAGTTGGATCAAAGAGTAGTCTTTTATAGCATTCATTTTGATTCAATTGTTTGAATGCTTCTGCTAAGTATAGATTTTTAGGCCAGACTACAATATTACCACCCTTGTCGGATGGTTTAATAATTACGTCCTCCCATTCAAATATTTCTTTTAAAGCTTTTGCTTCCATTTTATTTAAATTGAACGGTCCTTTTTTATCCGGGAGTTCAATAATGTCCTACATCATCAGTTCACCAAAGATACATACTTGTGGGCATATGTGAGACGATGGTGTAAATAAAGGCTATATTTTAAGATTTGGGGCTGCAGCATTTTCACTTTCACTAATGAGATCCAAAAGATCTTGACGTGGTTCACTCTCATCTTCAAGAAAATTAGAGTTGTTCTCATATCTTCCAAACTGTCTTTCTCGGAAACATTCAGAATCAAATACATTTACAGAAGGAGAGGAGTCATTATCTTTTTCATTGAAATGTTTGTGGAATAGTAATTTTCGGCAAAAGAGAAAAAGGTCCTTGTGTAGCTTGAATGTATTCATTCTACAACAAGGTGAGAATGACAGACCTTTACATAGCACATCTAAGTGAGTAGTAGTCAATGTATGACTACTTAAGTTAATAACGTTCAGGGGCAGTGGTTCCTCCAGGTTGAATTCACCTGTCTTTGTCAGTAGCCCCATATTATTCTGTCTCTTAGATCTATTACCCCCCCTTGTCTTTCTCCTACATTGTGATATCTCATTTTTCCCCGCCTCTTCATGTGCGCTGACCTAAAAAATTATGTGACTGAGTGATGTGCTCTCCTCCACTGGCTCCCACTCCATCTGAGATATCAGACTCTGATATATCTGAGTCTCCTACTTCTGTTTCAGGTAACTCTGTTTGAGTGTTCTGTTTCCATATGTATATATTACCTTCCTTGTAATCTTTAAGGTCTCTTTGGAACTTGTTTCTCTTTTTGTCAATGATTTTCTTCTGTAATATGTCTATTTTACTATTGATTTTATCAATTTTATCTTTTAAATTCAGACAATCTAATTCCTTAATTTGATTTTCTATTTCTTGGATTTTAAGCATTAGTGTATCACTTCTGATTTGCTCATGCTCAAATAGTATTTGTATTAGTTCGTGTGAGCATTTATTGAGAGCATTCTCCCATCTTTTTTCCTATAAATTATTGTCTAGTTTGCCTGTTGGCATCTATGTAATTCTTATACCTCTTGGGATAATTTCATTAGCGGAATATTTTTCATATGAAGACTTATTCCATCATGATCGCATAAGTTTAATACTGGTGATTTTGTAGTCTGCTAATATGTCCCTCAATTCTATTTTAGTATTTTTACTTGTTGTTTCAGTAGAAGAGAATACTTCTTCCACCTGTGTGGCCCATCTTTCTTTCCTATTAGTGTAAAGTTAATACTATTCGGATTACTCATCCTTGAAATGTGTTGGTGTGCTACACGTAAAGAACTTTCAAAACAAAGAGTAAATATATAGAGCACATAGAATGGTGCACCACCAAAAATGAGTATAATAAAGTGTCTCATAATGACTAAAGGAAATGTGCTTAGGATAGGAATATCCTTGTATGGCAAAAAGTGCGTTAGGGAGACAGATGTAGATTCTACTAACCTGTCCATTTTAAATACTGATCTTGCTGTCAATTTAGGACTTTCACGATTGCAATATTAGGATACTTAGGTCTTAGTAATTTGGGACCACTGAAAGGATCCCAGGCTTAGTGTACTAGCATTTATAGAGGTCAGCAATTAAGAAAGTTAGATACGTTATAAGACGGTTAGCTCACTAATTCAGCGGACGTTACCACATTGCTATTCTGATGACACTGGGGATGATATGTGAGACCTCAGGTTAACAGAATATCACCATCTAATGAACTATTGAACCGTTAGTGTACAACAGGACCAAATAAGGAATCCCGACCGCTATGGTAATCACTGTTTTAATAAGAGAGGTTGAGTTAAAATCCTCCTTTTATGTGATATAGTGCTAATTGTTGAATTACACTGTCGGTACTATATATCTATGATCAAATGGGAGTTAAGGACTCACATTAACCCATTCCGAGGTATCTTGGTTAAGGGATCTGTTTGACAAACAGATCTCTCAAACAGAGCAATATAAATATTGATGATCGCAGCTCAAGCAATTATACGCTAGCACAACTAACAGTGTGTTATTTAATTATGGTGATTACGAATATCCGGCTGGATAAATGATTAAATATTACTAATCGCTAATCAGACTAAACCAGTGACCTTATAACTAGAGAAGCATGATGTACAGCAACAAATTAAAGTCAATATTTCTGCAAATATATTATTTACTATATAAACATCATTTGGGACCACAGAAAGGATCCCTGACTGGTTTTGATGTGCAACAATAAGTATATTTAATCCTTAGCGATAATACCTGATAACATTTATCTTAGAACTGAGTATTGCTACTGTTGTTGTAACACTAACAGTATATATAAGTGAGTTATTAACGCTATAACCACTCAACTAGCAGCTAATGAATACGCATGTATAGGAATATGGGAGTTTTTGTGTCCACTTACACCATATACCAGTGTTGATTACGAATCTAACTATACTGGTCAAAGAAGTAATTTTAAGCCTGACAGTAAACACTCTATACTAATGTTCTACTGTTAAGCACCTCCTCATATGCGCATAACCACAGAGTAACAGAGACCAATAGTCATCAAATCAATCACTCTTGAGCCAACTGCCTATTGATCAGAGAATACTTTTGTAATTGTCCCTCAATGTACTTTACAGAAAATGGTTAGTACAAGACGTAGGTTGATTTTAATTCTCCGTAAAACAAGCTAAACTTGTCTTCGGATGACATGTTCACTATAAAAGGATAACGGTGCCTTAGGTATAACTGGTTCTTAGTTTGCTTAACAGAAGGGTAGATGTCCTTCATACAACAGGCAGGTATGGTGTCCTTCATACAACAGTCAGGTATGAAGTCCTTCATACAACGGTCTACAGTATATCTGTATTGCAGGGCTCAAAATTTCCACTCGCCAACGGCGAGTGAAAATTTAGCCCTGGCGAGTAGAAATTCAGCCCTGGTGGGTATGTTATGACTTGCAGTGGCGAGTAACTTTTCAGGTCTGGCTAGTTGCAAAGGACTTCATATTTTAAGCCCTGATGTATTGTATTTGCATTTAATCACTCATATATTCTATCTGTAGACTATATGGGTTATACAGGCCTGTTGAAGCCATTTGTTTATTGTTAGGGCATAGTTCCCCTTTGTTACAGTACCTCTGCGGCGGCTGCTCAAGCCGACCACAGCTTTCATCCGGCGGCTCTGGCCGCATCGTTTGTCTGGCGGCTCCAGCTGCATGCTGTCTATGCGGCTCAGCCGTTTCCTGCTTCTGAGCACTGGTGCCTTCCCCCACTGCAGCGGCCGGATGAGGTCATCATGGGCGCACATCCAAGAGCATGGATGCGCGCTTCATTTAAAGGGGCAGCGGTGCAATTGTTGGCTCCTCTTCTTCCTGGCTATAAGGTACTTGTACTGCCTGGACACTATACTCAGTCGCCCTTTCGTGGTTTCCAGTGCAGTTTGGCTTGAGTGTATTACCTGGTTTGTCTGACTACCTGTTCTGGTGCCGACCTCTGGCTGTGTCTGACTACTTCCCTTGTGCATGACCCCGGCTTAGTCTGATATCCCTTCTGGTGTGGAACTGCGGCTCTGGTAGACTACCTCCTCTGTGTATGACCTCTGGCCTTGCTGACTATCCATTCTGGTGCTGACCTGTGGCTCTCTCTGACTACCTGCTCTGTGTATGACCCTGGCTAGTCTAATAACCAATCTGGTGCAGACCTGCGGCTCTGGTTGACTATCTGTTCTGTGTATGACCCGGCTTGTCTGACTACCCACCTTGGTGTTACCTGGGGCTCTGTCCACTGCGTTCCCAGCATACCAGTGCTTCAGTGGATATCCTTTCTGGTGCTATAAGTGGCTCTGGCAGACTTCTCCTTGCTCCCGTCAGTTAACTGGTGCCTTCAGGTGCGGATCTGTGGCACAGTTGTTCTTACTCAGGGATGTGGACTGTGCATGTGCAGACCTGTTGTAGACTGTTCAGGTGTGGACCTGTTGTAGACTGCTCAGGTTCCTCCCTATTGCCTATAGGGGTCCAGTTCTGTACCCCAGGAAGCAGCGCTATCCTTCCTGAAGTTGACGAAGATTGTTTGGTGTACTTACTGTTGCCGAGTATTCCTTTACGTTGTGTATCTTAATAAAGATTGTGTTACCTACAGTACTGGTCCAGTTCTTGTTCTTACTAACAGTGACACCCTTCCACCCGTTGTGTGCCAAAGGGGTGTGCACTGCATTGCGGTTCACACATATTTCAACAATTTCGACTAGTACAGTGGCTCCCAGAAGAAATATAGAGGGTTCTGAAGAACACATTTTTAGTAATTGCGGACAGGGAGGCAAGGTTGTAGTGAGGCTGGTGTAGTAAAAGCATATTTGAACAAATAAAAATTTTAATTTATTTAAATTTTAACCTCTTGAATGTTAGAGATATCTCCAATGCACCACCTTTTCTTAGTACATCAGCCTCAGTGTATGTGTGACTACCAGTAGATGTGTGGAACAAGGCTGAGTTGCAGACAGTGTCTGTATGTATCACGGTTCCCGTGATTCCTTGTCACTCTCTGCTGTGGTGCTCTCTCATTGGCAGAGCTTGATTGGCCCGCCCAGGGTGTCCCTTCATATACCGGGCCTATGGCACCTGTCAGGTGCCTTTTCATGGTGTTCCCATACCTGTGTATTCGTTGCTGTGTTCCTGCGTTCCTGTGTACCGATTCGGCCAGTCTGACTACTCTGGTTGTTCCTGCTCCGTGATTGACCCGGCTCTGGCTGACGTTCCTGCTCTGTGATTGACCCGGTTCTGGCTGACATTCCTGCTCCGTGATTGACCCGGCTCTGGCTGACGTTCCAGCTCCGTGATTGCTTCCAGTGTTCCTGCGAGATTCTGATCTCTTTGCCTGGCGACATTCTGAACTGTGCTTGCAGTGCTGTACAGACTGATCACGTACTTATCATCCGCAGAGCTTGTTGCCTCCGTTACTGAGCCTGCCCGTACACTTGCTGAGCTTGTTGCCTCCGTTACCGAGTCTGTCCGAGAACGCTTGCTGAGCTTGTTGCCTCCATTACCGAGCCTGTCAGAGAACACTTGCTAAGCTTGTTGCCTCCGTTACCAAGCCTGTCCGTGTACACTTGCCATGCTTGTTGCCTCCGATTCTGAGCCCGTTATTAACACTTGCTGAGCTTGTTGCCTCCACTACCGAGCCTATCCGTTTACACTAGCAGAGCAATTGTGACCTCCCTACGGTGCCTCCACCTTACACCCTTGCAGTTGTTGCACCGCGTGGTGCTATTGGGCATTCCGTTAGCTCTTGCAGTGTGTAGCTCCGTTTCGGCACCGGAAGGGTGTCTTGGCTCTGGTCTCTCATTTGCTCGCAGTATTGTACCATCATACCGCACCAGGGAGTGCGTTTGGCTCACGATACATTCGCTTGTGCAGTGTCTCTTCCGTTACCGCACCTAAGGGGTGCTCTTGGCTCCGGTCCCATTTGCTCTTGCAGTGTCTCTCTTCCGTTACCGCACCTCAGGGGTGCTATTGGCTCCGGTCCCATTTGCTCTTGCAGTGTATCTCTTCTGCTACCGCACCTAAGGGGTGCTATTGGCTCTAGCTCCAGTCAGCTCTTGCTATACAATTGGGCATATTCCAGAAAAGCTAATCTTGTAGTGATTCAGTTCAGTCGCACTGCTAAATGCTTGCTATCTGCACTACTACATGGACTGTTTATATTCACCGGGCGTTGGCTAATCACCACAACATAGACTGATTATTTGTATTGGGCATTAACCCTTTTACCTCCATTGAGTTCTGTTGCAAGCTATATTGCTCCTAACCATATTGGGCCTGTACTACATCCCTATACTTGTTTGATACTTGCTATTACCTATTCTAGCCCTAAGGGGCAGTGTTCCTTATTTTACCTCAATAAAACTGTGTTTTATTTTAACCTTTGGTCTGAGTGTCATAAAAACCATTACAGTATGATTCTGTGGCTATTAGTAGATGTGTGGAACAAGGCTGGAGGTGCAGGCATTGTATGTGTGTTTCTCTGACTACTGGTAGATGTGTGGGACAAGGCCAGAGGCACAGACAGCATTTATGTGGTTCTGTGACTACCAGTGGATGTGCGGTAGGCTGAAACATTTAAGTTGTGTTTTCTGTTAGATTTCTCTCGTAATTGGTTTATACTCCCAGGACTTTCTGTCTCTCTGTGTCTTAAAATGTGCCATCAGTATAGTCACTTTGAGAGCTTTAATGCTGTTATCAGTTCTGCAATAATGTCGACTCACTGGGGTGGAGACTTTTTTGCATCAAAGAGAGACCCATCTGTCCCAGGGTCCAATATATTCTATTTATTCCTCTGTGAAAATATTTTTGTGATAGCACACCCCAAACATTTCTGCATCAGGACCATTCAATGACTAGTTGCACTGCTGCTGGTTACCCTATAGAATGAGTCCAGGGTTGCTCTGTCTTCTGGTCACCAAGTGTTTCTGGGCAAAAGGACACATCTGTCTTTTATCAAGATTGTGTCCAGTCTTGACCATTGCCAACAGGAATCTTGTAACTGGAACCTGCAGGTTATCAGAGACAATATGAAATTGGATACAGCTGTCTTCAGTTTTTAGAGAACTATATTTCCCATCTTTCTCATGCCTGTGCAAAGCTTTTGTTATCTTGGGTTTCTTTTGTATGCTCTTTGTTCCAGATAGCTGTGTAGTGACTCCTTGTTGTCTTCTGTCAAATCCTGCTCCTTCATCCTGTCTAGACTAAGGTGACCAATTCTCAGGTTTATTGCAGGAAGCTTATAAAATGTCATTCAGCAGGTGTGCATGGGTAGAAGTACATCCTTGCAGTTTATGGGCTTCATAAGAGTCCTGATGACATTATCCTAGACCTTTGCTTGTGGCTTCTACTGTACACCTTTATTTGTGACCTCCTACTATGAAGCGCTGCTTTTGACTTCCATAAAAGTATATACATTCTATGATCCCTCAAAAAAAAATTACATGTACAAACATTGATCCCTTATATAAATGGACACCCACAAACTGATCCATAAATATATTTAGAGATAGAAATGATCCATAACACACACACACAAACACACACACAAACACACACACACACACACACACACACACACAAACACACACACACACACAAACACACAAGCATTAGTAGCAGGGTAACCTTTTTTAAATACATTTTTAGTGCATTTTTTAAATCAGACCTTGTGATGGGGCAGCAGTACCCCTACTTATGCCCCCAGCTATTGGTCTCCTAGCCCAGGGCTGTCCAAGTTCAGTCCTCAAAGGCAACCAACAGGCCAGTATGTAAGAAGTTCTCTGATTAAGCACAGGTGACTTAATCAGTGGCTCATTCATTTTGACTGACTCACCTGTACTTAATCAGGGAAATCCCTAAATCCTGACCTGTTGGTGGCCCCTGACCAATGAACTTGGACAGCCATGGCCTAGCCGATTAGGCTGGGAGATCATTAGAGAAGAAGCATGGGTCAGTAGGGCTTCCATCCTAACCAAACTATTGGGTAGGAGTGGGAGGAACAGGGAAAGCCTTTCACGTCAATGTGTGAGGCATTCCCTGATCCTGTCCACTGCTGCCTGGTAGTTCAGGTACGATGGAAGCAGGAGAGAGAGAGATACTGTATAAAATGATCCAACAATTGACTCTCACAGACATCCCACATATCACTTAGTTTTGGACAAATGTGCCCCCCCCCCTTCCCAACAAAAGCCAATTTGAATTGTGTTGGTTTTCAGAGGTTTCTTATAAATGATGCATAAAAAACTACCCCCCCCAAAAAAAAAAAAAAATGAGAACAACGTTAGACCTGCATATATTATATAACATGGGAAGAACTCATATTTAAAACCAGCTTAACACTTTAAGGACCAGAGGGCTCAAAAAATTGCAAAGCAATATTACCACACCCTGGTTCTTAAAGGGTTAAAGGAATACTAACACCTAAGAGTGTCATTGGATAATATATATTTAAAAACCATGCATTAGAATCTAGCATCTGTAAAGCAAGAATCAACCTGTATTTAACACTTTGAGTGCCAGAGTGGTACGCAAAGCAATGCGTTACATACCACTCTGGCACTCAATGGGTTAATTCCAGATCCTTAAAAATCTAATCCTAAACTAGCATTTGTAGACACCTGAATTACTGTTCTGTTTAAAGACTGTTTTCTCTCTTCTCGTTTTGCAAAGAGCCACACGATCTATGGCATTTCATGTATTCACATTATAGTACCTGCTGGTCTTCACTCAGGGAGACTTTTATCACTGACAGTTTACAGACAATGCTGCACTATCACTTCTGAGACACCCGTGGAGGGGGTTTATGCTAATGGAGGGTAGGGTGTCTGCACATAGCATGAACTGATACCTGCACAGGGTATACCTATCCATTCTGTGCTAGTGAGATTTAAATTGCATTGCTTCACTATGTGTTGAAGGTGACTGTTGTATCTAAGTAGACAAAACTAGGTTTTAGACCAATTTTTTTTTTTAACTTAGAATACATGGTATTTACACACCATTTCATTTTTGCTTGACTTTCTTTCACTGTGTTCCTGTTGGGATTTTCCAGTGTTTTGTATTTATGATGTGTATTGTGACAGATGACCACTAGGTGGCAGTTTCTCCCAGCTCACTCCCTAATAAATAAGTTGTACAATTCAGACCAAAGGTCCTGAAGTGTTGCCATACATTGGTGGGAGGCAACCATGAAGTAACTAAGAGTAAATCTATTCATGTATTATCTTCTGTTCCTTAAGTTATGTAATTGCATAATAGTTACATACCTTTCAGAGTGGTCTCCAACGCATTGCAAAATAATGCATTGTAAATATCTTTAGCATCTAAGGTATTGTTCTGATAATTTTTTAGTTATGTCGTCTTTCTACATTTCTGTCCCCTCTCATTATATAGATTCCTGCCTTCCTCACCCTCTTACAGTTCTTCCACACTGTCACTTGCTGGTTCTTTTCATACAACCCCCCCCCCCACCACCACCACACACACACACACAGACACACACACCCTCTGCTGCACTTTCTGATTGATATTTTAGTAATCCATGTTTCTATCCATTTGCCTTTCCTGTTCCATCCTTGTACATCTGATCATCCCTTCATGTCTCATATTTCCATTCATCTTTTTTCCAGCTCCAATTACCGTTCCTTCACATCCCCATCTATCTTCATTTACCATTTCCTTCTATTGATCCCTGTTCCAATGATCCAGCTCCCTCCATCTCACCCTCCCATATAATATTTTTCCACCCAGTGCCTGTTACACCCCTCTTTGATTTAGCTCTCAACCTAATTCCACCTAGACAACCCCATTTCATATGTGTTCTTAACCCTTTAAAGACCAGAGGGGTGAACTTGTTGTGGAGCAAAGAATTTGACACGTCTCTGTTCCTTAAAGGGTTAAAGTTAATCACAGCCCCACAATATATACTTTGGTGCTGGGTCTGCATGACAGAGGTGTGAATAGAACACAGACACATGCCAAAATGGAGGAACCAATCCTGACATAGTAATGATTCCTGGGGCTTTTAAATTACTTGAGAGTTATCTAAAGGATTGCACCCTGCAACTGTGTCACTCAAAGGGTTAAAATAGTGTTTCACAATGTGTTGAAAACCTTTCAAGGGGGTTAAATGCCCTTTTAACCCTTTTAATTCCAGAGGGGTATCCAAAGCATTGTGTTGCAATGCATTGGATACCTTTCTGGCGCTGAATGGGTTAAATGATTGGGCATTTTTATGTGTCTCATAACTGCTTGAACAGTATGCTAATTAGTCCTGTTTGAGGCCAATCTTATTGCTTGCTGTGCTATTAGAAATGTCACCTCTGCATAGCTACAGCACACTGGGCCTTATTTTTCAATGAATGAAGTTCAGGTCTTGAGCGATCCAGTAGAATCATGGGGAGATGAAAATTCCTCTTTATTTAACCCTTTAACGACCCTTGACGGTCATAGTACGTCATGAGTTGTTTTGACTTGAAGCGGAACTTTCAGATAATAGCTAGTCGCCGTGCATTCATTAAATGCATGGTGACTAGCTTGAAAATAGATGTCTTACCGTAAAAAAAACATGTGTCTAAAGGAATCCGTCCCATTTCGGGACTGACGGGCAGGTTAGTGCGGTCTCTGAGCCTGCGCCGTCAGTCCCTTCCGGTGACCATATGGTGCAAAGCAGTCTACTTTATGGAGACCGGGACTGACGGCGCATGTGCACAGACAAGATGTCTGCACTCTGTCCTCAGTTCCGGTCTCCAAACGGGACGGATTCCTTTAGACACACGTATTTTTTTATGATAAGACATCTATTTTCAAGCATTTAATGAATGCATGTCGACTTGCTATTATCTGAAAGTTCCGCTTTAACGACCCACGATGTGCTATGACCGTCATGTAATTCCAGGCTCCCCCCGTGGCTGCACGCCGTTCGGGGAGTCCAGAATCCGAATCGGAAAAAAAAATGCTCCTTTAGTGACCGCATCGTGCCTGAGCGGCCGGTCGTTAAGGAGTTAATGGGGCTTTCACCCCATAGTTGCTAGAGGTCTCCAGTACCTTGCTTTGCAGTATGTTGCAGATCTCTCTAGCAATCAAAGGGTGAAAAGTCACATTTAGATAGAGAATTTCGAGAATTTCTATTTTCCCCTATGGTTCAGATGGTTTACTGTACAATTTATTATATACAGAAGACCCATAGAGATCCAACAAGTAGTGCTTGAGATAATGTTTTCATGAGAGGGTGCAGATGCATGAACAGGTATAGGAGTATTGCCTCTCAACAAATCAACAGATCTTTTATTAGTTATACATAGTGAACACACACACCTATACCTGCTGCAGAGATACCATATAAGTACTTACTGTATGTATGTTGAATACTAAAAAGATCAAAGGGTAACCATAAGAAGCAAATAGAGAACTCCCTGTATGTGTGCATAGACAAGTTAACCCCTTGGATGTGAGCTAAGTCTGAAAACTTAAGTGTACAGCAAATGTACTTGCAGTTATTCCTTTATGCCAACTGAGCAGCAGTGCTAATACAAAACTGCAGATATATCAAATAATCACTGGTATTACAGGGATTAATTTGACCCATGCAGCTGCCATAGACTCATTTATAAAGTACCATACTACTCAGGATCAGATAATGGGTCCTCCAGACCTGTTCTGAGTAGGGATTGTCACATAAGGCTTTTGGATTGTTTTCCTATGGGTCCGAGATATTACAGACACGGGAGAACCTGAGGCCTTGTGAGTCAATGTACTTTGATCTTTTAGCATGGTCTTCTAGGTCAGTGGCACTGGAACACAGGTTTGTTTGCATAATTGATTTTGGGTTGTCTGTTTATTAGAAAATTAAATACCTAAAAATGAAATAATAAAACAAAATCTAGCTTCCTTTGTAGCCCTCTCTGACCTGTATGTGCTGGCTCTTGCTGACCATTTTAATGCACCCACTAACTAATCCACCCTGCCTGACCCAGCTAAGCCAGGCTCTGGAAGACCTCCCCAGATAACTCACACTCAGCTTCCAGGCAGATAATGCCTTCCAAGGCACAGGGAAATTAACAGAACCTCTCTTTGCCCTGGGAGAGTAGGGAATTTTACACTTCCCCTCAGGCATGTCCCTTATACTCTGTTACTGCAGACACTTAAATTAGGGAATCCCATGCACCTGTTGCTGTATGACAGTGGCACTCAAACAACAGAAGGTTATGTGAAAAAATTGGTGTATGTCACCTAAAGAGAATACAAAACAAAACGTAGCTGTAGAATCCAGCATGAGACAGCATTCAAAGGAGTGCTGTCTCATGCTGGATTCTACATCTAGGTATTTATATATATATATATATATATATATATATATATATTTCTCTGTCGACCAATACAGGTTACTGGTAACTTTGGGTAGGCAATCAGCCCCTTTAAGTAGGCAGGAATAATTCTGAGAAGAGACTGCTGGGTAGAGCCTACCTCCTCTTCTTATCTTGCAGCTAGCCAATCCCTATCCTGTAAGATTTGTTCCTTGGTCAAGACACAAGGCAAGATAACAGTTCTGCTATAGTTTTAGCTTTTTTATAATTTTTCTGTTAGATAGTGGAATATCACCATTAGGCGGATTACCATCACTGACAATTCCCATCACCCAAATGTGGATATCTCAGTTTACCAGGTGCTTTTGTGGACCTAAGCCCTGGGGGGAAAATCTTGGCTGCAAGTTCTTTCCCCAGGAGTTGCCCACTGAGGCTTCTTGATATATGGTAATCTGAAGACCAAAGCTCTGCTGAAAAAGGTGAGCACCATTTGAGTGCTGAGGTCCACGTGTCCCATGCTTCCCCTCCGCACAGGGGTCTCATTTCCTATTACATACTCATGCACTCATTGGGTTTATTCTGTATGTCTGTGAGGTGTTTGGAGCAAGTTTCTGTGGTAACGTAACCCTTTTGCTGCTGGTTAGCATCTTTTGGGGGTGTTGTGGGCACTTTCCCTACTGGAACCAGTGTTTATTGGGTCTGCTGACTTGCTCTAGTGGGCTTTTGAATGGTTTTACATTTGGTATTCACCTTGTTAACTTTAGTGTTCCGCACCTTTAAGGCGCACGTTTACCACATAGACACCATTGCTCCATTCACTTCTATGGGACTTTACAGTTTGGGACATATCTCTGCAACCGCTCCTCATAGCGAGGTCAGAGATGGCTCGTTTGGTTGGTCTGCCCTTGTTTTGTAATTCGGTCAACGTTCTGGGCATGTTGGAAGGCTCAGGGGGCTTTTGGCGCTGTTGGGGTCCTTTTTAAGTGAAACTACAATTTCCATGAGCACTCGCTTTGCACGCTTTTTTTCTGATATGCTCCCGCCGCGGCAGCCATTTTGTGCATTCACTGATCGAATATCCTACGCAGGGCTTGGACTCTCCTTCTCTCCTCAGCAGTTTAACCCTTCCCCTACCAGATACGTCTATTTTAGCATTTCTGGGGTGATTTTATTTATCATACACACTTCTTTGTGGACGTTTCTGATACTTTGACTGTTTATCTCTGTGATAATGACTACTCCGTTAGACCTTGGGGCTAGGCTTAAGACTAAGGATACTGGGGTGTCTGTGTCCCCGCATTACTCATTGCTCCTTATGTCACTCAGGGTTGCCTAGAGAATACTCAGGTCTTGTTTGTCCAGCATGCGCTGCTGCCCCTGAATCCCCTGCAGGGACCTCCAGCCATGCACTAGAGCCAGTTTGGATGCAAGAGTTTAAGGCTACTATGAGGGACCTCCGGTCCACCTTACAACTCCTTCTATCCACCTTGCAGGGGGTCTTCCACTTGTGGCAGGCCCCCAACCCTATCAGATGTTCCCTGCCTAAACCGCCAGGTGTAGCTGATGAGTCTGATTCCTCTGACAAGGAGTTATTGGTGGACTCTGACGATGAAGACTGTTCTCCTTCCTCTCAGTTTTTTGGGGATCCCTTTGAGGCTGACCCTGTTCCCTCAGCTGAGGGCCTGATCAGGGCTGTGTTGAACACCCTGAACATTCCGTTGGTACAAGAGGTTTCTTCTGATACCTCTGATGTGTTTTAGAAGCCTGTTAGGCCTCATATTTGTTTTCCACCTAACCCCACTCTTGACTGGTGTCTGAGGAGTGGAAGTTTACAGACAGAAAACAGTCTGTCTCTAGGAAATTTGCTAAGCTTTATCCATTCTCTGAAGAGGCCCTAGCTCAGTTAGTTCATCCCCCCAAGGTGGATGCCCCTGTCGCCAGGCTTTCTAAATCCACTGCCTTGCCTGTGGCTGATGCATCTGCTATGAAAGACTGGACTGACAAAAAGTTTGAGACCTCTCTCAAGGACAGCTGGTTCTGCTCTGCTCCCTGCATTTGCTACCACATGGGTGAATAGAGCCGTGGCTGTTTGGACTGAACAGCTCACTTTCAACTGTCCGTCAGGGAGCTTCTACTACTGACATGTTGCGGCTTCTCGCCAACATCTCTGAGGATCAGCATTATGTTTCTGCTGCCCTGTTTGACTCTGTCCACATGGTAGCCAGGGCATCAACTATGTCTGTGATAGCCAGACAGGCTTTTTGGCTCAAGACCTGGTCTGCTGACATGGCCTCCAAGAGGTCTTTCCTGTCCTTGCCCTTTCAGGGCACCTCTCTGTTTGGACCTGATCTCAAGGATCTGATCAGTGAAGCCACTGGAGGGAAGAGTACTCATCTGCCAGTGGTCCAGAGGAAGAAGGCACCTGTCAAAAGAAATTGGCTTTTTTGCCCCTCTCAGGCTGACTCGCGCCAAGCGACCCAGGAGGTGCCTCAGGCTCTGCGCTCCTCATCCAAGCCTATGGAGCAATGGAGGCCCAAGTCCTCCGCTAAGCCCAAGGCTTCCAAACCTTCTTCTGCATGACTTTCCAAATCTGGGTCCCCACCCGCAGGTAGGTGGCTGCTTACGCCACTACCTTTCTGCTTGGGAGGCATCTGTGGTGGACCCATGGGTTTTACAGGTGGTGGCTTCAGGGTACAGTATCCCCTTCACCTCCCTTCCTCCTTCTCGGATCTTCTCTTCTCACTCTCCTCTGGGAGCAGAAAAGCGCCGCCTTTTCGAAGGAGCCATTGAGGCCCTTCCGGACAAGGAGGTCTTGGAACCTGTTCCTCCTCAGGAACGGGGATTGGGGTTCTACTCCAACCTCTTTGTGGTTTCCAAGAAGGATGGGGGCTGCCGTCCTATTTTGGATTTGAAGGATCTCAACTCCTTTGTGGTCAGATCTAATATCGTTAGGAGTCACTAGGCACTGTGATCACTGCCATGTCCCCTGAGGAATTTCTGGCTCGCTGGATCTTCAGGATGCTTATTTGCACATCACCATTCATCCATGGAGTCGGCAATATCTTCGCTTTGCCTGCAACCGAGGGCATTTCCAGTTTTCAGCCCTCCAGTTTTCAACCTGATGGTAACAAGACACAGCAGGAAGGTTCCAACGATCTGCTCTCGCTGGGTGAATCCCCTGGCTGTAGCAGTGGATGCCTTGTCGATTCTGTGGAATTTCTCTCTGGCATACATCTTTCCTCCCGTTCCCCTGTTGCACAGGGTGCTGCGGAAACTGCGACTGGAGCAATGTCCATTCATTCTGATTGCTCCATACTGGCTTAGGCAGGCTTGGTTTCCGGAGCTTCTGGATCTCTCAGTGGCGGAACCTCTTCTGCTTCCCTGCCATCCGGATCTTCTTCTACAGGGTTATCTGTGGAAGGAAGATGTTCATTGTCCGGCTTTGATGGTATGGAGATTGAATCCTCAATTTTGAAGAAGAAGGGATTTTCTTCTGGTGTAGTGGCTACTGTGCTTAGTGCCCGTAAGCCGGTTTCCTCTAAGGCCTACCATTGAGTTTGGTCTACCTTTCTATCTTGGTGTGCTGTTAGAGACCTGTCTCAGGATTTTGATCTTCCTACGGTCCTTTCCTTCCTCCAGGATGGTGTGGATAAGGGTCTCAGTCTGAGTTCTCTTAAGGTTCAGACTTCTGCTCTCTCTGTTTTCTTTAAGAGGCGCCTTACTATTCTTCCTGATTTAATGGTTTTCTTCCAAGGCGTTGCTCATACCCTTCCTGTGTTTAAGACTCACACTCCTCAGTGGGACCTTAATTTGGTATTGGGCATCCTTCAGAACCCTCCCTCTGAGTCCTTGGCCACTATTCCTCTCCGTCTGCTGGCAATTGGATCTGTTCGCCGTGTTGTGGAGCTGCATGCCCTGTCTTGTAGGCCATCCTTTTTGGTGTTTCACAAGGACAAGGCGGTGCTTCGCACTTCGCAGGAGTTTCTTCTGAAGGTGGTGTCTGAGTTCCACATTAATCAGGAGATTGTGGTTCCTTCTTTCTGCTCTAACCCTACTTCTAACAAGGAGAAGGAACTTCACCTGTTGGATGTTATGCGTTGTCTCAAGTTCTATGTGCATTGCACTGAGCCATTGAGGCAGTCTGACACTCTTTTTGTCATTCCTGAGGGTCCTAGGGCAGGGAAGCCTGCTTCCAAGGTAACCATTGCTTCTCGGATCAAGTCCACTATCCGTAAGGCTTACGAACTTAAAGGGATAGTAATACTTAATATTACTATTACCCATATTGTAGCTATTTGAAAAAGAATTGAATTGCCCCCAGGTTCATCTCTCAAACCTTTATGGTCCACTGCAGGATGAAGGCCTCTTAGCAAGTTTCCAGTGGCTTTTTATTGCCACTTTGTACCAACAACTTGGATAATTTCATTTGCTCGTCTTGTCTTTGGTCTACTTCTTGGGCGTTTAGTATAGAGTGGAATCCATTCCAAAATATGTTTGGTCCATCTGTTGTCAGGTGTTCTTCTATGTGGCCTGCCCATTTCCATTTTAGGTGCTTTATTCTTTCAGTGATGTCATATACCTTTGATAAGGAATCTGTGTACATTTTTCTGTCTTTTTTATTTTCAGAATTCGATGCTCCATACTTTATTGTGTAACCTTAATTTTTTTGTATGTCTGGCATTCAGTGTTCATGTTTCACAGTCATTGGTCAAAAACCTTTTCTTGAGTGGTAAATTTGTCTTAAAGACAGTACTAATAAGTGATGTAGGTAATCTCCATTGATCTTAAGTCCTTTTTTTTGTCCCATCATAGTTGATGGAAACATTTTTTCTAAACAAGCAGAAAATGATTTTAGCAAAATTGTCTTTCCTTGTTGCACTGTCTGGATATGGTCCATTGTACTGGAACCACTCCTGAAGTATTTTTTTACATCCGCCTTATTACCGTTTGTGTGCAGTAGGATGACTTCTGAATTCAGGCACATTGTCGAGTAGTAGGTATTTTGAAAATAGTTTAGCTAGGGCTTTGAATAAGGGTTGACCTCCAGCTTTTAACATTTTAATAGTGACTTTACCAGATCCAGCTGCTTTGCCATTTTTCATTGATTTATTTGCAGCTTCTTCTTCTTCTACCAAAACCTCTGGTACAGCTTCAGTCTCTGGCACTGCATTCAGTTGTTGTCCTTCATCCTTATAAAGATGTGAATATAATTATTCCCCTTGTTTTAGTATTTGTTATTGAGTGTTCGCTGTTGTACCATCTTCAAGCTTTAATGCAAACATTTGACTCCTACGCGAGGCCATCTTTCGTTTTGCTTTCTGTATGCTATAGAAGGTAACATGACCATAAGGGGATATTGCAGGGACAGAACATTCATACATTCTGCTGGCTGTATCCCACACTGTAAATCCCACTACTTCCATCAGTTTGTCACAGAAGTTTTTTGGATATCCTTCTGATGGGTTCTAGATATTACAGATATTGCATTGGAGAATGGTGAGAGGGTGAAAAAGGCATCTTTATTTCTGAAGTACAGGGTAAACTACACATATTAACCCTTTATATTGCTTATCCTACAATATATAGCATAGTCTGAACACATAATACATATACAAACATACATATATAACTTATATAGAAAGTCTTTAGAAGGTAACATGCTCTTAAAGATATACTGCAAGTACACAAAGGTGAAGTATATATATTTTAGGCCTGTGGCTTGACCTTAAAGGGATAGTAATGTTTCATAATAAAAGCAGCTCTAATTAATCTTCATAGTATTTGGGCCTTGGAGAGTGTTATTTCAATTCTGTCAGAGTTGTAGTTCAAGAGTAATTGAATGATAAATTATCCCCCTCCCTCCCCTTCTACTGATGTAACACTGCTCAGCTTAGAGCATCAGGGAGTGTCCAGGTTGATTGCAGAGAGGGACAATCTTCAATTAATATAAGGGAAAAAGCTGATAAACCTGTCAAGCGGGCAGGGTTTTCATTGTTCTCACAGTAAGAATATTGACCCTTGATGTGAGCTGTCTGGTCTATGGACTGGATTCCACATCTGAGGAGTGGGGGGGTTACAGTAGGTAAAGGGGGCAGGAGGGGGAAACTTTATCATTCAATTACTTTTGAACTACAACTCTCACAGTAATGAAATAACACTCTCTGTGGCTCAAATACTGTGAAGATTAATTGGGATTGCTGTTTTTATCAAACATTAGTATCACTTTAACCTGGGCCCCTATGAGGCGCCCATATTATATATAGTGGGGATCTGTCTGAAGCCAAGGTCACAGTTATCAGAGACTAATTGCACCTCAATGAAGTGACTTTATTGACCCCTTCAGTTATCAGCAATTTCCTGAAGTGGGTAGCAAAGTAAGCCTCTGATTTTAGAAGTATTCAGCTGGGAATAAAAGACTTTATTCAATAAACTAAAGAGGTGTAACTGGAGCAAGCTAAATACAACATAGGGGAGAAGTAAACATTCCCAATGATGTAAAAGAATCTATAAAAAAATTTATAGTAATGTCTTATGATAAATTAAGGGTCTATCATTCTTTATACTTTGGCAACGATGTAGAGCATTTTTACAATGTTGTTATTTGTCTAGTTTATGTATGATTATATTATAAAGGTTCCCCCTCCTGACCATTTTACATATGTCACTGTTCCGTCTTCATATTAGAAATCTGGTCCGGACGGATTGGGACGAGGGACAATCTTCGTCAAGTGGGACAGGGCTTTCCTTATACTCAGGGCTCAAAATTTCCACTCGCCACTAGCCAATGGCGAGTGAAAATTCAGCCCTGGCGAGTAGAAATTCAGCCCTGGTGGGTATGTTATGGCTTGCAGTGGCGAGTAACTTTTCAGGTCTGGCTAGTAGCAAAGGACTTCAAATTGTAAGCCCTACTTATACTGATAGAAGATTGTCCCTTGTTGCGATCTGTACGGTCAAGTGATCAGATTTCAGATTTGAGGTGAGGCAGCATTATGTATATAAGGTGTGGGAGGGGGAAACTTTATAATATAATTACACATAAACTAGACAAATAAGAACATTGTAATAAGAATCTGCACCGCTGCCAAAGTATAAAGAACTATCGAAAAGACGACTAAAAGATCTAATCACAATGTACAAGTATATGTGAGGTCAATACAAGGACCTCTGTGGTGAGCTTTTCATTCCAAGGCCTGATCAAATAACCAGGGGCCACCCCTTCAGATTAGAGGAAAGGTGGTTTCAACTTCAGCAGAGGAATGTTTTTTTTTACAGTAAGGTCTGTTAAAGGGATAGTAATGTTTCATAATAAAAGCAGCTCTAATTAATCTTCATAGTATTTGGGCCTTGGAGAGTGTTATTTCAATTCTGTCAGAGTTGTAGTTCAAGAGTAATTGAATGATAAAGTATCCCCCTCCCGCCCCTTCTACTGATGTAACACTGTTCAGCTTAGAGCAGCAGGGAGTATCCAGGTAGATTGCAAAGAGGGACAATCTTCAATTAAGATAAGGGAAAAAGCTGAAAAACCTGTCAAGGGGGGCAGGGTTTTCATTGTTCTCACAGTAAGAATATTGACCCTTGATGTGAGCCGTCTGGTCTATGGACTGGATTCCACATCTGAGGAGTGGGGGGTTACACTAGGTAAAAGGGGCAGGAGGGGGAAATTTTATCATTCAATTACTCTTGAACTACAATGCTCACAGTAATGAAATAACACTCTCTATCGCTCAAATACTATGAAGATTAACTGGGATTGCTGTTTTTATCAAACATTACTATCACTTTAACCTGGGGCCCTATGAGGCGCCCATATTATCTATAGTGGGGATCTGTCTGAAGCCAAGGTTAATTAGGGCTGCTGTTTTTGTGAAACATTACTATCACTTTAAATTGTGGAATTCCTTGCCTAAGGATGTGTTAATGGCAGATAAAATGGATACATTCAAGAGGGAACATACAGGGTTATACTGTGTATTAGTAGGAAAACCAGGAAGTTCAGATAAAGCCTAACTTATTTGGCAGCAGGAAAGTTTATATAATTCTCATTTCACTGGGTTATGAGGCAGATGTTGAACTTGATGGACTTGTGTACCTACCTAAGTTACTATGTTACTATGAATCTTAATTTATCATGAGACAATATTATCCAGTTAACCCCTTGAAAGCTAGAGGGGTCTCAGACTCATTGCTTTGTATTGTGGTTGTGACCTGTTTAGCATTCAAGAGGTAAAATACTCTATTTAAATTAATAGGTCTTTGGGGAATGTGTATTTGTCCCTGTATTGCTACTGGTTTGCTCCGGTATTGCACATCGCCTTATTCAATATGGGCCAAAATGTTCTGTGCTTTGTCATTAGCATTCATTATCATGGAATGGCACCCTGCGTGGGTGGAGTATTGGGAAAGATATATGTTCCATATCAGGCTATAAGTAATGCTATTAGGTGAAAAGGTGATACCGTGTTAGCAGTAGAAACATCAGGAGACTGGTTGAGTAAAAGTGATACCTTTATTGACTGAGTAGCTCTAGGAAAATTTGCATCCTAGAGCTACTCAGTTTGCCAATAAAGGTATGACTTTTACTCTTCCAGTCTCCTGCTAATGCTATTAGGTGACCGCTCAGTAACTGCCATCAAATTCACAAGATCAAGGCAAAGTAAACCCTTATGGTAGGGTTACCAAGAAATCCATTTTGATTATTATCCTATTTTTTTTTTATTCTTCAGCACAGTATGATTATTATTTTCCAGAAACAACTAAAGAGCATATAAAAACACAGAACTGTCACCACAGTTTATGTTTGTATTTGAAGATGCAAGAGACTCTCAGAGATGAAAGAATTTATGATAAATCAAAAGCCTACATGTCAGGTCCCGCTTTATCAATGCCAATATGATTCTAGCTGGGAGGTGGATTGAATGTATAAAGCCATATATTAGCACCTGGCTCAGGAAGCCCCTACCAATTGCTGGCAGCAGCTTACCCTGCGTTCTGTTCAATTTATCTGTGGCTAGTTCATCTTTTTTTGAATCTCAGTTCTCATTCTAGCAGGATCAAGGGGATAAGCTGTTCTTCCTATAAAAACCAACTGAGATTTGTGCCTTCTCATTTGCGATTCACCCAGATGCTCTTCGACCATTCACTTCTTTCTCTCAGCGGTATCATCAGTGAAGAGACGAAACTGCTTACTGAAATCTTCCCTTTTTTCAAGTTAATTAAACAAGAGGAAAGATAATAAGTGAGTTTTAGCTAAGCTGCTACAGAGTCAAAGTCAATCGGTGCCGTGGCTAGAAACCTTGAAGTGTGAGAAGTAGCTCCCTTTTGCTGACTCCAAAGAAACGGTGCAGTTCTACAGACACTGACATTACGCTTACAGAATCCTTATTACTTTCCAAAGTGTTAAATGAAGATAAAACATAAGAAAAGAAAAAGTATATACCTTCTGTGAAACTCTCAGGAGAACTGCATAAATCCAGTGCCGCAAAATGTGTTATCCTTTTATGAAACGTGCTTACTTTGGTGAGTTAGCAGAGCAAAGGGTGACTATCACCTCAGTAAGTCTTTATGCCTAAAAAAAAAACTAACGCAATTCTGGGCAAAGCCAGGTGCATCTTAGATAACAGAGACTTCTCTCATTGAGATAAATGGGACTTTTAATCCCATGAATGCTAGAGAGGACTTCAGTGCATTGCAAAGCAGTGAGGTCATCTGAAACCCGGGGTAAATGGGCCCCCCTTACCATGACCTTCCTTAGTGGGGACGTGGGTATTACAGACCTACTACAACTCTGAGTGAAACAGTAAATTGAAAAGTCTAAGTCTGGTATTAGGTTTGTCCTGTATAAGTTGCTTAAGATCAGAGCTGTCCAAGTTCAGTCCTCAAGGGCCACCAACAGGACAGGTTTTTTAGAATTTCCCTGATTAAGCACAGGTGAGTTAATCAGTGGCACATTCATTTTGACTGACTTACCTGTGCTTAATCAGGGAAATCTTTAAATCCTGGCCTGTTGATGGCCCTTGAGGACTGAGCTTTGACAGCCATGGCTTAGATTCTTAAAGAAAGATTGGAGATTACATTTCTGAAAATATCGATTACTTATAACTTTGAGGCATGATTTGACTGGTTTTTGTATAATGGTGCACTTGGGAATGATCACTAAATACATTTTGCAACTATGCCCAAACAGTGGATTCTACTTTGGCAGGATGAAAGATCTAGTCCAGCAAGTATAGTTGCATGTTTTACTATTTAAGCGAGTAGGAAACATTAGTTATATTAAGTTCAATGCGAAAAAAATTAAACAATTTGCCACTTTTGGTGGCCATCCAATTTCAATGTGGACATGCCAAAAGCAAACTATGTTTATGTTAGACGTTTAATATTTTAAACATTGGTTATAAGCTATTTAGCATTATTTATTTGTGAGTTCAAGTCCTGCAGGCATGTGTAGAGGACCCAAACATTCCACAAAACTCTGCCGTACCAAATGCCACTTCCTACCAGGAAGAACTAGCTCAGCAATAAATAAAGCTAAATATCTCAGAAACCATTGTTTGAAATTAAAAACAATTAAAATAAATATGGTTGATTTGGACATTATTTTCAAAATCACATATTTGTTACAAAGTGATAGTTCCGCTTTAAAAAAGAACCAGCAGATCCATTTTGTTGGTTTGAGTTAATCAGTGACTCGTTCATTTTGACTGACTCACTTGTGCTTAATCAGGGAAATCCTTACATCCTGGTCTGTTAGTGGCCCTGAACTTGGACAGCCCTGTTCTGTGCTAGGGGGTCTGTAGATGGCAGCAATTGTGATTGATTTTGCAATGGGAAGTTCAGTTTAACAAGCTATGTATGTAGATGTGTTAGAGTTACAAGAGAAATTTAATAAAGTTTGTAGACTATTCTATGTATATGATTATGATTCCTCCTCTCTTTGCTCAGTGTTTTCTAAAGTATGAGTATTGAATAGTAGTGGATGTATAAGGTATTTTATGGCTCAGTCAGGATTTGGTAAGATAAAGGATTTTCAGTTTGTATACCTAACACTTTTAATCCTGTGAGTGCCAGAGAGGTATCCAGTTCATCACAATGTAATGCATTGGATAGCTCTCTGGCACTCAGGGTGTTAATTTATCCTTATTGTACTGTATATGGTGTATGCTGCAATAGACAAAACAAAGTTATATTTTTGTAAATATGAATGTACATTTTTTAACAATTCTAAACTACTCGCCAGGGTAATTAGTGAGCTGCTTGCTTTGAGCCTATAGTGAAAGCATGCCTAGGTTGCTTTGATCACTGGGGTTGGATGAGTTGGTTTTTGGGATGCTCCACCAGCAGTCAGAGGGTAGCGCACAGGTATGCAGAAGTTCATTGTAGATTTGTATGTAATGGTGTAAGTGAAGAGTAGGATTGTGGGGATAGAGGGCAAACCATGTTAAAGGTAGAAGGAATAAATAAGTAGAATTCATATTTTTGTTTTGAGATGCATATCCTATGGATAGGATAGAGATGATACAAGAATTCAGGTAACATATTAAATGGCAAACCAGACTGAGTTGCTTTGAAATATATTTTTATCTATTTTAAATATTTCTTCCTTCTCCCTCATTCCCAGAGTCTCCTCTTTTGTTTACTTGCCTGTTGTCTGAAGATAAAATGCTTCCCCTGAATAAGGTTACCTTAAAATAGATTGAAAGCAGCTGTGCACCATAAGGGACAAATATATACCCCTTTGATTTAACCCTTTAAGTGCCAGAGAGGTACCCAACACATTGCAAGGAGAATAATCTCAACCCTTTCATTGCCAAAAGGTTGCTCAATGCATTCCTGGGCAATTCCTTGCACACCACTCTGGAGCTAAAAAGGTGAAGATCATTTTGTTTTGGAGCACTGAGTCCATACCTGTTCTGTGAGTCTTCTAAGTACAGTGAGCAGAACAGATGGGAAATTAGACCCAGATTTGTAAAAGGAAACTGGAGTTAGTCTGCAGTAATCCAACTGTACCATGGAGACACATAACACATTGGTGCATTCCAATGTACTTCAATAGAGGTTTTTAAATGTTCAATTTAACAGAAATGGTGCAGTTGGTTTACTCCAGAATAACTTTAGTTTGTGTTTGCTGTCAAGGAAGGGCTGACTGAGAAAATGAAACTGGAGTTAACATGGGTTTAAATACACATTTATGTTAAATTAAATTGGATTTGCCACACCTTACATGTTAGAGAGGTCTCCAGTGCATTGTCAAGTGCATGAGAATTGAGGAACTTGTATATGTCCCCTATGGTGCTGTTGGTGTACACAAGAATAACTCCAGTTTGCTTATATAAATCTAGGCCAGTGTGCTTTATAGCCTGGTATGCACTGAGGTCCCACTTAGTGACAGATTCATGCTCAGTTCCCTCCTGTATGATCCTGTATGAAATCACCAGAATAACCAGACAAGGAGATGCAGGTGGCATGTTTCAGGGACCAGAGTAAGCCTGATAATAGATAGAAATATAACATACTGGGAAAACCCAAAACACCAAATGTCTTCAACCACTTGCACATCCTCATCCAGCTCTTCTCTACCTCTGTTTCTTGCATACAATTGGAAGGTGCCTGACAGGACTTCAGTGGGCACCTGATGGTTTACTTTTTAAAGCACGTTTGGAAGTCCTGTGATTTGCCATGCTTTGCCTTCTTCGGTGGGTTACTTCAAGTGCATCGATCAGCTGTATTGAGTGCTAGAAGGGTGTGTGGCACATTCACTCTCACTCAAACTGTTAAAAAGCTAAGCTGCTAAATAGGCAATAGCTTTAATTTATTTAGTATCAGTGCAGCTAGAGTATGAGTACATAGTGCCACAAATAACAGGCTCACCCTTCCCAAGCCTTCATTATTCTCTGCCCATGTCGGTGTTCATACACAGAACAAAATGATTATGTTATGAGTGATTATATTCTAATGGCTTACTTAATTGTCAGTCAGAATGTCTAAATCAGACTCTCTGAAAAAAAAAAAATCATAAGATGATTTAGCAGAATAAGTCTTTGGACTACACACACACACATCACATCAAGATAACTCTGCTTTGTGGGGTGCTATGGTGAGCAGATTGTGGTAGCTGTTGATGTTTCCCAATTTCCTTCATGCAGTAAGTAACCCACCTTACTTTAGTGTTGCTCAGGCTTGACTCATTCCCTCCAGCGGTCCTTCTCTCCTATTGTTTACACTCAGACATATTTACATAGGTCTGAGCTCCCACCACAGTTTCTTCATTGGTTCTCACTTCGGTACATCACATGAGGCAGATCACCTCTCCTGTGATCCTCAAGGGGTGAAGGAACATAAAAATGGCACTTCTCGCCATTTGTCCTCCTTCCCATCTTTTCTCTCATTCTTCCATGCTAACACCCTTTCTTCAGCCCCCCCCCCATATTATCTGGCCATCTTCCTTAACAGTGCATCCAGCAGCAGGCAGAGCCTGTTTGAGCCTCAAGGTGGTAAGATTTAAGCAATCAAACCACTCCTCATCACACGAGGCATATGGAGTGGCTGCTGATGTGACATCACCCTGCACTTGCTAGTTCTCTGCAGGCGAGCCCTTAAACTCATCAGGCCCAATGGAGCACACTCTCTGAGAAGGCCCACATGGGGGGGCCCCCAGTAAAACATAACAACCCACACTTTCTACAGGCCCTGGAGTCCAGTGCCACCCTTCTGCCACACAACAAAGGCTGCTGGAGCCTCTGCTATACAACTGATCCCAGCATCCACATCTAAAACAAAATCATCTCTCATTGGCCATTTGAAATTCTGGGAGGGGTGCTCTGAATCAAAGAGAGGTCTCCCAACCTGTTGTGAAGCAGTGTTGTAGAAACATCTCTAAATTTCATGGGGTTAAAAGCCCCATTTAAGTCAGTGGGATTTTTTTTTTTTTGCCACATATGGTGCAGCTGGCTTGCTCCAGAATTGCTCTTTAGTTTGACAAATGTATCCCCGTGTGCTAGCGCCACTCAGCTTGATGGTGTGAAGCTGAAGGGCACACGTGCATCACACCACTGTGAGTGTGTATGCACTATATACAGCTAATTACTCAAACATTGGAAAGGTGACTTGGCCATGTTTCAGAATCCTCAGGGAATAATCAAGTGATTTTGTCACATTGAGAAAGAGAATGTGAATAGTCTGCACTGCAGGCTTGTTAAGAAGTAAGAGCGAAACATTTCGGGGTCCTTTCACTAAAAACACAAAGACCATGAACACCTTGCTTGCCAGCTTAGCAAATACACAAGAGTGAGTCTTACTATGCTACTGCAGACTGAGATATTATCCAGACTCTAAACATTGCACATTTGTAGCCAAGGCCATTGTGAACTGAGAGATGAGGACAAATACTAAATATGATGTTTGCTGAGTGCTTACAGTAAGTGTTTATGTCTGCTAATGCTATTCATTAAATAATCTTAACAAATATATATATGGGTTAAATGAGGTGCATGAGGGATTTGAGGCCAGGCAATTCAAAATATAGCAGTGCTCAAGAATCCAATTTTCCACCTATTGGAGAGAATTAACCTTTTTATTGCTTGTTACAATGGCAGGCCCATTAGAAGCAAAAAAGGTTAAAGGGATTGTAATACTTCAACCATCTTTAATATTGTACATATTAAAAAATAAAGTAAATAATCTAGTCCCGTTGCTCTAACTTTTATAGTTTTTGTGTAAAATGCTTCTAACGTTCCCCCTCCCGCCCCTTTTACCCACATCAGAGCTCTAGCTGACAGACTTGGTCCTGGGACCAGACTTCTCATCTGCAGAGCCGAAATAGCATTGTATACAAAGACATTTTTCATGAGAACGATCTACAAAGTGTGCCTGGTTTGAGGCAGTCACACTTTTTACAGATAGTTCTCATGAAAAATGTCTTTGTATACAGTGCTATTTCGGAAATTGGAAGTAAACAGCATCGCCCTCAGCACGCACACACTTCCAGGTATGACGTGACAGAGGTCCGTAGAAGGCCAGAAGAAGCGGACCTAGTGTTAATAATCCCTTACTGGTAGGCACTCAGTTGTCCTTGGCCAAGTGTAGGCAACCTACAGCTCTTCAGCTATAGCTGACTGGTGGAGAGGATGGTAGCTGTTTTTTAACAAAGTTAAACCATCCCCAAACATGTATTTACAACTTTAAAAAGTGCTACAGCCCATCTGCGAAAAACTTAGAAAAAAAAATATATTGCGGTATGTAACCGTTGACCTTTATGATGGTCGCTCTGCTTTATTTTACAAAGATACATATGGTTACTGAGACAGTTCAGGGCATTTCTTTGATGAATCTTAGCAATAACAGATAATGTCACCACTACAGTTGTCTTAATGGGATGTAGATATTTGTGCATTTAAGATCTTAGTGATTTGTACAGGTAGCACAGTGTGCATCTATGTCACACCTGTAGTACACATGTACTGAGCGAGAAAAGTAAGTAAATGTTGTGTCCTGTCTGTGTACAAACACTGGGCCTTATATATACAGGCAAAGTAGATCCGGTCTGGGCAAACCATCTGCACTATAGGGGACAAATAGGGCCTTCAATGCAGCGCAATGTATTCCAGTATTCAAGCAACTTGACTAGGCCTCAAAGGCTTAATTGGGAGGTCTGATCACCTTTGTGTGTAGGGGATCCTTCACCACTCTGGCCTGGGAGAGCTTAGTTTGAGAGAGAGCGAGAGAAAGAGAGAGAGTGAGTGCTTAGTCTGAGAGAGACAGAGAGTGCTTAGTCTGAGAGAGACAGAGTGCTTACTCTGATAGAGACAGAGAGTGCTTAGTCTGAGAGAGTGAGTGCTTAGTCTGACAGAGAGAGAGAGTGAGTGCTTAGTCTGAGTGAGAGTGTGTGCTTGGTCTTAGTGAGAGTGAGTGCTTAGTCTGAGTGAGAGTGCTTAGTCTGAGAGTGGTCATGCAACATTGAGTGGTTCTGTCCCTTTTTGGCTCCTCCCTTCTGTGGCTCCTCCCTTTTGTGACTTCGCCCTCACACAGCTATGGCCGGTATTTTTTTTAGGAAAAGGTGGCAACCCTAACTGAAGTTTAAACAAACATTAATGTGAGTTTTGGAACAATATGAATCATACAGTGTGATCTCCTAAAAATAGGAACACTAGGGTGGGAAAGAGGGGCAGAGGGATTTGGGTCTCAAAGAGGGGCTGTCCCTCCTAAGGAGGGGACATTTGGGAGGTATTAGTCTGTATGAAATGAAATAGTAAGGATTCTAATCTCAAAGCAGTTATCTGTTTCAGATTATATCCATTTTAATTGATTGACCCAAGTGGCCTGATGGCAGTCTTTGAGGTCTGGAGTTGTGCACTAAGGCCTCTTTTACATGGATGACAGAACTGTTTCCCATATTCTTTCCCTCACCTTTCCCTGCTTTTCACCTCTGATCTTGATGCAGGAGAGGCATCTGACTGATGGTACACATGCGCTCTAGCCAATATTTTTGGCTGACACCCATGTGGGTCATCCATTTATCAGACACAAATGCTTGTGCACCAGAGGCTGCTGGCAGACCTTCCTTCCTGCAACTCTTCTGTGTTGCACACCCCTCTGGTTCTTAAAGGTTTAAGATTACTTTCTGCATTAAACAAAGTTTCAGATCATGTGGTCCTACTACCATAGTACCTTTCACAATGGTTAACATCAAATTCAGCCCGGTTAATGTTGTGGTGTGAAGGGGGCCTAAGGTGAGATAAAGGTGAAAAGTGACTTTCCAGTCTATATATTACTCTGTGGAACTTCTCTTTCAAGCGGTAAAACTCTTAGCATTTAGGAAAATAACACAAGAGGGACTTTTCTCACTTTAGTGTATAACATCACGTCTAATCTATGTATAAATATACAATTTTTTCCAAAATAGAGGCATTAAATACAAAAGAAAAGGGTCTGGGTTAACATAGAAACATAGGATATGACGGCAGATAAGAACCATTCGGCCCATCTAGTCTGCCCATTTTCATACTGTAAAAACCTCAAACCTTGTTTGATCCTTAGTCTTGTCTTATGGTAATGACAGTCTTATGCCTATCCTATGCATGCTTAAATTCTGTCACTGTATTAACTTCTACCACTTCTGCTGGTAGGTTATTCCACTTATCTACTACCCTCTCAGTGAAGAAAAGTTTCTTACATTATGTCTAAACCTGTGTCCCTCTGGCTTTAGACTATGGCCTCTTGTCCTCTAACATTTTTTTTTTTTTGTAAATTCAGTTTTATTAAGTTTTACAGTATTTTCCAGAACAGAAGGTAGGTAAACAGAGGACATAGGGAAATAGGAAAGGGGAATACATGGTTGAACCTTTTTGAGACACAGCTCAATATAGCAAAACTGATAGGTTATTGAAGGTGTGAGTGCAAAACAGTCAGTAATCGCCAAAGAAATAAGGCAGAGGTATAATGAAGTAAGACAGCTAAACGCATCATAAGCCACAAAGGGTGGACACTAAGAGATCTTAATAGAGAAACAAGCAAAATTAGCATCGTAACCTGTCAATGACCAGCAATGTGTTTGTATAGGCATGGGAGCATGCCAAAGTTACATAAGAGAGAAAAAGAAGAGGAGTAACGGAGAGAGGTAAGAGAGGGAAAAAAAGGGGTGGGGGAGAAGCCAAGCGAGCATATCTAAGGGCTGGCAATAGCCAAAAGGGGTTGCGTCTGCGGGTCCTCCAAGAATTGCATCCATGGGAACCAGGTACTAAAATATCTGTCTCCCTGCAGATCCAATTGGAGGACAAGTTCTTCCATAGAGTGAGCCCTCTCCACCCGCCGGACCCACCCCTGGACAGTAGTGGGCGAAGACTCACCCCAGTGCAAAGGAATAAGTGCTTTAGCTTCATGCAGCAAATGCTTAATGATTGACCGCTTATATCGAGAAATAGGTACCAAAGTGTGGTGCAAGAGAAGGGGGGCAGGGAGAAAGGGGAAGGAGTATCCGAAAACATATGCAAAAGGGAGTGTATTTGTGACCAGAAGGGAGAAATAAGAGGGCAATCCCACCAAATGTAGAGCAAAGTACCTGGTGCGGTCTTGCACCTCCAACACGTCTCATAGAAATGCGGAGAGAAGCGATGCAACACTTCTGGTGTTCGGTACCCGTGAGTAACTTATATGAAATTTCCTGGATCTTGTCGCTTAAGGAGCACTTATGTGTCAAGAGAAATATCTTCTTCCATTGTGATTCACTCAGAGAGATTTGAAGGGCAGACTCCCATTTCCCTACAAAAGCCGGTAGGGAGGTATCTGCCTGTACACGAAGCATAGTACACAATAGGGAGATTCCACGAGTAGGCATTGCTGCACCACAACTTAGACCCTCAAAGGGAGTGGTAGGTCGCAGGAGGTTGTGTCTATGATGTAGAGATTGGAGAAAATATCCCAGTTGGGTATAGTGGAAATAATCAAGAGGAGCAGGGAGTTGATGAGGTAGAAGATCTAGAATGGGGTTGACTTTGACATCCGGGGTCTAAAAGTCTGCTACAGCAGTTGAGCCATCCAACGAGGTGTTTAGGAAATCACCAGGGCTCTGTCCCGGAAGAAAGTCTGGATTATGACGTAAGGGCGTCAGAGGAGACAGGTAAGTGGTAAGCCGGTGTTTTCTAGAAGTAGCAAAAAAGACAGAAATCGTAGCGGACATCAAAGGGTGAGCAGCAGAAAGTCGCTTGGCATGGTGTGGTTTCAACCATGGAAGCAAATGCAACGGGGGTCTGAATCCTGGTCGCCTCCACAGCGATCCAAGATTTATGCGGAGGACTAAAGGTCCATTCCAAGAGATGGAGTAAGTGACAGGCTCGGTAGTACATCTTGGGACATGGCAGTGCTAAACCACTTCATAATTTGGATCGCATCAAGATATCAAATTGGACTGTGGATTTCCTCTGAGCCCAGACGAACCCCAGGAACATCGTATGGAGAAAGGCAAAAAAGGCCAACGGGAGTTTAATAGGAAGTGTCTGGAACAAGTAAAGCAACTGTGGAAGAACGTTCATCTTCAGCGTATTTGCTCTACCCTTCCACGAAACATGCAAGGGAGCCCAGGATGCAAAGTCACATCAGAGCTCTGTGAGGAAGGGAGGGAAATTACAGTGGTATAGCTGCACAGGGTCTCCTGTCAGCCAGATCCCAAAATACTTATGTCCATCTCTGCACCATTTGAAAGGTGATGTGGAAAGGTGAGCTACCTCATCCACAGGCAGGTTAATATTCAATATTTCCAACTTGGAATAATTGATCTTGAGATTCGAAATAGATCCATATATTTCAAACTCTTGTAGAAGGACTGGAAGGGAAAGTCTAGGTAATGATGAATAAGAGATCATCAGCAAACCCAAGTATCTTATGGTGGACTCCTTGAACTGTCAAACACCCAATGTCCGGATTCTGACGGGCGGTTACATCGACAGGATGAAAAGTAATAGAGACAGGGGGCAACTCTGTCTTGTGCCGTTAGAGATCCCAAAGGACTCAGAGAGGACTCCGTTGATCCGTATCCTGGCCGAAAGACGGGAATACAGGGAAGAAATCCAGGTTAACATATGAGGGCCAAAGCCCACCTGTTTCAAAACCTCCATCAGGAAGGCCCAATCAAGATGGTCAAAGGCCTTTTCGGCATCAGTTGACAATAGGATAGATTGAGTCAAGGTGGACCTGGCCCGATGAATCAGGTTAATTACCCGAATCATACAGTCCCTGGATTCCCGTCCTGGGACAATTCCAGCCTGATCCGAATGGATCAAGGAGGGCATAAGTGGTCCAATACAGGTAGCTAAGATCTTCGAAAAAAGTTTTAACTCCACATTAAGTAGGGATATAGGCCTGTAATTGCCACATTGTTCCGGATCCTTCCCCTCTTTCGGTATAAGAGAGATGGTAGCCGAAAGAGTATGAGGATGTATTGAATGACCGTCTAAGATGGAGTTGAAGGCCCACACCATAGGAGGACCAAGGATCTCCTGACATACTTTATAGTACTGGACTGGAAGACCATCCCTGCCCGGGCATTTGCCTGATTTAGCATTTTTCAAGCCTATTGTTTCCATCTTGGAGATCAGACATTCAAGTAATAATGAGTCAGCTGCAGATAGCTTAAAGGAATAGTATTGCTTGAAAATAATTTTATTTTATATTGTAGCCCTTAAGACATATCATTTTTAATGTTTTTTTTTTTTTATCTCCCAGACCTTTATGGTTTGGGAGATATTAGCAAGTAAAGTTCCCTTTTCCTGGCTGTTTTAGCCAAATCTGCCATCTAGTGGACAGATTTGGAATCCGGTCCACAGATCAGTGGGCAGCTCGTTAGCAGTGCCAAGATCACGATCTTTAAAAAGAACTACTTCATTGAAACTGTCTACAAAGTGTGCCTGGCTTGCAAGCACACTTTTTAGACCATTCCAATGAAGAAATTCTTTTTAAAGATCGTGATCTCGGCACTGATGAAGAGCCGCGGCCGGTCCCGGGACCGAATTCCAAATCTGAAGGCTTGAGCAGTGACGTCACTCCAGGGGAAACTTTACTTGCTAATATCTCCCAAACCATAAAGGTTTGGGAGATAAGACATATCATTTTTAATGTTTTTTTAAGGGCTACAATATAAAATAAAATTATTTTCAAGCAATACTATCCCTTTAAGTTTCAGATTTTGGCAGAGATAAACAGCAATCCTATTTGTCCTCTAACATTTTTACTCATTTGAAATATACTTCTCTCTGGCACTTTGTTGAATCCCTTCATGTATTTGAATGTTTCTATCATATCCCCTCTCTCTCTCTTCTCTATTCCAGGCTATAATTTCAGATCCTTTAGTCTATCCTGATACTTATTTTCCTGTACACCAATCACCATTAACTGCCTCGAAGGGTACAAATGAACATTCCAAAAAATGTAATTGAATGAAATGGGCCTTTTAACCTTTCTAGTGCTAGAGAGCACTTTAATGCATTGTCTTTCGTCTCTAAACCACTTCACGTGCAGATATGTCTTTATTAATGTATTCACAATGTGTATATACTAAAAAATCCTTTATTTCCACATTTCCTTCTGCTTCTTAAGCATGTGACCCTTTGAAAGCCAGAGAGATATCCATTGCATTGCAACACAATATGTTGGATACCTCTGGCACTCAGAGGGCCAACCCTTTGAGTGCCAAAGGGGTAAGCAATGCATTACGTACCTGCCTGGTACTTAAGGGTTAAGGACCAGAAGAGTGAGCAGGGCATTACTCAGCGATGTATTGCACACCACTTGATATGCATCTGGTATGAAAATAAACAATGACTGCATGTAGAACTGACACTATACTAAGACTTCTGTACATACACACATATATACACAGCAGCAAAAGAAAACTTATTCACATATTGGTTTGCTCCAGAATTGTTCCTCTGTAGCTTCTTGAATATGGACGTTAGTATTTTTGTTTCTTTATTAACTCTTTGAGTGCCAGAAGGAGTGTGCAAAGCATTGCTTTGTGCACCCTTCTGGCACTCATAGGGTTATTACCCTGAATGCTTGAACAGTGGATTTATTTCTTCTTTTTCCTCTTGCCTAACAGGTGTCTGTGACTGTCTGATGGAGAGATAAGGATTTTTAACACTGACATCATCAAGCTAAGAAGGTAGGTTACTATTCTGTCAGGAATTAGAATTGGAGAAGATGTTGTAATGTTCTTTATTGTGGAGATCACAACATCAGATTCATAATTTGTTTAACCCATTAAATGCTGCAGATGTTTCCATTCCATGCTATCTTCTAGCATCTAAACCAGTGGTTTTCGATATTTTTTAACCCTTTATGTGCCAGAGGGGTACACAACACATTGCAAAACAATGCGTTGCTTACCCTTCTGGCACTCAAAGGGTTAAAGCCAAAACATCCCTATGTACAGTTTGCATTTTGCAGGGCTCATCTAGCTTATCCTATATAATAATTTGCTAAATGTATGTTTGTCAGAAGCTGTCATGCGCAGTACAGTCGGCTGCTCACGCTGCAGTCATGCTCAGTACAGACTGCCCGCGCCACGGCTGATAATGGAGCGGGCCGCTCTGAATTCAGACCGTAGAGAGGACTTCGAATTCAGAGCGTAGTCCTCTCTGCTCACCTTTTCTGAATTCAGCGTACTCTCTATGGTCTGAATTCGGAATCCTTTCTACGGTCTGAATTCAGAGTCCTCTCTACGGTCTGAATTCGGAGTCCTCTCTACGGTCTGAATTCGGAGTCCTTTCTACGGTCTGAATTCAGAGTCCTCTCTACGGTCTGAATTCAGAGTCCTCTCTACGGTCTGAATTCAGAGTCCTCTCTACGGTCTGAATTCGGAGTCCTCTCTACGGTCTGAATTCGGAGTCCTCTCTACGGTCTGAATTCGGAGTCCTCTCTACGGTCTGAATTCGGAGTCCTCTCTACGGTCTGAATTCGGAGTCCTCTCTACGGTCTGAATTCGGAGTCCTCTCTATGGTCTGAATTCGGAGTCCTCTCTACGGTCTGAATTCGGAGTCCTCTCTACAGTCTGAATTCGGAGTCCTCTCTACGGTCTGAATTCAGAGCACCCCACTCAATATCAGCCGTGGCACGGACAGTCTCTACTGTGCATGACTGCACCGCGGCAGTTGCTGGGTGGCACTGTGGCCCGTGTACACGGGCTCTTCAACTAGTTAAATATAATTTGTTAATATACAAAGATTTACACTTAGGTCCCAAAATCAGAGTTATAAAGTATAACAATTTATATATATTTGCAATTGAACCTCAACATTAACCTTGTATTTACAGAAAAATGCTGTAAACACCATGGTGCACTGTTTCAGAACTACTGATCTATGGTGTTTAAGTGGCCTCTTCTATATGACGTCTTACCATTTAATCCTTTGGGTGCGTTCCAATGCGTTGGATACCTCTCTGACACTCAAAGGAAAAAGGACCAGTGAACTTTTTTAATGAAAACCTATATGTTAGAGGGCTTTTCCTACTGAGTAAAATAAGGGCACTTCAACTGCTGGCAGCTGTTTAATTAAAATGTTATTACAGTTCAGATTATCTGGAAGTGAATTGCAGAGTGTTTACTTCCTGAAAGTTATAACTGACTGTATGACTCAGCAGTTTCTATCACATTCTTCTGAGAACTGTTTGACAGTGAATTTCCTTTCAAATAGAATATAACAGAATATCTAAATGGAATCTGACCACTTTAACCCCTTAATAAACTGTGACATGTCACAGTTTTTTTTTCTCCCTGAAGGACTGGTAACAATCCTGGTGACGTCACAGGTCATATTTGCTGGCATGCCAACAAAGATCAAATCAGGCCTTAAGGGAATGTAACTCCCCTGGACTGCTGGTCGTTAAAGGGTTAATGTACAAAAACAAAAGTTTAAACTGTAATAACTCTGGAAATATGCGTCTCTCTGCAGTGGTACCCTTGTTTTACTCAACAGGAAACACCCTACTATATATTTTATATGAGAAAAGTTTACTCCTCCTTTAAGATTGATTTAAAGTGATTTCTGCATTATGACAAGACTTCCTTGGAACAAATGACACATTTAGGCTAGGGTAAGCATGTCTGGGATCAGGTCCAGTAATCTGGGAGGTGGAGTTATTGTGTTTGGTTGGGATAAGGGAAGGGAAATAACAATCTAAAAAGGACATATGGATTTCCATCTTGGCCACATGTTGAGGAGCTGATGAGCATCATCCCTCCCTCTTGCACTTATGTAGGTTTATGTTCCAATTGTTAATGTGATGATGCTTGGGAGGGGGTGGGATTGTCATTAAATAATGTTCATTTCTAGCAGTTACTGTTTATCTCAGCTTTTGGTCCTTGCCAATCACAAAGAGTTCATAAAATAAATTACCATATATTAGAAAGTTAATTTGATAGGCCAGTGGCCTAGGGAAGATGGCCCCCTGATGGAGGTTGCATGTTTGGAAAATACGTCTTGAGATATAAGGGTCTGCTAATTGGATTTTCAGTATTTTGGTCATCAGCTGTTTCAGTAAGTGTCTGATGGTACATGGGCATAGGAGAGAGATATGCTAGGCTTGGGCCTACCATCAAGGGTAATAAATTGAGTGGGCTTAAAAGAGGAGTTTATATCAAGGTTATATTTCATTTGTAAATATAACAATAAAGCTGTGGCTTTAACAGCCATCGAGTGCTATTTGTGTTGTTTTATTGGCAATACGTATACCATGTATAAAACGTGTTACATTTTAAGACTGTATTTCATAGGGTTAAAGTGTCCTCTGCTGTAAGACACGTATTACTTCTTAAGATTGTGTTTTATAGGGTTAAGCGGCTTCTTCTGTATGACATGTATTACTTTTTAAAATTGCATTTTATAGCTCTGCAAAACCTGCTATAAGTGCAGGTTGTGATGTCCTCATTTTTCTCACAGGTTTCTGCTCATTGAAAAAGCGCCAGTGTCTTCTCTTGTGGAAAATAACCAATGTTTATATCCTCTGCATCTTGAAGAAAAAGGTTATGAAAGGTGCAGCCCATGTGCATACTATAGATGGCTGGTCTGACTCTTCCACAGAGCTAGTGGACTTGCTCATTACTTTGAACAAATAGTTATTTATGTCTGCCCACAACCATAGCTTATCTGCTCTGTTAACAAGGTGCCTTTCTCTAGAACAGAGCTTTTTTGTAAAGGCAGGTTTCATAAAGTGAAGGCTCTCCGCAGCCATCTGGAGCTGAAATGAGCAGACCAGTCTGGGGTTATGACAGGGTATATGAAAAGAAGATACGAATTGTGATTTTTTTTTTTTTTTTTTTTACTGGACCCTAACAGCTGTTATCATTAACCCTTTGAGTGCCACATGGGTATTCAACGCATTGCTTTCCAAAGCACTGGATACTCCTCTGGCACTCAAAGGGTTAAGCCAATACTGATGTATGTGTGTGTGTATGTGATAAAGACAAGAAAATCCACGCACTCCTCTTAAATAGATCTAACGAAGACTGGCAATAAAATCAACTCTTTATTTAAACGGTTAAAAAATACCTTTAAATCTTCTGGCCAAATACAATTGGAGAGACTTATGACACTGTATAACCAGCAAGATCCAAAAGACAGCTCAAGAAACAGATCCACGCGTTTCTCGTCTAAGACGCTTACTCGTGATCCCTGGATGCAAACAAAATGAAAGCCCTGTATTTAAATCCCAGCCATCCAATCAACGTTCAGTATCTACATCGTCCCAAGATGTTTTCTACCAGGTCCGCTCATAAGATGTCGCTCTTGTGACGATGTACATACTAAACGTTGATTGGACATCTGGGATTTAAATTCAGGGCGGTTCATTTTGTTTGCCTCCCGGGATCATTATCACGGTGCCCTTGCTCTTTTTGTGACATTCTGTCAGTCTACACTCCTGCTGTACTCCTATTGGCTGTACTGTGCTTGGCCCGCCCAGTATGGCCTTTATATACTGGGTTCTGGCACCTCTCCGGTGCCCTTTCGTGGTGTTACTGTACCAGCGCTTGTTCCTGATCTCAGTTGTTCTCAGTGTATCGACCTGGCCTGCCTGACTACTCTGCATCTTGTCACCTGCCTGTGAACCGACCCGGACTGCCTGACCATTCTGCTTCTCCTGCTTCTGTGCACCGACCTGGCTTGGCTGGTGTTCCTGCTCCGTGTACTGACCCGGCATGGCTGACGTTCCTGCTCCGTGTACCGACCTGGCTTGGCTGACGTTCCTACTCCAGTTGCCTCTGTGTCGCCTCGGCAACATACCTATTGGTTTGCCATTCGTGACGCTCCCGGTTGGTTGCCACCTCAGGGCGAGTTGCTCAGTTGCTCATTCCATTACTGTCACGGCAGTGCTCAGTTGCGCAGTCTCCAGTACTGCCACGGCAGCCTCCAGTCGCTTAGTCTCCATTACTGCTCCGGCACAGTGCAAGTGGCCTAGTCTCCGTTTACTGCTATGGCAGAGCACAAGTGGCCTAGTCTCCGTTACTGCTCCGGCAGAGTGCAAGTGGCCTAGCCTTCTTTTACTGCTACGGCAGAGTACAACTGGCCTAGTCTCCGTTACTGATATGGCAGAGTGCAAGTGGGCTATTCTCCGTTTACTGCTACAGCAGAGTGCAAGTGGCTTAGTCTCCGTTTACTGCTACGGCAGAATACAAGTTGCCTGGTCTCCGTTACTGCTGCGGCAGTGCCCACGTCTCTCAGTCTCCGTTACTGCTACGGCAGTGATCATGTGGCCTAGTCTCCGTTACTGCTACGGCAGTGCTCTATGTTGCTCAGCCTCTGTTACTGCTCAGGCAGTTCACCATTGTCTGCTAACCTATTACTGGGCGTTACTTTAAGCTCTCTATCCTTCAAAACGTACCTGTGATGACGTGCATTTCCACAGCGATATAGTGTCTTATGCCCAGGGCTGCCAGTGGACATTTTGAGGCCCATTACAATCATATAGCCAGCTTCCGCCTTACCCCCATGCATTTCACCCACCCACCCACTGCTCCTACCCTGACCTTCCCCTCTAACAACCCACATATTGTGTGACATCCGTGCCTTGTTCCACTATCCCCTGGTAGTCACAATTCCAACATACACTGTCTGACATCCCATCCTTGTTCCCCTGTCCCCTGATACACACATATACTAACACCCAGTCTTGTTCCACTGGAAGTCTCAGATCCTCACATACACTGTCTGACTCCCACACCCCAGCTTGGTTCCAGTAGCAGTCACAAATCTCCACATACATCTCCCCCCCCCCCAGCCTCATTCCACTCATTGTCACAGTCCCCTCGTACATTGTCTACATCAAAGCCTGGTTTTGCTGGAATTCACAGTCCTCACATACATTTTCTGACCCCCAGTGTGGTTTCACTGGTAGTCACAATCCCTAAACACACTGTCTGACCCCCAGCTTAGTGTTACGGACCTCTACCTGTTCTTCTGGTGTTTTCCCTACCTCCTCTCTCTGGTTGTATCCAGTCCCTGTTAAAAGATGCTCTAATTGAGCACAAATCATCACAGAAAAACCTATAAAACATTTTTTTTATTTATTTATTGTTTTTTTTCATATTTTGAATTTTTGTTTATATTATTATCAAACTAAATGATTGGTTATATAGATGCAAAAATGGTATCAAAGGAAAGGCCTACTTTAAAAAAATGGTGTATATATGGGTATATTAAATGAACTGGGGGAAAAACAGTTGAACAAGACATACTGAAAAGCCAAAATTGCTAAACCTGTTTTCTGCCCAGGTGCTTTGCCTGTTCTTTGAGCTACCTGCTGTTTGAGAGTGAATCTTCTATTCCGTATGCAGTTAGTGACCCAGCCTATCTTACAGACTTTGTCTTGTGCTTCTCTCTGGTTGGTATCTCACCTGATCTACTGATGTGATATCCAACTGTCTGATTGCTTTTTGACTCGTTCCTTGGTACTGCAGACCACCTGAACGTCTGTATCGCTTTGGCCTAGGCTAGTTTGACTACACTTTCCTCTCATCCTAGAACTCTCTAGCTCCTATGTTATTTGGAGCCAGTGCACCAAGATTTCTTTAATTTGAGGGATCTTAGTGCAGTGGCTCCACAGCATAACATAGAGGTTGGAGAGTTTATAATGCTGGAGAAGAGATCACCACTTTAACACATCTTATCACATAAACCCCTGTTCCTGCTCACACTGTGTCTTCAGATTGCTCTCTGACTGTGAACAGTGGTTTGTCCTCCGGTGAACCCATATGCTACCTGATCGCTAGAAGTGAACATTCACGGGCAGATCTCCCTGTCTCCTGTTCACCAGAAGAGGTGCTTCCAACCTCCATCCTCATTTTTTCTGCCAGATCGCCAATAGAGGTCTGTCCTCTAGAACTTGTCTCTCATGCCTATCCCTTCCCTATCCTGGGAATCTGATCCTCAATTTTCTTTCCCCAGGCCCTCACCCTCTGGTACAGTCCTATGTGAGCTGGTTCACAGTACTCAGCTGTGCCTATCCTGGTATGGTCCTGCCTCAACTGGGTTAAAGAAATCTAGCCTTGCCACCCGCATCTTTAGCCTCAGCAAGGGTTCATCAGAGACTGTCAACGCACCCAAGCATCATACTCAGTTCTTGGATACTCAGCAACTGCAGGTCACATAGGCTGTGCCAGTAAGAACAGGCCTGTCCCTGTTGTTCTTGCTGCATCAAAACCCTGCATCTGCTAGATACTATAGCACAATGACCCGTAGTGGGAAGCAATGCTTTAATACATGTTATGGCTATTAAGTTATCCCTCTATAATAATATATTTTTAAGAGCTATATTTACATATTTAACTTCTGTGAGGACATAGTGCTTGATGGCTGTGGTCCTTGGAGCTAACTACAGTGGACATCTTGCCATAATGACCTCCATGCACCTGCGCTGTCAGTCCCTTCCGGAGCCGGCGGGCTCCTAGCAACGCTTCCTAGACCCAGCTGGGACTGACAGTGCAGGCGTGCGGACGTCATTATGGCTAGATGTCCGCTATCCATCCTGCTGTCAGCCCCAGAACAATGCACATTTCTTTGGAATAAGGTAATAATTCTGCCGACTAACGCTACTAAGCTGCTAGTCTCCAGATGGGGATTTATTGAAGTTAAATTCTTGAAGAGGTGGTAGTTCCCCTTTAAACTAGTTGATATATTATGAGCATTTTAACAACACAAAGCATTGGAGACCTCTCGAGCACTGAAGGAATTAACCCTTTGCTTTGCAATGCGTTGCATACCCCTCTGGGACTCAAATGGTTAACAAAAAAAACTTATTGCAGTCAACAGGATATTTTTAGTTTTTCCCTATGGTGCAATAGTTACTTTGCTTGAGAAATAATCAATTTGTTCTTAGTATATCAGCCTCATTATATATATGTGTATGTGTGTGTGTAAGAGCGCATGTGTTTATAATAATATGAGTGTGTTTGTGTATATTTATGAGTGTGACTGTGTTTGTGTATAAGAGTGTATGTGTATATGTGTGTGCCCACATTTGTCTGTGTGTGTATGTGTAAATGTGTGAAAGTATGTATGTGTCAGTCTTTGTGTGGATGGGTGTTTGACTGTATGAGTATTATGTGCAATGCTGTATCTCTATCATTGTCGCATTCCTGGACGAGCCTCTGCATGTTGTAGCCATAGCTTCCTAAGTCTCTGCTGAACAGTTTGGCCTCATATTTCTGCTTGGTGTTTTACATATTACCTTTCAAGGAACTGAGCACATACTTTCCTAGTTTTGCTCACATTTATTCTGGGCATGCTCATTCTACGGCCTGATCCTAGGAACATGTGTGGTCGGTGCATGTACACGTTGCACACCATTTCTGATATTTAGGCACACTTTGCACTTTCTTCAGTATTAAGTCATCTCTACCCTATCTTTGGCACTCGGCTTACTTCTACAGTGTGATATTTCTATACTGGCCCTGGTTGACTCTCTGGTTTCCTGTCCTTTCCTGCCCTGACCCTTGGCTTGTGTATCTGGACTTACATATCTCCCAACATTTCAAATGACCAAAGAGGGACACTTTTGCTTTAGGGGTAGTTGCTGGAGGCATGGCCAGTGGGAAGGTGATTACAAATAATGTTTAGGTTACTTCCTCAGCTGCTGATACCTTGCTTTTAATTGTACCCTGCCACTGGACTCTTGTACCTGAAAGCTACAATATCCTTTGCTAGCTTTTCTATATACTTAAGTTATTTAAACATTAAAATATAATTATATCTATGGCAGGAATCATTCAAGTTCATTACTGTATTATTCCCTACCTATGATATTCCATGCATCTGCTACCCTCTTCAATTGATTGTTTCTCTGTTCTTGACAGAATTAATTGATGGGAATGCCCAAGAACGTCATAAGAGAACTCCATGGTGATGATATATCACTGACTACGTGGGGTGTTACAGTAGCTAAGAATGCTGGGAATATTGTAAAAAACTGTTTTCTATTATAATGTTGCTGAGCATGTAAGAACATGTAACATTCCTCCTTAGTCTCAAATACACTCAGTGAACAAGAGATCAGCATTCAAGCAGGTTAGTCACTCTGAGCACATATCTATGATAGGGTCACATAAGGCTTTGTTCACTGCTTTGGCAATGCCACCATGTTCCAATCTCCCATGTTACTTACATGTTCTGCCCTACATTCTTCCTTCAGTCCTGTCACGTGGGCTCATTAGATGTCATGTTCACATTGGCATTAGCCATATAAATGTGGGCCTGCTATTAACTGAACTTTGGGATGAGCAACACAGGGGCGGACTGACAGGACCCAGGGCCCCTGGTCCAAAAAGAGGTCTGGGCCCCCTGCTCAATTACATCATTGGCCACACCCCATGACATCATTGGCCCCACCTCCCACTACATCCTCAGCCCCGCACACCTACCTACCTACCTACCCTACACACACACACACCTCCCATCCAGAAGATTCACATTATACAAATTAAGGCCACACCCCATGACATCATTGGCCCCACCTCCCACTACATCCTCAGCCCCGCACACCTACCTACCTACCTACCTACCCTACACACACACACACACCTCCCATCCAGAAGATTCACATTACACAAATTAAGGTACTCCGCACCATTTTAGAAGTAAACCTGTTTTAAAAAAAATAAATAAATAAAACTAACCTTACACTGCTGGCTAGCTTCTTGCCGGTTGATTGAAGGCTACTTGGCTACTGGCTGAGTAGCTTGAGGGTGTTCTCGATGTCTGGCCTGGTGGCTGTGCCTGTAGCGAGTACAATGTTCCATATATAATTTGCAAAAGTGTGGTTGCCTGGGGTATTGTATGACCTGGGGGTACTGAATAGCCTGGGTGGCCTCCAGGCCATTCAGTACCCCCCTCCAGGCCATCCAGTACCCTCCCTCCAGGCCAACCAGTACCCCCCTAGGACATCCAGTACCCTCCCTCCAGGCCAACCAGTACCCCCCTAGGACATCCAGTACCCCCCTAGGCCATCCAGTAACCCCCTCCAGGCCATGCAGTAGCCCCCCATGACATCCAGTACCTGCCCCTTCCACAATGCCCCCATCTCCAATCTCCACATTGCCCCTCTAGCTCCACAATGTCTGTTCCACAATGCCCCTCATTCTCCACAATGCCCCTCAATCTCCACAATGCCCCTTCCACAATGCCCCTCAATCTCCACAGTGCCCCTCAATCTCCAAAATGCCCCTTCCACAATGTACCTCAATCTCCAAAATGCCCCTCAATCTCCACAATGTCCCTTCCACAATGCCCCTCAATCTCCAAAATGCCCCTCAATCTCCAAAATGCCCCTTCCACAATGCCCCTCAATCTCCACAATGTCCCTTCCACAATGCCCCTCAATCTCCACAATGTTCCTCAATCTCCAAAATGCCCTTCAATCTTCACATTTCCCCCATATCTTCTCATTGCCCTTCAATTTCCCTTCCCCAATCCCCCTCAATCATGCCCCTACCTGGAGGCCCTGGTGGCCTAGCAGAGTGATCTGTGCCTCCTGAAGCTCCCACGCATTCTCAGTAATGCAGAGTGCTGGGAGATCACATCATCTCCCAGCGCTCTGTATTACTAGAGGGCCGGGTGCGACGCCAATACATAGTTGCTGCGGGCGAGGGGGTCGCAGGGGGCGGACGGGCCCCTGGAGTGATGGGCCTGGTCGCAGGTGCAACCCCTATTATGCCATGGAGCAGTGCATCTGCAGAGAGCACCTACAGGGCAGGCAAATGGAGAGGGACAGCCAGGAGACTATTTCTGGTGGCGACGGGCCCCTTTCGGTCATGGGCCCTCGGTCCGTGACCGAATTGCCCGATGGTCAGTCCGCCCCTGGGGCAACATAATGTCATATTCATCCGTGTGAGCATTCTGAACTTTGGCTTGTGAGGAGCTGATCTTCACGGCTGCACTTTCTTGCTTCTTGCATTGTATGCAGGTTAAATGCAGTAACCTATGTTGGGATGCCGTGAACAGCCCAATCCAGCAGCTGTGTTATGTTCTGCATGAGCAGACTATATCGGTACACTAATTCCGCCCATGTGAACTTATCCTTTCTGACAAAATCAAAGCCATGTTCATTACGCCAACTACCATATGCCTGCCATTAAAACTGTCTGTCGTTTGCTAAAGCTAACTTTCAGATGTTCTCATTACTCCGTACCTTGTAGATAACTGTGATATACTTAACTGTGTCATCCTGCCAATCCCTTCTTTGCTGTGCAAGGTCTATCACAATTTGTACTGTAAAATAAAAGCATGTGTGCATGACATCTGCAGTACGACAAGTAAAGCTACAAAGATACATTTGACATACTGTGCAACCAACAATTTTACCTGCACATTCCAGCTATTCTACAACATTCTATCCATTCTATCGTGGGCATCTTAATCAGTAAACCCTGAAAATCAATATGCTACTACTATTATACTACTGTAATCTGCAAATTCTAACATATTCTAAAATATTCTATTGTGGATGTTTTAAGTCTTCTAGTTCAGAGGACAAAAAATCCTCGGAGCCTAGGAACCCAGATTTCTAAGTTTTAAGAGTATTTCATATACATCTCTGTATATGAACTCAATCTCTCATACAACTTTTAGTTGGCACTTAGAAAACATGTCTGGCTACAAATATATTTATTTTTTTATCATTTCTATACTGTATACGAGGGCAAAAATGTTGTACAACAAAAATGTTCTACAGGGCACAAAATAGTGAATTGTTTCACTGTAGGAAGGCTTTTGTATTCTAGTTGTACAAAGTATATTAAAACAGTTTAGCAAAAACAATCAAAAAGAAATTCCATTTAGTTTATTGCTCTATTAAAGCGGAACTATCACAGAGATGTAAGTGCCCCTCTATTAATAGTAGTATAGCGGTAATCATTTAAATACTGTTATAATCTTTATTAAGTGCACGCATTATAAGGAAACATAAGTTCTTATGAACATAACAGTGCAGAAGAGGGATCTGTGCTCCTATGCTGTCCATTGCTGCTTGTACCGTACGGTACAATGCAACTCCCCCTTTGGTAAGTAACCAATCAGTGAGGAGATAGAGATGGACAGTGCAGACACACAGAACACTCTTCAGCAAGATGTCTGCACTGTTATCTTGAGGTGAGTCTCAGAAGAACTTATGTTTCCAAATAATGCCTGCACTTAATAAACATTATAACACTATTTAAATGATTACTACTAATCTAACTATTAGTTGAGGGGCACTTATATCTCCTTGATAGTTCCATTTTAAAGTAAAATAAAGAAAGCACTGCATCTTAGAAAAAAAAATTAAAGTAAACTTTTTATTTTTAAGTAACAGACAAAACTGTTTTTACAGGACTTCAAGTACCATAGCAATATTGATAGGAGTTTCTGAAGTTACCATCCAGTTGTGAAAGGGCTAAGATAAGATAAGATAACAGCCTTTTTCAAAATGAGAGGTTGGGTACTAATCACATTGTAGTCATCATCTTTAGCTCTTCTTACTCATTACAGCAAAAACAGAATTAAATAAATAAATGTCATCTGAATACAACATATGCCTTAATGGAGCAGTTAACTTTTTTTATGAAAAAATATATGCCTTAAAGGAGCAGTAAACTTTTTTTATGAAAAAAATATATATTGTAGGGATTTTCCTACTGAGTAAAATAAGGGTACTCCCACTGACGAGAGAGTTATATTTCCAGAGTTATTACAGTTTAAACCTATGTTTTTTTTACATTAGCAGTGCCCTCTAGTGGTCAAATTCTAATTAGATATCCTGTTAGATTCTAATGGAGAGGAAAGTCAGAGACATACAGTTCTCCATAGAATGTGATAGAAACTGCCTGTCTCTTAGAACTATCAGGAAGTAAACACAGTAAATTAACTTCCTGATTATTTAAACTGATATAAATTTTGAATAAAACAACTGACAGCGATGGGAGTACCCTTGTTTTATTCAGCAGGAAATGCTCTATAAAATATGTGTTTTCATTTAAAAAAAGTTTACTGCTCCTTTAAAATGCACGTTTAGGTCTATATTGTATTTATTACTATTTCACTAATATATACACTAAGAACCTGATATTCCAAGTTATGTTAACCAGTTTCCTTTTTAGTTGTTAGTGTACTTTTATGATATGGGTGTACGGTTGCATGATAACTTTTTTCAGTACTAGCAATATTTACTTATCTACTGTGCTTTAGCTATTTCCTTGAGTACATCCCTGTTCTAGTCTACATATTTTACGCTGTTCTTTCCTGTCCACTGTAACAACTGTACGTATATCAGTTTCAGAGTCCTATGGAACCTCCTATTCTGCATATTTTGGTTAACTGGCTATAATCTGATTCTGCGTATATTTGTCTGTATTGTGACATTGCAGCATGCACATTGCACACCTCCCAAGTGTCCTTCTTTTGGACCCAAATCCCTCTGTACCTCCTTTGGTTTTGCTCAACTTAAACAAAGAGTAGTCCATAGGTCGTGAAGTAACCTAAAAATTCTCGGTAATGCCTCACCCACTAGCCATGTGCCAGCAACACCACTTTAAACAAAAGTGTCCCTCTTTGGCCATTTGAAATGCTCTGTGATATGATATTGTATCCTCCATGTTTCAACCAACTCCATTCATTCTATACATGCTGTCAGAGCTAGTCTGACATTGTAGCCTTGTATATCTTGTCCAGTTTAACAATGTATACATTCTAACCTTTATATACTAACAACTAATTGTTCTATCATGCTAATATAGAACATTTTAATAATTCTATCTTATACTGTCTATCTAGTCTTAACGTGCAACACCTTATAACAACATGGTTGTTGTAAGTATAAGTAAGCCCTTACTAACACTGCACCCCCCCATATTTCATCTCTCAATTCCAAATACACTCCCACTCACCATCTTTGTTCTGCATAGGACCTTCTTCTCTTTTCAGCTCTTATTACATCCTCCCACTCAAGCCTACAGAACTTCTCCTGTGCTGCACCTGAGCCCCTGTCCCATTAGACTCTCTCCCAGCCTTCAGATATTCAGGCGCTCCCTAAAAACTCAGATCTTCAGGGAAGCCTATCATCTTCCTCCATAGCCATTATGAGCAAGGCCAGACCAATAGCCTGTCCAACTTCTGCTCACTCTCATTCCCTTCTAAAAATCACTCTCCCACCTACAACCCCATTATGACTTCATTGTTCATCAAGTCTTTTTCTCCCAAACAGAACCACTACTTGCCTGGACCATTGCACTCAAAAGCACTTCTTTCTCCCACCCACTGACTGGCAGTTCATGTGGAAGGAGGTACTTGCACCCCATAACAGTTATTCCTTCTGTGTCCCACCTACCTTCCTCTAGACTGTAAGCTCTCACAAGCAGGGCCCTCTGATACTTTTGTTTTCCATGTTCCATTTGTACTATTTCATATCTCTGTATGACTGTTCCCTATTGTAAAGTGCTGCAAAATAAGTTGGTGCCATATAAACAAAGAATAATTATAATAATGAGCTTATTTGAAAGAGTTTTAAAAATTAATTATATGTTGTTAGGCATTTTTAGTTTAAAATAATAGTTTATGAGACATTTTATTTTATTTATTTGCCAGTTTATGCAAATTAGACAGTGCTGGCTGGCATAACCATGCATGTGTCGCCAGACTGCCTGAGGAGAGTGGAATGTTGCTATCTGTCTCACAGCTGTTTCAGCCAGTACTGTGTAATATTCATAAACCTTCCAATAAATAAAGCTAAAAAAAAGTAGCTAACATGACATATAGGTGTTTTTGAAAACTTTCAGATTAATCTTAGTTGTCATAAGGTATTATTTTCACTTTAACATTTTAATAATTCAGTTCTGAATATTCAAAGTATACTTTCTTGTACATTCCAAACATTCTAGCATGATCATTCTAACTATTGTTATAAATCTGCCCTGCATATTCTAACTATTGGAAGGATTCTATTGCAGGTGATAAATGTTATATCTGATATATTCATATTGAAGTCAATGTGGAAATTATGGGATAAAATAGTAATTACCTGTAACTTAACTCAGCCCTATTGTAATATAGCTATAGCCAGTGTAACTGACATTCATATGGATAGATTCTAGAATTGCCACACATTCTCTGACATAAAGGGTTGGTTAGTGTTTAGAACAGGGATGAACAACCTAATCCACCCCAACTGTTTGGGCCTACAATTTGCATCATCCCCAGGCAACCAACAGTGACGACAATGAGCACAGTGAGGACAGTATTACTAGAGTGTTTTAAAGCTATAGCTTGATCATGTCATATAGTGAAGATTGTATAGGTTTCCATATGTTTGAGGAATAATCAGTGTATCACAGTATAGGACAAACATCACAAAGTCAAGCTAGTGGACCCAGGAAAAAATCTTCATGGAAGTTTTAGTGGCATTGGTACAGACCTGCCGTTTACATATATGTTCACTTGGTACTGCTCATCACTGAATAGTGGGTATAGCACAAGTACCCATGATTGATCTTTGGAGCAGAGCAGTACAAAGATATCAGTCGTTAGATACAATTAGAAACCAATAAGGTTTAAATCACTGCCAATCTTATTTATTTAAGTTTTGGATCAAAATAAATTTTACTGTTTGCATATTTATTTACCTCTTTATTAGGGAAATATCTATATGATCATTAAGAAGTAACATTTAATCATTTATATGTTAAAATTACAATTTTAGATCTTTAAATAAAGTTAGTATGACCTGACTTTGAAAGGGTGCTGCTTACTTACTTCCCATATGTAAATAGTTTAGGAATCACAACTGACATGCAAATTAGATTGTTTGAAAACAAAATGTTTGCATGTCATTAGAATTAAAAATACCCAGTAAAGTCATGAGCGTTTGATTATGGAAAATATTTGGAGACTGCCACGTAAAATCCCAGACTTTGCAAGACTTTGATGTCCCCCCAGCATGTGGTGTATTTATCGTCTATAATGAATCCTATACGGAAAATCATGTTGCAACTTTCAGGAACGGTAAAGTTGATCTGTCTAATGTACAATATTAGATGTTTCATATCAGGCTGGGTGAAACTGTATTCTTTTACACGTATCCCTTCCTGGCCTGTGCCTGCTATCTACTGTGTAAGACTCAGGATCATAGATTGTTCCAGCTTACCAACAAACAAAGAGGAACTCTCATCTGTCCAAATGTTCTTCTTGTGGGAGTATCCATTTTGCGTGGTGTTGCTTGATTATTGCTCTCTGTTAATTTATTGCATTCTTTTGGTGGAAGTTGAATGTTCTAACAACCTCAGCATGAGAAGTGAGGAGTGAGGCAGTTTTAGGACAGAAGAGTAATTATTTATGCAGTCTGTGCCCCACAGGTCAGAGAGCTCAGTTCTTCTGAGGTTAAGTAATCTGTAACTACTAAACCAAAAATCTTTAAAATCATTCCATTGATTGAAAACCTAAAAGCTGATTGGTGACAGATTCATGTTATCTTCTACCAAAGTAAGGGATTTTACATACAGATCTGTAAACATCACCGTGTATTCCATATCCTACAAACTGCCTAGGATGGATGGATGAACTAATGAATGAATGAATACATACATTGCCGACTTCCTTTAATATTAACCACAAATGAAAATTACGCATTTACATAGCGCCAGGATTGGAGAAATCATTTTGCCCTTGACCAGATATTTCCCATGTGTCGAAATAAACATACTAATTTTATTTACTTTATCCCTTCCACTTTTGATAGAGTTTCCACTCTATCCCCACAATTATATACAATAACATTCAAACCTACCATAGACCCCTACATATACGTGTGCTGTCCTCTGAATGTACTTATTTATTTAGAAAGTGTTTTAAATGGAGGAATACATTGAGATTTCTCTCATTTTCATTTATGTCCTGTAGATTCCTGAGAGTTCTACATTTACACAAATAGAAACAAAATAAATAAATAATGCATGTTGTTTTTAAATAGATATAATCAAGTTATTTTAGGGATTTTAGAATAACCTACCTAAAATCAAATCTTCTGCTATTTTAAAATCCCTAATTGCTTTGTTGTATTTAAAAAACGTGTAAATGTATATAAATTCTAATGTGATATTTTAAATTTTCTTGCTTCTACTTGTATATAAGTGTGTAACTTTGTATTGTAAATACTCTCCAGGATATAAGTAAAAAGGAGATAAATCCCAATGTATTCTTCCTGGTGAAACACTTTCAAAAGAAATAAATTCTAGTATTATTTTAACATGTTCCTGTAGATGAGACTTTTTCTAGAAATATAATAGCTGTCTACTCCGGGAAATGTTAATGGGAGTACCTGGGTGTTTGCCGGGGCCACTCTTTGGGTTCCCCATAGTCCCATTTTTACAGAAAGGAATCAATTGAAAGGGATAGTAACACTTTCTTTACACATGCTTTAATATTATTCTTCTTAAATAAATTAAGCAAATGATCCAAGTCTTTTTTTCATAACTTGTATACTTTTGGAGTAATAGCATTGTAAAGTCCCCCCCGCCTCTTTTATCCATGTTAGAGCTCTAGGAGGAGGGCAGGATTTTCCGTTGCTGACTGCAGTTTGTCCCTCACTGCTCTCCATCCAGACCACGCAAGGATGAGGGTGACACAGCCAGAAGTGGCAGGAGGGTGATCTTTTTACATGGAATAGCTTTAAAGGAGCTGTAAACTTTTTTATGAAATATATATATTGTAGGGATTTTCCTATTGAGTAAAATAAGGGTACTCCCACTGCCAAGAGATTTATATTTCCAGAGTTATTACAGTTTAAACCCATGTTTCTTTTTACATTAGCAATGTCCTCTAGTGGTCAAATTCTAATTAGATTTCCTGTTAGATTCTAATGGAAAGGAAAGTCATAAAAGTCAGAGACATACAGTTCTCCATAGAATGTGATAGAAACTGCCTGTCACTTCCTGTCAGTTAGAACTATCAGGAAGTAAACACAGTAAATTCACTTCCTGATTTTTTAAACTGCTATAAATTTTGAATAAAACATCTGACAGCGATGGGAATGGCCTTGTTTAATTCAGCAGGAAATGCTCTATAAAATATGTGTTTTCATAAAAAAAAGTTTACTGCTCCTTTAAAAATGTAGCAGTTTAAGTTCTGAAACATACCTCAACGTGTTATGTTTACCATATTGAAAATTGGGCAATCTACCATATTTTAGATATTACTATCCCTTTAATGATCACATGTTCATATATCAGTGAATGCTATGGTGCATTATAGAGCTCATTTTTCTGCCTAGCAAATACCAGCCACTTTGTAAGACCTTACTTAACCACTTAGATTCTGGAAATGTCCTCAGCTCATTGCCTCACAATGTGCTGGAAATTGCTCTATCATCCGAGAGGATAAAGCACTTTAATTGTTCGCATAAACTTATGTTTCTGTATATATGCAGAATTCACACACACTGTTTTTTATTCATACTGAACATTATTTCTCTACAAAAAATATATAAAATATTTTGAAGTCTGATAATATTTAATATAAGGTGTTTTAATGGTTACATGTGAAATCTGATAGGAACAAAGCTTTTATCCATTATTACTATAACAAGTATAAAAAGAAAAGCAAAAATGAATATGAGTTATTATGAATTTCAGAGGACCACCAGCTGCTAGTTATTACAGAAACCTTCTCCCTTTTATTCCCTCTGAAATCCATTATTTTCCTTCCTGAATAAAACAGTCAGGTGCAAACTTACAGGTTTGTAGAGAACTTCAGTAACAGTTGTAGAACGTCTGAGGTTGCCTCATCTAACCTTCAAGGGGAAATTTACCAATGCGTCAACCCTTTGAGGGCCAGGTGGGTAGGCAATGCATTGTGTTGTGTACCCCTCTAGCATTCAAAGGGTTTAGTCACTCTCACTGTTTAACAGATTGGCTTAAATAGGTAGTTATCTTGTATACCTTAACAAATGCAACATTTAGTGGCTCCGCTGTGTTTTCAGATACAGTAACAATGTTAATTGTACTGAAGTTTGGGCACAAATTTAGACAGTGGCATTATACTGACTCACCTAATGTGCTGTCTTGAGGTGCTGAATCCTGGGGTTCCCATTCCCCTGGACTTCTGTTCAAACATATAAAATTAGTTGCACTAAACAGCTGTTGTGTAGCCAGAATTATTGATTGGCCAAGGTCATCTAGTGTATAAACATAGACAGGAGACAAGAAGTCAATGATTTGTTGTCATTATTATTATGTGGGATGTCCCCACTCTTGTTGATTGGTGGTGCTAATTTAAAGATGGAGACTCTGGCAGTGACAATCTTATGACCTAGACTAACTAAGCATATTGCATGTGAAACCCTGCTAAGCCATGTCATGGTTCTCAGCTCTGCATCTCTCCTGCAATGGTCTGTATTACATTGCATCTGATAACGTTGTACACATTTCTCCATAAACTTAATTAAGAATATTTTAAATAAAACCTGTGCTAAAAATTATTAACTGCAATATAATCTAGGCCAATATCCGGCTCTGTTCACACAGGTCACTATGACACAACAACACAGTCTTTATGCACAGGTGTATTCACCCTGTGGGAGCCATGCACATTGTAAAGTGTCTCAGATGTCAGTCATCTAAGATGCAATATTTTGCAACTTCCCAACAGCTAATCTTCTTTACTGGGAAGTTGCAGTAATGAAGGTCTACTCGAGAACCTACACTGACACTAGCCTCCAACTCCTGCAGTGCCACTTCGGGGACAGTTCTAGAGCAATTCATTGTTTTAGTGCATACCAGTGCATATGCATTACTATCATAAAGTGCGAAAAAATATATCATCTATTTTGTGGCCATTGAACAGTCTATACACTCGTGCAATTTGTGGCTACTGAGCAGTCTGTCCACTCATGTGTGTCTGACATCCATGTGGTTCCTCCGTCTTTAAAACATGCTCCCTTCTGCCATCATCTCCATGGTGAAGCACAGTAAGCTAATAGAGCACAAACATGGGTGATCTGAATACAGCCATGGTACCTCTACATTATAATCCCTCATATCATATCAAAGGCTTTATATTCAAATTTCTCTTTATCCTTCAAGGGGAATCTGTTAGCTAAATCTATTGAAAATACTTACCAACTGCAATGTAATCTAGGCTGAAAAATGTTACTGCAATTTCATGTAAATAAATATTCCAACTTTTCCTGTAAAATTAAACGAGCAACGGCACTGTATAAAACATGAGTACAATGCAGCAATATTATTGCATATCCTCATGTTTCCAGCCTGTTCTTTAACCCCTACTCATTGTAAATCACAGGATGAAGTAGAGACACATTTCCCTTTCGATATGCATGTAATATCAACACAGATGTTAATGTTTTACCCTATCCTTATCCAAATGGCATGATTCATTAGGGAAAACCAACAAGGATTAAAGTACAGCATACGATTATTGTTTTACTACTTACTATGTTTTCAGTTCATCCAGCCTATTTCTCTCCTAACTCTTTGAGTGCCAGAGGGGTTGGTGCGTGCCCCTCTGGCACTGAAAGGGTTAATATTAGGACTGCTCACACTACTTTTCTTTTTCCTGTGATGTATGCATTGTGTTTAGCACCAACCACTTATGCTGCCCTATATAGAAATTGCCTAGAATAATGTGCACTCAAATAGGATACCGAGAAGTGATGTAGCCAGGACAGATTTTGTTGTTTGTTTGTTTGTTTTTTTTTGGCCAAGCTTGATGTTCGCATGGGTTAGCATTGCCTAGATGTACCCAGGTGTCATTTTACAATGCACACCTTAAAACATTCAATAAAATAAAATTGCAGACAGCTTAGTGAACAGATCTGGTACCAATGTGGATTTCAAATTAAACAGAGTAGGGCAGGGTTGGTCAACATGAGGTCCTCCAGTTGTTGAGGACTACAGTTCCCATATTGGCTGGCAGAGGATGAAGAAAATTGTAGTCCTCAGCAGCTGGAGGGTTGAGAGTGTCAGGTTGGCCATCCTTTGATCTGGGGAGCTAAATAGTGAGAGTGAGTCAACTGTGGCAGCCATGCCCAGTACTCTGAGTTGTAGGCATGGTTTGCACTAACCCAATACTTCTGAATCACATCCCCAGCCCTAGTTTATGATTTCTGGTATATAAAGTACTTTATATATTTTTGCACTGTCTACTTTATAAATTAATTTAGCTTAAAGGGACAGTAATACTTAGACTGTAAAAATGTTATAGGGCTTATCCCCCTGAGTAAAACAAGTTGTTTTCTCTGTCATCCATTACAGGTTACTGGTAACTTTGGGTAGGCGATCAGCCCCTTTAATAGGCAGGAACAATTCTGAGAAGTAACTGCTGGGTGGAGCCTACCTCCTCTCCTTAGCTTGCAGCTAGCCAGTCCCCAACCAGTAAGATTTGTTCCTTGGTCAAGACACAAGCAAGAGAACAGTCCGGCTAGAGGTCAAGGCTATTTTGTCTTGGGCAGAGGAGCATGTCCCTGTCATTTCCGCAGTTCATATCCCTGGCATAGACAACGTTCTGGCAGACTTCCTCAGTCGACACACAGTGGACAGTGGAGAGTGGGAGCTGCATCCAGAGGTGTTCAACCTCATCATCCAGCAGTGGGGGTCTTCCATGCATCGACCTGATAGCAACCAGACACAACCGGAAGGTTCCAACATTCTGCTCTTGCTGGGTGGATCCCATGGCTCTGGCAGTGGATGCCTTGTCGATCCTGTGGATGTTTCCTCTGGCTTACATCTTCCCTCCTGCTCCCCTGTTGAACAGAATTCTTTGGAAGCTGAGACTGGAGCTCTGCCCAGTCATTCTGATTGCTTCGTACTGGCCCCGTCAGGCTTGGTTTCCGGAGCTTCTCGACCTCTCATACCTTCTTCTACAGGGTTACCTCTGGAAGGAAGATGTTCATCATCTGGCTTTGACGGCATGGAGATTGAATCCTCAATTTTGAAGAAGAAAGGATTTACTTCTGGTGTGTTGGCTACTATGCTTAGTGCCCATAAGCCTGTTTCCTCTAAAGCATATCATTGAGTTTGGTCTGCCTTTCTGGTTTGCTGAGAAAGACCTGTCTCAGGATTTTGACCTTCCTACAGTTCTTTCCTTCCTCCAGGATGGTGTGGATAAGGGTCTCAGTCTGAGTTCTCTTATGGTTCAGACTTCTGCGCTCTCTGTCTTTTTTCAGAGGCGTCTTGCTATCATTCCTGATGTCAAGGTTTTCTTCCAGGGTGCTGCTCATACCCATCCAGTGTTTAAGTCCCCTGCTCCTCAGTGGGATCTTAACCTGGTTCTGGGGGTACTCCAGCATCCTCCTTTTGAGTTCTTGGTCTTTCTTCTGGCGATAGTTTCTGTTTGCCGAGTTGTGGAGCTGCATGTCCTGTCTTGTAGACCACCTTTTTTGTTTTTTCACAAGGACAAGGCAGTGCTTCGCACCTCACAAGAGTTTCTCCCGAAGGTGGTGTCTGAGTTCCACATCAATCAGGCGATTGTGGTTCCTTCCTTCTGTCCTAACCCTACTTCTGACAAAGAGAGGGATCTTTATCTGTTGGATGATGTGCACTGTCTCAAGTTCTATGTGCATCACACTGAGTCCTTCAAGCAGTCTGACACTCTGTTTGTCATGTCCTTGGGCAGGGAAGCCTGCTTCCAAGGTTACCGTCACCTCTTGGATCAAGTCCACGATTCATAAGGCTTATGAACTTCGGAAGAAGCCTGTTCCCTTCAGTTTCACGGCTCATTCTGTGAGGCCTATTGGAGCTTCTTGGGCCTACAAGAACCAGGCCTCAGCTGATCAGTTGTGCAAGGCGTCCACTTGGTAGTCTATGCACACTTTTTCTAAACACTACTGTGTGGATGTGCTGGAATCGGCTGATGTCAGTTTTGGGAGAAAGATCCTGGAGGCTGCATTGCCTGTCTAGGATCTCCTTAGTCTCTCAGTGCTCTTTCACTTTTAACCCCTGTTGACTCTAGTTCACTGTGCTGTGCAACAGTCCATGGGGTTTGTTTTACCCCTGTTCAGTGTCCGTTGACACTTTGCGGTTAGTGTTGAGCTGTTTATGATCTGTAAGTTCATTGGTGCTCTGGTGACTTTGGGGGCCTGCACCTGATCCTTTCCTTTCTTCCCACCCTGGGGAACTTAATGGTTGGACATCCCAAAGTTATCAGTAACCTGTATTGGATGACAGAGAAAATAGGATTTTAGTCTTACCTGTTAAATCCTTTTCTCTTAGTCCATACAGGTTACTGGTCTCCCACCCTGTGAAGGGACCATGCTTGGCTCTCCTGTGGCAGAATGTGGGGGTCCTTTCGGGTTCGTGTTTACAGGAGTCTTCCTTTACCTTCTTGCTACCTAGTCAATAGTTAGTCTGCAAATCTTACTGGTTGGGGATTGGCTAGCTGCAAGCTAAGGAGAGGAGGTAGGCTCCACCCAGCAGTCACTTCTCAGAATTGTTCCTGCCTATTAAAGGAGCTGATCACCTACCCAAAGTTACCAGTAACCTGTATGGACTAAGAGAAAAGGATTTAAGAGGTAAGACTAAAATCCTATTATAGCTCAAACTTGAATTATTTATTTGCAGTATCAAAATGGCCTGAAATTGTACAGTGGTGCTGTTACTACACCATTCTATGGACAGCTCTGGTCAGCTGACCATAAATCTCCATAGTATGGTGTAGCAACAGCACCACTGTACAAGTTAAGGCCACCGTGATACTGCACCTAAGCTGTAATAACTTTTGAATAAAACAACTTTTACCAGTGGGGGTACCCTTGTTTTACTCAGAGGGATCAACCCTACAACATATGTTTTTTTTACATTTAAAGTTTTACTGTCCCTTTTATTTTATTAGTTCATAGGCCAGTTTTACATTTAAAGTATTACTATCCATTTAATTTTATCAATTCATATACCCCACTTCTAGACCAGTTTTTAAGAGCTGCTCTGTGAGAGGATGAGATTTAGAGTGAGTTCATGTGAGGAGTGGGACTGTTATCAGGGCAAAAGGGCAATGCTTAAGAAAACCCTCTGGTGTTGAAAGGGTCCAAGAAACATCCTAAAATATACATCAGTTTTATATGAAAAAGGATGATACAACATTCACATATACAGATTTAAACATCTTCACACCGTAAAGGAATAGTAAACTTTTTTTTATATTATAAACAAACAAGCTTATATTGTGGAGCTTTTCCTGTTGAGTAAAATACAGGTATTACAGGTTACACTTTTTATACATTAACATTGCCAGAAAATTCACCTATAATTCATCTTGAGGGAGTTGTATTAAGGTGTGATAAAGTGGAAATAACCTCTCCAGTGTGATAAACACTCCAATTCCTATGTTATTTCATGGAGCCCATGCACTATAATTTCCAATTTGAGAAATCATAGTGTATAGACACCATAGAATAACATAAGAATTGGAGACTATCACACCGAAGAACATATCATGGAAAACATCATCACTTCCTTATAGTTGGAACTGTTACAACTTTTGAATAAAACAGCCTTCCAGTACTGGGAATGCTTTTGGTTTACTGAACAGCAAAATCCTTATACAGTGTATGTTTTCTTAAAAAAAGTTTACTCTCCTTTAACTTGTATGGAATTTCACCTGTGTTGCTGGGGGGAGCTATTTTGCCTTGCATTCCTCATGTTGTATTCAGGGGACTATACTCCATGGAGTAACACAACAGCAATTGAGCAGTGTAAAGGAAAATTTCTGTTCCCCTTCTAGAGCATCCTGAAAAACAAAATAATTTATCATCTCTGTGCTGAAGTATGGAAATTGTTCACTCACTATGCATTTGTTAATTGATAAATATAAACTACTAACAAGTCTATTTTTGAAAGCATTCTTACTTTGGGGCATTTTTTCACACCTGCCTAAAACTTTTGCACATTACTGTATATTTTATGTAACTGTAAATTTTTACAACATGGAGGGACAGGCTATGATCACAGCAGACAGTTTATCTATTTGGTGCGGAAGTGACTGCTTGCACGCATTTAACAATGCAATGTGCTTGTTATAGTTGTGATTTCCAACAACTCATGTTGGAAGAATATGGCTTTTCAGTTCCTGTATTGGCGTCAGGAAGTAGGTCTCAGTTTCATATGGATGTGATGTCATCAGTGGGTGGAATCAAACAATGTATATTTGTGCACATGATGTATTACTGTTTTATCACAGGAGATGTTCTTTTTTACAATTTTGGGTTACTTTTCTCCTCCACTACTCCTGGATCATATTTTTTTTTTATATCTATGTAACTCGCATAGAAACATGCATAACAAAAAAAGTGAACTTACATGTGTTGTTCTTGGAAAAAAAAAAGATAGAATAACAATCGCAGAGTAATTGTTGGTGTTGTGATCATACCTGGGACTTCTCTGGATCTCCCCCTGAGACTGATTTTCAGAATGAGTTAAAGTGATAGTAATGTTTAACGAAAACAGCAGCTCCAATTAATCTTCATAGTATTTAAGCCATAGAGAGTATTATTTCATTACTGTGAGCGTTGTAGTTCAAGAGTAACTGGATGATCAAGTTTCCCCCTCCCGCCCCTTTTACCTAGTGTAAGCCCCCACTCCTCAGATGTGGAATCCAGTCCATAGACCAGACAGCTCACATCAAGAGTCAGTCTTCATACTGTGAGAACAATGAAAACCCTGCCCCCCCTTGACAGGTTTTTCAGCTTTTTTATCTTAATTGAAGATTGTCCCTCTCTGTAATCTTCCTGGACACTCCCTGCTGCTCTAAGCTGAGCAGTGCTACATCAGTAGAAGGGGTGGGAGGGGGATACTTTATCATTCAGTTACTCTTAAACTACAACTCTGACAGTACTGAAATAACACTCTCCAAGGCCCAAATAGTATGAAGATTAATTAGAGCTGCTTTTATTATGAAACATTACTATCCCTTTAATGGATCTCCAGTTACAGAGGCTGATACTACGGCTTCTTGATTTCAGTGGTTACCCCACCTACTTTCTCACCCATTCCACCACTGTTCCTCCCACTGCTCTTCCCATTTATGTGCAAATCCTACCTCTCGGCTCTCCATCTCTTTGTTACCTGATTAAGCCCCTCCTATATTATGACAGAAATAGCATCAATTGGACACTCCAATCTCACCCTGTTAAGCCCCTCCCAATCATGGTGTGAATAGTGTCATGTGGACTGTTACATCTATAGCCCTATTTCTCCGGCAGCTATCGATGAGAAGGTTCCCAGGTGTAGTTGTGAAAACAACACCCCCCATGATCTTTCATATGCCCTTTATGCCCTTGGATGCTAAATATATCTCCAGCACATTGAAAAAAATGCATTGAATATGTCTCTACCATTCAGATGGGGTTAAAAAATATCTGTTAAATGTTTTTCTTATCATTTTTGGATATAAATAAACCTTATTTTCTGCTCATATCATATGCTTACTTTCAAAAAGGTTAATTTAAACTAGGTCATCTAGGGGTAGATTCACTAAGCGGTGATAAAGAGGTGATAAAGTGGAGATGACTTCTCCAGTGATATCCAGGCCCGGACTGGCCATCGGGCATTTGCCTGGTGGGCCGGTCTGGGCGTTTAAAAAAAATTAATCATTAAACGAGTTTGGGCCGTCTTTCACTTTCACGTGATTATAAGCTCCGCCCCCCATGGGCTGCTCAAAAAATACAAATGGGCTGCTCAGCCTTAAATGCCCGGGCCTAAATTTTGTCCCAGTCTGGGCCTGGTGATATTACTTCTCCAGTTTCTATGTTATTCTATAAAACCTATGCACTAACATTTCTTCAACTTTGGAGATCTTAGTGAATTGGCTCCATAGAATAACATAAGAACTGGAGAAGTTATAAAACTGGAGAAGTCATCTCCACTTTATCACCTCTTTTTCACCTCTTCATAAATCTTCCCCCTAGATTTGGAGTCAGTGTTCATGCTGCTTTCAGTATGTTTATTGAAAAACATAATATGCTTGTAGGTGGAGTTAGTGAACACTTCCTTATTCTCTATGTTTGAAATGGAATTTAACCCCTTAATGAACAAGGACGCATATATATGTCATGGGGAAAAATGTGCGTTAAGGACCCATGACATATATATTTCATGGAATTCAGGGTTCCCCGCATGGCTGCAAACTGTTCGGGGACCTCTGATTCCATTAACAAATAAGCAAAAAAATGCTCCGTAATCCTTAAGTGCTGGCTGCGCAGCTGGTCCTTAGGGGGGCTGAGTCAACCAATCAAGTTCCTAGATTGCAAAACAATGACAAACATGTGTAAAACCATTCACTTACAAACTGAACAGAACAGCATCCAGTCAGCCACTAGCACCTTTACAAATTGAAATGACAAGATTTTGACAGGTGAACATGTTAATTTGCTTTAGTTAAAGCTGCTTTATGTTACAAGATGTAAGTGCCTTGTCATGTGTTCTGTTTCCAAGTTCTCAAAGACTTGTTGTATATCACATCATTTTCCATATTACAAATGTGAAAGTGACAACACTACTGTAATGCAATAATTAAAGGGAATACTCCTATACAATTTAAACATAGTTATATACTGAAAGGATTTAATGTTGTATTTCATTTACTGGGAGCACAAAGGAGGGGGGAATTTTAAACAGAATGACGAAACTGTGCATGAATAGGCCAATAAACACTTCAGAAGAAACTCAAACATACCTTTAAATGCATAGAATAAAACAATAACTTTCTTTAAAGAAGCAGTAAACTTTTTTAATGAAAAAGTATATATTGTAGGGTGTTTCCTGTTGAGTAAAATAAGGATACCACAGCTGAGAGATGCATATTTCCAGAGTTATTACCATTTAAACCTGTGTTTTTTTAACTTAACAGTTCCCTCTAGTGGTCATATTCCAATTAGTATTATGTTACATTCTAATGGAGAGGAAAGTCTATGACATACAATTCTCCATAGTACAGTGGTTCTCAATCTTTTTTTGCTCGGGGCACCCCTAACATGTAATCTAGAACATTCGGGGACCCCTGACATATTGAATGTACTTTATCAAGGGCATACAAAGGGTACAATACATAAATATACAGTCATTATCAGATCTTATAATCATAATAACAAAATTAAACATATTGTGCATAATAATTTCTATAAATCTTTATTTAAAAGTCCATTATTGTTAGTCTTCATAGAAAACATGGGGCACCCTAAATTGATGTCCGTGACACACCAAAGTGCCATGGCACCCTGGTTGAGAATCACTGCCATAGTATGTTGTTGAAACTACCAGGTCACTTCCTGTCAGTTAGAACTATCAGGAAGTAAACACACACTATATTCACTTCCTGATTATATGAACAGTTATATCATTTGAATAAAACAACTGACAGCAGTGGGAGTGACCTTGTTTTACTCAGCAGGAAAAAGCTCTATAACACAAAGGTTTTCATAAATAAATGTACTGCTCCTTTAACTCCTTGAGGGCCAGAGAGTTGATCAATGTATTGCTTTGCAATATGTTGCTCCACCCTTTGCAATGTGTTGCTCACTCCATTTCACCATCTGAATGCCAGAGGGGTGTGATTATCATTTTTTACTGAAAATCCTGGGCCTATGTAACCCCAAAATGTGTCTTGTCAGCTATTTGCACACACATAGCCCAATGAGACTGAACATGAAACAGCTGCAGTTCATTCTATCTCAGGACCAGAGAGGGAGCAGGCATCCATTTAGCTTCACCACTGCTCCACCAGGCCTCACAATGTAGCATTCCCAGCTTCATCAGGAAATCTGCCCCCGGAGGATTCCTGACTCCAATATCTTTTTCTCTTAGCCAGCACTGATCAGAATTCTCTTTGGTGCATGAATAGGGTGACCACATATCCAATCTGCCATTCCGGGACACGTGGTCACCCTACAGAGGGGCACTCAAAGGGTTAACACTGCCACATTTCACCAAAAAAAAAAAAAAAAGAATGTCAAACCATGTAGGTATTTGGAGCTGACGCTTACATATTTTACTAGATTACATGACAGACAGTCCTACATTCACAAATGACTCACACACCAGCACTATATGCTGTTCCTTCCTTCCATGACTTCTCTTCCGGAGTTAACTCTGACTCGCTACGTACAGAGCAGACATCAGGTGACTGATGCGAGCTCTGCATCTAGATCTGATACAGAGCTGGCAGCCTGCACGGGGGAACAAACTGAAGCCGGACGGCTCTCTTACTTTGTTTGCTGGCATTCAGCAGCATAATTTATGAGCACTGCAGGCTACAGCTTCATTCCGGGACCATTAATTGTCCCAGTGGGGGGTGAGCCAGGACGCGGGACTGAAACATAAATTAAGGGACTGTCCCGGGCATTCCGGGACATGTGGTCACCCTATGAATGAGCTCTAAAATCAGACTTAAACATGCTCTTCCCATCTGTTTTTAGGCAGCTATGAGCGGCCGTGTGACCAATTTAATTATCAATCTTGTTATAGAATGGATAAAATATAAAACAGATTGCTAAACATTAGAAAAAAACATTTTCTTTTAGACTTGTGTCATATTATTAAACTTACCTCAATTGCAACGTGCGTTATCCTTATCGCTTATTAGAAACTCGCAGAAGCAAATGGTCATGCATAGCTTCCTTCACATCCAATTTTACCACAGACCTAGGTATTATGCACCAAAGAAATCATTTTTTACAAACGTTGGCTAAGAGTACATGGTTATGATAAGAGGCCGTACCCTTTTTAAGTTTTAATATGCTTTCCCTTTAAAGGAATAGTAATACTTTGTTTTATCTTTATTTTATTTTGTAGGCATTAAAAAAACATGAAGAATGATATAAGTCTTATCTCTCAAACCTTTATGTTTCCCCTTCCGCCACTTTTACCTAGTGTAAGCCATCTCTTCTCAGATGTGGAATCCAGTCCATAGACCAGACAGATAACAGCAGTGGACAATCTTCTTCCTATGAGAACAATGAAAGCCCTGTCCCCTTTGACAAGTTTTTCAGGGTTTTCCCTTATCTTAATTGAAGATGTCCATCTCTGCAGTCTACCTGGGCACCTTTGTTCTGATCTGGCTGAACAGTGTTACATCAGAAAAAGGGGCGGGAGGGGAATAATTTGTCATTGAATTACTCTTGAACTACAAGTCTGACAATATTGATATAACACTCTCCAAAGTCCAAATACTATGATGATTAATTAGAGCCACTTTTATTATGAAACATTACTATCCCTTTAAAACAAATCTGTAGAGTGTGAATTGAATGTATCGATCTTGTAGCCACAGTAAAGTTGGCCAGGATTTTCCTATTACAAAGGGCTGCATTCAGTAAGCTAAAGAGGTGCAATTCTGGAGCAAACCAATTGTACCATAGGGGAGAAATGAATATTCTCAAGTATTTAACTGGAGCTTTAGACCCCATGATTTCTAGAGAGGTCTTCTAGGCATTAATGGCAAAGCAGTGCATTAGAGACCTCTCTAAGATTTAACCCCCTTAAGGACCAGGTGTTTCCCCTTTAAATTAATAGCAATGTTCATTTTTCTCTATGATGCAGCTGGTTTGAGCCAGGACTGCACCTCTTTTACTTAATAAATTGTGCCTTAAAAATTCCATGACAAGGTTATAGAACTTAGCACATTTCTGGTATTTACTAAGCAGCCTGGAGGAGGCTGATTTTAAGTATCTAATGGACTTTCTCCTCCCCTATGTGCACCATAGGGGAGAGCAATTACCAGCTGATTAAAAATGGGTCTTTTATTCCCCTTGAATGCTTTGGAGACCTCTCTAGCATTCAAGAGGTTAAAATCCCCATTTAAATCAATAAGGAAAGCAGTACGTTGGCTACCTCTCTGGCACACAAAGGATTAAGTCTTCATTTAGAAACAATTCCAGTACAATGCGTTTTCTAATACATTTAGTAGTGATATTTTGTTAACCACTGTGGAGCCTCCAGGTGCCCATCCCTGCTGTGAATGCACAACTTGAAAAATTATAGCAAGTGAAGCGAAAGATGCAAAGTGGTTATAACAACACTCTGAGGGTGATGCACAAATGGAATTCAAAATAAAGGTAACTGACTGTTTTTTGTGCACTGAATGTTTCTGGGACTGCCTAACATCTATATGCAATGCTTTTTGTTTGATAAAATGGACTCTTTGTACTCGTCAAGGGGTGGGCATATTCTTTACATGTATATATCTGCCAGATTTTAAAAAAAAATGTTCGTTCCATCGTTTTCTGACTAAATCATGCTAATGCCATCAAAGTTTCTAAAATTACATTGACCTTGTAGTATTAAGGTAACCTGGAGCGTTCATGGGGTAAACCAGTTGTACTGTAGGTGACACAAAAAGATCTGTAATGTGTTAAATGTGGTTTTTAATTTTTGAAGACCAGTCTAGAGTCAAAGGGGTCAAAAGTCCCATTTAAATCCATGGGAATTTGGTGAATTTATATTTCTTCCATATGGTGCAGTTTGTTTGCCGTACTGTTGCTTCAGTTTACCTGTATAGAAATAGTCCCTTATGCTTTTGAATATTCCAGTCTAAAGCAAGTGATACTATAAGTGATTTTACATTTAGATAAGAATATCAAAATAGTCATTTATCTTTTAAAATAAGGCCTCAAGTCCCTGAATTTGAATACACTGCAACTATAATGGTCAAAAGGTCAGAACAAGGTAGGACAGCACCACTACACAGCCCTAAGCAGAGTTATTTGATGGGAAATGCATACCTGCCACGCCTCAAATTTCCAGGGACAGTCTCTTTTTTGGCTCCTGTCCCTGGAACTTGCTATCCATATTTTTGTCCCTGGCTTTACAATTTAATTTTAACCCCATATTATGTGTGCTTGTGTAATGTTGCTGGTTGCACACCAGGATTAGAATGCTTGAGATAGAGGTAGAGCTAATAAACCATCCCTTGAGCCCGGATGCAGATCTGGTTGGCAGAAGGGAAGTCTCTGCATGCAGAAAGAATGCTTGTGAGCAAGGCTGGTGAGTGAGGCTTGAGTGCATACTCTTGCTGCATCCAAAGGCTGGATAAAGGTGTCAGCCACAGGGCCTAATATCTGACCCTAGTTGAGATCGGACTGGATCAGGATGAGTACCCAAGTAGGCCAGGAATAAGCAGAAACAAACAGGAGTGTATGAAAAACAAACTGAATACTAAGAGAATAGTCGGGGACAAGCTGGAGGGTCAAGGCAGCCTGCATGCATTTGCAATCTATAATTAAGCAAGAGGTTGAGACTGGCTGACAAACTGAATCCAGGTATAGGCATACCTGGGAACTTTTATTTTTTGCTGTCCCTGGAGGGGGACACCCTTGGTGCCGCTGTGAGAGATAGATGATGTGATTAGCATCAAAAGGGGACTGGGCTTAATCACGAGTGGATGCATGGCTTCACAGACCTGCAATACATAAGCTGGGGAAGGAGGAGAAATGGGAGAAACAGACGGGGAAGGAGCAGATGTGGGTAGGGTTTCAGAAGAAACTCCCCACATCTGAAGAATCAGCCTCTGCCCTGGAGACCTGGTAATACAAAGGCAAAACCGGAGTCTCCTGGGCAAAACCAACAACAAGAAGGTAGCAGTAAGCAAAGGCAATCAAAAGGCAGAACATTGAGGACTAGATCCCTTCACGGGCAAATGCTTGATTCAGAAAGCATCTTTATATTGGAGAGGGATCTTCAAACAGAGGCTCACTTCCTTGTTCGGGGTCTATACTGGAGGTGGAGACATCCAGCGACAGAACCACTGTGGAAGAGACAACAGCAACCAGCTAAGAAGAGGGTGACACTTGCATACATCCCAACATTTCAATTGCCAAAGAGTGACAAATTTATTTTAGGTGGTGTTACTGTTGGCATTACAGAGAATAATAAGATTATTTCATGACCTATTGACACTTCTTTGTGGAACTGAATAAATGATTTAGAGCAAGACAAAAGTATTTTATTTACTCAGATACACATATACTGATGTATAAACAAGCATTAATGTGTTTTTGCTGTTGAGCAATGTGATAGATACCCTTATGCATGCACCACAGAGTCTGATCTCCTTAAAGGAGGGATAACAGGGTGGGAAAGAGGGACAGAGGGTTTTGGGTGTCAAAGATGGACTGTCCCTCCTAAAGAAGGACACTTGGGAGGTATAAAGTTGGAGATGAGATATCAGTAAAAGGATAATGAGCTTCCCCATGTGGTAATATTTCTTATTTATATGATTTCATGTAGTATTTGCTCGTAGGTAAAATTTGTTCTACTGGTCAAGTTCAGTAGCATGGTAAACGGAGCTTGATGAAAAGTTAGCCTACAGAAATACAACTATGAAGAGAAGCATGAATGTGATCCCTGGGGCAGCTGGAAGGGAGGTGGGAAGTCCTGCTCCTTGTGCCGCACATACGGTGTGCGGCACAGTGCGGAAGTGACACATTTCAGGACTCCGTAGCTTAAATACTAGATAGGTAAAATAAAAAAAAACAAAAACATGGCTAATGTAGTTGGGCTAATTTAAGCCCACGGGCAAAACTTTTTCTGATATGAATGTTTCACTTTAAGTTTACTGGTAGCTGTTCCAGTTTCAGTCTGATAACAACTGGTATCCCTTGTGAGTCATTTGGGGCTATTGCAGCCTGTTGTTTGTGAGGAGGTATGACCTAGAGGTAGACTTCAATTAAGTTCACTGCATACAGGAGAATGAAAAATAATGCAAAATATACATAGACAGATATATAGCTGACTCCTGTATAAAGGACACTTTTGTAAGTAAATGAATGTCAACCAAATTAAGAGCCATTTACTCCTCTTTAAAGGGTTAATAATGTTTCATTAGCAGCTAAGATTGTTCTTTATAATTAATACTACTGATCTCCGATGTTGCCACTGTTCATAACTTTCTACTGACACTGAAATGATATTATGAAGTTTACCCTTCCCGCCCCTTTTCCCAAGTGTAACCCACCTACCCTCAGATCTGAAAACCCGTCATCGGACCAGACAGATTACAACAAGGGACAGTCTTCCCTCTGTTAGTAGTAGGAAAAACCTGATACTGATTTAAGATTGTCCCTTGTCGCGATTCTCTGTCAGATCTGAGTCAAAGAAGACTGATGTCTGGAATAGGGGCGGGATGGGTAAACTTCATAATATAATTACACTGTAACTAGACAGTTATAAACAATGGGAACATCGGTCATCAGTAGTATTAACTATAAAGAACAATCTTAGCTGCTGTTTTAATGAAACATTACTAACCCTGTAAGTCAGTTGTACACGGTTTTCTGTTGGTGCCACACTGCTCGGTACTATGTAGCTTTGGTAACGTTCTGTACTGTACAAGGAAGTGATCCTTGAAATGTTTATGAAATGTTGGAAAATGTTGAAAAGTATTGAAATTTTCACTAGAAACTGTAAGGTTAACTCTTTAACCCTTTGAGTGCCAGGAAGGTATTCAAAGTATTGCAATTCAATGCGTTGAATACCTCTCTAGCACTTAAAGGGTTAATCTTTAGGCCAGGGTACGTGCATGCAGAAAGAATGGTGTAAGTTTCTATTTTTTCCACACCCAAGTGCAGCAGTTTGTTTTTACTCACAGCAAGTGTAAACATGGCAGATCTCAGATAGGAATCCAGGTGAATCACAGTGACTTTGTGAAAACTCATATCCTTTCAATGCGTGGGCAGTTTTTGCAGAAATACAAGTTTTTTTATTGCCTGCTCTGCAGATTGTTTTCCCAGGGTCAGATCTTTCCACCCTTCAGTATCAGTTGTAGGTACAGAACTGTGGAATCCATGCTTAGTTTTACACACAAGTGAATCTGGTTTAGTAATGGAAATTCTGTGAGGCTAAGAGAACAGTGTAGCATTTCTGGAGCAAACCAACTGCATCGTAAAGGACAAATACTTTTCCCAAATCCCATTTGTTTATATGGGACTTTTAACCCCTTGATTTCTTGGTTAAACTCCCCATTTAAATTAGTAAGAATTTATATTTGTCCCCTATGGTGCCTCTGGATTGTCCCAGAATTGCTTCAGTTCCACTAAGTACACATGAGTCATACCATCTAAGACTCATAAAAAAGTTAAAGGGATAGTAATGTTTTACAAAAACTGCGGCTTCAAGTAATCTTCATAGTATTTGAGCCATAGAGAGTGGTATTTCAATACCGTCAGAGTTGTAGTTCAAGAGTAATTGAATGATAAATTATCCCCCTCCCTCCCCTTTTACCTGGTGTAAACTACCTCCCCTCAGATGTGGAATCTGGTCTCTTGACCGGACAGGTCGCAGCAAGGAACAGTCTTCTTACTGTGAGAACAATGAAAACACTGCCCCCCTTGACAAGTTTTTCCTTATGCTCACTGAAGATTGTCCCTCTCTGCAATCCATCCAGACAGTCTTACTGCTCTGAGGTGATCAGTGTTCCATCAGTAAAATACGGGAGGGGGATACATTATCGTTCAATTACTCTTGAACTACAACTCGGACAGTATTGAAATAACACTCTAAATGGCTAAAATACTATGAAGATTAACTGGAGCTACTGTTTTTGTGAAATATTACTATCCCTTTAATGAAAAATAACCTATGGATAAAAAAAACAGTGTAATATATATCGATCCTACATGAGGAAATGTCAGTAACATCTCAGACACCCCCCCCCCCCCCCCAAGGCAAGGCAATCTAAGTGTTCTCAGCCCAGCCCTTCACTTGATCCTATCCACATGCCCCATCTAGACTTGTGCACGACAAAAATTTTCGGTAAAATTCAATGTTGGACAACATTTTTTTTTTTTTTTCATTCGTCGACTCCTCAATTCGGATCCGACCTGTTCGACTCGGACAAAAGTTGGCGACAGTCCATATTATTCAGCAACTTTAAAATACCTTTACAAATACAATAAAAAAAATGAAAATTAAATGAATGCAAACATTTCCAGGGTCTAAATGAAGATGGGGGAACAGGGTAAGGTGGGCATTTAGCCTTATGGTACTATGGATTAAGTAGATGAAGTATGGATGTAGCAATAAGGAACCCTGCCTGCCTACACAATACACATACACAACCGTGAGACTGGCTGATGTGTCACTCTGAAAATTATTCAGACAAATTCCTCATATTTATTTTAATGTTAAACACAGAAACAAAAGTGACTTTCCCTTGCGGTGGTAATAAAGTACTAGGCCTGCCTATAGAATTGTGAGACTGGCTGATGTGTCACTGTGAAAAGTATTCAAACAAATCACTACTTTTACTTTTAATATTTTACACAGGAACAAAGGTGCCTATCCCTTGCAGACACAATAAGGTACTAGGCCTGCCTATAGAACTGTTAGACTGGCTGATGTGTCACTGAAAATTATTCAAACAAATCCCTGTTATTACTTTTATATTTTACACAGGAACAAAGGTGACTTTCCCTTGCGGTGGTAATAAGGTACTAGGCCTTTCTTCAGAACTGTGAGACTGACTGATATGTCACTCTGAAAATTATTCAAACAAATTCCTGCTAGTTTAGTATTTTTAATATTTAACACAGGAACACAGGTGACTCCCTTGCAGTGATAATAAGGTACCAGGCCTGCCTATAGAAGTATGAGACTGCCTGATGTGTCACTCTGAAAATTATTCAAACAAATCCCTAATATTTAAAATTTTTTGCACAGGAACAAAGATGACTCTCCCTTGCAGTGGCAATAAGACACTAATTCTGGCTGTCTGCCTATGCCTAATGCTAAATGCCTGCCTACACAACAACTGGACACTCTCTATCTCCTCCTTCTCTCTCTGAGCTCCAATAACACAATTAGGAAATGCAGGCTGTCTGCCTGGGTGTCTGCGTCATTAGTCTAACCCCTATCATGAAACGAAGAAGCCAATTGGAATAGAGACAAAGCAGGAAAGTAGCGCATGAAACGGAGAAGCTAATTGGACTAGAGACATGGAGGGAAGGTAATCGAGCGCAGGTAGTAGTCGCCGAATTTCGAAACTTTCGGTGAAATTCGGACCAGGGCTAGTTGGATTTGTATTTTTTTTTTGGTGAATGACCCTTGCCTGTCAGAAGGTCCGAATGACGATGAATGACCCTATTTTCTTCGATTTCCGAATGTCACCAACCCGAATCCCACAAGTCTAGCCCAATCCACTGTTGTCTGGGAGTGGCCAGAACAGCTGAGAGGACCTTTCCTTTATGTGACTTTTCGTCATTACACTCTCCTTTCGATGATGATTTCAGCCCTGACTATTTAGCCATTGGCTAGCTGAAGAGTATGAGCATTTTAGTCCAACAAGCTATCACTAATTACCATGAAGGTTTTTATGAAGTGGGTAAAATTAATGTGTACTGCCCAAAGGAGTTTAAGATAAAGATATAAAGGAAGATTAGCTATTTGCTTCTGTGCATTTGAATCTGTCATGTTTCCAGCCAAGAAGTATGTCACTCAATATAATTATAGGAGTGTATTTTTTCCTTCTGTCAAATCTGTTTTGATTAAACACTCTCTGTATATATTCCTAATTATGTTAAAGCTGTTGATGACTACCCCTTTGGATCCAGAATGAAATGGCGGAAAGCAAAACATAGATCTTAACTGCTGCACAGCTCTAAATCACAGGCTTTTAATGCATATTAATAAAATGAAGCATACATAAATATAGGAAAATGTATAGGCCTCCAAACTGCTCTTCAGAGTCTTGCAATGTAGTACAACTTCAAATGGCTTTTATGATTGTGATCAACCTGAAGGCATGACTACAGGGTCATAAGCAGCATTATTTTAATTCTGCCAGTGCATCTCTTCATGCTTTACTTTCACATTCACTACAGAAGATGGAGCTTTTAAAAACAAATACTATTTTCTTGAGCTCTGCTAATTTGTATTGGCTTCTTTCTTTCTACTGAGGCTGATGTTCTAAGAATAAATGGAGCATTTGTAGCGCAAACCATGTACACCATAGGGAACAAGTAAAATTTGCCCAAATGTTCATTGATTTAAATGGGGCTTTTAACCCTTCGAATGCTAGATTGGTTCAGGAGAGTTGCTAGATGTCTAAAGGCCGACACCTTGATTGGTAGAACACTTTTTAAAATGGAGATACTGTCTTGACTAAGCACCACGGGAATAACGTGTTTATTGCATGGCTGTGCCACTAGTGAGCTTTGACTATCTGTTTGTATATATACTTCTCCCTTTGGACTATCTTTTAAATACTTGGTTTGATAAAGACTGATTTACTATGCACCGCTATGCTGGGATAACTAATATGACTGCCTAACTATCCAGTAAAATCGCTAATCATCTTTAAACAAACATGATTGAGCTAAAACTCTAGGTCTCATGCTTAAAGGGATAGTAATGTTTCTAAATAAAAGCAGCTCCAATTAATCTTTATAGTATTTGTGGCATGGAGAGTGTCATTTCAATACAGAGTTGTAGTTCAAGAGTAATTGAACGATAAAGTATCCCCCTCCCGATCCTTTTACGGATGTAACACTGCTCAACTCAGAACAGAAAGGTGGTGTCCAGATGGATTGCAGAGAGGGACAATCTTCAATTAGGGCAGGATTTCCATTGTTCTCACAGTAAGAAGATTGTCCCTTGCTGCAACCTGTCTGGTCTTAAGACCAGAATCCACATCTGAGGGTAGGTGGCTTACACTAGGTAAAAGTGGCGGGAGGGGGATACTTTATCATTCAATTACTCTTGAACTACAACTCTGACAGTACTGAAATAACACTCTCCATGGCCCAAATACTATGAAGATTAATCGGAGCTGCTTTTATTTTGAAACATTACTATCCCTTTAAGGCACCAGGTCTTGCTGCCAGCTTGGGGCACATAATGGTGCTAATCTTTCTGCTGGTAAAGGTGCATATCAGCTACATGGCACACCAATAATGCATTAATTTGGTCCATTAATAACGTCTTAGATTGACCCAAGCAGAACTTTTGAAATGTTACACTCATAAGAGCGCACAACATGAAGTCGGTGTAACCAGGTCGTCAGCTTCAAAAACACCACTTCAGAATCTCGCCCAAATCTAAAGGGAGAGATTATTATGGCACAGCGTAGAACGTTGTCTCCATCCACTGCCCGCACTGCCACATATCTTAAGCTGTGCCAAACATATGCTTATGGATGGCCCCTTACTTAAAAGTAATGAAAGTCACGCTTAAAAGGCATATGGGAGTGCAAATGGGAAACGCTTCCCCCATATACTGTAAAATAGCACTTGTAATAGATCAAAATACCTAAGTGTTAATGTTTTATAGAACTCACTATTCTACAAATACTTATTGCTTATAGAGAACTTGTATCCGGCAGGAACGCTCTGTATCCACCTGTTCACTCTAGAGGCTGTTGGCGTATACAGCTTATTTTCACCATTAAAAGGACTCTTTTTCTTCTTTCTTTTCTCTTGTCAACCGTTGTCAAAGTCTCCTTCTATTATGGTACATGGATCAGCCGTAAATCTCTTATGTGTCTACAGTTATCGAGACGGGATCACTGCGTCTTCAGTATTCAGTTGCCATCAGCGTCCTTCCCCCTTCTGTTTCACTTCATAATGGTGACATTGACAATTGCATTGTGGTTCTCACGTATATCAATAATAGAATTGGTCAGCCTCTGGCTTCACAGTGTATTGGAGTCTTGGGCTGGAATATGTTAATCTCTAACTCATCCTATTATTAATATAAGTGAGAACCATGATGCAATTGTCAGTACAAACTTCACAAAATATAACACAGATGGACAAAATGATGTCAACAGATTTGGCCTGTGGATATCGAGAATGAACATGGCATATCCATGGAAAATTCTTGTTCATTGCTGTCTCTGGGCTCTCTCTACCTTTATCTGCATGCAGACTGACAGAGCGAGCATGCAAAGAAAAGGAGAGAGAGCCCGTAGTAGCGTTTAAAGCGGAACTTCCACCTGAACTAAAGTCACCCTGCAATACTTAGGCAGGTTGCAACTAGCTTAATAATCCTTATTTTACCTGTCAAAAGTGCCCAGGAGTAATGTTATCGCTGATCCTCCGAGACTGACAGCCAAGGTAGTGCAGCCTGCGTGCCTGTGCCATCAGTCTCTTCTGAAGCAGTTCGGTGCAAGAGCAAGGCTTGTGAAGGATGACGGACTGAAAGCGCAGGCACGTAGACAAGATGTCTGCGCTGATGCCTGGCTTCCAGTCTTGGAAGATCATTGGCACTTTTGACAGGTAAAATAAGGATTATTAAGCTAGTCGCCACCTGCCTAAGTATTGCAGGGCGACTTTAGTTCAGGTGGTAGTTCCGCTTTAATGGGTAAGTAATTGCTTATTATTCTGGAAACTCTCCCAAAGTTTTCCTTTGCGCTCACCACATCCTGGAGAATAGAGATAAGAAATGGTGGATATCAAGCTGCTTTGCTTGCAACATTTAGTGACCTGAGAATCTCATGCTTTCATTAAGTGCGAGATTTTCAGGTCGCCATGTTGGCCCATGCCGTAAGTCTGTGGGAACCTAATATCTCCCCTTCCATGAAGCAATCTGCACCAGTCTTGGTCAATTAAATACAATAGACTACCATCAACATGCCAAGCATCCATGTATGAGACTAAATGATTGTTATGAACCTGAAAGTTAAGAAATCATTTATAAAAGGGCAGAATTGTCTGTAAATGGACTGAGATACAGTAACAGGCTTTCTGAATACAAGAGCCGTGGGTACTGATCTCATTACATTAACTTCCTTAGCTCTTGTCTCAGAGCACAGGCAAAATTATCCAAATTAGATATTTATAGGAACATCTACAAAGCCATTAAAAATGCACGTTTATGATTAGATTTTAGGGCTTTAACACAAAATAACTAATTTGTCAGATGGTAGCTAGAAATGAGTGATGTATAAAATTATATAACCCAATTTCATTTTTTAGGTGTTAGTGTTCCTTTAAAGTGAACCTGTCACTTTAAATCATTAGGTATAATTAAAGTCATCAGATCTGCCTTCTCCTTCAGAGAGCCAAAGGCCTGAAATAATCAAATCTGCTCCCAGTCTAAAATCCTTAAAAGTAAATGCTTCTCTATATCTAAAAACAGAGTGTAATTGTTTATAATTTTAAAATTTCCATATGTATGAATATTCGTATGTAATATATAATGTTTCTCAATTTGTATAAATATGCAACCCTTTACTGAAAACTATCCAGGACATGCTTGAAAACGAGAGAAATCTCAATGTATTCTTCCTGGTAAAACATTTTCTAAATAAATAAATCTATTACAAAAATTATTGTCTGTATGTGAGTTTGTTTAAAAAATCCTTCTCCTTGTAACTATTTAATGATTAAAAATGAAGCTTGTCTGACCTTTTACTTTATAGTGATGTGTAATGTCGACTTAGTCGTCTGGGAGGGCTTCTAAAGCAGGGGCAGCCAATCCTGGTTCTCAAAAGATAACCAACAGTACATGTCTTCAGGATATCCCTGAATAATTACAGGTGAACTTATAACCCTTTGAATGCCAGACAGGTACATAATGCATTGTGAAGCACCTCTTTAGCATTCAAAGGGTCAAAAGGTTAGTAATACCCGCTTATAATTTCATGCTATATGGTAGATTTAAAAAAAAATAATTATCTGTAGCAAGTCCCATCTCTCAAACCTTTAAAGTTCCCCCCTCCTTACCCTTTCACTGATGTCAGAAAATAAGAAATACTTCATTGGAACGGTCTACAAAATGTGCCTGGTGTGCAATCACACTTTGTAGACCATTCCAATTAAGTATTTCTTTTTAGATTGTGGTATTTCGGCTCTGCTGAAGAGCCACCGGCTGGTCCCGGGACCGGGATCTCCTTCTGTTTGATGTCAGTGCAAGGGGAAGGAGGGGGAAACTTTAAAACATTATATCTCTCAAACCATAAAGGTTTGAGAGATGGGACTTGCTCCAGATATTTTTTTTAATCCACAATATAGCATCATATTATAAGCACACATTACTATGCCTTTTCAGTGACTGAGTCACTGATGAGTCCACTAGTACTCCAGTTGGCATATACTGAAAATATGAGCTGTTGGTAGATCTTTCAGATTAGGATTAGGTAACTCTGGGCTCCCTGCATTGATATCTTGTGTGATCTCAGTGCTAGGTCCCTCTTGTTCTAATCCAGAGATGCTGCAGTCAGGCCTCAAACAGCCATTAACATGAAACAACTTTGAGATATAACTGCCTGAACACACACAAGACAAGAACTTCTTTCCATACTTTTCTGGTATCAATGGTACCAATTTAGAGACTGATGAAGCAATTAGTTGATGCAGCTCACATAATAGGTAATTCTGAACTGTCTTACCCCAAAAAATTGTCCCTTCACCTTGAGACCCTGAGATTTGGGTTAAACCCTGAGAGCTTACAGGTATCATTTTAACCACTGTGCTGCTTGTGGCAACATTACCTTAGTCCACGAATCACCTGCACTGTACTACAGAGCAATTTTAAAACAGAGGGACTCATAGCATGAACTGGGAAAGTGCAGGCAGGGCAAGGTTTGAATTAAGTGCAGTATAGCGGGTGCTGCTGGTAGTGGAGTATTGACAGGTGGGTGGCAATTTCACTTTAATCCTCTGAGTTCCAGAATGGTATCAAAGCATTGCAACTGACGGCTTTGGATATCTTTCTATCACTCAAAGAGGGTTAAAGTCTATACACCTTACTGTAATTAAATACCTTTGTGAATAAGCAAGTGCACTGTATTATTATGGCTCTGTTGTTGTGTGCGGTAATGTATCCTCCAGAACATATTCAAATTGTATTATGAAAATACATTCTAAATGAAATTTCTTGGTTAAGTCGGTTTGATGTTTTGTATTAAGGCAAGATTCAGACCATATGTATGTAAGCAAATATTTGTAAAAGTCTCTGTATTATTCATAGCAATCTGAAGAATGAGAAGCATTTCAAATTTATGCATGTGAACAGTTTCTCATCTCACCAGTAAATAAGTAATTATGTTTGTTGCACTGTGCTTGTTTGTCAGGGCTTTGATCCATTTATAAATGTTTCATTGTGTTCAAACATACATGTAAGTTACATTGTTAAGAGGAATGCAGCTGTTTCACTTTTTTATTTTTTTGTCTCTCAAACTATAGGTTTGGTAAAAGGCATCATGGTGACAAACACTTAAGATTTTTTTTTCATCCCAATGGGTTTACATAGTATTATAACTAGTTGTTTATCCTTAATGCAGTCCTAATGTCCTTGCTTTTAGTTAGTTAATATTTTTAAAGGTGATTGGGAAGTGATTTCTAGTTCATTTTTAGGACTAGAGGGACATGCAATGCGCTGCAAAACATGGTATTAAAAGAGCAATAAATAGTTACAACAAATCAGTCCATGCTATATGTAACTTTATTACAAGAAACATCTACTTAAACCTCATCTTAAAGGGATAGTAATACTGGAACAAAATACAGCTCTGATTCTTCTTTATACTATTTGACCCATGTAGAGCTGTATTGTAAGGGATGGGTTTTTTTTGGTGATCTCCTCATGGTTAGTTGGGGGTTAATTCTCTGCAGTTTTGGCCGGCAACAGCAGAGGGGTAGGCTATGTTAGCTTACATAGTGTTTATGAGAGACAGGTAGTGATGTCTCCAATATTCAGCCTTCTGTAACCAAGCACATACGTATGCGCAGTGTTAGACATCCTAGGGCGTAGTCTGTATTTTAACCTGTAATCAACACAATACTTTCAGAGCCATTTTGGAGACTTAGGGAGTGTGTACCTGGTCTCAAGTCTGAGAGGTAGAGATTGTACCTCATCCAAACCTGTGTGTTGCTGTTTAGTCATTTGGGACGTCAGGTCTGTTTGGCTGTTCACCTGTGTAACGATACCACGGAGTTTAGTGTGGACGGCTCTCCCACACTGTTGTGCAGCTCCCCGTAGCTAAGTATCTTTTAAATTATTGCATGTCTCTTTTTATATCCCAAAGTTGGTATGTCTCTCATATTCCTGTGAACTCTGGCAGAAAGTTCTCTTTTTATATCCCGGAGTTGGTATGCTTTCATACTTATGTGAACTCTGGCAGGATGTTTATCTCATAACCTGTTTAATTATTGCATATCTTAATAAACTGTAGTTTATAGTTTTCACTGCAGTGTGTCTTTATCTTTATTCTGAAATTCCAGACCTCTAATTGTAACATGTATTTCAATACTATGAGGCTTGTAGTTCAAACGCAATTGGGGGAGAAAGGATCAACCTCCTGCCCTTTTCCCCTGCATCACTCTTCCTCTCCAAGCTGGTCCTAATGGAGCGCAGTGAGGGACAATCTTCAGTAAGCATAAGGAAAATCCTGCCCTCCTACATCAAGCGGCTGCATGAAGATTGTCCCTCGCTGCAATCCATCAGGACCCAGGCCCGGATTCCACAACTGATAGGAGGTGGCTAAAACGGGCAGGAAGGGGATCCTTTCTCATTCAGTTGCGGTTAAACTATAACCATAATAGTATTGAAATACAGCACTACGTGGAACAAATACTATAAAGAAGAATTTATTACTATCCCTTTAAAAACAAGAACAGGCTGACAATCTAAATAAATACCTCCCATAGGGCCTTAAGCACAAAGTAAGAGAAGAAATTCTGGGCCAATCCTCCTGTACCATAGACAAATGCTAATCTCCCAAATTTCTATGTATATGGTTCATTTAGTTCCGGAATTGCTCCAGAGGTTTCCAACATGCCAAGCATTTGATAGGTTTTACCCTAGTGCTTCAGGGAGGTATGTTGTATGGATTAACCCAATAGGCCAAGCCTGTCCAACATACCACCTCAGTGCAGCTATCATATACACCAGAAATTCTGGCATGCAGTGACTAGTAAGTAAAAATAAAAAGTATCCCTCCCCCATCTCCCCCTCCCTCATCTTCCATACTTCATTGGGGGCAACAGAGAACATTTGTGAACACCAAGATAGGAGTAGAAAAGTGACCTCTATTTTGATGCAGTTAGTTACATTCTTTCCAAAATGGTATGCGTTGTCTAATTTTTCTTAATTTCTCTAGTTGTTATAACCATTTTAGTACAGGCAAGTCAGATTTGAACAAATCCTGTTTAAATCCCCCGTAAAGAAGACTTATTGTACAACAGATGATAATGCCAATCATAGACTATGGGGACGTAGTATGTGCTCCTGTGCCACAAATCCATCTTGCTAAAATTGACACTCTGTGTAACTCATTATGCCGCTTTATCCTTCAGTGTGATTACACAGCGCATCATTGTGATATGTATGAAGAACTAAATTGGCTAACACTCGAGGCTAACACCTCTCTTGCATGGTACATAACCACTTCTCTAGAAAGCTACCAGACTACCTGTATGCTTACTCCAGCTTTCCATACTAACTATAACCTCCGCTCCACTGCTAACAACTCACTGACTATACCACATTTCAAGAAAGAAGCTGGTCGATCTGTCTTCTCCTTCAGAGCTCCGAAAGTCTGGAATAACCTACCTGAAAAAGTCAGATCTTCTCCCAGTCTAAAATCCTTAAAAATAACTGCTTCTTCATATCTAAAACAATATGCAAATGTATATAACATTTTTATTATGTGTGTGTGTGTGCATGTATATATATTATGTCTCTGTATTTGTGCAAATACTTGCTGTAAACACTCCAGGACATACTTGAAAAAGAGAGAAATCTCAACTTATTCTTCCTGGTAAAACAATTTCTAAATAAATAAAGAAGATTGTAGTTGGTGTAGATTTATGCATCTTACATACCTATAGTATGTCAACTAATACTAATGGGGTGTCATTTTTCTCTATGAGCAGTAGCTAATGCATACAGTAGAACATTCCATAATATTCAAAGATTTCAATACATTTGAAGGGGTGGATATGTATAAACCCTGGCTATTTTTTTCCTTTAGCGCCACCTTTTGGAAGCATTTTTTGCAATAGGCTAGGGGTAGAAAGGCAAGTGATCCCTCATTTGATGCAGTGGAATATCTACCTTTATGAAATATATATATATTCACTGCCACCATAAATATGTTTGACATATATTTTTTGATATTGGCAAAATAAATAATTTTTTTACATAATGTTTTTTAATTTATAACATTATACTTTGTCACACAATGCACAATTTACTTTATGTGAGGCACCATGATAAAGCTGAAATTGTTTCTGAAAAAAATAATGTACAGTAATCATACCTAAACAGGTGTATAGCAAAAATGGTGAAACAATTTCCCCAGGTCATTTAAATGACACCTTCATTAAAAATTCAAAACCAGAAGCTGTGCATCTTGACCACTGTAGCACCATAGTATGTATTTTTAAAGTGTTATTTTTGACGTGGCAGATTATGTGATCCCTATACTCTTTTAGTTCTCCATTCACCAAAGTGGAGATGTAATCTGGGGGTTGCTGTGAGGTGTACCTGTGTGTTTCATTGACAAGCTTTTTCTCCAGAAGAAGGACACAAAACACATACATAGCTATAATTAAACAGCAATTATTATGTTTTACTAAGTCTGCTTCTATGGGAGCAGATTAAGTAAGAAGCCTGGAGCTTCACTGTGCAGTCCCAAAATGACTCCTATAAGTCATTGATGGGGGGGGGGGCTGACACCCTTGGCTGGAGTTTATCCTAGTAGTATGAGGCTATCAGCCATAAGCTCATGGTGGCCGAAGGTGGAAAATCATCAAACTCATGGGTTGTGCGCACCTGCTATGTCATTATGGAGGATGTATAGGGACCTGCATTGATCATAACAGGAAACTGAACAGCAGGACTTCAGTCTCACAGTCTCTTCCTGCAAGAGCACAGTAGGTCTCTTTTTATAGCCCAGTTGTGCTCCCCTGTTGGTCCCCTAAGTCTCACAATGCAGTCCAGGTTCATTGGCAGATCTGTTCCCAGGGGAGTAGGTGTGCAGTTTGGGGAACTATGATAGTTTGCATTTAAATATATAATTCCCTCAGGCATTGAAGGGGTTAAAGTGTTTCATTAATTTTAAATTCCACCTCATATATGTTTATATATGTTGTTGCATGACAGATGTTCAGTACAGATAGTTACTTCACTCTCATTGGCTAGACTGAAAATTACAAATAGGCAGTATTCATATCCTGTACTCTGATCAAGTTACATTCCAATTAATAAGTGGTTTCCATTGCTTTTACCTAACAGATTCCAACTGAATCCTATAGATAAATGTAAAGATAAAGACCCCTTGGTAAAATGATCAATTCCAATGGAATCCAGGCAGCTATTAGCATTGTTGTTTAAAGATTCTGTGATGTTCTCTAGCACTGACAGCGAATCACAACAGATATCACCTCATGAAGACTAGATCTTAAGAGATACTGTGGTCTCCCTTTTTACTGATACACGAATGCAGCTGATCAAACTTGTTGTAGCATACATTTAGATAAAAGCGTATTTGTATTCTATAAGTAGAATATGACAGCAGTTAAATATTATGTCAACCCCTTAGATGCTAGATATGACTACAATGTATTGTGGAGTTCTCTGTTATTCAATGAGTTAAAATGTTCTGAAAGATATTAAAGGCATAGTAATATATGAAAATAAATAGAGCTTTAAATCTTCTTCATATTTTTTTCTGCATGTAGAACGGTATTTCAGTAGTATGCAACTTGTAGTTCATGAGTAATTTAATTATAAAGGATCCCCCTCCTGCTCCTTTAAACTACAAAACACTGCCTCTCTAAGCCGGTCTGGGTGAAGCTCAGTGAGGGACAATCTTTACTGAGCATAAGGCACAAGTTTTTCCTTACACTTACAGTAAGAAGATTGTCCCTCGCTGCAAGCTGTCCGGTCCGATGACCAGATTCCACAGCTGACGGGAGGAGGCTTAGAATGGGTAAAATAGGCGGGAGCGGGGGATAATTTATAATTAAATTACTCATGAATTAAAAGTCACAAACTGTTTAAATACCCCTCTACATACTGAAAAAAATATGTAGAGGAATCGGAGCTCCATTTATTTTCATAGATTACTGTCTCTTTAAGTCTCTGTTTAAAAGGCTAGCAATGCTGTTGCTGTGTACAGTTGCCAAAAAATTAGGGTACCATAAGGACCTTTTCACATGGTTGATTGCGTAGGCCGACAATCATCCAAATATGTGGTTTGCTAAAATTTCCTCCCGGGGGGGGTGGAGATGATACACTAAGCTGTGATGAAGAGTGGATATCTTCTACAGTGAGATAATTTCACCAATTCCTGTTATTCTATGGAGCCTGTTCACTAATAGTACATAGGCTCCATATAATAACATTGGAACTAGAAAGTTTCTCACACTGGAGACGTTATCTCCTCATCACTCTGCATCTTCACCCTGGTGACTAGCGATGGCCACTTGGAAGTTTTAGTACTAACAGCCATGTACTTGCTCACATGAGTAACTGAATGCTTAAAGGTATAGTAATACTTAATTTTACGTTTATTTAATATTGTGGGCATAAAAAACGATGTAAGGCTTATTTCTCAAACCTTTGTGGTTTGAGATATACCTCAATAAAGTTACCTCTTCTTGGCTGTTTGAAAGAAGTCAGCGCTCTAGCAAACAGCTGCAGAATCCGGTCATTTGACCGGATGGAGGCTCTTCAGCAGAGCTGAAAACATGCAATCTAAACTTTAATACTTAATTGGAACAGTCTACAAAGTGTGCTTGCCTACAATATTAAATAAACGTAAAATTAAATATTACTCTCTTTAAGATTGTCATCATAATATTCAATCACAGGCTGGCAGAAGAAGGTGTTACATGGTGTTGCCCTCTCCTCTTCAGTGCATTGCTCCGCATTTTAGACTTCTCTAGCATGCATGGGATTAATAACAGATGAGAGCTGGTACCGTGTTAGCCATAGAAATACAGGAGGTGAATATAGTCGTTGATACCTTTATTGGCTAACTAAACAGATTTAAGATGCAAGCTTTCAAGACATCTCAGGTCTCTTCCTCAGATATGCCTGAGGAAGAGACCTGAGATGTCTTGAAAGCTTGCATCTTAAATCTGTTTAGTTAGCCAGTAAAAGTATCAACGACTATATTCGCCTCCTGGGATTAATAACCCCATTGAAATCAGTGGACATTTTGGGGATTTTTATTTTATATTGTGAAGTCGGTGTTCCCCAGAATTAGTCCAGTTTTATATTGTAAGATGCACTGTTTCCTCACTTTAGTGTGTGCCAACCAATAAGCATTAATAATATCTACAACAAATAGTTGATTGTGATTAGTATGCACCCTTTTTTTAGTGGTGCATGCCAGTTTACAAAGGTGATGGCATTATCACTTCTGAGACACCTATAACAAGCTTCCTTATACACAAATGTCCTAGGGCAAGGCACAGACACCTGAACAAGGCACATTTCAGACTAGATGTTATGGCTTCTGGATGTGTTGCACACCCCTCTGGCACACAGAGGGTTAAAGGTATACAACCGCAATTCATGTTTAGATGATTGCCTCCCTGGTACCCTGTGCGTGCAAGAGAGTTTGGATACCTCTCTGGCACAAAGATTTAAGGAAAGCAATGTGAACAGGTATTATTCTGTTGGATTCACTTACTCTGCAGTAGAGCAAACCTAGATCTGTCATCATATTATAATTTATATCATTTTTAAAATCTTGCACAACAAAGAGTTTTAGATCCAGGACTTGAACAGTATCAGAGGCTAACACTAAGCGCCATTTGTGCAAAAGAAAACTGGATTAATTCTGGATAAAACCAACCACATTACAGATGACAAATAAAAATGCCCACTAATTTAATTAGGCGTTTAACACCATAAGTGCTAGAAAGGTATCTAGCGTATTGTGAAGCAATGTGTAGGAGACCTCTACAGCATTCAAAGGTGTAAAAGCCTCATATAAATCAACTGAAGCTTTTGTGATTGGTGTTTGTCCTCTAGGGTGCAGCTGGGTTGCCGCAGAATTACTGCTGTTTTCATCGAACACAGGTCTCTTAAGTCAGGTTGGCACATGGCTGTGGGTGTCTGCCACAACATTGTTACAAACACAGGGAATGGGAAGATTAAATAAACAAGCCAAAATATTGCCAAGGGATACCGTTACTGAGCTAATGTAACCCCCTGGATGCTCGAATACATTGTGAATCAACGCATTGGAGACCTCCCTGGCATCCAAAACATGGCTGAAGAAGAGTAAAGCACGCGTAGATATGCCATGCCAAGACAGAACACAACTGATTTGTGCTGCCAAGACCTGGCATCATTCCTTCTAGACAGATTTGTTGTTTTTCTTGTGCAGGAAAATTGTTTGCCAGTCTTCTAAATCCATTTAGCATAGTTGGATTTGACAGTGGCTCAGCTACACACTGGACACAGAGATAATCTGACTACCTGGCCTGAGCGTCTTTCTTTCTGAATTTAAACTTGTAGACTTGACTAGATAGCTCACTTTTATTCCTTATTTTATAAACTAACAGTGTTTCACTGGGTCTGAGCCAAGTCATTTTGAATTTCTTCACCTCATTTGAGCTAACCACATCTATCCCTTGCATCTGTTAAAGTACCCGTTATGAGCGGCATCTTTCACATTTTGTTTCCTGATGTTATCCAGGTCTAATTTGGGAAAAATCCTCAAGTGCATGTATATTTTATCTGAAAACTTGTAAATGAATAAAAACACTCAGTAGAGGAGCAAATCTCTGCTGTCATTTCTTAAACTGTCTTTAACCCCTTGATGAATAGAGGGGTGCACAACACATTGCAAAGCAATTTGTAACATCCCCTGTGGTCCTCAAGGTGTTGAATATATTGTCATTGCAACCACAGCATAAATTCCTAATAGGGAGCCACCTAGAGTAGCAAATTACAAGGTCGTTATAAGAAACTTATCCTGCTTGATATCTCAGCTGATTTTGACACTGTCAGTTATGCTCTCCTCTTTACACATTATCACTTGGTGAACTTATTAACTCATTTGGACTCAAATATCACCACTATACAGATGAAGCCTGGGTTTATCTGAGCCTCAACTGACTCCTGCTATTTAATCTTAAGTCACTTTTATTTCTGCTGTCTCAAACATGCCTACAACTGAGCTGAACCTAATTCCACATAGACCTGGCCCTGTAGTGTCCTTCCTGGTGACAGTTAATGGCACTACCGTAAATCCAGTATTAGAAGCATGGTGCCTTGACACTGCTCTCTCATTTTCGTCTGTTGCCAAATCCTGCTGCCTTCTCTTAAATAACATAGCAGAAATCTGTCCCTTTCTCTGTTCCTACACAGCTAAAATTCTTACACAAGTACTCATCCTGTAGCTCATGGGCTACTGTAATCTTCTTCTCTCTGGTCTTCTTTCCTCCCAACTCCATACACTTCAATCCATACAGATTGTTGCTCCACGAGTTACTGAAGTATCACCTAGGCTTGTCCCTGCCCCCTCCCTCCTACTCCAAACTCTCCAATGTCTGTCTATCAAACTCCGGATATCTTTTAAAATATTGCTTCTCTCATTCAAGACACTTCTCTCCTCTGCCCCTTCCTACAGCTCTACTTTGATCTCCCACTATACCCCATCCCGCCACCTACGATCAGCTAACAACATTCTTCTCTCAGCTCCTATTGTGTCTACAGCCCTCTCTCTTAGTAAACCTTTTCTCACATTGCTCCTTATGTTTAGACTGATCTTCTTCCCAGTCTACACCACTGCACTTCTTTTGCGGTCTTCAAGTCTAGCTTAAAATTACACCTCCTCAACAAAGCTTCAACAAGCTAGAAGGCACTGACCTCTTACATCGGAGGCTCTTATACTTTACTTATTTTATGTTTCCCCTATCCCTAGCACTGTATACGACACTTAACCCTTATGTGCTCTACGTCTGCTTTCACCACTTAGATTGTAAGCTTTCAAGTAGAGACCCCATTGCCAATGTTTCACTTTGCGAAGCACTTGTAACCTTGTATTGGCCAAACCCTGATTACACTTGAGCTACTATATAAATAAATTTTCATGCATTCATAATTGTGAGGGTCACTGGAAGCTGTGCATGCCACACACATTGTGGATGTGGCCAGTGCAGTTCCAGTGTCCCTTCACAACACACCTACTAACTGCTTTACGGTTGCTGAATTATTCATAATTATATTGCTGTGTGGTATCACTAGTGTAGTACACTTTTCACTGTAAGTGCTATGGTATCAATTGTTTCCAAGTATGCTCCTTCTTCCCTCTCCTGCTCCTCTCACTCTTTCTCCCTCCCTCAGTCTGCCTGTGTCTAGAGTGGCTGCCTGCTTCATTCTTCATAATAGTAATATTGTACAACTGGACTCCCATTTTTACCATTGGAAGATAGGACCTGGCAGCAGATCTGCAAAGTAGAGAAATACAAGTAACAAAGTGAATGGCAAATTAAAAAATGTTGCCCACCAGACAGCGGCGTAACAAAAATACTGGGGCCCTATTACAAAATCTGTTGTCAGAGAATCACACATACACAGTATGCCACCCCAGTCTTGTTCTACTATCTACTAGTGGTCAGAGAAGTACACATACATTGTCTGATACCTCGGCTTTGTTCCTTCATCCCAGTGGTGGTCACAGAGCCACACATACACAATCTGACCCCACAGACTTGTTTCACTGTCTACTGGGAGTCGCAGAACTACACATACATGATCCGACATACAACCTTATTCCACTGGTAGTCACAGAGCCACACATACACTCTCTGACACCCCGGCTTATTCCACTGTTCACTAGCTAGTAGCCTCAAAACCATACATACTGTCTAACACTTTGGCCTGGTTCCACTGCTCACTGGTAGCGACATATCCCTACATACATTGTCTGGACCCTCCAGCCTGATTCCACTGCTCACTGGTACACTGGTAGTCACTGATCCCCCACATACACTTTCTGGCCCCCCCAGCCTGGTTCCACTGTCCACTGGTAGTTAAAAATCCCCACTTACATTGTATGACTCTCCAGCGTGGTTTCACTTCCCACTGGTAGTCACAAATCACCCCCTGCACTTTCTGACTGCTCACCCACCACTGCCCACTCTGTTTGACCCCCAGCCTAGCTCCATCGCCTACTAATGATAGTCACAGATCCCCACATACACTTTCTAAGCCACCAGTTGGTGGCACTGCCCACTAATAGACACAGATCCCCGCACACACTATCTGACCCACAAGTCTGTTGACCCTGCCCACTGGTAGTCGGCAATCACCACATACAATATCTGATACCCCCCTCCCCAGCCTAGTTCCACGGCCCACTGATAACCACAGATTCCAACATACACTCTGAATAACTCCTTCTTTCCTTCAATTTTCTGTAGGTAGAGGCAGACAGCAGCACTCCCACGCTACCCTCTATCAGCAGCACAATAGCAGTTCATCGGGCTCCCTCCTTACAAGGTACTTCTAGGTTGCAACCCAGAAATAAATGGTATGAAGTGAACACACTGCGGAACTGCTTTATTGTACTGCTTCAAACAGAGGGCATCACTGGAGTGCAGGTCTCCACCACTACTTACAAAGGACAACTCCATTATTCTTTATTTCTATATGGCCTGATTAAGCCCTTTGCAATGGCCTGTTAGCCCAGCACTGTGACTGGCCTAGTGGACAATGACCCCTCTCCCCCGGGCCAGCCCTTCCCTGTGTTTGTGTTATAGAGAATTTCTTTTAAATGCCAGACAGTGGTGAATGGGGCTGGTGGTGGAATCATATGTGGGGTATGGCCAATGGCAGGTATAGTAGTGACAAGGGTGCCTTTCTAAAGGGTGCCTGCACTGTAAATTCTGGTATTTTTCTAATATTGGTATTGCAGCTGCATTATTGAGATGTAGTCCTGGCATCAACAAAACAAATTAAATATTTCCTGCTACTACACTACAGTTTACATTGTTATTTTCATAGCTACATGACATACACACTTCAAGACAGACACAGTTAGCGCCATTGTAGGCTTAGATTAGCAGAAATGAGTGGCGTTACTATGTGCTTTCAATGTATTATTATTCCACTGTTTATTTGTTGACATAGAATATACATTGAACATGCATATATCTTCAACAAAGTGCTTGATGAAAGCATGCTTCAGTTTTGCACCATGCATGTTCATTCTGAGATGCAGACATCAGAAAGTAATACACCTCTCTCTCGCTTTATTTGTACTTGTGGAAGGACATAGCAAGAGGTAAATTGACCTAGAGATCAGCAATTAAATGCACTCACAAACAGAAACTCTGTTTTCCTGAAATAAAACATGTGGTTCTGTTCACATTATACTGATTGCGCCTCTGGAGCATCCTAATCATCATCTCCCCAGGAGATCCTGCTCAAGCATCCTCCTTATATCAAAAAAAGAAAGAGTGACACATCAGGAACTGTCTGGAAGAAATAGATTAAAATAACACATTATCCACATATTTGCATTTGCAGACTAATGTGTACTAGAAAAGTAGTCTACACCTTTCGCGCTGAAACAATCAAGTCCCTAAAATAAGAGAAGTCCATTGAGCTAAAATTCTCTAATTGGACTTTGGCTGGGATTCTTATTACTATGTAATATAGACAAGTCTGATCGCCCTCCCCATTTCCTGTATCATTTGAACTTGTCCCTGCTAGGGTTTTCACCTTTTACTGAACAAAGGCATGGTGCTTTGCGTGAAATTCTCCATTTTGGCTGGTCAATTTCTATGTTTATAATTATTGCAGTAGGAAGCTCAATTTATGCTCTGAAGGCCTGGTTTAAGCAAGTAATGCACTGGCATCTCTCTGCCATTCAAAGGGTTAAAAGCCCCCTTTAAATCAACGGGCTGCTTCAAGACCAGCCAATTAGAATTAGTGCTCTGGTGATGTGTGCTCTAACCAATAAGAGAACCAGAGCTTGAAACTGAACATGTTCGTGTTTCAGAACCCCAGAATACACGTCAGTGTTGACTGACAAAACCAGACAGAGGAGCCCAAAACCAGACTGTCCTGAAAACTGATACAGGCCTAGATCCTACTGCAGCTGATACATTGTTTTCATTGCAGGTGATAAATGATATACATGGTTTCCATTGCTGGTGATAAATGTTATACATAGTTTTATCTCACATATTCCTGTTGATATCAGTGAAAAAATGTGGAGATAAATCCCAATGGTAAAGATATCACCAGCAATGGAATCAATCTCTTTTGTTAATGGCACCAAATGAGATCTGAAGTATTCCCTAGGCTGTGAGGAAATCTTGGAAGTACTTACTGTCCTCACTCTCCAAATCTCCTAAATAACACTTTGAATGCCAGAGGAATGTGCAGTGCATTGCTTTTCAATTGTCTTCTCAACACAAAGAGTTTGATGTACTAAGAACAGATGGAGTAAATCTGGAGCAAACCAACTGTACAAGTGCACAAGTATACATGCTCAGTGATTTAATTAGGGAGTTTAGGCCTGGATCCAAATGTTGGAGTCGGCTGTTTTTACTGCCGACGGCATTTTTTCCAGCACAGTAAGCTATGCAAATGCCTGTGCTGTCAAAAAATACCAGCAAAAAAAGGAGCGGTCGTGAGTTAAAGTTAAGAGGTGTTTTCAGCCATTAAAAAGGATGAAAACACCGTAAATTGCAATTCAAATGTCTGAGTTAGCCAAGAAAAGGTGATAAAGGACTCAAGTTATCGCAGGAAAGTTAAAGGGGAACTTTCAGCTCAGATATTTTTTTTTAACAACTCATTAAACGGTTGGGAAAGGTGCTTCTTTTTTTTTTAATTCTACATGCTTAGGAAGATATTTTATGTTCTAGCCGCACACTTCCGCATTGCACAGCTCCCAGCGCTAGTTCATTCTCCTCCCACCTCCCTCCCAGCTACCCCGGCGAGCAGGTTCACACTTCACTTCAGTGTGCTGTGAATGGCTCCCAACGTTACAACAAGAAGCGATTTGCATTATACTGAGGTATAATGCGAATCTCTTCTTGTTGTAACGTTTGGAGCCGTTCACAGCACACCGAAGTGAAGTGTGAACGTGCTCGGTTACTGATCATGCCCTGTGGGAGTGACTTACGCACCGTAAGGTACAGCGCAGTACTGATGTTGCTGCATGTGACGTCAAGAGGTACAAACTTCAGATCTCTTTTACAAGACTTAGATAGACTTATGAACTTTTGTACAAACATAGATTTAGAGTACTGAGGGTGAAGAAAGAACAGAGACCCGGTCATGTGGAGGTGAAAGTTCCCCTTTAACACCAATTTTTTTTTTTTTTTACTTGAGTCCCTTATCGCCTGTTTAAACAGCCGACACAGGCACTTGAAGTTAAAAAGTCCTCAGTGGATGTATTGATATGGGGCTCTAGGGCTCTAAGTCCCATATCAGTACATCCAAAGTATAAAAAATGTGTCAGACATTAGTAGAATGAACCCTATGAGTATAATTATTCTGCTGGCATTCATAGGGTTAATCCGACTAAGTTAAGAAACCATAACATTACAAGTAACACTTACCATTACTCCTGGTGTCCAGCGGAGTCCTCAGCTTCCTGGTCATCTTCTGTCCTTCTTTTCTGTCTTCTTTCTGCCCTACTGACATTTTTCCACTCCAACATTTAGACCGAGTCCTTAATCACTTGAATGCTGGAAGGATCCCCAGCTCACTGCAGATATTTTAACAGTGGAGATTTTCATGACATTGAAGCAATTAAACTATTAAATAATCCCCTCACGCTTGCCCAGTGGGTGAGTGGATCCATAGAGAATAAGTCTGAATAGTCTTACAAGCAGTTAACAGGGTGTCTATTAATTATGTACACCTTTCCTATGGAGAGATGCCCTATCCCCATTATCATTATAGCAAAACGAGTATAAAATGTCTCTCCTCACCTTGCCATGAGGATTCCAATCAGAAACAATCAAAATATACCAGACTTGCTGAAAGAGCTGGTACAAAAATCTTTCCTGATTCCAGTCATCATCAGCTGCAGCAAGCATTGGCTTATGTCAGTGTATTTGTACCTTTGAATCATTAGCTCAATTTTGGTGTCCTCAAGGGACAGTACAATATTATTAGTTGAGGAAACTGGAATTGCGTTCATTTAAAGGGATAGTAACACTTCGTTTTAACTTTATTTTATTTTGTAGGCATTAAAAAAACATGAAGAATGATATAAGTCTTATCTCTCAAACCTTTATGGTTTATGAGATATTCACAAGCAAAGTTCCCCTCCCCGCCCCTTTTTCCTAGTGTAAGCCATCTCTTCTCAGATGTGAGTCTGGTTGTATGACAGTACAGATAACAGAAGGGGACAATTTTCTTTGTATGAAAACAATGAAAGCCCTTCCCCCCTTGACAAGTTTTTCAGCTTTTTCCATTATCTTAATTGAAGATTGTCCCTCTCTGCAGTCTACCTGGGCATCTCCCTTCTTATCTGGTTGAACAGGGGGGGGATACTTTGTTTGTGAATATCTCTTAAACCATAAAGGTTTCAGAGATAAGACTTATATCATTCTTCATGTTTTTTTAATGCCTACAAAATAAAATAAAGTTAAAATGAAGTATTACTATCCCTTTAAGTTTCAGGGACATTTCTAGTTACTGTGGCTTTCAGTACGAAATTCTAAAATGCACCCCCCTCAGACCCTCAAACTTTTTGTACATCTGCCCTTTGGGTAACTAAAATAATAGACCAGAAGAGATCAGTAGATGTAGCTTATCTAGATTTCAGTAAAGCATTTGACACTGTCCCTCAGAAGACTCATTAATAAATTGCAGTGTTTGGGTCTGGATGTAATAGTTGAATGGCTAAGGCAATGGTTAGTGACAGGAGAATAAGGGTTGTAGTTAATGGAGAATAGTCAGACAAAGATTTGTTACAAGCGGTGTACCTCAGGGATCTGAGGGGCCCATTATTTTTAATATTTTTATTATTACTATTTCAATAGGTCTTCTAGGTAAGCTATGCCTTTTCAAAAATTATACAAACATCTGCAACAGTGTAGACATTCCTGGAGGAATAAGTCAAATGGAAAATAATTTAGGTAAATTAGAAGAATTGACTAGATTGTGGCAGCCGAAGTATAATGTTGATAAATATAAAATCATGTACTTGAGATGTAAAAATCTAAAAACAGAATACAGTTTTAAGGGTATTGTGCTGCCGGCTACAACAGAGGAAAGGGATTTTGGAGTGATTATTTAAGATGAATTAAAGACAGGCAGGCAGGCAATGTAACAAAGCAACGGGGAATGCAAGCAGGGTGCTGGGTTTTACAGGAATTGGTAACAGAAAAGGGGAGGTGGTCATGCCACTCTGCAAATCTTTGGCTACATCTCACCTTGAATATCGTGTAGAGTACTTGAGACCCAATCTCCACAAAGATATAGATATTCTGGAGAGAGTTCAGAGAGGGGATACTAAAATAGTGAGTTGTTTACAGGATAAAAATCAGGATAGGCTAAAGGATCTGAACATGTATAAATTGAAGGAGAGAAGAGAAAGAGAGTGGATATGATAGAAACATTCAAATAAAGGAGGGAACTACATTTCAAGGCTATCATTAACATAGGACAAAACAATGGAGGGACTAGACAAAGTTTCAGGGTTTTACAGAGGGAAAATGGGCAGACTAGATGGCCCTGTGTCACTCTGCCTCAGTCTGGACTGGATGGAGAGAGGTGAGGGACAATCTTCAGTAAGCAAAAGGAAAATCCTGCCCTCCTTTGTCAAGGTGTGGCAGGGTTTTCCTTATACTTACTGTGTAAAGATTGTGCCTCGCTGCATCCTTCCAGTACCACGACCAGATTCCATATCTAATGGGAGGTGGCTAGAAGGGGCAGATGGGGGGTCATTTCCGATTGAATTACACTTGAACTACAAACCTGTAAGTACTGAAATATAGCGCTATGTGTTTAAAAACATATAAAGAAGACTCGGACCTCAAGTTTAATTCAATCATTAATATTTCTTTAAAACAATGTTTCTACTTCATCCTAAGCAGACACGATAACTCATTGTGCTAATGAATTATTTCACGCAGATCATATCGTAATCCATGAAATAATCCATGAAGCAATGCAGTATTATACTGTATATATTTATATAAATCTAAATCGTGTAGTGGTTAGGATTAACTAAGAGGTTATTTGTTTAATTCCTTTAGTAAAGCTTACACTTAGGGTTGCCACACAGCTGGTATTTTTTCTGGCAGGCTGGTAATAATTGAGCTTGGTGCCAATAATAAGTCTGTGGAAACAAGAGAGAGGCCGTTTTTTTCCCAGAAAACCTGCCAAACCTAATCATACTTGTTTATTTTGATTTTTTTTTTAATCTTTTTTCTGTTTTTCTTATTTATATGCAATAATGTTATATTATAAAGATACACTTCCATCTTCCATCTAATATAACATTAAATATCATGTAAGGTATTTTATTTACTACTATGTCTGCTTATAGGGTAAAAAGTTTTACTTTTTAATTTAAGTCGTTAGTGCCCAGGCTGTTTGTGTGTCAAGGCTGTTTGTGCAGCCACTAAGGAGAAGGTGGGGGTGCTGGAGATGCTGGGAAAGACTGCAGTGAACTGGCATCACCTTCTGTACATTATTACACACTTTTCTCCTACTGAGCAACAGTGCTTAATGTACAAGCAATTTTACAGTGTGAGGCTAGGACAAGATGCCCTGGCCTCACACTGCATTCAGACAAGTTTGAAATGCCATGTACTTATATACACTGATTTTGAAAAGAACCGATTTTGCAGTCTTAAATAATTTTCAGAATGCTGCTTTACTTAATAATAAAGGTGTGCATTACATCACTTGTAGGGGGCGAGGGAGTGGGGAAGCACATGTCGGTTTTAGAGCAGAACCAGCAGAGGTTTGAAAGAGGATTTAAATAGTGGGACTCAGCTGTGTCAGAGCTTCTGGAATGTAGGTAAATTCAGCTTTTTTCCCTTATCTCCACTTTACTGATCTTGAAATAAGTGTAGCCTGTTGTAAAGGCGTAATATTAAAGGGATAGTAATAAATCTATTAAAGTTGATGTCCGAGGCTTCTTTATTTTTTTAATTACTTAAAGGTTTGTAGTTCAAGCGCTATTCAAGCCTAAAGGATCCTCATCTCGCCCCTTTCCCTGCGTCACTCAGCCTCTCAGTCTGGTCCGGATGGAGCTATGTGAGGGATAATCTTCACTAAGCAAAAGGAAACACCTGCCCTCTTTCATCAAGGGCGGCAGGGTTTTCCTTATACTAACTGAATGAAGATTGTCCCTCGCTGCATCCGTCCGGTCCCACGTCCGGATTCCAGATCTAATGGGAGGCGGCCAGAAGGGGTGGGAGGGGGATCCTTTCCACTTGAATAGCGCTTGAACTACAAACCTCTAAGTTATTAAAGGGATAGTAATGTTTCAAAATAAAAGCAGCTCCAATTAATCTTCATTAAGTATTTGGGCCTTGGAGAGTGTTATTTCTATACTGTCAGAGTTGTAATTCAAGAGTAATTGAATGATAAAGTATCCCCCTCCCACCCCTTTTACTGATGTAATACTGCTCACCTCAGAACAGAAAGGTGGTGTCCAGATGGCTTGCAGAGAGGGACAATCTGCAATAAGCATAAGGGAAAAACCTGAAATACCTGTCATGGAGGGCAGGGTTTTCATTATTCTCACAGTAAGAAAATTGTCCCACATCTGAGGGGACGTGGTTTACACTAGGTAAAAGGGACAGGAGTGGGATACTTTATCATTCAATTACTCTTGAACTACAACAGTATTGAAATAACAGTCTTCATGGGTCAAATACTATGAAGAATAATTGGAGTTGCTGTTATTTTGAAACATTACTATCCCTTTAAATATAGCGCTACATGTTAAAAAAAAAAATAAACAAGACATCAACTTTAATAGAAGTATTACCATCCCTTTATAAGCAGGCTACGTATTCAGGGGGTTTGAGTGTTTCTTCAGATTCTCTTAATAGTTTAGTTTCTGTTCCTATTTTGTAAAACAAGCAGAGCTGGCCCTTAGATGGGTCCCGTGGGTCCATGGGACTCAGGCTGCTCTTTGACAGGGGCGTCAATTTTCTGTCCCAATTGGTGAGAGGAAGGTTTAAAAAAAAAAAAAAAAAAATCTTGTAGACAAATCTAAATACAGAGCACACACCTGTCAGTGACTCCACCAGGCCCTCTTATTTAGGTATCCATCACATCTTCTCCAGTAATGTTACATACCATAGAGCCCGGAGGACTCAGTGGTAGAGCGGCTGCAGATCACAGAGAGGGAAGTTAAAGCGGAAGTACCACCGCATAAAGAGTTCATCTTAAATAACTCCCTATGTGGCCAGGGCCGGATTTGCCATTAGGCAAAGTAGGCACCTGCCTACAGGCGCACACCAACGAGGGGCGCCTGCCATTTGTATTTTTTTTAAATATTCTTTAAAAAAAAAAAAAAAAATAGCTGCCTCGCTGGCTGCGCCGGCGGCACCCACTCACATTGCCCCCCCCCAGTCTTGTACCTGATGGAGCTCCCTCGTCGCCTCTTTAGGAATGCAGAGCACTGGGATGCAGAGCACTGGGAGATGACATCATCTCCCAGCGCTCTGCATTCCTGAATAGGAGACCGCGCAGGAGCTCCATCAGGTACAAGACTGTGCCAAAGGAGGCACATACAGATCTCCTACCAGGGAGGTAGGAAACGGACAACGGGGGGAGGCAATGTGGAGCTAATGGGGGGCATTGTGAGGGCAATGTAGAGCTGATGGGGAGCATTGGGAGGGCAATGTGGAGCTGATGGGGGCAATATGGAGCTGATGGGGGGCATTGTGAGGGTAATGTGGAGCTGATGGGGCAATATGGAGCTGATGGGGGGCATTGTGAGGGAAATATGAAGCTGATGGGGGGCAATGTGAGGGTAATGTGGAGCTGATGGGGGGCATTGTGAGGGCAATGTGGAGCTGATGGGGCAATATGGAGCTGATGGGGGGCATTGTGAGGGCAATATGGAGCTGATGGGGGCAATGTGAGGGCAAAATGGTATATGGAGATGATGGGGGCAATGTGAGGGTGATATATGATATGATGGTGGCAAGCTGGAGCTAATGGGGGGCAATGTGGAGATGATGGGGGCAATGTGGGGGTAATATGGAGATGATGGGGGGCAACGTGGAGATTAGGAGCATTGTGGAGGTATCCAGTGCAGATGGCCCACGGGGGGGGGCGCTTCAAATTTCTGTGCCTACAGGCTCCTGAGATGTAAATCCACCCCTGTATCTAGTAGCGCTAGTCGTCAGAATTATTATCTTATTAAATAGATTTCTCCTTTCTTCCCCAGCTGACAGGCAGGACGGAGCGCGGACATCTTGCCATAGTGACGTCCGCACGCCTGCTCTGTCTACAGGCTGGTTTGTGCGACATGTTTCTTGTGGAAAGTGAATTGCTGTTCATTCTAAACTTGTATATCATATTTTTAAACCAATTGACTACCTATGCTTTGGACGGCATTGTGGAACTCGCTGGCTGTCAACTTGCGTCACCTTCAATCTTATCACAAATGAGAAACATACCAGCCAACGTTAAAGTTTCCAGAGGAGAGACAATGGAACTTTTTAATGCGAAAAATAGTGTTTTTATGTGAGCTCAAAGGCAGTCAGGTATATCAAAAAGTAAATTAGTCATTTAGTATACCTTTAATAGCTCTGACTATTGTTGCAGTATGTTATCTGTTTCATTGTATAAGAGATAACTTATATTAAAACTTGTGAACGTCTAATCAATGTGACACATCAGATGGAGACAAGGGACAAATGCACAATCCATTCATGTAACAAATAAATACACTGAAAGAAAAATGGCAAGGAGCTTAACTGACCCCAGAGAAAGGAACATTAAACCTAATGGGCCCTCTGCCCTCCACCCAAGGGAAAAACCACCCTTTCGACACCTTCCTAAAGACCACAAAGGAATATGTCCAACACAGTTGGATTGAAGGGATAGTGATGTTGTTTTAAAAGTTGTTCGCCAAGTCTTCTTTATGTTAAAAGTAACTGATTGCGCTATGTCTAATACCCTACTTATTTGTAGTTCAAAAGATATTCAGTGCTAAAGATTCCCCCCCCGCTCCTTTCTGGCCGCCTTCCACGAAATCTGGTTGTGCGACTCAAAGGTTGCAGTGAGGGACAAACTTCAGTAAGTATAAGGAAAATCCTACCCTCCTTCGTCATTTCCCTTTGCATACTGAAGTTTGTCCCTCACTGCAGCTGTCCTGACCAGCCTGCATCTTCAGCATGACATGCCAGAAAGAGGAGGTCGGTGGATCTTTGTCGCTTCATAACTTTTGAACTACAAACAAGTAAGGTATTAGACATAGCTCAGTCAGTTACTTTTAACATACAGAAGACTCGGCAAGCAACTTTTAAAGAGACATTACTATCCCTTTAAGGTGAGCTCCATCCATAGTTACATAGTAGTTTAGGTTGAAAAAAGACTTGTGTCCATCAAGCTCAACCCTTTTTCTATTCCTGTTTACCATTGTTGATCTCATCACATGGCCTGCATCCTTTTCCAACTGCCTATAGCAAGCAACTACTCCCCAGCCTGATGAACTGACTAACAATCCAACATACTGAGTTACCAGTGACAGCGTTCAGTCACCTTGGCATCCAGAGCCGGGCCTTACATGGGTCCCGATGGGTCCATGGGACCCAGACTGCACTTTGACAGAGGCAACAATTTGCTGCCCCAATTGGTGACAGGAAAGAATAAAAAAAATCTTGTAGACAAATCTAAAACAGAAGTTAGTTGTTTTGGTCCAGATGAGATGATAGAGACAGAAGAAAATGAGGCATGAACTCCATTAAAGCACAACTCTGTGATCTGTGGGAATCATGACATCACTGCAGCAACTAACTGGGACTTTCCCGGGTGTCTGCGACTGCGCAGTGGTGTTTTGTGCGGTGCCTGGCATTTCCTGATTTCTCTTTGTTTGGGTACCTGTACTGGAGGCATCATGAGTGGGACACTGGCTAACATACTGAAATAGAGGCCAAGGTGACTAAGTTCCCTGGAAGGTGATTATATTGGCAAGCTGGTGTGCTGGAAGTTCACCAGGACTTGGTGAGCTCACTGTGGGGGCAGAACTTGGGGAGCAGGATACTGTGGAGGTAAGAGACCAGCAAATACTTGGCCGGTGCATGTGACATTCTTCATAAAGATATGTTGAATGCTGTCTTAAATACTATCGCAAGGATGAATGTCATCTCTCTGGCATTAAAACACTGTCAGTTCATTGAGGGTCACAATGTCACCTAACTTGCATTCTCAACCATGCATCCCCTGTAACCACCATACCAAAGATTTCATAGTGTATATTATATGATGTAAATATATGTCTGTGTATTATAAATAAATTATGGTTATGATTATCAAGACATAAGTCCATTTCAGTTGTAAGCTCTGTATATCATTAGTGTAGCTCCATTTGAATTGTAAACTTTGTGGAATCAACTGAGTAGCCCCATTTCCATTAAAACTCTGGGGAATAACTAGTGTATCCCCATTTCAATTGTAATCTCTGTGATATAAGATATAGCTCTATTTCAGTTGTAAGTTCTGTGGTATCACTTGTCTTTGCTCCATTTCAGTTGTAAACACTGTGGAGTCCCTGGTGTATCCCCATTTCAACTGTACGTTCTGTGGTTTTAATATATTTACCCCCTTGGCTGACCTCTCTAGCATCCAAGGGGTTAAAGCATTGATTTTTGTTTTTTAGTTAATACTAGTATGCCTGACTTAAAAAAAAGAGCACAAACTGAGGTTTGCAGGGGGAGGGGGCTCAATTTGAGATTCTGCCTAGGACCCTATGGAGTCTTAATCTGGCTCATCCCAAATGCATATTTAAGGTGCTCTGTACTGTTCTACATCACAACCGCCCAAACTACTCCAAATTCACATATTAATCATAAAGGATGTGGGCGTGGTTTGGGGGGCAACATTTCATCCTTGGACCCAGGCAGCACAATGTCTTGGGCCGGCTCTGTAAAACAAGAGTACTCTCTATGCTGAGAGGTGTTTTTTTCAAAATGTATTACAGTTAACATGCCATTTTCCTGATAGCTTGAGTTCAAGATGTTTTGCTACAGTTGTTGTTGCTGCTATAGTCATCTGTGGAAGCTTGTGTCTGCTACAATCTGCTTTTCATAAAGCGGAATAGCAACAGTCCCAGCTAGCTACAAAAAAAATCAAGAACGCCAACTCTCAAATGCAAGTCTGCTTTGTAATAACTCTTGAAAAAGCATCTCAGAGCATTGAGAGCACATTTTTTAACCCCTTAGGACATGGGCATTCAACTTGCAACCTGTGGTCAAATGCCTCCTGCATTTGGCTAGATTAGGTAAAAATATTTTTACCTAATTAACATAGCTGGGATCTTTGTCCTTTAGAGTCCCCGGAGGAGACGTATGTGGTGCCACCGGGGGAGATAAATGGAGCAAAGTGGGCACAACAGGGTGGTGAAGTAGAAGAAGTAGGTGGGAAATGGGAGGAACAGGCTAGGAAGGAGGAGACGTATGCAGACAAACTCCCCACCACCCGAGAATCAGCCTCTGACCCTGGAGACCCGGTAATTCAGTGCAAAAACCGGAGTCTCTGGGGCAAATCTGGAGAGTTCCCAGGTATGTTAATTAACTAGCTCACACTAACTGGTAGGTAGGTAGGGAGGGAAGACCTAATCCTCTGCCTGCCAGAACCGTACCGTTAATGAATAGATGTTTGTTAAATATCAGTATTGTCATTGACTTAAACAACAAATAAATAAATACATATTTTTGAATACCTATAGTTCATCATTGTAATCAATAACAAAAAAATGATGCAGCCCACACACTTGTGGCCCACGTTTAAAAAAACCCATCAGGATTTGGGATACTGCAAATCCAGGATTATGTTCCATATTCTAGCCAGTCTTTACATTTTTATATGTTTAACATTCTGACCAATTCTTGAGAAACTGCCGGATCAATCCTCATGAAGTGCATGAAGATTCTGATCTCTATAGATATATATGGTTGGCCCTCCCAGGTTGCTCCTTCCAGCAAGGTTTACATCAGTGGTCTCAATCTACATTCTCAAAGGGTTAGGCCAGTGCACATTTTTTGGGTTATACGTTATTTTACACAAGTGCTGCAGTCGAAATTACAGATGTACAAAATCATGACTGAACAGACCTACTGCACCATAGGTACAAATACAATTTTCCAAAATTGTCACTGATTTAAATGGGGGTTTGACCCCTGGAATGCTATGCCATGGAACATTAAAATCCCCATTTACATCAATGGGAATTTATATTTCACGCAAATGGTTTCCCTCAAAATAGCAAGTGAGGGATACCCATAGTAAGATCAGCTGACCAGATGAGCTTTATAAGCAACCCCATTAGTAAGTACTTTAGTTTTTCTTGTGTTATTTTCTTGGTATGGTATTCAGCCAAACCTATCTAGCAGTATTTTGTATTCATCTGAAACCTTCAAGCATGGATTTGGTGTATCCCTTATCAGGCTACAGTGCTGCAAAAAATAACCTTTTTGCTTTAATATATTCCAATTATTGGATTCTTGTCTTTGGTTTAGCACGGCTGGGATAATCACTAATCTTATTGTTATATTAATGTTATTATTGTGTGTGTACTAACAATTGATTGTGGGATGGAAATGAACAGAGCTCCAGAACTCGCTGCTGACATTGACTTAACCGTTTGACAGCCGGGAAGGTCACAGTATATGGCTTAATATGGACTAAACTGAGAAGTATGACATTTACGCACACAGAACACACACTCGTTGGAGATGCTATACAACTGCAGCCATCTGAATACCATCTGGCACACAAGGGTTAATAGATCTGTGGTCCTCAGGCAAAAATAATTGGCCACCTTTAGAATAAAATAAAACTGGAGAAAAATAGAAGCAAACCAGCTGCACTGTACAGAATGTTCTGGGGCTTTTAATCCCTTGAATACAAGAGAGGTTCCCAGTATACTGGGTTATGCACTAAGGTGTGATAATGCGGTGATAGCAGAAATAATTTCTCCAGTGATATCAGTTCTCCAGGTCCTGTGTTATTCTATGTAGCCTGTGCACTAAGACCTCCAAAGCTGTAGAAATCTTAGTGCATTGGCTCCATAGAATAACATGGAGATTGGAGAAGTGATATCACTGGAGAAGTCATCTCCACTTTATCACCTCTTTATCACACCTTAGGACATATCTCCCATAGCTTTGCAGTGCCCTCCCTAGCATCCAAGTGATTACAAACTCTATTTATATCAAGTTGACTGTTTATTTGTTCCCTATGGTGCCATTTACTTGTCCCAGAATTGCTCATCTTTTCTTTATACATATGTTCTGAGGTGATAAAGCTCATTCTCCCCATTTAACACAAGGCCCAATCCCTAATGGATGTACGATATGTTAGCCATTTGCATGCCAGAGAGTTATCCAAAGCATTGCAATGCACTGGATAACTCTCTTATACTCAATTAAGTATTATATAGATTTATGATGTGCCATGATATATGATATATAAAGGAACATGAATAATGTTTTGCTATATCACAGCCCTCCAAAGCGGTAGTCCCCAGATTACCAAATAATAATGGATTTATCAGAATAAGAAAAACAACAAACACTTTACTCTGTTTTATTTATTAAATTCTGTGACAAGAGAGAACTGCATCAGGCCATGTCTTTGGCACCGCACGTTGTGGAAAAAAATGTATTTCTTTTAGATATACTAATAACCCTCTGAGTGCCAAAGACTTATACAATGCATTGTGTTAATGGGTGGACATTATTGTAGGGTGGTAAATTAGTTTATTTGTATACTAGTGTAAAAGCCCGTGTACATGGCCAAGGTCCGGGTAATGTTAACCATCTGAGTGTCAGTGGGGTACGCAACGCATTGCTTTGCAATTCGTTGCGTACCCTTCTGGCACTCAAAGGGTTAAGCGGCCGCTTCATGCTCGGTAGAGACTGCCCGAACATGCGGAGTCTCTACTGCGCATGACGGCTTCTGGCAAACATTGTTAACGAATTATTATATAGGATTCTGCGTTACATTGCAGCACTGATATCTAGCCTTGAATATCAGTATACAGGGATCTACTTGCTATGGGTTCATAAGGATAACAGTGTACAGATACAGCAGTACTCTGCCCACAGTAAAGACAAAGTCCATTAAAAGTGCGTGTTTGGCTCATCACGAACTGTCATGCTATCTCTGGATCAAAGGGTCATGTGTACAAAATCATAAGTGGAATAATTCTTGGGCAAACCAACTACACGAGAGGGGAGAAATAATAAACGATCCCTAAATTACAGTTAATTTCAGTGGCACTTTTAAACTCTTGAATATGGTAGCAAGGTCCCCAACCCACTGCTTCAAGTGGTTAAAAGCCTTATTTCTTTCCTGTGGTGCAGTTGTTTCACAGAATTTTAGTCTCACTAAAATGATTTATTTAAGCTGCCTATGCCTTGTGCATTTTGTTTTTGAATCAGTGTAATGGTTTTAGAGATGTTTGAATTAGTAGTGAGAGACTCTTTAAAGGAGCAGTAAACGTTTTAAAATAAAAATGTATATTTTATAGGGCTCTTCTTCAGAGTAAAACAAGGACATTCCCACTGCCGACAGTTGTTTTATTCAAAAGTTATAGCAGTATGAATTGTCAGGAATTAAGTAAAAGCATCATTACTTATTGAAAGTTCAAACACAAAGGTTGACTCAGAAATTTCTGTAACATTGTATGGAGAATTGTTTTACTCACCTCTCCCATAAAAGGCATCAGCATAACTGAAATCTGAAAGCTAGAGTGCACTGTTAATGTAAAAAAATAAATATAAAAAAAAAACACTTAAAACTGTAATAGCTATGAAAATATGCATCATTCAGCAGTGAGAGTACCCTTGTTTCACTCAGCCAAGAAATTCCTACAATAAATGTAGTTTTTTTCTTTTCAAAAAAAGGGTACCCTTCTTTAACCTCAACGAAGCTGAGTTCTCTGATCTACCTGATATAGCCTGCATATTTAATTATTCACATGGCAATAAATCACCTCCTCCTTGTGAGATGACCACAACCTATCAGTGTCTAATAAAGAGGTGGAATATATTAACAGTGGGGAATAATATTGCAAATCCAGTTCAGATGGCTGTTCCCACTGACGTGAGGATTTGAAAATGTGACAATTCATCTATAAAGCAATAGTAATAGATGCAAATAAACGCTGTTCCGATTAATGTTCATAGTTTGTAGTCCATGTTAGTCCATATTAAGCCATGTACAGTGAGCCTGCCAGCTGTCAAAGTGTTAAAGGGACAGTAATACTTAAAATATTTAAATACATTTTGTAGGGTTTAGCCCCTTGAGTTTTATCTGCAATAACTTTTGAATAAAACACCTTTCAGCAGTGAGAGTACTATTGTTTTACTCAGGGGAATAAACATATATATTTTTACATATGAAGTATTACTATACCTTTAAGTCAGTCTCACCAGTAAGTTCTGGAGCTCCGTTCATTTCCATCCCACAATCAATTGTTAGCACACACACACAATAAGATGAATATAACAATAAGATTAGTGATTATCCCATCTGTGCTAAACCAAAGACAAGGACACTGGAGAAGTCATCTCCACTTTATTACCTCTTTATCACTCCTTAGTGCATCTCCTCCCCAGGTGCTTGGGCCAACCTGATGTTGTATTATTATTATTAATAATAATAATAATAAATATCCTTATTTGTATTCATGTTAAGCCCTATGTACATTGGTTTAGCTACATAAATAAAAAATACATACATTAATGTGTATTCCTCAGGTCTTCAGTTCTAGTTAGCAGACATTTGAGCAGGTTGCTAGACCAGTCTGGCAGGCTTTTCAAGACAGTCACATGCTGTAACCCACTGTTTAGTGCAGATTTAACTCTTTCAGGGGCTTTACAGTTCGCAGTCCTCTGGTTTTCACTTAACTCTTTGTGTGCCTGAGGGGAGTGTGTTGGCGACCTCTCTAGCATTCAAGATGATAAAAGCCCAATTTAACCCTTTGGGTGGCAGAAAGGTGTCCAGTGCATTGCACGCAGTGCATTGGATACCAATTTGTCACTCATAGGGTTAAACCAGTGGTGAGTTTTGGAATTTTTATGTATTACGTAGTAACATAGTAAATTAGGTTGAATAAAGACACAAGTCCATCAAGTTCAATCTTTGCCTCCTACCCCAATGACTGAGAATTTTATAGCTTTCCTGCTACCAAATAAGTTAGTCTTTATCAGACCTTCCTGATCTCCCTACTAATAAACAGTATAACTCTGTATATTCCCTTTTGAAATAAATGTATCTAATCTTCTCTTAAATGTATCCATTGTATCTGCCATAACCACCTCCTTGGGCAAAGAATTCCACAATTTAACAGACCTTACTGTAAAAAAACCCTTCCTCTGCTGAAGTCTAATCCTCTTTTCCTCTAATCTCAAGGGGTGTCCCCTGGTCACCTGATTGTGAACTATGATGCACTTGGTTCACTCCATGATCTCACCACTTTTCCTTAGTACACTGGTCTCACTGTTACACAAATGGAAGTTGGGCTTCAGCTGTCAATAACATTTTCCATTGCTCAGAAGTGTAATGCATCTGTCATTCAAAGAAACAGACCATTAGTCCTGTGAGGATTAGAAGGGTGTCACACTCCTCTAGTATTCAAGAGGTTAAAAAGGAGTTCCTGGAAATGGCCAATTTTGTAGGCATAACAGCAACAACAAAAAAATTTCACTTACCACTCACACTAAGCTACAGAGATGTGTTATTACACGGTTGAACTCTATTTTCTGTGTGCTCCAAGTACTGTCATTGTACACCCTAAAGTGCTAGTTGGATAGCCCTTTGAGTGCCAGAGGGGTATGCAATGCATTGCAAAGCAATGTGTTGCGTACCCCTCTGACACTCAAAGTGTACACTGCCACTATGCATTGATTCTGAGAAGCTCATGACCATTATATTTTGATAGTTCTCAAAAATACTTTGAGTGCCCTTCTGGCAATCAGATTGTTAAAGCAAAAGTAGTTATAGTGGGTCTCTTCACCCAGAAACTGAACTAAACAAAGTGTATACAGTTAATTTTCTGATTTGAATTCAGGTATAGTGGCTGACTAGCATGCACTTAGCCTTACATCATTTGAAATGACTGCCACAGACGATGAATGACATGAGAAATTCATGAAGCAAATTACACACAATCAAGTGGTGTAGAAATAGTTTTCCATGATGACATTTCATTTGTGCAGCTCTGAGAAAGTCAGCCATTTCCCAAGGAGGTGTTTGTGACCTGCTTCAGGCAGCGTTCATGCCTCCATTTCCTTAGCCTCTGCATCAACTTTAGCAAAACTTTGCTCTTTGGTATGCAGCTCGAAAAGGTTTCTTAGCCTCGCATCATTAAATAAAAGATAGAAGGAAATGAAAGTAACAAAGTGAGGAATAAGCAGCCGGTTTCTTCTGAATCCTGCGCATTTTGTCAGTCTAAGCCTGTGTGAGTGATACTGAAATTAGATTAGAGCTAATTCAAGCAAATCTGTGACAAGCAGTTAAAAGATCTTGCTTTCAGTGGTGTAACACACAATGCCGGGGCCCCCCTGCAAACTCTGTTCAGGTGCCCCCATGCTACTCCCATGTGATTTTGCCCCTCCACCAGCTTTACACCCCTCTCTCACAATAACATCAGCAAAAATAATAAAACATATGAATCCATAGCCCCCCCCCCCGTGATTAAATATATTTAATGGCACACAATAGAATTTAACAGCCCTATAATAGAATAGATTATACTCCAGCCTCCATAATCCTTTGTTTTAAAATGGCAAACTGTAGGGAAAGTTAGAAGAAAGAAGTAATTGGAGGGATTGAAAAAGAAGCTGAAGAGAAGAATGAAGACGTTGGAGAGGGAGGAGAAAGCCAGAGGGGAAGAAGAAGCTGGAGGGGTTGGGAGAAGCAGGAGAAAGGAGGAAGAAAGAAGAGGGAAAGAGGAAGGAAAATGAAGGAAGGATGAAGGAAAATATGGAGGGAGGTAGAGAGGAAGGAGATGGAAGCATGAAGGAGGAGCAGATGGACTGAGGGAGAAACAGGCCAGGACTGGGAGAAAAAAATAGGCCTAGGCATTTCAGGCTGAGCAGCCCATTTCTATTTTTTTGAGCAGCCCATGGGGGCGGCGGCAGGTGTTCGTTATTTTTTTTTTAAACGCCTGGACCAGCCCACCGGGCAAATGCCCAGTATGCCCGATGGCCAGTCTGGGCCTGGGGAGGAGGAAAGGATGATGGAAGAAGATGGAAACATGGAGGAAGAGAATGTACAGGGAAGATGTAAGGCTTGATGGGGTAAAAAATGGGTGAATAGGTGGAGGAAGAGGATGGAGGGAAGGAAAATGAAAATAGAGCAAGTAAAAATATGGAGGGAATGATGGAGAAAGTAGATATGGTGGGAGGGAAGGAGTAAAAATGGAGGGATGATGAAGAGGGAATGAGGAGAACTGGAGTAAGCACACAATGGACTCACTGGTCACTTCTTATACCCCCCACTGTCCGGATAAACACACACATACACATGGGGGGCTGTTGGGGTCTCCACAATGTCACTAATGAGAAGATCTGATAAGCAGTGGAAGATAGAGGCCCTGGGGAGAAGTGAAGGAGAGATGCTCTGGGGGGATGAATTATATATGCTCTGGGGAGGGGTGGAGGAGAGAGGCACTGAGGGCTGAATGGAGGGATAAAGGAGAGACATTGGGGTTAAGGGAGGGGAGAAGTAGGGAGGCACTGGGGATTGGTAAAAGGAGGCAGAAACTGGGGACTGGTGAAAGAATGAGGCACTGGTGAGCTGAAGCAGAGAGAGGCACTGTGGAAGAGAAAGAAAGTCTGGGAGCGGTTAAGTAGAGAGGTTTTGGAAAGGGCTGAAAGAGAGAGGTTCTTGGGAGGGGTGAAGGAGAGAGATATTTGGGAGTGAAGGAGACAGGTACTGGGGGAGGGGTGAAGGAGAGAAGCTTTTGGGACAGGTGAAGGAGAGAGGCATTAGGGAAGGGTGAAGGAGAGAAAGGCACTTGGGATGGGTGAAGGAGAGAGGTTCTGGAGGTAAAGGGAGAGCAAGAAGTGATGAAGGAGAGAGTCATGGAGGATGATGGGAGTAGTGAAGGAGGGAGGTACTGGGGACCAACTACAATCTCTAATTTTTCTTACAATTGTGCCAATATGACTTGCCTGTAGTAAAATGGTGGTAACAACTACATAACTGAAGAAAAGGTAAACAAAGCATTCAACTTTGGAAAGAAAATAACCTATCACATCAAATGAGGGGGTCACTTGCCTTTCTACTCCTAGCATGGTGTTCACAAATGTTTACAGAAGGTTACACTAAAGGAAAAAATTGGCATTTTTCTACATTTCCACCCCTTCGAATGCACTGGAATCTTTGAAAACTATAGCATTTGCAAACTGTGTTCATTAACTCCTGCTCTTATGAGTAAAATGGCACCCCTTTGGTATGAGTTCACATACTGTGCGGATGCCAAAGCACAAATCTACACATACCTGTTTTCTTTTTTTAAAATAGCTGCCTGTATTAAAATGGTCATAACTATTAGAGATGTGAAGGAAAGGTATTCAAAGTATACCATTTTGAAAAGTAGACATTCATGCACATCAAATGAAGGGTCACGTGCCTTTCTATCCCTAGACGGGGTGCACAAATACTTCTATTATGTGGCGTTATACGAACAAATACATTTAACATTTTCTCCTAAGATACTACAATCTTTGAAAACCATAACATTTCCGACTGTATTTGTTGCATGCTACTAGCCTGAGAAAAATGGTACCTCATTTGTGTAGGTTAACATACAATATTGGCTTGCCAGGAACAGTAACCTACACCTGCCACTTTTTCCTTTAAATTACCTGACTGCACTAAAATGGTCATAACCAGATATGCAGGAAAGGTAGGCGAGATATACCATTTTGGAAAGTAGACATTCAGCGGCATCAAATGAGGTGTCACTTGCCTTTTTACTTCAGGCTGGTGTGTGCAGTGTTTGCAGAAAGTGGAGGTATAGGGGAAAAATACCTTTTCAAAGATACATATAGCTTTAAAAAACATGGAATTCATTACTGTACTCATTAGACACTACTCTTTCTTGAAAAACTACACCCTGTTGGTATGAGTTGACATACTGTAGTTTAGTGCTTCTGGCATACGTATGCCAACTACATATAATTTTTTATACATTTTTCAAAGATGACTTGCCTGTACTAAAATGGTTATAACAATGAGAGAAATGAGGAAAAGGTAGATGTAGCATACAATTTTGGAAAGTAGACAACTAGCCACATCAGATGAGAGCTCACTTGTCTTTCTACCCCTAAGTTAGTGCGTACAACTATTTAGAGAATATGGCACTATAGTAAAAAGCACATTCTTTTTTAAACATGAATCATTTCCTAGTGTATTCAGGACCTAATGCCAGCCTAAAAAATGGTACCTCACTGGTATGGGTTGCCAGAAGCATGGGTGGAACAATGATGATGATCAGTGAATGTGTGATTTAATGGCTACCAATTGAAACAGGCTCAGCCAGTGTATGTGCATACCTGTGACAGCCAGTGGAACCAGGCTGGGGTGGGGGGGTGAGGCAGTGTATGTGAGTATGTCTGCTACTAGTGGGCAGTGAGGGGTAAGATAGTGCATATGACCCAGTGTCCAGTGTACACTGTTTGATTCCCAACCAGATTCCAGTGCACACTGGACACTGGGTCATATGCATTATATGACCCCTCACTGCCCACTAGTAGTCAGACATACCCACATACACTGCCTCACCCCCCCCCCCCCCAGCCTGGTTCCACTGGCTGTCATAGGTATGTGTGCCAGTGGGCTGTGAAGCCAGAGTGTGTGTGTGTGGGGTGGGGGTGAGGCAGTGTTTGTGGGAGTGTCTGACTACTAGTGGGCAGTGAGGGGTCAGATAGTGCCTATGACCCAGTGTGCACTGGAATCTGGTTGGGAATCAAACAGTGTGTGTTTGTGTGTGGGGGGGATCGTAGGCAGTTAGTATGCATTTCACAGGCGTGTCCAACACATTGCTAAAAGATGCATTGACTTTCCTGTGGCAGTCACAGGGTTAATCTTTTTCCATTATTTTTATTTCAGATCTCTTTGGGAGGAGGGCATCAGAACCCCTTTTTATACAGCTACTCAATGAGTTCTGCCACTGGGGGTCCAAGACATTGCAATGTTCAGGTGGGAGTGAATCAAGAGAACATTTAGCTCTCCTGCGTCGCCGATATTGATCTCCCAGATCAATAGCTGGGGGAGGGCATCAAAAGAGGACCATTTCTAGCATCATAGGGCTTGAAGGATTTTTAGGGTTCCACAGGGACTTTAATTGGACCCTTATCTGCCAATCAATGTCATACATGTTCAATCCATCAAGATATTTGAGAGGCACTGGCCTACTTGTGAAGGCAACATAAATAAATAAAAGAGTATTTTTTAGGATGTGTGAGAAATTAAACCATTTATTTCATTTTTCTGTACAAAAATAATTGTATTATAACACCTTGGATACTAGAGGCATATGTTCCATAGCATCCAAAAGGTTAATATCAGTACTACCTATGCAGTGTTTGTCAAGGATATACAGCGGGAAAGAATCGGGAGACCCCAATATTTGTACCCCTCTTATAAAATATATAATAGTATTTTAATTAGATTAATTTGAGATCAATTCGCAAAGCTAGGTTTGTTATGCTACTTCACAGCAAATGAATTGATAAAAATCAAATATTCATATTATGCAAAACATAATTTTATTGGAATATAAAATGTAATATAAATTAGCAATCGGTGCAATCAGAGTATTAGTGAATATCAAGTGACTCAGTAATATATCTCATATATATGACTAAGTCATATACTAAGATATATTTATATGTATGCATTCCTTGCTCATCTGGTATTTTTCAGTGAGGGATGCCAGGAAGTTGCCTGACTTTCATTTCATTCTTCTCTTGGGATGGGGCTGTCAGTATGCTAAGGTCATTCAAACTCACCACTCATCTCAGGAAGTGCGCATCAGCTCCACGCTGCCTCTACTGGTTATTATGGGTGTACTGTGGTGGCCTCATTTCAGTGAACCTGGAAGTACTAGAACAGGTAGTGTGGGTTTGATGGTTCCTGAAAATGAATACAAAGCAGGGCCCACCACTGCTGCTCACAGAAAATATAAACTTACAGGGGGCTTCTGCTACTCCATTGACCCTAAGCATTAGTTGTGGGAGACCCAGGGGCCTATGTAAACCATAATGGACCACAGTTTCTGGAGGGACCCAAGTCTGCCATGGCACCCTGTTCTTTTAAATTCGGGATTCAGGAGCATCTGGTAGACTTGGGCGCAACACACTGTGGACAGATTTACATCAAAGAACTAGTCTAAACTAGGCATGTTGGCCCTTATTTCCTAATTAGTGTTATTTTCATTGCTGGAGACTGCATATTCTGTGGCTAATTTGGTACCATCTTTTACCTGTTTTTATTGCTGAAAGATATCCCCTGTATGTTTTGATGTTGTATACTAATAAATATTTTATTTAGAATGTGTTTTACCAGGAAAAATACATTGATATCTCTCTCATTTTCAAGTGTCCTAGAAAGCTTTTACAATACAGATACATATTTACACAAATAGAGAAACTAAATATACATAAATAAAAAGATTATTATATACAGTTACACTTTGCTCATAAGCACAAAGAAGCAGTTATTTTTAGGGATTTTAGACCGGGAGAAGATCTGATTTTTTTCTGGTGTATTATTCCAGGCTTTCGGAGCCCTGAAGGAGAAGGCAGATTGACTGTTTTTTTCTTGTAGTGTAGAATTCTCAGTCACTTGTTAGGAGTGGAGTGGAAGGTATAGAAAGTATGGAGAGCTGGAGTGAACATACTGATCAGGTGGTCTGGTATAAAAAGACAGAAGTCGGAACTCTTTTTAATTTTTACTTGAGGCCTTTGCAGCGAATAATCCATCATTGGTAGCACATAATTCACTATTGGTGCCAGTGGATTAGATGTATTGGTAGAATGGACTGGCACTATGGCACTTTGGGACTGGGAGCACTTATGGGTCTAGGAGATTATATATGTGATTGCAGGCTTTATGTTGACCAAAATGAAAGCTGAGTGTTCAAGAAGCAGTCTCTGGAGACTTTTATGTGGTGCAGCAGGGACAGTTTATTTGTTCAATGTTTTGGCTAGTCAAGTAATAAAAAGTGTAGACAATATGACTATACAAATTATGCATTTGCAGAACACGTAAAATTACAATAAAGGGTTTATATACCTTTAGGTTTTTATTTCTCTTTATAGTTACCTCTTTTAGCATATTGCACATAATAGAGTTGTGAGTGCCTACACAGGTTTTCTTTAATGCTTTTCAAGTAGTGTTCCCTATAGGAAAATAACCTGTTTCGTTCTAGTTTCCACTCCATGAGGAGGAAAAGCTTAGCAGAAAGGCTTTTATAATGAATGCTACCAATGATCCTAGCATCTCCGGCATCTCCTCATAGACTTCACAGCAGAGGCAGTTCCTGTGGTTATAGCCACACCTAAAGATTGATGTATTGCACAGCTGAGATCTTCCCAAAAGACCTTGGGCTTGGATCCAGTAAGGTATAGGTATAAACTCTAATGGGAATTATGTAAGAAAATTAAAAAAAGAAAGGTTGAGCAAATCTGGAGTAAACCCAGTGCATCACAGGGGAGCAATAATATAATTCCCCAAACCTCCACTGATTTTAGTGCAGCTTTATTAACCTCTTGAATGCTTGAGATGTCTCCACGCAATGCACAGAGGCTTCTCTAGCATTCCAGGGATTAAAAGCCCCCTTATAAATCAGTAGGAAGCTGGGCTATGATATCTGGGCTATGAGCCCCCTCAGCCATTACCTAGTAACACCCCTGGGTGTAAAGAACAATACTACTTTTCAGACTGCATAAATAATGTACCATGCATTTTCTTGATTATTTTTTCTTATTCAGAGAACTGCTTTCTGTTTGAACAGTGCCTCACATAACAGACTTGAATCAGAACATCAGTGGATGTGCCATGTTGCTTTCCATCTGTGGTAGAAAACAGTGAGCTCTGTGCATCATTTGTAGTGCTGCATTTTGCAGTTCTGATTGTTAGCTAGGGCTTTTTCTCTTTGTGTCATCAGTGTTATGCCAACACATTTTTTTCTGCACCCTTCATTTTTGCCCATGGCTTTGGCAGTCTATTAATGAAATAATCCTGCCAAACATCTTTGTTCAAAGAGATTTTTTAAATGGAACCGGAATCTTTAAAAGACCAAAGGTGCAGAAATTCATTTTAGTGAGATGCTATACTGTGATGAAAACATATTTAATGCATTGTAAGTCAAACAGGAATAGTGATAATAATAATATTAATAAATAGCTCTGTAATGTATTTCTCTATTGGATATGTAAAAGGGAACTTAACCCTTGAAATATGTGGTTGTAAAATTCTTCAACTGTACTACTTTGTTTGTTTGTTTGTTTGTTTATTTTTTCTTTTTGCATTTGAACTCTGCTGTGGTCTGTAACTGAACAGCAGCATATTACTACCTTGAGGACATAATTTTGTCTCATTAGAATCACTGATGGGGCTCACGCTATGGTTAATCTCATGTGGACTAACAAAGCCAATGTAGAGCCTTCATTTAAGAAGGGAACTAAAACAGAACCTGGGAATTATAGTCCTGTGAGTTTGATCTCTGTAGTGGAAAAAATGCTAGAAGGGATATTAAGGGATTATATTCAGGGTTACACCACAGAAAATAATTTTATTAGCAGGAATCAACATGGTTTTATGAGGAACAGATAGTGCCAAACTAATCTTTTCAGCTTCTATGAAGAAGTAAGTTGCAACCTAGATAATGGTAACGCAGTACATGTAGTATATCGAGATTTTGCAAAGACATTTGAAACAGTGCCGCACAGGAGGAGGCTGGGGTATAAACTGAGTATATGGAGGCGACATTTTGCACTGTGCCATAAGATAAGATTCTCGCTCTTTTGATTCGGGCAAGATTCTGACATGGCGTTTTTTAAGCTGGCGACCAGGTTATACCATCTTCATGTCGCATGCTCTTATGTGTGTGACATTTTCAAAAGGATACCTAAAATAAGGAAATTAGGGCTAGGCAATAACCTTTGCAGTTGGATAGAAAACTGGTTATAGGACAGTTTTCAGTACTTGGGCCTCAGCTTTTAACCATGCTTATAAATGACCTGGAAATAGATACAGAAAGCAAAATATCAATATTTGCAGATAAGTATTTGTTCTCTACAGAGAGATTTACATAAAATGGCAGATTGGGAAAACAAATGGAATATAAAGTTTAATGTAGGAAAGTATAAAGTCATGCATTTGGGAAGAAAAAATCCCAATGCTACTTAAAAACTAAGTGAAATCATTTTAGGGGGCTCGTTGCTAGAGAAAGACCTGGGTATCCTTGTAAACTATAAACTTGGAAACAGTGACCAGTGTCAAATAGCAGTATCACAATCAAAGTCTTGTCTTGCATAAAAATGGGTATTGGAACAAGTGTGGATATAATCAATTTGCCACTGTACAAATCATTGGTAAGACATCAACTTGAGTATGCAGTGCTGTTTTGGGCACCAGTTCCAAAAAAGGATATTCTAGAAATGGAGAGAGTACAGAGAAGAACAATAAACTTAATTAAGGAACGATCTCTCTGGTGAGCTATTTATTCCAAGGCCTGATCAAATAACCAGGGGGCACCCCTTGAGATTAGAGTAAGAGTTTGTTTACAGTAAAGTCTGTCAAATTGTGGATTGCTCAAGGCTATGTTAATGGCAGATACAATGGATACATTTAAAAGAAGATTAGATACATTTCTTTCAAGAGGGAACATACAAGGTTATACTGTGAATTAGTAATATAATTCTCATTTCTCTGAGTTATGAGGCAAATGTTGAACTTGATGGATTTGTGTCTTTTTTCAACCTAATTTACTATGTTACTAAAGTCTATTGTTTATTGTGTGGGACTGTTACCTAAATGATCATACCTGGGAACTTTTTCCTTCTAGAGACCCCGGAAGGGACTCATGTGGGTGGGATGATATACATGACGAGATTCGCATAACAAAATGTGGTGCTTAATTGTGGGTGGGACGTAATGGGCTTTGTAATAAAGTGGACTTGAAGTGGGTTGAGCAGGGGGGGGGAAGAAAAGTGGGAGGTAAGTGGGAGTAACAAGCTGGGAAGGAGCAAAAGTGGGCAGAGTTTCATAAGAAGCTCCCCATACCAGGAGAATCAGCCAGGAAATCAATTGGGAAATCAGTTGATTTCCCAGGTAAATAATGCATAGCAAATTCAGGTAACTGCAGGTACTATGCAAAAATATATATATATATATAAAAATGAAAAAAGGTACAATGACAGCCCCTGCCTCAGTCATATATATAACTGCTACACATTCTCTATGTATAATGCTCTGGTAAATGGATAGTAATGTTTCACAAAAACAGCAGCTCCAATTAATCTTCATAGACATTGAGCCATAGAGAGTGTTATTTCAATACTGTGAGAGTTCTAGTTCAAGACACTCCCTGCTGCTCTGAGGTGAACAGTGTTATATCAGTAAAAGGGGTGGTAGGAGGATACTTTATCATTCAATTACTCTTGAACTACAACTCAGACAGAATTGAAATAACACTCTCCAAGGTTCAGATACTATGATGATTAATTAGAGCTGCTTTTATTATGAAACATTACTATCCCTTTAAAGGCCATGCACATCACACAGCAGTGGTGTGCACAGAATGGTCAAAAATGTAATAATGAGATTTTCTTTACATGGTGTCCTGTAAATCAGTTATCATTACGGTATATTTACGTGATGGCTCCTGTGTCTGATTCTAGGCTCAGTACTATGCCTACTGGTAAAAAAAATGGTGACGATGGTTTTGAAAACACGGTTTGGTATTCTTGTAAAGTGCTGTTAAAAGCGACCGACGCCTAAAAATGTCCAATGGTGGACACAGTGAAAAAGTTGAATTTGGCATTCTGTTACATGTAGTAGCTTTAACTCCCTTTTTTGGTGAAAAATTGCACCTATCAAAGGTAGACGCAAAGTCACTAAGGTGTGATAAAAACCTCCGCCGTGTAATAGAATAGTGGTTTCTAACACACACACACGCATGTGTGGCTGGTGATCCCTACACTAGTCACACGTAGATGTATTGACATGTGGCCCTAACCCCCATATCAGTACATCCAAGTAACTAAAAACATGAGTGAAAAGAAAAGAAGATTAACCCTATGAGTGCCAGTGGGGTATCCTCTGTCCTCTTCATCTGCATCTTCTTTCTCACAAATATCCACTGGTTCTATTGTAAAACTAAAAATATTGAAATTAATCATGTTCCATTAAAAAATCCCAAATGACAGTCCGTGATGCCCCAAGAAATCTCAAACACAAGGCCATTATGCTCAATATAATGTGAAATACATATGTTCCCCAATAAATAATTCCAGATGCCACTGCCCCTGCTGGTGGTGGCAGGAAAAAAGATCAACAGGCCCCAAATGAGAGTTTGCTATTTTGCTTTGATGGTCCCACATTTCACTCTATTTAGCGTTAGTTGTGGGAACAGAAATATGCAATGAGCTTTTGGCCACAACATGTATTTTGGTCACCATCGCTGGTTGGTCCATGTATAGGATAGCTGCAGTACACAAGTGGGTTTCTCGTTCAGTGTTTATTTTTCCCTTACCAGCTGTTTCACCCTTTATATCTGCTACTCTCATAATTAAACCGGCAGAGGTCCCTTTTCATTCCTCTACACTGTAAGCTTTCATGAGCAGGGCCCTCTGATCCTTCTGTTCTCCACATTTGATTTGTATTATTTAATATCTCTGTATGTCCATTCCCTTTTGTACTGCACTGAGGAATTAGTTGGCACTATAGAAAGAAGAAGAATAATAATTATAATGTCTTCCCTTAATAGGGTACAATATGTATGTGCTGTTTAATAATGTTCAAGAGCATAAAAAAGGTACTGTATCTGCTTAAAAGATAGAGTTGGAGGGATATATATATATCTATATATATATAAAAGAAGACTTTGTGTCTGGCAAAACACACCCAGGGGCGGCAGTAAAGACAAGTTACTGCTCCCATTGGATGATGCAATGGGGGCGTGATTTTGATAGGAGTTGCAGGGGCCGAGGGCCCCTGATACTCCTATGAAAATCATGCAGGGAGTTGTCCCGCCCCCACTATGCAGCCCGCCCATCACTATACAACTCACACAAAAAAAAAAAATGGCTGCCACTTGCTTCTACACCACAGACACATACACAAGCTCCAATGACACACACATCACTCACACACACACAAGCCCCACACAAACACTCTCTCTCACACACACACAAAAGCAAGCAGTGGAAAAAGCCTGCCTATTCTCTGTGTGCCCTCAGCTTTTTTTTCCCCTCCTGTCTTACATCTGCCAGCCCCCTATTTACTCACTATAGAGAGAGCGCAGGGGTATTCCAAGCCCCTGTCATGGCCTCTTGCTCTCTCCAGCACCCTGACCCAGTCCTGTCCTGGTGCTGCTCCCCACAGCCTTCTGGTTGCCACAGCTCGGCTCCTCAAGAAGACGAGAAACCAGCGGCACAGTGACGGGAAGGAACCGGCTGTGCCTCAACCGCACACTGCGAGCAGCAACAGTCCGGGAGAGGGGAGGCCAGGTACTGCAGGGCTTCATTTACGCTGGGGTCTGGCCAAAGGGTATACTTTTCAAATAGCGCATGACCACCCTCCGGTTTCAGCGATGACCTATAACAAAATATGTGCATTTGACTGCCTTGGATCGCGCTGCAAATACTTTCATCATATCACAGTGCTTTCTCCCGCTGCGATTAGTAGTTTTGCTCCACTACATATTCACAAGGTGACTTGTGAATATGTAGTGGAGCAAAAGTACTAATCGCAACGGGAGAAACCACTGTGATGTGATGAAAGTATTTGCAGCGCGATCCAAGGCAGTCAAATGCACATATTTTGTTATAGGTCATCGCTGAAACCAGAGGGTGGTCATGCCCAGGGATGCCAAGTCTGACAGGGCACAAGGCACATCGCTTTAAGGAACAAATAAAAAAACAAAACAAAAACCACTCCGGATCCGTAGGTTTCCTCATGCTGCGTCTAATCACACACAGTAGTTCATGCAGTGTACTCCTTTTCACTTACATGAACCCCATGTCCCAGGATCCTTCCTGTCACCGACTCCTCTCAGCTCCCAACTTACAGCAACATGGTTGCAGTAAGTTCGGAGGTGACAGGAGGCGCTGACAGGAAGGATCCTGGGAGATGGAGTATATGTAGTCAGCTCTGGTGCAAGGGATCTGCATGTGCGTTACTATTTATGTTCCCTTCAGTGGCGCCACTCTTGCCCTGACTCACGAATTATTGTGGCGTGCTTTGAGTGTTGAAGGGAGATGACTGGCAGGGTGACAGTGTGTGTGTGTGTGTGGGGGGGGTGACTGGAAGGGGGAAAGTGTGGTAGAGGTATGACTGGCAGGGTGACAGTTGTGACATGTGGTGTGGTGTCAGTGTGGTAGAGGGGTAACTGCCAGGGTGTAACATAACTAAATACAACCATAACCAAAGGAAAACAAAAAAGACGGGCAGCGCCGTCCCACATAGGATATGTGAGATAATGTGGAAATAATTCTTAAAGTACTTAAACAAGCAGGCCCTTGCTGTTTTAAAAGGTTAAAGTGATAGTAATCTTTCACAAAAACAGCAGCTCCAATTAATCTTCATAGTATTTGGGTCATGGAGAGTGTTATTTCAATACTGTCAGAGTTGTGGTTCAAGAGTAACTGAATGATAACGTTTCCCCTCCCGCCCCTTTTACCTAGTGTAAGCCCCCTCTCCTCAGAGTTGGAATATGGTCCCTAGACCAGACAGCTCACAGCAAGGGAAAACCTTCTTACTGTGAGAAAAATGAAAACCCTTCCCCCCTTGACAGCTTTTTCAGCTTTTTCCCTTATCTTAAATGAAGATTGTCCCTCTCTGCAATCTACCTGGACACACCCTGCTGCTCTGAGCTGAGCAGTGTTATATCGGTAAAAGAAGTGGGAGGCGGGATACTTTATCATTCAGTTACTCCTGAACTACAACCCTGACAGAATTAAAATAACACTCTCCAAGGCCCAAATACTATGATGATTAATTAGAATTGCTTTTACTATGAAACATTACTATCCATTTAAAGTCACATGTTCCATGCACAAAGCCAGAAATCTTGTTGGGATCATGTAATCATCACCTCGAGCTGTATCTTTGTGCCTTTTTTTGCTCTTGTGCCTTATAAAACAGCATGAGCATGTTCTACCTTTTCTCAGAACAAAAGGGAGAGGAGCTCAGTTGGCTTCATTCTTATCATAAAGATAAACTCAGGCACAGAAGTGATCAAACACACATCCTGTAATTAAATTGTATTTACAGCACGGAAAACTATGAAGCAATGTAAAGAAAATGTAATTATTGTCTGTATGAATAAATACTTCTGAGCACACCTCCCTTGTTTGTGAGTGCCTGTCCTTTAACATTACAAGCTTAACTTTTTTCATTAGAGTGGGTGGGAATGTGTCACTGTGCCTGTCAACCTTAAAATAACAGTGAAATGGTAAAGTACAGTGAACTAATAGTGCATTGATTTGGCTTTTTAAGAAAGCCCCTGTCTGTAATTTTGGGAACTTCCTTGTGAAGAAATAGCTTCCGATAGATATGAAATGACTTACTTACTGGAGCCAGACATCTATTTGAATGAGCCTTATGGGATTGAAAAATTTTTCCGTCTGTGGAGTTGGCATTTTTTTAAATTTATTATTTGTATTATTATTTTTGTTTACGGTACATTATATTTTTTTCTGCTTGAATATATTCCACCCAAAATACCTTTAAAACCAAAATTTTGAGAACCTCAATGTCTGGCCAGATTCTGTTCGTAGAATTCCTCCTTATCTTGACGATGTCTGAGGTTGGTAAGTTTGATGACTCACATCTGATGGGATTTTGCTCTTATTTCCCCCTTTTGGAAGGCTTTCACTCTTGAAATTGCATGTATCACCTCTGCCCCAATCTCCTATGACGCCATTTTGTGTCTGCCTGCTCTTCTGCCTTCAGATGCTCCACAAAAACATTATATGCTTCAGGCCGCCAGATCCTCCATCCCCCCCCACTGTGGAAATCAACCTCTCCCCCTTCTCTTTTGGTTTGAGAGCGGGAGGTACAGCTCTTGTGTGATATGAACAGACTTCATGCCTCTGTCCACCATTCTCTCTCCCTTTGCCAGAAACATTGGGAGAAATGGCTTACCAGAGTATCCCCTAGTTGATATGCCTTAGAAACAAAATCCTTTTTCAGCCCCCCCCCTCCCTGCTTTAGCTGGCTTACTCATGTTTGACTATCCCCTTGGTCTTTGGACAGAGTCCCCAAGACTTCCCAATTACTCCTAGCTTTGTTTAATTCTCTGCTACTATTCTTTTCTCCATGGTTCTCGTTCGGTTCAGTTGCCGCCTGTTGCTAACTGCTACTCTCTGCTACCTCTCTTGTTTTTTTGCCCTCTGCTGTCCTCCTCTCTCTTCTATCCGTCAATGCCTGTCTTTTGCTCCTTTCTATCCTTAGTCTTCCTACCACCCTCCATTATTAGAATATCTATTTTATTCATACCTCCTCTTCTCTGAGGTGGGTTTATCCCCCGAGATGTACATGGCAGGATGGGCCACCAGAGCACGTGACACTTATCTCATGCTCTGTTCTAATACATCCTTCTGTATTTAACAGTACTGTCTAGCTCTTATATACTATATATGTCTTTAATAAAGATTGATTAAAAAATGTTGTAGCTGCATTACATTCAGCTTTTCATGTAGATTAAGCATATAAAATGTGAGAGGCTTCTGAGAAAGAACAGTGGGACAATGGCCTGTTCTACAGCTAGTCATTACTCAGAAGCATCACGTTTTAACTCTCTTGTGCCATTACAGAGGAGAATTTTCCACGTATATATTAGACTAATCCCACCCAAAAGGGTGGTCCAGTTCCAAAATGACGGGCAAGTCCCTCCTGCATGGGAACACCAGCTAACCCCCGACGTATGTTTCTGCCTTGTTGGGCCTCATCAGGAAGGTGCAGCTAGATTCCCTAGGCTCTGAAAGCAATGGGTCCACGTCTGGATTACCCTTCACTCTTAGGAGGACCCCCTAAGAGTATTCAAAATAAGCATTCAAAATGTGAGAGGCTTCTGAGGACGAACAACAGCACAAGCCTATTCTACAGCTAGTCACTGCTCAGAAGCATTACATTTTAGCTCTCTAGTGCTATTACAGAGAAGAAATTTCCATGTACATATTAGACTAATCCCACCCAAAGGGCGGTCCAGTTCCAAAATGACAGGCAAGTCCCCCCTGCACGGGAACACCGGCTAACCCCTGGCGTACGTTTCGGCCTTGATGGGCCTCATCAGGAGGGTGCAGCTAGAGTCCCTTGGCACTGAGAGCAAGGGGTCCATGTCTGGATTACCCTTCAATCTTAGGGAGACCCCCTAAGAGTATTCAAAATAAGCATACAAAATGTGAGAGGCTTCTGAGGACAAACAACAGCACAATGGCCTCTTCTATGGCTAGTCACAGCTCAGAAGCATCACGTTTTAGCTCTCTAGTGCCATTACAGAGGAGAAATTTCCATGGACATATTAGACTAATCCCGGCCAAAAGGGTGGTGCAGTTCCAAAACGAAGGGCAAGTCCCCCCTGCACGGAAACACCAGCTAACCCCCATTATTTTGGAACTGGACCGTTTTTTGGGCGGGTTAGTCTAATATGTATGTGGAAATTTCTCCTCTGTAATGGCACTAGAGAGCTAAAACGTGATGCTTCTGAGCGGTGACTAGCCATAGGACAGGCCATTGTGCTGTTGGTTAGTCCTCAGAAGCCCCTCACATTTTTGTATGTGTATGTTAAATACTCTTAGGAGTCTCCCTAAGAGTGAAGGGTAATCCAGACGTGGACCCCTTACTCTCAGTGCCTAGGGAATCCAGCTGCACCTCCCTGATGAGGTCCAAGAAGGCAGAAATGTATGTCAGGGGTTAGCTGGTGTTTTCGTGCAGTGGGGACTTGCCCATCATTTTGGAACTGGACATACCCTTTTAGGCAGGATTAGTCTAATATGTACGTGGAAATTTCTCCTCTCTAATGGCACTAGAGAGCTAAAATGTGATGCTTCTGAGTGGTCGCTTTCCGTAGAACAGGTCATTGTCCTGCTGTTCGTCCTCAGAAGCCTGTCCCATTTTTATATGAGCATTTTAAATACTCTTAGGGGTCTCCTTAAGAGTGAAGGGTAATCCAGATGTGGATCCCTTGCTATCAGTGCCTAGGGAATCCAGCTGCACCTCCCTGACAAGGCCCAACAAGGCCGAAACATACTTAGGGGGTTAGCGGGTGTTCCCGTGCAGAGGGGACATGCCCATCATTTTGGAACTGGACCTCCCTTTGGGTGGGATTAGTCTAATATGGATGCGGAAATATCTCCCCTGTAATGGCACTAGAGAGCTAAAACGTGATGCTTCTGAGTGGTGACTAGCTGTAGAAAAGGCCATTGTGCTGTTGGTTTGTCCTCAGAAACCTCTCACATTTTTTTATGCATATTTTAAATACTCTTAGGGGTCTCACTAAGAGTGAAAGGTAATCCAGATGTGGACCCTTGCTCTTAGTGACTAGGCAATCCAGCTGCATCTCCCTGATGAGTCCCGACATGGCCGAAATGTATGTTGGGGGTTAGCTGGCGTTCCCGTGCAGAGGGGACTTGAAAATCATTTTAGAACTGGATAGCCCTTTGGGTGGGATAAGTGTAATATGAATGTGGAAATTTCTCCTCTGTAATGGCACAATAGAGCTAAAACCTTTTGCTTTTGAGCGGTGACTAGCCGTAGAACAGGCAATGGTGCTGCTGGTTCATCCTCAGAAGCCTCTCACATTTTTGTATGCGTATTTCATGTAGATTAGAAATATGCAGATAAAAATTGATGAAAACATGATGAAAATGTTTACCCTGCTTTTGTTTGTTGGAAAATCCCTTTTAGTCCGAACTGTCTTTGGCAAGATTTTTTTAATTAAACCCAAACTTTGGGTAAAATAGAAAGCACCTAATTTTCTGATTCATTTTACAGTAGTTTACTCTATTACTTTAGTGTAATTCACTATTGACAATTGTGTATCATAACAGTAAGTGACATGGGTGATATTGCCTCTGGATTTTATAGCCCGAATACCTGTGGCTTGGGATACCCCCAACAGTTCAAATGGCCAAAGGGACACTTTCGTATTAGGTGGGTTTGCAGGGGGCATGGCTGGTAGGCGGTGCATTACTGATAATTTTTAGGTCATTTTATTACCTATCGACACGTCTTTGTGTGTCTGAATCAAAGATTTAGATCAAAACTAGGATATTTTATTTACACAGGCGAATTTATAAACACAGATACTGGAGTTTAGAAAACAATTTGCATTTATTCTTGTGGAGCAATATGATACACTTATGTTAGGGTGACCACGGGTCCCGGAATGTCCGGGACTGTCCCTTATTCATCTCCCACCGGGACAATGAAGTGTCCCGGAATGAAGCCAAGCCACCCACACAGGAGCACAAACAGTCACTCACTGACTCTCCCTCAGCCCTATTCTGCCAACCGGGACTATATGCGCATGCGAGCTGCTTCTAGGCTGGGGACAGGAGGTGCGGGGAGGGGAGCAAACATGGCGGCGTCCAGCAGATAAACGGTACCGTTAGAGAGCACAGTGGGGAGAACTGACTCACTTGGACTCTTCCACCAAAAAGGCTTTAGCAGTGGCCAGAGGAGGAGGAAGAGTCGCGCGCAACTGTTACTGAGCTCGTGAGAATAGGAGGGGCGGGGGCAGGAGCCCCGGATATAGCGCTTCTCCAGTGAGGTAACGTGCTGATTCGGCTGGTCAGTATTCTTTGAATGTAATATGTGTATGTGTTATTTAGGGTGACCACATGTCCCAGAATGGCAGAACGGAAATGTGGTCACCCTAGCTTATATACACACCATACAGTCTGATCTCCAATAAAGAGAGACATCATGGTGGGAAAGAGGAATAGAGAGATCTGGGTCTCAAAGAGGGACTCTCACTCCTAAAGACGGATATGTTAATGCATTAATATTTCACAATGCATCCCAACTGCACCATTACTAGTAAGTCAATTAGCACCATAACATGCTCAAGTTGACATCATAACCTGTGGTTTAAACCATGAGAGCCGGGAGCTTAGCCCTCTCAGTCAATACCATTGTAGTAATTATTATTAGTATTCATTTATTGAGCATTAATATTTTCCTCAGCTCTGTACAAAATAGGCATGAGAAGATAAAAGCAAGCTGGAGTTATTCTGGAGTAAACCAACTGCACCATAGGGGACAAATAAAAATTCTTGAATTCCTATACACTTGAATATAACTTTGTCTCTGTCGGCCAATACAGGTTTCTGGTAACTTTGGGTAGGCGATCCGCCCCTTTAATTAGATAGGAACAATTCTATAATTGTATGCAGTGGGTGCAGCTAACCAACCACAAAGGCAAGAGAACAGTTCTGCTATAGTTTTAGAAATTTTTTAATTTTTCTGTTAGAAATGGAATACCACTATTAGGCGGATTACCATAATTGGCAATGCCCTTAAATGTGCCTAGCTCAGTAACCAGGTGCTTTTTGTGGACCTTAAGCCATGGGAGGAAAATTTTGGGTACAAGTTCTTTCCTCAGGAGTTGCCCACCGAGGCTTCTTCTTCATACATGATACTCTGGAGACAGAAGATCTGCAGGAAAGGTGATCAACCCTTTGAGTGCTGCAGGTCCACATGTCCCACAGTGCCCTTCCGCACAGGGGTTTTTCCTTTGTAGTTCCTATTGCACACTCCTGCACTCATTGGGTTTATCTGTATGTCTGTTGGGTGTTTTGGAGCAGGTTTATGTGGTAACTTAACCCTTTAGCTGCTGGTTTTGCATCTTTGGAGGGGGGTGTTTTGGCACTTTCCCTACTGGGTTCAGAGTTTTTTGGTCTTCTACCATGTTCTAGTGATGTTTCATGTACTTTTATTTTACTGTTTCAGCTTTTCCAAAATTTGAGTTCGCGAACTTTACCAAATAGACGCCATTGCTCCATGCACTTCTATGGGATTGTACAGTTTGGGATATATCTCTGCAAAAGCTCAATGTAGTGACTTCAGAGATGGCTCATTTTAATTGTCTGCCCTCTCTCTATCAGCTGGTTAATGTTTTAAGTGTGTTGCGGGGCTCAGGGGGCTTCGGGAACTGTTGGGGTGCTTTGCCTGGGAAAACTATATTTCCCATGAGCACTTGCTTTGAGAGCTCGTTTCTGATTGGCTCCCGCCGCGGAAGCCATTTTGTGCCTTTTCCAGAACAAGTATCCTACGCAGGGCTTGGACTCTCCTCTGCAGATTAACCCTTTGCCTGCCAGATAAGTGTATTTTAGCTATTTCTGGAGTGAAATTTTAATATAACACACTGTATTTGGGTGATTCCTTATACTCTAAACATTTTTGACACTGTGAGAATGTCTAATCCATTGGAGCTTTGGGTCAGGCCTGAGACTAAAGACGCTGGGGTCTCTGTGTCCCCTATAGCGCATTGCTCCTCATGTCATTCAGGGTTTCCTAGAGAATTCTCAGGTCTTTTATGCCCAGCATGTTCTGATGTTCCTGAGTCTCTCCCAGAGACCTCCAGCCATGCATTAGAGCCAGTTTGGGTGCAACAGTTCAAGACTGGTACTAGGGACCTTAGGTCTACATTGCATCTATTTCCATCCCAGTTACAGGGGGTCTTCCATTCATGGCAGACACCTTCTTCAGTCAAATCTTCCCTGCCAAAACCGCAGGGACTACCTGACGTATCAGATTCCTCTGAGGAGGAACTGTTGGTGGATTCAGATGTTGAGGAATGTTCTGCTGTGGGCTCCTCTCAGTTTTTTGGGGACCCCTTTGAGGCTGATCCTGAGCCCTCGTCTGAGGGCCTGATCAGTTTCTTGACTACACTAAACATTCCCTTAGTTCAGGCTTCTTCAGATCCCTCTGATGTGTTTCAGGAGCCTAAAAAGCCCCTTACTTGTTTTCCACCTAACCCCACTCTTGACCGCCTTGTGTCTGATGAGTGGAAATCCCCGGACAGGAAACCTTCTGTTTCCAAGAAATTTGCCAAGATTTACCCCTTCTCTGAGGCGGCGCTTACTCAGTGGGTTCATCCCCCCAAACTGGATGCTCCTATCTCCAGGCTATCTAAGTCTACTGCCTTGCTGGTTTCTGATGCGTTAGCTCGGAAAGACTGGACTGACAAAAAACTTGAGGTTTCCCTCAAGTCCATTTTTGCCACTGCTGGTTCTGCCATGCGTCCAGCATTCAATGCAGCATGGGTTAACCGGGCCATTGCGGTCTGGACTGAACAGCTCACCCTGGCTGTCCGTCAGGGTGCTCCTACTTCGGATATGTTGCCGCTTCTTGCCAATATTTCTGAGGCACAGCACTATGTTTCTGCTGCCTTATTTGATGCCATCCATTTGGTGGCTAGGGTTTCCACCATGTCTGTGGTTGCCAGATTGGGTCTTTGGCTCAAGATCTGGTCTGCTGACACTGCTTCCAAGAAAGCCTTGCTCTCCTTGCCTTTTCAAGGTACTTCATTGTTTGGGCCAGATCTCAAGGATCTGATTAGTGAGGCCACAGTGGGCAAAGTACCCTTCTGCCCTTGGTCCCCCGGAAGAAAACTCCTCTCAGGCGTAATCGTTTTTTTAGTTCCTTCAAGACTGAGACACGTCCGGCGGACCAGGTGGTTCCCTCAGCTCCGCATGCCTCCTCCAAGCCCAAACAGCAATGGAAGCCCAAGGTCGCTTCCAAGCCTTCTTCAGCATAACTCACCAAACCCAAGTCCCCACTCTGCTGTGGGTGGCCATCTGCGTCACTGCCGCAGCGTCTGGCAGGATTCAGTGGCGGACCCGTGGGTTTTACAGGTGGTGGTTAGAAGGGTACAGGATCCCTTTTGTCTCTCTTGCTCCTTTTCACTTTTTTCCTTCTCATATGCCCCACGGTGCAGAGAAACGCCATCTGTTCAATGGCGCTATCCAGGCCCTTCTGGACAAGGATGTTCTAGAACCTGTTCCAGTTCAAGACAGAGGTATGGGTTTTTATTCAAACCTCTTTGTGGTCTCCAAGAAGGACAGCGGTTGTCGTCCCATTTTGGATTTGAAGGATCTCAATTCCTTCGTGATCAGGACTCATTATCACCAGGAGTCCCTAAGGACGTTGATTACTGCTATGTCCCTGGGGGAATTCCTTGCCTCTCTGGATCTTCAGGATGCGTATCTACACATCACCATTCATCCAGAGAGCCGGCAGTATCTCAGATTTGCCTGCGACCAAGGGTACTTTCAGTTTTCAGCTCTTCCCTTTGGTCTGACTATAGCTCCTAAAGTCTTCAACTGTGTCCTGGGAGCTTTAGTGTCCGTCCTCCACTGTGATGGCATCAGTTACTCCATACATGGACAACCTGCTTCTGAAAGCCCCTTCTGCGGAACTTCTTCATCAGCAGGTTCAGGACTGCATTCATGCTGTCACCCATCACGGGTGGATCATCAACATGGACAAGTTGTATCTTGTCCCATCCCAGCATCTGGTCTTCCTGGGCCTTCTCTTTGACACTCAGCAGAGCATGGTGTTTCTCACAGATGAAGCAGCTCACCAGATCACCCACAGGGTTTTTGCTGTTCTGGCTCACGATCCAGTTCCGGCCAAGAAGCTGTCATCTCTAGTGGGGAAATTCATCTCCACCATAGAAGCGGTCCGATTTGCCATGGCTCACACCAGGGAACTCCAGAGGTTTGTGATCCAGGTGTGCAGGGGTCAGCCAGACCTTCTGAAGACGTCAGTATCCCTTCCTCTTCACGTGGAACGGAGTTTGTCGTGGTGGCTCGACCTCTCCAATCTGCTGAAGGGCAAGTCCTTCCTGGTATCCTTCTGGACCACAGCAACAACGGATACCAGCCTCTCCGGCTGGGGAGCAGTCCTGGGTAGCCTGAATGCTCAGGGTCGGTGGTCTCTGGAGGAATCTCTCTCTTCATGCCTTTCATCATTGGACACCTCAGCTGGAAGACTGCCCAGTTTGGGTACAGTCCCACAATGCCACGGCCATGGCTTACATCAACAAGCAGGGCGGAGCAAGAAGTCTCGTTGCTTGGTTAGAGGTCAAGGCTATTTTGTCCTGGGCAGAAGAACACTTTCCTGACATATCCGCAGTGCACATTCCTGGCGTAGACAACGTCATGGCGGACTTCCTCAGTCGACACACAATGGACAGCGGCAAGTGGGAACTGCACCCAGAGGTGTTCACCTTCATCGTTCAGAAGTTGGGTCTTCCTTGCATTGACCTTATGGAGCAAGACACAACCAGAAGGTTCTGAGGTTCTGCTCTCGGTGGAGGGATCCTCTAGATATTGCAGTGGATGCCATGTCCATTCCTTGGTTATTTCCTCTGACTTACATCTTTCCTCCCCTTCCTATGTTGCACAGGGTGTTACGGAAATTGAGACTGGAGCGCTGTCCAGTCATTCTGATTGCTCCGTACTGGCCTCAACAGGCTTGGTTTCTGGAGCTTCTGGATCTGTCAGTGGCGGAGCCATTCCGGCTCCCTTGCCGTCCGGATCTTCTTTGACGGCTTGGAAATTGAATCCTCAATATTGAAGAAGAAAGGTTTTTCTTCTTTTGTGGTGGCTACTATGCTCAGTGCCCGCAAACCTGTTTCCTCTAAGGCCTACCATCATGTCTGGTCGACTTTTCTATCTTGGTGTGCTGACAGGGACCTGTCTCAGGAATTTGTTCTGCCTACGGTCCTGGCCTTTTTGCAGGATGGTGTGGACAAGGGCCTCAGTTTGAGTTCCCTTAAGGCTCAGACTTTTGCTCTATCTGTTTTCTTTCAGAGGCGCATTGCCATTCTTCCTGATGTCAAGGTTTTCTTTCAGGGCGTTGCTCATACTCGTCCTGTTTTTAAGAATCCCGCTCCTCCGTGGGATCTTAACTTGGTTTTGGGAGAAAATTGCGTCCTGGATCAAGTCCACTATTCGCAAGGCTTACGAGCTCATGAAGAAGCCTGTTCCCTTTCGGGTCACGGCTTATTCTACTAGATCTATTGGGGCTTCTTGGGCTTACAAGAATCAGGCCTCCGCAAGGCTGCCACTTGGTCGTCTGTGCACACCTTTTTGAAGCACTACCGTGTTGATGTGCTGGCATCGGCTGTTACCAGCTTTGGGAGAAAGATCCTGGAGGCAGTCTTGCCTATCTAGGATCTTCTTTGGTTCTTGGTGCTTCCTTCACTTTTGAGCCCTGGTGGCTCTAGTTCAGTGTGCTGTGTAACAGTTTGGGGTGTTGTTACCCCTGTTCAGTGGCCATTGACACTTCATTGTTTTGTTGGGCTATCTCTGATCTGATGGTTCATATCTGCTCTGGTGACTTTGGGGGCCTTGCGTCTGGTCCTTGCCTTCTTCCTGCTTCTGGGAAATTCAATGGTTGGACGTCCCAAAGTTATCAGTAACCTGTATTGGACAACAGAGAAAATAGGATTTTACTCTTACCTGTTAAATCTTTTTCTCTTAGTCCATACAGGTTACTGGTCTCCCACCCTGTCAAGGGACCATGCTTGGCTCTCCTGTGGCAGACTGTGGGGGTCCTTCAGGGTCATTTGTTTTTTATTTGTTACCTATGTTGCAGTTGGTTTACTCCAAAATAATTCCAGTTTGCTTTTATAAATATGGGTCTGTGTCAATGCTACTATATATGGGCCACAGTTAACTGTGTGACTGAGCACCCACAAAGCTTAATATTGTCCTGAATCCTGATGACATGCAACCAGATTCTCCCTAAGGACTGCATGTGTGGCCCTCAGGTCCACTAAAGGAACACACATTATGGTGCAAAATTCTAACTAGGGTTTATAAAAAATAGTAGTGTAACTCCTTGGATGTTAGGTCTTCAACGCATTGAGTTGAGGTGGAAATGTTTTACCCTTTGGGTGCCAGAGGGCTATGCAACACATTGTAAAGCAATGCATTGGATGGCATTCATGTACACATGTATAAATGCTGCATTAATAAAAAATAGAACCTTTTAAGCAGGCAGGCACCGGCTGGGATCTTGCAGTAGGCACTCTCTGCTCCTGCGCTGTCAGTCCCTTATCAGTGCCTTTCGGCACAAAGGCTTCCAACTCACCAGTCATGGAGACAGACAGCGCAGACACAGAGATGCAACTCTGCAAGATGTCTGCGCTGTTCCCCGCTGCCTGTCTGTGTAATAGGTTATATTTTTCGTTAATGCAGCAGTTATACTTGAAAATAAAACTAAGTGTGTGCATATCATTAATGTAATTATCATTTGCCATGATATGTCATGCTGCTGAAAGTTCTGCTTTAACTGCAAATAGAGATATGCTGTGAGTCAAAAGAAAGGGAAATTTTGCATTTTGGGGTAAAAATAGTATGGTGATATTGTAAAGGAATATTATGTGTCCCCCCCCCCCCCCCAATTCAGGCAGCTGACTTTCTCCCTGTTGCTTACCACTGCTCTGATTGGACTCAAGTCAATGGCACTGATGGACACATGGGAAAATATTGGGGTATTTGCATAAAGACAAAAGGGAAGCAATTTTGGAAAAATAACCTGTATAATAATTATAAAATTAGCCGTTTGGATGCTGGAGAATATTGAGACTTCTAAATAATCCACTGGGTTGAAAATCCCATTTAAATCAAAGGACTTTTATTTGGTACTTTTGATGTGGTTGCGATGCCCTTGGATTGCTACACTTTAGTCTTCATACATAGCTCTCATTGTCCTCTAAATTTCTATCACTGAGATGTCAAAGATGTAATAAACATAATATTGGAGTATTTTTCAGCTTGCATGAGATGTATAATAATCATATATCCTGAATTTTAAATTAGATTGTGGTCAGATTTGAGGGGTTATCTGTGAATATGTAGGCATCAAGACATGGACTGTTTTTTCTGACTAACCTTTCTTCTCCTTCTTGTCTCTCTGTTGTAGCTGATTCTGCTTCAGGCTGCTGCTGTTCTTTCTGTAGATTTTACTAGTCCTATTGGGTGATGTCTGAGCATCTCTAAACGATTCTTATATTCTGCTAGGTGTGTATTACTTTTTTTCTTATGCATAATTGTTCTATCTCATTTGACTCTCAGTTATTAATCCTTATAATAATAACTCCCCTGCAGACTTTTCTATGGTCAGGAAATTCTAATTGCCCCAATAAATTATTCCCTTGTGCCTTTGCTCAATATATAACACCTTCAGTCAATCCTGGATGTCATGTCCGTGGAGACAGACATGACAGCTTATACTAGGACCATTCACTGTACACGGTAATCTTAAAGGGATAGTAATACTTTGTTTTAACTTTATTTTATTTTTTAGGCATTAAAAAAACATGAAGAATGATATAAGTCTTATCTCTCAAACCTTTATGGTTTAAGAGATATTCACAAGCAAAGTTCCCCTCCCGCCCCTTTTACCTAGTGTAAGCCATCTCTTCTCAGATGTGAATCTGGTTGTAAAACCAGACAGATAACAGAAGGGGACAATCTTCTTTGTATGAAAACAATGAAAGCCCTGCCCCCCTTGACAAGTTTTTCAGCTTTTTCCCTTATCCCTTAATTGAAGATTGTCCCTCTCTGCAGTCTACCTGGGCACCTCCCTTCTGATCTGGTTTGTGAATATCTTTTAAACCATAAAGGTTTGAGAGATAAGACTTATATCATTCTTCATGTTTTTTTAATGCCTACAAAATAAAATAAAGTTAAAACGAAGTATTACTATACCTTTAAAGGGATTGCAATACTTCATATGTAAAAAAAAATATATTGCAGGGTTTATCTTCATGAGTACAAAAAGGTGCTCCCACAAAAAGTTACTGCAGCTCAAACTTGAATTTTTTAGGTGCAGTATCTCAGTGGCCTGAAATGTTACAGTGGGGCTGTTCCTACACCATGCTATAGAGGTTTATGGTCAGTTGACCGGAGCTGTCCATAGGATAGTGTAGAAACAGCGCCACTGTAATATATCAGGCCATTGAGATACTGCACCAAAAAATTCAGGTATGAGCTGCAGTAACTTTTGAATAAAACAATTCTCAACAGAGGGAGTACCCTTGATTTATTCAGGAAAATTAACCCAAAATGTATATTATTTTACATATTAAGTGCTACTATCCCTTTAATCCCTTAAGGACCAGTGATCCTGGGGTTGGATTCACCTTAAGGCCTATAGACAATGATTGGTTCTCCGGCACATGTAACTGATCACATGTTCCGGCTCACCAAACTCGGGTGTTATAGTGACCACTCCGGTCTTGGAGCTGTCAGTTTCAGCTCCCGCAGGAATGATGTGAGCACAAAATACGTGACATACCAACCAGTACAGTCATATGCCCTTTAGGCAAGGAAACCGGTGACGGTCCTGACATGTCACGGTACTTAAGGGGTTAAGTAACTTCATGCACTCTGCCTGCTTGATTTAAAACAAAAAACCCTGTTGGTAACCGTCATGTCTGCCTCCATGGACATGACGTCTGGAATTGATTGAAGATTTTTATCTCTGATAAAAGCACAAGGAAAAATCCATAGGGACCATTATGGTGCACAGTAAAGTGAGTGTGTTTGGGGTGGTTATTATTAGGAGGTGTTCTTTCTCCTTTAAAGGGACACTAATATCCCAGAATTTTTTCAGTTTTATAACTGAAATAATAAACAATTGGAATAATTGTTCCAAACCCTATGAGCTTTGAACACCTATATCTCCCAAACCAGCAGTTTGAGAGACAGGGATTGGAGCATATTGTTTATTATTTTAAACTCTATAAAACTGGATATAATTACTGTCCCTTTAAATATAACACTGTGTCTTTGACAATTGTTCTGTGTTTTCAACCAAGTTCATGAGACATATCCCTTTCGTTTGTAACTTTTCAATCATCACTCACTTGTGTCCTTTGTTCTTCAAAGATGGATTGAATGCAAAGCTCATAACCCATGTATATTGACAGTGTATGTTTGAGACATTCCTGGTTAGGGGTGACGAGTGTTTTATTACTCACTCAATCTTCTATATTTGATGCCTGTATATGTTTAAAAGGGAATTATGCTCTAGAATAGGAGTTGTCATCTTCTGGACCTCCAGCTGCCGGAGATGATTCGCAACCCCTGCCCTAGAGACAAGTGGCTCTTAATTTGTTTAGCACATGACTTTCCGAGCTAGGTGTCCTTCATACAGTAGCCAGGTATATCTACCTGTCTGTATCTGTCTGTCAATCTATCTAGCATTGTTTCTACAGTTTCCAGTACATAGTGATAGCTATCATAGGCAAATAAAAAACTATGTAGATACAGCTAACTGCTGTTTTAACAACACTAATGTAAATAAGTCCTCTTTTAAAGGAACACCAGCATCTAAAATGAAATAGGTTGATATGCCTTTAATTATAATTTATTTACAGCTAGCATCTGTATAAAATATTTATCCCTAAATATCCCTAAAATATAATCCTAAATGTGTTTTAATGCATGTGCAGACTGTACTATTCAGAGACCATTTCCTTAAAGGGATAGTAACCATATATTCTGCATGTGCAAATTATCTAAATTCAAATTGAGTATACTTTTTATAAGTATTTTTCACACTAGTATGTCCATGATTTTGAGCTCCCTGGATCAGTGAAGATGTAATAAAAATATACGTAATTTATATTTTGTGCAGAATATGCAAAGTCAAAGTAACGTGTTTCTATCCTTTTAATTTTGTTTACTGTTTGTAACGAAAGACAAGATCTAAACCAGTTTATTTACAGAGATTAGTACCCACTCTTTTATATAGGAAGGCTGTTAACACTTCTGTACTGTCACTTCAGAGACACCCATCAAAACTGCTGTGGTAATGGGAGTTAGGTAGCCTAGCAAATGGCAGCAATGGATGCCCCCACAGAGCATATGTAAGACTAAAGTTTAGGCCTCAGGAATTAATTAGTATTTGTTTTGTAGAGTACTGGGTATTTAAGTGTATAAAGCCCAATTAAGTTTTAGGTGTTAGTGTTCCTTTAAAGAAACTTAGTCACTTATACCTAGTGTATCATTCCCTGTAAGGCTGGGTTCATAGAGTTGATTTGAATGTGCTGCATTGTGGCATCATTTAAACCTCTGTGCTAAACTTACCTCTGCAGTCCCTGTGTATCCCCAGTGATGCCATCACCTGGGGGTATGATTATGGTGAATCTGATGGCTGGCCCACTAGGGTATCAACCAAATGTATCTGGCTGACACATACATGGACCAACCACTGGTTATATCACTGCAGAGAGCAACATATCAATCCAGTTAATCATTCTGTACTGAGTCCTCATAGGATAGGCCAATGCTGAAACGTTCCTGCATTCTGCGCTGAACGCATTAAAGTTTCAGCAAGCTGCATTCAAGCTGTGTGATGCAAGGCAAAATTGGCTATGTGAACAGCCTGATCCATAGCAACACGAAAAAACTTTATGCATTTATTGTACCATAAAGAACCGCCTGTATGAACTAGGCTTTAACCCCTTAAGGACCGCATACCGTGCTATAACCATCACATGGTCATAGTAAGTAAAAATGGGGACTGAAATTGACAACTCCAAGACTGGAGAGGTCTCTCTCAGTCTCCAACGCGGCTCGCCGGTACAGGTAACAGGTCATGTGTACTGGCGGGTCCGAAAGACCAAAGTGTTTCTTAAGGGAAGGTTACTTCCCAGGACCCTGGTCCTTAAGGAGTTAAGGTCTGCAGTGTATGCTGAGAGACTTCAATACACGTCATTGTGTTTGTGCATCAGATATAAGTTTGACTTTAAAGGACAGTAACAGGTAAAACATGAAAAGCTGTTTAATCAGTTTATATATCATATACTCCTATACATCATTTGCAAAAATACTTTATTTGTTTCAGAAGCCAAAAAAATCTGTCTTAAACATTTCGATGTTAGAGACTTCTCCAACATATTTCTTTTCAATATGTTGGAGCATCCAAGATGTTAACCCTTTGAGTTCCAGGGTGCATGCAATGCATAACGAAACACTGGAGGTTATTCTTTAAGGCGTGATAAAGAGGTGATAGGATAAATTCCTATGTTAGTCTGTGGAGCCAATTCACAAACATTTCTTAAAGGAGCAGTAAACTTTTTTTATGAAAACACATATTTTATAGATCTTTTCCTGCTGAAGAAAACAAGGTCACTCCCACTGCTGTCAGTTGTTCTATTCAGTTTAATAATCACAAAGGGAAATTACTGTGTTTACTTCCTGGAAGTTCTAACTGACAGTAAGTGACAGGCAATTTCTATCACATTCTATGGAGAACTATATATCACTGACTTTCTTGACTTTCCTCTCCATTAGAATGTAACAGGAAAAACTAATTAGAATTTGACCACTAGAGGGCACTGCTAATGTAAAAAACATGGGTTTAAACTGTAATGACTCTGGAAATATGAATCTCTTGGCAGTGGGAGTACCCTTATTTTACTCAGTAGGAATATCCCTACAACATATATTTTTTCCTAAAAAAAGTTTACTGCTTCTTTAAGTTTTGGAGATCTTCATGAATAGGCACCATAGAATAACATAGGCACTAGATAAGTGATATCACTAGAGGAGTCATCTTTACTTACCACACCTTAGTGAATAACCCCCATTGAGTTACATATCCCTCTGGAACTCAAAGGGTTAAACATTCTTTACCCATGGATGTATCTTGAGTGACCATTTGTAATAACTAAAACTGATAAGTTATCAACAATTCAACACCACTCATTTACATTACAGTGACGTATCTAGAATTTTCAGTTTCCCCTCAATGATGTCATGCATTGCACATACCACTCATTAGAACATTGAACAGCAGCTAGATTCCACCTAGAGGTCTCAAGTCCTCTAAGGGCCGCACCTTATTTTTATCTTTTGTTAAAGGTGAACTTTCACATGTAAAACACTGTTTGCCAGGTGCTTAAGTTATTAAAATTGTATTAGAATTTGCGTTATTTATTTATTTATTTTTTTACTTACATACTTCCTAAGATATGTAGTCTTCATTCTGGGCACTTCCGCATTCTGCTGCACACTTTATCTTCAGCACAGCGACGCAGGACTTCCCAGTCGTGTAATTCTCCTCCCACCTCCCTCCCAGCTGTTCCTGGGAACGCGTTCATGCTTCCCTTCGTAGTGGTGTTTATCTGGTCTATCATTACAGCAAGCTCCGTTTACCATTATACTGAGCTTGCAAGCTCAGTATAATGATAAATGGAGCTTGATGTAAAGATAGAGGTAGTGTCACTATGAAGGGAAACATGAACGCTTTTCCTGGAACAGCTGGGAGGGAGGTGGGAGGAGAATTACAGGACTGGGAAGTCCTGCACCACTGTGCTGAAGATAAAATGTACCACAAAATGCGGAAATGGCCATCATGAACCGTGCATATTTTACAAACTATGTAAGTAAAATAAAATAAAAAACACGACTCCTAATACAATTTTAATAACTTAAAAGCTCCCCTTTAATGAAGCAGCAAACTTTTTTAGTAAAATAAGGCTACTCATAATGCTGAGAGATGCATTTTTCCAGAGTTATTACAATTTAAACCTGTGTTTTATTTTATTAGTGTCTTCTAGTGGGCAAATTCTAATTAGAAATTCTGTTCCATTCTAATGGAGAGGGAACTCTGCGACTTAAAGTTCTCCATAGAATGTGATAGAAACTGTTGAGCCACTTCCTGTCAGTTAGAACTATCAGGAAGTAAACACACAGTAAATCCACTTCATGATTATTTGAACTGTTATATCATTTGAATAAAACAACTAACAGCAGCGGAGTGCCCTTGTTTTACTCAGCAGAGAAAAGCTCTATAACCTATAGATTATAATAAAAATAGTTTACTTTTCCATTAAATTAACAAAAAAAACAAATTATTTGAAAACTGTCAATAAGTGTTGGAAAAAGAAGATTAATCCATGGATGCTAGAGGGGATTAAGGTAGGATGGGTTGAATGTGAAAGGAGATAAACTGTGAGGCAAAAGAGATATAATGTGTGCTTTCTGGGGTAAAATAGGACCTGTGTGGTGATAGAAAGAATAATTATTTTCTGTTCTGCCTGAGAAGTCTCCAGGACATCAGTTTTTCACCACTGCCTTATATACTTGCATAATCACACTGGGTTCTACTTGACGAATGGAACAAATGTAGCAAGAACATGTCTAACACCAATTTTAGGGGCCATACACTAAAGGGAAATGTTTCTACAAATGCTGCCAATGGCATCACTAGACATTGGTGGGCCCTGGTGTAGACATATTTTGTCCCTCTAACACACAATATATTCTCCCAGGGGATTAATTATAACCTGTTGGGCAGATAGATGCTCCCCTGGGCCCCATCATGAATGCACCCTTTGCATTCCCTGTAGTTTAGCCCCTGAATGCTGGCTAGGAGTACATGATATTTAAAAGAGGAGTGTGTCTCCATGTATTTTTAGCTGCTATTGTCCCTTCAGTTATTCACCCTTTAACCACAACAGTCATGGAAAGTGGCTGATTATTTTCCCCATCATATTAATCATAGAACAGTTGCTCTTACATGCTTCTATGCTGTTGACATTTTCCCATGCTTTCATAAAAATCATGTTATTACAAAAGTCTGTCTTCAAATTCCTACTAAATATCAATACTAGTTGTGGAAAGTATTGCAAGTCCAGTACTTCTTGTTCCGAGGAAAAGGTCTTGACTGTCTCTTGTTCATTCACATAGATGTCTTTCATCTGCGTGACTGCTGGCTGTGTGTGTATGAGCAGGCTCTAACATACCCTCTGAATACCATGCATGCAAATACCCAGATACAATCTCATTTTCTGGAATATTTTAAAACTCTGTTCAACAATCCAAGTCAGATAAATAAGTGATATTTGCTTAGTGGTTTACCTTTTGAAATCCTAAATATATCAGGAAACCATAATGCACTCATCAACTTTGAGCCCAACTTTTACCAGAGGTCAAGGAAACCTTTTTAACCGGGGTGAGGTGGGGGAATCAACACCCTTCTGACCTTTCATTGAATATCTTAGGGCAGGGGTGGGCAACTTCCATTGTCTTCAGCCAATTTATGACCAGCTGAGAATGAAGGGAATTATAGTCCGACAACAGTTGGAGTCCACATGTTGCACATTCCTGGAATAGACAGAAAATTGGCTCTAGATGGGCCATAAAGAGGATAGGCTTCTGGACCTTGTGAGCTGCTTGAGACATAGATATTTGGAGATCATAAACTCTTTAGGGTTTCTGCTTCAGTGCAACAACAGAATTTATCTTACCGTTGTCAAATTGATGAGATCTCCAAAGAACACTGTGCTTCCAAAAACCTATTATCTTTATGTCCTTTAACTTTACATTGTTATTTGCACAATGAAAATCATTTTGGAATATGCATGAAAATTTAATGTCAAATAGAAGCTTATTTGCTCCTTAAAGGCTTCATATCTCCCAAGGAGATTGCATTTTCCTTAAAGCAGCAGAGCTTCCTTAATACAAACAAATAGTGATGACATTGAAAGGAACTAATGCCAAAATACAATTTGCTATTAAATGAAAGTGTATGTTATAACATTCACAGATATTTATGTAAATGTTTCCATAACTTGACAGGACTAGAGATATACTAAATGTGCTGCTTTTCAGCAAGCGGAGGAAGCAATTTTGCACGCACTCTCCACTTCCTTATTTTTCTTACACATAGTTGTACAGCCTCATACTGGGTACTGTTAAGGTACAGAAATGTGTGAGAGTGTGTGAGAAAGAGAGAGCGTTACAATATATTTTTCATATGATAGCAAGTTTTATTTTCCTACTAATATTCCTTTAACCCTTTGCGTGACTGGGAGGTATCCAAAGCATTGCAACACAATGTGACTGATACCTCACTGGCACTCAAAGGGTTAAGCCATTTCATATGTATACTTGCCTTTGAAGAGTAGAACCCCACCCAGATATCTTTAACTCTTGGATTGCCAGAGGGGTACGCAACACATTGCTTAGCACCGAGTTACGTACCCTTCTGGCACGCAAAGGGTTGATTTAGTTATTAAAATGGCTCCTGTTTCTAAAATATTCTTATATTTCAGAAATGTTTTGTTCAGTTATGGAAAGAAATATATGTTTTCTTAGTATAGTTTTCCAACTCCTACCAGTTCTGTAAAATTCCATTTATTGTGAGAGTTTGTGATTTGGAGAAATAAAGTGTTTCCATATCTTCATAACACGAAAATAGAAATAACACTACCAAAACTAGTGTCTAGGTTCCTGTTTAATCTATAGATGGTGCTGTGCTTAACATCTGCCTAAACCTTCTTGTTTACCTGTCAGTTACCAGGAAGACATCTTTCACAGAAGCAATGGATGACTATGACATAAGGTCTGCTGCCAGTATTCTGGCCTCTGTGAAAGAGCAAGAAGCTCGCTTTGAGCGGCTGACCCGCGCTCTAGAAGAGGAACGGCGCAATGTCTCACTCCAACTTGAGCGAGCCAACGTACCCTCTGACCGAATGAGTATGTGCAACATTGGCAATGGCCAACCACTAGCCACTGCATGGCAGCAACTAGTCCTGCAGGTAACATCCTGCTTTATATTACCAGTTATCATCACCATCTTGTCACTGAATGTCTCATTCCACAAATAAAGATGTGTCTACATTTACACATATGACAAGGATTAACAAGATTTGTGAATCTCCACCCAAGGCTCCTGTTTTTGTGGAAACAATGCATATTGGGAATTCTCAGGGGAGTAGATATGGAGTAGATGTGGATGTATTGTACTTTTTTAGGGCATTTTTGTTTTGTTTTATACACAAAAGGTGATTTATTACACTGAGTGTCAGAGTTGGGTGCAGTGCATTGAGAAACAACGTGTGGCACACATTACTGAAGATTAATGAAAAAAACGGGGTACTCCAGAGGATGGAAATATTAATCGGGTAATTTTATGTTGGGAGAACACCTTCCATCTACTGCCTTCAGCAGTTGATTGCATGTCCCATTTCATGCTTGCACTTTGTGGGGTTCATTTTTTTCCATAAGGGAAACACATCTCAAGTTATTCGTTGTTATATCTCAATGGAACTTTGCTTAAAAATTGAGTGCACCGGCCAAATATGAACTTTGTCTTCACCTGTAATCAAGTTGTAATCCATGAATATTACTTATTGTTATTCATTGTGAAAACCACATCAAGAAAATTGCAAGAACTTCTGTCTTTTTTTTTCCAAAATTAGGGCAGTATTGGCCTTTTCATTCCCAATGTAGGGCAGTATTGACATATTTTCCAAATGTAGGTCACTGTTGTCAATTTTATTTCCAAGGTAGGGCAGTATTAGAGACCTTATTTGCAAAGAAGGGCAGTATCAGTAACATTATTTCCTAAGAAGGGCAATATTGATGACTTTACCTCTAAGGAAGTGCAGTGTTGGCAACATTATTTCCTAAGAAGGGCAGTATTGACGACTTTACTATTAATGAAGGGCAGTATTGGCAACTTTATTTTGAAGGAATGGAGGTGTCACTGGTGTCCCTAAGTATGACAGTATTGGAGAGTTTATTGCATCTGTTGGTTGGTACTGAAGAATTTATTCCTAATGTAGGGCAATTTTAGAGTCTTTATGCTCTAAACCAGGGCAGTACCGGACACTTCTGCCCATATTTATGAAAATAACTGAAGTTATCTATATATATAAAAAGCCAGATGTATGTTTGTCCGATGCAGTCATGTGCAGTAGAGACTGCCTGAACGCAGGCCGATGTAGTCATGTGCAGTAGAGACTGCCTGAATGTAGGCCAATGCAGTCATGTGCAGTTGAGACTGCCTGAACGCAGGCCAGATGTATTGTATGTTTGTCTGATGCAATCATGTGTTGTAGAGACTACCCGATGCAGTAATGCACAGTAGAGACTGCCCGAATGCGGGCCAGATGTTTGTTTGTCCGGTGCAGTCATGCACAGTAGACACTGCCCGAACACTTGACCCGTGTACACGGGCTTTTACACTATTTATGCAATAAACGAATTGAAGGGTCAGATGAAAATAAAAATTCCTCAAAAATTCCTCAGTTCCCATGTATTGAATAGAACTTTTTAATCCCATGTATTGAATAGAACTTTTTAATCCCATGTATTGAATAGAACTTTTTAACCCCTTGAATGCTAGAGAGGTCTCCAATGCATTACGAGATCTCTCTAGCATTCAAGGGGTTAAAAACCCAATTTAATTTAACAGGAATTTTTATTTGTCCCCTCTGCTGCAGTTGGTTTACCCCAGAATAGCTCCAGTGCTTTTATACATATGGGCCATTATTCCCAATGTAGAGCTGTCTGTGAGACGCTGTCCCGAAAATAGTATAGTACTAGTGACTTTATCCCAAAGCACTGCAGTATTAGGGACTGGGAAGCTTATTTATCATTCTATACAGGGGCAATCCTGACGCAAACTAACTGCACCACAGCGTGTAAGAGAATATTCTCAAAATTTTGAAAATGGAACTTTCAGCCCCTTGAATGCTAGAGAGGTATACAACACAAGACATTATTGGATACTTTATTCCCAAATGGGAGCAGTATTGAAGAACTTTATACCCTAATGGGGGCATTATTGGAGATGTATTCCAAAAATAGGGCAGTACTGAAGACTTTATTCCAAATGGTGGTAGTATTGAAGATGTATTCCCAAATGGGGGCAGTATTAAAGGGATAGTAATGTTTCATAATAAAAGCAGCTCTAATTAATCATCATAGTATTTGGACTTTGGAGAGTGTTAATTCAGTTCTGTCAGAGTTGTAGTTCAGGAATAATTCAATGACAAAGTGCCCCCCTCCCGCCCCTTTTACTGATGTAACACTGCTCAGCCAAAGCAGAAGGGAGGTGCCCAGGTAGATTGCACAGAGGGACAATCTTCAATTAAGATAAAGGAAAAACCTGAAAAGCTTGTCAAGGGGGCAGGGATTCCATTGTTTTCATACAAAGAAGCTTGTCCCCTTCTGTTATCTGTCTGGTCTATGGACTGCAGTCCACATCTGAGAAGAGATGGCTTACACTAGGTAAAAGGGACGGGAGGGGAAACTTTGCTTGTGAATATATCTTAAACCATAAAGGTTTGAGAGATAAGACTTGTATCATTCTTCATGTTTTTTTAATGCCTACAAAATAAAATAAAGTTAAAACGAAGTATTACTATCCCTTTAAAGACTTTATACCCAAATGGGAGTATTATTTGAGATGTATTCCCAAAGAAGGGCAGTACTGGACACTTAATTCCCAAACTTAACTGTATGGAAGACTTCAGTCCCAAAGAGACAATATTGAAGACTTTATACCTTAATGGGAGCATAATATGAGATGTATACCCAAATGGGGAGCAGTATTGAAGACTTTATACCCTAATGGGGATATTATTTGAGATATATTCCCAAAGAAGGGCAGTATTGGACACTTTATTCCGAAATGGGAACCCTGTTGAAGACTTTAGTCCCAAATAGGGGCAGTATTGGAGATTGTGTAGTGTTGTCATAAAAGCGAATTTTTTATTCAAGAAGTTTTCGGTATACGGCTTCCTGTATTATAATGTGCGCAATATCTATCTGCAGTATTGGAGATGTGCTCCCAAATGGGGGAATTATTGGATTTGTGTTCCCACATAGGCACCGCATTGGAGGTATGTTCACAAATGGGGCAGTATTGAACACTTTATTCCCAAACAGAAGCAGTATTGGAGATGTAATCCCAAATGGGGCACGATTAGTGACAAACCCTTGAGTAGGTCAGTATTGGAGATTTTAGTTTCAAAAGAGGCCAAAGTGGGACAGTGTTGGAAAATGAAGTGCGGTAATACTGGATAATGGAAGGTTGTACTGGAGACTTTATTCCTAGAGCAGGATGTATTGGATACAGTCCTTAAGGATGGCAGTATTGGAGGGTTTTTGTTTGTTTGTTTTTTTTACCAAAGTTGGGCAATATTGGAGGCTTTATTCCCAAATAAGGGCTGTGTTTTCCACATTGCATTAGAATAAAATAGGGCAATATTGGAGGCTGTACTCCACGTTGTATTAGAATAAAATAGGGCAGTATTGGAGGCTGTACTCCACATTGTATTAGAATAAAATAGGGCAGTATTGGAGGCTGTGCTCCACATTGTATTAGAATAAAATAGGGCAGTATTGGAGGCTGTGCTCCGCATTGTATTAGAATAAAATAGGGCAGTATTGGAGGCTGTACTCCGCATTGTATTAGAATAAAATAGGGCAGTATTGGAGGCTGTTTTCCACATTGCATTAGAATAAAATAGGGCAATATTGGAGGCTGTACTCCGCATTGTATTAGAATAAAATAGGGCAGTATTGGAGGCTGTACTCCGCATTGTATTAGAATAAAATAGGGCAGTATTGGAGGCTGTGCTCCGCATTGTATTAGAATAAAATAGGGCAGTATTGGAGGCTGTACTCCGCATTGTATTAGAATAAAATAGGGCAGTATTGGAGGCTGTGCTCCGCATTGTATTAGAATAAAATAGGGCAGTATTGGAGGCTGTGCTCCGCATTGTATTAGAATAAAATAGGGGCAGTATTGGACGCTGTGCTCCGCATTGTATTAGAATAAAATAGGGGCAGTATTGGAGGCTGTGTAGTGTTGTCATAAAAGCGAATTTTTTATTCAAGAAGTTTTTGGTATAAGGCTTCCTGTATTATAATGTGCGCAATATCTATCTGCAGTATTGGAGATGTGCTCCCAAATGGGGGAATTATTGGATTTGTGTTCCCACATAGGCACCGCATTGGAGGTATGTTCACAAATGGGGCAGTATTGAACACTTTGTTCCCAAACAGAAGCAGTATTGGAGATGTAATCCCAAATGGGGCACGATTAGTGACAAACCCTTGAGTAGGTCAGTATTGGAGATTTTAGTTTCAAAAGAGGCCAAAGTGGGACAGTGTTGGAAAATGAAGTGCGGTAATACTGGATAATGGAAGGTTGTACTGGAGACTTTATTCCTAGAGCAGGATGTATTGGATACAGTCCTTAAGGATGGCAGTATTGGAGGGTTTTTGTTTGTTTGTTTGTTTTACCAAAGTAGGGCAATATTGGAGGCTTTATTCCCAAATAAGGGCTGTGTTTTCCACATTGTATTAGAATAAAATAGGGCAATATTGGAGGCTGTACTCCACGTTGTATTAGAATAAAATAGGGCAGTATTGGAGGCTATTTTCCACATTGTATTAGAATAAAATAGGGCAATATTGGAGGCTGTGCTCCGCATTGTATTAGAATAAAATAGGGCAGTATTGGAGGCTGTACTCCACATTGTATTAGAATAAAGTAGGTCAGTATTGGAGGCTGTACTCCGCATTGTATTAGAATAAAATAGGGCAATATTGGAGGCTGTGCTCCGCATTGTATTAGAATAAAATAGGGCAATATTGGAGGCTGTGCTCCACATTGTATTAGAATAAAATAGGGCAGTATTGGAGGCTGTGCTCCGCATTGTATTAGAATAAAATAGGGCAGTATTGGAGGCTGTGCTCCGCATTGTATTAGAATAAAATAGGGCAGTATTGGAGGCTGTGCTCCGTATTGTATTAGAATAAAATAGGGCAGTATTGGAGGCTGTGCTCCGCATTGTATTAGAATAAAATAGGGCAGTATTGGAGGCTGTACTCCGCATTGTATTAGAATAAAATAGGTCAGTATTGGAGGCTGTGCTCCGCATTGTATTAGAATAAAATAGGGCAGTATTGGAGGCTGTTTTCCACATTGTATTAGAATAAAATAGGGCAGTATTGGAGGCTGTTTTCCACATTGTATTAGAATAAAATAGGGCAATATTGGAGGCTGTGCTCCACATTGTATTAGAATAAAATAGGGCAGTATTGGAGGCTGTACTCCGCATTGTATTAGAATAAAATAGGGCAGTATTGGAGGCTGTGCTCCACATTGTATTAGAATAAAATAGGTCAGTATTGGAGGCTGTGCTCCGCATTGTATTAGAATAAAATAGGGCAGTATTGGAGGCTGTGCTCCGCATTGTATTAGAATAAAATAGGGCAGTATTGGAGGCTGTGCTCCACATTGTATTAGAATAAAATAGGGCAGTATTAGAGGCTGTACTCCACATTGTATTAGAATAAAATAGGGCAGTATTGGAGGCTATTTTCCACATTGTATTAGAATAAAATAGGGCAGTATTGGAGGCTGTGCTCCACATTGTATTAGAGTAAAATAGGGCAGTATTGGAGGCTGTGCTCCACATTGTATTAGAATAAAATAGGGCAGTATTGGAGGCTGTACTCCGCATTGTATTAGAATAAAATAGGGCAGTATTGGAGGCTGTTTTCCACATTGTATTAGAATAAAATAGGGCAATATTGGAGGCTGTACTCCGCATTGTATTAGAATAAAATAGGGAAGTATTGGAGGCTGTTTCCATATTGTATTAGAATAAAATAGGGCAGTATTGGAGGCTGTACTCCACATTGTATTAGAGTAAAATAGGGCAGTATTGGAGGCTGTACTCCACATTGTATTACAATAACATAGGGCAATAATTGAGGGTGTATTCCACGTTGTATTAGAATAAAATAGGGTAATATCTGAGGTTGTGTTCCACATTGTATTATATTTGAAAAAAAGAGCTTTGCAGTCCAACAGCGTATGAATCAAAATAACCATTTATCTTTTGAACACCAGGTTCACCTCCAGCGGAGAGGTAATGTTTGCTAGGGAAATCCTCTGTTTTAAACAAATGATGTAAAATTTGGGAATAAGGTTTATACAGCTTGAATTTAATATTACATGCTTATAAAATATACATATTGTTTACTGCTTCAGTGACCTAGAATAGGGATGAGTAAATTTTGTCCCTTGGGCTGTTGTAGGACTATAACATTATTATCCTTACCTGGCACTCCATCTGGACTACAGCTTCCACCATCCTTTATTGCAGGTTGGCTGAAGATGTAGTACTGTAGTCTAACAACAACTGGAGAGTCAAAGGTGGCCCTCTCGAGATCTGCAGGTGTAATGGCTCCAATGCAGCCCAAAAAGAAAATAATTAAAGAGATGATGTGGTAACCTCTGTTGTGAGCACAGCATAGTTGAGGTTTTGTGTTTTGCTTGTTCACTCAATTTAATGTGAACTGGCTTCAAACCTTGTTGTTACTATTAGTGCACATCTAGTTTGGGCATGTGAATATGGAAGTGCAGCTGAAGGTTAAAGACATCACTTCTATTCTCTGTGAGGGGGCAGTGCAAGCATGTATACAACTGACAATGATACAGCTTCTCACAATGCCTGAAGCAAGATAAAATAGTCTGACCAAAACCTTCCACTGGGACTGCCACTTTTGCTGGATAAACAAATCCAGATTATCCTATCTCTTGTATATTAATCTTATAAATCCAATTTTTTCCAGCCTGTTGGTAATATACCAACAATCTGACAACCTCTAACATCTGTATATGGTGCTTTTGCAATTTTAACAAAATGTATACCTTATCTGTAGTGTATTCACCTGAACCAGTCCAAGTTCTGCTGTCTGACTGCATAGTGATTCTGACACCATGATATTTAGAACTTCACAGATCCAGGTGGATAGAATACTAACACTATGGGAAGACCATGCCTTCTGCCACCTCGGAGTGGGAAGAAGGAAATGGAGAGACATTGTTAACTCTTTGAGTGCCAGTACTGCACACTCCACTTGTATTTAAATTAAGTGAGGAGTGTGAGTGTTCAAAGAGGAGATATGGTGGTTATGGAAAGGTATAGCAGCTGGCATGGAAGTTATAGTGATATGTTCTAAAATGTGTTAGGTAATCTTTTTGTGCAAGAGGGAATATACAAGATTCTGACAAGGATTATATGATTGTCACCTTGGGTTACGGAAGATTTTTTAGACCAACAGAAAGAAGATCTGTCTGTGGTTAACTTGATTGACTAGTCCTTTTTTATCTTGTTCAGCTCTGCAACTTTATTTAAATAATAATTTACTAATAAGAACATGACTTCCTTAACCCTTTGAGTGCCAGAGGGTACACAACGCACTGCAAAAGCCCTCTGGCACTCAGAGGGTTAACAGTCTCCATGATGTTCGTATTTAAATAATCTTTGGCTAAATATGGGGTAACTTTATTCTTTAAAAAAAAGTAACTTAAGGGGATTGATCACCCCTATACAAGTTTATCTTAATATGTAGGTTATATAGCAACTAGGTGTAATATTGTATCAGTTTTTGTTTTTAAATCGCTGTTTGGCCGAAATGTAAGGAATAAATACTGCCCTGCACCCTACTTCTGGATAGACTGTGGTTACCAGCACTGTACCACAGTCTGTCACTCTTTCTTTGCTCCTCTCCCTTTATCCAGCCTCCTCTTATGAAGGAGACTTTCTGCATGTAAGTTGGAGCGATCTCATTGGCTAGAGATTGCTCCAGCTTACAGGCAGAAATCCTCTGTCATTGGAGGAGGCTGGATAGAGGGAGGGGAGCAGAGGAAGAGTGACAGACTGTGGTACAGTGCTGGTAACCACAGTCTATCCAGAAGTAGGGTGCAGGGCAGTATTTATTCCTTACATTTCGGCCAAACAGCGATTTAAAAACAAAAATTGATACAATATTACACCTAGTCGCTATATAACCTACATATTAAGACAAACCTGTATAGGGTTTGATAGATCCCCTTTAGAAATAACAAACACTAAAATAATCTATAAAATCTATTCTATATAAATTATTTTTGAATCAGCTTCAAATGCTTAAAGGGATAGTAATACTTAAAATGTTAAAAAAATATGTTGTAGAGGTTATCCCTCTGAATAAAACAAGAGTAGTCCCACTGCTGAAAGGTGTTTCATTCAAAAGTTATTAATTTTCAAAGTTGAATTTTTTAGGTGCAATATCACAGTGGCCTGAAATTGTACAGTGGCGCTGTTGCTACACCATCCTATGGAGATTTATGGTCCCGGGACTAGAGCTGTCCATAGGATCGTGTAGCAACAGCACCACTGTACAATTTCAGGCCACTGTGTTATTGCACCTAAAAAATTCAGCTTTGAAAATTAATAACTTTTGAATGAATCACCTTTTAGCAGTAGGAGTACTCTTGTTTTACTCAGGGAGATAAACCCTACAACATATTTTTTTTTACATTTTAAGTATTACTATCCCTTTAAAGGGGATCTCTCACCTACTTATATGTAATGCTCATTAGTTAGAGCATCTATCAAAAAAATTGAAAACATTGTAAATTGTTTTAAAAAAACAGTTATATGCACAAAAATTAAAGTTTAAAAAGTGTCCGGCAGCCTACTTCCGGCTTGCCAAACCTTGCCGACCAGAAGCAGCTCCCGTCCCACTACCCCTCATCCTCCGATGACTGAGGCTGTCTGTCACTAAGGTGGAGCAATCGCATTGGCAGAGATCGATATCTAGCCAATGCGATCGCTCCACCTTAGTGACAGACAGCCTCCATCATCGGAGGATGATGGGTAGTGGGACGGGAGCTGCTTCTGGTCGTCAAGGTTCGGCAAGCCGGAAGTAGGCTGTCGGACAGTTTTTAAACTTTAATTTTTGCGCATATAACTGTTTTTTTAAAACAATTTACAATGTTTTCAATTTTTTTGATAGATGCTCTAACTAATGAGCATTACATATAAGTAGTTGAGAGATCCCCTTTAAAAATTATCAACCAGCAGACATACAGTTTGATGACAGTTTATTTCAATGGTGTTAAAGGAACACTAACATCTAAAAATAAAGCAGTGTTCTGTACATTTAGAAATTATGTAGTTAATAGTATTTGGAAAAAAAATATTTATTTATTTCTAGGTCCTCAACTTATATGTGTGGACTATCCTCTACAGTCACTGCTTGGTTCATTTTATTTGAGCAAGCTTGGAATGAGTTCCAAGACCTAAGGCACTTAGTTTATTGAGACGAGTACCCACCCTTTCTTCTATTCAGAAAGATATTTATCTTAACAATTTACGGACTATACTGCACCAACATATCTGAGAACCATATCACAGTTGTTATGCTAGTAAGGCCAGTGAGTTCTGCAAAGACTATGAATGGATTCTTCCACATGATATATTTAAGACAATATTTTACAGATGTTAAATTAGATTTTGTTTTTCTTTCCTTCTTTTACATAGAGATCTGTTGACATTAAACATCAATGTATAAAACAAATGAGCCAGATAGAAATGCTAGGTTGTTTTCACATAGGCTGATGTTTGCACTTAGACATTTTTGTTCCCTATGTTAAGTGCGGAACACAGGAAAGATGTAACTCATTCATACAAGTGATACTGGAGATTTCAGTGCTTTTTGCATCTACAGAAAACTGGGCAACTCATATGAGCGCTAGCAAGTCATGACTGACCTGTGGTATTAGCCAGCCATTAACACCCCCACACACACACACGCGCGCGCACACACACACACACACAATAATATTGCCAATTCAATGAAGGAGAATTTCAGTAATCACAGAGGAGACTTTGCATTGGTACTCTCTTAAAATCACCTGTATGACTATACCCCTTGGTGACAGTACTTGGGCCTTATACATATTTGTAAATAAATGCAAATATGTACATAAATTAAATTACACACACTTACATACACAGTGTTGTTGAACACTGAAATTGCAACATCAGTAAAGAGGAAATATAGAGCTACGCAAATCACAGCAATTAAAGGTCTGCCTGACATATGTAAATGATTACAGCTATGAGGCAATGGATCATGTTGGTAATGAGTTAGATTGGTATAAAGGACATCAGCTTGGCAGACCAGCTGTTAGCTAAGATGACATGTAAACCTGGGTTTCCAGCAGTGTGATACTCCAAGGTGTTTAGGACGTGACAGTGTTAGGAATATTGTTGAATGATAAACACGAGAGGATTGTCAGTGTTGATTGTCCATGCTATCCAATGCTGCACCGTAAAGCCATGGTGTCAGAATTGTTCACCAGTGTTGATTCTGTTTGTGTTCACTTGGCATCCTGGAACTGCTCACAATGACAGACCAAAGCTTGTGAGGATTGTAAGTTCTGGAGAATATCATTGCACAACCCCTTCCCAAAGGCAAATATGCTCCAGGATGACCTCCGGCGAGCCACTGGACCTGGAGGCAGAATGGAGATCCCTGCTTTTTAGTAATGAGACCCACTGCTGCCCAGGACAAGGGGGTTATTGTGGTGCAAAACCAGCCCAGGGGATTTTTTTTATTTAACTGGCCCACTAACGGGTATTCAAGTGCCGGGAGGGGGTGGGGTTACACAGTGCATTGCTCAGCAATGCGTCATGCACCCCTCTGGCACTCAAACGGTTAAATACAACTGTAGAAACGTACAATTATTTTCCCCACTCTGTCCTCCTGCCACAGCCTATTACTCCCCCTACACGCCACCACCCTATTTCTACCTACAGCTCACTTAGCAATGCAGGAGCAAGCAAAGCTTCTGAGTCAAAAGTAACAGTTTAAACATCAATTAACTTCACTGTATTATAAGCACTTATTAACCTAACCCACTGTATGCATTGCTGTAGAGGCATACATGCTTACCTATTAACCACTTAATCTACTGTATGCAATAAATGGTCAGTTATTAACCCTTTGCATGCCAGAGAGGTGTACAGTAATGTGTTCTGCAATTAACCCATTGATTGTCTCATAGGTGCACAAAACATTGCACAGGATTGAATAACCCCTTGTGTGCTAAAGAGGCACAATTCCTCAGTAATTAACATCTTTATTTACCTTTCTGGCATACAAGGGGTCAGTTACTCATTAATTATGTTCTCTAGCATGCAAGAGGTTAAACAGTGAGATACTGCACCTATGAGGAATTCAGTGGTTCAATAACAGAATAACCAAATTCAAACATGACCGCACCAAAAGAAAACACTCACTCTTGGATTGAGTAAAATCATCTTTGCGTACCTTTATTGTTGTTGTAATAAAATCACAGTGAAGTTGGTGATGGGCTGTATGGCAGAGCTGTACACTGGTGACCCTAACAGAGAGATGCCCCAACGATCCGATCAACGCGTTTTGCGTATAAAACGCTTAATCCTGATCTCTATCGTACGTCCACAACTTCCGTCCTTTTGAAATTGCACCACTAATATTTTGCAGATATTGCAGAATGTGTGTTGGTCAGAACAACTGATCTGGCTTTCATGTGATGTGAGGTCACTTTATTCGTCCATCCCACACGGATATGGAATGCAAGCATTACGTTATCATCTAGATCTTTATAGTCCATATGGAGAAAATTTGAAGGGCTTTTTATTGGAAGCCACTTGGTATCTGTTGACTCATAACAATTTTTTGTTCGATGGGGAGTTTTACCTCCAAAGACGCGGGACTTCAATGGGTGCAAAATTTGCACCATCCTACGCAAACCTTTTTATGGGTTGGTGGGAGGAGTCCCACGTCTTTGGATGTGATAACCCCTATAGGAACAATATTGTGATATACAATCGGTTTATCGATGATCTCCTGTTTATATGGAGGGGTACTAAAGATGAAGCAATGTTATTTGTAAACTATATAGAAGACCATGAGAAAAATCTAAGTTTTACTTATGAATGTCATGAAACTACTATTCATTTTTTGGATTTAATACTAATAGGAGATGTGGTAACAGGAGAGATACATACAGATGTTTATTGAAAACCCATAGCAGGAAATAGTTTACTTAGGGCAGATAGTTGTCATCCTGCCCATACCATTAGAGGTATCCCAGTTGGACAATTTATGCGTCTAAAACGCAATTGTTCTTCTGAGGAACAATTTGAGAAACAATCAGTTGAACTTTATAGAAGATTTATACAAAGGGGATATCCAAGGTGGATGTTGGATAGAGCCAAGAAAATAGTGGACCAAAAAGAAAGGAAAGAATTAATAAAATATAAACCAAAGACAAGAAGGGAGATCAATAAATCATCAGTAGTATTCTCCACTCAATATAGCCTGGAGTTCAATAGGATAAAAAATATATTAATAAAACATATACCAATTTTGAGTGCAGATTTAGAACTACATAAAGTAGTTTTGGAAGGTTTCAAATATGTTGCAAAGAGAGGATTAACCTTGGGGAACCTATTATCACCAAGTATGTATATAAGTGATAGAAAATCAAACTCAGGGAATTGGTTGTCCACAATTGGAAATTACAGATGTGGCAGCAACAGATGTAATTGTTGTAACTTTATGAACATTACGAAAGAATTTTATTCTACTACCAATGGCAAAAAATATAAGATGCGTATGTATATAAACTGTGCCACTAGAGGTGTAGTATATTTGTTGTTTTGCAACATTTGTAGGCTCCAATATGTGGGGAAAACCCTTAGAACATTACGAGAACGTCTAAACGAGCATTTGAGTGACATAAGGAACCTAAGCTTTAAATCCTCGGTAGCTAACCATTTCAAAGAAATCCATTATGGAAATACAGATTCTTTGAACATACAAGGGATTGAGAGGGTTATATTAGGTAAACGAGGTGGAGATCTAGATGCAAAGTTGTTACGTCGAGAAGCATTCTGGATATTCACCTTAGGTACCAGATTCCCTGAGGGCTTCAATAAGAGCTATGATGTTTCTTGTTATGTTTAAATAATCTCCCAAATTAATGTTTCCAGGCAAATATATTGAGTAATAATTATTTACATCTTATAGAATATATTAATGTCATAAAGATTTCTTCATTAAAGAGGTATATAGATAAAATAAGTTATATGATATGATCTATTCTATACTTTGGTATCAAAAGGATGATTTTATTATATATGTATGATGTCAACCTTGTTTAAACATTTGTTTTAGGGGCTAGTCATCATCTTCCGTCTATTTTTGCGATTGCATTTACTATCCGTTAAGTCTGAAACAAATATTAACAGTCTCCTGATATAGATAGGTTTCGTGCCCACATTGCCTTTAAGAGAATTCCCCTTTAAGACAGTGGATTAGATCCGGGTAATGAAGGGAGGTTCTCTCTATGGGCTTAGATGGTACGAACCATGTGAGCAAGATATAACCTTTCTGATAGGCTGTTGCAATTTCAAAAGGACGGAAGTTGTGGACGTACGATAGAGATCAGGATTAAGCGTTTTATACGTGAAACGCGTTGATCGGATCGTTGGGGCATCTCTCTGTTAGGGTCACCAGTGTACAGCTCTGCCATACAGCCCATCACCAACTTCACTGTGATTTTATTACAACAACAATAAAGGTACGCAAAGATGATTTTATTCAATCCAAGAGTGAGTGTTTTCTTTTGGTGCGGTCATGTTTGAATTTGGATATGCGTGTAAGGGTAAAGAGAGCCCTTGACCGGCACATCGTGAGCACACTCTCATGGTTGTGATTGTGAAGTACTACAGCCTTTTTGAATATATAGTCCAATTTTTGAAGTTCCGTTGAAATATTGGAGCCGCCAATTATGTGAAATGTTGTCAATAACAGAATAAACCATTGCTGTAATCCTCTCTGGCATGCAGAGGGTTAATATCTGAATTATACCTCTCTAAAGCATACAGGGGGTTAAAGGGTTAACAGATGATATATTAAGCCTCTCTAGCAATGGGTACAGTTAGTTAAGGAGAATTAAATACCATTTGAAACTCGGTAGTTAGGACCCAGAAGCTCTGCCTGCTAATCATTCACTGCACTAGGATGGGACACATTCAGAGGACAGAACCCGGTTTTCACTGCTACACGGCTCTGGTGAGTTGTGCCTTACATACACAGAGTTGTGGACTGCAGAGGTGAAATCATCATACCTGGGAACTTTTCAAGCAGGGCTACCCGGAGGGTAACCCTGTCAGTGCCGAAAAGGACGCAAATCGTGTCATAAAAGGGCGGGGCTTAGTTGCGGGGGGCGGGACAAAAAAACTCCTGAAAAATGAAGGTCAGAGGGCAGTGAGTGGGAGGAACCAGGCAGGATGGAGCACAAGTGGGCAGAGAGAAACTTAAACTCTGCCCACCCAGTGATTCACACATTGCCCCAGAGACCCGGTAATTCAGTTTGAAATCCAGAGTCTCCGGGGCAAAACCGGAGAGTTCCCAGGTATGGAAATCATATGATCTCCCTAACGGCCCATAACTGGGCGGCCCACCAGGGGATGCCCAATCTCCCCCCCGATAAGACAATCTGCCCCTGGCTCAGGATATCATGATGGCTGGAAAACAGTCTGGAGGAATGCTAATAAGTGAAATGTGGAAACATGTATAATCCATTGCCACATCAGGCTACCTCCTGATTTAATGGTGTGTGGAAGTGTTATGCATGGCACATGCACACCCTTAGTACACATTCCTGTTATTGTCACAGCCTCCCTGGTTGTTCTTCCCATCATAAGAACATATCTTCAGGAAATTCCTGGCAGCCTGATGCAGCAAGACAAGGCCTGCCTATGCATTGCATGTGTTATCATGAACAGAGTTCATGGCTTAGACTACTTTCTGTAGCTCTGCATGTTCTCTGGACCTGTCCTCCATTAGTCATATATGGGACCTTTTGGGTTGCCAACTCTGTCTGAACCCATCTGCGTCCTCCCTCCAGAAGTTGCATGCAGGGGGTGGAGCCTACCTTCCCTCCTTGGCTGAAGCTGGCCAACCAACTCCAGTAGGATTTGTTCCTTGGTGAAGACACAGACAAGAGAACAGTTCTGCTACAGTTTTAGAAACTTATTTATTTTTCTGTTAGAAATGAAATACCACCATTAGACGGATTACCATAACTGACAATGCCCATTAGATGTGGATAGCTCAGTAATCAGGTGCTTTTGTGGACCTTAAGTTCTAGGGGGAAAATCTTGGGTCCAAGTTCTTTCCTCAGGAGTTGCCCACCGAGGCTTCTTCTTAATACATGGTAATCTGAAGACAGAAGATTGCACACTCCTGCATTCATTGTGTTTACCTTTATGTCTGTTGGGTGTTTTGGAGTAGGTTTATGTGGTAACTTAACCCTTTAGCTGCTGGTTTTGCATCTCCGGGGGGGAAGGTGTTATTGACACTTTCCCTACTGGGTTCAGTGTTTTTTGGGGTCTTCTAGCATGTTCTACTGATGTTTCATGTACTTTTATTTTACTGTTTCAACTCTGCAAAATTTTGAGTAAGGCGCGCTTTACTGCATAGAAGCGATTGCTCCATTCACTTCTGTGGGACTGTACAGTTTGGGACATATCTCTGCAAGCACTCAACGTAGCGACTTCAGAGATGGCTCATTTTAATTGTCTGCCCTTGCTCTATCAGCCAGTTAATGTTTTAAGTGTGTTGCAGGGCTTAGGGGGCTTCGGGCACTGTTTGGGTACTTTTTCTGGGAAAACTACATTTCCCACGTGCGCTTGCTTTGCGCGCTCATTTCTGATTGGCTCCCATCTCGGCAGCCATTTTGGGCCTTTTCCAGAACGAGTATCCTACGCAGGGCTTGGACTCTCCTTCTCTCCTCTGCAGATTAACCCTTCACCTGCCAGATAAGTATATTTTAGAGATTTCTGGGGTGAAACTTTAATCTTACACACTGTATTTGGGTGATTTCTTATACTCTAAACGTTTTTGACACTGTGAGAATGTCTAATCCATTGGAGCTTGGGGCCAGGCCTAAGACTAAGGACGAGGGTTCTCTGTGTCCCCTATTGCGCATTGCTTCTCATGTCATTCAGGGATACCTAGAGAATTTTCTGGTCATTTATGCCCAGCATGTTCTGATGTCCCTGAGTCTCTCCCAGGGACCTCCAGCCATGCATTAGAGCCAGTTTGGGTGCAAGAGTTCAAGGCTGCTACTAGGGACCTTTGGTCTACATTGCAACTCTTTCCATCCCACTTACAGGGGGTCTTCCATTCATGGCAGACCCCTTCTTCAGTCAAATCTTCCCTGCCAAAACCGCAGGGAGTTCCTGACGTATCAGATTCCTCTGAGGAGGAACTGTTGGTGGATTCAGATGTTGAGGAATGTTCTGCTGTTTTTTGGGGACCAGTTTGAGGCTGATTCTGAGCCCTCGGCTGAGGGCCTGATCAGGGCTGTCTTGACTACCCTAAACATTCCCTTAGTTCAGGAGGTTTCTTCAGATACTTCTGATATGTTTCAGGAACCTAAAAAGCCCCTTACTTGTTTTCCACCTAACCCCACTCTTGACCACCTTGTGTCTGATGAGTGGAAATCTCAGGACAGGAAACCTTCTGTTTCCAAGAAATTTGCCAAGCTTTACCCCTTCTCTGAAGCGGTGCTTGCTCAGTGGGTTCATCCCCCCAAAGTGGATGCTCCTTTCTCCAGACTGTCTAAGTCTTCTGCCTTGCCAGTTTCTGATGCTTCAGCTCTGAAAGACTGGATTGACAAGAAACTTGAGGTTTCCCGAGCTGAGGAAAGCCTGTTCCCCTTCCGGTCATGGCTCATTCTACTAGATCTATTGGGGCTTCTTGGGCTTACAAGAATCAGGCCTCCGCTGATCTGTTGTGCAAGGCTGCCACCTGGTCTTCTGTACACACCTTTTCGAAGCACTACCGTGTTTATGTGCTGGCATCGGCTGATGCCAGCTTTGGGAGGAAAATCCATGAGGCACTCCTGCCTGTTTAGGATTTTCTTTGGTTCTTGGTGCTTCCTTCACTTTTGAGCCCTGTATGCTGTAGTTCAGTGTTCTGCATAACAGTTTTGGGGTGTTGTTACCCCTGTTCAGTGTCCGTTGACACTTCATTTGTTTTTGTTAAGCTATCTCTGATCTGATGGTTCATATCTTTTCTGGTGACTTTGGGGGCCTTGTGCCTGGTCCTTGCCTTACTTCCCGCCTCTGGGAAACTCAGTGGTTGGACATGCCAAAGTTAACAGAGGATTTTAGTCTTACCTGTTAAATCATTTTCTCTTAGTCCATACAGGTTACTGGTCTCCCACCCTGTCAAGAGACCATGCTTGGCTCTCCTGTGACAGACCGTGGGGGTCCTTCGGGGTCATGCTCACAGGGGTCTTCTTTCCCTTCTACTATCTAGTCGATAGTGTCTCAAATCTTACTGGAGCTGGTTGGCTAGCTGCAGCCAAGGAGGTAAGGTAGGCTCCACCCCCTGCATACAATTCTAGAATTCTTCCTGCCTAATTAAAGGGGCAAATCTCCTACCCAAAGTTACCAGTAACCTGTATGGACTAAGAGAAAAGGATTTAACATGTAAGATTAAAATCCTCTTTTATTGTCTAGTCTCCTGTATCACTTCCCGTGGTGTGCATACTCACTACTGGATAAAACTTGTTCAGATTAGTATCCCATTAAAGGTACCCTATCGCCTAAAACCAAGAAGGAGGGTTTTAAAAGAGATTTCAAAATCACGTATATATCGTATTAGCCATTTTGATGTCTAAAACTAGTTTTTGTGTTATTTAGATTTCTCTATCGTCCAATAAGACAAACAGGTACCATGAGGAGGCCACAGCTCCTGCCAGTAGGCTAGAACATTTCTAGAAAAAAAGTTTCAGGTGGAGCCTCCCCTTCTGATTATCAGGCTGTCCCACTAGCCCCATCCCAGTTAGACTTGTTCCACAACCTGTGTAAAAGCTGAGAACTTTTCTGCTTAGTTTTTAGAATTTTTATTTTCTATCTTAGGTATGGTGTATCAAAATTCCCCCATTAGATGGATTACCATTCCTGGCTTGCGCTGCAGGATTGTCCAGCTAGCAGGTGCTGTTGCGGACCCTTGCAGCCTTTTAGCCCCTTAACGACCCTTGACGGTCATAGAACGTCATGGGTCGATCTGAGTTAACGACTCACTATGACCGTCATGGAATTCCGGGCTCCCCCCGTGGCTGCATGCCGTTCGGGGAGTCCCGAATCGAAAAAAAAAAAAAAAGCTCAGTGGTCCTTTATTGACCGCCACGTGCCTGCGCAGCTGGTTGTTAAGGGGTTAAAGAGAATCTTGCAGCCCAGTTTCTCTCTCCTGACTGGGTCTCTCTGAGGCTCTGGTCTTTCAATGGTAATCTGAAGACAGAAGTCAAGTTTGGCGACTAACCCTTCGAGTGTCATGGTCCACTTGTCCCATTGTTCCCCTCCATACAGGGGTCTTCTTGGAGTCCAGAACTCCTACACTCATGTTGGGTATTTTATTTGGTTTGATCCAAAGGTATTTGTAGCTTGGATGGCTGCATTTATGTAATTTAACCCCTTGCCTAGTGATTTCTCAGGGTTATGGGGCTTATATTGACTCTTCCCTTTAGGATTGTTTGTTTTCATTTATCCCTACATGTTCCTTTCGATATTTGGGTAAATGTATTCACTTTTGAAAAATCTGCAGTTTTTGAGTGCCGCGCCTTTAAGGTGCGTTTACCACGCAGCCGAACTTGCTCCATTAACTTCTATAGGCCAAACTATTTTGGGATATATCTCTGCAACCGTTTGACGTACAGAGTTGAGAGAGGGCTCATTCTTCTTGTTTCCACTTGCCCAATGCTCTGGTTTACATCCCCAGAAAAAAAAGACTACAACTCCCAGAATGCCCTGTTTGTAGGCTTTCTTCCGATTGGCTGCTGAGTTTACAGATGCCATTTTCTCTCTTTGCTGGAGTATCCTACGCATAGGCTTGTCTCTACTTGCTCTTCTTCTCAGATTAACCCTTTGACTGCCGGATAAGTACTTTCTTGGGCTTTCTGAGGGGATTTATTTATCTGGGTCACAGTATTTGGTATTATTTTACTGTTTAGACACTTCTCCTGTTAGGATGTTGGAAACAAAGGGACATGGTGCTAGAACTAAGGAAAAGAACTTGTGGGCATCTCTGACCCCCTTAATTTCTGGACCTCATGCCAAACAGGGTTCCCTAGAGAATACTCAGGACATTTATGCCCCTCATGTGCTGTGGCCCCTACTACACCATCTGGACCTCCAGCCTTGAACAAGAGCCAGTCTGGAACAAGGACTTAAACTCCTCTATGGCACAGTTTCTTCTGTCCCTCCAAGGGGCCTCCATTCTTTTGAGTGTGACACAGAGGAAGTGGCGTGTGAGGAAGGGAACTCTACTTATGCTTTTGGCGATCCCTTTGAGGCTGACCCCACATCCTCAAAGACTTTGTCTTTCTACTTTTTTACTGTAATTCTATAGTAGTTTTATATTCTTATAGGGACCGCTTTATACATACATATTTTAGTTTCTTAATTATTTGAATATTTGGCCTCTATAAGTGTATATATATATATATATATATATATATATATATATATATATACTGGAATATTTTTTATTTCTTTAACCCCTTAAAGACCAGGAAAATCTGAGGTGGATTTAACTTAAGGACCGGAGCAATTCAGACCTTTTTGACTATGTCTTTGTTCAACAGTGTTTTCCCTCTTTATTTTACCCAAGAAAATTATATACCTTTTTTTTTACGCACAAATAGGGCTTTCTTTTGATACCACACTTATATGGATAGTCCACCATTTACTTTAGTAAAATTAAAGAAAAAAAAGTAAAAAAAAACTCAATTTTTTTTCTCTTAGGATCATTTGGGCGCAATGGGTTATATTTTTATAAAGACTGCATGAAAGGTATGACCGGTCAGTCATACCTACAAAATGGGCAGTTTTCTTTGTCCTCTGTGGTTCGGTTGATTTGAATTGTTTTTAATTTGTTTTTATAGTATTGTGCATGTTGGCTTGGTCCAATTTTGTTTAAATAGGCAGGCAATATAAGCATATATACAGTATGTTGTGCACCATATTTGAATGTGATGGCTAGGAACCATTTCCGCTTTCTAGTAAGGTAGTAGTAGATCATCTTAAGATGACTATGCAAAATGTAGATCTCATGTCATTAAAATCTGGCCAAAGAGCTCTTTCACATGGATGACAGAACTGTAGCAGTCCTCTGCTGCTGTAATTTTGCCTTTGTCTTTTCACTCACCTTCTCCTGCGTTCCACCACCAATCAGGACACAGGAGGACATTGTCTGATGGCTGGCCCATGTGAATGTCAATATTATTGCAGGTCATTGGAGGCTGAAATAATCAACACAACCTCCAACAACACTCTTGAGAAAGGTCTGCCAGCAGCCCCACAAGCCCCCATGCAGACCTTATTACTGCATCTATAGTGTCAATACAGTATGCTGGACGTTGGTGTTTTCATAAGAGGAGGCAGTTTCCTGTGTAGTGTTGCCACCTTTTCTTTAAAAAAAATACCGGCCATGGCATTTCCTCCATAGACTTAACATTGGACAGAAGCCAATTTTTTACCTGCATGCCGGTAAAATACCGGCTGGGTGGCAACCCTATTCCTGTGTGAAGACACTATAGTCCAGCCAAGTACTTTTTACAGCAAACAACATCACCAATGCAGCAGTGCAGCCACAAGCTGCAAAGGCGAGACCTTTCCTCCATAGGCAAGACTACTTGCTTGGAGAAATGATGGGCTATCACATCCATGGAAAGAGTCAAGGTGTATCTGATCAGGGATACAGTAACGTGTTCTGGAGGCCCACACTATAAATGCCTATGAGAGGGAGAGAGACTGTGCTGCTCACTTATTCTCTCCTTTATAGGCAGTATAATTTTATTATTCATTGAAGCCACTTCATCAGTCTTAATGTCTGCTGCCAATGGTAGAGAAAGGTCCTTTATTGCACTTGAGGCCTACAAGCCTCTTACTCACTGGAAGACCCTGTCTGAGTATTCCTAGAGATAGTGGCCAAATCATCCATTTAACATATGGATAAAGCGTTGAACCTTGTCAGCCATAGAAAGAGCAGGAGATTAGTAGATTGATACCTTTATAATGGCTCTAGGATGCAAGATACCTAGATCTCTTCTTCAGGCATAATAAGAATGAAGGATGAATACACACTACATGAATTAAACCATATCGGTGTGGTCCATAATTAATTCTCTAGGCTCCAGTAAAGTGTCTTCGAAGTGGACTAGAAAATACAAACAAGGTTAATTACCTTTTAATTGCCTTTTTGATGCTCCAGTGAATTTTAATCTTTAGCCAGAGATGGCTAAGTCTCTACAATGTATGGGTTACCCGCCAACCTCTAGAGGGGTGCATAACGCATCCACCGTGCAGTCCCCTGTCACCCAAAGGGACCAAAATATGGTTATTTTGTGGGATAGTGTAAAATAATTTCCTTATCATAGTTCAAGCCACACTTCAGAATGTTAAATTGGTTATCAATTTATATTCCCAGATCTTTCTGTCTCTCTGTGTCCTAAAATATCCCATCAGTTCAGTCACCTTGAGATCTTTAATGCTGCCATCAGTTTTGCAAAAATGGTGCCTGAAGAAGAAACCTAGTTGTCTTGAAAGCTTGCATCCTGGAGTCTCTCAGCCAATAAAGGCATCATTTTTACTCTGTTAGTTTCCTGCTTTTTCTATGGCTAACAAGGTTCCAAATTTTACCAATATGTTAAAAAGAGGATTTGGAAGAATTTCTTTGTGGCTGTGGGCCTTGTTGTATTATATATATATCAGCCATGAAGGACTTCTGCATTAAAGGGATAGTAATGTTTCATAATAAAAACAGCTCTAATTAATCACCACAGTATTTGGACTTTGGAGAATGTTATTTCAATTCTGTCAGAGTTGTAGTTTAAGAGTAATTGAATGATAAAGTTTCCTCCTCCCTCCCCTTTTACTGATGTAACACTGTTCAGCCAGATCAGAAGGGAGGTGCCCAGGTAGACTGCAGAGAGGGACAATCTTCAATTAAGATAAGGGAAAAGCCTGAAAAACTTGTCAAGGGGGGCAGGGCCTTCGTTGTTCCCATAGCAAGAAGATTGTCCCCTTCTGTTATCTGTCTAGTCTTACAACCAGATTCCATATCTGAGAAGAGATGGCTTACACTAGGTAAAAGGGGTGGGAGGGGAAACTTTGCTTGTGAATATCTCTCAAACCATAAAGGTTTGAGAGATAAGACGTATATCGTTCTTCATGTTTTAATGCCTACAAAATAAAATAAAGATAGAATTAAGTATTACTATCCCTTTAAGTGGAGGATCCAGTTCACATCTCTTATCTGTCACATTTTAAAATTAGAATTGCCAGTCAGCCTGCCACTGCAGAGGAGTGTTCAACTCATTACGGCCTCGACAGCACATCACCTTTGTATTGCCAGGAAGCCAGAACATCAGTAGTAGACTCGAAGGGTTGCAAGGTACAAGCCTGACGGGAGGTCGAGAAGGATGTACTTGACAGAATAATCAACACTCGACTAGGTGGTTGACAACGTCAAACTCGACTAGGTGGTCGACAGCATCAAACTCGACACAGTGGGCACAGAAGAACCTCTGGAGTCAGAGGAAGAATAGTCAACAAGCTAAGTCAGTAGCAGGCAGGCAGAGACAGTTCCAGGAATGAGGCAGAAGAGTAGTTGGACAGGCCAGGGTCAGAGTCAGTCGAGCAAAGCAATACACAATCAGCAGGCAGTAGAGAAGTCGAATAAACAAGCAGAGGTCAAAACCAACACAAGATACTGAAGCCAAATCAGGAGACAAAGACGAAGTCGAGGAAAGCTGGGTCAAACACTGGAATAACTGTAACAAACAAGAACTTGAGGAACTAGACCACAACAGGAAAGATTTGATCACGCACCAACACAAAGTGCTGGTGCTGATAAAGGCGCACACAGAGTCATGTGACAAGAAAAACAACAGATATGCCTGCAAAGCGCGGAAGGACATGACACTGAGGCTATTATAAAATATCTCCCAAGTTTGACCGCTTATTTATATTTGTTATTTTTTATTTAAACATTGTGAAACTTCAAATTTTTTTCATTAAATAAAAAAAGAGCAACATTCAGAGCATTTTGTACAAAACAAATGAGAATCAAGTCTTGAGAAAGCCAGTGGCACCATGATGGAGAAATAAAACGATCCTTTCCCAAAATAATGATGGATTTAAATGGTGCTTTTTAATTCTTTAATGCTATAGAGGTCTTCATTGCATTTAGAATAGTTGGAGATCTCGCCACCATTCAAGTAGTTAAAAATCCATTTATACCAATAACAATGTTTTGGGATTTGTATTTTTTTTTTGCTCCCTTAAGGTGCAATTGGTTCTGGAATCTCTCCACTTTTCTGTTGTTCATAAGGCATTTAGCGTACCTGTTAATGCTCTGGATCTGCACCAGAGACTCAGATTTTCACACTTAAATACTGGGTCTCCAGAGACGGTAGGGATGAGCCTTCTTGGTATCTACGCTTATTCCCGCTCATCTCTCTCTGTCATTAATAATCCCAGGGATAGCCTTTAGTCATACTAGGGTGAATGTAAAATGATAATTCAGCTCTGAGGAATAGTATAAATAAATTATAATAATAATAATAATTGTCTTTTATGCATGCAGTTTTAAATTCATTGTCTCCACTGAGCCCAATTAGGTGACAAATAACTATGACTATAAATTGGAGTACTATATTTTGGAAAACTGACAACGTTTGAGTGTACACCATTTCCCTGTCCATGATGTGGAGCAGGCATATGGGGCTTGATGGCATTAAACTCCTAACGATGGCAGAGATTGACGGTAAGCAGTACAGAGCTCATACATACTAGTATAAACCCTGAAGTGCATCCACTGGTATTAGAAGCTAACGCCAGTGGAACTTCACAGGAGAAGTTGTACATACACCCCACTGAATGAGTGATAGAATGCAATGTTTTTAGATCCTTTCAGATATTAGATGCATTTCACTGGTTTAACCAGCTTATATCAGGAGGTAAGTCCAGTTAATGCAAGCATATATCTCCTCTCTCATTGATTTCTATGGAATCGTTTAATTACTTGGGATTCTTTGCAATATCTCTGTTAAAAAGTGATCCACTTCTGCAAAAGTTGGTATGTGATATTGTTTGTGTCTGCCTTGATTGTATCATGGTTTGGGTGCATATAATGAAATCTATACAGGAGGCAAATATAGTCAAGTTGATACCTTTATTGGCTAACTAAACAGATTTAGGATGCAAGCTTTCAAGACCTTTTAGGCCTGAGGAGAGACCTAAGAAGAGACCTAATAAGTCTTGAAAGCTTGCATCCTAAATCTGCTTAGTTAGCCAATAAAGGTATCAACTTGACTATATTTGTCTCCTGTATTTCAGCAGCTAACACGGTACCAACTCTCTATCTGTCTATACGGCAGTGAGGAATAGTATAAATAATAATAATAGTCTTTTATGCATGCAGTTTTACATTCATTGTCTCCAGAGAGCTAAATTAGGTGGCAAATAACAATGAATATAAATTGGAGTACTATCTTTGGAAGATTGGCACTTTTTGCCCCTGGATTCGATTTTAATAAAAAGTGGAACATTAAGAGCCTATTGTGCCAAGCACTTTAACAATCCTACTAATGATATCAGGTTATCATATTGAAAAGTTCATTGTTCACAGAGCAAGAGCTGAATAGATTTGTGTCACCATTCAGATGTTTTAGTCCTGGCAGTGTTTTATGGCAAGTGTCCAAACTGACAGTTCTGGGGTTTTCTGTGATGATCTAGCAGAGGACAAGTGTATATGGATATTATGTATAAAGGCAAACAGGAGCAATTTTGAGGCAAACAGCTGCCCTTTAGGGGACTGATAAATATTTAGCAAATTCTCTTTGATTTAAATGGGCCTTTTTTTACTACTTGAATGCTCTACAAGTCACCGATGTTTTGAACAAAAATGCACTGGAGACCTCTTGAGCATTCAGTAGGTTAACAGCACCATTTAAATTAATGGAATGTTTATTTGTTCCCTATGGAGCAGTTACTCTGCCCCTGAATTGCTCCACTTCGCCCTTGTACATAAGGCCCTGTGTCTTTTTGTGGACATATCTATTTTACATTATAGGACACGCCTAATTCCTTTGGAGATAAGCCTTTCCAAACCAGGTGCTTAGCTAAAGAAAACCAGTAATTTAAAACTGTAATGTGAGCATTCATATATTCATTTAACTCATTATCTATACTTCAGAACAGCAGAATACTGATTTTACTCCTTTTTTCATTATTTCCAAATCTAATAGTTTAATCTAATCTTTACTTATTCTCTTCCATTTGACAGTTAGCGAGTTTAGACTTCCTGGAAGAACAAGGACTTGCACCCATCTAATGCACTATTATTATTACTCCTTGCAAACAGTTTTCACCATTGCTATTAAGGAAATCTATTCCTATCCATCTGTTTAGGTATGATTCCTGTAGGTATAATATAACGGAGTTGGAGCTGACACCTGTATTTCTTCAATGAAAAAATCCCTTAAAGAAATAAAAAATACCCCAGTATATATACACTTATAGAGGCCAAATATTCAAAAATTAAAGGGGAAGATTCACATCGGAAAATCTTTTGAGCACTTGTTTAGTCAGCTAAGAAGCATTAGGAAACGTGCTCTCTTTTTTTTTAACTTACTTTTTAAGATATTCAACTTCAAAGTTATCCACTTCCGCATACTGTGGCATGATGTAGCTGCGGTATGGCTCTCAGGACTTCCCAGCAGTCTGTCATTATCCTCCCAGCTACCCCCAGGAGCGCGTTTACACTTCACTTCGTTGTGGTCTGAATGGCTCCTAGCGTTACAGGAAATGGCGATTAGCATTATACTGAGGACCTCCCGAGGACAAACCCCCTCTGAAGACTTAGTATATGTGAGTACATCTGATAGTTAGGCACAAACCCCAGCTTCAGAGCCTACTCCCATACTCTTTTCTCTTCTGCTTTCCTCAGTAATATCGTCCACAACACTGAAGGTATTGTACTTCGTGCTGATACTGTCAAGAGCCTTAAACGACTGGTGGTTCACCTGGATAGTGTTGTCGCTGCAATCTGATCAACGGTCACTCATAGGGTTGGCAAGGGACATCTGACTGTGGTACAATTCCAACAAATATTCAATGTTCAGCTGCTGCAGTACAACTTCCTCGGGCTGGTTAGATCCCAGGCAGGTGAGGAGCATCTGGACCTTTCCCACCACATGATCTTTGGGCTCATCGCAGGGATGTCCCATTGTGGAACCAGATATCCCTGACTGAGGGCTGGGACTCAGTAGGTTGGTGGAGCGAGCCAGCCTGACCCCCTCTTTATCCGTTTCCCTCAGGAGATCCAGTAGTTCAGGTTTCTTGATGCCAGTGGCATCCCATCCCCACTGAGTTGTAAATCCTGCTTCTACAAACTCAACCGGTGGTGGTTTAGACCCTCGGTTAATGAGAGATCCCACCACTCCCACCAGTGTAACGGGAACCAGGGGACCCGTTTAGTCCCTGGCCGTTGTGCTGGGCTTTTCTCTTTCTGTGATGCAGCTACAAAGGGGTACCCGTGCCGGTCTAAGTCGTAAGGATCTGAGGAATGGGAATCAAGGGGAACTCTTTAGACCATTCCCAGAAGAAGACAGATCAAACAATACTGTGTAGTTTATTGGAACTGGCCATGGTTTATAAAGCCACATTGCTAGGGGGAGGGGGATGTGACATGCAATAGGACAGGAACATATAAATACAATTAACACATAGCTAAATGGAAGCAGGTTATACAGACAACTAATCTCATCACACAGACAACAATGGTGAATATACAACAGTTGTAAAAAAAAATGGACCAGACAGTGAGACACATACCATTGGAGACAATAAGATGACAATACAAAAATAGCACTCTTTAACCCCTGCAGGCCCATGTACAATTGTAGTCCAACTAGTTTTCTTAAAATCGGAGTCCAGCATCCGTTGCATGTATTAACAGATGCACTCATAACGAACCATAGGTCCTTTACATCATTTACACTTAGATGGGGTGTTCTCTTATGTCCAATATGGAACACAGGTACCATTGGGTTGATTCCTTCCTTCTTTAGGGCAGGACACATCTCAAAAGACAGAGTCTTGTAGGTGGAGACTCCCAGCCACTCCTTCAGCTCAACCCTCCTGTCTCTTAGTTTTTAGCTTTTTTATTGTTTTTCTGATAGATATGGGGCTGCCAAAATTCCCCCATTAGGCGGATTACCATTACTGGGCTTCTCCTGAAGTATATTGATCGGGGTACAGGTGCTGTGTGGACCCTTGCAGCCTTATGGAGGGAATCTTCCAACCCAAGTCCCTCCCCCCCAGCAGAGTCTCTCCTGGGCTCTGATTACTTTTGCAATGGTAACCTGAAGACAGAAGACTGGTGAGTAACCCTTTGAGTGCCTTGGTTCACAGTGTTCCTACCTTGTACCTCTCTGTACAGAGGTTTTCTCTGAGCTCTTGGGCTCCTGCAATCATATTGGGTCTTTTTATTACACAATTTTGTACTATACCAGTTCTTTGGGACAAAGATGGCTGCAGCATCTCAGGTTTAACCCTTTATTGTATTGTGTGTCCCACAACACACTCCAAGCTTATTAAAACCTTAATGTTGTGGAGAATAATGACAGTTGGTTTCAGTGTAGATAGAAAGATAGGTTATCGAAAGAGCTATCCGACTGCATTTTGGAGTTAGGAAGGGTTTAATAGGGTATTTTTTGTTTGTTTTTTTTGTCCTAAAAAAAGAAAGACTTCAACAGGAATGTGGCCACCCCTGGTCTGATTGGTCTGTCTGAAATCAGTTAAAAATAAAAAATTAAGCAGTTAAAAATGAAAGAGACTTCTCTAGCATTCTAGGTGGTTAAGTACCTTCCAGCAGAACTATGAAGGTCTGACAAGAGAACAGATTGGGCTTATAAACTTGATTCAGGGCTGCATACGTTTGCTGTAGTCTGATTAAATAATGGCACTTTTATGATCGGCACAGCTAAGGATGACTTTTGTGCAGACAGAATTTACCGCCAGGTGCAGGTTAGCATGAGGCTTCTGGATTGCCAACATAAAGGTTTAGTGATCCTCACTACACAAGCACAAATCGTCTCTGTTCTCTCATAAAGTTATGACCATCAAAGCCCCAATCCTGAAGGTGACATACAATTGGTTTAATAGCATAGCAAGGACTTTGTTTGCAGTGAATGGCTGGTGAATGATTCTAGTGAGGAGTTTAGTCATCGAAGCAAATCTTGTTTTTCATTTGTAGTTGATAGTGTGCGTCATAAAATTACAAAGAGAAATGGTGTGAGAGATTCCTTTGTGATGCACTCTTGACTGTAATTCATTATTACTACTATTATTTCATTTTTCATTGTTTTAGCTTCTTGGGGCTCAACTTTATTCAGCTGCAATTTTTCTGCTATGGTTAATTTTGTTATCATTTCCCCTAGGGTTGCTGTACAGTGGCGTTTTTTTAAGATTAAAATTACATCTTTGTGCTAACCTAGTGAATTTGTGTCTGTTCTTAGTAATGGCTGAATCAGTGCCTCTTAAAAGACAAAGGGACACATATAGATTAACCCCCTGAGAACCACAGGGGTGTGTAATTCATTGTGATGCAGTACACTTCACTCCTCGGTTCCTCAAGAAATAAGGAATGAGCAGCTCAATTATATTATAAGAAGTTGTGTTGTCACTGGATGCTAGAGAGGCCTATCTTACCTTTCGTCAGACCTTTCAAGCATCCAAGGGGTTAAAAGCATGCGCCTGGTGTGGCCATATAAGAGTGATCAAAGGGCTCCCTAGTTTGCAGGAGCAAAGAGGTCCGCAGTGTCAGTTACCACATCATAAATATATGCTGTGAGCTACAGAAGCCATGTTCCCTTGTCTACAGTAATGAATACAATAACAATTCACAGGTATGCTTATTTTATCCCACTTGTCTTTTAAAATACCTTTTTTATTGGACTAACAGAATTTTGGATTGACAAGCTTTTGGGAGAACCTCCCTTTCTCAAGTCTAAAGCATTTCTGACTAAAAGGACCCAGAATTCACAGTGATATATACAATTCAAAGTTTAGCTGTGTGTAGGGTTAAGAAAGCATAACTACAGATAACACAAGAGAATCTACACTTTTCTTGCAGAGGGTCGTAGATACCTTTTGTAAGGATTGGGGGGGGGGGGGAATGCAGGAGATGGTAATGGAGTGGGGAGAATTAAAAAAAGTTTGCACATGTTAAGAGTGCTAGAATTGCCATCCAACAAACCAGCATGTGCATGCAGGCCTATATACAACATGCGCCCATATGTGTACATACATACGCACACATACACACATACAAATATTATATATATATATATATATATATATATATATATATATATATACACATATACATATATATATATATATATATATATACACACACACACACATACAAATATATATACACACACACATACAAATATATATACATATACACACACATACACATGCACACATATACATATATATACATACACATATATATATATATATATATATATATATATATATATATATATATATATATATACATATACACATACACATATATATACACACATATACACATGTGCACAAACATACATACACATACACATGTATATATACACACACATACACATATACATAACTATATGTGTATGTGTGTATATATACATGTGTATGTGTATGTATGTTTGTGCACGTGTGTATATGTGTGTGTATGTGTGTATGCATGTTTATGTATGTGTGTATATATATGTGTATATGTATGTATGTATATATATATATATATATATATGTATGTGTGTATGTGTATGTATATATATGTATATGTGTGCATGTGTATGTGTATATGTGTGTGTGTATATGTATATATATTTGTATGTGTGTGTGTGTGTGTGTGTATGTATATGTGTGTGTATATATATATATATATATATATATATATATATATATATATATGTATATGTATATATAATATTTGTATGTGTGTATGTGTGCGTATGTATGTACACATATGGGCGCATGTTGTATATAGGCCTGCATGCACATGCTGGACTGTTGGACGGCAATTCTAGCACTCTTAACATGTGCAAACTTTTTTTAATTCTCCCCACTTCATTACCATCTCCTGCATTTTTTTCCCTCTCCCCCCAATCCTTACAAAAGGTATTTACGACCCTCTGCAAGAAAAGTGTAGATTCTCTTGTGTTATCTGTAGTTATGTTTTCTTAACCCTACACACAGCTAAACTTTGAATTGTATGCATCACTATGAATTCTGGGTCCTTTTACTCAGAAATGCTTTAGACTTGAGAAAGGGAGGTTCTACCGAAAGCTTGTCAATCCAAAATTCTGTGCAATAAAAAAGGTATTACAAGATACTTATTTTGTTTGTTATTTTACATACATATATATATATATATATATATATATATATATATATATATATATATATATAATATCAAAAATGTAAGGCAAATGGCACACACTGTATTAAATCCAATAAAAACACTTAAGTTGTAAAGGTGCACGTCCCCTAGGTATAGTAATATAAATGTACTCAGCCTGGGAGCCCCTGGTTGCAGCAAGAGACAGCACACTTCTTGGGGAAATAAATCAGATTTCTTTATTGCAGCATCATGCAAAACCGAATATTTTCGGTCCTGTGTAAGACCTTCGTCAGGGCAAAAGGGTTCTTTAAAGGAAAGAAAAGGGTGAACTCACCAATCCACGCAGATTCCACCGTTGGAACGCAAATCCTAGAGTTCTCTGGCATTCAAAGGAAGTTGTGACGTCACCGAATGCCGGGCGACCGGTTGCCAAGAAACCGGTACCCAAGAGAAAAAAAACATTTACATTGCAGCACTTCCAACTGAAGGCAGCAGCTGCACATCGTGAGATAAAGGCCCAGTGCCTGCCTAGTTAGGAGTAGCAAGAAGGAACTATTGTATCAATGATAGGTGTTGGAGATATATATTACCAATACTTTTATTATAAACCAACTGTGCTACAAACTCTTATTCTTTAGAGATAATGTATTTGCAGAGGGAGCGCTTCTCAACCAGTTCAATTCAAAGTGTAATCATCCTTATATAGTAAATCATCAAATACTGTAAATAGTCCAATACATTTCATCCATGGGTATTGTGTCCATTTTAGTCATTATATCATACATCGAATGGCCACCAGTGGATAGTCAACTTCCATATTATCTTTTCCGTGTATGTTATACGAGGTAGTTCATGAGTATTATGTCCCACGTAGTGCTAACAGCAGGTGAGCATGTGGTATCAAACTCCGGGTACCACCGCTATACTCTTCATTAGTGTGTGCAAAAGGGACTGACAGCGCAGGCGCACGGACGTCACTGTGAAGAGACGTCCGTGCTTCCTGCTCCTGTCACCATCGGTAAAACGCCGATATCTGCTGAACCGGGTAATATTTCTGGCGACTAGCGCTACTAAGCAGCTAGTCGCCAGATGAGCAATCAGTGAAGCTTAAGTTATTGCGGGGTGGTAATTCCCCTTTAAGTTGTAGGAACATTTGTGGGAATCCCTCCCAAAACACAATATATTTCAGCATTCAGAATGAGAAATCAAATAGAGAAAAGCTCTGTCTGTGGCTGCATGTTGACTACCTATAGACTGTGAAAGATTTCAAATGCAAAAAAAAAAAAAATACATCCATCAGGCTGGTGGTGTGTGATGCACTCTGACCTAGAGGTCTTTCTGTTAAACAAATAAATGGTCATTTATTCCTATATCACTTGTCCCTTTTATGAAATAAAAAATATAGTTAGCTTCCTTTTGCTTATAACACAACAGCCTCAAATTATTGTCTATATACAGGACTCTGTTACTACCACAGCAATAAATAATCTGCTCAACATGAGAGTAGAAACAATGGTGTTATTATACTTTTTTTTTTTGACATGTGAGTCAATTCCTTATATCCCTGTAGTGAAACAGTTTCTCAACACTGGGCTCGTTCGGTCTTGTTTTATTTTCTTTTGTCTCTTTGTCAAAGCAAATGCATTTTTTAGCTCAGTCTGGACCTGCACTCTGCTCTGACAAGTAATGTGACATTCTGATAAGCATTGGATAGAAAGCATGCCATTGTAATTACAATCTATGGCATGGCTTCAGATGAACAGACCTGTGTAATCCATTCCACGGACCTTATCATTTCACAACTGTAGCTCATTTTGTTTTTCTATTTTAAAGGGGAACCATTCCAGTCAGGAAATAGTGGCCCTTAAAGAGATAGTAATTCTTCAGGTTAATCATTCATGCTCTATAAAACACTCCCATTCAGTAGATATCTCAATTTTAAATTCTTCCACCCCACCACTTTTAGTGATGTTAGCTCCTTCATTCAGAAGGAGCTGACTCTTGGCCAGACGCAGACTATGAAGCTGGGGTAGCCATGGTAGTAACCCTCCTGGGAGTTCTGGCCAGTGAGATATTGTCCTGAGTCCTGAACACTAACTACAGTGATTTTGGATCGGACTGCACCACAGCAATCAAATTCCCCAAATTCCCATTAATTTAAATTGCAGTTTTAGCAAATTGAATGCTAGAGTGGTTTCCATTGATTTGCTTCTCAATGCACTGGATACCTCACTAACATTCATAGTTATAAAAGCCCCATTCAAATGCTGGGGATTTTTGTGTGTTCCTTACATTGCTGTTGGGTTTGGCACTGTTTATTTGTGAATATGGCCCCATATGTTTCTTTGATATTATTCTGTATGTTTCTTGTTCAAGTGACCTCAATTTAGTGTCTGACCTTTCCCAACCTCCCATCCCAAGTTGTGTGATATATCATTCTTAATATCATGGCATGTGTAGTTGAACAACCCACATTTTTGTTATGTGTGCATTAATACAATAAATCTTAATGAAAAATATCTTTGGTAGTGTGACCACAATGCACCTTTTCAGTTTATGTGGTTTCCATTTTGGAAGTTGCTGGTTTTTCTACCACTTTGCTGCCAGAGTGGGTATTAATGTATATCTCTGGCAGCTGTGCATACTTTTTTTTATCAGTAGCTCAAAGTGGTTTCCTTTTCTTGCCTTATAAGGTGAACTGTTACATTCCTGAGCTCCCTGTAATGGCGCTTTGGGTCCATGGTCCATTGCAGTACAGTCAGATCTAACCGGAAACATATGATGGAACACTCCTAGGAATGCAGTAACCTGTCTGCTCCAGGCTGTTATTGGTATAGCATTGTATGTTCAAGGACAAAAGAAATGAAACACACTCCTCCCACTTTAGTCAACTCTGGATCTTATGCACAAAAGAAAAGAGTTGAAAACCAACTGAAACATAGGGAAGGAATAATGATTCCCACAACTCACAATAATGTAATGAGACGTTTGATATGACCTTTATAGTTCAGTTGGTTTGGTCCTGAATTGCCCTCCTGTCTTTTGTATGTAAGAACCAAAGTGTTTTCTATTGAATTCTTTCCTCTGGTAATGTTCCTTGTCTTTCAGTGAAAATACATTTGTGAGTCACTGGGCTATATGCACAAAACAAAGGAGGATTACTTCTAGTACAGTATAAGTAAATAGCAACCTAGATAATGGTAAAGCAACAGATAACTATGTAGTATAACTACATTTTGCAAAGCATTTGATACAGTGCCACACAGGAGGATGGTATATAAAATAAGGAAATTGGGGCTAGGGGTAACCTTTGCAACTGGATAGAAAACTGGTTCAAGGATAGAAAACAGTGTGTTGTTGTAAATAAACATTCCCCAGTAGAGGTACAGTTGAGAGTGGAATACCTCTGGGTTCAGGACTTGGTCCAATTCTTTTTAACATGTTTGTTCATAAGTGACCTGGATATAGGTAAAGAAAACACGATTCCAGTATTTACAGATTAAACTAAATTATAGACATACCTGTGAACTTCCAATTGAGGGCTACCTGGAGGGGAGTCCTCTGTTCAGCAGGGGGTGGCAATAATGACGCTAATCATGTCAAAAAGGGGCGGGGCTTGACGTGAGCTGGGGGGGCAGGGCTTAAAGGTGTCACACAGAAGGCTGGGGAAGGAGGAACAGCGGGAGGAAAAAGCAGATGTGGTAGAATTTCAATAGAAACTCCCCACATCCGGAGGAATCAGCCTCTTCCCCAGGGAGACCTGGCAAATCCGGAGAGTTCCCAGTTATGATTATAGAGCGTAATAAATTCAGAACAGAATGTTTGTTCTCTACTGAGGACTTTACATAAAATGGCAGGTTGGACAATCAAATGGAATATGAAATGTAATATAAGAAAGTATAACGTTAGTCATTTTGGATGAACAAATCATTATACTACTTATAAACTTAATGGAATCGTTCTAGGATATTTGTTGCTAGGAGAAGATCTGGGAGTCATTGTAAGCGGTAAACTTAGAAAAAGTGATCAGTGTCAGACAGCAACAGCAAAAGCAAAGAAAGTACTCTATTACATAAAGACAGGTATTAAAGCAAGAGTGCATAACATCATGTTTGACGCTGTACAAATCTTTGGTAAGATCTCACCTTGATTATGCAATGCCATTTTGGGCACCAGTTCTGAATGAGGATATCCTAAAACTGGAGAGAGTACAGTGAAGAGCAAAATTAATTAAAGGAATGTAGGATTTGAAGTATGAAGAACATGAAGCCAAACTTGGCTTATTTATTCCAGTGCAAAGACACCTAAGAGGGGATCTTGTTACACGGTATAAATATATGTAATTTCAATACAAGTATCTTTCTAGTGAGCTTTTGATTCCATTGTAGTTGATAAGGATGAAAAAAAGACATGCGTCCATCAAGTCTAGCCGATGCCAAATCATCCCTGTTGATCCAGAGGAAGGCAAAAGAAAACATTGTAGCCATTTCCAAATAAGCCCCAAGTGGGTAAAACAATTCCTCTCTGACTCCAAATGGCAGTCAGATAGTTCCCTGGAGCAACAACCTATCTGCTTTGAAGCCAGCTGTCATAATTCTCAATATTGTTATATGCTAGATAGGCATCCATTGCTTTTTTGAAAGCAGTTACAGTTTCTGCAAGCATAACATCCAGAGGCAAAGAATTATATAGCTTTACCTCCCTTACTGTAAAAAATCCCTGCCTTTGTCTTAGTCAAAGTAGAGGAAGGGTTTTTTACAGAATGGTCTGTTAAAGGGATAGTAATACTTCGTTTTATCTTTATTTTATTTTGTAGGCATTAAAAAAACATGAAGAACGATATAAGTCTTATCTCTCAAACTTTTATGGTTTGAGAGATATTCACAAGCGAAGTTTCCCCTCCCGCCCCTTTTACCTAGTGTAAGCCATCTCTCTTAAGATGTGGAATGCAGTCCATAGACCAGACAGATAGCAGAAGGGGGCAGTCTTCTTCCTATGAGAACAAGGAAACCCTGCCCCCCTTGACAAGTTTTTCAGGTTTTTCCCTTATCTGAATTGAAGATTGTCCCTCTCTGCACTCTACCTGGGCACCTACCTTCTGCTCTGGCTGAGCAGTGTTACATCAGTTAAAGGGGCTGGAGAGGGATACTTTGTTATTGAATTGCTCTAGAACTACAACTCTGACGGAATTGAAATAACACTCTCCAAAGTCCAAATACTATGATGATTAATTAGAGCTGCTTTTATTATGAAACATTACTATCCCTTTAAGTTGTGGTAATAACAGATACAATGGATTCATTTTAGAGAAGATTAGATGTAATTCTAGTAGAATGAAATATATGTTTATACTGTATATTAGTAGGTAAAACACGAAGCTTTGGAAAACAAAAAGAATTAGGACTCTAAATGCGCCCCACTAAAGTGAAAAATTAACCTCACCACCCTATATATAATTCTATACGGGGCAGCAAGGAATACACACTAACACCACCACTCTATGTGTTATAGTAAATAAATACGTAAATGAAACAATACTCTTGCTCCTTAAATAATATATAAATAATATGTAACCAGAGAGAAAATATAATCCAAATCATGTACTTACACCTACGTTTCACAAAAAAAACATATGTGTAAGAAAAAAGCTCAGGATTAAAGCTCCTATATATTGATAAACCAAACCAACAAATGCAATATTATACAATGAAGATCTATAAATAGGATTTGAGGTTGGCATCCTATATTATAATTCACTAAGGATGTTTGTCAGAAGCTGTAGAGAAGGCTGCGCATGCTGTGGCACAGGCAGTCAGTACTGCGCATGACTACAGCGCCGCCAGTGTTGGCCCATGTGCACGGGCTTTAAAACTAGTAAACTAATAATTCATTATTGGACCAGACTAGCATCGATGAAATGTTCTTATAACAGATGCCAATAAAAAATTTTTTATATACCTGAAGACCCAAAAAATATCATGGAATCCGTGCAAAAATAAACAGATATAAACAAATATCCAACACCCGTACTCCACAAGAAAGCCTTCGCTACACTCCAAGTAGCGGAACCACCACCGCAAGTCAAAACTTGGGGTGAAGTATAATTATCCCCTAAAACACTCCACAACACATGATCTCTTGGCGATTTATAATCAGAGATCTTGATAAATGGATGTGGGCGGGAAACCACTGCACCTTGTATTGGTTATTGCAATCTGCCACTCAGTCTTGGGGTACAGCTTTGGAAAACAGACTAGTAACTGTCTTGGAGTCTGGAATGCTTATATAGTTCTATTTTTCTGATTTATATGTATTGCACTCTGATTGCAGGAGGCGATTAGATGCAGACAGTTAACAATGACTGCAGACCACACAATTCTACATTCACAGAGGAATATTCTGCTAACATTCATAGAGAGGCACATTCATTCAAACATTCATATTGTTTTAAATGAGGCTTTTAACCCGTTAAATGCTAGAGGTCTCCAGCGCATTGGTTCATAAAGTTGGAGACTTCTCTTGCATTCAGTGGTTAAAATACCCATTTAAGACAATAAGAATTTGTGGTATTGATATTTGTTTACCATGATTCAATTGGTTCCCTCCAGAAGTGCGCCACTTTTCTTAGTACATATTCCTCTTAGAGACATTCTACTACATTCACAGAGAGAGTTTCTACTATAAAGAGGAGTATTTGGGAGAAGGCACTTTGCTACTTTGTTGGTTGCATGAACATTACTTTTTGAATACACTTGATTTTTTTACATGTATCACTTACCTGAAACCATACCTCCCAAGTGTTCCTCTTTGAGACCCAAATCCTTCTGTCCTTCTTTCCCACCCTGATGTCCCTAATTTCAGGAGATCAGACTATGTGATGTGTATATAAGTGTATTACATTGCTCCACAGAAATAAAACTCACGTCAGTGTGTGGTTAAACTACAATATATGTGTCTATAGATTACTCTATACTTTGCTCATTCTCTAAATCATGTATTCAGTTACAGAAAGAGGTGTTAATAGTTCATGAAATGACCGAAAAATGTGCAGTAATGCCCAAAAGCCACGCCCCCAGCAACACCAGCTAAAACACAAGTGTCCCTCTTTGGCCATTTGAAATGTTGGGGGGTATGCCTGAAACACTGAAGTAAGTTAGCATTCTTTATTGGGACTTTTCAGTTATAAATACTGGTGTACGGACTTTACTGTATTGCATTTCAAGAGGTTTACTTATTTATCCTGTGTGTAATATGTGTTGCATGCCTTTGATGCAATTTGTATTCTGTATTTAACCCTCTCAGTGCCAAAAGGATATCCAACACATTGCAAAGCAATGCATTGGATACCCCTCTGGCACTCAACGGGTTAAACTTACCCATACTGACAAAGGAAACATTTGTTAACTGCATATTTACCCTGGGGGTGCCATCTGTTTTGTTTGCTAGGTCCCTGGTTTGTCTGTGATTATTGTATCTCTATCAGTGCGTTAGACTAAATTCTTTCCTTGGTTAAGAGGCAATTCTGAAATTCAAGGTCATAAGACTTCTCTCAGCAGTACATGGAATGTCTCATATAAAGCCTTTCTTTTTCGGTGCGGTGAGATCTGATGGCATGGTTCTAGGGCAGGGTTAAGCAACGTGAGGCCTTCCAATTGTGGAAGACTACAGTTCCCATCATCATCATCCAGCAAACGGCTGGCTAGGGATGATGGGAGTTGTAGTCCTTCACAGCTGGAGGGCCCCAAGTTTGCCCAGTCTTGTTTTTGTAAATTGTATAATCATATGATTCCCATTCATATTTCTTTATGTCATGACTGTTCACTGAGAATTAAAGACTTTTTGAAGTAGCTACTGGGAAATCTGTGCTACATTTTGGCACAGCATATTGCCAATAATCGGCAAGACACCCCATATATTAATATGAATGTCTGATGTATGGTAGCTTCTTCCCATTAAAGGGATAGTAATACTTTGTTTTATCTTTATTTTATTTTGTAGGCATTAAAAAAACATGAAGAACGATATAAGTCTTATCTCTCAAACCTTTATGGTTTAAGAGATATTCACAAGCAACGTTTCCCCTCCCGCCCCTTTTACCTAGTGTAAGCCATCTCTTTTCAGATATGGAATGCAGTCCATAGACCAGACAGATAACAGCAGGGGACAATCTTCTTCCTATGAGAACAATGAAAGCCCTGCCCCCCTTGACATGTTTTTCATTGTCCCTCTCTGCAGTCTACCTGGGCACCTCCCTTCTCTCTGGCTGTGCAGTATTACATCAGTAAAAGGGGCGGGAGGGGGATACTTTGTCATTGAATTACTCTTGAACTACAACTCTGACAGAATTGAAATAACACTTTCCAATGATCAATTGGAGCTGCTTTTATTATGAAACATTACTATCCCTTTAAAGCAGAACTATACTCTAGGCCAGAGCTGTCCAAGTTCAGTCCACAAGAGCCACCAACAGGCCAGTACGTAAGAATGTCCCCGATTAACCCCAGGTGAGATAATCAGGGTCTCATTCATTCTGACAGACTCACCTGTGCTTAATCAGGGAAATCCTTACATCCTGGCCTATTGGTGGCCCTTGAGGGTTGAACTTGGACAGCCATGCTCTAGGAAGTAGTTCATTAATTTTAATACATTGCTTTCCCTAAGTAGATATCCTTCAAACAGTAGTCAGTTATACATATATATTATTTTAGAGCTGTTAGTGATCTCTCTTGTAGTCCTGAGCAATTGGCTCAAGTGACAGACTGATAGCAACTTGTGTCCTTTATGAGTCATTCAAGTCTATTGAAGCCTACTATTTGTTGTGAAGTGTGACCTAAAGACAGACTTCAGTAGACATCACTTTGTTCAGGAAACTGCATATGTAATGCAAAAATATATAGACAGCTGACCTGATAGCTATATGAAGGACATGTATCAAGTTATATTAATATGTTATACAATTTATGAGACACATTGCTAGATTATTATTATAATTCCCCTTTAACGTTGTCCTGTCATATCTGTGAAATTCAGAGCTTGATATCACAGTAAACTCATGCCACCTATATGTTCAGCACCAGGCAATCCCAATTTACACCTTAACCAAACTCTCAATGAATTAAGGGTTTTGACCCAAATTTCCAGATGAATAGACAAATTCTTAGGGTGAGAGAGTCCATTGTTACTTATTACATGATCTGCTCCAACTGACTGCTTCTTTAGTCTCCAAATTGGTGCATTTGTACCACAAGGCATAGAAAGAAGTCCTGCTTGTCTGTTTTCATAAACCAAAAGGTCGAATTCTTAAGCATCCCTTGTTAAAGGATAGCTATCATCATATTGTTGACCTTTTGGCAGATATTTGGCAAATATGGATTTGATTTAGATTCTTCTGTTCACTCACTATGCATTTTGTTAATTAATGAATATAAACTATTAACATGACTATTTTTGAAAGAATTCTTACTTTACAGCATTTTTTCACACCTGCCTAAAACTTTTGCACAGAACTGTATATGTCACAGCTAAAAGCTGAACTTCATATTAGCCTGCTATAAGTGTATATTATCCACGTGTGCCTGGATGAATTGAGTATAACTGTACTACCTTCAAAGCTAAATGTTACATTTTAGGGTAGAGGTTATATTTTAGTGTTATGGTTATTGGATTTTAGGGTTAGTTGTTAAGTTTTAGTACTGGGGCTTATGTTTTAGAGTTAAGATTATTAAGTATTAGTTATTTGGGACAGGAGTATTTGGGTTTTAGGACAGCCCCTTCTATACTGCTAACTCCTATGTTATTTTACTTACCTTCTTCTCATGCTTTTCACCACCAATCTGGATGAAGGAGAGAGCAACCCTTGAGTTGGCAATTCACTGTAATTTGAGATGAGTATATAATACCCCTAGAGGTCTGGCAACTAATCCAAAGGTCTGCCACTCCCAGGGAGACTGGGACCAGCCAATGCAAGGATTGCGACAAGGCACGGGGTTTGAAACTAACCAATGAGTGCCAATTTGAAAGTCCCATTATACACAGACTAATCGCATCTCACGGTTCCATACTATTCTATTCCCCTTAGATTTGATGAACCCCTGAAGGAGGCCATTGTTCCAGGGACTAGTTCACCTGCCCTGAGACCAGATGCAAAAGTAATCCCTGTAAGCTTTGCTTCATGCTCAGCCATATCCTCCTCAGCACTCCTCATGGAACTGAACCTGGAGCTGTAGTGAAGAAAAGGAAGTGTGAGCTGGGACATGTAAAGCCACATAGTGGGTTACATTAAACATACTATGTGGAACACATACTGAAATGCCAGGTGATGTGGACAAGGCTCCCATCTGGACCCATATTGACTGGCACTCTGCCTCTCATCATTCTGATCCCATAGCAGGCAGGTTAAATATCTGCCCAGATTACTATAATCACCCATAAACTGGCATGCTGGGTGAATGGGACGGCACTCGGACCTGACCTTGATTGACTGGCAGTCTGTCTCCCACCACTGGGCCTGCCCAAAGCCCAAACACAAGTCCATGCTATAGTCCATCTTGCACATCACAGCTCCTGCTGCTTCAGGGTAAAAGATTAATATAATGTCAAGAAACCAGTTGGATTATAAACAGGCACTCTCCTTCCAAAAATTACCTATATAAATAAAATCCAGTCAAAACATTAGACAAACTACAATACAGTTTATTTAAGGACACTGGTTACTGAAGATAGAATCTATGTCCCAGTAAATATGCCCAGAAACAACCACCTTCCCCTACATAACCAATAAAAACAAAAAAGCCTAACACCGGCATCTATGGGATATAAATAGTAACACTATCAATGAATAATATCAATCGTAATAGATGGGGTGGACTAAATAAAATATAGGGTGTCACTGGCGATCATATAGTTAATCTTGATATATATCGCAAGATATCCATCATCCACTTAGTGAGATCTTATAGTCCAAGGAATACATATGTCTGAATCTATGTAAATGGCATCAAAGGCAATCCATCTTCATATAGCCAAAATATATATCCACAATCTAGGAGCTGTGCAGCCAACCCACTAACCGCACCTCACAAATAGTCTCACTTCTTAATCACTTGGAGGTAAGGAGAATCAATAGTATAGAGCTGACTAAATATCTTCTCAAAAGAAAAGGAACAGTCTCATCATATCACAAGCACTCCGATCTCCTTGATCAGCGATCCCCGTTCATGTGAGTGTGTCTTCAGTGTGGTCTTTTCCTTTAATCATCAACAGGTTGGTTACAATGTTACACGCCAGCACAGCTTCCTACAGCGTCTCTCCAATATAGAATGGACAAGAATCATAGTATTCAGGATCACAAAAGTGCCAAGTGGCTTCCGCCTAAGACATCCATCCTCCTCTAATGGTGTATAAGGTTAACACCTATGCGTTTCGCCCGCAATTCGGGGGCTTTTTCAAGAACTGTTTTTATGCAACGTTGCTTTTATTGGTTATGTAGAGGGAGGGGGGTTGTTTCAAGGTATATTTACTGGAACATAGATTCTATCTTCAGTAACCAGTGTCATATGTTATATTTATATAGATAATTTTTGGGAGGACAGTGCCTGTTTATAATCCATCTGGTTTCTTGACTCTATATTGGTTGCATATTTGGGATTAGATGGCACCCTGTGTATGATATGCACAGGTATCTCCCTTGGTATAATGTTTCGTGTGCTACTCAGATTTTTAGTTTATTTCCAGTATTAGTAGGGGAAAAGAATAACCTCTGGTTAAGTTCCATCACACTATTATTTATGTATTATTTTTTGGCATTGTGAGGTGTATAAAGGGATAGCGGCATTAAAATGGCTTTTGGAAAAGATTACATATATTGATCAGGGTGGCACAAAACTGCATATGTCTCTGACGATATCCTGATATCAACCATTTTATTATCCCTACTTTAGCAGATTAAAAATTGCAAACTGACATTAGACCTGAGACCAGGGCTGAGCAACCTGTGGCTCTTCAGATGTTTTTAGACTACAGCTTACATTATCCTTAGCCAGTCATTTTGCAGCTGAGAATCATGAGGGTCGTAGTCCAGCAACAACTCTAGAGCCACATATTGCTTATAAATGGCTTAAAGTTCACACACATATTTAAAAAATGATTACTGAAAGGGTCCCACTTCAAAGAAATGTGATAAATTACACCTTTAAGCTATTTATCAAACACAACACTGAAGTGTTTGTTGTGCTGGTTCATACAGAGCCAAGTATGAATGTTATTGTTTTCTGTTCTATTATTTATGAAGATTTGCTATTTGTACATCTGGGGAATTGTATGGTTGCTATAGACAGAATGATTCGATGTTAAGGAGTGAGGTGTCAATGCCAGGGTGAGCTGGCACTGGGTGTATAAAGAGTCAAAGGTACAAGGAGGCACACATATGTTCCCAAAGGTTGGCATGAGGCATGTCAGATAAATCATTTTTATTGCCAAATTAATCTGAACAGTCACCTCCTGTTTTGACACTGTTACTCCTTGATACTGATGTTCTTAACCCTTTGAGTGCCAGAGGGTTACGCAATGCATTGCTTTGCAATGCATTCAGTACCCCTCTGGCACTCAAAGGGTTAAAGGAACTGGCCCAGTTATGGGGCAAACCAGCTGCACCATAAAGAGACAATACAAATTCTCACTGATTTGTTTTAGTATTTCTAATGCCAGAGTGGTCTCCAGTGCCTTATTTCGCAAAGAGTTGGAGGCCTCTCTAGCATTCAAGGAGTTAAGAAACCCATTTAAGTGTACAACATTGTTTTTTCCCTTATGATGCAGTTGGTTTGCTCCAGAATTGTGCCAGTACTTCTTAGTACACCAGCCTCCTTGTCTGTCAGAGGAGGTCAGTAAGGAGCTCTGACCAGTGCATTGTGGAAATGTAAGTTATGGCCAGTCGCTTCCCTTAAAGGGATAGTAATGTATCTTTAAAAGTCGTTCCGAGTCTTCTGTATATTAAAAGTAACAGATTGCGCTATGTCTAAAAGCTTACTTGTCTGTAGCTCAAAAGTTATGAAGCAATAAAGATCCCCAGCATGGCGGCCACTCAGAAGATGCAGTCTGGCCATGACGGCTGCAGCAAGGGACAAACTTCATTAAGCAAAGGGAAATCCTGTCCTCCTTCATCAAGGGGGGCAGGATTTCCCTTATACTTACTGAAGTTTGTCTCTTGCTGCAGCTGTCTGGTCCCACGACCAGATTTCAGATTTTGATGGAGGCAAACAGAAAGGGGCGGGAGGGGGATCTTTATTGCTTCATAACTTTTGAATTACAATCAAGTAAAGTACAATCAAGTAGACTGAAAAAAGAACAACGAGGCATGTGTAGGAATACGCCACTGCAGCCCCAGTGACATTAGTCTCTAACTCCAGTGGCTGCACTGCGCGGAATGCACTCCAGTATATGATCATTGTAGTGCATACTAGTGGACACACTCTGCCACAGCAGGACTTTAATGGAGTACACATATGCCATTTTCGCTACTCCTTTCTTAGTATACTGACCTAAGCTAAACAACCACACACGATCTGTGCACTGATGCGGAAGTATTGGTGGTAAGTTGTAAATATCATAGAGCAAATCCTGGGATTCCCTATCCCCATTGACCCGGTTCTTTTGTTATTCCCACACCACCATAGTTCCCTCCTATGAAATGTCTATTATTTTTGTTGTCTGTGGTGAGGTTGTGTGTCCCTGCCCATTGGAAATGGTCATCACCCCCCCCCCCCCCCATGGTTGTATAGAATCAACAATTATAAGTTGTAGAGACTACACACATTCCGATTGTGAGCCTTTAGAACCTACAGAGAGACCTGTCACAATGGGAAAATACTTTTTACAGTGGCCCTCCCCCCCAGCAGGGCCCCAGAGACCAAAAGAGCAGCGACGATCTCTCACACGGCCACCTCGGGGTCTCCCTTCCTTCTCTACTGAATCTGTTCCCCTCTTCTTCCCGCTTTTCTCTTCAATATCTCCTCTTATTGTCCGTTCTGCTTCTTTTTCACTCTTCCCTTCCTTCTCCAGAATTTTTTCTGCTGAATATTCATGCTATATTTCCCCCGGGGTGTTGCAGCTCCAGTCTGATTGTAACTTACACAACCTTAACTGGGCACAGGGTATTGGGAGTATTTCCTGTTGTATTTGATCGTTCTTAAGGTATTTTCATGCTGTACTCACAGTTTATTCTGTTATAATTTGTAGCATGCTTATTGATTATATTTGTATGCTTGTTCCTTTTTCTTTATTTTGGAATTGTATTTCTGCTTTTCTTCAATAAATCTTTTCAAACAAAACAAAAAAAAAACAACAACCACACACTCCCCCAGTGTCCTTTCTTGGGACAAACAACATAAAGGGGAGGATTTTTAGGCAGGTGTATGGACAGAATACTGATTCCAGCTCCTGTTATTGAGCTTAATAAGTGTATTACATTCCCCCCAATTGGTCATGTATGTATATTTATATAGTGCCAATAGGTGTTTAGAACATTGCAGTATAGGAGAGGTATAGTTAGTGCAGAAGTTATATGAAGATTATAATAGGAAGTACAATATGTATTATTACATTATGATAGGAGGGCCCTGTCCTGTACAGTTTATAATCTAAGTAGGGAATGGGTGACATACAGACACAATCTCCAGTAGAAATTAAAAATTATTTTTTGCAGAAAGCAATCCAGGCACAATTGATTCAAATTGGCCATTATATTAGTGAACTATTTGGCTTTGTAAAATGTACCTTGTATGCAAAGTGGAAGGACAATGACTTGGATTTTTATCTCAGCTGAGTTATAAATCCCTGTCTCTTCTGTTATACAGTTGTTGGTTAAGTATAAAATCAGGGAGTCTGTTTCTATAGCTTTCTATTTGGAGTTGTGTTTACCTCATTACTGTAAACCCTATTAGTAACAAACAATAAAGCTGAAAACACAGTGCCCTTCCAGCACCCTCACAATACCTTGCATTATTGACTTTGCTTATACAAATGAGGTACTTTCGCATATCAAAATAATAGTAAAAGGAAAGGCTAGACATTGTTATAGTTAATTAAGCCTATGGAGACCAGAGATATCCTTTTAAATTTCTGTGCAGTCCTGCAGAATGACATTTCATGTGTTCTGCGTTTAACCCTTTGAACACCAGAAGGGTATCCAACACAGTGATTTGCAATGCACTGAATACTCTCTGGCGCTCAAAGGGTTAAAGGGATATTTGTCACCTTAAAGGGATAATATTGTTTTACAAAAACAGCAGCTCCAATTAATCTTCATAGTATTTGGGCCATGGAGAGTGTTATTTCAATGCTGTCAGAGTTGTAGTTCAAGAGTAATAGAAAGATAAAGTATCCCCTCCCGCCCCTTTTACCTAGTGTAAGCAACCTCCCCTCAGGTGTGGAATCTGGTCTCTTGACCAGACAGCTCACAGCAGGGAACAGTCTTCTTACTGGGAGCATAAGGGAAACCCTGGTCCCCTTGACAGGTTTTTCCCTTATGCTAATTGAATATTGTCCCTCTCGGAGATCCATCCGGACAATCTTGCTGCTCTGAGGGGAGCAGTATTACATCAGTAAAAGTGGTGGGAGGGGGATACTTTATCATTCAATTACTCCAACTACAGCTCTGACAGTATTAAAATAACACTCACCATGGCCCAAATACTATGATTAATTGGAGCTGCTTTTATTGTGAAACATTACTATCCCATTAATTAATGCTGCTTATATTTTGCCTATACTTTGACTCAGTAGAGTAGCCTTTTGGTGGCCGACAGCCAATCTAGGGCTTGATTCAATTGCCACCAGAAAAAAAACAGCAGTCGGTAGTTTTTCAAGCATAGTAAGCCATCCAATAAGCTGTGCTGCGACAATGAATTGAAGGAGAAAAAAAAAAAAATTTTGGGTGCTAAATTTTCCATAAGTTGGGTGGTAACAAGCATTAAGGGAATCCACTTTATCCCCCAAAATTTGCAGCTACAAAAAGTAGGCCCCTAACGTATGTTTTAAACAACCGAAACTAGAATTGAAGTTGGAAAAAAAAAAGAAAAAAAAAAGCTAAGTTGCCAGTCGATGTATCAGTATATCCAAAGTACTGAAAAAATTTGTGAAATGTTAAAAAAAATCAACACTTTTGAGTGCCAGTAGGGTATGCAACGCATTGCAGAGTGTTACATACTCCACTGGCACTCAAAGGAATAATCCCCTAAAATGAACATCCCATGAAAATACACACTTGTAACTGTAATCCTGATGTCCTGTGTGGTCTTCAGCACCCTGTAATCTTCTGTTCTCTTCTTCTGTGTTCTTCTTTCTTCTGATATTCATTCTTCTTATTTTCCCAAAAATACTATGCCTCACTGTAAATTAAAAATTAGATATGCCCCATAAAGAGTTATGCATCATAAATGCTGCCTCTTCCACTGCTGTCGGTGGCGGCAGAAAAGCAGGTGAAAAATCCCCCCTCCCCATATACCTATTTGGCCGTTGATGCAGAACCATATGGAAATTTGAACAGAGACTGGCTTTTATAGGTCCAATCTCTGTTCAAAATGGTTCCCAAGCTTTCATTGGCTGGGATATGAGGTTACACACCTCCTAGCCAATCAGCTTCTAGAAGGTTTCATCATGCCTTCCGCAAGAAGTTGATTTGCTGGGAGATGCATAACCCCACATCCCAGTCAATGGAAGCATAGGAACCATTTTGAACAGAGACACTGTCAAACATATCTTGTTAGCCATTTCCCTTTGATGTTCCATTTAACACGCTATATAGCTTTAGTTTTTTTTTTAACAAAAACGCGCAAAGAACGCTGGGCCAAAAGTCTGGTTCTGTGTCTGTCACAGTACCTTGTTTCCAGCGCCACCGCTTCAGCGACGATCTGCATCTTTCCATGAGTCATCTGCAGGCAAAAGGCTTCAGCATGCTGCAGGCCTCTGTTTTATGTATGTTTGTTTCCTGTAGTCTCCTCCTACCTACTTCCTCCCTCTAGCTGCTCCTCCTACCTACTTCCTGTGGAGGGGTTTAAAGGGCAAACTGAGTTCTGACTCAGTCACCTGTATATTGTTGTTCTGAGCAGTTCATTTTCTAGTATCCCTGTGTATGATCCAGCTTGTCTGTCTATCCATTCTGGTGTTGACCTGTGGCTCTGTCTGACTATTCTCCTTGGTGTTCCAATTTGGCTCAGATATCCTTTCTGGTGCAAACCTGTGGCTTTAGCTGACTACCCACTCCGTGTATGACCTAGGCTTGTCTGACTACCCACTCTGGTGTTGACCTGGGGCTCTATCCACTGCGCATCCAGCATACATACGCTCCAGTGGATATCCTATCTGGTGCAAACCTGTGGCTCTGGCTGACTACCCGCTCCGTATATGACCTAGGCTTGTCTGAATACCCACTCTGGTATTGACCTGGGGCTCTATCCACTGCGCATCCAGCATACATACGCTCCATTGGACACCCAATCCGGTGTAAACCTTTGGCTCTGGCTGACTACCTGCTCCGTGTATGACCTAGGCTTGTCTGGCTACCCACTCTGGTGTTGACCTGGGGCTCTATTCACTCGCATCCAGCATTCCATCGCTTCAGTGGATATCCTTTCTGGTGCAAGTCTGTGGCTCTGGCTGTTTACCTGCTCCGTGTATGACTTTGGCTCGTCTGAATATCCTATCTGGTGCTTACTAGAAGGCTCTGTCTGTTCGCTCAGTTTGTTGGTTCCGTTATTCAGACATCCTTCCTAGTACTGACCTGGGACTTTAGCAGACTCCTAGCTACTGACTGCAGGGTGAGTCAGTATCTCTTGGGCGTTACCTTACCACGAGACTCCAGTGGGCTGAGGCCTAGTCTCGGACAGTGTGGTGCAGAGATTTGGAGACTGCTATTCCTGATACAGTGCGGTGCAAAAGGGACTGACAGCGCAGGCGCACGGACGTCACTGTGAAGAGACGTCCGTGCTTCCTGCTCCTGTCACCATCGGTAAAACTCAGATATCTGCTGAACCGGGTAATATTTCTGGCGACTAGCGCTACTAAGCAGCTAGTCGCCAGATGAGCAATCAGTGAAGCTTAAGTTATTGCGGGGTGGTAGTTCCCCTTTAAGGACCACGGACCTTTTTTTTTTTTTTTTTTTTTCCCCCTCTCTTCCGGTTGCGGGCTCCCAGAATGGCATGCAGCCCCGCGGGGAAACCGGAACTCCATGACGGTTCTGGCAAGTCATGGGTCGCTAAAGCAAAACAACCCATGATGTGCCATGACCGTCAAGGGTCATTAAGGGGTTAAGCATGTAGAGCGGTATTTCTATAGCTTGTGATTTGTAGTTCATGAGTAAAGTAATTATAAAGTATCACCCTCCCATCCCTTTCACCCTCTTCGTGCCTCTCCAAGCCGGTCTGAATGGAGAGCAGCAAAGGACAATCTTCACTGAGCATAAGGAAAATGCCGCCCTCCTTTGTCAAGGACGGGCAGAGTTTTCCTTACGCTCAGTGCATTAAGATTGTCCAATGATTGGATGCGACATCTGAGGGGAGGAGGCTAACAAAAGGGGGCGGGAGGGGGATACTTTATAATTAACTACAAATTGCATGCTATTGAAATCTGCGCTACATGCATAAAACTACGCAGAGGAATCAGATCTGCGTTTATTTTTATATATTACTATCACTTTAAGCATAACTTCATTTGGCTGTATTTTTCCTTGGGGGGGGGGATTTACTTCATGAAATTAAGGGGGCCAGAGAAGTGCTCAATTAATTGCAGAGCAAGGCATGGCACATCCCTCTTGTCCTTAAAGTGTTAATGCAAATCATGCAGTCTGATACAGTATTACCCAGTCTATTCATGCCAAACACGTTGGCACCAGCTGAAGTGCCATGTTGTCTGTTCATGTCACATAGCACCTATTAAAAGAATGCCTTTGGCTTCACTCCTTTTCATGTTGATTAGATAATGACCCATTGCTCAGATGGAGAAGGAGTACATTATTATATATATTTGTTAGTGCTTATCCTAGGAAGTCCTAAATATGAAGCAATTGTCTCTTTATTTGGTATTGCTAATGGATCAGCATATTCTTTTTCACTTCATACTTTCAGTATTTCCAAATTGCAGTGGATAATGCTATGTAGTGAGAACGCCAGTACGTCTGGTATATTATTTGCTTTCTAAAACATGACATCATTTTCAGAACAAACTGAATTGCTTAATACATTTCATCAATAAGCTAAAGCAGTGTAATTCTGGAACAAACCAGCTGCACCGTAGGGAGAAATATAGATTTCCAATATTCTGATTGATTTACATGGGATTTTAAAGGGATAGTAAACTTTGTTATAAATTAGTTCGCCAAGTCTTCTTTGTATTAAAAGTAACACATTGCGCTATGTGTAGCAGCTTACTTGTATGTAGTTCAAAAGTTATTAAGTGGAGAAAGATCCACTGCCCTTCCCCTCTGGCCACGTCACACTGAATCTGCACTCTGGTTCGGACAGATGCAGGAAGGGACAATCTTCAGTAAGCAAAAGAAACTCCTGCCCTCCATCATCAAGGGGGCAGGGTTTTCCTTATACTCACTGACTGAAGTTTGTCCCTCACCGCATCTGTCTGATCCCACAACCGGATTCCACATTAACTTTTTGAGTGCCAGAGGGGTACGGAATGCATTGCAAACCCCTCTGGCACTCAAAGGGTTAAGTGGGAGGCAGCCAGAAGGGATGGGCAGGGGATCTTTCTCCACTTAATAATTTTTGAACTAAATACAAGTAAGCTGCTACACATAGCGCAATGTGTTACTTTTAATATAAAGAAGACTCTGCAATCTACTTTATAACAAATATTAGTATTGCTTTATTCCTTTAAATGTAAAGCAATGCTTTGGAGACCACTGTAGCTTTCAAGAGGTTAAAATATCCATTTCAATCATTAGACATTTTAATTTCTACCCTGTGCTGTATTTGGTTTTCTCCAGAAATACTCCTCTTTAACTACTGAATATGGTCCTTAGAGCCATCTAAAGAAATTAAAAGACAAGCAAATCTGGATCATAGCCAATGCATTGCCGCTGAGACTTCTCTACTATTAAAGGGGCAGTATAGGGTCCATACAAGACTCTTAAATCCTTGGCAGTGTCTCAAGACCTATAGGAGTTGGGTTCTCATAGCTGAAAACTCGTTTTTTTCTCTGAATTGCTTTCCACGTGACAACGATCTGCAAGGTTGGGTGGCGTCAGATCCTCACTCAGCACTCATGGGAGATTGCTTTCATCACTATAGACGTCCCCTGTTGGTGAATCTGATGTCATTGGGCCCCTATAGAGAGGATAGCAATCTCCAAAGAGCACTGGGTGAGGTACTGATGTCACCCAGCCCTGAAGATCACTGTGACCTGCAAGGAACACCAGGGAACAATAGGAGAGTTTTGAGTTATAGGAACTCAGTTCCAGCCAAGGATTTAAAAGGGTGCTGTGCGGACCCTATACTGCCCTTTTAATCCCCATTTAAATCAGTAGGAATTTGAGAAATAAGTATTTTCCCCTTGTGATGCAGTTGGTTTTTTTTCCAGAACATTACTTTCTGCATAAGGTCCACAATACATCAAGGAGCAAAACAAATCCATGTTATGTGAGGTAATGATTTTATATGAAAAATTATAACACATGGTTATTTGGGGAATGTTGCCTTGTGAGGGATCGCCTCTGATTTTTCACTTTTCTTTGATGTCTCTGTGATTTCAGTTGGAGACCATCCGTTTTTATACATTCAGAATGAGACCACAGAAATGCAGCTGTGGGCATGCTGTTGCCTTCCAGCTGCTGTTGGACTCCTGCTCCAATCATCCCTAGATCATCCTTGTCTGTCTATGGATGATGGGTGATCGAGTTCAGCTACACAAGCCAAAAAACTAAGGGCCTTGTTCATCTAGCTAAACGTGAAGTTCTGGAGCAAACCATCTGCACCATAGGGAGAAATAAAGGTTCTTAAAATTCCCATTGATTTACGTGGGTCTTTTAACCCCTTGAATGCTAGAGAGATCTCCATCACATTGAGAAACAAAATCAATAAGTATTTTCTTTTCTCCAGCTATGGTGCCTTTGGTTTGGTCCAGAGCTGCACCTCTTTATTTTGACAAATAAGGCCCTAAACACCTAATTTCTGTATTTTACCTTTTAATAAAAACATAAGTACAATCTCCCAGGTCTTTGTAGCTGTGTACTAAATGTACAAGGAAATCTTATGTTGGTCCACTAGAAGGTATCAGTGGCTACAGCCAACCTGCCCATTAACTAAAACAAGCAGAGCTTTACTGCTAGTATGGCAGGCTTTATTTGGGGCAGCCTATATGTCTGCTGTGTTAGCTTATCTTCTGGAAAGAATCATGAGGTAATAAAAGGTGTCACCACATGAGGGTACCTCAAAGGTAATGATTCTTTTACAGGGGCAGAAGAACTTAAAGAGCCATGTCCTACAATTTTGTCGCCTGTGTTGTAAATGTACTGTTTTCCTGTGTTCCCCCACCGATACTGATGCAGGAGGGGTGTGTTTGATAGGTGGTAGCCACATGGGCCAGCCATTCATTGGAAGTTGCAATGAGCATCAAAACATCCAACATTGCTCATGTGAAAGGTCTGCCTGTAGTCCCATAGGCTGCAGTGCAGACCTTCCTCACTGCATCTTTATTGTGTTCTTTCGTGAATTCAGTTAAAGCGGAACTACCACCCAATAATAACATTGCATCACATAATTGCCCATCTGGAGACTAGCTGCTCAGTAGCACTAGTCGCCAGAATTATTACCTGATTAAAGAGAAATCGCTATTGTTCCAAGACTGACAGCAGGACGGAGAGCGGACATCTTGCCATAGTGACGTCAGCATGCCTGTGCCATCAGTCCCTTTTGGAAAACGGACATCACCATGGCAAAACCATCCTTGACATTTGTCCTTTTTTATTATTTTTCTTTAACCCTTTGAATGTTAAAAGGTGTCCAACTCATGATGTACTTCCATAAGGAATACAATGCAATGCATCAGAGACCTCTCTCTCTAGCATTCAAGGAGTTATACTCCTGGCCTTACAATCACACAGTAGCCCTTTCACTCCTCCCTCAGAGTCCCAGTGACTACAAATCAAGGTAGGATAAAGGGCTTTTTTCAACAGGAACAATTCCCTGCTACACTTGTGTCACCCATATTCTTTCACTCATTTATTCCAGTGTTCCACCACCAGTGCAGGAGGGGAGGGGGCGTGCTCTGATGGATGGCCCACGTGAGCACTAGCCAAATAATATTTACTGGTGTCCATGTAGGTCAATCACTCATTGCTTGTGTGTAAGGTCTGGACTTTCCAGCATGGACATCACCAATGTATCAGAGCTGTGTTGTTGTACTAGTATGAAAAAGACCAAACCTCCAGTGAGATAAGCTTGCTAATTCCTTTGTTACTCCATAGAGCCTATGTCCTAAGATCTTTACAGCTTGAGAGATCTTAGTGCATAGGCTTAAAGGGATAGTAATATTTCGTTTTAACTTTATTTTATTTTGTAGGCATTAAAAAAAAAAATGAAGAATGATATGTCTTATCTCTCAAACCTTTATGGTTTGAGAGATATTCACAAGCAAAGTTTCCCCTCCCCGCCCCTTTTACCTAGTGTAAGCCATCTCTTCTCAGATGTGAATCTGGTTGTATGACCAGACAGATAACAGCAGGGGACATTCTTCTTACAATGAAAGCCCTTCCCCCCTTGACAAGTTTTCAGCTTTTTCCCTTATCTTAATTGAAGATTGTCCCTCTCTGCAGTCTACCTGGGCACCTCCCTTCTGATCTGGTTGAACAGGGGGGGGGGGGGGATACTTTGTTTGTGAATATCTCTTAAACCATAAAGGTTTGAGAGATAAGACTGATATCATTCTTCATGTTTTTTTAATGCCTACAAAATAAAATAAAGTTAAAACGAAGTATTACTATCCCTTTAATTAGGGTTGCCAAGCCATCTCTTTAAAAGAGGATATGACTGCATACTGTAGGACTGCAGATTAATACCTGCTGTGTTGGTTCCCTGTATTTTTCATATCTCTTCCTTTTAAAATTGATGATCTGGTAAACAGTAGAACAAAGTAGATATTGGAGAGTTTATTTCCCCTTAGAGCAGCTCCCCAATGAGTAAGCAATTTGTGGCCCTCCAGCTGCTGTTTCACTACCGGTCTCATCATCCCCATCCAGTCACTCATTCTTGTACAAAGATAAAAGTGGAACAATTCTGGGACAACCCAAGTACACCATAAGGAGTTCTTTCTGCATGCGCTTGTAGGAAGAGCTGGCTGGCAGCTTTCTCCCTGTACACAGTCCTGGCTGGCAAATCTTTCCCTGTATGCATTGCTGACTGGTAACTTTCTCCCTGTATTTAGCACTGGCTGCTAACTTTCTCCCTGTAGGTAATGGTTGATGGTAACTTTCTTGGTGTACACTACACAGTAATTGTTTTCTCTGTAGGCAGTGCTGACTAGCAACATTCTCCCTACATACAGTGCTGGCTGGTAACTTTAGGCAATGCTGGCAACTTTCTCCCTATAAGAAGTGCTGGCTATTAACTTTCTCCCTAAATAAAATACCAGCTGTTAACTTTCTCCGTGTAGGCAGTGCTGGCTGGTAACTTTCTCCCTGTAGGCAGTACTTGCTGGTAACTTTAGGCCAGGGTTTCCCAACTCCTGCCCTAAGGACCCACTAACAGGCCAGGACTTAGGGATTTCTTTGCTAGAACACAGGTGTGGTGATCAGAGGCTCATTCACATTGAGTAACTCACCTGTGCTCTAACAAGGAAATCATCCAATCCTGGCCTGTTAGTGTGTCCTGAGGACAGGAGTTGAGAACCACTGCTTTAGGCCGTGCTGGCTGGTTACTTTCTCCCTGTAGACAATGCTGGCTGGTAGCTCTTAACCTATTGGTAGTGCTGGCCAGTAAGTTTCCCGTATATGAAGTTTTGGCTAATAACTTTCTCCCTGTGTATGCAGTGCTAGCTGGTAAATTTCTCCCTTTCAGCAGTGCTTGCGGGCTGGTAGCTGTACCTGTACACGATGCTCGCCGTATATTTCTCACTTTCTCTATTGCTAGTTGGTTGCTTTATTCCCATATACAATACTTTCTTACTAGTAACTTTCTCCATGTATACACTGCTTGCTAGTAAGCTAACAGAGCTTTGAGTGCTCTGCTGCTCCCTGCCTGTCTGCTGGGTGTGGCCTGAGAGTTCTTGATTTGAGCTGCCAGCTGTGACCGTCTATCTACTCCCACCCTCATAGGAGGGGGATAGGTTTTGCACAGACTTCTCTGCGCGCTGTGGGGAGGCAGTCTGGCTGGTGAGAGCACAGGGAAAGAGGCAATGTAAAAACATACAAAGGATTCCTGATTTCTTTGGAGCTTTAAAATCTGGATTTCCCGATTGCTGGATTTGTGCACACGTCGAGCGTTTGTTCCTTTTTTTGCTTTCATGCGAAGCAGGGAGATAGCTGGATCTCGTTACAAATCTCCCTCGTTGTGGTGGGAAAGCAAGAATCAGGTCTGACAGTCTGAGCTCTGCCTATACAAAGAGGCTGGACTAAGTGTGCTGTGTTGGACTTCAGACCTGCATAAATGCCTGCAGAACTCCAACAGGTCAGTGCCACCTCGGCTTCTTGGGCAGTCCTGCGGGGCATGGAACTTCCAGCCGCATGGGGGTGGGGGTATTTATTCCTTTCTGTACTTTAGGTTTAGCCACTAGCAACTAGTTGGAGTTTATAGGCTAGTGTTAACCCTTTGAGTGCCAGCGGGGTGTGGCTATTTGTTGGGCACGACTCTGGCACGCACGGGGTTACTTTTCATGGGGGAGGGGGGTTCAAACATAACCAATGTAAAAGAATGCTGCTCTCTGCATGACAATCGCTGCTAGTAGGATCCTCACAAGGTAGCCAACAAAGTTACCATGCTTCTCTCGATACTATGTAGGTTAACTTTGTTAGAATAATCTACTTTTTTGTATTTGTAGAATCGCTGCAACACACTTTCTATGCCCTAAACTTAACCTGTAGGTCAAGGTCTTTTCTGATTTTTCTAAGGTATCTATAGGCTATAGATAGTACTAAAGTGGATCTGGAAACCAATGTAGCAGCAAAACCCATGCTTTTGCTAGTTTATCAATCAGATTGACTGCATCGAGCTAGCACAGTGACATTTTCATATCTATTTAAAATACTTGTTTTGAATTACTTTGTTGCAGTCATACTAGGTGCTTGACACATTCCCTGCTGTGGCCTGCTGTTAAAGAAACATTAACAGTTAACATTAACTGAGGTTATGAATTTCTTCTAGCGTCTAAACATTATCTATTCTGAGGCCTAAACCTAGCTTTACATTTCCTCTGAGGGAGCAGATATTCCTGCTTTTTCAAGGGCTGACATTCATTTTCAAGTATTGTCTGTTAAAAGGCAGGTATAAGATAACAGCCTATCTGAATACAAAAGCAATGGACACTAATCACAATTAACTGACCTTATTGCTATTCAAACAACATTAAGTAAATACACCCTGGACAGGACAATTTTCATGCTTATTAGAATCCTAAACTTGTTTTATTTTGGGTGTATAACATGAATAACTTTTACATATGCTAACTGTAGCATTATATTAACCTACTTCATTTTCTGGCATTAGTCTTCCTTTAACATATTCCTGACTGTGCTATAGAATATACAGGAGAGAGGTGGGTGTGAACTGTAGACAGTATGTTTCCTTACTAATTTGTTTGTTCTTTGAAACCACTGTACAACTTGTTTTAAACAATGCATAGCCCTTTCCCATGCTAACTGTATGGAATACTCCCCCTTTTTTGTTTTGAGTAAGCCTTGACAAAGCAGATAAAGAGCATTCCTGCATGAATGATAGGCGTTTAGAGAGGAAGGCGAACTGCAACACTGCCTGCTTTTTATTCACTGCATTTCTTAGTTATCCTAGAGCATGGGTGGGCAACTGGAGATCATCCAGCTTTTGGACTACAATTCCCATCATAGCTAGGCAGGCCTGGCTGGCTTGGGATAATGGGAGTGTAAGTCTATAACAGCTGGAGGGACTCAGGTTGCCCATCCCTGAAAAAGATCTGCTTTTGCATCACATTTTTCTGCTTACTGGTGTCTTCTGCAACAAATCGCACAGGACATTGGCTTTTTGGAACAAGTAAAGGGCTAAAGAACACAGGGAGGCAGATTTAGTAAGAACTGGAGCAAACCAACTGCACTATAGTTGACAAAAGAGCTTCCAGAAGTTTCTATTGATTTAAATTGGGACTTTATCCCCTTGAATGTTAGTGAGGTCTCAACACATCGCATTGAAGACCTCTATATGATTCAGGGGTTAAAATCCCATCTATATATTTGTCTCCTATGGCGCAGTTGGATTGCCCCCAAATCAGTCTCAGGTTGGTAGATTAGCCTTTATTTTTTAAGTGCTTTAATCCCCTTGGATAAAAAGAGAGGCTTTTCCAATGTTCTGGGAAATATGTAAAGGTTAAAGACGATGTGAAATTTCAAGGTATCAGTACATTTTGGGATTTTTTTTTTTTACCAAAAAGCCGCTTGGCTGTGTGACCATAATAATACTACTATCACAGTATCTTTTTATTTTTAGTTTACCAACATATTCTGCAGACCTGCATTATTTAAATGTATTCTTTAAAAAAAAAAATCTGGAAATCTGGTTCTCCCCTCATCCAAAATCCATTACCTGAAAGCATCATTAGTGCAGTTAATGGTGGCATATGACTTGTAATCTAATGTTTTGAAAGGGGGGGGGGACTTGCATGGTATTAGACAAATAAATACCTCCATCCTTGAGATTGCATTTTCTGACCTGAACCTGCTTTGTTTTATTGGGAATACCCTTGCACATCTTGTCATGCAGTAGAGATTTCGATATTTATAGTGACATTATTTTGTATCTAGAAATTGAAATATAAATAGATTAGGAATACTCTTTACACCTTCCTCCTTGGAACCCTCTGCGTCAGACACATTTACCATAATCCTATAAAATAGAACTGCTGTGTTTTATTACATGAGTATCTGTGAACCTTGAACATTAACAGTACACCACACCTGGTGCACTAGTTAGAGTAACTTCCACTTAACCCTATAGCCGCTAGAGAGGTCCTAATGGTTTTTTTTTTTTTTTTGCAGTATGTTGGAAGCCTCCTAGTGTCAAAGAGAATAACCCCACTAATATACATATTAATTGTTTATGTTCTCGACCTATAGGTTTCTGGATACCTTGTAATCCTTTGTAATGTGTTGTGCACTGCTCTTGATTACCTGGTCTGTTCTTGTGTCTAATGCAGTCCCTAACATTTCAGTGATGTGTAATATTTTGGTACTAAACCTGCTGTATTTAGCACTGAACTAGAAGCCATATCCTTTTTTATTTTTATTTTGTGAGGAAGTTGTTATAAAGCAAATTCTTAAAAATGTCTGTGCTGTGCAAGCAAAAAATCTTACTGATTCTGTTCTACAGTGCATTTCTATGTTGATGCAGCAATTATTTTCCCTTATTACACAATGTTAAAATCTGAAGACTTGTATTTTTGGCTAAATTCAGACTATGCAGTTAACTCTCTGATATTCACGGAGATGTCAGCACATTGCTTTGCAATGTGTTGGGTGATTCTTTGACACTCAGGTTTAGCTTATTCAGATACAGAAAAAGCAACTGTTATTGGCTGCCAAGGAAAGTGGGTGTCAAGGTCACGGTCTCCTTTTTTGAAGTACTAACTTGCTATGTCTCCTATTTTACTTTTTATACCAGATTTTGGATTGGAGTAAACTTAAATTTTCATTAGGATAGCGGTGTATTAACCCTTATGTTATGTAACCTACAAATCTCCTGGGTGCTGCTGTAGACTGAGGGGACAGGAGTGATTGCTGGATATAAAACTCAAATGAGATCTTTGTGATCGACACACTGGAAAACTGATGTACTAAGAATAATGGGGTAAACCAACTGCACCATTGTAAACAAAACACCATTTTATTTAACCCTTAGAGTTCCAGATAGGTATCCAATTCATTGTGTTGAATACCTGTCGAACGTTAAGTGGGACTTAACCCCTTGAGTGTCCAAAACTCAAGGTTTTAAAAAACCCCATATATTTGAGATCACTTTGTACTTGTTTCCTGTGATGCAGTTGTTTTTCTCCACTTTCTTCACAGATCAGCCCTTCTGTGCTCTCATTGTGAGATTGGCCATTGCAGTGTGAATCCCAATACCAAGTCTCATGTAACTGCATGCAGTGTGTCTCCTAGGCCACCGTGCAGGAACACTGCCTTCACAGTTTTGCCAGTTACTGGCATCAACTATCCTCGTAACTGTACCTGTGGGACACAAGCCAAATTTATTTTGGGGAACTAATTGTGCTACTGACCCCCATTTTTTGTTTTTGTAACCCTTTGAGTGCCAGTGGTATGGAATGCATTGCAAAGCACTCAAAGGGTTAATGACTGTGAAATGCAGATTTTATATTTGAATTTGGAGCAGATTTTACTCATGTCTTAACTTTTGTGGCTGGAGTGGTTAAAAATGTAACGAGGCAGATAATGGGTGCACACATACTGATGGATGTAAATTACTCCAAACATTTAACCCTTTGAGTGCCAAAGGGCTGCACAATGTAGGCACCCTGAAGGCACTCTAAGGGTTAAGAGCCAGCAGTGAAATCCAGGCTTCTGGGACTTTCAAACCCCTGTTATGGGGAATGTAAGGTAAAATAGGAGATCCTCTTCCCTTTTTTTTAATCTGCACCTTTTTATAAAGCAGGTACAACTTTCCTTTAATTATAGTGGAACTTGTAGCCCACTGGATGCTAAAGAAGTCTCTGACCCATTGCTTGGCAATACATTGGTGATAGCTAGCCTCCAGAGTGGTGGTGGTGGTGGTGTGTGGGTTTTTTTTTTTTTTTTTCTTTCTTTCTTTATAACCCTTTGTGTGCTGAAGGGGCAACTCTCTGGCACACAAAGGAAAATAGATATTGTGCAGTTGTGTTGCCTCACATTTGCTTTTACTTGGCAACTTGTGGAAGGGAAGGTGCAAGCCATATCCCAATCGACAATAATATAACATGTTTCATTAAAATAGCATGTCTGCTGCATGTAGACCAGCAAGTTTCTTCTTTCATAAAGTAGAACTGACACCATAAAACTTTACATAACCCTTTGAGTGCCAGAGTGGGATGCAACAATTGCCACCCCCCAAAAAAAATATTTATTTTCCTATGAATTCTTAACCCTTGCAAGTCTGCATTCTGTTTTTAATCGCTTCCTTTGTGGCTAGGGATTATATGTGAGCTGCCCAGCTATCCTGCTGTCAGTTCTTACGATACAACAGCAGGGAAAGCATGCCTGCCTGTTACAGTGAGGCCGAACTGACATATATGGTGGCTCGTGTTGCTGTATCTCAGTACATTGAGCACTCCTAAGCATGGCTCTCTGCTGAGCTTCCATGTGCCTAGAGGGATTCGGCTGCACCACACCGACGAGGCCCACATAGGCCGAAATGTACGTCTGTGGTTATGCTGTTCCTCTCGTGTCGTGTGGGCAGGACCAGTCCGATATGTATATGGAGATTTCCTCTCTGCAGTGGCACATGGGAGTGAAAAATGTGAGTTGTAGCACCATTGAGAGGCTACCATGCCTAGAACAAGACACTTTATCTTGTTCGTTCTTGATGGGTGCTCCTCACAATTCTTTGTCTCTCTGCTGAGCCAACTGATACGAGGGAGGGTATTAGCTGGTGTAAAGAACAAATATTGATGTGAGCGCCATTAATAATGTCTTCATGGTGGCACGCTTCTTTGGAGTGGTGAGGCAAGAAGTAGGGGAGGAATGAAATTCTCAGGATTTGGACAAGCTGAGCGTTTGCAGATTCAAAGGATAGAGGAGCCCAAAACCATGATGAAAAGGCAATATGCAGGTCCTTCTCAGAAAAGGGTTGTGGAAACAAGAGCATCTATTTTTTCTTTATTTTACACCAAAAAAAGATAAGCGATATGAAATGAGGTTAGTTTTTAAGGAGCCCAACAAATTAATTGCTAGAGCCGAGAAAGTGACAGATCCACTTTTTAAAGAACTGACACCTAATAAAAACCCCCCACTTACTTTACTTTAGCCAGAAACTTCTAATGGTTTCTATGAATTTCTCCTCGTGCCTTTTGCTCAAGAGTACATCAGCAATTAGTCCTGGATGTCATGTCCATAGATGTGGACCTGACCATTGTGGCAGTTTATGTAAACTGAAGTAGGCAGAGTTCATGGAACCTACTTAATTCTTTAAGGACTAGACTGGGTGTGTAACACACATTGGGAAGTAATGCTTTTCACACTCCAGGTTCAGTTAAGATAACCATGTGTGGGTAGCACAGTCTGAGGTCCCGTGGGTCCTGCCAACAACTATCCTTTCTGCCTCCATGGACATGGCATCCAGGATTGATTTGAAGAGGTTAACTCTTGAACAAAAACACAAAGGTAAAATTCATGTTGGGCAGTAAGAGTGGAACACATCCACTGTACCAGAGAAGACAATTCCCATTGTCTTTTACTATTATATAAAAAAAATATATAACTTCAATTATATTCTCACACCTTGAATAAGTTTTTTAAATAGATCCCCCCCCCCCTCCCCATGATGCATTTGGTTTTCTCCAGAATTGCTTCTCTTTGGCTTATTTAACCCCTTAAGGATGAGCAGACCACTGCACTGGTCCCCCCCCCCCCCCCCCCGCTGATCTGGTTCAGGGCACATCATGGGTCCTTATCACATGTTGGACCCATGACGTGCCAGGACCATCATGGGTCCTTAAAGGCATAGTAATGTTTCACAAATACAGCAGCTCCAATTAATCTTCATAGTATTTGAGCCATAGAGAGTGTTTCATTACTGTCAGAGTTGTGGTTCAAGAGTAATTGAAGGATAAAGTTTCCCCCTCCTGCAGGCCATCTCTTCTCTGATGTGGAATCTGGTTGCTAGACTAGACTAGACAGATAACAGCAGGGGACAATCTTCTTCCTATGAGAACAATGAAAGCCCTGCCCCCCTTGACAAGTTTTTCCCTTATCTTAATTGAAGATTGTCCCTCTCTGCAGTCTACCTGGGCACTTCCCTTCTTCTCTGGCTGAGCAGTGTTGCATCAGTAAAAGGGACGGGAGGGGGATACTTTGTCATTGAATTACTCTTGAACTACAACTCTGACAGAATTGAAATAACACTCTCCAAAGTCCAAATACTATGGTGATTAATTAGAGCTGCTTTTATTATGTAACATTACTATCCCTTTAAGGGGTTAATGTGTGGAGACCTTTCTAGTATCCAATATGTTAGAAAGGCAATACATAGTTTAAAACGTGTGTGTATGGGGGGGGGGGACTTGTAACATCTACTTTTTAATGAAGGAGAATTTAAGTCTACCTTATTCCACAGGCATCTTTTAACCCCTTGAGAACAAGGGGTATGCACAACTCATGCAACAATGTGTTATACACATCTGATTCTCAGGGTTACATAGTGGCACTTTTATCTATCAGACTCAAGTTTGTGTGATTTTATGTTAATGTCTATATGTCTAAGCTGAACAGTGTTAATATCCTCTGGCATTCAAAATATTACCTGCACCCAAGTGTTAATTGAACACTTTCAAACTTAACGACTTGCTGTGGATTTCAGTGTTTGAGCGCTTGGTATCTATAAGTTGTTTTTAGGAACGTGATCCCATTACTCTGCAATTTTGTTTGTTTTTTGTACGCTTTTATAACTTTAGCAGGTGGGTGTTTTTTGAATAACAGGGTGTGTCATGTGAAAGCCTTCTCTAGAAGCATTCAGCTGAATTCAGGCCTACTTGTAAGGACAAAGCAGAAAAAAAATGTATTGATGATGGCACGATACACCAGTATCCTGTTTCTGTCTTAGATTCTGGATGAAAATTATTGATCTGTGTAAATGCAGTTTTATGTCCCTAATGTATTCCCCGCTAGGACTTTTATCTAGACAGACAAGATGTGATTCTTTGCTCTTGGTGCTTCATTCAGCCTCTGCCTTGTTAAGTTGCCATTAGTATCTGTCATCGATACCTGATCTGTCCTTGCAGTTCTGCTCCTCGGTGTGCTGGGCCTTTGTCATTCTAATGTTTCAAAGCAGGACGGATATGAAAGCTTTAAATTGCTACGATCTTCAGGTTATGCGACAACCTGGTTATTGCTGTCGCTATAGTACATGGTACATTCTTTTCATCTTAAATGGATGTGAACAAGTAAAATGGTCTTGGGTTGTACACACTTAACTCCCTGCTCACATCTGTAAAACTAGTATGTGGTTTCTTAGGCCTAAAATCTGCTTACATCTGCCCTCTGGAGGCTCCGATTTCTGCTTTTTCCAGGGCTTTAATTACCATGACAATCTTGATGATGTGCCTAAGAAGTGATTTATTTTGCATTCTCTTTAACCCCAGGAAAATTTGAGGTGGATTTCTGAGGTGGAGCAATTCTGACCTTTTTGACTCTTTGTTCAACAGTGTTTTCCCTCAAAGTACTTTTATTTTACCCAAGAAAATGATATACCATTTTGTTTTTTTTTAATGCACAAATAGGGCTTTCTTTTGATACCACACTTGTATGGATAGCCCAGCATATATTTTAGTAAAATTAAAGAAAACTGGGAACCCCCCCCCCCTTCTTGGGATCATTTGGGCGCCATGGGTTAAATTTTTATGGACACTGCATGAAAGTTATGACCGGTGAGTCATATCTACAAAATGGGCAGTTTTAAGTGGGTACTGTCCCCCTGGGTGAAAAACCCATGTCCCTTTTTCCCCACCCTATTTTCTCACTTTTATTACTGATTTACATTTGGTGGTGTATATAAATGTATTGTGTGTGTGTGTGGCTTTTTGTAGACCAGTAGGTGTCTCCTCTCTGCTTCTCTGTCCCTTACTTTGTTGGTAAAGGACAGACGGGTAGAGGAGAGACTCAGACAGACAGTGTGTGAATTGCACTGTCTCATTCACTGAGAATGCCGGTACATGTGATCGCTGCTTCAGCGATCATGTGACCCGACACAACTGAGAAGGGCTGAGACTGAATGCTCAGTCTCAGCCTGGAATAAATGATAGCTGCATGCACAGGGGCACGCTGCTATCATTTATCCCATGACAGTCCAGGACCGTCAAGGGTCTTTAAGTGGAATCTATCCATGACAGTCCTGGACCTTCATGGGTCCATAACAGTTTAAATAGACTAGTATAAGATAACGACAACCTTTTTGATTTGAAGAGTCGTGGGCTGTAAGTATAATCTTGGGATGATTGGAACTGTAGTACTCCTCTACATCTAAACAGCATTGGGATGCTTGACACTGCCATAGAACATTGAAGGGCAAAAAAAATTATTTGGGCAGTGTTTTTTGTCCAATTCTGTGATTGAAATACAGATTGTTTGTTTGTTTTTGTCTAAGCACTAATGGCTAAAATACTAAGGTAGGTGTCATTGCCTTGAGTAGTCCATTTAATAGCAAGGTGCTGAAAAGTTGAGTAACAGCTTGACCTGGCATCTTTTTATGACCTGTAGAGGACCTGTTTCTTTTGTAAGAATTCATGCAATAAAAAGACCTCTGCTGTCCTTTAAATCTACTCGGCCAAAATCTTATGTGACTGACTAATTTTGATATCCAAAAATGTATCCCAAATTTTAAGAGGGGCTGATGTTTGAGGTAAGTGGAGGAATTCTAAGGTAAATAAGAATTCTGTATATCTGAAGTGGTAACACCCTGCATGCTAGAAAGACCTCCAATGCATTGCTTTGTAATTTGCAGCAGACTTTTTGATCATACAAGGGGTTAAAACTCCCTTCTGAATAAATGTGAATATCCTACTACAAAAGGAAAAAGGAATACCAGTGGAAAGTGGTAAAAAGAAACACCGCAAATAGCACCCTCACAAACTGGCTATAGGCATCTCAAAAGTAAGGCAGATCTCATACAACCACACATATGGTCTATATACAGCCATACATACTCTGAAGCTCCACAAACTGGTTCTGCAGATTATGTGACCAGTGTTGGACAGCCTGTGGCCCTCCCAGCTGTGACATCATTTCTGTCATCCCATTTGTTGTCTGCTATAGCTGGAGATCTTCAAGTTAATCATCTGTAAACAGTCTTTAACCTTTGCATGCCACAACAGTTTACATAATCTGCAGAATGGCTGCATCCCTGACATGGTTATCCATAGGTCATGAGGGTTGTGATGTGATATCTAACTTACTTCAGAAAAGCATCCTTTTTATGTGAATTTCCAGTTAAATAGCAGCTTCTCTTTTGCTTATCCATTTAGGCCTCTAACATAGGAGACATCACTGTTGCAGCCCCTTGTGACCGTTCTTTTGCTTGTGTAACTTCATTAATATTTTCTATTCCACTTCCAGCCTGGAAGCAGGAGAGCTGTGCCTTACAGGTGACTCATGTGATGTCGGCAGGCAGCCCCACAGTTCGCCATGCAAACCTTCCTTATTGTGTTCATGTGGCATCACAGTAATGAGGCAGTAGTTGCCCCTGTGAAAGCCACCATTGAGCACCATAGAACTTTTCTCAATGGATGATGTCTGGGTGAAAGGGGGCTTATGCTTATTTTTGAACTGTTAGGTGTTTACTAAGGATGTAATCAACTGTTAATTAGTGGTCTGACAGGGTGGATCATATGCTTGGCTGCTTTACAATCTAGAAATTATTTTGGTTCTACATACAAAGCATATTTTTTCAGATGGCATTAATTTATTGGCACACATACTTTCAATTACTATTTTCTTCTGTTGTGTAACGAGGAGTCAAGTTTTTTCAGATGTCCACAAGAATGGCATTGCAGGATCCACATGATTGATGTCCTTCTTAACTTGTCAGCATTCTTATCTTAAATAGCTGGCCTTGCATTACTCAGCCTGACCTTTTCAAAGATCCATAGATATCCCTGGTGTCCTCAGTTGGTCCAGTGTTCAGCTGTGCTTTTTACCCTGAGGAATTGAGGTAGCTGGGTGGTGGTCTAGCATTTTCAATCTCCTACTTCTCTAAAATGGTTGAAAAGGTGTAGACAAAAAAATTTACTTTTAATTTTAGGAGCCACTGTGTGTGTGGGTGTGTGTGGTCATGTGTATAGAAGCACAAAATATGTGCCCATAAATATAGAGGAAGAAGTAAAACAAAATTGTACCCAGGGGTCCCACGTTCCTTTTCTACACCTGCTATAATTGCTGGTTTCTGTCCTTATCAAATGTTTGGCAGCGATTCTCTTTTGATACCTTGGCACTGTATGTGTAAAACTCTACAATACATGAGTAATGTGGGTTTGTTGTACTGCTTTGTTTCTATACCACTAAAGAAAGGTGCTAACAGATCTGTTTTTGGTAAGCTGGAATGTACACAGTCATTAACTGATATGCTTTATCAGGCCATTCAACAGTATTGTTCTGTGCTATGTTGTGTTGACATCTTTTGACCTTGTACATAACAACTCTTTTAAAGGTCAGTCCCCTGGAACAAAGTAAAAATATATATACTTCTTGCCTAATTCACATTGGCAACTCTGTTGCAACAGCAAGTTTTACAGAATATATATAATTCACATGGGTAACTCTTTCAGCAGTTTTCAAAGGCAATCATGTAGTGCTGCAACCTTTTTAAAGCTGTTTGCAGTAACAATGTTGCGAGTGTGATATAGGCCCAAAACGTTCATAACTTTTTGAACAAGTGTGTCGTTCTTCGTATAAAAGTGAGCATGGAGTTGTTAGTAGGACAAGGGTAGGAAGCTTTTGGCACTTCCATTGTTGTGGATTTCAACCCTCAATTGTTGGCTGGTTGAAGATGATGGTAGTTCCCAAAAGCTGCATATCCCTGTGCTAGGAGAGTCATTTCTCCTGGTTACTTTCTCCTGCCCAGCTTATCTCTTATTGGCTTGCTGATGAGTACAGGGTGGGGAAAAATTAGTGTCCTAACTGACAAATTCTGTAGAATCAAGAAATTATTAATATTGTTGCTCAACTTTTTTGCAGCAACTACAAATGTTTGTGTGGTTTTTAGCGCAACAGTGTCTTCCCAGCATCATGCTCTCAATATAAATAAAGTGCCAGATAACAAGGAGTAATCCACTAATAGTGATCGTTGAGTGACTTCAATGTGACGCCATTGAAATCCATACTACAAACTTTGTATCTGCGTTAGTTCACAGTTGGAGGAAAGTTGCAGCATTTTGCAGTTCTCTGGAACAGTCATTAGAACATGTTGACGGTGTAAAATGCCTGGAAGGGGCACCGATTCACAGCTACTCTTATTTTTATTTTGTACATGAGATGCTGTCTGACAACTGAAAGGTGCCTTAGAGCTTTTGCAGGAGTAACGTGCTATGGAACATAGAACATTTCCGCTTATTGGGATACTTCACCTGACCAAAATGCAGCCTTTTGTGGCATAGTCGAACTGCTCGGGCTACCATACCTATTCCTAACATGCCTCGCGCTTAAAAGGATAGTAATACTTCGTTTTATCTTTATTTTATTTTGTAGGCATTAAAAGTAATGAAAGATGTCTTACCTCTCAAACCTTTATGGTTTAAGAGATATTCACAAGCTAGGTCCCCCCCCCCCCTGCCAGATCAGAAGGGAGGTGCCCAGGTAGACTGCAGAGAGGGACAATCTTCAATTAAGATAAGGGAAAAAGCTGAAAAACTTGTCAAGGGGGGAAGGGCTTTCATTGTTTTCATACAAAGAAGATTGTCCCCTGCTGTTATCTGTCTGGTCTTACAACCAGATTCACATCCGAGAAGAGATGGCTTACTCTAGGAAAAAGGGGTGGGAGGGGGAAACTTTGCTTGTGAATATCTCATAAACCATAAAGGTTTGAGAGGGAAGACTTATATCGTTCTTCATTTTTTTTAATGCCTACAAAATAAAATAAAGATAAAACGAAGTATTACTATCCCTTTAAACAAAGGCTGAGCGGTTTATCAGTTTTGTGAACATTAACTACAGGTCCTCTTGTATGCTACAGATAAGATTATATATGACATCACAGTTAACAATGTTTCTTTCTTATTTGTAATGTTACAATGTCATTATCAGTGAATTTCCTTGCTTTGAGTGAGAACTTTGAATTTAACGTGTGTGCTTTTTGCCTGTTTCTATATTTTCCCCATCTAGTTTAGTGTGTGTGTGTGTGTGTGTGTATGTGTGTGTATGTATGTGTATATATATATATATATATATATATATAATATAATCTGACTGCTGGATAATCATTTGAGTGTTTACATAGGAATCATGCAGGTGATGTTATGGAATGACATACAAACTTAGGAAGAGATTAGAAAGGTAGAGAGTAAGAAAGATTAGTGCCACTATTTAAAAGCTGGGAGAACACTAGATAGGTGCAGGTTGCACTTGGGCAGGCTATGGGACTGGACACGGATGGAAGCAGACAGCGTTATGACCAAACTGCTTGAGTGAAGCAGAAGAGTAATACTCTAAATACAATAAATGCAAGGTTAAGCACCAGGGGCATAGAAAACTACGTCAAATAAGAAAAATTATATCTGTAGCGGATAGAGGTTATTCAATAAACAGAACAGCTACTCTGAAGTAGTGGTGTTGGGAAGGTTGTAAGATGCTGGGGAGTGGGATGACTGAATATGTTCATATATAATTCTCATAAAGGTAAGGTTCTTATAGAATATGTGGTCAAAGGCTGGCAGCAGACAATAATGGTGGCCATTTAATAGGATGAAGTCTTAAATAGGGTGATGCAAGACTAAAGACAGGCCAAATCAGTGGTCATGCAAAGCAAGGGGAATACATGGGAATTGGTATTATAGTCAATATAAACCATGGGAGCATGCTCCCAAGGGGGGAATGGGGGTGGAAAGGCATGAGGGGTTGATTCAGCACCGACTTTAACATTGCTATGTAGTATAAAAGTATCTGCATTGGTTAGTAGAAAGATACAATGAGCTGGTTTCTCTAAACTATATTTCAAAAGAAATAAAAAGCACATGAAAAATTAATGTAAATATGTGTAAAGCATTTAAATATATCTACATTTTAAAATGGGGTGGGGTTGGGGATTTGTGAAATCCAAAAAGGGTTGCTGTGTCACGTTTTGAGAACCACCAGTATAAACACTTTGTATGCACACTGAGGTGTGTTTGCACTGAGTTCAGATAGGCCTCAGGCATGCCTAAGTGAGCAACCAAAGCTACAGGTAATTGCAGAGCAGAAGTTTGGAGCATGTTCTCACATGCAGAAAGATTAACCTATGTAATGTCTTCAGAAGCCTCTGAAAAAACATAAGATTGTTTCCAATTCAAGAACTATTGGAATGCCTTTTCAAAACATTTCTTAAAGCGGAACTTTCAGATAATAGTCGCAATGCATTTATTAAATGCATGGAGACTAGCTTGAAAATATCTTGCCAAAAAAAAAAAAAAAATTTGTGGTATAAAGGAATCCATCCTGTTTCGGGACTGACGGGCAGGTTAGTGCGGTCTGTGAGCCTGCGCTGTCAGTCCCTTCCGGTGACCATATGGTGCAAAGCAGTCTAGTCTATGGAGACCGGGACTGACGGCGCATGCGCACAGACAAGATGTCTGCGCTCTAACCTCCGTTCTGGTCTCCAAACGGATGTATTCCTTTAGACACAAGTGTTTTTTTTTTTTTGTTTTTTTTTTGGTAAGACATATTTTCAAGCTAGTCGCCTTGCATTTAATAAATGAATGGCGACTTGCTAAGGTTAAGCAGGGGTGGAAAAATCCCAGGAGTTTGGCGTCTAAATTTTGTGAGTATTTTATACACACCTGTGCACAGTGAGCCCTGCGCTGGCACCTAATAAGAGTGGCTCTTAGAAAACTTGGTCTGGCTTCAAAATGCTGTGTATTTTAGTTGACTCCTTAAGGACCCCAGAGGTGTACGGTGTGTTATGCACCCTTCTGTCACATAAAGGGTTGTTTGAGCACAAGTGGATTAATCAGTGTCTTGTCACATTCATTTATTTTTCTGCTGTGCTTTAGTAGGGCTATCCCTAATATCTGGCCTTGTAGCGGACTTGAGGACAGATGGGAGAACCTATTCAGGTTTATAGGAATCTAGCCATTGCTATTTGCCTAAATACATTAGGACCTAATTTGCTTTTAAAATAGGTCCAAAACTTGATAATTACTTTTAAGCTTTTGAGTGCAAGAGGTGGAACTTCAAACTAATATGTTGGACATCTCTTTAGCATTCAAATGGTTAAACTTAATTTTTATATAATTTCATAATTAATATGGTGATAATGGCCAGTGGGCATTAATGATGCAAGGCCTCATCACACTTTAGTGCTGGGGTTATTGATCCTTCTTTCAAGACAGAGTGCAAATTACAATGTGCGTCATGCAATGACATAATTACACACAATACACTTTGGAGCTTTGGTGGGTTTCCTTTCTCGCTCTATATAAGGGTACTGTTTGTTGTAGTCCGGATGTCTTATGACAGGCCTAAGGCAGGACTGTAATATTGTCTGCTGAATCCAAGACTTGTTTTATAAGAAGACCTAAGAGTACTTACGTTGATGATGGCCACTGTTCATTATTCCCATATTGTGACATGGTGGGCCTTTTTATGTATAAAAAAAAAAACAAAGCGCAGCAATTTTGGAACAAATGGGGAAAAAGAAAATATATCGGTGTTGGAGACCTTGTCATTCAAAGGGAGTTAACCCTTTGAATGCCAGAGGGGTACGCAACACATTGCTTTGCAATGCTGTGTGCACCCCACTGGCACTCAGTGTTTAAAAAGGGCTTTTTAAATCTGAGAATATGGGGATTTTGTGTGGTTTTTTTTTTTTTTTTTTTTTTAATACTACAGTGCAGTTTTGTTTTTTTTTGTTTTTTTTTTTTTTTTTGGTCCACTCCACTTTTAACCCTTTGAGTGCCAGAGGGGTACGCAACACATTGCCCTCTGGCACTCAAAGGGTTAACTTACAGCCCACCCTCTAATAAACGTGGAACTTTCCATTCACTGTCTGCAGTGCTTATTGTGTCTTGCTGCTTGTTCATCTCAGAAGTACCTCTTAAATGCGGTGTTCTACACTCTTGGGTGGTGCTGAACAGCTTTAACTCTTAAAGTACCAGAAGAGCAATAAACACTTTGCTTCCTAATTCACTACCCACTCCTCTGGTCCTCTTTTAAAGTGTTAATATTATCTGATAACCCCATATACATTAGATGTTAGGATTGTGTCCAGAACAAGACCTCTCCCACATCCATGGGGCTTAAACGTATTTACGTAATTTTATTTGAATGTAATTTCATACATGTTTTAATATGAATTCATGTTGGCTTTCAGATCACACTTAAAAATGTAAATTGCTTTTGTTTAATAGCATTAAGAAACATGACCTTTTGGGTGATAGTAAATTAAAAAGTATAATTCTGAAGTAAATCAGTCGGTAGAGTGCTACTTAGGACCAGAAGGGCAATATACAATTTTATAAGAGGGAGACCAATAGGGTACATAGAATTTTGATAGCCCATAAGATCCATTCGGCCAATGTAGTCTGCCCATTTTTCATACTTGAAAACCTCAAAGGCAAGCAAGAGGGGTGCAGAGTGGAGCAGGATAGCAAGAGGGGTACACAGAAGCAAAATAGCCACAGGAGAGGGGAGGACACTGGGACAAGAGGCCAAGGGTGGAAAAATCCTAGGAACCTGGGCTCCTAACTTTTAATCCTGGCTACTGTGTTTTTGGGAGTATAATTATTTTTTCCCATCTATTAGACCTGCATACTTAACATTGACGACCCCTCCCCTCCAAAGAAATTTAAAAAATAAATTCTATAAAAAGTCAGATTTTTCTTTTCTCCTTGAAGAGGGTTGTAGAGAAGCATGACTGGGCACAGAAAAGCAGAAAAAGGGCAAAGAGACATGAGAGAGGTATGGGCATACAGCAGGAGAAGACAACCATTAGCGCAAGTGGGGAATTATTAGGATATTTATAAAAAAAAAAAAAAAAAAAAAAAAAAAGTTTCAGCTCCAGAGGTCCTCATGTTGGGCACCTAGACCTTAACTATTCTTTTTACTATTGGAATCTGAAACTAAATAGTGATATTTCCTGCATGTTTGTAGGGTACCATCCATTACTCACCAGTGAACAGCACAGGAATTTTATAGAGCTGAAATGTTATTCCTCCTGCAGCTGTTATGTCTTAGATTTAACATTTTATGTGACAAATCAAAGTGGTATAAAAATATAATATTGTTTGTGTAGAAGCCAGAGGGATTTCTCAGTTGTATACTGCCAAAATCCATAGAGAGGATACAAATCTATATCTCATGGTTTCTGATAGGTCTGCAACCTGATTTATAGAATACCTGTGACTGCTAAGGCCAGCAGTTGATACTTGATTGTAAGGACTTAGTCATACGCTTGAGTTTGTTGCTAAATAGTTTGATTGGTCTAATGGTGTTTTACTATTTATATCTCAGTTATACAAAGATAAATATAACTGCGTAATGGTCCAGGAGAATGGATTTTACTGTAGTACACGTCTACCCTAATGTATTGCTAGAATAGGAGTTGTAATGGGGCAAATATGCCTTGCTAGAAATGGCTCAAAAGCATTTGAAGTGTTTTTATGGAATTTCTGGCATCCACAGGGGTTAACAGTGCTGAAATGACCCCCAGCCTACTCCAGTATTGAGTGTTTAAATGCCTGTTTTGGAGTTTAAGGCAGAATGTGCTTTTGGCAAGTGACTTTCTGCCTGTTCCAATGGACCTGCTCTCATTCCCTCTCTCCTTTCATTACACGCCAGGCAGTGAGCTTTGTCTGCAGTGCCTGCGTGTAGGGCTTTTTGCTTGTTGTAAATGGAGCGTCGGCCTTTTCATCTAGTGAACACAAAAACAAACTTCTTGGCCCCCTGATTCAAAACTCTTTATTTCCAAATGTAGGCCCCATATGTCCAACTAGTTGTTGGAGCTGATGTACTGTAAAGGAAGGGGCACAACAACTGCGTCTTGGGGGGGGGGGGGACTCTTTAAATTTATTAAAGGGATAGTAATACTTCGTTTTATCTTTATTTTATTTTGTAGGCATTAAAAAAAAACATGAACAATATAAGTCTTTTCTCTCAAACCTTTATGGTTTGAGAGAAATTCACAAGCAAAGTTTCCCCCTCCTGCCCCTTTTACCTAGTATAAGCCATCTGTTCTCAGATGTGGAATCCAGTCCATAGACCAGACAGATAACAGCAAAGGACAATATTCTTCCTATCAGAACAATGAAAGCCCTGCCCCCCCTTGACAAGCTTTTCAGGTTTTTCCCTTATCTTAATTGAAGATTGTCCCTCTCTGCAGTCTACCTGGGCACCTCCCTTCTGATCTGGCTGAGCAGTGTTACATCAGTAAAAGGGGTGGGAGTGGGACACCTTGTCATTGAATTACTCTTGAACTACAACTCTGATAGAATTGAAATAACTCTCTCCAAAGTCCAAATACTATGATGATTAATTAGAGCTGCTTTTATTATGAAACATTACTATCCCTTTAAGGCCTTATTGCTCACCTCTCTGGCCCTTAAGGGTTTAATAGTTCACCATCCTGAATTGTTCACCGATTTCAATGAGACTTCATCATAAGGGAAATTATTTTATAACTTTATCTTCTGGGAATGTGAATTCCGTGTAGAACTGCACCATTTCTGTTTACCTTTTTTGCCCATACTGGTGATGGTTTACCATTCTTCTAGCATTTGTTTTGTCATGTTTCTCTAAAATTGGAAATAACATCCAGGTTTAGTTTACTTTCTTACTTTTTTTTTTTTTTTTTTTTTTTTTTTTTTTTTTTTTTTTCTTTGCAATAAGAACGCACAGCCTTAAAGCCATCCATCACACTAGAGGAGGACAATCGATGCAAAGGGCAGAAACACACTTAAAGGGAAACTGATCAATAATGAATATTTAACTTTAAAAACTAAAGGCCATATTCCGGAAACTAAACGGGCGCAAACAGATTACACCAACTCCACTGATTTTTAAAATGGCTTTTTAACCCTTTGAAAGCTAGAAAGGTTCTAATGCGTTGCAGAACTGCTCAGGGTGTGTGCGCTGACGCTTGTGCACATTTTAAAAGCACCCTGAATTAAGGGAATATGTGGTCACCTTATTGAACAGGACCCTAAGTTCTTGTTTATATGCACTTATTGGGGGCTGTGCTCCAAAATGTGATAGAGGGGATAAAATGGAGATTTTCTCCACTTCCCTTTTTATTCTATGGAGCCTATGTACTAAGATCTCTCAGGTTGGAGAAACATTATTGCATTGACTCCATAGAATAAGTCATCTCTACTTTATAACACCTTAGTGTATCTTCCCCATTTTGTTTTGAAGAGTACTAAACTTGCTTGGTTTACACTATTGCCCATATGCACAAGCGAGCAAGGAGGAATAATTGAGGTTAAACTAAGCACAGCATGGGTGGTGGAATGTAAAAAAACAATTCCTGAAGGCCTGTGCTATATCTCAATAATTGCAAATAAATGCATTGCAGACTCCTCTGGCATTCAAGGGGTTAAATGCACCTCCGTCAATGGGAATTTTGTATTTGTCCTTAATGTACTTGCTTTTGCCCAGAATTGCTCCACCGTTACGCTGTGCACATGGCACATTGTGTGTGGGTGTAGGTGGTGCTCTTTAAATGACACTAATATCTTTACAAGATATTCTACCTTTTTATCAGCACACTGTAAACTTGTCACAGTACAAGAGTCCCTTGATCGCTTTGGGATGTTGCTTGCTTGGATGGAGTAACCTCAGTGGGTGAAGTGTAACATGCATTTCCCTCAATGTGATACCTGAACTGTGATAACATCTGTTACTGTTGATATATGTGTGCTATTATCCCACAGGATGCTTTTCATTGTGTTTTAGACCTCCAATAGAATGCAAGGGTTTAAAACCGTGATGGACAACCGAAGGCCTTCCAGTTGTGGATTACTAAATCTCCTATCATCCCCAGCCAGCCAGATGTATTCCTCCATATATGAAGGACCTTGGGTTGTCCATTATGGTTTTAAAGGAAACCAGAAATCTGTAAATGTTTTGTAAATGTGCCATCTTTAGTACAGGAGCCCAAATATGATGGATTAAATATACAAAAAGAGAGACAAATGTAATTCAAATTGGTTAAAAATTCCGCTCTTAAACCATTGAATGCTAGCGATACGTCCTTTTTTATTATATTGGTCCCATGCACTAAGGTGGTAGGGCAACCTGTAGTCTTTCAGCTGTTGTAGTCACAACAGGTAGAGGTCTTCAGGTTGCCACCACTGCAGTGAGACCTCCACGTTGAACAGTGTACTTCATAGATTTCTCACTGGAGTGATGCCTCTCTTTGTCCATTTAACCAAGGGTGTTGTAAAGTGGGTTATTTTACTTTTATGCCACAGTGAGTAGATGGCCTTGAGTGATGTTATGCTCAATGCACAAATTCATGTCTGCATCACATGGTTAAAGGAAATTGGCATTTCTGAGACATTGTTATAAGCAAATTGAGGTCCATGTATTTTTTTCCAGTGACCTTCATATCTGCTGCCTCCTGTTTTTTAACTTGCTGTACCTGGTTTTGTCCCCATTTTTAAAGTAAAATTTTTTTAAACTCTATATTCTATGTACTTGTCATTAACATTCTAATAGTTTGAGGCTTAAAATGTGTTATATATTTATGTGATTTTCTATAGGATTAAACTGTGGATAATCTGCTGTACAAGTGCATCATAAGTCTGTATGAGGTTTACTTCTGAGCTGTACAATACTATGGTCACTAGTAATGGCCTATTATGGGCCTGCCTAGGAGACAAATGTATCTGGAAAGGTTTTTTTTTTTTTTTTTTTTTTTTTTGTCTGTCTGTCTTGTAATATCTGGGTTTCGTAGGAAGCCAGTTTAAAGTAAAATGTCAACCCCATACACAACTGGTTTAAATAGAATGTCTGCTACAGAAAAGAGCTTGTTTAAGATCTAGACAAGAGAAAAACAACCTTTTTAAGGGTATCCAATCATTGAATAAACTAAATATCGAACTATATTTTAAAATTCAGTTCATGCACATTAGTCAATATTTTCTGGTAGGAAATGGCAGTTGGGAGGTAAAATAGATGTAATGTTTGTGCCATCAATGCCTAAATATCTCAAACTATAGTTTTAAATAAAGAATGTCTAACAAATATATTTGATTTTGAAAGAGGTTTTAACCATTTGTGTGCCAGAGGAGTATCCGGTGTATTGCACTGCTGCCATACTACAACTCCCTTCATCCCTAAGCAGACATTGACTGGAGGGAATGATGGAAGTTGCAATCTGACCATAGCTGGATGGTGTCATGTAGCCCACTCCTGCCTACTCGCAGTAATTTCCGCTTTACTACCATAGGCCATGTCTGATGTGTATGAGTGCACTTGTATCTCTACAGCTGTTTGCATGAATGCCAGTTCTCATATTAACATGTTGCTTGCTCTCCAACAGAAGGAAAAGCATTGGAGACCTTGAGTCTATGATTATTCATTCTGAGGGGGCCATATACATGAAATAAAGATGAGCAATTCTGGTGCAAACCAATGCAAATTCCCAAGGGCTTAAATAGGTCTTTACCCCTTGTATGCTAGTGTTATCTGCATCGCATTGCTTTGGAGTATTTTGTCTCTCCTATGGTGTAGTTAGTTGGTTTCCTTCAGAGCCACACCTCTTTCTTTATGAATAAGGGCCTTATACATATCATCCTATATAATAAAAGGTTGAAGTTTGTCACGACTTTTGTAGTTTGCAGAGACTACCCGTGTTCGGCAGTAGAGACTGCATCATGTGAGTGAGGCAGTGCAGTCGCGTGGAGCAGTGAGGCAACTGCAGTGCGCAGAGCAGGTCTGGGTAATGTTAAAGGGATAGTAATACTTTGTTTTAACTTTATTTTATTTTGTAGGCATTAAAAAAACATGAAGAATGATACAAGTCTTATCTCTCAAACCTTTATGGTTTAAGAGATATTCACAAACAAAGTCTCCCCCCCCCCCCCTGTTCAACCAGATCAGAAGGGAGGTGCCCAGGTAGACTGCAGAGAGGGACAATCTTCAATTAAGATAAGGGAAAAAGCTGAAAAACTTGTCAAGGGGGGAAGGGCTTTCATTGTTTTCATACAAAGAAGATTGTCCCCTGCTGTTATCTGTCTGGTCATACAACCAGATTCACATCTGAGAAGAGATGGCTTACACTAGGTAAAAGGGGCGGGGAGGGGAACTTTGTTTGTGAATATCTCATAAACCATAAAGGATTGAGAGATAAGACTTATCATTCTTCATGTTTTTTTAATGCCTACAAAATAAAATAAAGTTAAAACGAAGTATTACTATCCCTTTAAGCCTTTGAGTGCCAGAGGGGTAAGCAGCGCGTTACTTTGCAATGCGTTGCGTACCTCTCTCGCACTCAAAGGGTTAAGAGGCTGGTCCTGCTGTGCGTACTGCCATTACCTCACTGCTCCACGGCCCATGCACACAGGCTTTTACACTAGGCTGAAATATTTAGATTCCACTTAGACTGATTTTTAGTTTTTGTGGGGCTCTTTCAGTGTCGCCCAAGTCATTATATAGTTTGCTATTTAGCATGAGACACTTTAACCCCTTTAGTGCCAGAGGGGTACACCTCTCTGACACTGAAAGGGTTAATATGGAACTGTATGGAGGGTCCCTCTTCCTCCTCACAGACCTTGCCTCCAGGAAGTGAAGTGCTGTTTACATGCAAACTCACTTGGCGCACAGACTGGGAATTACAAAACTTTTTGCATACAATTAACCACATTCCAGTTCAACCTGTTTTTAACCCCTCAATAGCTACAGGCATCCAGTGCTTCAGAAAGTAATGCATTGGATACCTTTCAAATGGTTACTATAATCTACAACATTGTCTGTTAGATATTTACGATTTTGTTTTTATGCTTCCAAATTTAGTTTACTCTTTATACTTGGATAGTTTTCAGAAATATTTTACGTGTATTAATCACTCAGATGTTATATTTATATGAACAATTTTGCTGCAGTTTTCCAAGCCCCCACCCCCTCTCTCCTCAGTTGCTCTATTCTAAAGCATTTCTTTTTTTTGTGCATGTCCATTGTGTCTGCCTGAATACTTTGTCTGAATTGGACACTGAAATGAGTTTTGCATGGGTTAGTGACATCGATGGGGGATGGGGCAAGCCTTGGTGTCTTTTATATTAACTCTGAGTGCCAGAAAGTTATTCAGAGCATTGCAGCACAATTAATTGGATACTTCTCTAGTTATCAAAGGGTTAATAGGGAAGCACATTCCTGTGTAAGGGAAGTAGAAATGATCCGTGCCTGGAAGGCAGCCCAGCTCATTCCTGTGCTGGAGGACTGACCCTTCCTTTACTTGCCCTCCTTCTATTTTCAAGTATATACAGGAAAATGGGCAGGGCTTGAACTCTCATTGCTTCCCTTTTTATACACATAGGGTTATCTTCATAAACAGCAAGTGGAGTAATTCTGGGTAAACCAGCTGCACAATAGGGCACAAATAATAAAAATTAACAATAAGTTAAATGGGGTGTTTTGCACTTTGAATGTGAGAGGTCTCCAGTGCATTGTTAAGCCCCTCTAGCGTTCCAGGGACTTAACAATGCACTGACATTGACAATGCATGTTCAAAAGGGATTGACAGCACAGGCGCACGGACGTCACTGTGAAGAGACGTCCGTGCTTCCTGTTCCAGTGACCGTCAGAAAAAGGCCAAAATCTTCAGAACCGGGTAATATTTCTGGCAACTAGCGCTACTAAGCAGCTAGTCGCCAGATGAAGAATCAATCCAGGTTAAGTTTTTGCGGGGTGGTAGTTCCCCTTTAATAGTATGCAACAGTTTGAAGTGGTCTTTGAGCAGCTTTTTACGGCGAACGATCCCGTAAGCAACTCCAAACAATTGATGTGCATACGTCTCTCAGAGGGAGACCATTTCCCTCCTGTGGAAAGATCTCTGCACCGAGCCCCCCAACCCAGTGTGCTGGCGTCCGATCTGATCAATTCCGGCGATGTCCTAAATATCGCTCTCCCATTCCATGCTTCCATGTGGTTCAGCTACCAAAGATGTTCTTCTCTCGCGTCCATTGATAGTGGAATGAGGTCTGAATATCCGAGACCCTTGCAAAGATGCATGATCTTTAGTCTTTGAAGTGCTCGATAATGGAGAGAAGCAGAAAATGTAGCTTGGATAGATGCCGATAGAAGGCCCACAATCCTTGCTACTTGTCTGAGACACCACGTCCGTTTTTAAAATGGGATTTGTCAAGAGGTAAACTTAGAGAGGCGTTTCGCAAATCCACCGAAAATCCCAGAAATTCTGTGACCGGAGTTAGTTGAGTCATTTTATTTATTTATTTAATTTTTTTTCCCAATTTATAAGGAAACCCAGCTTGGTGGTAAGAATTGTCAACTACAGATGGTCTTGGGGAATCTCTATATCCTGAGAGATGATCAAAATGTCATCCAAATAAATGACAATGCGTACGCCTCCTTAGGAAAGATATCACTGTTTTTTATAATCTTTGTGAAACACCAAGGAGCTGAAAGGCCCGAATGGAAGCCAAGTGATTTCCTTCCAAATAAATTGCAATCGGTGACGATGATGGGCTATGGGAGCCGTTGGATAGGCGTCCTTTAAAAGGGAATGGAATAGAATTCTATTTGATAGTCCTTACAGTTTGAAGGATCCATTGATCCGAGGTGATCTGGGGCCAAGCGTGGAAAAATGGGTGAGTCTGCCACCCACATTCTCCACAAACAGAAGAGTGGGAAGATAACTTACCTGAAAAGGGTCTGGAACGTGGTAGTCCTTGGGTGTTCTTGGCCTTCCAGATTCTACCTCGTGGTGGATAGAAGGGGTTAGTTGGTTTGGCATCTTGGGAATATGGTCTTTGTGAAGTATAGGCTGGGTCTTGATGGCTCCCGTAGTTCCCTCGATATGAGCTTGATTGTTTGCCGGGAAAGCAACCTCTCCCTTTCCTGGCCTTGACAAAAACCTGCCTGTTGAACACTTTTTTTCATGGATGTTTTGGCTTTGTCTAGAGCCATGAACATGCCTACAAATTTCCCAAGATGTTTTATAAATGAGTCCGCAAATAAGAGGCGGCTGGCCTCGGGCCTGCTTCTGTTGAGGCCATTTCTGCTATTTTGGGGTTAATGCTCAACAGAAGTACTCTGCACCTCTCCGTAGAAAATGCTGTATTTGTGTTATTTAAAAGGCAACAAGCTCTTTGTATCCAGCCCTGCAGGGTATTCAGATCAATAAGGGAGGAAGATAATATCGCCTACTCAGTCATAACAAAAACTTTGGATAATGGACCCACAATATCTAGGAGTTTGTCCTTTCATTGTCTAAGGGAGCAATAAACTCCTTTCCTGGGGTCTCTGCCAGACTTCACCAGAAACTGGGCCATTTTGAGGGTCTAGTGTAGGTGTTTCACAAATTTTGTTAACGGTAGGTCTAGGACACTCAGCCCTTAAATTATTCCTGGCTTAAGTGTCGAAGGCTTTCATCATGCAGAGATTCAATTATTGAGCCACATGATCTTTGGGGGTCCATTCAGCAGACCTGGGGTGCTTAATAGCACCTGGGTCAAACATAGGTTCCCCTTGTCTGTCTAAAACCACATTATCATCCCAATCTCTGTCCTCAACATCAAAATGGGGATCATTCTCCTCGGAAATGCCATCTTCGTCTGACAAAAGACTTGGTTGATCCTCATCTTCTGAAGAAAAGTCAGAGGAGGAAACCAAGTGAAAAGAATCAGGCTTAGATCGTGATCTTTTTGCTTGTCCTCTGAGTGCTATCCTCCTTAGGTGGGGTTCTAAGGTGTGGTGATGAGCCACTATTCCGTTTACCCGACTTAAGGGGTATTTCAACTTTGGAACTCAAAGGTTTCCTTTCAGAGGCGCAATGCTTAATCTTCCTTTTTCCCTTGGGATTAACAGGGGAATCTTTAATGGGAGAAGATTCGAGGACTTGAATGCTTTCAGAAGATTTGATGGATTAAACTTTTGAAATACATTGGCTAAAACTCTGGTGTAGGTATGTCAGTTGGCCCATACAAGAAAAGATGGCGTTGGATACAGACTTATTTACTGACTGGTCTAAAATGACCTGAAGATGATCTTCACTAATTCCAGGATTTGACACCATGTCCTCCTGGGAGTCCGAATTGTCAGTAACATGAAAATTGGGGGAATGTTGTTCCCTTTCAAAGGGGTACAGGGAGATAAAACTTTGTGGCATAATATTATATAGTGGTCACAATATAGGGCTTTAATGGAGATATGTGTATATGTATGTACTAGTAAACCAATAAACTCCCTTCAATAAACTTTCCCTTAAAATATGGGCACTGAAGGGGTTAAATATTCTGGAGTAGTTACTATAAGCCTATAATAGAACCAGTAGCTAGAGGGCCGTAGAAACTCTTTTGTCGTCTCCTCAAGCAGCCAGCAAGTGGTGCAGTTTCCTGAGGTGACTGAAAAGTAGAAGGGCTAACCGCCCATAACAAAGATGGCCACCCCAACTAGGGTTAAGCACAAGCATCAATGGAGGTAAGGACAAGAGAACCCCCTGATCGTTTATGACCACTACTTTAGAAGCTGGTACACGAAGTTTGGGCTTAACCCCTTAGGGACCCTTGACGTACCAGGACCGTCACGGCCCTTGAACTACTCAAGGACCGATGACGGTCATGGTACGTCACGTACTTTTTACTTACAGCGCTCTACCGGGAGCGCTGTAAGTAAAAATAGGGCCTGAAATAGACCACTCCAAGATCGGAGCGATCTCTTTCAAGCCCCATAGTGACGCGCCGATACACGTGACAGGTCACGTGTACCGGCGCGTCAAAGTGCCCCTATGCGGTCATTATGGGACGGAAATGTCCCGTGACCGCCGGTCCTTAAGGGGTTAAACAGTAACATGAAAATATGGAGAAAAAAAAAGACAAACAGTAGACACCTAAAAGGGGACCTATATGGTTAGGAGAAACTGCTATATAGAACTGGAGTAAACAAGTAAGGAGGAAAATACGTAGATCCCAAAAAACACACGCAAATGGACAATAAAATGATAAAAGAAGACTTTGAAGGACAAGGTATGAAATTGTGACTATATAAGACATATAGGAAGGATTATAGGCAACAAATGAAATAACTAAGTATACAAAGGTGTAATCCTAAATAGACAAACACATATGCAGTAAATACAACAATACAGGTATTACATACGTAAGTAGTATTTTTAAATTATTTCAAATTGGAAAATAATTAGATAATATTAGGAAAAGAGCAAAATTCAGTACTGGTGATACTTATCCTGCCTTGAGCAGCAAAGAAAGAGGAAATGGAGCCTTTGGTTACGCATATTATACACCTGTATGGGATTAGGATTGGTTACCTGTGTCAAGGGGTGGGGTTTACCATACGTTATGTTGTTCTTCTAAATGTTAAGAAAACTTTGCTGCTGAGTAGTAAAGTAGGAGATTATTGCATAATATGAGCCTCCATGTCTTGCCATAAAATCAGTGTTTTCCCAACATAAATTATAACTCTAGGTGAGTCCTTCTGAATAAAAATACATTTTATCCCAGGTAAGGTTCCCTGTTGCATTATTTATTTATTTTTTTCTCTCCCCCTTCTGTGCCATGCAACAGTGGCTAGGACTGGAAGCAGCGTGGGCCATGAATAGGGTTAAACTGCAGGCTATTGACCCCTTAGATGCTAGAGATGTCTAACATATTGGATTATGATACACTGGAGACCTTTGTAGCCTCCAAAGGAGTTGGGCTCTCTTGGAAGAACCCTTTCCTGACAGACCCTACTAGCCATCCATCGTGCTGATCCTGAAACAATTCATTCCTTTCTTTTTGCATTTGGCTCTGGTAGGTTCCTCTGTTCTACTGGAAGCCAGCCCCTCCTCGGCCTCTCTTGATTTATGTTTACATTTGCTATACTTTCCTTGGCAGGCTTTGACTTTGTTTGCTGCAGTAGGGAACTTCATACAGGAGGCCCAGCATATTTCTTTCCAGACCTGTCTCCACTATGGTCACTGCAGATGGTTAGTTGTTTGCTGGATTGATCACAATGACCAGGTCAGAGAGACTCCAGACTCGCTGAGCGCTAGTATTAAAGGACATCTTTGCTCTTTAGCAGTGCATCAAGTTAGAAATGCTTTTAGAAATTCCAGTGCTGTCATCTCCATGGCTACCAGCAGCCCTAACAAAAAGAATATGGGCATCTACAAAGACTTAAACAAGAACCAAAAAGATAGTGGTTAAAAATGTGATATGCTGCTACAGAGAAAATTATGCCACGTTCATGCCAGACAAGTTTTGTTAATATAGTCTCTGTGAAATTACTTGGTGACTTTTTTTGTGAATAATTTGAACTGAATGCTGTAAATCTTCTAATCCTGACCCCCTCATTCGGAAACTGTGCTTTGCTAGAACAGCTTCTGGGCTGTGACTAAGGGCTGATGTATTGTCAAAAGAAAAGTGAAAGAATTATGGGGCAAACCAATTGCATTATAGGGGAAAACAAATTCCACAATTCCCATTTTGGTTTGATTTTAAATGGGGATTTTAAAACCTTGAGACTGGATATTATATGGTTAATGTTTTATAACCTGCTTTTTCCTTTTGAAAGCTGAGTTGGCAACTATTTTTCAAATATTAATCCATATATCTTCGCACAATATAGATTACAAGCAGTATTTCTTAGTTTTCTGTAACCCAGAAGTGTTATAATCTGTTCTCAAGGAACACTTAACCCCTTGAGTGCCAGAGGGATAAGAAACACATTCCAAAGCAATGCATTGTGTACCTCCTATGGCACTCAAAGGGTTAATATGCTACCACTTGCGGATCTCCCTGTGAGAATACACATACCACAAGCACGTGTTGCTTTGCTCTGAAGCTCAAGGACTTCACTTGCACATATCATGGAATAGAAAACACTGGACTCTTACCCTGAAATGTTGGCTGTTTGACCTTAGATTTGGGTCTTCCTTTTACCCCTCTGGATGCAGCCAGGTGAAATCAGTCTATTAGTGGGCATGTCTGAATTTGCTGCTATTTCCTTGACTATTTTCCCAGGTACTGCTAGGACCTGTCTTTAACAGCTGGACACAAGTGTGGAACTGACACAGCATGTCTAGTTGTGAGTCTGCACATTAAAATACTGGCTCTGGTAGAACTTGGAGATGTAGGCAAGGAAATGTGTGGTATGTTTGAATGTGTCGCCCTCCAACTACTACCTCCTTTTCTACACATTTGTTATATGCGCCTCCCCCACACACACACACACACACACACACACACACACACACACACACACACATACATATATACACACATACATATATACACACATACATATATACACACATACATATATACACACATACATATTCAACTGATTTGGAGAAAGGGGGAAAATGTTTTATACCTGAGATTTTACAGTACATGCAGATTTTGAAATAAGCGTTAATTCTTAAAATATGAAATGCTAATCACATCCAAATACAACCTACACAGACCTTTTCGCTGTAGGACATGGGTTGGGCAACCAGTAGCTCATCAGTTAGTTGTTGGATAACAAATGTCATGTGATGGCTAGCTAAGGATGATGATGATGGTGGTTGTATGGGGGCTGCAGTTTACCCACCCTGTGCTGAATAGGGAGAATCGTTGATGTGGGCACATAGTTGTAAGAGTACATTTTATTTACATAGGCAAAGCTAATTTATGCAGGGTGGCATGTGGTAGGCACTTGACCTCTTACTAAGAGTAACCTATGTCTGCATTTGTGAATTGGTAGTTACTGAGGCTGATGCACTTGAACTGGAGCAAACCAACTGCATCCTGAGGGACCGATATCTCTCCAAATTCTCATTCATCTAAATTGGTCTTAACCCTTTGAGTGCCTGAGGAGTATGTTGTGCATCCCTCTGACACTCAAAGGTTAAATGTTTGAGTGGTCTCCAGCACATTGCAAAGTAATACATTGGAGACTTCGCTAGTTAGTGTTCAAGGGATCAAGATCCCCATTTAGATGGAAACTGACTTTTTTCAGTGGTGTGGTTGGTTTTCCCCAGAATTGGTTTCTCTGGCACCTGGGGCTCAGTTCATATTAAATTCAAGCCTCTGTGCGCTAAAGTCTCCTGGTTAGAATCTGTATATTGCTAGAACTTCTTTTTTTTTTTTTTTGTCTCTCTAGACTGAAAGACATGATCTGACTGATCAAACTTTGTGAGTAAATTGTTTCATTGCTTTGTTGTACAGTTTTAATGCACTGTAAGCTCTGTGCACTGCTTGTGAACATCCTATACAATACACAATGTTGAGAGGGCAGGGCCTGCAAAAAAGAGCAGTTTGATGGATTTGTGAGCCATAGGTGGATAATGTGATTGCAGCTGCTGTTGGACTGGCCACTGCAAGGAGATTTAACAGGGGTGGCAATTTTCACAGGAGGGAGAAGCCCCCTGCCCACTCTGGTGAAACTCGATGGAGTGTGATTTTCCAACATCATGCTCTTCTGTGTGTTCCCAGTGTGCACAGAGTGCCAACTCAAATGGGCAATGCCACACAGCAATTTTTTATTTTTATTTTTTTAATAAATGGTTAAATTGCCTGTAATTGCCCTGTGTGCCAGAGGGGTTGTGCAGTGCATTGTTTTGCAATGTGTTGGGCGTCTCTTAAAGGGATAGTAATACTTCGTTTTAACTTTATATTATTTTGTAGGCATTGAAAAAACATGAAGAACGATAAAATTCTTATCTCTCAAACCTTTATGGTTTGAGATATTCACAAGCAAAGTTTCCTCTCCCCGCCCCTTTTACCTAGTGTAAGCCATCTCTTCTCAGATGTGAATCTGGTTGTAAGACCAGACAGATAACAGAAGGGGACAATTTTCTTTGTATGAAAACAATGAAAGCCCTTCCCCCCCCCCCCCCCCCTTGACAAGTTTTTTTCAGCTTTTTCCCTTATCTTAGTTGAAGATTGTCCCTCTCTGCAGTCTACCTGGGCACCTCCCTTCTGATCTGGCTGAAGGGGGGGATACTTTGTTTGTGAATATCTCTTAAACCATAAAGGTTTGAGAGATAAGACTTATATCATTCTTCATGTTTTTTAATGCCTACAAAATAAAGTTAAAACGAAGTATTACTATCCCTTTAACCTCTTTCTTGCTAGAGTAGACTGCTCTTGAATTTGCAATGGGCTGCTGCCCCCTCTTGTAATTCAATGGTTATTTGCCTGGAATAAAACTCTGAGCAAGTTTGTGTTTTGTTTCTGACTTGAGAATTGTTGAGGTAGCCAGAGGCAAACCAATTTTTAATTTTAGATTTATTTTCCCTTGCAGTCTTTGTTCGGTCAAAGCGTGTGAAGCAATAAACTCAAACAGGCCTTGACATTTGTCAGCTTTGTGAGAGATTATGTTCCCAACAAATACTAATGCTATGAATGCAACTCTTTGTAATGGTCACATTCTGGAAATTTGACATAATGTGAGAATACTTTTTCCCTGCCCGTGACTGCATGTTAGCATTGCTATACAACCTAAGAGATATTGGTGCATAAGCTTCATAAAATAAAAAAGGGAATTTCAGAAATTACCACAAGGGAGTGGTTTCTCACCTTTATCACACCTTAGTACAATCTCTTCCCTGGGGTGGCTCCCTGCTAAACATTTTCTGTTTGAACAGTGACTATTAACCACATGGATACTTGACCTCTCCCTTCCATTACGAAGATATGGAGGGTACCTACACCTTCTACTGTATCAGTATACTCCTGTAATAGCTGAAAATATTTTTTATTTTCAAATCCAGAGCTGTGCTTACTGCTATGAAGAGTACATAGGTCTCCACTACCGTGAATGATTCCAGAACCGCAGACGGAATTTGTGCAGCTCACTGAGTGCAGCCCACACTGTTTGCAGTCTGATTGCATAATTGCAGCGTGCATCTCTCAGAATTTGGCTGGTCCAGTTTGTTTAAAGGGATATTATGATCAATATAGTAGTGTATTAGTTGCTTCCAGTTGGAATTTACAGCAGAAATTTACTTCAGCAAATCTTCTAATCCATCCCAGTTTTCCCTTGTCTGCGTCATCACAGATGTAGTTTGCATTTAACCCTTGGAGTACCAGAAAGGTATCCAGTGCTTTGAAGCACAATGGTTTTGATACTGCTCTGGCACTCAATGGGATATTTTAGGGAGTGGTAACATATCCTAAAAAAACTCTCTCTCGACCAGACCTCCTCTTTAACCAGGGACACATGAAAAATGCATACTGCAGGGCGGCTTTCATTTCAGTGTAGTCCTGAAATATGCCTATTTCCTTTGTGCCCCCAGTTTAAGGAGAGGTCTGGTCAGCTTAACTTACTCACTTTCCTTATTGTGGCCTGAACGTCCTAATGATGACATCCAAGACTGAGTAAAGATGTAAGTCGCATCCCTCTGTATTCTAATAGAGCTTTTACAGACTTCTTTCAGCTAGATCCTTCACCCTTAAAACCCTTTGCATATCAGAGAGCAATGCATTCTGTACCCTGGCATTCAGTGGGTTAAATATTGAAATGCACAAATCTCTACAGCTGTAAATTATTTTATTGAACATGCAGTATTGGTTATTGGCAACACAAGACCAAATATATTATTTAGATTCACCTCATGGAAGTGCAAAGCAGCAAAATGTTCTTTCAATAGAAGAAACCCTACTGTAATGTTCAGTCTTGGACTAGTTGTGAACTTATGTTTAATATGTCCCAGTGATGTGTGTCTGGAACCCATTAGGAAGAACAGAATGGAATCTACACACTTGTTTATTTTAGTGATATTTAAACACATTTAGATCAAGCTCTTTTCTGTGTAACAGGAATTCTCTGCATTGGCCTCTACCTGTTGCACCCCCCCCCCCCCACCATAACACTAACAGCAATATGTTGTAAATATAAAAATGGGGGAATTCTGGAGCAAAAGTAACTGCACCACAGGGGAGACATTTCTGTTGAATTTTTAATTAAGCTTTTATCCCCTTGAATGGGTGGAAGGTTTCACAAATTGTTGCAGACCTCTCTCGCATTAAGGGGTTTGAGGCTCAATTTGAATTACTGGGAGTTTTTTCTCCCGTGTGGTCCGGTAGGTTTTCCTCAGAATTTCATCACTTTTCTTGACTGTAAGGCTCATAGGCTTTGGTCACATGGTTACTCAGGTGAAGCTTCCTGGTGAAGGTGTGATGGAAAGTCAGTTGGCTCTTGTGAGTCTGCCAATCTTTGAAAGTTGTAAACACCATAACCTTTATTGTCTCCTGTGGATTGTATGGCAGATAGACATGGTTAAAAATGTATTGTCAACACATGAAAGCACCCAGTTTGAAACGTATCACTTTCTGGCACATTTATATGAGGTGAAAATAATCGGTGAGAAAGGAGGGTCATTTTGTGTTATACTGGTACACTTAAAGTGATAGTAATACTTCGTTTTATCTTTATTTTATTTTGTAGGCATTAAAAAAACATGAAGAATGATATAAGTCTTATCTCTCAAACCTTTATGGTTTAAGAGATATTCACAAGCAAAGTTTCCCCCTCCCGCCCCTTTTTCCTAGTGTAAGCCATCTCTTCTCAGATGTGAATCTGGTTGTAAGACCAGACAGATGACAGCAGGGGACAATGTTCTTTGTATGAAAACAATGAAAGCCCTTCCCCCCCTTGACAAGTTTTTCAGCTTTTTCCCTTATCTTAATTGAAGATTGTCCCTCTCTGCAGTCTACCTGGGCACCTCCCTTCTGACCTGGCTGAACGGGGGGGGGGGGGATACTTTGCTTGTGAATATCTCTTAAACCATAAAGGTTTGAGAGATACGACTTATATCGTTCTTCATGTTTTTTTAATGCCTACAAAATAAAATAAAGATAAAATGAAGTATTACTATCCCTTTTTAAGCCAAGTCTTCCATAAGAATAGGGCTCAGCTGACCTTCGGACAAACATTGTTAAACTGCTGATGGAGGTCTGCAGGTTATATAACCCATGCGCTAAAGAAAAATCCCCTCATATCTATCTGAATTTTACTGTGATGCAATATGTGAGCTTATTCCAGGGCAAATAAAATAAGCTAATAATAATATTTATTTTTAAATGGTTCCATTTTAATATGCTCGTTACTAGTGAGGCCCCTAAAGCACGATAATTATAATCCCAAGGTTTGGAGAAAATGCAAGGGAAACCAGTTGCACCATAGGGGAGAAATTCCCATTTATTTAACATCTTCAGTGCTAAAGAGCGCTCAGTACATCACTTCAGAATGCACTAAAGACCTCCCTAGCATTCAGGGGGTTAAACACCCTCACTTAAATAAAGGGGAATTTGTATTTGCACCCTATTCTGCAGTTATTTTGCAACCGAATAGCTCTGGATCTCTTATCACATGAGCTGTGTGCTGGAGATCTGTATATTGCAATAGGTTAAGTCGTCCTTCAAATCATTGGAGTTTGTTTGGTTACTTGTTGTATAGTTGCTGTGTCCTTGAATAGTTTGTTGAATGTAAAGATTTCTAAAGTTTTCATGAAAAAACACCCAAAAAATTAACTTTTTTTTTTTTTTTTTTTTTTTTTAATCTTTAACCCCTTGGAAGCTAATGCATTTTCTCAATGCATTTTATTTTATAGACCCCTTAAAAGCATTCTGTAGTTCAGTGGAGAGGCCTCTAGTATGTGAGGGTTAAAGAATATCCCTCCTTTGTAGTCCCCTTGGTCTTTAACCCTTTAACCTTTTGAGTGCCAGAGATATCCAATGCATTTCAACTCAATGTGTTGGCTACCTCTAGCATTCAAAGGGTTAAGGACCAGAAGGGTAACAATGTGTTTCTTACCTCATCTTGTCCTGTAAGGGTTAATGTATCTATTTGCAATTTTCTGATTTTACATGCGTGAGTTAATGAATACTAGGCATTGTGATCGTTGGGAAGAACAATTGTAGCCGGCTAAATGTGCTGTTTACGTTCAGATTGTTCAGTAAATACTATGCAGATCTGCATATCCGAGAGAGAGCTGCAGAAACAATCACCCCAAATAAAGCCCCCCCCCCTCCGAATAATTATTCATATAGCAATAAGCTTAGAAATAGTAATATTATCCAGCATAAATACAACATTAAGAAATCCTACTTCATCTGAGACTGATGGCCCGGCTTCTTGCTTTAGAGGCATCTGGGCTCCTGCGCCATCAGTCCCTTCCCGTTACCTTAAGGTAAAATGCAGTGCCTCCTAGAGGAGTCCGGGAAGGACAGCGCAGGCACACAGGCGTCTCTAAGCCTGTTCATCAGTCTCAGATGAAGTAGGATTTCTTCACAACACTGTGCTTATGCTGCATAATACTACAATTTCTAAGCTTATCGCTATATGAATGATTATTGGGGGGCTTTATTTGGGTTGATCCGTTTTAAAACCAATTGAATTAGTCTGTTTGCTCAGTTGAGATAATAGCCTTGTGGTTATCCATTGCCCATCAGCGAAGCATTTTTGGGATCTGTCACAGAGGTTACAGATCTGTAGCACTTCTGCATATTCTTTGATCCTAGCACAAGGGTTGGTGTGGCTGATTGGTAACGCACATGAGTAGCAGCTGAATATTCCTGGTTTTACACCCAAATGGGCTAGGAATCGCAACTTATGTCATTGTTCATTTGAAAGGTCTGCAGGAGGTCCCATAGGTCACTATATTGATTTGCCCTGCTGCATCTTTACAGCATTCTCTCAAGAACATAGTAAAGATGGTGGTTGTGTTCTCATAAGGAAGATAGTGCTTGTGTGAACGGCACCATAGTCCAGTAGTATACCTGTCAGCATAACCAATGCATTGCTGTCTTCTGTGTAAAAGGATCCTTGGGAAAGCCTTATGTTGTCCTGGACATATAAATTAGGTCACTTTCACACAGGAGACGACATTGCCTTTATATGGAATTGGGTTTTCTCACCTATGGTGAAGGATAACCTAGTGCGGTACGGGTTTTTTCAAATGGGTGTCTATCACCTTGCATGAACACACAAAAGTACAGTAAATTGCAGCTTTTACGGTGTCCCCTCCAGAAATGCTGTAAATTTGCTGTAAAGAAGGTCTTCTATGGCCTATTGGGCCACCGGTAGTCCTTTCACATGAGCCCTGGAGGAGTGAATGCTCAGCCCTGGTGTCAGCAAGTAATATTGGTTGTGCTCATTTGGGCTGTCTGTAAGGCAGATTCTGTGTCAGAATCTGAAGGTGAATGCAGGAGGGGAGTGAAATAACACTGGTGCCTCAAATATTTATGTAGTCTATGTGAAAGTCCTTTTATATAAGCAAATATGTACACCAAGAGAATTATTTTTCTCCCCTCCCATCTCTTCTCCACCCCCCCCCCCTTTCAACTTAAATGAAATGCTAAATAGCATGTAATGTCTTAAACTCCACGGATTCTAGACACTAATTTTAAGGCTTTTTGTGCCTTACTCAGGGATTTAAAGAGGAACAATTCTGGAGTAAATGCCTACATCACAGTGGATAAATCAAAAGAATTCCACAACAGGGATCTTTAAACTCATTGAATGGGAATTTTCATTTGTACTCCATGGTACAGTTGGAATGCTCCTGAATTTCATCTCCTTTAACTTCATGAATAGAGCCTCTTGTGAATGATCAGTTTCACTCCAATGTCTCTTTCTGAAATAAATATCTACCGTTCTTTAACCCTTTGCATGTCAAAGGGATGCAGTATATTGCATTGCCATGTGTTGCATCCCTATCTGTCACTCAAAGGGCTAAAGAACCATCTGCCCTCATAGTATATCCCAGTATATACTATCCTCTACAGTAGCCCTCTCGCATTCTTATTTTCAATGGTTTACGCATTGACAGGTGACAAAATAACATTGCATCAGTATCTGCTTAAGAGAATCTGTTGTGACCAGAATTCAAGCTGTGACCACCTGGCATGTGCAGAAGGTCATGTGAAACCTCCTTGCGCATAGGCTGTTTTGAGACTCGGATAAATCTTAATTTCAAATAGTGTAGGTGACCAAACCTCACCTTTAACCGGGGACACATGAAAAATGCATACTGCAGGGCTGCTTTGATTTCAGTGCAGTCCTGAAATATACCTATTTTCTATGTGCCCCTTGTTAAAAGGAGTGTCTGACCAGCTTAAACTTGTGTGACATTGGGGAAAAGTGAGCACAGGGTAGTTGCTCAGTAGATAGACAGACTGACTACATACCTAACTAAGAACGTCAAATATCAAAATTATCACTGGTGTCATCTGGATATTACTTCCACCTAAAGGAGGTAGCGGAGTAAGGCTAGGTGCACACTTGCTACTTTTATGAAGCCATGATATAATTCTTGGCAAGCTAGCTGTTTTGACCTGCCAATATGCCTCCCTTACCCTGAAAATCCCATAATATGTGTGTGGCAGATGCATGACTAATAGGTAGCCTATGTCTGCATCAGCCGTGTATCATTTGGTGATGCCCATGTGGGTCACCCCTTTAATTAGCATGCCTGGGAACTCTCCGGATTTGCCCTGGAGACTCCGGTTTTGGCACTGCTTTACCGGGTCACCGGGGCAGAGGCTGAGTCCTCCGGATGTGGGGAGTTTCTTTTGAAACTCTACCCACTTCCACTCTCCCGTGTTGCTCCTTCCCCCAGCCTTCTTTTAAGCCCTCCACCCGGCACTTGTGTTAAGCCCCGCCCCTTTTTGACGCAATGCGCGTCATTCTTCACACCACCCATGGCAGCAGAGTGCTCCCCTCTGGGGAGACAACAATAGAAAGTTCCCAGGTATGTTAATTAGACATTGCAGTGTTGGGCTCCCAGTTAGAACAGTCTACACCCCACTGCCCTTTGGCCACCATGCGGGTCGGCTCTGATCAGCATCACTGCTTTTAACACTTTGGCATTGCAGCATGTTGCGTTAGGCTAGGTTCCTGCATAGCGACATTGCCAGTGTGAGCAGCCTAATCGGCAGCAGTTTGTTACAAGCTATAGCAACTAGCTCACCTGTGGAAGCAGCAGCACATTGCATGTGTGATCCTTAAAGGGGGGGGGACACCCCTTACAGTAGACACTATGCTCTCCTGAATTATAGGTGGGGTGAACAACATACAGCTTTGCAAGCTTCCGTAGGACTATAAATCACATTATCCTTGGCTTCTCTGCTGAGGTTGTGGTTTATCAATTGCAGACTTATCCTGCGCCTGTGAATTTGTACATTTGCTGGCTGTACTGGATTTCCCATAAGGCAGGGAAAGCAATTATGTAGAATGCTAAGCTGTGCTGACCACGCCCAATACTCAGGAGGTGGGCAGATGAATCCTAATGCCTCTGCATCAGACATCCTCTACTGGTAATTAACTCTTTTGATACTAGAAAGCTCTCATATGCAGAGTGCTGGGAGACCTCTTTAGGTTACGGGTGTCTTCCACATAGCCTTAAAATCCTGGTCTGTTGCTAGTCTATCATTTTTAGTGATCCACCTGTACTAAAGCAGGGAATTCTTTAAATCCTGGCCGGTTTGTAGCTCTTTAGGGCTAAACTTGGGCACCACTGTTCTAGGTTAATAGTATTATTAGTGCTAGGCAAAAATTGGTGGAGGTGGGTAGAGGGTCAAATGAGTAAGAAGCTATGGGTAGGACTTGACTTGTTATGTGGTGCACAACTCCTTTTTGAAGCAATGCATTATTCACCCCGCTGATTCTTAAAATTATCACTTCAAATAAAGTGACCCCCAAATAATTAGTATAGCGATAAGCAGAAAAATACTAGTATTATCCAGAACAAGTCCAGCGTTAAGAAATCCTCCTTGATCAGAGACTTCTTGCTGTAGTGGCATCTGTGCACCTGTGGTGTCAGTCACTTCCTGTACCTTTAAAGGGATAGTATTACTTCAAAATTACTATCCCTCATATTGTAGCCCTTAATAAACTGAGTTAAATGACACCAGCGGCATCTCTCAGACCTTTATGGTATAAGAGATAGCTGCTTTCAAAGTTTCCTCTCCCCTGCTGTCAGTGTTCTGCTGCCAGCAGGAGAATCCGGTCTCTGTATCAAGAGGAGGCTCTTCAGCAGAGCCGATATCTCGTTATGGAAGGAAAAATTATTCATTGAAACAGTCTTCTACGTGTGCTTGGTTACCAAGTACACGTAGAAGACTGTTTCAATGAATAATTTTTCCTTCCATAACAAGATATCGGCTCTGTTTAAGAGCCCCTGCCTGTCCCGGGACCGGATTCCCCTGCTGGAAGCAGAAAGCTGACAGCAGGGGAGAGGAAACTTTGAAAGCGGCTATCTCTTAAACCATAAAGGTCTGAGAGATGCCGCTGGTGTCATTTAACTCAGTTTATTAAGGGCTACAATATGAGGGATAGTAATTTTGAAGTAATACTATCCCTTTAAGGTACAATGCTAGTCCTCACCAATCTTGGAGGAGACCAGGACAGACAGCGCAGGCACACAGATGTCTCAAAGGCAAGATATGCTAATGCCTTCCTGTTCATCTCGGATCAAGTAGAATTACTTAATAATGCTGGACTTATTCTGGATAATACTACTATTTCTGTGTATCATTATATGAATAATTAATTATTTGGGGGGCACTTTACTTGGAGTGATACTTCAGCTTTAAGGGGTTAAGGGTGCTTTTGATGTAAAAGTGCCTGAGATTGAAATCCAGCCCAGGTGATCAGTTTAGTTTTATAACTGCAGATTTGACATTATAGTAAATAATGCCATATGTCAAGCCCAGTAAGAGAAAAGGATTTACTAGCTTTCTTTTTGTACTTTGTGTGCATATGGTAGATTATTTCTCAAATGTGGTTCCTCGTTTACAAGTGATAAGAAGTCTTAAGTCCACTGCTAGTTAGGTGCGGTCACTGGGTATATAGCGCGTGTAGATCTCTGCAAGGAAAAACTTAATGGGAGGATGGGTGGAAAGATTATTTACTGCTTTTGTCTTGTGTGGAACATTGTATTTAAATTCTATAATGATTCATTTAACTATCAAGTCAATGGGCCTTATGTGTAATAGGATATTGGAGCAATACCAACTGTACCTTAGGGGAAAAATGCAATTCCAGAAATTCCCTTTGTGTTAACTGGGTCTTTTATTCCCCTAAGATGTAGTTGGTTTGCCTCAGAATTGCTCGTGTCCTTATTTCTTCTTTTTTTTTTTTTTTTTGTATAACTTTTAAGGCTCAATTTGCCTATGGAAAGAAATGTTGGTGAAAAGTGAAGACTTGTGTGTGCTTATCAATGAGAGAATTTAACTTCAAGAGATGCACATTCCTGCTTGCAAAATCCAGACTGCTGTATGAAGGTGTCCATTGGAACTCCATTTTGTAGGAATGTTTCTAAACACACAATGGAATTTATGGATGTATATGAACAGGAATGTGTTATGCTTAAACCTCCATAAAGTAACAAACGTGTGGGAGTAGTAAACCTGTCCTTACACTGAAGCACTTTTAAAGGGATAGTAATACCTGAAAATAAGTATTTTATATTGTAGCCCTTAAAAAAACATGAAAGATGATACAAGTCTTATCTCCCAAACTTTTATGGTTTGGGAGATATTCATATGTAAAATATAGTACAGTTCACTCTTCCTTGCTGTTTCAGCACAAGTCTGCCATCTAGTGGACAGATTTGGAATTCGGTCCACATAGCAACCGGCAGCTCTTTAGCAGTGCCGAGATCATGATCTTTGAAAAGAACTACTTCATTGGAACTGTGTACAACGTGTGCCTGGCTTGAAAGCACACTTTGTAGACCATTCCAATTAAGAAATTCTTTTTAAAGATCATGATCTCAGCATTTCTGGAGAGGCACTGCTGGTCAGGCGACCGGATTCCAAATCTGAAGGGTGGAGCAATGACATCACTCCAGGGGAAACTTTACTTCTGAATATCTCCCAAACCATAAAGGTTTGGGAGATAAGACTTATATCATTTTTCATGGTTTTTTTGAGGGCTACAAAATAAAATAAACTTATTTTTCAGGTATTACTATCCCTTTAAGAGCTCCAATTACTCTTCATACTATTTTGTCCATGGAGAGTGTATTTCAATATTGTTTGAGTTGTAGTTCAAGAGTAATTTTTACTGATATAACACTCCTCACCTCAGAGCAGCAAGACTGTCCAGATGGATCACAGAGAGGGACAATCTTCAGTGAGCATAAGGAAAAACCTGTAAAGGGGGAAGGGTTTTCCCAGGGCCGGCGCCACCTGTAGGTGACGGCCTAGGGCACACACGTACTGGGGGCGCGGGCATGCAGCGGAGAAGAGCTGCGCCCACACCCACCACACCGGAACGCAACACAGTCAGGTCTGTGTTGCTACTCTGCTCCCTCATCGCGGTCGCTCTTTAGTAATGCAGAGTGCGCTGGGAGTCATGATCTCCCGGCGTGTTCTGCATTACTGAAGAGAAAATGGTTTGGGAGGTACAGGTATGTGATGGGGGCAAGTTGGAGCTGAGGGGACATAGTGGAGCTGATAGGGGCAAGTTGGAGCTGAGGGGACATAGTGGAGCTGCTGGGCGCAAGTTGGAGCTGATAGGGGGCCAAAGTGGAGCTGGTGGGGGGGCATCTCCAGACCAGGCACAGACTGGCCCAGGGGACAGAGAGAGGACAATCATGAATATTGTAATATATAAGTAGGTGGGGTATAAAGGGGTGGGACAGAAGGGGCGGAGCCAAAATGGGCAGCAAAATTAGGTTTTGCCTAGGGTGGCAAAAATCCTTGCACCAGCCCTGTGTTTTCCTTATGCTCACAGTAAGAAGATTGTCCCTTGCTGTACAAGCTGTTTGGTCAAGAAACCATATTCCACATCTGACGGGAGATAGCTTACATTAGGTAAAAGGGGTGAGAAGGGGATACTTTATCATGCGATTTACTCTTGAACTACAAATCAGACAGCGCTGAAATAACACTCTCTATGGCTCAAATACTATGAAGATTAATTGGAGCTCGCTCTGGCTCTGGCTCGTGCGCTCTTCACTTCTCATTTGTGAAACCTCCCTAGCATCCTTGAGGCTAACTCTGGGTCAGATGGGAGATAATGAATTCCATAATTCTTAGCTATCACACATGTGGAATAATGCACATTGCCCTCCCAGATTTTCACCTTTTGGGGGTGGGGATGTGTTGTCTCCAGCATGAACTAGCATCTAAAGCAGACAACAAACATGTGGCTCTCTGCAATGGCCCTCCCTGATACAGAGCAGTGCCTATGCAGATCTGAAGCCTTCAATTCACTGTACTGCTAGTATCATACACTGATCTTGCCAGTGAGTCTCACCTCGTTCTCTCTGCAGACCTACTTCCTGTCTCTTCACCTGAAGTAACTCAGCGGTGAGATGCAGATGAATCATCAGTATGGCCATGTATGTTACTAGCTGCACTGGGAAAATTTAAAAATGTTCATCAAAGGCTACATATATATGTAGTGTTTGTGTTAACCCCTTGCATGCTAGAGGGGTATCCTATGCATAGATTTGGCTTTCTGTCCTTGACATTCAGTCACTGCTTTTGTCCCTGGATTTAACATTGACTGATATCCTCTTATTCTATATGGTTGGCGGGAAAAAAACCCTACAATTTTGAGCGTACCTGTGTTAATAATGCTTATTTATTTATTTTATTTCTATATACTATTTAGGTGTGGATAATCTGTTATACTGTTGGAGTAATGAAGTATGAAGTAATATATTCTGCCATGGTGAAAAGTGTCAGTGGAATTTTCCTTTTAATGTTGGCAAGTACTCAAGGCTTTGACATGACTGTATATGTAAGTCTGTAACTGCCTGTTGGGTATAGCTGGGGAAGCAAACCATGTCTTATATGTGGTTCTGTGATTCCTTCTGGACAGTGGAATAAGACTGGGAGGGTGGTGTTGGTCTTTTGACTACCAGTGGAAAAAGGCTGAGAGTGTCAGTGTATCATAGCAGTGTTTACATATTCATAATTAGAATAAAATCTAATCTGTAGAAGTATATCCACTCATTCAGAGGCAGCTTTTTTCTGTAGGTATATTAAAAGTTCATCTGGCATAGGAGGAGTTACGTAGAGCTCTACAGAGAAGCGTTATTAGGCGGTGCCTGTGTTCCTGCAGTTAAACCTCTGTGACTCTAGGCTAGCTAGGTAACATTCTTGTTAGGCATTTAATTGCCCTAATTAAACATACCTACACCTCTTCCCCCCCCCCCCCCTTTTGCTGGCGGGACAGAATTGCAAGTTGACGCAGGTCCTTTCCAGGCAGATTAGTGGCTACTGCTTTGTATTTGTGGAGCCATGTTAAAGAAATTCAAGGTTTAAATTACTTCTTTTGATCTTCCACAGCCAGGCTAAATGTTTGGATGCTAGAAACTTATCCTAGAAACTTCATTCATCCAAGGGGTTAAAAAGTTATCCTGTTGCATATCTCCCAAGTGTCCCCTCTTTACGAGGGACAGTTTCTCTTTGAGACCCAAATAACTCTGTTTCTCTTTCCCACCCAGGTTTCCCTCCTTTTAGGAGATCAGCTCCACAGCAATACTACTCACACTGTCTGTGTAAACTTCAGTACATGTGTTTATAAATTAGACTGTGTATATAAACTTCTTTTGGTTTTTGATCTAAATTATTTATTCAGTTACACAGAGGTGTCTGTAAGACAATAAATAACCTACAAATTCTTGGTAATGCCCTGCTCACCAGCCACTCTTCCAGTGGACATTTGAAATGTTGGGAGATATGCTTTTGTAGTCTGATTCCTATGTATACAACACATTCAAGATCACACACACAATGTGACAAAAGAACCTATATAATCCAATTTCTGCATTGCATTTATTTTTTTTCTCATATTTGACTTCTTACATGATGTCTGTGTGCTGCATTCTATAGATATTTGTAATGATTCAAAATAATTGTAGGAATCAGGGCTGGATTTTCTTCTCTGATGCCCTCAAGCACTCCTGGCCCCACCCATGGCCATATCTCCCACTTCTTACATGGCCCCTTCCACTCTTACCTGCACCCAGTTAGTGCATAAAGTAGATATTGTGCAAAGCATTCCTCTGCAATGTACTGCCCACTCCTGTGGACTTTTAAAGTGTTAATACACAAACTGGTAAATAGGCCTCTATCTAGGGGTTAAAATCACCCAATTATTTAAATGTAGCTTTTATTTGTCCTATTGATAGTTGATTTGCCCCAGATTTGTACCAATGTTCTGTGAGTGCAGTGCAATAAATGTATACCGATTAAGTATGGTGGAAGTAAGCCAAAAGGGCTGTTTTATTAAAGCAACGCCCAACCTGAGTTATTTACTGGGCTGTACACAGGACACTGTTCGTTCCTTTTATTACAGGGAGCAGGGCTATTTCCAGCCGCCTGACTGACGATGGTTCCAGAGGACTTTGGAACGTCAGGCAGTTGTTTATCCAGGCGTGGGAGGAGCATTGTGTGTTTTTGAAAGTGAATATTCCAGACACAAAGCAAACACATACATGCTGTATACTGACTAATTGTTTGTCAAACAGTGCATTACTTTTGCACGTTAATGGTCTTAATCAGAATGCAGCTTTCAAATGGGAGGGATTCTCAACACAATTGTAAGTTTCAAAGTGGACAAAAGTGTTGTTTCAGACTCTGATGACCAAACTGGGGGGCATACCCCCTTAATGGGGACTGTTAGAACCAAACATCCACAGTGATATGCAACTTAACAGTGCTTATATCGTCAGTGAGCACAGTGAGAAGTGCAGGAAGGGCTGCTTGTAAGAACCATTGTGAGTTTCACATTGTGTAATGCTTTTCCTTCTTTAAAAAAAAAAAAAAAAAAAAATACATTTGCCAGTGTTTACGTATATGTGCTTTGATGAAATGTCTGCACCAAAGAAAAGGGTGTATAATGTATTTGTTGAAAATATTTAAGAAAATGTATAAAGTACAAATGTAATAAGCACTTAATTTCACCTGCAAAAGTAATATTTAATTAAAAAATGGGGGTTATAAGGTCTGGTGAATCTAAAAGGGTGTTGAACCACTTCCCTCCTGGGTTTCTCTCTAATCATATATACTTTTTTATTTTCACATCTGAAGAAATGTTGACCCTTTAAGGACCAGAGTGGTGGGTAACTAGTTGCAAAGCAAAGCTTTGCACATCACTCTGGTCCTTAAAGGGTTAATGAAAGTTTAACCCCTTAAAGGTCAGAGGAGTTTGCATAGCAGGGCATCTATATAACAGGATTTATGGTGTTGGATCTGATTTTCTCATGAGACAGATTATGTATTGCCTAGCAGTACTTAAAGGGACACACACACTTTCCATTAATAACCTCACTTACCTTAATCTTGTAAGAAAATCCTATTATTAGTGAAACAGGGGCAGTGTCAGAAATCTAATTATGTCCAATTTTTTTTTTTTACTGTATCATTCTTAGTTTAGGGACATTTTGAGAATCTTTGTTCTGCGAACAGAAAAGGACTAGAGTCATTCTGGGATATCACTAAAGTATGTGTAACAGTTATAAAAGCTGTCCCAGATTGATTGTCCAGTTTTATGAGGTGTAGTGCTGTCGTCTTTCTGGAAACTCTCCATGTATCTCTCAGTACAACTTTTGCAGCAGAACATTGTGACCTGAGAGTCAGGTGGCGGATGACAGTAGGAAGATTGACTATTAACTGGAGGCACTGACCATATTGAAAGAATGAGGTTCTTAAACCTTTGAGTGCCAGAGGGGTACACCACGCATTTGCAATGCGATGTGTACCCCTCTGGCACTCAAAGGGTTAAAGAAGTGGCTATGTAAAATTGAGTAGCAGGTGAATGTTTTAACATCACCACCAAACCAGGAGCATAGCATTCAATGGCGTGAGAACTACTACACAAACTTATTGGTCTAGTTCTGTCTACTACAGTTATGACTTAATCCTTGTAATTGCTTTCTACTCTATCAGGGACCTCTTACTGAACCCTGATGTTTGTACAAGAGCTTTCGAAATCCTATATGTTGTATTAGTCGCTTTTTATTTAGAACGTTAGTTTTTATTTTAGATGTATATATTAGCAGGTGCTTCTTCTCTTATTCCTCTGTTACCTCCACTTACTGACACCTGACTTGGCTACATTAGACTCTACTATATTTGTGGGATCTTTTCAGTGCAATTGCTAAACTGCGTTTTCTGTGTGTTTTATTTTGCCCAAAATTTAGCAGTTGGGCCTGTACAAAATGGTGGGTTTAGTGGAATAAAATGGAAACTTGATAGCTGTAAGTAAGACAGAAAAATAATTGAAATGTCTATGTATAGACCAAAGGAGAATTGTGGAAAATTAGGGTCATGGACAAAATCGGGGAAGACTCTAACTTGGCCAATGTGTCTTCACTAGACACCTCTCCTAACGCAGACTTTTTTTTTCTTTTTTGATCTAAATGCCCTACTATCACTGTGAAATATGTACACATCTACAAGCAAACAATATTATTTGAAGAAAAAAAAAATCTCCTGTTGGATTTAAAGCAATCATTATCTTATTGGATTTAAATCTAGTTTAGACACACTCCACTATCTTTACTGTAATCTATTGTGTAAAACACAGCTGGAAGCTAGGAGGGCAACGAAAAAAAAAAAATGCTTCCCTTTAAACACTTTTCGTGCCAGAGTGGTCCAGTGCATGGGATTGCTTTACTTTTTATTCAACAAGAAAAGCCCTACAATATATATTTTTGGATAACAAGTTTACTTCTTCTTGAAATCTGGGACGCTAATTAAAACTTCATTCTGCAGGACTGGACAGGAATCTCTGCACCCCTGTAGGGTGTGTGTGTTTTATCAGCTTCCTTAGTTGGCTTGCTTGAAATTTGCATCACTGGTAGCCACAGACCCCATGGACACAGTCTGACCCCCAGCCTTGTTCCTTTGCCCACTGATGGCCACAATCCCCCGTATACACTACCAGACCCCCCCCCCACACACACACACACACACACGCACACCACCACCCCCACACTTCCAGCCTAGTTCCTCTAGGCCCTGGGATAAAATTTTCCCTGATGCAGAGTCTGGAAACTAGCATCAAACCAGATTGGTCAAGGTCTTCCCTATTGTGCCTTAGTCGCTCCGGTTTGCTTTTATACAGAACTAGAAATAGCACAGCATTACCTGTGCAAGTAGAGACAGGGGGAAGAGGGTGAGAAGTACCTCCTGAGTGTCCCTCTTTTTAGTAGGGACTCTTTGATGCCTAAATTCCTCTGTCTCATTCTTTTATGTTTCTCTTTTTAAGTGATCGGACTGTGTGGTGTGCGTATATAAATGTATCACATTGCTCCACAGTAATAAAACGCACCATGTTTGTTAAACTTCAGTATATGTGTTTTATAAATTTAGTATGTAAACAAAATAGTTTTGGTTTTACCCTAAAATATTTATTCAGTGACACAGAGTTGTTAATAGGTCTTGTATGGACTTTAAAAATTCTCAGTAATTCCCTGTGTACAAGTCACACGATCACCTAAAATAGTTCTCTTTGGCCATTTGAACTGTTTAGAAAGACTCATGCACTGTTTTGTTACCCTGTCTTACTGGTAGCCATAGAGCCACTCTTGTACTATTCGACACTCCCACCCTTGTTCTACTGTTCACTGATGGTCACAGAGCCTTGTTCCACGCCCCACTGGCAGCTAACGTGACCACTAATATAATATTATATAATATTATATAATAATTTCTGTGTAGTCCTGCAGAAAGAAATGTTCATAAAAATTCTTGAATTAAAGGGATAAGTGGCCACCTTCTGGTATTCACTGAATCACACATACTATAACACTCCAGCCTTGCTCCACTTGTAGTCATTTAACCACACTGAGTGTAAAAACCCTTTGATTGCCAGAGGGGAGTGCAAGGTGTTGAGCATACTTCGAGGCACTGAAAGGATTAACGCTGATGAGATAGGTCAGCTGGTTAATGTACTAGTTGTAGAATCTGTTAAAATGTGGATCGCAGGTTCTAGTCCCATCAATGTCAACGAGGCCTTTCATTCTTCTGAGGTAGGTAAATTGAGCCCTTTGTATGACTAAATCAACAGTGATATGCTCACCTTATCTGTCCGTGGAGTAGGGGAACCCCGATCTGCTTCTCCATGAGCAACCCTGTTTTCCTGACCAGCCCCTGTGACCGAGTGTGACCTCACAGATCTCAGTCACTGAGGTTTTTCAGGCAAGCAGGGCTTCAAAGGGCATGCATGGAGAAGCCTATAGCTGCATAAATGGTATGCTTTTCATTTATGAAGGTTTATTACTCTTTTAATGCAAGATGGTAATTACGATGTCATTTTGCAAGACTGCACAGAAGCCAGTACAACCCATGTGTTTTTATAAGTATCCTGCATTAAAATGAGAATCTGATCACGCAAATATATCTAAATCAGTGGTTCTCAACCCGTGCCATCAGTGGCTACTAACAGGCCAGGATTTGAGAATTTCCTTTTAGGGCACAGGTGAGTTAATCAATATGAATGAGCCTCTGATCAACGCACTTGTGTTCTAGCAGGGAAATTCCTAAGTCCTGGCCTGTTAGTGGCCACTGAGGGCATGGGTTAATAACCTCTGATCTACATTATAGCAATAGAGAGAGTGTGTGTGTGCATATATAACGATAAAATTAAATTGTGATATGGTTCCTGCTTCCCTACTAGGCACCCAGGTGTGGCAATAGGGCGGGACAGGTGTATGTATGTGCATTGATTTATTTCCTAGCAGTTACTGCTCAGCTTAAAAATAAAAATCCATACACAACTGAAAAAGGTCTACCCAGTATCTGAAACTTCTTTAAAACAACTGGTATATTAAAGGGATAGTAATACTCTGTTTTATCTTTATTTTATTTTGTAGGCATTAAAAAAACATGAACGATATGTCTTATCTCTCAAACCTTTATGGTTTAAGAGAGATTCACAAGCAAAGTTTCCCCGCCCGCCCCTTTTACCTAGTGTAAGCCATCTCTTCACAGATGTGGAATTCAGTCCATAGATCAGACAGATAACAGAAGAGGACAATCTTCTTCCTATGAGAACAATGAAAGCCCTGCCCCCCTTGACAAGTTTTTCAGGTTTTTCCCTTATCTTAATTGAAGATTGTCCCTCTTAAATCTACCTGGGCACCTCCCTTCTGCTCTGGCTGAGCAGTTAGTAAAAGGGATGGGAGGGGGATACTTTGTCATTGAATTACTCTTGAACTACAACTCTGACAGATTTGAAATAACACTCTCCAAAGTCCAAATACTATGGTGATTAATTAGAGCTGCTTTTATTATGAAACATTACTATCCCTTTAAGCACTTAATACACTTGCATTCTGCTTTATCCCACAGTGCATAAGGTTACAGTGTGTTGCACACCCCACTGGAATTCAAGGGGTTAAAGTGCTGCCAGGAAGTCCTGAATTTTCTGTGTTGTTGCAGAATGAAATCTGGAGCTTGATAATGTAGTGGTCAAGTGTGACATCTGTTGTGACCTTTTTATATACAATTTATTGACACTCATTAATTTTAATTTGAAAAGTTTTTTCAATGACCGTTAAGAGCAAACACCTGCTGTAATCACTGGCCCTTCATTAAGTGGAGCTTAGACCTAAACAAGCAATAAACTGTTCATGGAATACTCATTAGGAGTTAGTGTCTCTCAATAACTAGGACAGGAGAAAATAGCTGTGTGCATCACTGACTCTGCTGTGGTGAATTTGTGTGATTTCACCGGCCAGGTTACTTAAAGGAACAGCAGGATCACCTAAAAAATGAATAAGGTGCATCATTTATTTGAACATTTGGAGGGAAAATGTTGGTTATTTGTAATGAACGTGCTTTTTCTATTTACATATAGGCAGTTACGTATGATTTAATTGACCCATTTGTTTATGAAGGTATGTAAAGCATACATTGTATGTTCTAATTGAGGCAGACAAACAGGAGAAGCAAGTCTGAGACAGGACTAATTCTAGTTCTAATCTCAAAACAATTTTAATATCCTCCGCCATTTTTAAATACTAGCCTGATAACTAATGTAGCCTTGTGGTTCTCTACCTAGTTGCAGAGGTATTCACTTTAGGTGCCACTGTTTTCCTATGAAAACTTGGCCAAAATTGGAAATCTTTATTATTATTCCCCCCCCCCAGATATTTTTATGTGTAATATGCTAATTTTTAGACTTCTGATTGTGAGACCTAAAATTAACAATATATTTTTATACATCATTATGCACCTGACAAATTAAAGTATTCAAAACGAAGTGTGTAATCAGAATTCCAGACTGTTGTAGAGGTGCTCTAGCTGATCTTCATGTTCACCATCGGAAGAAAATTCCAGATAGGAGTATATAATTAGATGTATAACATTTATTATTATTTATTTTTTCATTTTACTCTTTGCCCCATGAGTGGACAGTGTTAGATCCTTAACCCACACATTTTTATTTTATTTAGTACTAGTTGAAGAGCCCGTTACGCGTGCCACTGCCAGCCGGTTTCCGGGGCAGTCATGCACCGTAAATACTGCCCACGCTGCGACTGATAACAGTGCCAGCTGGTCACGGTGCAGTCATGCTCAGTAGAGACTGCCCGCGCTGTGGCTGATACAGAGCAGGACGCTCCTTTGGAGAGTCCAGCTCTGTATCGGCCTCATCACAGGCATTCTGTACTGCGCATGACTATAGCATGTGCAGCAGTCTCTACTGTGCGTGATGTTTTTTTACTAGGAAGAAAACGTTGAGATTCCTTTTTGTTTTCAAGTGTATCCTGAAAAGCATTTACAGTACAAAGTTGCATGTTAACATGCAAATTCTAATATATATTATATATATATATAAAATATATTTTTTTTATTTTATTTTTTTCTAGTTGTGTAATCCTATGTATAGCTAGGTATATGAATGTGAAACGTGTGTACGGGGCATTCCCGGGGTAGTTGAGGTAGTTGTTGATCTGTTTAATGTATTTTTTGATTTCAGGCTTTCCTGTAGATCAGAATGAAGCTGCTGTAGGCATATACTACGCCACCCCTTTACCACTCAGACCTGCCGCTCTTGTTACTCAATAAGTAGGCTTTTTTGATAGGAAAAGGATTAGCTAAATGATCAGGCAGTCAAATTACTTTCTTATCCCGGTTGTCCTTTCATTTCTTTGCTCTTGTGAAGAAATGCTGATAATAATTTCATATCACTGTCAAGGTTTAATGTCTGGCATTGAAGGGTTTAATGTCTCTTCCTTTAGTTCTGACCTAAGCTGTCTGGACCTCTTTAGGCGAATTGATTTCTGTGGGTCTGAAAGCTTTATTACCTAAAGCTCCTGTTGTATTTAGAGATGATGGTTTGTTTCCATGGGCAAGGTCACCTGGGAGGCATAACATTAATATAGAGAAATGTGATGGGATCCTACAACACTGCCTGTCCAGCTGTATTATGTACCCAGAGCTTGTAATTACATTGTAGCAGCCTTAACTGTATAGGAAGGCCAGTCAAACCTCTGGAGATCAGGTAATCTTGTTACAAATCTTTGACATGTGTGTTGCCATCTTAGAAAGTGTGTAAGTAGGGTTGAAGAGATCTACTGTCAGAGTGGGGTTTGAACAGAAATAAGAAAGTGAAGAATGTGTAGTGCATTTAAAGGGATAGTAATACTTAAAATGGAAAAAAAAATATGTTGTAGGGTTTATCCCCCTGAGTAAAACAAGAGAACTCCCACTGCTGAAAGGTATTTCATTCAAAAGTTATTAATTTTCAAAGCTGAATTTTTTTAGGTGCAATATCACAGTGGCCTGAAATTGTACAGTGGCGCTGTTGCTACATGATCCTATGGACAGCTCTGGTCCCAGGACCATAAATCTCCATAGGATGGTGTAGCAACAGCGCCACTGTACAATTTCAGGCCACTGTGATATTGCACCTAAAAAAATTCAACTTTGAAAATTAATAACTTTTGAATGAAACACCTTCCAGCAGTGGGAGTTCTCTTGTTTTACTCAGGGGGATAAACCCTACAACATTTTTTTTTTTACATTTTAAGTATTACTATCCCTTTAAAGGGATAGTATTACTTATAGCCCTTAAACTGAATTAAATGAGCCCAGCGGCATCTCTCAGACCTTTATGGTTTGAGAGATATCCGCTTTCAAAGTTCCCTCTCCCCTGATGTCAGCGTTCTAGCTGACAGCAGGGGACTCCGGTCCCAGGACTGGTGGAGGCTCTTCAGCAGAGCCGGGATCGCATTATGGAAGAAGAAATAATTCACTGAAATGGTCTTCTACATGTGAAACAAAGCACACGTAGAAGACCATTTCAGTGAAAGATTTCTTCCATAACACGATCCCGGCTCTGAAGAGCCTCTGCTTGTTCAGGGACCAGAGTCCTCTGCTGTCAGCTAGAACGCTGACATCAGGGGAGAGGGAACTTTGAAAGCGGATATCTCTCAAACCATAAAGGTTTGAGAGATGCCGCTGGGCTCATTTAATTCAGTTTTTTAAGGGCTACTAGGTGGGGGATACTAAAATTTAAGTAATACTATCCCTTTAATACTTTTGGGTGCCAGATGTGCAACACATTGCTTTTCAATGCCTTGCGCACCCCATTGCCGTTCAAATAGCTAAACATTGGCTTGATCTTTTTAATGTAACCTCAAAAGAAAATATACCTTTAAATCAGTGGTGGACGTAAATATAAGAAACTTGGTTCCCAGCTAAGAGTTTTAGGATGGGCATAGGCAAAAAATGTATGCAAAATTACCCCCATTCCTAGAAGGAAAATTTTTGGAGCCCTTGCTTCCAGGCTTCTGGGAGTTTCCTCTCCAGATTTAAAGGGCAACTATCACTAGGTCAGTGCCACTTTGGTAGATCTGGTTCCCTGGGAGTAGACATGCTGTAGACATTGGGGCTGTATTGTGAGCCCCAGGGAACAAACAGGGGAGCAAAACAGTGGTCTGAAATGAGACCCCTGGTGTGCTCCCTTGTTGCTTCCATGAGAAGAAGCTGAACTGCAAAACGTTAGTCTCACCGTTCAGGCTCTTAATTTGCATGATACAATCCCCATGGAACCTCTGCTTTGTACTTTAATGTCCATCACAGAGGGTCAATGGAGGGATGCGCACACAACCCACAAAGCTACTAAGTCTACACCCATAGCGTGCACAATAGCCCCCTTAAAAATATCATACTCTCCCAAATAGGGCCTGACTACCTAAAGGTATACCTTGTGACCAAAATCTGAGCAAGGACATATAAATTCGATACTTTCCATAAAGGCCAGGTACCTAGAAATGCCTTGTCTTTAGAATTTTGACTTTCTTCTGCAGGTCTGTCTAACAGCGTGGTAATTAACACCCATGCAGTGGAGGCCTTTTGACCAGAAAAGGGTTGATGGCTGTTCTGGAGTTGCGAACAGGCAGCCATATGCCTTTCATAAGTAATGTGTTGCATACCCCTCTGTAACTCAAACCGTTAATTTGACAAGTGTGTGTGTGTGTGTGTGTGTGTGTGTGTGAGAGAGAGAGAGAGAGATCCGGGCTCATTGGGTGCACAAACTTGCATTTGAGGGGAGACCCAACTATCATCATATGTAAAAATAAATAACAGCCCTAATATATTATTTTAAACTCCTTTTTTTTCTTTACTGCTTGTATAAATTCTCCTGTTCAGTGAGCATTTAAGATTTTGTTCTGTTTTGAGATATGCTAAAGTTAGTTGATTACTACTTTCTGCTCTTAATTTCAGAAAGGTTCTCAACTCTGGACAATCAGTGAGAACCATGAAAAAGCCTCAGAAGTCGATTTTTTTTTTTTTTTTTTTTTTAAACACATGCCAACATATTTTAAGTGTTTATAACTCTCGTTCATAGTTTTAACCCTTTGAGTGCCGGAGATGTATGCAATGCCTTTGTGAACCCCTCTGGCACTCAAAGGTTTGAGTGTTAATTCTCCTTTATTGTATGCAATATTTGACATCCAGCTGGGGGTTGTAGTCCTCAAGAGCTCTGAAGGGTTAAAGATTGACTCACTGCTCTTTCTTTAAAAACTGGGGTGAACACAATATAGGAAACTTTTGGAGCTAGTCAGAATTTTTAGGAGCCAGTTAAGGATGTATATAAAGTTTAGGAGTCAAATGTGAAATTTAGAAGCCCGGGTTGCCAGGCGCCTGGGATATGTCTACCACCTCCTTTTTAAAGTCTACATTTCAAAATAAATATAATTTCCAGTGCAAGTAATGGCAAAAATAAAAACCACTAAAATCCAGAAAGGCCTATTGTTATGCCAAGGCATGAGTTGGCCCTCTGGGTTGTATAATTTTGTTTGTTTGCTTGCTGACCTGTATGTTATTCAAAGTGCACCAGTCCTAGGCCATAAAATTAGCTGAGTAGGATGTATTTGTCATAAAAGGTATTGGACCATCTGCTTTGGGGGGGAGTATTATCCAGGGGACACCCAAATAACCTGAAATAGGGAGAACATGTATATATTGTGTAAAATGGTTCAGTAAAACTATATATTTTAAATGCCAAGGTTTTACCCTTTTGGTGGGTTCCAAACATGCCAGGGGTAGGTGTTCCTGCTATGTGTTACAAGAATAGCCACTTTGCAACCAGTTAGACCCAGCATGTTTGGAGTCCAGATAGTCACACAGATATGAGGAATATGATTATTATAACATTATAGATGTGTGCTGTGGGTTGCATGTTTTGGGAAGCCTTATGATTTTTCAGGTAGAACTCTGCAGTAGCATCCCTGACAGGTCTGATTGAGTGGGCTGTAAATGGTCAGGCCAGACCCCTGACCCTCCCAGGTCACACCCAGGGACTCTGGCCTCTTAGAAGCAACTGTGGGCTCCTATTTAATATAGGTTTTTGGATAAAAACAGGGAATTTCTTTGTAACAACTGAAGGGGGATATACCATTAGAAGTTCCCTTAAACTATCGGTAATTGTATTTACAGATGTCTTGTGTTTCTCCCATTTTATTTTATGGACTGTTTTGCCAGTGTGTAATCTTTATTTGTGTATGTCCTTTATTTCTGTATTTTTGTAACCATAACTGAAGCTTTTTTCCAGATTAAATGCTCAATTAATTAGCTCTTGTCTCTGTTCTCTAACACAAACGCACTACTGTGCAGGAAGCTCAGTTAGAACACGCTACTGAAGGGTTAAGTCTAAAAGTTTGATTATTAAGGTGATTTTATACTGTAATTCTGCTGTGTTTGGGGTAACCTAAGACACCTAGATATAAAGTGTTGGTGGTGGCAGCAAATTGTAGTACTGGGGTGATAGTGCAGGAGGGATTTCAGGGGTTAATTTGGTGGTTGCTAGTAATAGTAACCAGGGGTCTGGTCTAGTTAAACCTTTTCCTCCCACTCTCCCCACTGTCTCAGCAGGGCCTTATAGCCTTCGCTTGTGATGCCTATACATTCCACATCAGTAGTACTGTGTAGTTGGTTTTGTTCTAGGAAGTGGTTGTATGGTAGCCTATATGCATGTCTATCTGTAGCATCTAGGAGTTAAACTACTGTCCCCTTTTTAACCTTGATTTTGATCTTCAAGTATGACACGTTATTTAAGTACAACAGAGGCAGAGAACTCCTGAGAGGCAGGGCTCCTAAAATGTTGCTTCTGGCTCCTAAATGGTACATCTGTGTGTGTATATAGTGTGTGTGTGTGTGTGTATATATATATATATATATATATATATATATATATATATATATATATATATATATATATATATATATATATATATATATATATATATATATATGTGTGTGTGTATCATGTTAGACAAAAGACTGGTAGAAACATAGTTTAGCAGATATTCTTTTATTTCTGAAAAGTGACTCCTACAGAGCAGAAGCATCTGCTAATTAACATGTGGTGCAGTGAGCACTTAATTGGCATACAGTGCTACACTCAGATCACTCTTTAGAAATAAATTGTTCAGGAGATAAAAGTATTTGTATCAGCTGCTCTTTTGGCTAACAATGTGTAATCTGTTTTGAATGAACCTTTAAGATTAGAGGTCCTTTTTATGCCTGCTCGTTTTCGTTCAGACTTGAGAAAGCCTTTCAAATGTTTGGGAAAATGGTGTATTGAACACATACCATTTGGCGAAGACCTTTCTGCTTCAGGGCACAGTGTAATGTAAGTCACACCCTGCCTTTCACAACCTATAGGGAGTGGTTTAGGTGTGTCTGTTTTTCAGTTGAAGGTTTCACTTTGAACGTTCACAGTTTGAATGTAATTCTGTGATCTAATGTAAAAGTAAAACCTAATGCAGTATTTTGACATGTCTATCCTAAGGGCAAAATGATCAACACATTTCTGTGTAATCAGTTAATAGTCGTTGAGGAGAGTTTTCAAAAACACGACTCATTTTTAAGCACACAGGAAAGTCTAGTTTGTGAGTGGTTGGTGTTGCAGTTGCTTTGTGGCCCCTATTTTGTACATTAAAAGAGGTGTCTTTGTGTTGAGTAAAAAAAATCCTCCTCATATCCTAGTCAGAGCTGCCCTCCTTTATTCTATAGGTATCAAACTGAAGCAAATTCATAATGACACAGCTTGAGCTTTACTGGGACAAATTAATCTGAAACTATTAAATTCTCATTTTGGCTGTTGATGGTGATTTGATTGTCAGAGCCAACATATTGCTCTGTAATGTGTTTGATACCTCTTTGGCACTTGAGGGTTAACTCAGAGAATGCTAGAGAACAATCAGTTGGAGTCTTTCTAGCATTTGGGGAGTAAATATCTCTTCAGTGAATGGAAATTACTACCGTATTAAACTACCCTTGCCCCCACCATGGCGTAGTGTGTTATTTTGGTAATGGTAAGCATATATACTTTCGATATAAAAGTGTTTCTAGTTCGTCGTTGAAAGAATGAACAAACAAGAATGAATAGACCTTTTAAATCAAGACTTCATGCACCTAATAGTATTTTCATTATGTATTCAAAAGCAGCTGGAACACCAAATGTTGATTTAGTGGCGCTGTGGAATAATGTCCTATCCTGCTCTCGTTGTTTTGCTTAGCACAGTGCTTGTTTGTTTATAAAAGCCAGTGTTGATGTCCTTGTTATCCATTCAGGGTAATGACCTCTCTTATGGAACACATTTGTTATAGTTTAGAGGGTAAATTTGCTTTAAGAACTCCATCTAGTTAAGTTTGGATCACTTGAAGGGGTACATCACTGGTTTTCTATAATACTTTGGCAGAGGTGTATGCAGCTTCTTACACTTTGTATGTGCGGAGTTGGATCTTAAAGGTCCATTAAAGACTAGCTCTTATCATAACTCCCCACTTCACTATAGCCAGAAAAGCCTAATGGCCACACTGAGCATTATCATTGTGCCTTTGTACAAGTGGCAGACATGACTGTTTCTAGAAGTTTTGAAGCAGACAGAATTCATGTGGCAACTTAACCCTTTAAGGAACAGGGGTGGGGGATGCAAAGCAATGTTTTATACATCCCTCATGTGCTTAAAGGTTTAATATTATGTGCAGTGAGCAGAGTTTGAAATGCCATGGTCTTCCTGTTTATCAGCGGTCATGTCTGCCTCCAGGGACGCTAGGTCCAGGACTGATTTGAAGAGTTTCTCTTGAACAAAGGCACAAGAGTGAAATTCACAGAGACAGCATTTTCAGGTAAAAGTAAGGTAAGTGGGGGATTATTAGGAAGTGATCTCCTTTTTAACTACAAAATAAGGGAGTAAATACTATTTGCACGCAGACGGCAACGTAAAGTATGCTGGCTAGCTAACTTGTATTGATTATCATTAGTCTTAATCAGTGTACTTGATCAGCTCTCTAAAGATCCTGTAGAAACTTCTTAAACTTTTGAGTGCCAGAAGGGTATGCCAACACATTGCACTGCAAAGTGTTAAAGAAGTAAGTGGACCTATTTGTAGCCAAGTCCAATAACTACATGCCTTGCACCTTTCATTCCAGTTTATTTCAGAGACCAGATCCTGGAAGGCTGGAGTTTAATGTGCTGTGGCAGACTGTGTATTATCGATTGGCTAGAGGACAACTTACCATTGTGTAGCTAAGTGTAACTGTGTTAGTGTTGGAACAATCATTGTGGGAATACTTCTAGTACAACTGGAGGCGTTGCTGTGTAAACAAACCATCTCTGTAACGTACATATTTCCATGTAATCAGAAGACTGATACCAAACTTTGGCATATGTACGTTATAGAGTATTTATACCTTTAAATATGTTGGAGGAGGGATGCATTGCTTTGCAATGTGTTGGACACTCCTCTGGTCTTTAAAGACATATTTTTATTATTTTGGTCTGTAGCAGTTTTTACTTATGAAATATTTGCTTTAGTTTACTTTGGTAGTATTTCCCTTTTTTACATCCCCGCAATAGTTGCAGAAGACCATTGAAATCTATACTAGATAGTAAAGAGTGCCAGATCTCCTACCTTATTAAACAGCACCCCGTTCAATACCGATCTCTGTACCTACCCCTTGACTGTCCCACTCCACAACGCTGCAAAATGATAGTTGCTTGAAATTCTAATTATTGCTGCCATTATCCATAGACTATTTACATTAGAGGCGTGCAAGATTTGTTACATCTTGTGCCCAAATCACAGCCTGCAGAACAAGTTTAAATCATCCCGCATCAATGGCAGAATCTTATTGAGGGCACATAATGCATTGCAACTATGACAGGCTTACACACTTTTAGGCTGATGTAGAATGAAAAGTGGAGTAATTCTGGGGTAAACCAAATTCATCAGAGCTTTTAACTCCCTGAATGCTAGAGGTCCCCATTTTTTTTTCCTTGTAAAAGCTGTATCAGATGAGTGAGCAATTAACTAGTGACTTTTCTTTGGTGTGTTTTACGGTTTATCAGCTGTGCTTAGTAATACAATGGCAGTAATGTCCTGATCAGACTCCGCTCTCACCTTGTGCATTGTGAATACATGAAGCAGGCAAGGCTAGTGGTAGTGGAACTGTGTAGTCAATAGTTCATAACGGCTGAAAAGCTATTCTAGCTGCAACATGGCGTCTGTAGAATTGTGGTAGGAGTAAAACTGCACCTACAAGAATAAGTTACTCATCATTTAACCCTTTGAATGCCAGAGGGGGTATGCAACGCCTTGCAGAGCAAGGGTTCATGAAAGAAAATAACAAGTAGGTGTCCTTTATTGTGCCAATTTGTGGGTAGCGCAACTGCAGACATAGATCCATATGTATAAAGCAAACTGGAGTTATTCTGGAGTAACCCAACTGTACCATACATAGGGTAAAGAAAAAAAAATCTTACATTCCCATGCACTTGACTATATCTCTTTAATCCACTGAATGCTAGAGAGGTCTCCAGTTAATTGCTTTGCAATGCATTGGTGACCTCTACCATTCAAGGGGTAAAAGCCCAATTTAACAAAACTTTTTGGTCCCCTATTGTGCAGTTGGTTTACTCCAGAATAACTCCATTTAGCATTTATACTAATGAGGTGTGGTTCTGTAGAAATCCAAATGCACCATAGGGTTGATATAAAAATGTAGTGCATTCTCATGGATTTAAATTGGTTTGCTCCAGAGCTGCACCTCGTTAGCTTTATGAATAAGGCCCTATATATACCCATATTTGTAAAAGCAAATTGTAAACCAACTGCACCATAGTGGACAACACCTTGAATGATAGAGAGGACCTCTAGCATTTACGGGGGTAAGAGCTCTATTCTAGTTCATGGGAATTTTAGGAAATTTATTTGCCCCCTATGACTGATGCACTTGGTTCTCTCCAGAATAAATCCAGTTTGCTTTAAAGTGGAATTTTCATTCTGTATAAAGTCGCCCTCGATAATTAAACATATGGCGACTAGCTTCATAATACTTCTATTACCTCTCAGACGTGCCAGATTCTAAAGTAATCCTTAATCTTCGGAGACTGACAGCCAGATTAGTGCAGTCTGCGCACCTGCTCCGTCGGTCCTTTCCGGTGCCTTATGGCACAGTGCAATGCCTCTTAGAGGAGACTGGGACTGACAGCGCAAGCGCACAGACATCTCTAAGACAAGATGTCTGCTCTGATGCCTGGCTTCCAGTCTCTGAAGATAAAGGATTACTTTTAGAATCTGGCACTTCTGAGGTAATATAAGTATTATGAAGCTAGCTGCCGTATGCTTAAAGGAGCAGTAAACCTTTACATATTTTTTTCATTAAAAAAAAAAAAAAAAAAATTGTAGGGATTTTCCTATTGAGTAAAATAAGGGTACTCCCACTGCGGAGAGATTTGTATTTACAGAGTTATTACAGTTTAAACCCATGTTTTTTTACATTAGTAGTGCCCTCTAGTGGTCAAATTCTAATTAGATATCCTGTTAGATCCTAATGGAAAGGAAAGTCAGAGACATACAATTCACCATAGAATGTGATAGTTCTGACAGGAAGTGACAGGCAGTTTCTATCAGGAAGTAAACACAGTAAATTCACTTCCTGATTATTTAAACTGCTATAATTTTTGAATAAAACATCTGACAGCACTGGGAGTGACCTTGTTTTATTCAGCAGGAAAAGTTAAACACTTTATTATGGGGGGAAAAAAAGTGTACTGCTCCTTTTATTATTACAGGGTGACTATACAAAGTGTGAGTTCCAATTTTAATAGGTATGGGCCATTGGGCCTTATGCACAAATGTAAAAGATAAGCAATTCTGGAGCAAATTAACTGCAACACGGCAGATAATTGCAACTCCCAATGATTTAAATTGGGCTTTTAACCCTTTGAGTGCCAGAAGGGTAGGCAATGTGTTGCGTACCCCTCTGGCACTCAAAGGGTTAACCCCATCGAATGATAGAAAGATCTCCAATGTATTGCTTCACTGTAAGTGGAGCAGTTCTAGGGCAACAGACTTCAAATAAAAAATGTGCATTGATTTTTTTTTTTTTTTTTTTTTTTTTTTTATAACCATCACACTGTAAAGAAATGAATTGTAGACCTCTCTAGCACTCAAGGGATTAAAAGCCTCATTTTAAATTAATTTAGGAAGGTTTATTATCCCCATCACTACCCCATGTTGCGGTTGGTTTGCTCCAGAATTGCTTATTTTTTGCATAAGATGCAAAAATAAAATAAACACACATAGATATGACTGACCTATAAAGCACACCTACTTACTTATTATTTTCTGTATAATTCCCATGTAGAATGAATCTATTATCATTCACTCCCCATGCAGGGGGTCAGAGAATGGCAGCAAATCAGGGATGCCTATTTTCACTCCTTTGAAAATGCTGCTGCGAGACTCGCTGCTGCATCAGGCCAGCGGGTCCTCTAACTGCACGGCATGCCCAAACAGAGGCAAGACCGTACACCATATACCAGTTGACTTTTAAAAATGCTCATGATGGAGCTAATTTTGGATAGTAAAGAGATCAAAACATAAATGGGATATGAATTAACAGAATGCTGCGACATAAAAATGACCTGGGGATACATAACCCTAAACACCCTGTATTCCATGCTAGCATCTGTAACAAATTCTGTTTTCAGAGGCCTAAAATCTTGTCTTCCATGTGCGCTGTGAGTGTGTCAAGGTCTCACTGACTCCCATTACTATAGCAATCTTGATAGTGTCTTAGAAGTGACAGTATAGTTCAATGGCAGGCAATGATGGGAGTTGTAGTCTGATAGTATCTGGAGGGTGTCACATTGTTTTCCACTGGTGTACCATTTACCTTACCTTTCTGAATACAAGAACAGCGTGTACTTATTTACTTAAATTCCCTGGCTTTGCGCTTGCCATACAAACACAATTAAACTGAATAAGACAGGCTAAACCTTCTATAACAGTTTTAGGAGCAGAGGGTCCTTTTAATGGGCTATAAAATGTGTAGACAGTCTGTCTACATCAAGCCATTTCCAATTCAGCCCCAAGTTGGTAAAAAAAAAAAAAAAAAAAAAAAAAAAAAAAATTCCTTCCTGACTCAAAATGGCAGTCTGATATTTCCCTGGACCAGTATGCTATCTGCTTTGAAGCCAACCGGCATGATTCTCAGTATTCTGTGCTAGATGGGTATCCATTACTTTTTGACAGTAGTTACAGTATCTGCAAGCCCTGCATCCTGAGGCAAAAAAATTCAATAACTTTACTGCCCTTACTGTAAAAAAATCCCTGCCTTTGTTTTAGTCAATAGTGCCTTCCTTCTAGTTTTAATGGATGACCTTTTGTTCTTTGATCAAGTCTTTTCGGTAAATAGTTCCTTGGATTGTTCTTTATATTGACCTTGAATATATTTGTAAATGGTAATCATATCACCCGTTAGACATCTCTCCTCTAATGTAAACAAACCCAGTTTGGCTAGTCTCTATTTATAACTTGGGTCCTTCAATCCCTTTTATCAGTCTTATTGCATGTCTCTGCACTTTTCCAATTCAACAATGTGTTTTTTAAGAACTGTTGCCCAAAACTGTACTCCATATTCTAGATGGGGCATCGCCAAGGATTTTTATTTGCATCCCATGCATCTGTACCCCTCTTTATACAGGCCCTATTTTTACTTACAGCGCTGTAAGTAAAAAGTATGTGACGTACCATGGTCCTGGTACGTCAAGGGTCCTTAAGGGGTTAAGAAAGATGTCCCCAAATAATTCCTCATCTGGCGATTAGCGCTAATGAGTTATTACTTCCTTAATGCAAATGATCCGCTGCTGCAGGACTGACAGGCAGGACAGAGCACAGAATTCTTTCCATAGTGACATCTTCGTGCCTCTGCCGGAAGTAATTGTAATCCCTATCTCAAAGATATGTTAACGCTTTGTGGTGCAACGCATTGGATATCCCTCTGACACTCAGTGTTATGTTGTGTAATTCCACAAATAAACAGAGCACCTTGTCAAGGATTTGACACCACTTTCAAGATTAGAAAGTAAATGGTTTCTTGACTTGCTTTTCTGTAAAGGCACCACTGACATTCTTAATATAAGACTTGTATTGCAAAATCTTATTCATTTGTAAACCTATGGGAAATAATGACAGTGTTTATGGTATTGATGATTAAGCATGACTGTATGGGTTGCATACTCAAAAGTGGGACCTCATACAAGTTCCTCAGAACTCTTTCTGAGGAATGCTTCATCTTTTGCCAACAACAATACTTACATTTCTGAATGGGAGGATTTTTTTCTTTAAATAACTTTAGAACTATGTTCATGTTGGTGTTTGCATATCTAAAGACCTATTTCAAAGTGCAGACCTTGCCATAAATGTTATCTAGAAACCTGGCCAGACCCCATTGTAAATCCAGTTGGAAAAAGTGCAGAGACGTGCAACAAAACTGAAAGAGATTGGATCTGAGTTATAAAGAGACACTAGGCAAACTGGGTTTGTTTACAGTAGAGACATCTAAGATGTGATTGCCATTTACAAATATTTTCAAGGTCCATACAGTGTTCACAGAGATGATTAGAATTTAATCGATCCTTGACTGAAATTATATAATTAATTTTTTTTGGAAGTGCTTTCAAATCAACATATTACTTCCATTTTAAGATTTGGGTCAGTTTTATTACCAAATATAAACGGTCATAAGGAAAAAAAATGTAATTGCAGTGCCCACTATATTGTAATGTTGGCACCACACACACCTTGTCAGTTGAACCTTTTCTCTGTCCAACTCAAAACAGGATGTTTTGGATCCCTTTAAAGGGATAGTAATACTTCAAAATTACTAATCCCTATTTTGTAGCCCTTAAAATGCGCCTAGTGGCATCTCTCAAACCCTTATGGTTTGAGAGACAACCGCTTACAAAGTTCACCCCTTATTGATGTCGGCGTTCTAGCTGCCAGCAAGGAAATCTGGTCCCGGGACCGTCGGTGTGCAAACCAAGCACACACAGAAGACCTTCTCAGTGAAGGATTTCTTTTTCATTAACACTCTCTGTTGCAGAGCTGCCGGCTGGTCCCTGGAGCAGATTCCCCTGCTGTCAGCTAGAACGCTGACGTCAGGCAGGGGTGAACTTTGTATGCGGTTACCTCTCAAACATAAAGGTTTGAGAGATGCCACTGGGCACATTTTTGTTCTTCTTTCTTTTTTCTTTTTAAGGCCTACAAAATAGGGATTAGTGTCACAAGCGAAGGCTTATAGACCCTGCTGAGACAGTGGGGAGAGTGTGGGAGTGAAAGGGTTAACAATACCAGACCCCTGATTACCTATTACTATTCCTAGCAACCACCAAATTAACCCCTGAAATCCCTCCTGCACTATCACCCCAGTACTACAGTTTGCTGCCACCACCAAGACTTATCTGGATTAGTAATTTTGAAGTATTACTATCCCTTTAAAGCATAACTTTCACCCTCTATAAAGTCACCCTCCAATAATTAGGCATATGGTGTCTAGCTTCATAATAGTGCTATTAGCTCTCATAAGTAAGGATTACTTCAGAACCAGGTAGTCTTCGGTGACCGTAAGCCAGACATCTGCGCAGACATCCTGTCTTCTAGACGTCTGCGCTCCTGCATGGTCAGTCCCAGTGTCCTCTAAGAGGCATTGCACTGTGCCCTAAGGCACCGGAAGGGAGTGTCGGTGCATACGGCACTAAAGCAATCGGGTACGTATGAGAGCTAATGGCACTACTATGAAGCTAGTCACCAAATGCCTAATTATTGGAGGGTGAAAGTTCCACTTTAACCCCTTTAAAGAAGTGAAGAGCGTGCAATGCATTGCAAAGGGGTTAATCTTTTGCGTTCCAGTAGTGGAAGAACGTGCATAACTGCAGGTCTGTGTTGAACACCCTCAGTTCCTCAAAGTCCATATAATTTCATAGGTAAAGGAAAAAAGAAGACGGGATATGACAGCATTTGGTACTTAACCGGAAGACACGCCTGATTGGGAATGACACTTTATTATAGTATGAACTTTGGACTGAAGCTTTGCAATTGCCTGGGGAAATAAAACATTATTGCTTAACTAGCATGCCAGGATTTAGCTACTGTCACAGCCTACCTAGATCCAGTGTCACCACCTTATCTGGCATTGAAGTTATACTGCTTCCTTGTCATCCCACACATCGCTGGTTGGACTGGGCTTGGGCGCAATGGGCGTTAATACTGGGTGCTGTGCCCCAGTTTTAAACGTTTCTGTGGCTCCAATTGATGCAGCGGGTATTGCAGACGTACAACGCATCTCCTGGCGAGATGCGTCAGTCATGTGCGTGAGGAGACGTTCTTGATGCATGCTCCATCCAGTTACCCTTACGTTAGTGTTCAGTACAGTTCTATTTCTTGATCCTGATCCCTGTGTATGACCTGGCTTGTCTGACCATCCATCCTGGTGCTGACCTGTGGCTCTGTCTGACTACTCTCTTGTCTGACCCCTTATAGTGGACACCCAATCTGGTGCAGACCTGTGGCTCTTGCTGATTACCTGTTCTTGTGTGACCCTGGCTTGTCTGACCATCCATCCTGGTGCAGACCTGTGGCTCTGGCTGACTACTATCCCTTGTAGCAGACACCCAATCTGGTGCAGGCCTGTGGCTCTTGCTGATTACCTGTTCTTGTGTGACCCTGGCTTGTCTGACCATCCATCCTGGTGCAGACCTGTGGCTCTGGCTGACTACTATCCCTTGTAGCAGACACCCAATCTGGTGCAGACCTGTGGCTATGGTATATTCTGGTCCTAATGACTGCAGGCATGAGTCAGTGGGTTCTTTGGTGTCATCGTTAGGCTATGGCCCTCTCCTAACTGACCGCAGGCTTGAGTCAGTCGTCTTTCCTATTACCATCTACAGGAGAGACCATCTGGCCTACTCTTCCTATCTGACCTTAGAGACTACCATTGGCTTCAACTTAGTCTCTGCAGTTCTGGGATCTGGAGACATACTGCTTTTGCTGATAGAGTCCCTGTTTCTTGGTTGCCCTCTGCTCCATCCAGTATACGATTATTATATTACACTTAAAGGTGAATTTTACTATACTGTCTGACTCTTGTCTTGCTTGCGACCTTAACAGCTACTGACCATTTCTTTTTGTTTATAAAGTTCTTGCAATTAAGGTGTTTTTTTTTTTTTTTTTTTTTTTTTTTTAAGATGGTTTATGTGGGGGTGTGGCTGGTGTGCAGGGCATTGCCGAGAAATTTTTAGGGTATTCCATGACACATTGACTCCTATGTGTGTGTGACCTAATAAATGATTTATAACAAGAACAAAGTATTTTATTTACACAGACTAATGTATAAACACTTATACTGAAGTTCACACAAACATTGTGTTATTGCTGTAGAGCAACATTATACACTTATATGCACTCCACACAGTCTGCTCTCCTAAAAAGAGGGACATCAGGGTGGGAAAGAGAGACAGAGGGATTTGGCTTTAAAAGAGGGACTGTCCCTTCTAAAGAGGGAGACATGGGAGGTATGATATTCCTTTGGCACTCATAGCAGGTGTGGACAAAATTCAAATAAAAAGAGAAAGTGAGTCTCCTGGTGCAGCGCTGAGCTTCATGATCATATGGAGTGCTACTGAAATGTAATTGGTAAATGACCCTCATTGAGACCATCATTAATGTATGGTACCAAATATGAATATCTGCTAAACCAGATATTTTCTTGCCTTTTGGCTAACATGACACACAGGCAGTTTTTAATGAAGTGCTCATTTGTGTCAGATCAATTTTAAAAAAGCTTATGATCAGATTAGACTGTATTAGAGAATTTGGAATCATTCACTCTAAAAGAGTTTTATAGTTTAAAGCCAATGTATTTCTAAGCATTGCTATCTCTTTAAATGTGTTTTGATTCATTGGTTTAATAGCTTGTCAAAATGTGGTGCTTGGTGGTATCCGCACATCACTGCTGTTCACTAGAAGTAAATGCAGCCCTTGTCTGGGTCCTCAGGGCATCTCTGTCTGACAGCAAATACCAGCTAGGAAATGTGAGATGTTTATTTTAGTGTGCGGAAAAGGCTATATAAGTAATAATAATCATATATATGCGTGTGTGTGTGTATTTATAATATAGTTGAAGCTACATTCCTTACAGTTGTCATGAGATACATACTTCCACAAATTCCATTTGATAACCTATGATAGTTTGAACTTTGGGTTTTTTTAAACAGTGGCGTAATAGATTTCAGCGTATTTCTGGTTGGGTGCCCAGAAAGCTTCAGTTCAAGAGGGAAAAACAAATTGCCCATAGTGGTATGAATTGTAAGTCTAGTTGGTGTACATTTTTTAAGGCCTAGTTCATTTATAGAGAGAGAGATAGATATATATATATAGATATATGTATATATTATATAATATATTATAACCTAGCATGTTTTAGTTTAGAATCTTGAAAGTGGGGGATTGAGCTGGAGATAGACTTACAACATATTTTCAAATCTGATTTCTCTGTGAAGTGAACTATACTTCGTTTTAGGGTGAAAAGTCAACTTTGTCTCAATTCTGAGTATCATGCCTCCCAACATTTTAAATGACTAAAGAGGGACGCTGGTGTTTTAGGTGGTGATGCTGGGGTGTGGCTGTTGGGTGGGGCGTTAACAAGAATTTTTAGTTTATTTCATGACTTGTTGACGTGTCTTTGTGTAAATGAATAATGTAGAACAAGACCAATGTATTTTATTTACACAGACTAATTTATAAACTCTTATAAAAATATATTTATATGAATTTTATTGGTGTGGAGCAATGTGATACACTTATACACACCACACAGACCTCCTAAAAAGAGGGATACCGGGGTGGGAAAGAGTGACAGAGGGATTGGGTCTCAAACAGAGACTGTCCTTCCTAAAGAGGGACACTCGGGAGGTATGTAGTATTTGCCCAAAAATAGAACCAGCTTGAATCTATTTGAATGGTTTACACCTGGTACTCTTGTTTCACAATGCAGCCCAAATGCAGTCTGTTGATTCTCTACACTGTTCATCACTGAATACAATAAGAGTGCAACAGGGCCCCAAAGTTCACTTGGTCCTACCCTATGGCTTTGTGTCAATATTCACAAAAAATTCTTGTCCACTAGTTTTAGTTACTCAAGATGCTTTCCATTAGTCTATGAAATATTTTAATAACATAAGATTTTAACCCTTTGCGTACCCCTCTGGCACTCAAAGGGTTAAGAGCACCACCATTTTAATCTCACCTATAATGTTAATTTTTTTTTCTCCTGCTAACCTCTTGAATGCTAGAGGAATCTCCAATACTTCTGATTATTAATGCATCCAAGGGGTTAGCGTACGTAACCTTCATTAGAAACGTGATAGTCACTTTGCTTTGAGATTTTACACATCTGATTCATTTCTCATATTAGATAATCGTATGTCTGGCTTCTATGGTTTGTTCATATGACTGAATGAGAGTGCAAGGAAAATTGCCCCCCCCCCCCCAGCCCGATTGTAAAACGGCACATGTAATATTGGCTCTCACAAGTGTCATCAAGTTTGGAAGAGTCTTTATGTATATCTATGAATGAACAACGCACACAAGGGCTTCATGTGGAATGCAAAGTAGAACAAATCCATAGCAGACTAACTACTCCATAGGGGACAAGTACATTTTCCCATTGATTTAAATGGTGCTTTTAACTCCTTGCATGCTACAGAGGTCTCCAGCATATTGTTAGTGATTCTTTTAGAGGCATCTCTAGCATTCAGATAGTTAATAAAACCCTTTTAAATACATGGGAATTGTTGGAATGATTTCACCATATGTTACAGATGGTGTACTCTAGAACAGCTCCTCTCTTTCTGCATGAAGCTCAAATGCATTGCTTACACTTCCTGGCTCTCAAATGGTTACATATTTTCAGTGTGTCTGTCATTGAAAGTTGTGATGAACATCACAACCACAATTGTAACTCGTGTAACCCTGTAGCCCTCTTTGTGCATCAGGCCCACCGAAACCCCCTTTGTTTTCTGTATTGAATGCATGGAAATTGCTGTATGCTGCAATAGGCTGTCCTCTAAGGTGGTGATCACGTGTGTATTGACTAATAGGATTCAATTTGTGTTTTGCATATGAACACAGATAACATCACTGCATTAATGTAGCCAGTATGAACAAGCCCTAAGCAGTAATTGCTGCAGAAATGTACAGCTGAACTTTGAACACTTGTACCGGAAGTTTCTTCATTTAGCCATAATCCTTTTTGCAAACAGATTTGCCAGGAACCTATTCTTACACGTTGGGTGTAAATAAACCACTCTTAAAGGAGCAGTAAACTTTTTTTACGAAAACATTTTATAGAGCTTTTCCTGATGAATAAAACAAGGTCACTCCCACTGCTGTCAGATGTTTTATTCAAAAATTATAGCCATTTAACCCCATTGCGACAATTGACTTACCAGGTAAGTCCCGCAAAAACTGTCACTTAGTGACAGAGGACATACCAGGTAAGTCCCGGAAGTCTGGGTCTCCGTCTGGCTGCACGCCGTTTGGAGACTCCGGAATCGTTTATAATTATAAAAAGATTATTATAATTTAAAAAAAAAAAAAATATATATTACCACGGGTGTTAAGGTGACAGCCGCGTGCGCACGCGCCTGTCACTAAGGAGTTAAATAATCAGGAAGTGAATTTACTGTGTGTTACTTCCTGATAGTTCTAACTGACAGGAAGTGGCAGGCCGTTTCTATCACATTCTGTGGAGAACTGTATGTCTGACTTTTCTGACTTTCCTTTCCATTAGAATCTAACAGAAAATCTAATTAGAATTTGACCACTTGAGGGCACTGCTAATGTAAAAAAAACAAAAACAAAACATGGGTTTAAACTGTAATAATTCTGGAAATAGAAATCTCTCCGCAGTGGGAGTACTCAATAGGAAAATCCCTACAATATATGTGTATTTATTTATTTTTATTGATTTATTTATTTATTATATATATAAAAAGTTTACTGCTTCTTTAAAGCTGATGTATGCGTTTTCCATTTGTGCGCTGACCTTTGGTCTGTTAAAAGCCTAATCCTTTGACTTTTATTGGCTGCCAAATGAGGTAGCCCCAACTGATTTAGCAGGTAATTGTTCTGCTAATGTACATATTAAAGAAGGGTATGGAAGCATTGTAATGTAGGCCTCCGCTTCAGTGTAATTACCTCTATTGTTCTTAATATTCCTTCTGTTTATGTTTGAGCTTGGCAGGAAATGTGGTTCAATGTGAATAAGCGGCATATGAATACATGTTTTCATATTTCTATAACCAGGCCAAATTCCTGTTCCAGACGGTGTTGATGGCGTGTTTAAAAATAGATTGTGTTCAGTACTTTCCTGTGATCCTTCCTTAAATTGTCAGATGGAAAAAGCAGAAAAACTGTGTTAACCTTTTGTGTGCCAGAGGCAAATGCAAGGTATCTCTACTGACCACTGGCACTTAAATGATTTACTCCTTGTCTCCTACTTGGATTATAACGTTTGCCACTGACATGTCACCAATACATCGCAAAGGTGGCCTTTATACCGTTTTATGCTAGACCTCCAGAAGAGCAGCTCTGAATAATGGTGTGTTTCAAACTAGGTTTTAGACCTAAATTCTAGCTTACAGCCAAACTTTCACTCGCTATAAAGTCGCCCTGCAATAATTAAGCAGGTAGAGACTATCTCTATAATAGATATGTTACCTCTGAAATGTAGCTGATTATAAAGAAATCCTTTATTGTAGGAGACCGGAAGCCAGGCATCATCAGCGCAGACATCTTTTCTGAACTACTGCGCTGTCAGTCCCAGTATCCATTGAGAAGCACTGCAGTGTGCCATATGGTAACCGGGAGGGACTGACGGCGCAGGAGCGCAGACTGCACTAACCTGCCCGTCAGTCTCCTACAATAAAGGATTTCTTTATAATCCGCTACATTTCAGAGGTAACATATCTATTATAAAGCTCGTCGCTACCTGCTTAATTATTGCAGGGTGGATTTATAGCGGGTGAAAGTTCTGCTTTACAGTATAAGATATATTTAAAACAACCTCATTTTGTTTTTGGTGTTCATGTTCTTTTACGACTAGGAAGCATATCTGGTATACAGCTGTCAAAAATAGGTTTTTATGAAAGCCCTACTACACCATTCAAGACTGTAATGTAATGTTAATAGTAGTATTAGGGTCCAGGATCACATTTAGCTGCTCATGTGAAAGTTATCAGATTTTCATTGCTCTCATCTGACCTCTAGAGATTGCAGTAAGTGTATTTACACTCTTGAGTATACACCCATCATTGTTTTGTTTCTTTTTAACCGTTTGAGTGCCAGAGCAGTGTCCAACTCTTTTATTTGCAAAGTGTTGGGCACCTCTGACACTCAGAGGGATTTATACATGATTTTCGTTAGGCTGCCAGGTAAGAGAGGGTTTTATGCACAAAGGAAAACTGGACCTTCGCCAACAAAATGTATCTGGTATAACCCTTTGAGTGCCAGATGTGTACGCAGCTCATTGCTTTGAGTACCCATCTGGTACTTAGAGGAGTAAATGACCTTTTTACTCCTGGTATGCTAGAGATTTCTCCAGGACATTGCTTCACATTACTGGGGCAGTTTCTAAACGTACCAGTCTGCAGAAAATGTATAGCCTAATCTTTGCATTACAAGCATTGCCAGCAGTGCATTGCATTTATCATGCCATGGTGTACAATAGATTTATTGTTCTTTGTGTTAAAATAACATGCCTCTTTGTGTGAACAATGGAAACCTCATCTGCCATGAAGGCTATTTTGTAATGCGGTTCTGTACCTGTTCATATAATGGCATCACTGTGAAACTGGATATTTGAGCTTAAAGGGAAACCAATGCTTAACCCTCTGAGTGCCAGAGATTTTACATATATTGACAAGTATAGGAAAGGTACAGGATCAAATTCATTCTCTTTTAGAGTTCAAGGCTTCACACTTTTGACCAACTCTAGAGGTGTTTACAGTACAGAGGAGGCTCCTGCTTCTACAGGCTCTGGGATCAGACCTATGTTGTTTGATAAGCCCTGTCACAAACGAGTGCTATAGGCCCTGCTGAGACAGTGGGGAGAGTGTGGGAGTGACAGGGTTAACAATACCAGACCCATGATTACCTGTTACTATTCCTAGAAAACACCACATTAACCCCTGAAATCCCTCCTGCACTATCACCCCAGTATTACAATTTGCTGCCACCAACAAGACTTTATATCTAGGCATCTTAGGTTACCCCAAACACAACAGAATTACAGTATAAAATCAAAATCATCTCAATAATCAAACATTTAGACTTAACTCTTTAGTAGCGTATTCTAATTGAGCTTCCTTCACAGTAGTGAGTTCATGTTAGAGAACAGACAAGAGCTGATTAACCCCTTAGTGACCGGCTGCACACAAAAACGTCCGGCGCTTAACGCCCGCCGAACTTTTTTCACCATTACTTCCAGTGACTTCCTGGATGTACATGTACGTCCTCGATCACTAAGTGACAGTTTTGTCGGGACGTACATGTACGTCCATTGTCGGGATGGGGTTAATTGAACATTTAATCTCAAAAAAGCCTTCACAGTGCTGGTTACAAAAATACAGAAATAAAGGACATACACAAAGTTTAGACATTGGCAAAACAGTCCATAAAATAAAATGGGAGAAACACAAGAAATCCTTAAATACAATTACCAATATTTTAAGAGTCCTTGGGAACCTCTGATGGTATATCCCCCTTCAGTTGTTACAAAGAAATTCCCTGTTTTTATCCAAAAACCCATATTAAATAGGAGCCCACAGTTGCTTCTAAGAGGCCAGACCCCCTGGGTGTTACCTGGGAGGGTCAGGGGTATGGCCATTTACAGCCCACTCAGTCAGACCTGTCGGGGATGCTACTGCAGAGTTCTACCTGAAAAATCATAAGGCTTCCCAAAACATGCAACCCACAGCACACCTCTATAATGTTATAATAATCATATTCCTCATATCTGTGTGAATATCTGTACACCAAACATGCTGGGTCTAACTGGTTGCAAAGTGGCTATTCTTGTAACTCCTAGCAGGAACACCTCCCCCTGGCATGTGTGGAACCCACCAAAAGGGTAAAACCTGGGCATTCTGAATATATATTTGTATTGAACCATTTTACACTACATATACATGTTCTCCATATTTCAGGTTATGTGGGTGTCCCCTGGATGACCTCCATCAGAGCAGATCTTCCAATATGTTTTATAGTAGCCCTACATCCTGCTCTGGAGAGGTTATCTACCCAGCTAATTTAGCGAACACTTTTAAAGGTTCAATAAAATACACAAAATAAACCAATTATACATACCAGGACCCTGCAATGGCCAACTCATGCCTTGGCATGACAAGCCCCGATTGGTGAGATTGCTCCAGCTTACAGACAGACAGCCTCCGTCATCGGAGGAGAGCGAAGGAAGAGTGACACTGTAGTTACAGAGCTGGTGACAGCAGTCTGTCCGGAAGTAGGTGCAGGGCAGCATTTATTACTTAATTTTGGCCAAATAGAGATTTTACAAAATTAATACAGTTTTACACTTATTCGCTATATACTCTGTTTCTCAACCAGGGTGCCGTGGCACTTTGGTGTGCCACGGTCATCCACTGAGGATGCCCCACTGTATCTTTACTACTTTGACAAAAATGTGAATGTAGACTTCCAACTGAATATATGGATATTACTATGCACAAAATGTTTTTTAGTTGTAAGGTCTAATGTTAACTCTATATTTATATATTTGTGACCTTCATTACATCATTGACAAGTGACATAAAATGATAGGGATGCCCGGAAAATTCCAGACTAGGTGTTAGGTGTGCCTTGAGCAAAAAAAGATTAAGAACCACTGCACTAACTCTTAAGGCTAACGTGTATAGGGGTGATAGATCCCCTCTAAACTGGATTTGTCTTCTACCAGTTTAGTCTTATCAGCTTTAGCTGCCTATACCAGTAATGGAAAATACTATAATAAACATTAGAGCCAGAGAAGGAATGCATGCACATAGGTGTATATATTATGCTCTTGAACTTTTTTCCGTCTTTGGTCTATACAGTGTTTTGGGTTGTTTTTATATATTTGTATATTGATTTTAGAGATTATATTTTTTTGCTTTGGTAGTTAAGTACTCTTTAATTTAATCTTTAATGGTGTTAGAGGCATAGTAATGTTTCACAAAAGCAGCAGCTCAGATTAATCTTCATAGTATTTGGGCCATGGAAAGTGTTATTTCAATTCTGTCAGAGTTGTAGTTCAAGAGTAATTGAATGATAAAGTATCCCCCTCCCATCCCTTTTACTGATGTAACTCTGCTCACCTCAGTGCAGCAAGACTGCAATCCATCTGCACAATCTTCAGTGAGCATAATGGAAAAACCTGTCAAGGGGGGCAGGGTTTTTATGATGCTCACAGTAAGAAGATTGTCCCTTGCTGTGACCTGTCCGGTCAAGAGACCAGATTCCACATCTGAGGGGAGGAGGCTTACACTAGGTAAGAGGCGGAATGAAAGCTATCAAACACAGAGCGTTGCTACTGCTATGCTACGTAAAGGGTTGCAACAGCTTTTTAGTGGTACCCTTTTCCCCTTACTTAGAACTGGCTTTTAACCAGTTTCAAACCATCTATTTACACAGTCTGTGCATTCTTGGGCCTTATGTTGAAGAGCAAAGTTGAAGCATTCTGGGGCAAACCAACTTCTCCACTGGGAATAATAAAAATGACCTTTGACTTTAATGGGGCTTTTTTGTATGCTGGAGAGGTTTCCAACGGCATTGCTTTGTGATGCATTGGAGACCTCTCTAATTTTCAAGGTGTTAAAAGGCCCAGTTAAATTAATTTGGAAACGGTACTCCGTGTCCTGATGGCATTGTCTGTGAAATGTAGACTCCTTCCTGCTGAAAGTTATGCAAACCAAGCTTTAGCATTATTCTTGATATTCACACACACAAACACCTCTCGTCCCACCACTGCTTGACAAGTAATTGGTTCTCATGCATGGCCTATGTAATAAGCTGATGCAAATGATATATAAAAGCCATTTGTGGTAGGTAAATTTTATTTCACCTACATCCCCAACTGCAGCAGAAGCCGCACACAGTCCCAGCTACAGGAAGAAGAAATAGATCAAGCACTGTTTGGAACTTATTTTTCTTTCCATTGGAACCAGTCATTATATCATACTACTCTCATCCTCTAGCTCATTGTCTTTATTTTATTTCAGGTGTTCATTTCAATTATTTAAGCGGTCTAGTGCACAGATTCTGATTAGCAAACCTGATTAATTTTTTTTCTTTACCATTTTGTGAGTTACGGCAGAATAAACCTCATATTAATGTGTGCTGACAGTAGGAGGAAATCGTAAACATGGATAGCAGACAAGCTATTGAGAATGTGGAATGTATGATATCAGATTGTGGCCCAGAGAGAAGGGGGTGAGGGGAAGGCCGTTGTTAACCTTTTGATGATAGAGACTTCTCCAACACGTTACAAAGCAATGCTCTCTAGCATCTAATGAGTTACTGTTCTAATCTAAAGCAGGGGAGTGGATGGGTTAACAGTCTGAGTGCCAGAGAGACGTTGTGGTGATTTGTACACACCTCTGACACTCAGAACAGGAGCACAGAATGAATGCTTTTGTTTTGTTTTTTTCTGCCTTTACATCTGTCAGTTTAACCCCTTAAGGACCCATAACTGTTCAGGAATGTTATGGATTTCAGGGCCCCTGGCATGGCTACGTGCCATTTGGGGAGCCCTGGATATGATCCGCCAAAGGAAAAAAAAAAAAAAAAACTCCATGGTCCTTACATTCTAGCTGTGTGCTGGTCCTTAAGGGGTTAACCCCTTGAGTATCAGAGAAGATGCAACACATAGCTTTATAATGCAGTTCACACCCCTCTGCTCCTCAGGATTAAGGAAAGGTCACAGGAAAGTACTGACGACACCTCTAGCATTTGAGGGGTTAAATGGATAGTAACACTTAATGTGAAAAATATATATTGTAAGGTATATCCTCCAAAGTAAAACAAGGATACTCCCACTGATGAGTTGTATTCAAACATTATTGCAACTCAAAATTGACAATGGCCTGAAATTGTACAGTATATATTGTTTGAGGTGTGATAACGTTTGAATAAAACACCTCCCAGCAGGGAGTACATTGGAAAAAAATGAATAATGAAGTGTTTTTAAATGCTATATGTTCTTGGGGGGGGGGGGGGGAGATATAAAATATATGATTTGTGCTAGTCTGGTTGATCCATAGAATGCTTTGAAAGCCACTTGATTCCTGTTTGTTTAGTGAAGTTTGTAATATATTGCATATTTGAGGTAAATGCAAGACAAGTGTCTGCGTGAACTGACAATGGTTCCGATCTCTAAGAAAACTTGTTCCACTCAATGTAACCACCAGCTACTCTACAGTCTTCTCACTGATCTTAGATCTTTTACGAAGTAGCAGATGGATAAAATAAAATGCTTGTCAAGTGGCCATCTCCCACAAAGATGGTTAGTCTATTACAGATAACGAAAATATGCAAAAATGTTGTTGTAGCCACTGTTCTGTAAAAGTTAATTTTTATTTATTTTATTAAATTGCCCGTTAATTTGACTGCAATTTATGATCATTCCCAGCACAGGATGATGATTCCCTTTCAGGAATGACTTCTTGTTCACTGTGTTATTAGACACCCCCCCCACCCCATTGTTTGGACCAGTGTTTCTCAACCTTTTTTGCTCGGGGCACCCCTAACACATAATCTTGAACATTAGGGGCACCCCTAACATATTTAATGTAATTTATCAAGGGCATAATGAAGGGTACAATGCACAAATATACAGTTATTATTAGGTCTTATTATCATAATAATAAAACTAAGCATATTGTAGATATTAATTTCTATAAATCTTTATTTAGAGGTCCATTTTTGTTAGTTTTTATAGAAAACATGGGGCACCCTAAATTGATGTCCGCGGCACACCAAAGTGCCACGGCACGCTGGTTGAGAATCACTGGTTTGGACTTGGCCAAAGATTTATTCACAAGTGTGTGGTACTTCTGGATTGGCACCAAAACTATTTATCATACAATGTCTCACTTCGCCATTAACATAAGTTTCAAGAGACTATCAGACTCCTTTTTGACTTTACAAATTCTGCACGTACAGAATGTCAAGTCAAACTTCCAATACTTTTTATTAATTTTCTTTTCTCATAGTCCACCTTTTAACTATATTTTTTTTATTTTTACTTTGAGATCCCTGGGACTGTGGTTCTCCATGTTGTCGGAGAGACGTCTGTAGAGGACTCTCAAATCAGAGCTATTTATACAGTGCTGTAGAAGCAGGCCTTCCTACATTGTTTCACTGTATCTCTTATACGTTTACAGTCTGTTTCCACAGTCACACATCGAAAGTTTACAGAAAACTGAAAGCTCATTTCCAGGACATATCCCATCATGTACTTGCAGAATATGTGGAGGTTGACTGTTACTATAATGTCTGAAATAGTACAACATAAAACCATTTTTTCTTCTCTTTAAAATGAATTAAACACATCTTAAGCTGACAGGTCCATTTTGTATATAACATTTTAAACTTAGTTGAACGCTTTTCAGATTTTAGACATGTCTCTGTAAAGTTGTTCTATTACAGATTTATGTTTGTTACACAAGTCTCTCTGTGAAGGATTGATGGGGAATTGTAGTCCTAAACAGCTGGAAGGCCTCATGTCGTCCACCATAACTATCTTAGTGATAGCAATGTTCCAAAATAAATTTAGCATCAATTATTCTTTAGTTTTTGGGCCATGTAGAGCAATATCCTCATTCTTTACGATGTGTAGTTCCACAGTCATTGAATTACAAAATGTCCCCCTCCCACCCCTTTTACATATTATAAGCCACCTCCCCTCAGACGTGGAATATGGTCATTGGACTGGACAGCTTGCAGGGAGGGACAATCTTTTGTCTGTGAGCATAAGGAAAACCCTGCCCCCTTGAAGGAGGGCAGGGTTTTTTTTTTTATGCTCACAGAAGATTTCCCTTGCTGCGATCCAACTGTGGTCTTGCTCTGCAGCACTGCGTAGGTAAATGGGGCGGGAAGACCTTACTATTGCTTTAAGTATTACATTCCCCCTTCTCCCCCAGTCCTGTGAGATGACCTTTTCCACCAAGGGTTGATGGATTTTACTTGTACACAACACTCTTGAAGCAATTTGCTCAGAGAGCTGTAAACTTGTGGTTTTGTATCTTGGCAGAGACTGACCTCATTAGTCCTACTTGGTTTGGCCTAACTGTGAATATGCGTGTGTGCATATAGATATTATAAATATTGCATTTAGTACTGTGTAAATTTAACCTTGTGACTGCCAGAGAGGATACCTCTGGCACTCAAATGGTTAAGCGGGTTTGTACACTGATTGGCGTGTTTTTGTTTGGAGTCCACATGAACACTGAATGTATTTATATAGAATATACACAGTGCCTTGCAAAAGTTTTCAGACCATTGAGCAATTCTCTCATCTGCATTACAAGTGGCTATTTGATTTTGAGATTGTGTTTTAAAATAAATTATTGTAAACTGATATTAATTTTATGTTGGGGAATCAAATCTGTTGCTTGCTTGAGTATTCAAACCCCCCCCCCCCCCCAATTAATATTTGGTCGAGCCACTTTTCTCTGCAATAACTGCTTTGTATTTTGAGGTAAATATGTACCAGCTTTGCACACAGTGTCAGTGATTTGGGCCCCTTTTTTCTTGGCATATTTGTTTTAGGTTGTTTGGCTGTTGCTTGTGGACCACAATTGTCAAATAGTGCACAGACTATCAGTGGGGGTGAGGTCAGGACATTGACTGGGCCACTGTTGGACATTCCCTTATTTATTCTTGAGCCACTCCAGTGCTGCTTTGACCTTGTTCTTGGGATCACTGTCCTGCTTCTCAGTCCATTCTTCAGTTTTTACAAAATGCCCAAAATGAGACATATTCCATATCTGGATGCTGCCTCTACCATACTTCACTGAATAGATGGTGTTTCATGAGACATGGGAAGTTTTATGTTTTGCTCCACACATACAGCTTTATGGCTAAAACTTAGTGTTATAATAAAACCTTTTCCCACATTGCAGCTGTAGGGTACACTTGTGCTTTCTGGCCTACCCCAGATATGACTTCATATAGAACTTTTTGAGTAATTGCTTCTTTCTTGCCACCTTCCCATTTATGCCAGTGTTATGCAGAGGTCTTGCTATGGGTGACTGGTGCATCATTACTCTACATCCAGCCACTGAACTCTAACTCCTTCAAAGTGAGTGACAGGCTCTCTGTGGCTTCTCTTACAGACTTCATTCTTGTTAGAGCTCTGACTTTTAGCAAGCTTTTCTTGTCCGTGATGCATCTGCCACTTCTTGAAAATTGAACAAACTGTTTTTAGTTGGATAGGCAAGCACATGGATATTATTGGATATTCTGTACCTTCATAATGTATGCATGTGTTTTACTTTCTCGAACTTCTGTAGACTGCTCTTTGGTCTCTTCCTAAATATCCACAGCCTGGCCAATGATCCTTCAACAGAGGGGTTTTAATCCTGAAATGTGACGGCGACCTTAATGGTTCTCCGGTGTAGGCCAGTGGTAAGGAAATTCTGTTCTTGTTAGAGCATTGTCTTTCATCTATGTGAACTATCCGATTCCACAGGACAGAGGTTAAATACTTATGTAAGCAACATGGGAAATATTTAAAGAAACAATTAAACACCGTAAAGCTGGTGACACTTTACAATAATGGATTTAGTGTATTGTAATCTTGTTCTGCATGATATTTTATTTTGAAACAATGTACCATCTGTGAATCGGTAATTCGAGATAATTGGTCAGAGTTGTTAATACTTTTGCACCGTGTTAACTTTCACTGGTTTTTATCTGCCTTTAATAGGCGCCTGTGAGCTAAAACCAACGATCTACATTTATAACCTTTAATGGAATCGGCACTATATTTGTTAGGTAATATGGGTTTGAACTTGCTATCAAATGTTGAACATGACCTCAGGTCTTATTATCCTATACTTTCGCTCAGAGGTGGGTAATGTGAGGCATTCTAACTGTTGACAGACTAAACTCCTGTCATCTGGGGATGATGGGGGTTGTAGTTTAGCAGCAGCTAGAGGGCCACATGTTGCCCACGACTGCTTTAGATTTTCTGCCTAGACTTCTTAGAAATGACTCTGATGGTCTTACAGCAGGATTCCTTTTTACCATCTTCCTTGTCTTTTGTGTACAAATTGGTGAATGAGACAGAGGACCTTTTCAATGGGATCTGGCAGCCATTCCTCTCTAGGGCTGGGGGTATTCACTTGCCTGAGAGATTATAAAAATCCCATTATGCAGTTTGCAGGTGCGTCAGCAGAAACCCACATCAACTGGTTGCTGATTTCAGCAAGACAATATTATCACTAGGTTAAACAAACCCTTTCAAATATTGATCTCATTATTCTATTGTCTGCTGTTCCCTTAACTCGGCAGGACATAACAAATCATAGAGCATATTAGAAAAACTTTCTTTTGCGTATTTTTAAAATATTTGTTCCCCCCCCCCCCCCCCAATAATAAAATCTCAAATTATATTAGCTATGTACATTAACCTCTTAATTGTCATAGATATGTTCGTAGTTCTTGAAGTATGAATTTATAAACGGTTGTGAAGTTATTCCATGTTTATTATTTGGTATAAGTGACTCTTGTGTGTGTCCAAAGGAACACTACCGCCTGAACATGAACTGAGGTTGTATCACACTTGAATATCCTTTACCTCATACTAGTGTCTGCGGGGAAAAAAATGCTCTAGCGAAGTGGCCATTCTCTAATTTATGGATTCTTGACCTCCATTAAGTGATTATGATGTATTATCTGTAAATGGTATTAACAGCAACAAATGGGGGGGGATAGAGAGCGCAAGAGAGATCCTCTAAGTGTGGCAAGTTATGACAAAATGTCATGAAATGTTCACCAAATAATCTTTAATCAGAGGTATAAAAAGACCACAAATGTAAGTCTATCAAGCATCAAGTAGACAATAGTTAAACACCTGTAAAACCAAGGAGTAAAGTCCTATTAGCACGTCTTAGTGCGGTATATAAGTGTTCAGAATCTTGTACAGATGGATTGTACATAGAGTAATAAACATATATAATATATACAGTGTATTCTGACTTTAGACCAAAAGGTCTCTGTTAGCATGACCAATGGGGATACACAGAATTATTGGGGTGTAGGTCTTATAAAATTGGCTGTTTACAAGAGAGCCTTGTGGTATGTGGTCATGTAGGCATGCAATCTGACCAAAGTCAAAAATGGGTCATCAGAGTTAGTAAAGGTGTCTGCTTACTAGAGGTCATCTTTGTTTGTTGCCCATCAAGATCTGTGCATCAATACCTTAGATTTTCTTATATCCGCTCTGCTTATTCCTGGGGCCACTTTCTTTTATCCCTAGCTATGTGATGTACTCCACTCCCCTGTCGCCACTTCCCGAACAAAAATGGCGTTCTTTGTCTTGCACGTGGAAAGCTCTACTCGTTTTATATTATCTTTTTACATTTGAGTATTACTATCGCTTTAAAGGGATAGTAATACTTTGTTTTTATTTTATTTTGTAGGCATTAAAAAAACATGAACAATATAAGTCTTATGATTTGAGAGATATTCACAAGCAAAGTTTCCATTCCCGCCCCTTTTACCTAGTGTAAGCCATCTCTTCTCAGATGTGGAATGCAGTCCATAGACCAGACAGATAACAGCAGGGGACAATCTTCTTCCTATCAGAACAATGAAAGCCCCCCCCCCGACAAGCTTTTCAGTTTTTTCCCTTATTTTAATTGAAGATTGTCCCTCTCTGGAGTCTACCTGGGCACCTCCCTTCTGATCTGGCTGAGCAGTGTTACATCAGTAAAAGGGACGTGAGGGGGACACTTTGTCATTGAATTACTCTTGAACTACAACTCTGACAGAATTGAAATAACACTCTCCAAGGCCCAAATACTACGAAGATTAATTGTTGCTGCTTTTATTGTGAAACATTGCTATCCCTTTAAGAGTCAGGGACAATTGCTTTGCAATGTGTTGCACACTCCTCTGATCTTTAAAGCAGAGGTGGAGAAGAAATAATTGAAGAGCAACCCAACTACACTATATGGAGAAAAACTTTCTTTGGTTTAAATGGGGCTTTTAACCCATTGGAAGAGTTTTCCAACGCATTGGAGACCTCGATCATTCAAGATATTAAAAAGCTCCTTTTAAAGAATTTTGGGAATGTTTCCTCACTGTATGGTGAAGGTAGTTTGCTCCATTTTCGATTTACACAGAAGGCATTATGTTAAAGGGGATGCATCACCCCTATACAAGCTAGCTTTAATCGTTAGTTTATAGAGCAAATATAAGTAAATGTGCATTCATCCTTTTTTTTTTTTTTTTTTTAAAAGCTCCTGTTTGTCTAGATTGAAGTAATATCTGCGCTGCAGCTACTTCTGTACGGACTGGGTTTACCAGCTCTGTAACCATAGTCTGTCACTCTTCCTCTGCTCCCTTCCCTCGATGAAGCTACCTCCGATGTCCGAGACTTTCTGTATGTAAGCTGGAGCAATCTCATTGGCGGGGATAGATATCTAGCCAACGAGATCACTCCAGGCAGAAAGCCTCCATCATCGGAGGAGACTGGATAGAGGGAAAGGATCAGAGGCAGAGTGACTGCCTATGGTTACAGAGTTGGTAAACCCAGTGTGCCACCACTGTGGTCCTTAAAGGGTTAACATTGTATTTCTGTATTCTATTTTGTCCACCTCAGTCCTGTGTTTCTACACACCTTAGCACTGCAAGAGCATTTGTGAATACCTATTGAGCTTGTGTCCTACCAGTCGACTGTGGACAGGTATGGCACCAAAACAGCAACCGGACTGAGGATTTTTTATTTAATTTACTTAATTATTTATATATTTACCTATTTATGGGGGGGGGGGGGGGGAGAAATGCATGACCTCCAAGAGAAGGCCACAAATGGATCTGTGATATAAAGGGCAAAAGCATATATTGCAGTAGAGTTTCAAGGCAAATTGGGACACATGGGCCATAAACAAGACTGGATATATTACATATTAAAAAAAAAAACAAAAAACACTTCAGCTTGATTTAAATTGGACTTTTAAAGGGATGGTAATACTTAAAATGTAAAAAGTGTTGTAGGGTTCATCCCCCTGAGTAAAACAAGAGTACTCCCACTGCTGAAAGGTGTTTCATTCAAAAGTTATTCATTTTCAAAGTTTAATTTTTTAGGTGCAATATCACAGTGGCCTGAAATTGTACAGTGGCGCTGTTGCTACACCATCCTATGGAGATTTATGGTCCCGGGACCAGAGCTGTCCATAGGATCGTGTAACTTTGAAAATGAATAACTTTTGAATGAAACACCTTTCAGCAGTGGGAGTACTCTTGTTTTACTCAGGGGGATAACCCCTACCACATATTTCTTTTTACATTTTAAGTATTACTATCCCTTTAATCCCCTCAACTATAGAGAGGTCTCTAGCATTCACTGTGTTAAAGGCTCCATTTAATCCAGAGATAAGTTGACTTTAACCCTTTCAGTGCCAGTGGGGTAAGCAATAATCATGTGATTTGTCTGCTCAGTGTGTCCTTGGCGTCCACATCTTTGTCTGTGTATATAACCCAGGCACTGACCACAAAGGTGTCGGAAGTATTTTATGTTTATCTGAATTCTGCTTGTATCTTCCCAAACTCTACGTTTCAGGCCACTTCCCAGTTTATACTTTACCAGTAACCTTTAAATTCCAGAGGGGTGGCCAGCCCCCCATTGCAATCAAATGGTGAAAGTAGAGGTGGGCCTCTATCTGGTTGTGGATGACGGCATTGTAGTCCAAAAACAACTTGGAAGCCACAGGCTACTAGAAGACCTAACTGGGTAGTAAAACAGCCCTGGCTGTTATCGTCTGACCAGCCCCATTGAAATCAATGGTATCTTGCATAGTAAATTTCATTCCTCTTTCCCCACACACAGACTGTAATATCCCCAAAGGAAATGAAAGTAACGGGGAAAGTGAAGTGGAACAATTCTGAATCAACCCATCTGCTCCATAGAGGAGGCATGAACATTCCCAATGATTTAAACATTTAATTAACATATTGGGACTCCTTTGGTTGTAGGTAACTTACTCCAGATAAGACTAAGATGCGCACATAAACAAACTGCAGGAGAAGGAGGTCAATAGGGCAGAGTGCATTGTATCGCAATAGTTTCTGCCTTTACTGTCCAAGCTTGCAGTGTTAAACAGACTATTAAAGCCCATCCCTCTGCATCACACACACAGTGGCCGAGTTAAGATCGTTTTGATCACAATACAAATCCTACTCCCTTGAGAAGGGATGAGTAAGCTAAATCATATTTTGCTTTCAGCAAATCAAAGAAAAGTTAGTTATACACACATACACACGAGAGGGAACACGTAAGCTGCTGCTAAACACAGTCCTGGCTGCCAACAGTATACAGCTCAAGAAAGCTTGTTATTGGAAGGCAAGAATATCCGCAGCAATGGAGGTCTAGAACACATCACATTCTTCCATTACAACCAAGAACAAATACATAGGCTTTATGTATAAAAGCAAACTAAAACAAAACTGGAATAAACTACAGGGGAGAAACATTCCCAAGGGATTTTAACGTCTGATGCTAAAGAGGTCTCCAGAGCTTCACAAAGCGTTTAAGACCTCTCTAGCAACCAACGTTTACATTTTACTCCATGGGAATTTTTAATCATACCCTGTAGTGAGAATGGTTTGCCCCAGAATGCCCCCACTTTTCTTTAGAACATATGGCCTATAGTAGATGTACAACTAAAGGACCAGCCTATCATGGGGAACAAGAAAAAAACAATACCCCCCAATTTATTTGAGGCTCTTTACCCCTTAAATGCTAGAGGCTAAACAAGGAGTTAAAAGCCCCATTTATCTAGGATCATTTGATTTGTCTGCTCAGTGTGCACTTGGCATCCATCTTTGTGTATATAACCCAGGCACTGAACAGGAAGTTTATGGCAGGCCTTGTGGTATTGGTTGAACCCACACAGTTTTTGAAGGCATTTTTGTCATTCTTTCAGCTTCTCCGGTTTCCGTTCCATTTTAGTTTCCACATTTAGGACACGGCCTAAGATGCTTAGGAAAACAAGCCTCTGGAATGTTTAGGCTCTTAAAATATATTGGCGTTCTGCAGACTCACTCAAAACTATATGATGCTGGAGGGTTTTTCACTTAGCTTTTTAGTTCTGGCTCCTAAATCGAGGGTATTTTTATACAGCAATTCACATACACTCTCCTAAAATTCGGAACTGACTTCTAAAATCTGTCTGGGTACAAAGTTGATTGCTTCACCTTGTTTTTATACAGAGAGCTCAAAGAATATTGCTCCTAGTTCTGTGTGCTGTTACCTTGGAAAGGAACATACTATGATTCACTCCACTTGTGGTTCAAGGTGTATTTCAAACCTGTAAAATGACAACTGATCAATGGATATAAGCTCTTTTTGCAAAGCATTAATTGTGAACTGTTTATAGTTTGCAGTAAGCTCCTTTTGTCACTGTACATGTCCCAAATATCTTACCAGTCCTAGGATGAGCCCCAACACGTTAAGATTGTTCTGTAGTCTTAATATTTGTAATAGTTTCTTTGCCCTTTGGCTGGATGCTCCTTCTCCAGCTGCATCCAGACTATCCATAATTATATCACTTGGAAGGGCATTGTCCGCCCTCGTTCATCACCATAGTGAGGCATTACATTTTAACACTGTCATTAACTTATTTCCATGGCATTTTTCTCTTTTTGGATGTATTTACGCCTCTACATATACACAGTCAAGTGCTAAGGTTAGACAACAAAGGTCTGCTACAATTAAAACCTAAAAATCCAGTCCTTATCACAAGGGGACACAGAGGCCAGTATAATAACTGGATCAATTCCGGGACATACTAGCTGCACAATAAGAAAGAAATAGCACTGATTGATATGGGCTTTTAACTCCTTAAATGCTAGTGAGGTCTCCAACACTTTGTGAAGAAATGTGTTGAAAACCTCTAGCATTCAAGCAGTTAAAGTGTAACTTTCACCCTCGGGGCACCTTATCCTATTGGATGTAACACACACAACTGTTTCTGGATTGTTCATTTTTGATTCCTTTTAAGTACCTCTGAAGCTGAGGGCTTTTCACACATTAGATTTATGTGCAGACACATACCTTTTTATATTTTCCACCTTATGGCTGTGGTGAGAACTCCTCTTAACCCTTTGAGTGCCAGTGGGGTATGCAACGCTTTGCAAAGCAATGCTTTGCATATCCCTCTGGTACTCAAAGGTTTCATCCTCAAAACACATACTTGGCAACATTCAGTGAAAATGGAACACATTCTGCTGCAAACTTGTATATCTCCACTACTAGAGATGCTGAGTAGTGTGATTTGCTGTAATACTGCAGTCTTGCACATTGCAAATGTTTGCACTGAATATTTTTTTTTTTTCTATTTATAGAGGAAGTAAAATTCTTCCCACACGTCTTTATTTTTACCATAAGATGTCTTGATTGTGTGAACAAGTTGTGGCTCCCCAGCTGCTGTTGTATTGCAGTTTGCATCATCCTTAACTGTCTTTGGAAGATGCTATACAATTTCTGTGGCTTTTAGCTGGTGAATGGAGTTACTGTCTAACACCTGTAGAGCCAACGGCATCTCCCCCATGTGATCTCAAAATGCCATAAGTTAGTCTGCACATTCACGTAAAATACATCTCGTGTGGTAACAGTGGGCAGTGTTCAATAAATTAAAGGGGTGCATATGTAGTATAAACCAAGAGAGGGGAGAAATACAAACCCCTTATGATTTAAATGATCGCTTATGTCTGTGCCGCCTTTGGCACAGACCCTCTAGCAGCTGAGCTCCCTCTTTGGCACTTTAGTAATGCAGAGCACCTGGCGATGGCATCATCTCCCAGCACTCTGCATTACTGACAAGAGGACCTCGCAGGAGCTCCAGCTGTATAAAGGTCTGTGCAGAAGGAGGCACAGACCTCTCCTGCCATACCACTGGACCACCAGGGAGGTAGGAAATGAACGCTGGGGAGGCCAGTAGGGGAAATGTGGTGGTGGCGATTGGGAGCAATGTGAAGATGACCACATTGGCCCCCCATTTGCCGAGGCGGGGGGGCAATGTCGGGGGTGGTGGTGGCAATTTTTGCACCAGGGCCAGGTGGCTTCTAGCCAAGGGGATCCTTGAGTCTTGGACCCAGTATTGTTCCATCCCCCTAAAAGACATTTCAATCTATTTATGGAGGTACCTTTTTACCCCAGGAAGTTGAAAATGAGGACGGTGGCTTTATTTTGTCCTTTACCCCTGGACGTACATTTTGAGGAAGACCATATGGAGTAAAATTCCCATAATTTACAGTCCAAAACAGCTGGAGGGCCACAGCTTTCCTACCTCTTCAGTATATATTAGGATAACAAATAAAATCAACTAACCCTTTAAAGAGTTAGTAATCCTTGATAAAGCTTTATTGCAGTTGAAATACTTTTTGGGGTACAGTACTCCATGGCTTGAAACTTTGTGTTGCTGTTGCTACATAATCGTATTGAAATACATGATGAATTGATCATAGCTCTTCATAGACTGCTGTAGCAGCACCACCATAATGTTTCAGGCCATAGAAGTGCTGCATCCACATAATGCAAGTCTAAATAACTTTTGAATGAAACCTCTCTCAGCAGTGAACGTATTTTACCAAGCACGACAAATCCTGCAATATATATTTTTTCAATGTTAAAAATTACTATGACTTTAAAGATCAAAGAGGTGTGCAACTCTGCACAGTTTGAGTTTCGGAGTGGCAGGAAACAGAGTAAAATGTTGCCCATTCCTTTGGCACTGAAGTACTAGTATACCTGGAGAGACTGAGGTCAGTCCATGAAAAAGGTATCACTATGAAATAACATGTTATCTGGGAACAGCAGTACAGCTGTACACAGGAATATAGAAGGCAGGTGCTTGTTTTGCTAAGCTATGGATAAATGTGCTTTTAAAAATGAAATGAAATGGAGCCACAGATGGAACCTGTTGTTGCTTTCAGGAAGGTGCACGTGTGTTTGCATGCGCGTGTGTTTGCGTTCTATTCAACCTTTGCAGGAGCATTCTATAAAACGGGCTAAGTGACTTCTAGAGGTAAAACATACAGCACTGGTGATTTTATTACTTACACTACTAGGCCTGTGAAAATATTAGGCATACAAGCTTTGATATTTTCATGTATTTCTCAATTTCTCCAGATCTGGTAAATTGAACTGATTTTCTCTTCCATTCCAATAAACCTGATGCTGATCAGAGGCGCACCCACTGAGGAGAGCGTTGGCTGAGCATTTATAAGTTATTTATCTTTAAAGTTAAATATTTGAGCACAGACATTAGTAACATATCTGTTCTTAATTCTGTTTTCTTATATTGGCATAGGATGGAAATACTGGAGATTGAGAGCCCAGTTTCCTAATACTTCTGGATTAAAGCCCCCTACTCAGGCTTTAAAGTGGACTTGTCTACTTGAATTTAAGTTTGCATACAGCACTTGGAGAGCTCACAATAAATAAATAAAGTTGTGAAATTCTCTTAAACTCTGCTTCTGCTGTCCTTTTAGTTAACTTGGCATGAAAGTATTTTACCAAGTATATCCTTGGTACTCACTGTATCTACTTCAGAACGGTAAAGGGCAGAGTCGACCTTGTTGGGGCTAGAACCTGTGGCTGAGGCTTGAACAGGTTCTACAGCTGGTGCATGAAAGGGATAGTAATGTCACTATTAAAGTGAAGCAGAGTCTTCCTTATGTTTTTTTTTTTCGTATCTTAATGAAGATTTTCCCTTGCCGTGTGCCATCTGAACCTGCATGACGGGATCAGTGACACAAGCAAAGGGGTGGGAGGGGGATCATTTCAGCTTCAATAGCACTTGAACTACAAATATGTAAGTAATTAAAAATGGCACTGTGTGTTATAAAGAAGGCTCGGAGCTGCACTTTAATAGAGATAATACTATACCTTTAACTAACTGAGCTAACTCACTAGTTGTCTAACATCATATATAGTCTGTTTTTAATGAAGTCCTCCAATACTCGAACTTGAATACAAATTGACAGGGCCACTTTAAAATTCCTCTTTGGCTTCTAACGCTCTGTTTGGCTACCAAGTTTATTATTTTGTGGTCTACCCCTGCCTTACCCTCATACTGCCCTTGCCTCAATTTCACCCTAGTAGGCACTCCCTCAATGAAAGATTGGAAAACCTTAAACACTGTCCTACAGTCATGAGTTTTCTATCTGCTTACTAAGTTCGAAATATGTTCCAGTGAACAGGGACTGGTCCACAGCAGCCCTTCATGTCGGTGTTTTCAAAGAAAGAGGCGCATGGAAACAACAACTTTGCATAGTATGACCTGGAAAGCTATGGCTGGAGTCCAGGGACTGGCATCCAAAGGTTAAATACTCTCTTGAATACCTCAACCCTCTTAACGTCAGTGATGTGTGCTGTTTATTCATGGCATAGTGTTGCACAGCCTGTCACTTATAGGGTTAAATATCACCTGAGGCTTTCTTTAGCATGTTTGAAAGTCTAATAAGGGATTTTTTTTTCCAAGTCTGAACAACAATCTGAGTTCCTAATCTGTAGATCTGCTCCCAGTGAAGTTTGGGCTCCATTGTAATCACTGGCTGAAGAGACCCAAGATGCTTCCTCACTGGTCCAGTGAGAGGAGACGTCACTGACTGCAGCAAATTTAGTAGCAGACGTAGTAAATTGCTTATGACCTTTAACCCTTTGAATGCCAGAGGGGTGAACAACTCATTTAAAGGGATAGTAATACTTAAATATTACTAATCCACATTGTAGTAATGCTAAAAATTAATTTAATAGCCCCCAGTTTAATCTCTCAAACCTTTATGGTTTGCGATATAACCTCCCCTCAATCCCCCTTCCCTGAAGTCTGAGTTGTACTGACTGCAGGGATATCCGGTCTTACATACATCAGGCGGCTCTGAAGCAGAGCCGAGATCGCGTTAGTAAAAAATAATTCTCACTGAAATGGTCTTCTACGTGTGCTTGATTTGCATTCACACGTAGAAGACCGTTTCAGTGAAATAATTCTATTTTACTAACGTGATCTCGGCTCGGCTGCAAAGCCGCTTGATGCGCATAAGACCGGATATCCCTGCAATCAGTACAACTCTGAATTCAGGGAAAGGGGAGGGAGGGGGGAATTTTGTGGGCGGTTTTATCTCAAACCATAAAGGTTTGAGAGATGACACTGGGGGCAATTAAATTCTTTTTAACATTGCTACAATATGGGGATTTGTAATATTTAAGTATTACTATCCCTTTAAGTGGCATTCTATTTTATTATCTAACCCTTTGAGTGCCAGAGGGATACTCAACTGATTGTAAAGCAATGCATTGCGTACCCCTCTGCCACTAAAAGGGTTAAAGGCTGGAAAGCGCCATAGTAGTGTTAACCCTGTAAGGAAAGGACAGTTTTCACATTAATGACTGTAGAAAATTTCAGGTTTCTTGTTTTTGTGTGTGTTTTCATGTGTGTTTTTTTTGGTTTTTTTTTTTATTTATATTTATATATATATTTATATATATTTTTTTCTGTTTAGCTGCACCCATGCAAACGCGTGTGTGTAATATTTATATATATCTATACTAGTATAAATGCCCGTGTACACAGGCCAAAGTTCCAACCAGCTGCTTCAGCTGCCGCCCCAGAGCCGGGAGTGGAGACAGGCAGTGGGCCGTTCGGAGTGCCCCGCTCCAGATGGAGGCCGGCTCATTTGGCTAGTCTCTACTGTGCATGTGCATGTTACGCACACAGGTAGCGACACATTCTAGCAAATATATATGTATTGATATGTGTATTTAGATAAATATACATAAAACAGTATAAAAAAATAAAGGTGGCATGCCTTCGCTCATTAGTGGTCCCTTTTCTGGGTGCTGTAGCCCATGGGAATAGGATAGCACTCACAGGCCTTCTAAATCACCAAGTGTTTAATGTAGTAATGTAGTGACCATACAATAAATAAAAATTACTTAATTCTAAAATTGGGAAAATGGTGCCTAGCAGATGGCTCAGTAAATTGTAATATTGAAAAATAATACCATTAATATGGGGCTATGTCGGGGTGGACAAAACTATAAAGTACTTGAGAGCAATGTACATTTTAGAAGTCGGGCTGGAGTTTTAGGGTTGCTTCTACAGAGGTTTATATAGAATTCCCCAAGACTCGTGGCATTATTCCATCCCCAGTGTTTAACCCTTTGAGTTCCAGAGTGGAACACAATGTATTGCATTGCATACCCCTCTGCCACTCAAAGGGTTAAACAATGTAGTTCACAATATGCAAATGAAAGAGTAGGTTGATGCCTCAATGGGAATATATAAATGTCAACTTTCAGTGTCAGTTTTAAGGGTTAAATAGTGTTGGCTGAAAAACAGGTCCGTAAACAATATCCTCTTTCTCTAGTATTCAAAAGGTTAAATAATAAGCTCTCAATTGAAAGCAAGTGGAGAAGGCCTTCAACACATGTTTAATTTGAAAAGTCTAGTTATCCAAAGGGTTAAAAATATGAACATCTAAAAATAAATTAGCGGGTATATTCCTCTTAAAATATCATGTTCTCCGAGCTACCATCTGTTAAATCTCATGGTTTACGCATTGCATACCCCTCTGGCATTCAGAGGGTTAATTCTATATCCCTATAACCTGAATCTGAATGTGCATTTCTAATGTGTGCTCTGCATTAACAAGTCACTTTTAGTGCAAACTTAAGTGATCAGATTTAGCAGTTGATTTATTGAGATTAGCACACAGTCCTCTTAAATACAGAAGTACGTCCTCTCATCTGACAATTTATAGACCTTAATTCAGTGGTTCTCTTTTTTTTTTTTTTTTTTTTTTTTTTTTGTTCGGGGCACCCCTGCCTTATTTAATTACTTTATCAAGGGCATAAGAGGGGTACAAAACAAATATGCTGTTGTTAGGTCTTTTAATCATAATAACAAAACTAAACATTGTGCATAACAATTTCTATAAATCTTTATTTAAAAATCCATTTTTGTTAGTCTTCACAGAAAACATGGGGAACCCTAAGTTGATGTCCGTGCCATGGCACCCTGGTTGAGAATCACTGCCTTAATTTGTGTAAAAAAAAAAACTAAAGTTGGCTTATGCTAATGGCGTCAGGGAGTCCCGGTACAAGGCATGAATGGATACTTCCACAGGGCAGATTTAACCCCTTAAGGACCATTGATGTGGCAGGACCGTCACGCTGGTCCGGCACTTAAGGACCAGTGATGATCCTGGCACGTCACGTAATACCGGGGACTGAAGTTGATCGCTCCAAGACCAGAGCGATCTCTTTCAGTACCCTGTTCGGGGTGCCGCGTCAGTCACATGGGACAGTACGTCAAAGTTTCCTATGTGGTCCTAAGGGACAGCACACCCCAGGACCGCTGGTCCTTAAGGGGTTAAGGTTGTTTTAGGCCCTTATTATCAGATGTTTCTCTAATTTGCTGAATAGATGCATTTAATAACTCTATGTAAATGTATCCTGTTAGTAGCAATATCAGAGTTCCCAGTATCTGAACAACTACTTTGTAACAAAGCATATTACATAATTAATTCATATATATATATATTTTTTTTCTTGCAATAAAATGACTGGTTGGTTAGTTTTTAGTTGTGGTTTATGGAAAGACATAATTTTACAGTAATGTCTGTTTCTAAACCACTCACACCAAAAATAGACTGTAACCTCTTGATTCCTGTCACTTTCTTCTCTTTAAGAAAATCATTTCCTCTGCTCTATTAAGAGAACATAGCATGATGTATTGACAGGAACAGGCATAGCCATTCTTTTGTGCTGAAGAAGCTTTAATTTAGAATTTATGGGTCAGTGTATGCAAACTAAAAGCTTTCACAAGGAAAATACAGAGACCATGTCTTGCTGAGCTGGATCGAGATACTCGAACGCTTCTTTGTGCTGAAAGTGAGCAAGTGCAGTCTGTTGGATTTCTGAACACAAATACTTTCTCATTTATTTGAAAAAACTATGTTCCAAGGCTTCTCGTATCAACCACTCCGACAGTGAAGTTATCTTGCTTTTCTCTTGAAAACACAATCTATTTTTCTCCACTTCAGTGGCAAATTGGCAGCAATGTGAGTTGATTTATATATTAAAGGTTATATCCAACATTATCTCTTTGGTTAGAACGTTTTAGATCAAAGTATGGCAGTTTGTTTCTTTGGAAATTGTAGTTCAACAACAGCTGGTGGGAACTAGCTTTCCCAGTTCTGAATTTGGTGAAAAATGCTTTTTAACCCCTTAATGATCAGGAGAATGTTGCCCATTTGTGACCAAGAAAAAAATTCACATTTTACCTATTTGTTTAACCGGTTTTCAGCTTTTTTATTTAAAGGTATAGTAATACTTTGTTTTAACTTTATTTTATTTTGTAGGCATTAAAAAAACATGAAGAATGATATGTCTTCTCTCAAACCTTTATGGTTTTAGAGATATTCACAAGCAACGTTTCCCCTCCCACCCCTTTTACCTAGTGTAAGCCATCTCTTCTCAGATGTGGAATGCAGTCCATAGAACAGACAGATAACAGCAGGGGACAATCTTCTTCCTATGAGAACAATGAAATCCCTGCCCCCCTTGACAAGTTTTTCAGGTTTTTCCCATATCTTAATTGAAGACTGTACCTCTCTGCAGTCTACCTGGGCACCTCCCTTCTGATCTGGCTGAACAGTGTTACATCAGTAAAAGGGGCGGGAGGGGGATACTTTGTCATTGAATTACTCTTGAACTACAACTCTGACAGAATTTAAATAACACTCTCCAAAGTCCAAATACTATGATGATCAATTGGAGCTGCTTTTATTATGAAACATTACTATCCCTTTAACATACCCATGTAACAGTGTCTTTTCTTTCCGGGGTCGCATAAGATTTCATTTGGTTACATTTCTAAATGTGTCTTTTTTTTTTTTTTTTTTTTTTGGCAAAACCTCAAAAGGTAGAAGAAAAATTACCTTTTTATTATGACTGTCCATGATTGTTTCTAAGCAACTAGAGCAGTTACAGAAAACATAAATATCTTTTCATCTACTAGTTCCAAAGTTGTAAATGCCATATGTATAGACTTGCCATGTATGTTTGTGTTACAGGGTTCTAGTCATAAGATTTATTTTATTTAGAAAGTGTTTTGCCAGGAAGAATACATTGAGATTTCTAATTTTCAAGAATGTCCTTGAGAGCTATCGCAGTACAAAGTTACATATGTACACAGAGAAACAAATTCACATATTTTTATATACAGTTACACTTTGTTTTTACAAAGAATCTGTTATTTGTAGGAATTTTAGACTGGGAGAAGATCTGAATTTTTGTGGGTAGGTTATTCTAGGATTTTGAAACCCTGAAGCAGAAGGCAGGACAAAACTATTTGTTTCCTCAATACTAGGTTGAACATACTGACTCAAGTAATCTGGTAGCTTTCCAAAGAAAAGGTTATAAACTAGGCAAGAAACGTGAAGAGTACTTCTAGATTCTACTGTTTGCCCATCTTTCACCTTGATTCAAGTTTGTCAGTTTACAAATATGCAATGTGTCATGTTAGCCAAAAGAATAGCAAGTGTACAGTTCGGGAGGTATTCATACTTGTTACTGTTTACTAATTGTGGTACCCGTGCGATACCACAATTTATGTGCTAATTAACATTTTCAGTGATGTTTCATATGAAAATGAAGCCTTTTTAGTGCTGTCATATACTAATGAAGGCTTTCAGTGACCTTTCATATGTTAATGACTCGCTGTGCCATACTAGGAGATTCACTTTTACTTTTCCCAGAAATAAGTGTGGATAAAGCCTAAACATATCTGCAGGAATTTTGGCTAACATGACACAGTTTTTAATGAAGTTTTCAAATAACTAAAAAAAAATAAATTAAAGGTGATCTGCTCACTCTAAACATATCACATTGATGGGTAGTGTAATTACATTGGAGGACAGAGCGGCATAAGAAATTTGTTTGACTCCCTACTTGAGGACTGGCAAGGTCATGGCTCCGGGTCACCTGACTGCCCATGGATTTTGGACAGAGGTGGAGAGCTCTCTGCCCATAAATATTCTGGACCTTTGGGCAATTTATTTACATCTGAGGCATTGGTCTTAGTCCCTCCTGGGATCCCTGGTACGGATCAGTCTGACAGGGCAACAGAGCCTGCTTACATCAACTGCCAGGGTGGGACCAGGCGTACGGCCACATGGGCCGAGGTTCTATTTCATTCTCACGTGGCAGTTGCTCGCGTACAGGCTATCTGTCAGAAGAACAAACCTGCTCTTCTCCTTACAATTTAACAAAATGTGAACCCTGTATAAAGCATTTATAATATCACTGTTTTAATACATATTTAAAGAATTAGGTTTTTGTTGTGTGGTTTGGCCAAAGTACGTTAAGCTCTTAATTCATCAAGGTACCAATTTCAAGAGAGTCCTATCTAATCTATATTACCATCTCTATCTACTTTTAAAATTGCCCATGAAGAATTATTGTAGAGAAACTCATAGAAGTTAAAACCATAAAAAAAAACAAAAATTCCAAGGCATGGATGTGCGCTCCATTTAAAGAGACAGCCACCTGTTGGCTGCTCCTCCTCTTCCTCTCTCCTGACTATTTAAACTGCCTGGACACAGGGCTCAGTCGCCCTTTCATTGGTGTCCAGTGCAGTTCTATAGTTTGGGCTCTGTGTATGATCCGGTTTGTCTGACTGCCTGACCTGGTGCAGACCTGTGGCTCTGTCTGACTATCCACTCCGTGTATGACCCTTGGCTTTGTCGCACAGCCATTCTGGTGCAGACCTGTGGCTCTGGCTGACTACCCGCTCTGTGTGAGACTTCTGGCTTGTCTGACTACCTGTTCTGGTGTTGACCTGGGGCTCTGTCCACTGAGTACCCAGCATACCAACACTTCAGTGGACATCCTATGTGGTGCAAACCTGTGCCTCTGGCTGATGACCCGCTCCAAGCATGACCTCTGGCTTGTCGGTGGTACTTTCATATATGTATATTATATAGATATAATGCCACGGAGGTAATCTATGGGTTGTATGAATCCCAGGGGTTAACCTGCCATTCTACAGGTTCTCCAGTCTCAACCGGAACAGCCCAGTTGTGTCCCAAGCACAAATGACTATCAGCGTAAAAGTGTAATAAATTAATGGTAATTAAAAAGATAAAGTTTATTCAAAACCTAAAACAAGGCCCAATGAAGTTCAGAAAATCTGTGTTTTTGGTTCTCTGTCGGCTACGGCAGAGTGGAGGAGGTTTCATGGGGCCGACGAGTTTCACTGAGGAGGCTTTAATTCCTATCAAAGTGACTGCAGCAGTTTCCAGGGGGTGGTGATTTTGACCGGAGTGTCAAAACTATTGGTGAAAGGGGAGGGACCACATTGTGCCCTCCTTCACATTCAGCGCACCCTCTCCTACATCTTTAGCAAACTCTCCCCTTCAGCTTTCTCACACCGCCACTAACTAGCAATGCAGAGAATGGGAGGGGGGCCACCCTGTCTCATTTGCCTCATCGCTCTAACATTTGACACCCTTGCAGTGTTTGCCATCCCTCACATTCCACAAAGGCAATACTATGTAACACTTGCTAGTTTTCATAATAAAACGTTGCTTGTCTTTTTTTTTCTTTAATCTTTCCACTTCCAGGAGCCAAGAGGTTAAAACCTCTTTAACAAATGCATGCATCTCTTTACTAGGAAAAATATCTGCTTACTGGGAAAACACTCTCCAGGGGAGAACTGGAATTCTAGGAATTCCAGCAGAACTGGGTATTGAGTTACCATGCACATTTGTATCACTGTTACGATGTCCCATTGGTCTGTGTGCAGAGACAGCACAGTATGTGGGATAATAAGAGCTTCTCTAAGGAGATGTACTATGACCTGGCAAAGCTTTTCTTTCATGTGTTTGAAATTTGCCGACTTACCCTGGCTTTTAGAGCACAGTCTAGGGAATGTTAATCCAGTCAAAGTGCCTTTGCTTAGCAGACACTAACCGAAACCAAAATGTATTTCAGTAGGGCCCCTGCAGCCTGTCATTCTAAAACACAAGTTTACCTGCAGGAGACCAGAAGGACAAGCCTTAGTATTGTGTTCAGTCTGCAAAGTCGAGACTTGACACCAATGAAAATGTGTTAATGTTCCAGAAAAGTTAACTTTATATGATTAGCAATTGAGCTTATTCGTGCTTGTGTGTTAGCTTTCTTAGTCATTTGCCAGTTCAGTGCACATCTGTTTACAAAGTAGCTGGTTTGTCTTGTCATTTTATAGCCATGTTTCACTGAATTGTTAACCCTTAAAGGGTTAGTAATGCCTGAAATAGGGTTAGTAATGCCCGAAATAAAGTTTATTCTATATCAGAGGTTCTCAGTCTGTGCCCTCAGTGGCCACTAACAGGCCAGGACTTAGGAATTTCCCTGCTAGAACACAAGTGTGTTGATCAGAGGCTCAGTCACATTGATTAAAGGGGAACTTTCACCCCGCAATAACTTAAAGTTCCCTTACTGCTCACCTGGCGACTAGCTGCTTAGTAGCGCTAGTCGCCAGAAACCTTACCCGGTTCTTCAAATATATGCGTTTTAAAGATGCAGGAAGCACGGACGTCTCTTCACAGTGACGTCCGTGCGCCTGCGCTGTCAGTCCCTTGTGAAGAGACGTCCGTGCTTCCTGCATCTTTAAAACGCATATATTTGAAGAACCGGGTAAGGTTTCTGGCGACTAGCGCTACTAAGCAGCTAGTTGCCAGGTGAGCAGTAAGGGAACTTTAAGTTATTGCGGGGTGAAAGTTCCCCTTTAACTCACCTATGCTCTTAAAAGGAAATTCTCAAATTCTGGCCTGTTAGTAGCCACTGAGGGCACGGGTTGAGAACCACTGTTCTATATGGTAGTGTCATGCCAAGGCATGAGTTGGCCCTTGCAGGGCCCTGGTATGTATAATTTGTCTTTTGTGTATTTTATTGTACCTTTTTAAAGTGTTGGCTAAATTGGGCTGGGTAGATAACCTCTCCAGAGCAGGATGTAGGGCTACTATAAAACGTATTAGAAGATCTGCTCTGATGGAGATCATCCAGGGGACACCCAAATAACCTGAAATAGGGAGAACATGTGTATATATAGTGTAAAATGGTTCAATACAAATGTATATCTTCAGAATGCCCGGGTTTTGCCAGGGAACGGTGTTCCTGCTATGAGTTACAAAAATAGCCACTTTGCAACCAGTTAGACCCAGCATGTTTGGTGTCCAGATAATCACACAGATATGAGGAATATGATTATTATAACATTATAGAGGTGTGCTGTGGGTTGCATGTTTTGGGAAGCCTTGTGATTTTTCAGGTAGAACTCTGCAGTAAGATCCCTGACAGGTCTGACTGAGTGGGCTGTAAACGGTCAGATATAAAGTCTTGGTGGTGGCAGTAGATTGTAGTACTGGGGTGATAGTGCAATCATGTTCTTGACAAAGGTTCATGTAGGACCGAAACTTCGAACGAGTAAAGAAATATTTTTATGTGAAAGTCAAGCGAGTGCTGGTCCTTTGTGTTGGGTGTATATATAATTTATATTTTTTTTTTTAATTCCGGTTGTGAGACATTTAATCCTTTTGAGGGTCATAGGGGTACGCAACGCATTGCTTTGCAAATAGTTGCGTACCCCTCTCACACTCAAAGGACTAATATGTTTTGGCTATTTTTTCCACTTTAAACACATCCTTGACAAATGACCTATAAAATGCTAGGTGAACCCCAAAACTACATAATGCTTGTTAGGAGTGTCTGGAGCAAAAAGTTTGAAACCCACAGGTCTAGATAAAACACTGGAATTTTCAGAAATACATTTAGTCTGCTATTTGACATACTGAACATGCTGTGGGGAAGCCTTTTGTTTACTAAAAATTAAGATATTTTCTGATTTTATTTATTTTATTTTTTTAAATCTTTAACTCAAGGGTGGACACAAATTTTAAGAACTTTGGAACTAGACAAAAATTTTAGAGGCCAGTTATCAGGTTTTTTTTTTTTAATCCAGTTACTGAGGTATATGCAAGGCTGGATTTCCCAGTAGGAAACATAAGCAACTGCTTAGATATCCAGATTTTGATTGGGACATCTGCTGTGCAGGCCACACCCACATTATGATTTGTGGGTATGTCCTTGCACCAGTTTTATACTCCTTTACAGGCTATAATTTATATCCTTGGATGCTCAAGAGATCGCTAGCATATTGCAGAGCATACGAAACTGCACTTAACCCTTTGCGTCCCATAGGAATGAGCAATGCATTTCTTTGCAGTTGCTTGACCCTCTGGCATTTGAACGGCATATTGTTCCACATGGAAAGCTACATTTAACATACGGTTCTTAGTGAAATATTCTCTAAACTATACATTTGTCTTTTGGATAATCTGACACACCTTTTATAATGAACTTTTTTCAGATATTCAAACTTGAATCATGGTGATAGGCCCACTTTAAACTAGGAGCGGTGGACACATGGTTGTACTAAGATGATTTTAGAGCAGTTTTGGAGCACACCAAATGCATTACAAGGGACAGAAAAAATAAAATTCCCATTGGTGTAAATGGAACTTTTAACCTTTATAGTGCTAGAAGGCTATGCAACCCCTCTAGCACTCAAAGGGTTAAAAGCCGCTTTTAAATACATTGCAATGTTTGTGAGGTTGTTCACACCAGGCTTGCTGCAGTTTTTTAGTACTCCTTTAATACCCATGCCTAACTTACTGGTTGACCTGTGTAGGATGCAAAACAAGCATTTTTTGCCCAAACCCGTTAGCAGGATCTTCTCAATTAACCCTTTGACTGCCAGAGGGAGCACAATGCATTGCACATCCCTCTGGTAGTCAAAGGTTAAGCACAAGTGAATGTTAACTTCAGAAAGAATGAACCACTGAATGATTCCCCTTTCTTTATGCGAAGGGATCCAGAAAACCTGCCCCAGGGGAGAGGGTGGGACTGAGGACAGGTTTGAGCATCCCTGCTATAGTGCATATTGCCTGAGAAATGGACATTTTTACTTCTAATCGGAGTCTGGCAAATTGAGGTGGGTATTTATTTATTGGTACTAATCAGTAAGAGCAGCTTGGCCTGAAGCCTCCTAAATCAGCCCTGCCATGGCTGAACAAGTGACTGTTGAATATGAAGTGCAATGAATTTTAAATGCATGGATATTACAATCAGGGCACACAGAGGAAAGTGCTCATCAGATTTAAATGCAAGAAATATTCTCTCCTCCGGAACTCTGCAATAAATGCAAATCCCACACTGTAAGTGGAAGCAATCTTTACTGCTAAAACTACTTGCTTAGACCCACAAGCTTGTTATTCTTCAGGTTAAGAAAGGTCAATAAACTCTTCAACAGGCATTTTGCATTCTATAACCTGATAGATTCGGAACACTGTATTTATAAGTTATTGAATGTAGGCATAGGGTTATGACCACCTAAATAAGAATGATGGCACACTGGGGGATTTGTGGGATTCACAAATTTTTTATATATATAATATAAATAAAAATATATTATATAAATGTCCTTGTGCACATAAGGAAAGGGGGGCATTTCTGGGGCAAACCAACTGTATTTTAGAAAGGAAATAAACACACACACACTCTCAACTGTTTTATTCAAATACTATAAATGATCAGATTGTGAATTCCAAGCATGTTTACTTCCTGAAAGTGCTGACTTCTTGACACAGCAGATTCTATCACTTTCTATGGAATGCAGCAGAATGAGTAATTGGAAATCTGACCACTAGAAAGCACTGTTAATGTAAAAAGCCAACCGTTTAAACTGTAATAACTCTGAAAATACGAATATCCTAGCAGTGGGAGTACCCTTGTTTTATTCAGCAAGAAAAGCCCTACAATATACAAAAGTTTAATGTTCCTTAAAACTGTCTTTCAGTCCATGTCTAGGGGTCAAAGAGAGAACAGTCAGTCTCTTTTCAGAACCCTATTTGCTACCCCAAGGCACTATTCAAGTGATAGATGTCCTATAAAAAAAATCCCTATATATTATGCTATCCCCTTTGCAGTCTAAATGGTTATTGAGAAAGTATTTGTGCTTGCCACAGAGTGGCTCTTTAAGTTAATTAGCTATGTGTTGTGCCAGAATTACCACACTGCTGTGAATGAATCTAAGCAGAGCCCATACACTGGGGCCATTTCTTATAGCACAGCAAGAGATTCATTTGGTCTCTAACATTGACATACTTCAGACAGAATTGGCATAAAGTCCCACACTGTACCATGAAAATATTAATTTCTAAAAAACTATTTTTCAGAAAAAAATTCTAGTTCAGCACATAGGCATGTTTGAATTACCTGTAAGTTCTCTCCAACACAGATTTCTGGCACTATTTATTATCTTATCTTTAAATACTTGTTTATTTGCTTACAGGAGCAAAGTCCTAGTAACCAAACCTCCATCGCCATGATGCAGGAACCTCCAGAGATGATGGAAGAAACAGTTACTGTGGAGGAAGACCCTGGAACTCCCACTTCACATGTTTCTATTGTGACCTCTGAAGATGGAACCACAAGGAGGACAGAGACCAAGGTAATTGCCCATGAACCAAAGTTTTATCCTTGGTGCAGTCAGCTGATTGTAAGCCATATTAATTAAAGGAGTGCAGTTCTGAGGCAATCTAACATCACCATAAGGGGCAAACAAAAATTAACAACTATTCCAGTGGGGATTTTAAAAGCTGAAGAGGCCTCAAACACATTTTCAATGTGTTTGAGATCTCTAGCATTCAAGTGGTTAAAAGCCCCATTTAAATTGATAGATTTTTTTGTATCTGTACTTCATTGTGCAGATATACCTCTAGAATAGCACTAGTCTCAGTTCTGTAATAGTCCTGTGTTTACAGAATAGCTGAAGATGGTTGGTCTGTCTGTGCTGCAAATATAAAATTATTTAAAGATGCTGAGCCTAAAGCTGGCTTATTTTTTTTTTTAGTGTTCATAATCATCACACTTTTTATCTCCTGTCGTACAGATAATTATTCAGTGAAGAGATTTGGTTTTTGCAAATCTTGTACTTTGCTCGAAATACTGTTCCTTCCAGCAGCTTCGCAGATCTGTCTTCAACCTGGTAATATTAAATCTACAGACAAAGCAAGATCCCTTTATGTATTCCAAACACAAAGGGGCATTTAGCCTTCTCTTCTAGCCTTCTGCTGTATTAGTACTAGAAATCAAACACTTTGCATGTTAAAACCATGAAGGTCACCTTGCAGATGTCTCAGACGATATGAAAGTGCAAGTCCACGCAATAAACCTGCAACAGATTTACAAGCCTGTACAAATACAAAGATAAAACACTCTTTATACATTGTCTCAAGGGTTTTATTATGTTTTTTCAGCAGTGGTGAACTGGAAATATTGCTATGGGTATAAATGATCCTCAAATCTTCTAACATCAGGATTCACCTAGATAGGGGTCCTTCATGCAGCAGATGGAGTTTTTCTCTAAGGAATGTCTCATTCAAATGGTTGAAGACTATTGTATGTTTTTTGAGAAGTGAACTAAATGCAGACTTTGGAAACCCGTAAATAAATATAAAATGTAAAGAGATGTATTTATATGGCTACATATTAGGGAGATCTTTCTCGGATCTTGTGCAGTTCCTTTCTTTCCCCACACGTTCCTCTTTCCATCATTCTGGTACAGGTTTATCTTTATCACATTTGCCCATAAGACTTGGTTCCAGTTTTTTTTTTTCCAGGAAACTAACCTGGTCAGTCTGTTCTTGAGGCATACCAGTGGTAAACCATCCATGGTCATGCTAGTGTAGTTTCTCTCTTTATGATACTCTTTGACACTTCTATGCCTACATCATAGAGAGTGTTCTTTATCTGTTTGATATTTCAAAAGGGTTTTTTCTTCACAATTGCAGTAATTGTACAGTCATCCCCTACAGTGGTCATCTGTGGTCTACCAGGTCAATGCTACTTCTGAACTCGCCTGTTTTGTTATTGATTCTTAACAGTGTACAATGCAGTTAAATTTGACACCGCTATTTTTTTTGGCTATAGCCCATGATCTACATATGCTGATTTTTCAGCCCCATGATGACCTGCTTTACTGGCATTCTTTGTTGCTCATGTCAAGAGACAACCTCACCAGGTTCCAAAAGCAAATCCCACACCTAGAATCACCTCTAGAACTTTTGTTAGATCTGTTGCAAATGAACCAACAATGCAAAGACCCACACCTGGTGAAGAAACAGCTAAGCAACCAATTGTCCAATTACTTTTGGTCCCCTAAAATGGAGGAAACATGTATAAAAGGGTTGTAATTTATCCATGCTTCACAGTTTCTGGATATAAATACAGTCATATTAAAGGGTCAGTAATGCCCCAAAAAATATTTAGATTTAGGTAGATATTGAAAAAATAAACTATTTACAACAAACAATATCTCTCAACCCGCTACGATTTGAGAGATATAGGGATTCAAAGTTCCCTCTCCCTCCCCTTCTCCTGATGTCAGCGTCTGGCTGACAGCAGGAGATCCCTGTCCGGAGACTGGCAGGAGGCTCTGCAGCAGATCAAAATTGCGGTACTTAAAAAGAATTAATTCATTGGAAAGGTCTGCAAAGTGTGCTTGCAAACCAGGCAAATTTTGTAGACCGTTCCAATGAATTACTACTTTTTAAGTAACGCGATTTCTGCACTGCTGCAGAGCCGCCTCGAGTTGCACGACTCAAATCTCCTACTGTCAGCTTTACAGCTGTCATCAGGAGAAGGGGAGGGAGGGGGGAACTTTGAATCCCTATATCTCTCAAACCATAGCAGTTTGAGAGAGAGGGTTTGCTGCAAATAGTTTATTTTTTCAATATCTACCTAAATCTAAATATTTTTATGGGACACTACTGTCCCTTTAAAGCTTACATTCTGCACTCTCTCCTCTTAGTGATTTTAATTTCAGTTCCAATGTACTGGAGTACAGTGGCAATAAAACTGTCCAAATACTTTGTGGAGTGCACTTTGTCATGTATACATGTATCTCTATCATTTTTATATGTATATGAGTGCTGTATGAAGGCTTCCTACCCAAGTAAGTTCTTTTGTTAAATTAAAGGACACTTATTTTATAGGCACAGTTTCTTTTTAAATCATAGACGTTAAAATCCTAGCTGCCAGGTCTCATACAATTTCTCTTCTAGGTCGAAAATTTCAGGGCTATTTTGTACATATTGAGATCTGCCCATCAACTGGTCTTACAAATGCAGTGTGGCTCTTAAGTGTTCTATTATTTTCTTGCATTGTATTCTTGTAAAATAAATGGGTTTCACGCCTATGAGCTGTTAAAGTACATTCATTAGCAAGAATCTAGATAAGCATTTGTCAATCTAAAACTAATCAATTTTCATGTCTTTCACATATTTAAAATGAAGATGTTGGATAGTTTTTTGTCTCCATGGTATTTGCTGGGAGGAAGCTGCACTGTTGCTTTTTCATTGTGGAGTTTGTATACTCACTTCTTTGATTCTGCAAATGCTAAGCTCACTCAAATGCTTCAACAGTTTCATTCGTCCTTGCCTTCACACGCCTGTTTCATATAGTTGGACACACGAACTGTACTGAGCCACAATTACTCGAACCACCACATACAGAAGTTGTAGAGGTTAAAGTGTTAGTAATGTCTAAAAAATTTTTTTTTTTTTTTTTTTTTTTTTTTTTTTCTTTTCATTTAGAAGAGCTTAAAAAGCTGATCTAAAAGCAAAAAAATGTATCTCTCAAACCGCTATGGTTTAAGAGATACGGGCATTTAAAGTTTGATTTCTTCTACTGGCAGCTGTAAAGCTGTCAGCAGGAGATTCGTGTCGGTCGACACGGAGGCGCTTGAGAAGTGCCGAGATCTCGTTACTTACACAGAATCCCTTCATTGGAATGGTCTAAAACGTGTGCCTGAACACTAGGCACATTTTAGACCATTCCAATGAAGGGATTCCCTGTAAGTAACGAGATCTCGGCACTTCTCAAGCGCCTCCGTGTCGACCGACACGAATCTCCTGCTGACAGCTTTACAGCTGTCAGTAGGAGAAATCAAACTTTAAACGCCCGTATCTCTTAAACCATAGCGGTTTGAGAGATACATTTTTTTGCTTTTAGATCAGCTTTTTAAGCTCTTTAATACAGTAACAGAATTTAAGCATGCAAGGACCAAAGACCAAATAAGGTTTGAGGTTTTTAAAGTGGGTAAAATGGGCAAAATAGATGGGCCGAATGGTTCTTATCTGCTGTCAAATCTTGTGTTTCTGTACATTGGTTGTGCCTCACTGCAGCAAACATGCGTACATTCCCTGCTGCTGTATTGGGACAACTGAAAACTGGTGAGCTAGGTATCTCGCATAAACCACTACCAACCAGGGAAGCAATTCTAACAGAATACAGCTGACAAAAGGAGTATAGGCTTGTAAGGGATAAGGGTATATAGAACTGTGCATAAAAAAAAAACAAAAAAAACACCTAGACAGATTACATTGTTCTATTGTAGCACTGAATGGATTGTGTCAGTCTGAGAGGTAATGTAAGGCAGAGAGGAAATATATGCACTGCATGCTTTTTATTATAATTTAGAAATCTAAATAAAAAAATGCTTTCTAAATTAAAAAAAAATTGTTAATACAACATATAGTGTGTTAGAAAGCCAATTCAAAATTGCCAAAGCTGTTTTTAGGAGATTTCCTTTCATGAAAAATACAGTTGTCAGGCAGTATGCAGCCCAAGGTGTATCCATTGCTTTTGGCAGCAGCTGAATACATTACTACTGAACAAATCCATTGTACATTTCCATAGTGTTTGGGGGCATACAGCAGAAATCTGTAATTGAGGACACCTCTAAGACGTGACATGGACTGGCACAACAGGCAACAAAACTACCCACAGATAGGCTTTGTGGATTTACTAAGATGGTGCTGATCTCATGACCATAATTAGTGAATCCATTACATGGCCACAAAATTGCAACTTGTTTGAAGTGCAAGGGGGCTTGAGCTGAAACGTGTTGTACACCTTTCTAGCACTCAGAGTTAATCTACATTTTAGGATATTAACCCTCTGAAGACCAGACGGGTGCAGAACACACTGCAAAGCATAGTTGCAAAGACCTTTGGTCCTCAATGGGTTAAACACAAAACATATACATTTCAGGCTTGGAGTCATTAGATACTCTAAGCAGAGATATGCAGATTGGAACACCCACATTCATTTGCATGCCACTGCTCAGATAAATGATTGCTGACTGCTGTGGAAGCATGGCGTGCTGGAAATTTTGAGGTTATGGTATGTGGATGAAATAATATGAGATACTCTGAAGATTAATTGGAACTGCTTTTTTTTTTTTTTTTTTTTTTTTTTTTTTTTTTTTAATACTGCCAGCTGCCATTTCTCCACAACCCATAAAGGGCTAGCAAAATAGATATTCAGTAGCTTGCCAGTGGAAGAGACAGATTTGGTCAAAGTGAAAGAAACAATATGCTTCAGCCACAGGGAGAGTAAAATTCAGAACGAAAGACTTAAATACCCCATTGCCTATACCAGTGATTCTCAACCAGGGTGCCGTGGCACTTTGGTGTGCCACGGACATCAACTTAGGGTGCTCCATGTTTTCTATGAAGACTAACAAAAATTGACTTTTAAATAAAGATTTATAGAAATTGTTATGCACAATATGTTTAATTGTGTTATGATTGTAAGACCTAATAATAACTGTATATTTATGTATGGAACCTTCATTATGCCCTTGATAAAGTACATTAAATATGTTAGGGGTGCCCCGAATGTTTTAGATTACGTGTTAGGGGTGCCCCGAACAAAAAAGATTGAGAACCACTGTACTATACTTTAGTCTCCTGGTTAACGTTATAACTGTCATATACGCTTTGGCTGAAGATGTGGTAGTCAGTTGGAAATTGAAGCTGTTACACTTTGGATATGTTAATCAGTTAATCGGCCACAGAAAAGGACATTGCCAGGATGCAGTAAGGCTAGGGGCTGGATTTGAGTATCCTTTATTGACTAATGACACATTAACCCCTTGAGTGCCATATAGGTATTGGGTATCTTTGGCACTCATAGGGTTAAGCCAGATGTAGTTTATAGGGTCGTCCAAAGTTGCCAGACACTTTCCACTAAAAGTTTTACATGAGTTTGGAGTCCTGGAGGGATTAAATTATTATGGACATCTTTGTGGGCTTTCTGTATGTTTTACTCTTTCATATTGCTGACAGGGAGCTCACTGCATTTCTATGTTCTTTGCACTTTCTGTCAGGGTCCCTGAAAACAGGGATGGTGATACAATGTTGCATTATCCTTGAAGCAGAAATTTCTTCCTCTTCTACAGATATTGAGCACTTGGTGCTGCAGGGATTTTTCTGTATTGTACTATCCCTGTTTTTGCAGTCCCTGATAGAAAGCTCTCTGGAAATAGAAACAGAAATTCAATCACACACACACACACACACACACACACACACACACACACACACACACACACACACACACACACACACACACACACACACACACACACGATCTAAAAAGTCTACACACCCCTTTTAAAATGCCAGGCTCTTATGATAATGAGACAAAGATACATCATGTCAGAAGTTTTTCCACCTTTTAATGTGACCTATAAGGTGAACAATTCAGTTGCAAAACAAACTGAAATCATTGAAGGGGGAAAAATAAAAAATAAAAAAAATCACAATAACCTGGTTGCATAGGTGTGCCATTAAACTAATACTTTGTTGAAGCACCTTTTGATTTTATTACAGCAATCAGTCTTTGGTTAGGAGTTTATTAGCATGGCACATCGTGATTTGGCAATATTTGCCCACTCTCCTTTGCAAAAGCTCTCCAAATCTGTCAGATTGTGAGGACATCTCCTGTACACAGCCCTCTTCAGATCACCCCACAGATGCTCAATTGGATTCAGGTCTGGGCTCTGGCTGGGCCATTCCAAAACGTTAATCTTCTGGTGAAGCCATGCTTTTGTGGATTTGGATGTGTGCTTTGGTTCGTTGTCATGCTGAAAGGTGAACTTCCTCTTCATCTTTCTAATGGACACCTGAAGGCTTTGTGCCAAAATTGCCTGGTATTTGGAACTGTTCATAATTCCCTCCACCCTGACTAAGGCCCCAGTTCCAGCTGAGAAAAAACAGCCCCAAAGCATGGTGCTGCCACCACCATGCTTCACTGTGGGTATGGTGTTCTTTGGGTTATGTGCAGTGTTGTTTTTGCGCTAAACATACCTTTTGGAATTATGAACAAAAAGTTCAACCTTGGTTTCATCAGACCATAACACATTTTCCCACGTGCTTTTGGGGAACTTGATGTTTGTTATTGCAAATTTCAGACGGGCTTGGATGTTTTTCTTTGTAAGAAAAGGCTTCCGTCTTGCCACCCTACCCCATAGCCCATTCATATGAAGAATACGGGAGATTGTTGTCACATGTAGCACACAGACAGTACTCGCCAGAAATTACTGCAGTTCCTTTAGTGTTGCAGTAGGCCTCTTGGAAGCCTCCCTGACCAGTTTTCTTTTCGTCTTCTCATCAACTTTAGTGGGACTTCCAGTTCTTGGTAATGTCTCTGTTGTGCCATATTTTCTTCACTTGATGACTGTCTTCACTGTGTTCCATGGTATATCTAATGCTTTGGAAATTCTTTTGTACCCTTCTCCTGACTGACATCTTTCAACAATGAGATCCCTCTGATGCTTTTGAAGCTCTCTGCGGACCATGGCTTTTGCTCTGAGATACAACTAAGCAAATGTCAGGAAAATCCTACTAGAACGGCTTAACTTTATTTGTGATTAATCAGAGTCACTTTAAATAATGACAGGTGTGTAATGACTCCTATTTAACATGAGTCTGAATGTAATTGGTTAATTCTGAGCACAGCGACATCCCCGGTTATAAGAGGGTGTTCACACCTATGCAACCAGGTTATTGTGAGTTTTTTATTTTTCCCCCTCAATGATTTCAGTTTATTTTGCAATTTAATTATTCACGTCATAGGTCACATTAAAGGTGGAAAAAGTTCTGACATGATTTATCTTTGTCTCATTCTTAAACGTCACAAGAACCTGGCATTTTAACAGGGGTGTGTAGACTTTATATCCACTGTATATGTGTATATATACTCAAGGTACCTCTGTGTATTATGCGCTATGTTAAAAAGAAAGTTTACTGTCTCAAGATTTTGATCACCATAGTTACATAGTTACATAGTAATTTAGGTTGAAAAAAAGACTTGCGTCCATCCAGTTCAACCCTTTTCCTATTCCTGTTTACCATCGCTGACCCAAAAGAAGGCATCTGACTCCAAATGGCAATCAGATTTCTCCCTGGATCAACAAGCCCTAACTAAATATTAATCCCAATACTAACGTGCATAGCCCTCTATATCACCAGTCCACTTAAAATTGTTTCACAGTGACCATTAGGATTTTAATGGTAGTGAGGGTTTATTGTTGGCTGTTACTCTGCTTTGGAGACTTCTCTAGCGTTTAACCCTTTTAGTGCTAGAGTAGTATGCAATTCATTGCTCTGGCACTCAAAGGGTTAAGGGAGTAGGCGCCTTATTTAAATAAGCATTTAATTTAGAACATTTGGTTTGTGCCCTGTGGTGCAGTTTGAATTCTCTAGTTCTTAGTACCACAGCCTTGATGTGTTTATACGTTGTAGATTCATGTAAACTGCTAGAAGATAACATGATGGCCTTGTAAGTCCCCCCCCTTCTGGTTCTGTTACAAATATGGTAAAAGTCTTTATCGCCGCCTTGTGTATTTTGCACGCACATTGTACATTGGGAGATCTATATTAATAATCACCAATATATATTTTCTCTCTTCCAGGTCACTAAAATGGTGAAGACTGTCACTACTAGAACAGTGCGCCAGGTTCCCCTGGGTCCAGATGGGTTGCCTGTAATTGATGCCTCCTCTCCTCTCAGTGGTTACACAGATTCAATTGACCGGAGATACATGAAGAACGGGGAGCGCTACATTAACCCACAGGGTTCATCTACTTTGACCAGGTCCTACAACAACAGCTATAATGATTCATATGGTGACCCCCATGACACCCAATATCGACCTTTCATGGGACATGAAGGCTATGGAGACCTTCCAGACAATTATGGCAGCCTGTCTCGTGGAGTCAACTACCGCCCTCGTTACGCCTACACTCCGGGCAACAGCTACCGACCAGAAGATGGCAGTTATACTCTGCCCACACGACGGGAAAACTATGTACCCATTGCTCAACCCCAGGTGCCTATTGGAAGCAATGTTGATCTGAATCGGTCCCAGCCTGAACGTTTCCAGCCTGAGCCATATGGTCTAGAAGATGACAATCGCAGCCTTGGAGCAGATGACGAGGGCTATGAACTAGACCCTGACTATTCCACAATGAACAGAAGAGTTCTTCCTGGCATGCCAATGACCGGGAGACCTCACAAAGGAAGGTGAGACCTTTTTATAAACCTTTTTTCTTACTTTAGCAAATTTTATATTTAACCTCGACTTGGGTTATCTAGCATTCTTAGAATTTGAAATTATCTTCTTTACTTTGTTTGCAGTATTGTAATTACTCTCCTGACAGGACAAACTCTGGGACCTTTCACTTCTAACATTTTTACTGATATTCAACATATTTATAAGGTCAGATTTACATCTCAGGCACCCCTACGGCAGCTTTGGCATTCTAGACACGCCACAGTTCCTCACAGCTCTCTCTCAGACCACTCTCACTGGAACTAGGGTATTGAGATTGTGTCTGCTCTACTTCTAACTTGGCACAGAGGGTGTGGCTAGCACCGCTGACGAGACCCACATGATTGGTTATATATTGTAAAAATTAAGGATTGCTCTACAGTTTTTGTAATGCTTAAAGGTGGTATGCAAAGCACTTTGGGGCACTCCTTAGCACAGACACTTAACCCCTTAATGACCCTTGACGGTCATAGTACGTCAAGGGTTGATCTGACTGAACGACCCGTGATGTACTATGACCGTCATGGAGTTCCAGGCTCCCCCCGCGGCTGCACATCGTTCGGGGAGTCCGGAACCAGAAAAAGGGGGGAAAAAAAAATGCTTCGCGGTCCTTAACTTGCGGCGCCGATCGGCCGGTCATTAATGGGTTAAAGAACTAAAGATAAATGCTTTCTCTATAAAGGCAATTCTAGAAGCCAAAGAAGTGCAATTCTGGAGCAAACCAACTGCATCATAGGGGATAAATGGAAATGTCCATTGATTTAAATTAGTTTTTAGCCTTTTGAATTCTATAGAGGTCTCCAATGCATTTTGAAGCATTCATTCAAGGGGTTAAGTTCCATATAAATCAATGGGGATATTAAAGAGGTTTTTGTTGTTTTTTGGTGTTTGTCTCCTATGGTGCTGTTTGCTCTAGAATAGTACCTATAAATGTTTTGCAATTTAAAGTGTTCTATGAATTCAGTTCTTTTTAATAAAACTCCTCCTTGATCTGCCATGCTAGGCTGCAGTACTATGGAGTATAGAGACATCACAACACTTGGGATTGGCACTACAAGCTGTGTGTGTTCCAAATTACATACACAGGAAATTGTGCAAAACATTACCTTGTGCAGAAATTACCTTTTTTTTTACAGGGCTAGGAACACATAATAATGAATATACGTTTAAATATTCAATATTCCATGTAACCATTTTTTTAAGCATTTTTCCTCATAAAAATCCGAAACTTGCTGTTGTGGTTCATGTAGAAAGCCAGATTTCTGAAAAATAAAACAAGTGTTTTATTTTGTTTGTACAAGCACTTTAACCCTTCTAGTGCCAGAGGGGTATGCAATGCATTGCAAAGGGCACTCAAAGGGGTTAACCCCTTCAGCATTTTTGCTATCCTGTTTAGGCTTTATTTCCTCTGGGGATTTTTAGTTACATATGGAAAACTATATATTGTTTTTTTTTTGTTTTTTCTTTCCAGAACAAATTGAGCTTTCTTGTGGTACGTTACATGAAGAGAGTTTCGCATTGTGCAAAAAGCTGATGTCATAATGACAAAAAAGTGAAAATTTACTTATTTTGCTAAAATCACATACTATGTATCAAAAATATTTCCCTTGATTGTGAAAGTTTCAATTATTTGAAAAAGTCCTGAGTCCTCAGACTAAAAAATACCAAATTTGTATAGTTTTACCTACGTCCATGGCTATGTAGAGCCCTAATCACCAGCAGCGCAAAATTACATTTTCAGCTTTGTGAACTAATATGCTTGTTCTAGTGTGTTTGTGGTAAAGCTACCCTAAAACAGGGAAATAACTATATAAAACTATATATTTCTGGAAAGTAGACAACCTGCTGCATCTAATGAGGGGTGACTGGCCTTTTTACCCCAAGCCTGGTGTGCCCAAATATTTCCAGAAGGTGGCGCTAATGAAAAAAGGCATTTTCTTACATTTCTGCCCCTTCAAATGTACTGAAATTTGTGAAAACCATGGCATTTCCAACGGTATTTATTAGTGCTCTTGGGAGAAAAATGACACCCCATTGGTATGCGTTGACCTACCTCAGGGGGCACTAGAAGTGCAAAACACCTGCTACAACCTCTACATTTTCTAACATTTTCTCAAACATTACTTGTCTGTACAAAAATGGTTATAACAACTACAGAAGTGAAGAGAGGCTGCACAAATCATACCATTTTGGAAAGAGGGCAACCTGCCACATCTAATGAGGGGTGACTTGCCTTGTTACCCCAAGCCTGATGTGCACAAATGGGAAAAAAAAAGGCATTTTCTTACATTTCTGCCTCTTCAAATGTATTGAAATCTTTGAAAACCATAGAATGTTCAACTGCATTTGTTAGCTAGTGCTCTTAGGAGTCAAATGACACATCATTGGTATGAGTTGACATACCTTAGGCGGTACTAGAAATACAAAACTACACCTACTACAACATCAGATTTTTCGAATATTTTCTCAAACAGGACTTTCCTGTACAAAAAATGGTTATAACAGCTACAGAAGTAAAAGGGTAGACATACCATACTATTTTGGAAAGAAGATAACCTGCTGCATCTAATGATGTATCACTTGCCTTGTTACCCGAAGCCTTGTGTGCACAAATGCTTCCAGAAGGCAGCGTTAATGTAAAATAAAAAAATGCATTTTCTTACATTTCTGCCCCTTCAAATGTATTGAAATCTGTGAAAACCATAGAATTTTCAACTGTATTCGTTAGATAGTGCTCTTAGGAAAAGAATGGCACCCCATTGGTATGAGTTGACATACTGTAGGGGGTGCTAGAAGTACAAAACTACTGCTACAACCTCTGATTTCTCTAACATTTTCTCAAAACATTCTTGCGTGTATGAAAATGGCTGTAACACCTTCAGAAGTGAAGAAAAGATAACCTGATGCATCAAATGAGGGGTCACATGCCTTCTTGCCACAATCCTGGTGTGCATAAATGTTTCCAGAAGGAGGCAATATAGGAAAATTTAATTTTTAGACATTTCTGTCCCTTCAGATGTATTGAAACCTGCTAAAACTATTGGATTTCCAACTGTATTTGTTAGCTAGTGCTCTTAGGAGAAGAGTTGGCATCTCATTGGTATGAGCTGACATACTGTAGGGGGAGCTAGAAGTACAAAACTACACCTGCTACAACCTTTGATTTCGCTAACATTTTCTCAAACATTCTTGCGTGTATAAATATGGTTATAATGGCTACAGAAGTGAAGAAAATGTAGAGAAACCATACTATTTTGAAACTGACAACCTGCCGCATCTGAGACGTAACTTGCCTTTCTACCCCTAAGTTAGTGTGTACAACTTTTTCTAGAATTTGGTGCTGCACGGGTACAGGAGCGGAAGAAGCTGGTGTCTGTATTAAGCCATGGCCGTGGGTTAGTTCTGTGAGTGGATCGGAGAAAGAGAGGAGGCGCATGCATGCAGGTTCAGAGAGGAGGATAGGACGGAGTTGTATGTTTTGACAAGGCTGTTAGTGTTAGGATTAATGGGAACAAATGAAAGCCCAGTAGCCAGGTAGGACTGGAGAGCTGTGAGATTAAGGGATTTGAGGTTACACGTGAAGCGGGGAGAGGAAGCAGGGATTGCAGAAGGTGTATAAGTAGTGCTGAATGTTAGAAGATGTTGATCGGATAATGAGAGGGGAGATATTAAAATCGGAGAGAGCACAGCCTCTAGTAAACACAAGGTCTAGGAAGTGACCATCCTTGTGAGTACTAGCATTCGTCCGCTGGGTTAGTCCAAATGCAGATGTTAAACAGAGAAAACTGGATGCTCAGGAGACGGAGGGATCATCTGCATGGCAGTTGAAGTGAAGGTGTCTGAGAGGAAGAAGGAGGCAAATATAGTTTTTGATACCTTTTATTGGCTAACTAAGCAGATTTAAATGCAAGCTTTCAAGACCTTAGGTCTCTTCCTCAGGCATGTTATACAGATAAATATGAAAACATCTCTCTTAAATACAAGTACACATCACATTGTTTAGCATGGAAATCAGATAACAGAATGCAGTCCAGATCCAGATATCTTTGATCAGTCAATGGTAAATTGCACTCTTCCTCTGAGGCTTTAGAGGTATTTACGATGCTCTTGGGTCTGTGGACTCTCAACTGAGAGGAAGAAGGAAAGCCATGATTCAAAGTCAGATAGGAAGTGTGGAGGTAGGTGGGCAATAGATGACTGCAACTTGTAGAAAGACTGGAGCAAAGATATGGACAGCATGCAACTCAAAATAGGAGAAGAAGAGTGATGAGGGGGGTGAAATTAGTTTGTAATGACAATCTTCAGAGAGCAGCAAACCCACAACTATGTACAGTGCAGTTCAAAGAAGAGCCACTAAACTGGTGTTGGGCCTTCATGACACGTTGTTCCAGATTAGACTGCAAGAACTTAATATGTGTAGCTGGGAAGTATAGAGGGAAAGTATTGATGAGATAGAAATGTTTAAAATATATTAAGGGATTTAATGTAGTTCCGGATGGAAACATTTTTCAGAAAAAGAGGAGTACTAAGACAAAATTTCATAATATAAAATTCAGACCTTATGTTCATAATACTTCTTTACAGGAGGGGTGTGAGTCCTAGAACAGCCTTTCAGAATCGGCAGTAAGGACGAATACCTTAACGGAATTTAAGATGTCTGGTATAGATAAAAGTGTATTCTGAGAAGTATGTAAGATTGTATAACTTTAGATAGGAAAATGGAAAGATTGGATGGGCCGATTGGTTCTTACCTGTATCAAAATCTGTTTCTATGTTAAATAAGAGTTCAAGCAGTTATCTTATATTATCTTCTGTTAATGAAACAGTAATGCTTCCTTATATTTACTCTAGCAATGTTTTAAATGCTGGCTGGATAGTTTATATTTCAGTTTGCTTTCATATGTGCTGTTTGTTCTTATTTTCACATAGAGTAATGTGCAATCTCTCTTGCACCCCAGGGGTTAAACAACCTCCCCTCCCTCCAATTTAAATAGATATTTCAGTTCTCTCTATGATGCAAATGGTTTGTTGCAGAATTTCTCCATATGGCTGGTAGGTGTCCAATGTATGGGAAACACTATCCACTGAGGTTTAAAACATACTATTTTCTTAAGGTTTACACAAGGTACTAACCCTTTTGAATGCCAGGGGTTATGCAACGCATTGCCCCTCTGGCACTCAAAGGGTTAAAATGTCATGGTAGGCTCTGCAGAGACTGTTTCTATGCAGACTTTGATTCTCTGTTTTGACTGCTGTTCACACACATGAAACACACATATAGACTGCCTGGTTTCTGCACCTTGGTTTTTGGATGCGTTGAGTGCTGGCTTTATAACCCACACAGGGATCCTCCATTATTCTAAAGTCTAAAATGCTTCTCTCCAGTACACTGCATAGTGATGCCTTGGGCCATCGCTAGCATCCAAGATTTACTTGTAAGTTTATATTCTGACTTTAAATATTAGACAAGTGCATATTATGGTAAAATTGCCTATACGTTTAATGGGTATTTTTTTTCGATCTCCACATGTTTTTTCTTTAACACATTTATGTCCCTAACGGTAAGCTCCCTAAATTTTTTTCTCACTGTTTCCAGAGATTTTTCTGGTCAGTCAACCACTAAATCAGGATACCGATTCAATGTAACACTACCTGAAAGCTCCGTATTCCCTCTTTTTTTACATCCTCTTTGTTTTATCTCTTCACATGTTTTCCCTAACAGAAAGCGCTCTGGAAATTAATATGTATAGGCAATTTGGCTTAATATGTCCGATTAGCACGCCGCTCGAGGACCCCTGGATCCATTTAAGGGGGAAAAAAAAGCTCTGTGGTCCTTAACTGCTGGCTGCGGGGCCAGAAGTTATGTGGTTAAATCCCTTTAATTTAAAACCTAAATAAACAGAAAAACCTTTAGCCTGCCTTTCCGGATGGTGATGGAACTCTCCATTGCTTCATTCTCTGGACCTTCTTTTTCAAAGTGTCTTAAAGGAGTAGTAATGTTTAAAAGAAAAATAAATAAATAAAAAACGCAAGCTCCAATTAATCTTCATAGTATTTGGGCCATGGAGAATGTTATTTCAATACTGTCAGATTTGAAGTTCAAGAGTAATTGAATGATAAAGTATCCCCCTCCCACCCCTTTTACCCAGTGTAAGCCACCTCCCCTCAGATGTGGAATATGGTCCTGGGACCAGACAGCTCACAGCATGGGACAATCTTCTTACTGTGAACATAAGGAAAACCCTTCCGTCCTTGACAGGTTTTTCAGGTTTTCCATATGCTCACTGAAGATTGTCCCTCTCTACAATCCATCTGGACAGTCTTGCTGCTCTGAGGTGAGCAGTGTTAAATCAGTAAAAGGGGCGGGAGGGGAATACTTTATCATTCAATTACTCTTGACCTACAACTCGGACAGTATTGAAATAACACTCTCCATGGCCCAAATACTATGAAGAAGTAATGTTTCCTTTTATAGTACGATCGAGTCTTCTATATACTTTTCTATACCGATCTGTAGGTTTATAATCATGCATAAGTTTGCCATTCTACTTTCATCCTATAATTAAGTTTCCCTGTCCCTCCCTTTTTACTTGCATGAAGCAGCCTCACCTCCGATCTGGAAGCCGGTCATCAGGCTGGACAGATCACAGCAAGGGACAATCTTCTTTCTTTCAGTATAAGGAAATCCCTGCCCCCTTGATGAAGGGCAGGCTTTTTCTTATGCGAAAGACTATTGTCCCTCGTCGCTGTATCCAGACTAGCTTGCAGAGGCTGCTTGATGTAAGTAAAAGGGGCAGGAGGGAGAACTTTTATTATAGAACAAAATAAAACCGCAAACTTGTACATGATTATAAAGCTACAGATCGATAAAGAAAAGTATATAGAGGAGTCAATCGTACTGTAAAAAGGAACCATTACTATCAATTTAAATACCAAATGGGTGAGCAGTGCATAATGCTTTACACACCCCTCTGTCCCTTAAAGGGATAATTCTCTCTTGCTTAGGAAAAAACAGACATTATATAATGAGATGAATTCTAGAGATTTTATCATTGCTTGCAGCACAGCCTTCCCACCTTGTTTCCCACAGATGATTAGGTGCAAGGGATCCTTCAGAGGTTACTGCTATCTCACAGGGACAGCACCTGCCTCAGTTGCATATTCTAGCTCTGTCCTGTAGGGTAAGTGAAATCTATAGATGGCAGAGAGTCAGACAGCCACTGCAGGTGTGGCATATGTGGCTATCACACATCATAGTTTCAACCTCTGGCTGGGGCTAGTAACAAGATGCCGCCACCCTTGGATGCTAGAGAGGTCTTCACTGCATTGCTTTGCAATGCATGAGAGAACCTCTGTAGCAGCCTTTGGGTTAACGGGACATATTATGAGTATGAAAAGAAGTATGTTGTGGGGAAAAAGTGGTGAAATATTATCTTCTAACTGCACCGGAGATCAGACTGAAGACCCACTGGAGCAGCTGACTGCCTCTAGTATAGTACAGGAGTCATTCATTTTCTTAAGTTAGGGAGGGGAGGATGGTACAAACCTAAATTGCCTCACTCCCAATCACCACAACCAGTTATGCCTGATTAGAGTTTGGTCCCTACCACACCCCTAGGAGATCCTGCCACCAGCTCCCTGTCTCTGTTCCAGCACTACTGACAGCATTTGCCTTCACACATGGAAGCTACAAGGCTTTTCTTTTTAATCGTAGACTGTCCCTTGCATTAGAGACATTGTAAAGGAGCATTCTACATCATTCACTTTCATCACCTATCCAACTGACCAGAGCAGAGACATATGTGAGAATCGGTGGAGCCGAGGATTATCTGGCACTGAATGTTGGTTAATAGGTGTTGGGACCCTGATAAGCAACAAGCCCAAGACGGGCGACGTGAGAGTGCAATATTATTGTTTGTTTACTTCCTTTAATTAATAGCAAGTGTGTGGCACAACTTTTCTTGTGCGGGGACTGTTTTTTTTTATACATATATATATATGTATGTATATATATTATAATTTTTTTTTTTAACGCTTTTAGTGGCAGATATGTATCCAATACATCCAACAAATTGCTTTGGATACCTCTATAACAACTGAAAGGTTAACTTGTATTAAGTCAGTCCTTGTGGTGGTGCATCGGGACCCCTCCTGATGCCCCCAACTACTGCCCTGATTCGGCAGGGAGATCAGTAGAGGTGATACAGGGGAGCAAGAGGATTCCATTGCTACCATCCTACCTCTACTACAGGGTTGGAGTGGGAGGGATCCAGAAACCCTTTCACGTCAATGAGAGAGCCTCCCTCATTGACTGGAAAGGGTTTCCCAATTTTGCCCACTCCTACCCAGGTGCTTCAGATAGGATGGAAGTATGGGAACTCTTTTTCTCCCCTGCGTCGCCTTTATTGATCACCCAGCTGAATCTGCTGTTAGATCAGTTGCTGGGGGCATCATGAAGGGTCCTGATGCCCCACCATGAGGTCTGATATTTTTTTTTTTTTTTTTTTTTTTGGTTGGTTGAGGAGCAGAGTTTGACAGCCATGCCCTCTTGACTGCAAACCAGAATCCCTTAGATTGTTATGCTACTCTTAGAATTACTGTCATTGTTTGTTTTTTTCTGTTTGCACTCTTACTGTACTAGAAATAAGTATGTTAGATATGTCTGTAGCATCAGAGGAGTTAAATCCTTCCACATATATAGTCACTGTACTTTTCCATGGCTGTTACGTGTAGGAGTAACACAGCCCTATCACCCAGTCTCACTTAGAGTCAGAGAAGAGGTGCATGTATACATGTGTATGTGAATTAGGCAAGCTGTGAAATTATATTCGCTTTGGCTCAAAAGGTCCTGGGATTTTTCCATCCCTGCTATTCCCCACTAGGTTTAAAAAAAAAAACTTTAGCCTAACACCATTATAGCTTACCCTGATCCAGTGATTAGCAACATAAGGCCCTACCTCTATTCAAGACTACCAATCCTATCTGGAATGGTGGAAATTGTAGGCCTGAACAGCTGGAGGGCCTCTGGTTTCCCAGTCTTGCCCTATATCTTCTGTCAGTTAAGTGTCTGTCCAGTTATTGGTCTGTGATCTGCTCACCTGGGTTCTTTTCATCAGATCCACAGCTGGAAGCCGCCTTGGTCCATGGCACGATGACTCACTGCTCATTAAGCTCAATTAGAGCCCCTCTTGCTTGATTAGGAGTTGAACAGCACAAAGCTGTCTTCTGAGAGTGTATCTTTCAGCGTAAAGGAAATTGCTCTGGAAATATTTACATCTGTTTGCACTTCAGAACAGGAGGGCTTGGTCTTTGCCTATCCCCTTGTCCTGTTCAATGGAATGTGGAACTCCAGCTACATTTGTTCATTGTATGTCCTCAAAAAAGGCTTTTTGGAAGCAAGTGAGGACTTCAGTATATTGCAAGGCAATTTTTTGAGATCTAGCATCAAAAACATTGAAGGGAAACTATTACTTTAAATCAACTTGGATATAACATGCCAGTTTAAATTATTCTAAAGATCTCAGGTGAAAAATGTAAGTACATATGTATAATATGCACCTCCTTTCTTTCCCCCCACAAACAAAAAACAAAATGAACACTTGTCTCCCTTCAATCCCTCTTCCCATTATTCCCTCCCCACCCACTTCACAGCTGTAAATGTGTTCCTATGAGCTGACCACTTTTCCTCCAGCTACCCAATCATACCTTTTATCTGTAGGCATTGTGAGTATCTGAGTAGGCAGCCTGGAGCTCTGTCCAGAGGGTGGTATACTTCCATTTTCCGGCCACTTCCTTGGCTGCTCTTCTGTCTTTACAGGACAAACTCTTTTTCCCAGTGCCACAGGACAGGAGGGTGGAATCATACCACCCTCTGGACAGTACTCCAGGCGTCATCCTTAGCGGCTCATGATGCCTATGGATAATGGTCTGGTTGGGTAGTGTGCGGGAAAGTGAGGTGCTCACAGGAACAGATTTACAGCTGGAAATACAGTACTGATGGGAGGGGAAAGAAGAGGTATAGGAATTGAGGGGAGACTAGCATTTTTTTCACTCTTACAATATGCCCCCCCACACAGCAACTGGAGGATTGCCTGGTCAGGGTGCAGCCGGACAACGCCACAGCGGTAGCCTACATCAACAAGCAAGGGGGCACAAGAAGTCTCGCAGCTTGGCTAGAGGTCAAGACTATTTTATCATGGGCAAAGGAGCATGTCCCTGCCATTTCCGAAGTTCATATTCCTGGCGTAGACAACGTTCTGGCTGACTTCCTCAGTAGGCACACAGTGGACAGCTTAGAGTGGGAGCTGCATCCAGAAGCATTCAACCTCATCATCCAGCAGTGGGGTCTTCCACGCATCCACCTGATGGTAACCAGGCACAACAGGAAGGTGCCAATGTTCTGCTCTCGCTGGGCGGATCCCATTGCTCTGGCAGTGGATGCCTTGTCGATTCCCGTGGACGTTTCCTCTAGCTTACATCTTTCCTCCTGTTCCCCTGGAAGCAGAGACTGGAGTGCTGCCCAGTCTTCTACAGGGTTACCTTTGAAAGGAAGACGTTCATAGTCTGGCTTTGATGGCATGGAGATGGAATCCTCCGTTTTGAAGAAGAAACCATTTTCTTCTGGAGTGGTGGCTACTATGCTTAGTGCCTGCAAGCCTGTTTCCTCTAAGGTCTACCATCGAGTTTGGTCTACCTTCCTGGCTTGGTGTGCTGATAAGGACCTGTCTCAGGATTTTGACCTTCCTACAGTTCTTTCTTTCTTCCACGAAGGTGTGGATAAGGGTCTCAATCAGAGTTGTCTTAAGGTTCATACTTCTGCTCTCTGTCTTTTTTCAGAGGCATCTTGCTATCATTCCTGGTGTCAAGGATTTCTTCCAGGTTGTTGTTCATACCTGTCCGGTGTTTGTCCCCTGCTCCTCAGTGGAATCTTAACCTGGTTCTGGGAGTACTCAAGCATCCTCCCTTTAAGTCCTTGGCTACCATTTCTCTACGTCTGCTGACGTGGAAGATGGCCTTTCGCCTGGAGATTTGTTTCTGTTCACAGAGTTGCGGAGCTGCATGCCCTGTCTTGTAGACTGCCCTTTTTGGTCTTTCACAAGGACTAGGCGATGCTTCGCACCTCCCAAGAGTTTCTCCCGAAGGTGGTGTCTGAGTTCCACATTAATCAGGAGATTGTGGTTCATTCTTTCTGTCCTAACCCTACTTCTGACAAAGAGGGATCTTCATCTGTTGGATGTTGTGCATTGTCACAAGTTCTATGTGTATCGCACAGAGTCCTTGAGGCAGTCTGACACACTGTTTGTCATTCCTGAGGGTCCTAGGGCAGGGAAGCCTGCTTCCAAGGTTACCATAGCTTCTTGGATCAAGTCCACAGTTCGTAAGGCTTTCGAACTTTGGAAGAAGCCTGTTCCCTTCAGGTTCACTGCTCATTCTGTGAGGTCTATTGGGGCTTCTTGGGCCTACAAGAACCAGGCGTCAGCTGATCAGTTGTGCAAGGCGGCCACTTGGTCTTCTGTGCACACACTTTTTCTAAACACTATCGTGTGGATCTGCTTGCATCGGCTGATGCCAGTTTTGGGAGGAAGATCCTGGAGGCAGCCTTGCCTGTCTAGGATCTCTTTAGTCTCTCAGTACTCTTTCACTTTTGAGCCCTGTTGGCTCTACTTCAGTGTACTGTGTACAGTTCCTGGGGTCTGTTTTACCCCTGTTAAGTGTCTGTTGACACTTTGCGGTTAGTGTTGAGCTATTCTTGATCTGTAGGTTCATTGGTGTTCTGGTGACTTTGAGGGCCTGCTCCTGGTTCTTGCCTTCCTTCCTGCCTCTGGGAAACTCAATGGTTGGACATCCCAAAGTTATCAGTAACCTGTATTGGATGACAGAAAATAGGATTTTAGTCTTACTTGTTAAATCCTTTTATCTTAGTCCATACAGGTTACTGGTCTCCCACCCTGTCAAGGGACCATGCTTGGCTCTCCTGTGGCAGAACATGGGGATCCTTTTGGGTTCATGCTCACAGGAGTCTTCCTTTACCTTCTTACTGCCTAGTCAATAGTCTGCAAATCTTACTGGTTGGGGATTGGCTAGCTGCAAGCTAAGGAGAGGAGGTAGGCTCCACCCAGCAGTCACTTCTCAGAATTGTTCCTGGTTATTAAAGGGGTTGGTCATGTACCCAAAAGTTACCAGTAACCTGTATGGACTAAGAGAAAAGGATTTAACAGGTAAGACTAAAATCATATTTCACTATGGGACTAGTGCAAGGGTTAATAAAAGTGGGAAAAATCAATAAATGTATGTTGCATATGGGATCATGGTGGTTCTGTGTTTGTCCTATTGGTTCTATACTTCAAGGTTGAAATCATTTGAGCTCCATGTGTGTGCAAACCCCTCTGGCACTCCAGATTTGTCAGATGGTTAAATGCGTGCTTAACCCTTTTGAGGGTCTGTTCAAAGAAAGTTGCATACCTGTTAGTCAATCAAGGTGTTAACTGCACTCTGTTTATTCAATGAATTGGGCACTCTGTTTATTCAATGAAGTGGGCTCTCCCCCCGCCCCCCCTTAGTGTTTTACAATTGGTTAATTTTTATAAAACCAGACATACTCCTGGTTTATTCTCTTTGGGAGATCTGCAGTCTCTTCGGGTGACACTAACTCGTAGCTGGTATTAGCTGTTCTACAAATGGCTAGGTTACTATGTGCCTCTCAAGCTCCATTAATACAGTTCCAGGAAGTGGGCTACTTTTCCATCTAGGGATCTGACATCAGCTCTGGTCAGTGCTTTGAGCTCTGGCATAAAGCTAACACACAAAGATACAGTGCATTGAGCTGCAAAGATAAGCACAGGACTCTTCACAAGGCACTCTGCAATTGAGTGCCTTGTGAGTCCTTTGTTTATGTGAATCAGCTAAGTAGTGGATTGCCTGCTCAGCTGGTTCAATGAGTATGGAAGGGCAGAGAACCTGATATATAGCTTCTGTTCCGTTCTCTCAATTTCAAACCCTTTCAGAGCCACAGGGGTGTGCAATCCACATCTTCTAATCTGAAAACAATTTAATGTTTGTTTTTATCAGTGTCTTAACCTTTTGAGTCCCAAAGCCGTCTGCATTGGATAATGTCCTTGCACACAAAGGTGTGACAACTTTTACCTTTTCTTTTGAAACATTCTAGTAATTACATACCAAAGGAAATAAAAGCAAAATGCTTTCTAGGAGTACAGAACATTTAATAGATATGAGCCCTTTTCATTTTTGGCGAAAATGTGCCTGCAAAGAACCTTATGCTATATAATCGTGTACGTCCATGGAGCATCTGTAAAATGTAGTTATTTTGTTACATCCCTAAAATATAATATTAAACTTGCATTTTTCTGTGTATAGACAGACTATCCTTTTTATACACTGTCTGGTTAATTATTTTGGACATTGATGCGGTTAATGCATTAGATTAGTACCCACTGTTGTTCTGTTCAGTAAGACTATTATTTTATATCGGTCCCTGTAACAGACAATAATAATAATCCTTTATATAGCGCAAACAGATTCCGCAGCGCTTTACACTCATGTTGGACCCTGTCCCCATTGGGGCTCACAATCTAAATTCACCTATCAGTATGTTTTTGGAGTGTGGGAGGAAACCGGAGTACCCGGAGGAAACCCACGCAAACACAGTGAGAACATACAAACTCATTGCAGATGTTGTCCTTGGTGGGATTTGAACCTAGGACCCCAGCGCTGCAAGGCAACAGTGCTAACCACTGAGCCACTGTGCAATAAAACACAGAGACACCTAATGGGATTGCTATTGTAATGGTATGCAGAATGGGGGCCCCATAGAACATAAGTAATACAATAGTTTAAGCCTCTGAAGCCACCATGAATTTTTGAAGAGGCACGCAGTACAAGGTATTTTTGTGCATATAACCTAGACCATTTTTAGCTCTTACTGTTCCTTTAAGAACATATACAAGTCAGATGATGTGGCCTATTTTTCCTGCTTGAAACACTCATAGTTTGTGCTGTTAATGTTTGTTCTATCCATGACACTGGCACTCTGGGATGTAGGGCATCAAAACCTGGCTTCATATTCAGCTGATAACAGCAGCAGCTTTTTTGTGTGCTTGGCGACACAAGAGAGACTCTTTACCGTGCTTCATCTCGGTCACACCAACTGGATCAGGTTGTCTAAAAATTGCCTCGGTGACGCTACAGGAATGCTCTGTAGAATAACAAACACACTGGCACGTGATGTATGAGGCCTTGTGCAGTGTAACCTGAAGAACACAAACTATGGCATTCAATGGCTCTACAACACATTAAAGCAGGTTTAAAACCAGGGGAATTTTAGGAATAATGTATTTGTTCCCTATTATGCAATTGTTCTGAGCCTCCTACATTCTAAAGTGGAACTTTCAGCTTCATAAGATTGCCCCCAAATACATTACTAATATAGCGATAGGCAAAGGAATAGTTGTATTATGCTGAATAAATCCACGTTATTGAAGTAATCCACATTCTTCGGTAGACAACTCAGAGGGAAGTTGCCTCTGAAGCTACACTGTCTGTCCCGTTCACTGCCCAGATTGTGGTGATGTTCCTTGGTTATCTTAAGGTATCGGAAGTTGCTGTCTGCACAATCGCACAGAACTTCTCTTGAAAGCTCTGTGCCCTGGGTGGCTGCTGAAGAATGTGGATTACTTCAGTAATGTGGATTTATTCAGCATAATACAACTATTTTTTTCCCTATCGCTATATTGGTGACTTATTGGGGGCAAAAAAGGGAACAAATACATTATTCCTAAAATTCCCATGGTTTTAAATCTTTTAACTCTTTGAATTTTAGACAGGTCGCCAGCGCATTTTCACAATGTATTGGTGACTTCTCTCACATTAAAGGAGTTAAAGAGAGAGTAGTGCTTCACAATAAGAGCAGTTCCAATTAATCTTCATAGTATTTGGGCCATGGAGAGTGTTTCAATACTGTTCAAGTTGTTGTAGTTCAAGAGAAATTTTATTAAAAAGTATCCCCCTCCCATCCCTTTTATTGATGTAACACTGCTCACCTCAGAGCAGCAAGACTGTCCGGATTGATCGCAGAGAGGGACAGTCTTCAGTGAGCAAAAGGAAAAACCTGTCAAGGGGGCAGGGTTTTCCTTATGCTCTTAGTAAGAAGATTGTCCGTTCCTGCCAGCTGTTTGGTCCCAGGACCAGATTCCACATCCTAAGGGGAGGTGGCTTACACTAGGAAAAAGGAGATGGATACTTTATCATTCAATTGCTCTTCAACTACAGCTCTGACAGTATTGAAATAACTCTCCATTGCCCAAATACTATGAAGATTACTATCCCATTAAAGGGATAGTAATACTTTAAAATTACTTATCCCATTATTGTAGTAGTAAAAAAAAAAATAAGAAATTATTTTGCCCCAAGTGACATCTCTCAAACCTTTATGGTTTGAGAGATATTCACTTGCAAAGTTCCCCCCCTCCCTCCCCTTTCCCTGAAGTTAGCGTTTTATTCGATGCAGGGGAATCCTGTCCTATGATGATCCAGTGGCTCTGCAGTAGAGCCTCGATCGTGTTAATAAAAAAAGATATAATTCACTTAAAAGGTCTTGTATGTGTGCTTGGTTTGCCAAGCACATGTAGAAGACCTTTTAAGTGAATTATTTATTTTCTATTAATGCGATCGCAGCTCTGCTGCAGAGCCGCCTGATCATCGTAGGACAGGCTTCCCCTTTAGTCTGCTAGGCTAACTTCAGAGAAAGGAACTTTGCAAGTGAATATCTCTCAAACCATAAAGGTCACTGGGGGCAAAATAATTTTTTTTATTACTACAATAATGGGATAAGTAATCTTAAAGTATTACCATCCCTTTAAGTCCTGCTTAACCCCTTAAGGACTACGTGACGTGGTATGACCGTCACGGTCCTAGCATGTCACGTACTTTTTACTTACAGCGCTCTACCGGGAGCGCTGTAAGTAAAAATGGGGCCTAAAATTGATCGCTCCAAGACCGGAGAGATCTCTCTTAGGCCTCCAAGCGGCGCGCCGGTACGCGTAACAGGTCACGTGTACTGGCGCGTCGGCAAAGATCAAAGCGGTCCTTAAGGGAAGGTAACTTCCCTGGACCGCTGGTACTTAAGGGGTTAAAGAAATGAGAACTATTTGTTCCCTGAGGTGCATTTTTGTCTTCCACTAAATGTTTAGTGTGTCCAAGAATAGCATTTTATTTTAACCAAACTACAATGATCACTCCTGTCTCTACCAATTAATAATTCACAGTCCAGTTCTATCCATTTATATATGAAATTATCTCTAGCTGTGTAGTGTTTAATGCTCCTCAGACTCCTCTTCAACATCACAGTGCTGAGTCTAGAATATTTAATTTCTATGGAACACTCTGAGGCCTGTCCCTTATCTGTGATGAACATAGATATGACATACAAGTTGTAGCCAAGGACACAGATTTCACAATTTTTGCATCAGGATAGAGATTAGTTCATTTTCTGCTTTTTCAGTCTACATTTGGTTCGGTCTCTCCTGCCTGCCATAAGATTAGACAGCCTTTTAAAGTCAATTGTAACAAACCAATAATTTTGGAGGGGCTTTATAAATAAGCCAGGTTTGTTACTCCTTTTTTTTTTTTTTTTTTTATAAAGTTAAAACAATAGTTTGAGATTTCTCTTTAGTTTCACATTAGCTAGTATTTGCTGGCAGGGAGTGACAGTTGGAAGGGAAAGCAGTGTGTGTGTGGAATGATGGTATCTGGCTGGCATGTCTGCCAGGTTTGCATTCACTGGTACAGCAAATACGTCAAACTTTATTTAATTAAAACTGGCTAACAGAAATAGTAAAAGCTTTTTCAAAATCGCCCTTGTGTTGTAAAGTGACAATTCGACTTTTACCCGGTGACATGCAACCAACGAAGGTCTGCACATTTATGATAAAAAATAAAAAAAGAAAATCTAAATAGTGGTAGAAAAAAATAGATTAAGCCCTTGAATGCTTGAGAGGTCTCTAATGTATTGCTTCACAATGTGCTGGAGACCTTTCCAGCACCCAGAGGGATAAATGTTAAGGGAGGTCTACACAGACATAAGAAAGCTTCTGGGCTTTTTTGGTGGGTGATGATTAATCATGTATGATGTGGTATAGGAAAATTATCTCCTCTTCCCAATGTACCAAGGAACATACTGACCACATGACACCCCAGGGCTGCCTGTCGCCCATCACGACTTTAACTGCTTGGATGCCAGAGACTTCTCCATTGCATTGTAATTCAAAGCAACAATAAAAAAAAAAAAAAAAAAAAAGTTTATTTACTCTACACCAGTGTTGTCAATTGTTGGAGCAGCAGCTGTTTGAGACTAAAATTCCCATCATTCCTAACCAGCTCTTGTCTGGATGGGGATGATGGGGACTGTAGTCTCCCAGCAACTGGAGGTAGGAATATTGGCTACCTATGCTCTGCACTATGCTAAATACCATTTGCATCAGGAGAGGGCAGCATGAGGCCCTCCAGTTGTTCCTGTTCTCAAATTCCCATCCTGCACCTGTGGCTGCTGGGATATGATGTGAATTGGAGTCTGGCAACAACTGGAGTGCCTCACTTTGCATATTCATGGTTTACATTTTCAAATGATGCTTGAAAAACATACAAGAAATGTGCCTTCACTAGGCAAAAATTCAATTTTCACAAGAGCTCAGTCCACTAGGAGCAGTATTGTGTCCTCTAGCTTCTGTGTATCCTCAATACAACTTTGTTTTCAGCATTACAATTTCTATAAATATAATGTGAACTGTCTAGTCATGTGAAACAAATCTTTCAGTTCCATATGCAATTAAAGTACATTTTATCATGTGACTTTGCTTTTATTATCAGGTCATATGATGACCCATTAGAGGCAGACCTGATAGAAGAGAGAATACCTTATCTTCACGGTGGATACGCAGCTCCATTGGCTCAGCCAGAAAGGGGAAGCCTGGCCAGCATAGATCGTCTGGGCAAACGTTCCCCTTCTATTGACAGCATCCGTAAAGACCCACGATGGAGAGATCCTGACCTTCCAGAGGTCATTGCTATGCTCAACCACCCCATCGACCCAGTCAAGTCCAATGCGGCGGCTTATCTGCAGCACTTGTGCTATGAGAATGACAAAATCAAGAAGGATGTGAGACACCTCAAAGGTATCCCCACCCTTGTGGGTTTGCTAGATCATGTTAAACCTGAGGTACATCGAAAAGCCTGTGGAGCCCTCCGGAACATCTCCTATGGAAAAGATAATGAGAACAAGGTGTCCATTAAAAATTGTGATGGTATTCCTGCCCTGATCAGACTGCTACGGAAGACCAATGACATGGAAGTCCGAGAACTCATAACAGGTGAGGCTGTTGATTTGCAGGTGATCCTGCTTTGGTTTTTGGGAGTCTAGAATGCTCTCTATGATTGTTACACCATTCGTGACATTTGAGTCTTGCTTTGAGCTGGACTAAACTTAGGACTGAATGTAGAAAGCTCAAGATGAGCAGTTCTGAAGCATACCAACTGCACCATAGGAGAAAATAAAGATGCCATTGTTTTAAATGCTGCTTTTAACCCCTTAAATCCTAGGGAGGTCTTGAGCATTGCAAGGCAATGTGTTGAGCCTTCTCTAACATTCATGGGGTTAAAAGCACTTTTTAAATCTATGTGAATTTGGGGAACATTTGTCTCATAGGGTACAGTTCATATGCTCCACAGTTACTTATGTTTTGTTTCCTGAGTTAAATGTTCTTTTGATGTCTCAAGATTTGGGTTGAGATTATAGTTTTGTTTATATCTGCAGCTCTCCCTTCCCCTGTTAAGGAATGTTAATGTCATTGCTTTAAATAGGCAGCGAGTTATGTTAGCAATTCTCTAGCACTTTTTATACGTTATGGTTCATTAAACCAGGCAAAGTCCAGAGGCATGAATATTCTTCTCATCCTGCTACTGCTCCTGGGCAAGCTCTCATAGAGGCATTATGTATAAGGTAGAAAGTGGAGCAATTCTGGGGCAAACCAGCTGAACCAAAGGGAAATAAAACATTTCCATTGACTTGAATGGTGCTTTAACCCTTTGAGTGCCAGAGAAATATACTTCTGGAACTCAACCGGTTAACACCTTGAAATACTCGGTCTCCAGAATTTCTCTACTTTTGTGTTTATACATATGCTTCATTGTTCTTTGGACTGTAGAAACAAGCAAGCTAATTGCCTCTCCCTTCCTTGTTACGCCTGAAAGGTCTGATTCTGAGTGCTTGTATCATTCCCTGGCATGGTTTTAGCAAGCTGTTATATTTGAATGGCAGTCCCGGAGCATATTCAAAAAGCTGGCAAGCGGTAGGCTTTTTTTTTTTTTTTTTTTTTTTTTTTTTTTTTTTTTTTTTCCTTTCCCCCCCCCTCTTTCCCTTTATGTTGAAGTGAGACCGCCACTCTATAATTTCTTAGGCAGGGCCCAGAAGTCTGGGTGAACATGGCAGGCAGCCCTCCCAGACACTTAAAAAAACAAACACTGCACTGCCTTTTCCTCCTCTTAGAGTTCTGTTCAAACACAAGGTTTTGCAATATTCTGTTATTGTAGAGAAGGAATAGTCCACATCCCATCAGCAAGGGTCAGGAGAAAGTGAAGAAAGAGCTGCCTTATAATGGAAACCTTTCTCTCTTAATAGTACACCAAGGAGTCAAATTAAAAATCATTTCAAGCAGAAGTAAATCATGCTTAAAATGGATTTCTTATTCACAGAGAATTAATCAGCTGCTGTGCTAACCTTTTTCCTGTAAAATAAATAGTTTTTGAGAAATTAACTTTATTGCTTTGGTGGCACTTTAAAGGAGCAGTAAAATACTTTTTTTTTTTTTTTTTTTTTTTTTAATTAATGGAAACCTATCTGTTATACAACTACTCCTACTCACTAAAAGACTAAAACAAGGCCTCTCCCAAGGCTCAATCTATAGTCAGAAGAAGAGCAAGACTAGACAAAAACAAAGGAGAAAGTAAAGTCCAGTTTACGTGTAGCTTTTAATATACAATCAGTGCACTCAAATTTTGGCCTTTATTCATCTAAGAGGTCACAACCTCTTATGGACTTCGAACTGTGTCCTGAATGTAGCTTTTTTAGTCCAAGTCTCTCTGCAGGTGACTGAATCCAGTTATTCCTTAAAGATGGTGCTGATGTTGTTGCAATGTCGTGTTCTAACAGACACCGATATTCAAGCTTTGACAGTAATATGACCCTAGGGCACAGAGGTGTGGGTGGAATAAGGCCAAAAATTAGCGTGGAAACGCTAGGAGATGGCATCTTTGTGCAGGTGAACACTCCGATTAACGAGCGGGATTACCTGTGTTGGGTAGTTGCGGGATTCTCACAGAGTGTATAGGTGTACCTAGGGGATAACCCAGCACGTATTGTGGAGATGCAACTCCACTTTCTCATGGCTTCAGAAAAAGATGGGGACAGAAGTATGGCCTATTGACATTCTCCTTCATAACTATAAGACCAATAAAATTAAACTGCATTGATAACATTTATAAATTTAGCATTAATACAAATGCCCCATTGCTGAAAACACTTGTAAAAGACATCAAATAATAACATATAAGAACTGTAATAATAATAATAATACAATAATTAATACTATGAAAACAAATAATTGGAATAAAAAACCATAAAGAGACAATCTACTGAGGGAAAAAAAATAATAAAATATCTGGTTCAATATGAAAAATCAATGGTGTATGCTGTCAGAGTATGTATGTACCCATTACAACAGCTTGTAAACAAGACAAGCTGTGCAAATATGTCTATTGGAAACTCTTTAGGAGTTCAAAAACTATATGCAACCTCATATGTGCCATCTGAATCTTATGGATGTCAGAGGGGACAGCCACCCACACCGCATAAAGAGGAGCGCTGGCCATCCACAAAGGCATCCACAATTGTGGCACCTCTGTTCCCTAAACACCCCAGAGTGCATTAATTATGTCGATCCAAGGAGGCTGGCACCCAGTGCCTGCAGAAACATCGAGTAGTAGGGGCAGTAGGCGAGCCAATCCTTGACTCATCCACTAACACCATGGCACAAAAGTGGACTAAGCACCCCTAGGTAGGCGTAACCAAACTGACTGTACCAGAAAATAATAACAAAGGAGACTTTAAAGGACAATCCTTGGATAAGTGTTTTTCACTGCAGTCCTCAAGTACCCATAATAGTTCTTAAAGGCATTCCAGCTTGAATACTGGTGATTTTGTTTTTATTAACAACGTTAATTTTTAAAACCAATATCTGCCACAGTTCATTAATATGAGATATGAATAATACATGGTCAAGGACAAGACACATGTTTGAGAGTTGATGGCCTTGCTTTTAATCTATCAGGAGAAAGGATGTATGTTAGAAGGGTTTGGTTGTCTTGTTGTGATGAAGATTGATGGAGTATCTGTAACCTAGTGTGCAAGTGTTTTTTGTTTTTTTTGTTTTTTTTTTTTTAGAATAGGCTATTTAGGGTGTTTGGGTTCTTTTTAAATGAACTTGTTTTACATTTATTAAAAAAAAAATGTTTTGTAGGGCTTCTCTCTGATTAAATCAAAGGTACTACCCACATTAAAGGGGATGTATCACCTCTATAAAACTTCGCCTAAATATTTAGTTTATATATCAAAAATGACTAAGCTTCTTAAATTTTTTTTTTTTTTTTTTAAAAAGCTTTATTTGGTCTAAATTGAAGTTATAAACTCTGCTCTGCAGCTACTTCCGCATAGACTGCGGTTACCTGCTCTGTAACCACAGTCTGTCATGCTGCCTCTGCTCCCCTCCCTCTATCCAGCCTCCTCAGACTTTGTCTGTAAGCTGGAGTGGTCTTGTTAGCTAGACATCGATCTCTGCCAAAGAGACTGCTCCAGCTTACAGATGGAAGCCTCCGTCATCGGAGGAAGCTGGATAGAGAGAGGGGAGTAGAGGCAGAGTGACGGACTGTGGTTACAGGGCAGGTAACTGCAGTCTATGCAGAAATTGCTGTAGAGGAGAGTTTTTAACTTCAATTTAGACTTTTTTGTTTTTTTTTTTGTTTTTTTAAAGCTTTAAGACCCTTTTAGTCATATTTGATATATAACCTAACTATTTAGGCTAAGTTATATAGAGGTGATTCATCCCCTTTAACATGGTTAAATGTTTTGACCGTATCCAGTAGTGGCCAAATAAGACTGTTTTTCTGTTGCATTGTGTGGTAGAGGGGAGTCACTGGCAGTAGTTCTGTACAGAATGTTATGGTAACTTCCGAGTCCCTTCCTATCACTTTGAACTTTTAGGAAGTAACGAAGATTTAACTGTTGTAACTTTTTGTAAAACTGCTAGCGTTTGGATTACCCTTGTTTTACTCAATAGGAAAGAAACGTAGATAGGTTTTAATATTAAAAACAAGTTTACTGGTCCTTTTAAATATTGTTTATGCCTAGCTAGCAGCTGCAAATAAATGTATGTACGTTTATATAATATATGGTATAAATTTGGTACGTAAGTATCAAAATGTGGTAAACACATACTTCCTATGAATATTTAGACAGCTATATGTGACTGTTTGACCTTTGTTTATACCAGCGCCTGATAAGTGTAATTTGTCACAATAAAACTAAACAAATGGGAGAGGAGTTTCTATAAACCAAAACGTGAAGGTTTTTAAATGCAGAGTGGCTAATAGTTAGAGTTGTGTTTTAAATACTTATACTACTAATTGTCTTCCGTAAGTTGATTGGTAAGTTGGTTGCCTATGCAGACCATCCAGATCCCACTGAATCATAGTGTTCAATTCAGTCGCTAGTTGTCCCACACATAGGCTGGCAAATTGTGTGGCTGACTTTCATGTATTCGGACCGCTTATTCTTCATACAACAATATTTGTGATCAATCCTTCAAGTTGTCACTTATTGGGTTGTCCTTTTCTACCAGTTCATTGTGCTTTCCTGGATCAGCTCTGTAGAAGGGTTATGCAGAGAAAATAAATAGAAGCTACATGATAATCATTCAGGGACGGATTTAAATTCCAGGCTCCTCTAGGCAAGTCGCTCTGGGCACCCTTAGCTCTGCCCATGGCCCCACCCCACTCCTCACATGACCACGCCACCAACCTCATCCACTGTTTCCTGGCACAGAATATACCTTTGGCCTACAACAAGCAAGGACATAAAAGCCTTAACCCCTTGGTTGCTAGAGAGCTCTCCAATGTGAGATCTCACTAGCATCCAAGGGGTTAAATAACAGCCTGTAAAGGGGTGTATAAGCTACTGCATGGATACAGACATTGTTCTGGCCCCACCCACAATTCAGAATTTGGGTGTGGCCAGCACAGATGAGGCACCCCTCAAAATTTGGACCTCTAGGCAGGTGCCTAGTCTGCCTATTTGGAAATCCAACCCTGTAACCATTACGTATGTGTTGCAGGTTGCAGCATAGCAGAAGTCTTGTATGGGGTTGTGAAAATGGTTGAGGGAACAGGAGGAAGTGTGCTCATGTTATTGGTGGAGTAGAGGCCATCAAGATGAAGACGTTAAAGGGGACATCATGACTAAGGGGTTTTTATGTTGAAGGTTTGTTTTTTTTTGTTTTTGTTTTTTTTTATATAAAGTATTTGGGAAGAAATGCACAGCCAATGTAATTTTGTGTACAGTGAAATAGCAGATAAGGTGATGGGTGAAAGATGGAGCCTAGTAGCATCATTCTTAAAGGATCATTAAATATTAGTTATGTTACTTCATTAGGAAGTGAATATGGTATGTGGTTGTGGGAAAGGGGCAAGGCAGTGTGTGTTTCTATGGCATAGGCAAAACCGGGTCGGAACAGTGGCAGATGGGATATTAAACCGTAATGGCCCAACACAGCTCCCCATTGTTAATTTTGCAATTAGCATTAATGTTAGGGAAGTAAGGGGTCAATCAGTAGTTTAAAACATAAACATTTGAGTAGTGAATTCGTACAATAGACTTTTCTCATTTTGCACCTTCTTTGGTAATATGGTGGTTATTCAGCCTAATTTTGTGATACCACAAAGCTTACAATTTACATTAAGCTACACTAGTGATACAGCAGAGCTTGCAACTGAAATGGAGCTACACTAGTAATAACAGACATTAGAATTGATATATGGGGGTTCACACAGCAGACAAGTTCTACAAAGTACACAAGACAGGAGCAAATCATAGAATCCGGGAAATGCTCCAGAATTAAGAGTAGGGTCTATTGACAGATGGACCACAGCTAATAGGAAGTATTTATGGTCAGGAGAGCAAAGCTAGTCTGGAGTATCCATCTACAGGACCGGCATGTTTTTCTGGGCTGGACTACAACAAGTAGGTATCAAGGAAAAGGGCAAGAAGGAATTCAACGATAGTATACCTTCCAGCTGTATCTTTTTAGCAGGATTGCTGTGGTCAAGAAGATGCACATTGCTGTAAGCGGAGCTGGAGTGATTGGACTCTCCACCGCCTTATGTATCCATGAGCAGTATCACTAGAAAGTGTGACCCCTGAGGACTGAGATCTATGCAGACAAATTCACAACCCCCACCACTCTATGATAATGGAAATACACAAGAGACCAAATGGAACAAGGAGACTTTTGATTACTTGATGAAATTTGTCGAGTTGGAGGAGGCACCCAGCATGAGACTGTACCTTCAGTCTGAATACAGCATCCTGAAAGAGCCAGCCCCTGAGCCTTCCTGGAAAGACATTGTCCTTGGATTTCGACATTTAACTGCCAAAGTGCTAGAATTATTTCCTGGACACCGCTACGGCTGGTTTAACACAGCTCTCATGATCGAGGGAAAACACTACTTACCTTGTATGAGCAACAGGCTGGTAGAACGAGGAGTCAAGTTTATCCAGAAGAGGATAGAATGCTTTGGTGAGCTTGGCCGTACAGGGAGCAGATGTCATCATTAACTGCACAGGGATGCACTCGGGTGAACTGCAGTCTGACCCAGAATTAAAGCCAGGCCAGGGGCAGATCTTGAAGGTAGCTGCGCTGTGGATGAAACACTTCATTTTAACTCATGATCTGCAGACAGGCGTTTATACTACCCCATACATTATAAGGGTCTGACTTGGTGACACTGGTAGGGATTTATCAACTGGGTAACTGTAGCGAGGAGTTTTGAGGATCACAAGTGAATTTGAGGGAAGTGTTGTGAGCTTGTGCCAAGTCTGAAGAATGCAAAGATTGTACACGACTGGACTGGACTGAGACCAGCACGCAACAAAGTGAGACTGGAGTGGGAGCCCTTTTGTTTCTGGATCTGTTAAGTCAGCTCATACACAACTATGGACACGGTGGATACAACCTTACTATTCTCTGGGGTTGTGCGTTGGAGACATCCAGGTTATTTGGGCAAATCGCTGAGGAAAAGAAGAATATTCCTCCCTGTGATTTGTAATCTTCTTATTCACCTTTTAGGGCAGCTTTGATTGTGAATCAATGCTCCTAAAGGATCAGATAACATCCTGTTTCAATCTGTCACCCTGGGGATAATTCTCAGTATATGATTAACTAGCCATTTTTATGCAAAATTAAATAGTTTTTTTTTTTTTTTAGAAATCTTTGTTTTGGTGGCACTTTAATTACCTTTAGAATGCCAATTAATTCTGTTTTAAGGCTATACATATGACACACACTGCTATTAAAAAGTGTGTGTGTGTGTGTTTATAAAAGTGTATGGTGATTTTGGCCAAGCATAGAAACATATTGGCATAAAGTGCCACACACGCCAACAACTAGCTAGTACAACGTATATGCCTTATTTAATTATGATTAAAATTAACAAAACCTTTCACAGAGTGACAGGTCCTCTTTAACCCCTTAAGGACTGCCGATCACACATGTGGCTGTCACTTAAGGACCACAGACCATATTTTTTTCGCATCTGGTTCAGGGCTCCCCGAATAGCATGCAGCCACATGGGGAGCCCTGAATTCCTTGACGGTCCTGGCATGTCATGGGTCCTTAACGCAAATCTACCCATGGCATGCCAGGGCTGTCAGGGGTAGTTAATGATTTTTTTTGCACAATTGTTTTGCCAGTTCTTTAGTCTCATTAGTACCCGCATTCTGCGCCCTACTGGTATGCAACCGGACACCAGTTCCCCAGACATGATTGTACAAAGCAGGAGCGGGCAAATGTGGGGCTGGCCTCCCAGCGGCACCCAAAATGTATCTGCTTTGCTCCTTTGAGTGCCAGAGGGGTACACGGTACATTGCTTTGCAGTGCGTTGCATACCCCTCTGGCACTCGGAGGGGTGGGGGGTTAATATGAAACATCCTGCAGACTACCCTAAGAAGTCTCTGTATGGCGCATAAACATGTAATGAATAGGTGGAGAACTTGTAGGTCCCTAACAGCTGGAGGTCCAAACATTGACTGCCCCTATCTCAGGGCCTTATGGTCAAAGGAGAATTGCAATAATTATTGGGCAACCCAGCTGTACCATGGGGGAAACCTAAACATTCCCATTTAATTTAATTAGGCCCTGACAGACTATTGGGAATCATTGGACCCTTGAAAGCATTGGAGAACTCTCTAGCATTCCAGACCTCAAAAGTCCCATTTAAATCCATAGGAATTTTGGGAATGTATGTGATCCCTAATGCTGCAGTTTGTTTGCCCTGGAGTTACTCCTCTCTTATTTTGAATTATAGCTCTGTCATAATTTTGTTTGTTACAAGTCCAGACTAATTTAACACTGTCACAAGCTAGGACTATAGGCCCTGCTGAGACAGTGGGGAGAGTGTGGGAGTGAAAGGGTTAACAATACCAGACCCCTTGTTACCTGTTACTGTTCCTAGCAACCACCACATTAACCCCTGAAATCCCTCCTGCACTATCACCCCAGTACTACAATTCGCTGCCACCACCAAGACTTTATATTTGGGCGTCTTAGGTTACCCCAAACACAACAGAATTACAGTATCACCTTAATAATCAAACATTTAGACTTAACCCTTTAGTAGCGTGTTCTAACTGAGCTTCTTTCAGAGTAGTGAGTTTATATTAGAGAACAGGGACATGAGTTGATTAATTGAACATTTAATCTGAAAAAGGCGTCACAGTGCTGGTTATAAAAATACAGAAATAAAGGACATACACAAATACAGATTACACATAAGCAAAACAGTCCATAAAATAAAATGGGAGAAACACAAGAAATCCTTAAATACAATTACCGGTATTCTACGAATCCTTGGGAACTTCAGATGGTATATCCCCTTCAGTTGTTACAAAGAAATTCCCTGTTTTATCCAAAAAACACATATTATATAGTTCCTTCTAAGAGGCCAACCCCCTTCAGTTGTTACCTGGGAGGGTTCAATATAGTTTGATACTCTGTTCTGGCGATGCTCATTCAGGTTCTGGTGATGTTATCTACTTAGCTAATTTTATGGCCTAGGACTGGTGCACTTTGAATAACAAACAAATTATACATACCAGGGCCCTGCAAGGCCCAACTCATGCCTTGGCATGACAAACACATTAAATGATTGTGACACTGAAGATGTCTCTAGCATCTAAGGGGTTTAATAGGATAGGGAAGTACACTTCTTTTTATCAAGACGTTCTGCAGCATCTGCATAAATCTACATGGTAAACTTTTATCAGCCAGGAGGGAAATTGCTTCTCTGCCCGTGCATAGCCAGCCCCTACACCCTACTACATACATTGCCACTATCGGGTAAATTGCACTGCGTGCACATACAGGAATGTAACATTGACTTCTACTTTGTGAGAATAAAGTGCAGCAATTTCTATATTACATGGAGCTACACTAGTGATACCACAGACCTAACAAATTAAATGGGGTTACCCTAGTGATACCACCAAGCTTTGTTTGGGACCTCTTTGACGCCATAGGAGTTAAAAGCACCTGGTAAAATAAGGGGAATTTTGTGACTTGCTAATTTGTATCCTATTGTGCCATTGGTTTGTCCCAGAATTGCTCCACTCTTACGTTGTGCCGGACACTCACACACTGATCTACAATTGCCTAACCACAGACTGGTTTATATGCACAAAGCCAATGCTGGGGAAGTCTAAGGCAAACTAAATGCACCATAGGGAAAATATTTCCAGCATTCCTATTGATTTTAATGGGGCTTTTATCCTATTGAGTGCTAGAGACCACTTTAGTGTTCAAGGCATTAAAGGGATAGTAATACTTCATTTTATATTTATTTTATTTTGTAGGCATTAAAAAAACATGAAGAACGATATAAGTCTTATCTCTCAAACCTTTATGGTTTAAGAGATATTCACAAGCAACGTATCCCCCCCCCCCGTTCAGCCACATCAGAAGGGAGGTGTCCAGGTAGACTGCAGAGAGGGACAATCTTCAATTAAGATAAGGGAAAAAGCTGAAAAACTTGTCAAGGGGGGAAGGGCTTTAATTGCTTTCATACAAAGAAGATTGTCCCCTGCTGTTATCTGTCTGGTCTTACAACCAGATTCACATCTGAGAAGAGATGGCTTACACTAGGTAAAAGGGGCGGGGAGGGGAACTTTGCTTGTGAATATCTCATAAACCATAAAGGTTTGAGAGATAAAACTTATATCGTTCTTCATGTTTTTTAATGCCTACAAAATAAAAGAAAGTTAAAACGGAGTATTACTATCTCTTTAAAGGGATAGTAATACTTAAAATGTAAAAAAAAATATGTTGTAGGGTTTATCCCCCTGAGCAAAACAAGAGTACTCCCACTGCTGAAAGGTGTTTCATTCAAAAGTTATTAATTTTCAAAGTTGAATTTTTTAGGTGCAATATCACAGTGGCCTGAAATTGTACAGTGGCGCTGTTGCTACACCATCCTATGGAGATTTATGGTCCCGGGACCAGAGCTGTCCATAGGATCGTGAAGCAACAGCGCCACTGTAAAATTTCAGGCCACTGTGATATTGCACCTAAAAAATTCAACTTTGAAAATTATTAACTTTTGAATGAAACACCTTTCAGCAGTGGGAGTACTCTTGTTTTACTCAGGGGGATAAACCCTACAACATATTTTTTTTTTTTTTTTTTTTTTTACATTTTAAGTATTACTATCCTAGAGGTGTCCAATGAATTACCAGTAGATAATAAGTTTGAATAACCAAAATGTAGTACACAGAAGTCCTAATTACCCCATACCATCCAAAAGAAGCACTAAAGAATAAAGGATATTTCACTGAATAAAACAAATGTTTTCAGAACTTGGTGCTAAAAGAGGATTTATTTTTACCTTTACACCCTTTCAAAGGAACTGAATGCTTTGAAAAAGCTGTCGTTTACCTCTGTATTCATTAAGTACTGCTCTTCTGAGATAAAGGCGCTCAGTTGGTGTTTTGACACACTGTAGTAGGTGCCAATAGAACAAAAAGACACAAACTACAGTCTTTAAATTAAAATTTCAAATATGACTTACTAGTAGAAGTGAAGAAAAAGTAGATGAAGCAAAGTATTTTGGAGAAAAGGTGACCTGCGTGAAATGACATGTCACTTGAATTTCTAGCCCCTGGGCTAATGGACTCTTTACACCTCAGATGTTAAAATCTTTCAAGAACATGGAATTTTAATACTTTATTCAGTACCTAGTACAAATCTGTTTTTTTGTTTTTTTAAGTGTTAACCAATTGATATAGGTTGGCATACCGTAGGAGCTGCCAGAAGCAATTAACTAACTGCCTGTTTTCTGTTTGTAGTTGACTGCTTGCATTCATATGATCATAAAACTTTGAGATATAAAGGAAAATTATGCACAGATTACCGTTTTGGAAAGTAGATATTCACTTGCATCAAATGAGGAGCTTTTGTCTTTCCATCTACCCCTAGGCTAGTGTGCATAAATATTTCCATAAGGCAGTACTATTGGAAATAATACATATTTTTCTTTAATTTCCTTCACGTCAAATATACTAAAAAAGATACTAAAAATGGAGTTTCCTACTGTATTCAGCACTTGCTATCAACTACATAAACATGGTAACACATTTGTATGAGTTTTCATATCCTATGCGGACCCGGCACACTAACCTACACCTGAAACAATAGCAGTGGAAGAATCAGGAGAGCTCTTGATACCTATCTCCTTCCAGGAATCCCACAACCTGTGACCAGGAAGTGGAGAGAAGCTTGTAAGCACAACCCAATTCACATGGTTGGACTTTCAAGTTCTCTTTGAGGTTCATACACACAGGGTTAAAGATGGTGGAACAGAAGAGTACAAACCATTTGAAAAATGTGTGATGACAAGGTCAATAGAATATTAACTGTAAGTGGAAGAGGGAGTTCATGAATAAGTCTTAGAGGTGAAAGGGCCAAAGAGCTTTAAGGAAAGAATACAGTATAGTTGTTGGACGCATTCTCTCCTAATCTTGTCCCAAACAATCTTCTACTGATGCATTTTAAATGGATAGTAATTTTTCATAATAAAAGCAGCTCTAATTAATAATCATAGTACTTGGACTTTGGAGAGTGTTATTTCAATTCTGTCAGAGTTGTAGATCAAGAGTAATTCACTGACAGTGTCCCTCTTCCACCCCTTTTACTGATGTAACACTGCTCAGCCAGATCAGAAGGGAGGTGCCCAGGTAGACTGCAGAGAGGGACAATCTTCAATTAAAATAAGGGAAAAACCTGAAAAGCTTGTCAAGGGGGGCAGGGCTTTCATTGTTTTCATTGTAAGAAGATTGTCCCCTGCTGTTATCTGTCTGGTCTTACAACTATATTCCCCATCTGAGAAGAGATGGCTTACACTAGGTAAAAGGGGCGGGAGGGGAAACTTTGCTTGTGAATATCTCTTAAACCATAAAGGTTTGAGAGATAAGACTTATATCATTCTTCATAATTTTTTAATGCCTACAAAATAAAATAAAGTTAAAACAAAGTATTACTATCCCTTTAAGCTAATCAGCATTTACCATACAAGGGCCAACACTGAAGCTGCAATGGCAATTCTTGCTGCACCAGAATGTCAAACATTCACCTGAAGACACCTGCTTTACATCTACAGGTTGATACAAAAATAATGTAAAAGGCACTGCATATAGAACTGAATAATAAGTGTTTTATTTGGAGGTTTACTTCTTTCTAGAGGACCTTGAATACTGCAGAAGAGAAACAGAACATTGGTTTGTATTGTTTCTCAGAAATCATTTACATCTGAGTATTCGTTTTAGAGACCGCACCCCAATCCATCTAGTGCAGTCTTGCAGAAACAGTGTCCGTATAAAACTTCCCACTCTTGTTTTGTCTTCTACCATGAAACACAAAATGACAGACTGCTTGATAAGATACAGTAATCTGTTTCATGTCAGAAAGCTGTATTGCTTTATTTCTTTGCCTTGATTGATGTGGAGCTGCTGTAAAACATATGTTCAGATCAGATATTTTGTACAGGGCTTTGCTTTGCGCTTTACAATTACGGTACGTGTTTTGCTTGATAAATACATTTCACTTGATTTCCTCTTGTCGCATTGTATTTTTGAGGGGTTTTTTTTAATGAAATCAAGCAGTAAATAATTTTGGGTCATTGTACCCTTTTGAAATTTGAAAAATACTTTTAAGATTGGATTTTTTTTTTTTTTTTTTTTATGTTCTGGTATCATCTTTTTAACGGAAAGCAGACCAGTTTGCCTCTAGTTAATGTGTACCGTATCTGTATGACCAGTATGTATCCATTTATTATTAGTACATGCAGATTATTCACAATACCCTTAGCCCAATTTAAAGCTTTCCATTCCATATAACAATACACTGAGGAGATGCTGATATGCTCTGGTCATGTTCCGTTCTGTGCAAATTGTTCATTTGGCAGCTGCCATTGAGACACTTATAAACTTTAAAGAGGAACTTTCACCTTGTATCAAATCGCCTTCCAATAATTAGGCATATGGGACTACCTTCATAATAGTTCTATTCTCTCTCAAAAGTACCCGATTCTGAAGTAATCCTTTATCTTGAGAGACCGGAAGCCAGGCATCCGCGCAGACATCTTGTCTTGGAGGCATCTGCACGCATGCGTCATTAGTCCTGGTCTCCTCTAGGAGGCATTGCACTGTGCCGAAAGGCATAAGAGGGATCTGACGGCGCAGGCGTGGGGGGACAGCACTAACCTGGCCATCAGTCTCTGAAGATTAAGGGTTACTTCAGAATCGGGTACTTCTGAGAGTTAACAGAACTATTATGAAGCTAGTAGTTATATGCTTAATTATTGGAGGGCGACTTTATAGAAGGTGAAAGTTCCGCTTTAAATTGTTGATCAAAATTTTTAAAAGGTTGGGAACCACGAAATCCAAATGAAAATTTGTGTCTCCATTAATAGTTAAAGGGGAACTACCACCCGACACAATCTTTATCTTCACTAATTCTCCATCTGACGACTAGAGTCCTGCTTAGTAGCACTAGTCGCCAGAATAATTACCTTATTTAATAGATTTCTCCTCTCTCCCATGGGTGACAAGCAGGGCGGCGCATGGACATCTTGCCATTGTGATGTCCGCGCGCCTGCACTTTCAGTCCCAGCCGGAAACAAATGGCTCCTAGCGACGCCTACTAGACCCGGCTGGGACTGACAGCGCAGGCACGTGGACGTCACAATGGCAAGATGTCTGCTCTATGTCCTGCCTATCACCCATGGGAGAGAGGAGAAATCTATTAAATAAGGTAATTATTCTGGTGACTAGCACTACTAAGCAGCTAGTCGCCAGATGGAGACTTGGTGAAGGTAAAGATTGTCTGGTGGTAGTTCCCCTTTAAGGAGAAACAAAGATCTGAAAAGAAAATAGGTTCACCCTACTAAGGACAAAGCAAGGAAAACACTACTTTTTTCAAGAATGTAATAAACTTGCTTTTCTAAAGTACATGTAGAAAGTTGCACTCCTGTTTCATATAGACATTGATTGCAAGCTTATAATACGCACTAAAGCTTGGTATTCTTTCCTCTTCTGTTCAGAGTTGCTGTTTTAGTTCACTGAATTGTCAAATCTGACATGCCAATCAATCTTGCCTAAACAAATCAGGATCTTGGGGACCTATTAATCCTTTCAGTGTTAACAAACACATCGCTATACAATGTGTTGGTCGCCTCTCTGGCACTCAAAGGATTAAGGCTAAATTGTAACAAAGAAATAATAATGACATCAGTCCGTATTGAGCCCAGGATATGTAATGATCTAGAGAAAAAAAAAAGTTCAGTTACCTTTAAAGGGACAGTAACCTCTAACAATGAAATTGATTGATCTAACTTTGCATATCATATAATTACAACTAAAATAAATGATAGATTCTTAAAACATAATCCTAAACTTGCCTTATAACTTTGTTTATAATAAGAGACTAAAGCTAAAGTTTAATTAAAGGGATAATAAAACTTAATATGTAAGAAAAATATATGTATTTAGTGTTTATCCTCCCCAGGAAAATAAGGGCACTCCCACTGCTGAAAGGTGTTTTATTCAAAATGTATTGCAGCTCGTACTTGAATTTTATAGATGCAGTATCTTAATGGTGTGAAAGTTTACATTGGCACTGTTGCTACATCATCCTCTGGATAACTCTTGTCAATTGAACATAAAACTCCATAGGATGGTGTAGCAATAGCACCACTGTGCAGTTTCAGGCCATTGAGATACTGCACCTAAAATTCAAGTTTGAGCTGCAATAACTTTTGAATAAATTACTTCTCAGCAGTGGGAGTGTCTTTGTTTTACTCGGGAGGATAAGCCATACAATGTATATGGTACTATATATTAAATGCCATTATCCCTTTAAGAGCTGGCTGCTCTAATAATCAGACGGCTGTTGTCTTATAGACAAATCTGGACAATCACTTCATGACTGCTGCGGTCCTTGAAGCCCTGGAAAAGGCAGGAATGGCTGCTCCCTTAGATCATATGAAATACTAGATTTTAGGCTTGAGGAAAAAAGATTTTTACAAATGTTATTATGAAATAAAAGGTATTTAAGTGTATATAACCTCCGTTTAGATTTAGTTGGCGTTCTTTTAATATTTTTGGTGGGGTTACATACACTTTTTTTTTTTTTTTTTTTTTTTAAACCTTATACGACTTTAGATTCAGTTGGAGCAAACCGGGGTTTTCTAGAGAGGTTTTCAAAAAAGTCAAATACATGTGCATTGGAAATATCTAAAGCTTTGATTTAAAACTGTGCCTAAGAGCTATTGCTGCCACCTAGATCAGCAGTAAGTAACTTGCAGCTCTTCTCCACATGTTATTGAACTGAATTGTCGGTCATTTTCAGACAGCTTTTTTTTTTTACAAATGATCTGCTTCTCTCTTCTTAGGCACTCTCTGGAACCTGTCATCTTATGAGCCCTTAAAAATGGTGATCATCAATCATGGCCTCCAGACACTCACCAATGAGGTTATAATCCCTCACTCTGGCTGGGAAAACGAACCCAATGAAGACTCCAAGCCCCGTGATGCTGAGTGGACGACTGTGTTCAAGAACACTTCTGGCTGTCTAAGGTAGGGGTGTGTGTATAAAACATACATATGTATATTCTGCTGTGCTTCATAGTCTGCTTGAAATGCTCCTCCTCATACATTTAGCGAAGGATAACTTTATATTATTGGTGTGGAAAATGTATAGTGATTACTTATTGGGTTTGTAGCACCTTTTCCTCAGTTTAGACTAAGTGGGGCCCACAATAATAATAATAATAATAATAATAATCCATGCCAAATGCCTTTTTTCATAGGTCACTTCAACTTTTCTTGCCATCAAAATGTATCCACTATTATGTTTCCCTCATTTTCTTTGAGCTCTGTCTGCTCTGAACACTTCTGCATTAGTGGAAGAATTAGATCTTCAGTCCCTCAAGTGTCAGAAGATCAATAGGCCGATTCTCTGTGGTTTTTCTTTCCATAATACCTGCTGCCAACTTAATTTCTTAGAAAAGAGTACCCTAAATGATTCTTTCTAAACTGCTTCACCTCTGAAAGACCCCATTTCCAAATGGTTAATGAGCAGACCATTCTGTCCTGTTAACCGTGGTCTGCTGTTAATACTGCAAAACTCTGTTTCGTGTCCACAATGATACGTTACAAAACACAGATGGGCAACCTGAGGCCCTCCAGCTGTGTAGGACTATGATTTCCAGCCTAACAATTGGCTTGCGATAATGGGAGTTGCAGTCCTCCACAACTAGATTGCATCCGGTTGCCCTTACGATGTAAAGTGTATATATGATTTCTAAGGTGCATGTGTATTATGTAAAATATATATATACAGTGTGTGTGTGTGTGTGTGTGTGTGTGTGTGTGTGTGTGTGTGTATATATATATATATATATATATATATATATATATATATATATATATATATATATATATATATATATATATAATAGTGTGTGTGTGTGTGTGTGTGTGTGTTTATATATAAAATGTGTGTGTATATATGTGTGTATATGTATGGATGTGTGATGAGGAAGATTAAAAAAAAAAACTTCTGACCAGTAAGCCCACTGCCAGTCATCTGCAAGCTTTTCACAAAGGTACTTTCAAGAACAATGGACACAGTACTTAAACCCCTTCCCAACGTCCCAGAAGTCCAGGTCCCCGCGCGGCTGCACACCGTTTGGGGACTCTGGAATAATTTTGATAAAACAATAAAAAATTCTTAGCTGGGCGTTAAGTGATGGCCGTGTGTGTGCGTGACCGGTCACTAAGGGGTTAATATGGCTTACTAAAAGAACACACATTCTTTAAAGGGATAGTAATACTTTGTTTTATCTTTATTTTATTTTGTAGGCATTTAAAAAACATGAAGAACGATATAAGTCTTATCTCTCAAACCTTTATGGTTTAAGAAATATTCACAAGCAAAGTTCCCCCCTCCCGCCCCTTTTACCTAGTGTAAGCCATCTCTTCTCAGATGTGGAATGCAGTCCATAGACCAGACAGATAACAGGAGGGGACACTCTTATTCCTATGAAAACAATGAAATCCCTGCCCCCCTTGACAAGCTTTTCAGGTTTTTCCCTCATCTTAATTGAAGATTGTCCCTCTCTGCAGTCTACCTGGGCACCTACCTTCTGCTCTGGCTGAGCAGTGTGACATCAGTAAAAGGGGCGGGAGGGGGGCACTTTGTCATTGAATTACTCTTGAACTACTACTCTGACAGAATTGAAATAACACTCTCCAAAGTCCAAATACTTTGATGATTAATTAGAGCTGCTTTTATTATGAAACATTACTATCCCTTTAAAAGCTGTTTTAGTACCATGGACAGTATCCAGATATTGAGGTTGGGGGGGTGCTCCACCCCTTGCTCTTCTAGAATTGTTCCAGCCCACTGGGAGATGCTTTTACCTCCCCATGGTACATGTGAGTTATATGGGCTTAGAGAAAATGATTTAACAGGTAAGGCTAAAATCCTCTTTTATGACTGAAATGCAGAACAAAAACTTTGCCTATTTTTCAGTTTCTAGTTTTTATAGGAAGACCTACAGGGAAAACCATATATTTTGGTCTTTCAGAACCCCTAAATTTACCAGACTTATGACTGAACACATTTGCCATTAGTGTATATGACATAAATTCTATATAGTCACGTGCTTTGCACTTTTTGAATTCTAACAAATGCTTTGTTCAGTTCTGGGTAGATTATCTTTGTCATGGTTGGGGTATCCATAAACCATCAGTACAGTTTGAAAAGATATTTTACGCAACCAGGGATACTTTATAATGCCATAATCAAGATGTTAAAGGAACAGAAATGCTTAATATGACAATAATATATTTTTCATGGTTTATCCTGCTGAGTAAATGATAAAAGGTATTGTATTCAAAAGTTCTATCTCCTCAATCTTGCGTTTCCTGAGTGCAGTACCTCCATGGCCTGAAATGTTAGCTATGGTAACCTTAAACATCAGGAACATCAGCGCCACTGTAAAATTTCAGGCCGTGCAGGGAGTGCACCAAAAAAATAGTCTGAGCTACAATAAATCTTGAATAAACCATTTCTCAGCAGTGAGAGTATCTTAACCCTTTGAGTGCCAGAGGAGTACACAATGCATTGCTTTGCAATGCGTTGCGTACCCCTCTGGCACTCAAAGGGTTAATTTTACTCAGCAGGATAAGCCCTACAATTAATATATTTTTTTATGTTATGAATTACTATCTCTTCATTGTATGCTGCAAGGTAATGAAGGAAGATGTATGGAAAGAGGAGAAAAATTGCAAAGAAGATGTTAGATTATTTTAACCCTATGAGTGCCAGATGGGTACGCACTGCTATCTTACAGTTGTGGAACCATACTAATAAATAAACTGTTAAATCCGAAAACACCAAAGATGTAATACTTTCTGAAGGGACGTCTGCCTGTTCCAGTCTAAAAGACCTACCAGAGTTCTCCAAGATTTTGAATGACACATTTGTAGCCTCTGTAACTGGCCTGTCTTCGTCATCTAGACTTGAAGTGGACAAGCAACCCTAAGACCAGCTTGGTTTATTTTATAGATAATTAACATCTGCCTATATGTTGAGCATAGTAACTCGTTTCTGAAATAAATCGTTTTTTGAGAAATTAAGTTATATTTTGGTCTCATAGTTTGATATTATGCTAATTCCCTGCACAGTGTGTTCAGTTATTGTCTTCTTGCTTATTAACTCTTTGAGTGCCAGAGGTATTCGCAGCATATTTGCAATGCTTTGTGTACCTCTCTGGCATATGACCTCTGCCTATGTCCACTCTTAGAACAGTGTGTGGTAATAATGGCTCAGCATAGAGATTTCTTGGCATCACAGTCTAGCACTTTATGCCAATTAAGGTTAATTTCTCAAAAGCTAATTAAATTACAAACAAATCACTAATACAACATAAAGGCCGTTTTTATAATTAAAATTAAACTTGACAGGTCTACTTTAGCAACGGTATATAGACATATGCTAACCTGAATAATAATAATAAGTTCAATATCCACACATATTAAAGTAATTTTTATTCCTGCCACGTGTTGGAGGCTTTGTATCCGGTGAGTTAAATGATAAAGGACTTGGGTACTACAAAGTCCTGGGTCCCCTACCCTAGGAACAGTCTTTCCCTGCTGAATACCATCCAAATACAGTCCCATGGAAGTAAATTGGTACTGCTGTAGCTCTTCTCTCCCTACAGTGTCTAATTTTCATGGCAAATTTGAATTGCGTAAATATTTCTAGGGGAATTGTTACTGCAGGCCCCCTGGAAAGACCAGGTCAAAAGCTAATGCTGCATGAATCCATAACAAGGAGGCCTGTATAGGAATGATGGCAGAAAGCGGTGTTCATATCTGGCTGATATTCATTAATGCAATTTTTTTCAAATGTTATGCTTTGCAGAAATGTGATACCGTAACAGAAACCCTTTAACACTTTGTGAAGATGTGTTGGAGACTTTGCATTCAAGAGGTTAACGTAGTATCTGTATCAAATGTATATGAATGATGTACTGGAAACTACTTGTAACTCTTTAGCATTCGTGGGTTTAAATGGGAGGCAATTCGGTGCTGCTTAGCACAGCAGCCTTAAAATGTGGGCCAGATAGAAAACTGAGGCATATGAGGAAATTTCTAAAATTAAACTAGACTTTCAACCCATTTAAACAGCAGCTATCATGGAGATTGTGCCTCGTTGGTAGATCTGCTCCCTTGGGAAGTAGCTGAATCCAGGGCAAATTGCAACTTTTGGTTATTAAAAAAAAAAAAAAAAAAAAAAAAAAAGTCTGTTCCCATAGGCTGAATACGGGCCCTTCATCTTTATTATGGTGCACACTGTACTCTATTTGGAACAGGACACATTGATACTCTTTCCTCCAGTCCTTGGTACATGAACCTCAGTAGCTGGTACAGTACGAAAGTATGGGGCATGTAAGACCTCAGGAGCTAGGCTGCCTATCTGTACCTCTTCTGAGCAGTTAACTGCTGCAACATAAGTAAATTGAGCAGTTGGGGCTAGGTCTTAACCACCAAAATCAGATTTAAGGGGCTTCAGTTATGGAGATATTGTATTGGGTTAAAGTTTTCACAGCAAAACTTTACAGTAAATAGGATTAAAAATATTTATTTATTTTTTGAAGAGGTTCTGAAACTGCAATAACATTTTTGTAGACAAATCCTGCTTAGAATTTTCTAGCTGAGTGCATTGGTACATTTTACAGAGTACTAAATGGAAAAGGCAGCAGTGTGTCCTGTTCAGTGCTTTACAGTGTGTGCAGCTTTTCTAAGGAGTGGGGGAATAATAATAAGGGTTAAGGGTTGTATTTAGTAAGCTGCAGTTATGAAGCAAACCAACTGCACCATAGGGGACAAATGAAAAATACCCACATCGTTACTGATTTGAATGGGTATTCTAACCGTTTGAATGCTAACGAGGTCTCAAATCATTGTGCAGCAATGAATTTGGGGTTTTTAACTGCTTGAATGCTATAGTTCACCATTTAATAAGTGTAAATTGTATCTATTTCCTATAATGCAATGGATTTGCTCTAGAATTACTTAGCAGCAGCCTAAAAAGGTGTAATTCTGGGGCAAGCCAGCAGCGTATCTCAACTATTCCCACCTACTGAGCTGAATCGTTGGTACAAGACTTTGGTTCACTGATGGACCCCAGTATACCCTTGCTGTAGTCGTAACGTTGGTGAAGTTGCCAGCCGTAAGGCTGGATATCCATCCCTGGTTGAGCCGGGAAGCAGCCTAAGATGGGTACAGTAGGGAGCTGTTAAACTAATAGGCAGATGTAGAGGTGGATCCAAATGCACACTGATTAGGAATCTGGAATATATCTGCTGATTACAAAAGACGCAATGACTGGAGATACAGGTTCAGAGAAGAAATGGAGCTGAATTTATCCAGAAGGAGGATATCAGCTATACCAGGAGATGCAGAGACTGCTAGTCAACTAGATTGAGTACTGGTATGAGAGCAAGACTGAGACTAGGATGAGCCGTGCTCTGTCAAGCAGGAGATGGAGCAAACTTCACCACCACTTGGAGTGCTGCTTGGTGAACAAGCTTAAAGTGGGACACTGTACTGAGGACATCAGGCAGTGTGAGAGCAGCTACTAAATGGCATGTCGGTAGGATGGAAAAAGGAGTAGGAAATAAATGCAGCGCTCAGTCTGAGAAGCAGACAGAAAGCTGAGAGGCAAGGACACCAGTCAGGGTGATGGCTCAGCTCCTGTAAACGGAAGTTAGAGATGTAGAGGAAGTGCTCTGAATCCACTGAGAATTTGGCAGTTCAGAATACAGAGGAAATTGTCAGTTACTGGAATGAAGCTGGAACATGCAAGGTATAGGAGCGGGCACCCATAAAGCATATGTCAAAAGTGTAAGCCATGGCCAGAATCAAGGTAGTAAGGAGAGATGGTGCCAAATTGGGATCCGGAGTCTAAGTGTCTAGAGGGAAGCCAGTCGAGAACAACATGAAAAAAAGCAGGAGTCCCAATTCTGTAAGCTAGAAGATGAGGCACCAAGGAAAGGAAGTGGCAGGTATAAAAAGTAATAGGAGCCAATAGGAAACAAGGGGCTGGAGTAACATGTATACTGAACAGTTGTGTGCTCACAGTGGCACAGCACTAGTTGTTCTGCTCCATAATTGTGTGGTTTTTTTTTTTTTTTTTTTTTTTTTTTTTTTTTTTTTTTAAATTTATTTAAGTTGGCATGGTCCTTTAAAGAAAAAAGTGCACAGGGCTCTTTATTGCGTTCAAGGGTTTCAAAGTCCCATTTAAATCAATAGGAAATTGTATTATTTGTTCTTTATTTATCCAAGAATGCATGTGTTCTGCTAGGAGCTGGATATTGGATATGGGGCTATATAATACCTTTTTAGGTGGGTTACCGTCACTGGGCTTCCCTGGAGTGGATTTCCCAATTCACAGGTGCCTTGTGGACCCATTTTGTCCTGTGGAGGGAATCTTGCTGTAAAGTTTTACCTCATGACAGGGTCCCTTGAGACTGTCTTTCACCTATAATGGTAGCCTGAAGATAGAAGTCTGGTGACCAACTCTGAGTGCCTTGGTCCACTGTATGTACCAAACTATATTGCCTCTGTACAGGGCTGATGTGAGCCTTGGTAGGCTCTGGCACTCTTTATAGGTATCTGCTTCTCTCAGACTGCTTTGGAGTGAGGATGGCTTTTTATTTTGAGTTTAATTTTCTCCTCTGTTGTGACTATTTACTGTGTCTTTGGGGGGGTCACTGGGGGTTTTGGGGTCTTTTGACAGCATTTTAGATCAATTTTAGAGCAATGACCAGTCCACAGGAACCAGTCCACATCCATCTTTTCTCCATTGAATTGTGTCAGAGGGCTCTACCTTCTTTTCTCCTCATGCCGTATCATCTGGTCCACTTTCTGAGTGTCCAGGCGGTCCATGGTGATTCACAAACGTATGAGTTGCTAAGCAACAAGCAGCAGAGAAGATTACAGTACCCAGAATGCCTTTTTTGCGGGCTTTCTTCTGATTTCGCTGACAGTTTTCTGATGGCCATCTTATGTGTGTCATCCTTGCTCTATACAGAGGCTGACTCGCTTCCTCCAGATTAACCCTACACTTGCCAGATATATTTCTGGGCTATTAGGGTTTTGCTTTTTTTGGGGGGACTTTTCTCTGCCAAATGGATTCACCTAGAGAGTGTTTAGGGTCTCTGTGCCCCTTGTGCAGTGTCCCCTACTACTCTACTGGAACCCTCTAACTGGAATGGGTGAAGACATTACTGCCTTCAGTGGCCTAAATCTGTCAAATGAGTACTTCATTCACAGAAGCCTATGCCTGCATTTACGCAGATTGTCCCCATATCTGGGGATCATTCTCAAGTTATTGGGGTTTCCACTGAGGAAGAATTGCCCTCAGAAGAGGATGATTGCGTATGAGTACATGGATTTTTCCTGTGAGGATGATCCACTCCCTTCGATTGATGGGGCTCTGATGAGGGAACTCCCTCTCCAGATATTTTCAGAGGTATTATAAGTCTTCTGTGTTTCTACCCAGTAACACTCTTGATCAGATCCTTATAGATTGGAAGACACTTGATAAAAGGCTTTTCCCCAAGATCTTTTCTAAGCTATACCCTTTTTAGGCTGAGGCTTTGGCACAGTGTACTTCCCCTCCCCACCATGGACCCACCTATTTGACAGCTGGCAAAGACCCCAGCCCTCATGCTGGCAGATGCAGCAGGACTCAAGGAGCTGGTGCATGAGAAGCGGAATTCTCTTCTCAAGCACTGGGCAGCACTGAGACCTATATTTGCATTTGCATGGATCAACAGGGCAGTTACCGCCTGGGGCTAACAAACCTTCTGATGCTCTGCATGCTGATGTTGCCAAGGAAGATCTATTGATTCTGATGGCCAACATCAAGGAGGCCAATACTTATGTTTCTGATTTTCTGATTTTCTGTGAAGGACTCCTCCTTTTATGTTGCTGCGTGCCGCATTTTGTGAATCAAGATTTGGTCTATGGACCAATCTTCTAAGGAGTAACTGGTTTACTTGCTATTACAGGGCAAGTCTCTTTTGGATCTGAACTAAAACAGATCATCAGTGATTCTATAGATGGTAAAAGCACTTTGTTTCCACAGATTTTCGCCAAGCGTTACTTTCTGTAACGAAACTGCATATTTTTCATCTACCCCCCAGCCAAAATGGGGGCACAGAGGCTGCAGGGTTCACAAACCTCTCAAGCTCACCCCACCACAAAAGCCAGACAAGCCTGGCAGCTGAAGAGCTCAGCTTCAAAGTATCTCAAACACACTTCCGCATGACTCATGGAATCTCATAATCTCAGAAGGGTACCACATAGATTGCAAGTCCCCTCCTTCATATCTTTTGTTTTTGTCAGAGGTTCAGAAAGCTTCAGGCAAGGCAAGACTCTGCTTGAAAAGCAGGTGCTGGTGCCAGTCCCAGCCCCTGAGAACTCTAAAGGCTTATATTTTAACCTGTTTGTGGTCCCAAAGAAGGACCGTGACTGCTGACCCATTCTGGACCCCAAATGCCTCAACAATTGTTACATGCTTTGAGATAGAATCTTTGCATTCTGTCATGTCAGCAATTGTATGGTGGAGTGTTTGGACTACCTGGATTTTCAGGTACTGTATAGTATCGTGAATGTCTGAGAGGTCTTTTCTCTTTTACTGCCATAGGTAACCTAGCTTTGGTATATCTCCATGGTACCTCTGTTCCATATTGGACATAACAGAAAATAGGATTTTAGTGTTCTTGCCTGTTTAAATCCTTTTTTCTCTAGTTCATTTGGAACACAGATCTCCCACCCAGAGCAAGGGACCTTCATGATATTTTTCCTGGGCAGATGACTCCTCTTAGGGGAGGTAGCACAAGCAAAGCTCTTAGTCTTTATTTCTATTGCTTAGTATATTGGCCTGTATAATCCCCATTAGGTGGGATATTATTCATGGCTTCCTAATTCATGGATTGTATAATGCTCATATCTCTTTGTGGGTCCCAGTAGACAGTGGTTGCCATCCTATTCTGGGATTAGTGTCTCAGCCATTTTTTGCCGGCCACAAGATGGAGTCTTTACACTCTGGCATAGCAACTGTGTCCAGGGGATTTTCTAGCCTCCCTAGACTTGAAGTACCCTTATCTATCCTGATTATCCGCATTTCTTGCAGCTTACTCTTCAGTGCAGTCACTTCTATTTCTAGTGCCCACTCAGAAGACCTTCACAAAGGTTATGTGTTGTGTGTTTCTTCACTTCCTACAAAAATGACCTTTTACTCAAGGCTCCTTCAGAGGGGATTTTGCTCACTCAGATTAAGTATTGCATCTCTGTTCTGGATTGGTAAGATTGGGTCATTTACTTCAAGAAATCTTCACTGGCTCCATCCCAGGTTCATCAATTTCTTGGCTTTAGATTTGATACCCTCCAAGGGAAGTTATTTCTTCCGGATGGCATGATTCAGTCTCTCTTCAGGTGCCTCAGGTCATATTTTGATTGTTGGCAATGTGTGGGAGTACATTAAGGTAGTGAGTTACCTGGTCTCTGCTCTGAAGGCAGTTCCATTCTTTCAATTTAGTCCATGGAAATTGCAACTGGGCATTCTTCGTAACTGGTCCAGGTATCGGTCTCATCTGTCTTGTCATGTCTGTCTCCTCGGACAAGAGAGGACATTTGCTGGTGGATTCAGCTGTGCCAATGGCTGTGGGATGTACATTTTGTCATTCCTGAATTGGTCATAGTGACCACTGATGCTAGTCTGCTGGTCTGGGGTACTACTTTTGGCTCCAATATGGCCCAGAGCCTTTGGACCAGGGAGGAGAGCCTTCTGGCCAACAACATACTGGAGCTGTGGATGATTTTCCTCACGTTTCGAACGTGGTCTGAATCCAGAGGCCCAAGTGTTGTCCTTTCTACAGTTCACATTCCAGGGGTAGAAAAAGTTGTGGCAGACTTTGTCACCAGTACATGGATGCCGGAAATTGGGAGCTCATTTATGGTGTATTTGCTCTCATTGCCTCTTGTCTAAATGGCAAAGTTCCTAATTTCTGTGCCAGACCTCAGGAACCTTTGACTGTCGCTGTCTTGAGCCTATAAGAATGAAGCCACTGTTGAGAAGTGTAAGGTGCCAACTTGTCATCTCTGCACACCTTTGTCAAACGCTACTGCGTAAAGGTGCTGGCTTTGGCTGCAGCCAGTTTTAGCCAGAAGTTCTTATAGGCAGTGCTGCCTGTGTAATTGTCATCCTTTGTTTTCTGTGAACAGAACCCTGTTGGTTTCCTATTATTTGGCTTTCAGGTTTGGTGAAGGTTGACACCTGTGCTTTGTCATATCCGTTTAGTCCTGTGGTAGTACTCTGTGATGGAAGGTGTTCCTCCCCCCCCCCCGGAATCTTTTTGGATATCTTTGGTATGTACCCATGGTTCATGTGTTACACACTGGATGAAAGAGAGAACTGCATTTTTTGTGTATTTCCTTAAGCCTATGAGCTTTATTCACCAGCTGTATTATCTGTTCAAACCTCAGGGTCACAGATCCTAATCCCAGAGGGGTGAGCTCAGTCTTTCATCCTTCAGCGGTAGATAAAATGAGTATCATTAAATTGGGTATTAATATCTATATCCCAGGGTGTACTTTGAAAACAAGAGACAATCTGAATATATCCTTACTGGAAAAACACTTATGTTGTTATTACTCACTGATAAATCATTTTTTTTTATAACTGCTCTGCCCTCCTGGAGGAGGAGACTTTACACTGGTTCCTGTGTTTCACGTACTTATCGGCACGTACACACAAATCCTCTTATTTTATCTAGCCAAATGAAATTAGCCAGAAACAAAGCCCTACCTGTTGTTCTAATGGGACACATGAATCTTCACAAGGTAGCAATGTCTCCTTTAAGTTACTACAGCAGAGCACCAATCCAAAAATCCCTAAGCAGATAAACCTTTCTGCTGTATAAAGACCAAATTACTAAGCAAGGCCAACTATTAAACATACAAAAACAGCCACTTATTTTAACAGTATAGTTCCATTTTGTTGTCTTGTTTTAGAAACGGTGAATATTTAACCAAACAAAAATAAAAAATAGAGTATGCACTGTATGATTTGTGGGTTTTTTTGTTTTTTTGTTTTTTTTACTCTAATTAAATGGAAGCTAGTAAACTGGTAATGGAAAATAAACTCCCACTTAGTACCCTGCTGGGTTATTAAGCAACTAAATAATGCAATTTAATGCTTTGCAAAACCTCGAACACACTACTACTGTGTGAAGATGGGCTTTCTGAGAGTGTCTATGCAGTATTGCAGGGTCATTTCAAATATATATAAAATGCTAATTTAGGATTAGCATCATTTCTTCACTAAATACAGCCTCAAAATTTCAGCTGATTGCAGGCTGTTTTTCAAGGAGTTAGAATGTCATTTTGACTGTTACGCTACATCATCTTTTAAGGTACCTAGAAAAATGCTCTGTTTTCTCTAGACCAGTGGTTCTCAATCTTTTTTTGTTTGGGGCACCCCTAAAGCATAATATAGAACATTTGGGGCACCCCTAACATATTTAATGTACTTTATCAAGGGCATAATGAAGGGTACAATACATATACAGCAGTTATTATTCCTTACAATCATAATAACTAAACATATTGTGCAGAACAATTTCTATTAATCTTTATTTAAAAGACATACATCGGCAGAGATCGATTTCTGGCCAATGAAAGTGCTCCAGCTTAGAGACAGCCTCCGTAATTGGAGGAGGCTGGATAGAAGCTGAAACTATGGTACAGATCTAGTCAGCACTGTCTTTGCTGGAAGTAGGAACAGAGGTACATTTAAACTTAAAATTTCTTCAAAAGGGCAGATTTTTTAAAGAAAAAGAACACACTTTCCATTAGTTATTATTTGTAATTAAACAAATTAGCCAAAGTTGTGAAGGGGGTAAACATCCCCTTTAATGTTAAGTAAAAGTGGGGTGCACAAAGTGGGCACATTTGTTTAAACACTCCTCTAGAAATCTTGGCTATACCGCGTAGTCATCCTTCTGTCATTGACACTTTGGGTGCTAGAGAGGTATGCAATGTGTTGGATACCTCTCTGGCACTCAAAGGGTTAAGTATCTTTATTATTGTCATAATAGCGTACAAATGCAAATCCAGGCAATCATGTTTTGGAGGTGTGTTTAAATTTTGTTTTTGCCCCAACATTTATTTAATAGCTGCATTTTGCAAGATAGGTCATGACAGTACTATTGATGAGTATTGCCTTGTAACATATCTGTTTGGAAGTGCCACAGTCTTCCCATTACCTTATATGAGCTTGTGGTTTCCAGATACCGAATACAAAGGAGGAAAGCTCTCGGAATGAGTCCACGTTTTACCTCCCCTTATTAATTGTGATTAAAGGGATAGTATTACTTCAAAATTACTATCCCTCATATTGTAGCCCTTAATAAACTGAGTTAAATGACACCAGTGGCATCTCTCAAACATTTATGGTTTAAGAGATAGCCACTTTCAAAGTTTCCTCTCCCCTGCTGGCAGCAGAACGCTGGAATCCGGTCCCGGGACAAGCGGAGGCTCTTAAAGAGAGCTGATATCTCGTTATGGAAGGAAAAATGATTCATTGAAACAGTTTTCTACGTGTGCTTGGTTACCAAGCACACATGGAAGACTGTTTCAATGAATCATTTTTCCTTCCATAATGAGAAATCTGCTGTGCTGAAGAGCCTCCTCTTGATTCAGAGACTGGATTCTCCTGCTGGCAGCAGAACGCTGACAGCAGGTGAGAGGAAACTTTGAAAGCGGCTATCTCTTAAACCATAAAGGTTTGAGAGATGCCGCTGGTGTCATTTAACTCAGTTTATTAAGGGCTACAATATGAGGGATAGTAATTTTGAAGACATACTATCCCTTTAATGCAGAGTTTGTCTCTCAAGGAAAGTGCCTGGGAATTAGAGCTTTCACAATGAATTACATTCAAGCCTTATCTACCCAGAGATCTGTGGAACACTGTATCTCACAGGAATTTCCATGCGTTTATTCTTCCTCCCCCACCTGTGTGGCCTTGGGACAATCTAACATGGCCCAGATACTGATAGAAGTAAACAACATTTAACACACCAGTGTTCCAAGGTTATCCCTCTGTATTCAGATTAGAGCCTAAACTGTGATTCTTTATGCTGTGCACAGAAAGTAAGAGGAGCAATAATGGTACAATCCAAATGCATCATAGGAGACAAATAATACATTCCTTAATACCCACTTATTTCAATGGGATTTTTAACCCCTTCATTGCTACTTCCTATTAACCCATTTTTGTGCCTTATAGTACTGATAGTTTGTGTCTCAGTTGCTACTTTCTTTTTGTATGTACAGTTCTTACTGTGACCTTTTTCAGTACCAGAGGATACACAATCGGCAGGGTTTTTAAAAAAAAAAAAAAAAATTTAAATGGTTCAAAAACATTAAAATGCTATGTACTCCACAACCGCTTTTATTTTTTCGTTGGTGAGAAAGTTCTAGAATTTTTCAAAACCAGACCTGTTAACATAAATCAATATCCATAAACGGCAATAGTTGTTTTAATACAAGGACCCACCCAGTTCACTTCACGTAAACTCTTCTCTAATTGTTTATCCAAATCATGCTTTACATTGCTCTCTTTACTTGTATAAATAAAGATGGTCACAATGGATTCTGCACCATAAGAGTACATGTTTAAAAGTGTATCGACTCTGTTTTTAGGTGAGGAAGGATTCTTTGTGTATTCATTAGCATTTTAACCTTGTGAAAACTTGAAGAAGTTCTGCATTTTATTTAGGGGCAGATCCAGGGCTCACACTGCATTTTCTGCTTTGGATTTCCCCTCTGGATGTTCATCTTCTCCTGTGTATGAATTATGCAGAGTTTCTGAGAGAGATGTAACCTAGTTACACACAGCATTAACGCATTATCAGACATGGTATGCTGTGTGATTTAAAATCACATGCAGTTCTTGGGTCTTGCATGTATGACTGAGTCGTGAGGTTTTCTTTTACATCTGAGAGGCAGGTATGTTTAAGTGCATTTTTTTAGGGGTGATACAGAAGTTATTTTAGCTCAAATGCATTTTTAAAGGGATAGTAATACTTGCAAATTACTAATCCCCATATTGTAGCTTTGTTAAAAAGAAACTTATTGCCCCCAGTGTCATCTCTCAAACCCTTATGGTTTGAGAGATGATGGTGCTCAAAGTTCCCCATTCCCTGACTGAACGCTGACTGCAGGGATATCTGTATTACTTGCATCAGGCGGCTCTGCATCATTGCCGAGATCGCTTTTATAAAAAAAGAAATCTTTCACTAAAACGGTCTTCTACATGTGATTGCAAACCAAGCACACCTAGAAAACTGTTTTGGTGAAAATTCTTTTTTATAAACGCGATCTCTGCTCAGCTGCAGAGCTGCCTGATGCACTTAAGACTGTCGTATGACAGCTTCCCCTGCAGTCAGTGTTCATCGTTCAGTCAGGGCAGGGGAGGGGGGAACTTTGAGCGCTGTCATCTCTCAAACCATAAGGGTTTGAGCGAAGACACTGGGGGCAATAAGTTTCTTTTTAACAAAGCTACAATATGGGGATTAGTAATTTGCAAGTATTACTATCTGTTTAACAACAGCAGTAATGGCTAAAGGCAGGTTTAGATAATGGATTCTATGAGTTGCCATAATGATAGGAACAGTGCCACCTGATGACTTCACTATAAAATAGCAGCTTAACCCTTTGAGTATTAGAGAGGTATTCAATGTATTGATACCTATTCACTGACTTAAAGGGTTAAATAAAAAAATCAGTTGTAATTTGAGTAGGAAAAATAAAAAAACTCCCATCAGTGGGAGTACACTTGTTTTACTCCCTAATAAAAGCATATCGATATATAGGGTCAAAAAAATGTACTGCTCCTTTAAGGTCACAAAATTCCTTATTCTTTCAGCCATTTCCTACACACACAATGCACACATACTGATGTATAGGTCCTACATCTTCAGGATCTCCTAGTTTCTCTTGAGGCCAATGATCAGTACACGACCCTACCCCTAGACAAATATGCACTTTCCTGGCATAAAATGCCCTTCTAAAATAGCCTACTCCTACACACACCAAAATGAAATTAACTGGCCTGTATAGAGATTTGTAAATTGATAAATCAACTTTGTATAATACTGAAGATCACAGCAATATTTCTATTGGTAAATAAACTGGCCAGTGTAATCCAGGTTTGGGTATCTGTTGCAGGGGTGTTGGTATTGTAATGGATACGTGCACTGCTCATCTTGATGTAATTTTTAAGGAGCTTTCATAATCCCCAATATGTTGTATTACAAACTTTTTAATCTATAAAATTTAGTTTTTCAGTTTAGATTTATAGACTATGCTAATTAATCCTTTGAGCACCAGAAGTACTTAAAAATACATTACTTTGCTGTGTGTTGCATAGCCTTCTGGTCCATAAAGGATTACAGTATGATATGCGGACAGACATTTTCTGTCTTAGCCCCATTTTACCTCCTCAACTCACACTGCTCAGAAACGCATTGCCCACCTCTGCAAACACTGAAGGGATTAAGAATTGGTGAGTTGAGCCGGTAATGGAGGGCTAAGACAGGAAGTGCCTGCACAGCAGGCCGTAATTAGCATTTCTTGTACATCTAAATGCAAACGCTAGTTTTCTGAATAAAAAATAGATCTTACAACATACTGATGACTTAAATCTTTCAAAATCAACAGTTTTATTTTTTAGGTGATTTGTTCTTTTAAGGATCATGCTTAGTGAGAAATCCAGAGGGCCATATACTCGAGGCCAATGAGAGATGTTCTAGAGCAAATCAGCTGCACCTTAAGCGAGTTGTCAAAATTCTCATGTTATAGACTTCTGTAGCATTCAAGGGGTTAAAATCATTAAATCTGTGGATGTTGCGGGAATGTTTTTTCTGTCGTGCGGCTAGTTTGCTTCAGAATTTCAATTTAACTTCAGTTAAAGGGATAGTAAACCTTGAAAATAAGTTTATTTTATATTGTAGCCCTTAAAAAACATGAGAAATTATATAAGTCTTATCTCCCAAACCTTTATGGTTTGGGAGATATATTTTATATTGTAGCCCTTAAAAAACATGAAAAATTATATAAGTCTTATCTCCCAAACCTTTATGCTTTGGGAGATATTCAGAAGTAAAATAAAGTTCCCTTTTTCTGGCTGTTTCAGCCAAGTCTGCCATCTAGTGGACAGATTTGGAATCTGGTCTGCAGATCAACCAGCAGCTCTTTAGCAATGCAGAGTTCACGATCTTTAACCCTTTGAGTGCCAGAGGGGTAAGCAACGCATTGTTTTGTAATGCGTTGCGTACCCCTCTGGCACTCAAAGGGTTAAAAATAACAAATTAATTGGAACTGTGTACAAAGTGTTCCTGGCTTGCAAGCACACTTTGTAAACCATTCCAATTAAAATATTTTTCAAGATCGTGATCTTGGCACTTCTGGAGAGCCGCAGCCGGTCAATGGACCGGATTCCAAATCTGAGAGCTAGAAAGGTGACGTCACTCAGGGGGAAACTTTGCTTCGGAATATCTCCCAAACCATAAAGGTTTGGGAGGTAAGACTTGCATAATTTTTCATGTTTTTTTAAGGGCTACAATATAAAATAAACTTATTTTCAAGGTTTACTATCCCTATAAGGCCCTTTACTTGGTTTGTTGTAAATCTTGTGCAAGTATCACCACCAACTTTATACAATACATTTAGATATCTAATGTATAAAACAATGGTTAATAATGCAACATTCTGCATCCTCAATTCTGCTTCTTGGCTTTTAGGAACGTGAGCTCAGATGGCCCCGAAGCACGTAGAAGGCTGCGGGAGTGTGATGGGTTGGTGGACGCTTTGCTTCATGCACTCCAGTCTGCCGTGAGCAAGAAGGACACAGACAATAAGGTAAAGAGTGCCATGGATATGATCCATTGCTGCTTGTATTATGTGCTGGCTTTTATTACTGGTGAAACATTTATCATTTGCGTTCTTTACAGATTTCACAGGAAACTGAGAACTAAAACTGTAATGAATGGTCCATCTGTAACAGAATCCACCCGCTTTGTGCACTAGGAATGCCAGTGGGTCATTTCCCAAAGCACAGAGACTGACCGTTACCAATGATTTATTGTTTTAGGCCCTTCATAAAATAACAAACTTTTTTTTTTTTTTTTTTTTTTTCTTTTTTTTCTTTTTCTTTCTTAGACTGATGTGATAGGCTTTCCTCTATTTAGTACACTAGTACACAAATGTTAAAAATATATTTATCTGAGGTCAAATCCAAATAATATTGTATTAAAGTAACCGCTCATAAGTTTGTATATATAATGTGTTTGACACTGCACATTGTATGCAGAATATACAATAATGTGGGGAAAAAATATGAAAGAGGTTCCTGCCCCAATGAGCTTACAAGTCTCTATACATATAGCCACTTTATAGTTTTACTTCTTTTCAAGTTACCTGCTTCTCAAACAGTGTAGGGTTTTTGCTGACTTGTGACTCTTCCATTCTTATTACCGTTAAAGGGGAATTGTTCTCTTGATATATTTTTTTTTTCATTTGTTTAACAGATGGCATTCTAGCCATAAAGAGAGGGTCCTACCCATTAATTTAAATGGCCATGTAAACATTTTAAGGGTAGTGAAATGTACATGTCCAGTTATCGACTACAGCAGAGTTGAAATACAAATAACAGTAAATAAATATACCTGGCTGCTGTATGGATGACACCTGCTTAGCTTAAATACTTCTGTTAAATTAAGAAATGCTTATGCCAAGAGCGATTCTCCTGTAAGGGGATATTAATCCTTTATTTTGACCTGTTTACTGTACAAGTACACCATATGTTAATTCAGATTGTTGTACTTACTACCCCTTGAATGCCAGGTATCCAGTGCAATGTGTTGGATACCTCTCTGCCACTCAACTGGTTAATATCTTCACCTATTTCTACACTCAGTCCCCCATAAACTCACTGAATTTCTGTTTCCAGAGTTTTGTAGTCCATATAGAAGCTGGACAGTGACACTATAAAACACTGGTGTGCCTCCAGGATCCAGCCCCACCCTGGCCTTAGTAAAGAGATGCCTGGGGAGGAGGTTTGGGTGGGGGAGCAGCATAATTTCTTCCCCATTATGTCTTTCCCACTCCCCCCCCTCCCACTCTCTCTCTCTCTCTCTCTCTCTCTCTCTCTCTCTCTCTCTCTCTCTCTCTCTCTCTCACCTCTGATTCACAATGTGTAGCTTTACCCCTCTGGCATACATCTTCATTATTTTCGATTTAGTTTACTTTGGAACCTCAGCAGTATAATTTCAAAAGGTCTTAAAACAACTTGGCTATGGTTAGGATTCTTAATTATGTTGGGTTAAGTGGACCTGTGACCTTTACCACTTGAAGACTAAAAGGGGTGTGCCAACTCCTTGTGAAGCAATGCATTGCCCTCATCTGGTCCCCAAGGATTTAAGATGAGTTTAGTTCATTTTAAAGCAGAACTACCACGCCTTCTAAACTTGCCCCCAAATAGTTACCCATCAGGTGACTAGCTGCTCAATAGTACTAGTCGCCAGAATTATTACCTCGTTATTGAGAATTCCTACTGCTGCCGGGACTGACTGCTAGGAAACAGAGCAGACATCTTTGCATGGTGACGTCTGAGCTCCTGCGTTGTCATTCCCTTCCAGTGCTGTGCGGCTCCTAGCAAAGCCGCCTAGAACAGACTGGGGTGCAGTCACTATGCAAATATGTCTGTGCTGTTTCCTGGCTGTCAGTCTCTGGAACAGTAGGAATTCTCAATAACGAGATAATTCTGGCGACTAGTACTATTTAGCTGCTAGTCACCAGATGGGTAATTATTTGGGGACAAATTTAGAAGGGGTGAAAGTTCTGCTTTAAGGAAAAGGAACTGTATACGTGCTATCAATTTATTTGAAATATAAATGCATTTTAAGAAATAAATATTTGTTGGTGATATAGTATATTATCATTCGTACTTGTAATATCTTTTAGTGGCACTAAAGGCTAATTAGTTTTTGTGCTGTGCCAGTGTTAACGCACTCTGTACTATGAACCCAGGCAGCTCCCACACTGGAGTCATTTCTAATAGCACAAAAGGATATAGGATTGTTATCATACATAACTAATCATATTGTACTTGCAGGTAATTAGCATAAAGTGCCATACTATGTCACTAAAAACCAATTTATATTACAGAATAATGACTAGTACAACATGTAGACACACTTTTGAATTCTCTATAAAACTAAACTTGTGTTAAGGTGAAAGGTCAGCTTTCCAAGTTTGAACAGCTATGGGTGGGCAACAAGTGGCCCTGGGGCTGTGTGCAATCCTCGGATATTTCTCCTGTGGCCTTCAGTCTGTTCTGTGGTGCTCTTTTGGCTTTTGTCTCTCAGAATGCTTCCAATCACACCCACATACTACTACTTTTAACCGCTTGGGTGCTAGTGAGGTCTTCAGTGCATTGCAATGCATTTTATTTTCCAAACCCTATTTAGCATTTTAATCCATAGTGTGCATCCCTTTGGGGAGACTCTTAAAGTGGAACTACCACCACAGTTAGTCGCCCTGCAATAATTCGGCATGTGGCGACTAGCTAGTTATCTTACCTGTCTGAGCGGATTCTAAAGAAATCCTTCATCTTCGGAGACTGACGGCCAGGTTAGTGCAGTCTGTGTGCCTGTGCCGTCAGTCTCTCCCTGTGTCTTTCGGTACAGTGGAATGCTTCTTGATGGAAACTGGGACTGACAGCGCAGGCGCACAGATAAGATGTTTGCGCTGATACCTGGCTTCCGTTCTCGGAACATTAAGGATTTCTTTAGAATCCACTCATTCAGAGAGATAAGCTAACTATTATTAAAGGGATAGTAATACTTCGTTTTAACTTTATTTTATTTTGTAGGCATTAAAAAAACATGAAGAATGATAAAAGTCTTATCTCTGAAACCTTTATGGTTTAAGAGATATTCACAAACAAAGTATCCCTTCCCTGTTCAACCAGATCAGAAGGGAGATGCCCAGGTAGACTGCAGAGAGGGACAATCTTCAATTAAGATAAGCGAAAAAGCTGAAAAACTTGTCAAGGGGGGAAGGGCTTTCATTGTTTTCATACAAAGAAAATTGTCCCCTTCTGTTATCTGTCCTGTCATACAACCAGACTCACATTTGAGAAGAGATGGCTTACACTAGGAAAAAGGGGCGGGGAGGGGAACTTTGCTTGTGAGTATCTCATAAACCATAAAGGTTTGAGAGATAAGACATATCATTCTTCATGTTTTTTTAATGCCTACAAAATAAAATAAAGTTAAAACGAAGTATTACTATCCCTTTAAGCTCTAGTTGCCGTCTGCCTAATTATTGCAGGGTGACTTTAACTATGGTGGTAGTTCTGCTTTTAGGGGCATGTATGCGGCCCTTAAGCAGGCACGTTTTCGCATATGCACAGTGTGGAGCACAGGAACCATGGGTTAAAGTTCCTTCCAGCAGAGGACAGGGCACTTCAAAAAAGGCAGGCCCTTTGAGTCGAGACTCCCATTTTGGCTTACACCTTTACCCCAGTCCCTCATTTTCACATGACTTGATGCAGCAAAAGAGCAAGCTGACATATTCTCAACAAGTACAATAGCAGTTGCCTACATAAATTGCCAAGGACAAACCAAAAGCAAGCCCGCGAGTCTCAAGTACTAAGTTCATCGCACATAGCCTTTCAGGAAATCAGACTCTGTCATTCCTGACAGATCGGGCTATGCTGCATACAGAGTAACGATTTGCTTCTTGGATCAAGCCACTATCCAAGAAGTATTTGTGATCAGAAAGGAATTTATTCCTTTCTGAGTTATGGAGCACTTCACCAGATCTGTGGGTGCCTTTTGGGCCTACAAGAATCGGGCCTCTACTGGGCACCTGTGTACAGCATTGACCTTGTTGTCTCTGCATACCTTCACCAAACATTGCCATGTCAATATCCTGGTCTCAGCTGAGTGGCTTTATGCAGAGGTCTGAACCCTGTTTGTACTTCTGTTTGGTGTGCACGTTGGGTGTCCAATGACATAAGGTTTATAAGTTACCAGTTAGTCCTAAGGAATACTTGTCTACATTAGTGTTTTTTTTCCTCTGTTCCCTCCCAGGAATCAATGGATACTTTGGTATATCCCATGAATCCTGTGTTCCACTCTGACATTAAGATAAGAGGATTTTAGTGAATTTACTGTTAAATCCTTGTCTGTGGAACACAAGACACCCACCCCAGGCAGAGGGGTTCTCTGTTCAGGGAATTTCCTTTTCGCTTTCCTTTTAGATTTGTTGTACTACTTTGCAATATGTTGAAACTGAGGGGCAGGGGAAAAGCTGGAAGGGAAAACTGGAGGCTCTGCCTTGTTTGAATTAAGTATTCAGCCTTCTAGAGGAGGGAACTTTACTCTCCTATTGTTCCTGTGTTTCACATGGAATAAGAGAGAAGGATTTAACGGTAAGTTCACTTAAGATTCTCTTTTCCCAATCACTGAACTGTCTCTGCAAGAGACTGCTGTTGAAAAACACAATACATCTGTGAACATATATCTAACCTGTTTCTGCTTTCCTTTCTATCTGTCATCCAGTCAGTGGAAAACTGCGTGTGCATCATGCGGAACCTTTCATACCACGTCCACAAGGAGGTGCCAGGAGCAGACCGATTCCAAGACATTGAAGCCAACCAGCAAAGTGGTGTTGGGGGGCACCAAAAGAAGAAGAAAGATGATGCTGGCTGCTTTGGGGGCAAAAAAGCAAAAGGTTTGTAATACTTTAAGCACTTGAGATATACATACAGTACTGTGCAAAAGTTTTAGGAAGGTATGAAAAAATTCTGTAAAATAAGAATACTTTCAAAACAGAAATGTTAATAGTTTATTTTAATCAATTAACAAAATGCAAAGTGTGAGTGAACAGAATTAAAATCGATATCAAATCAGTATTTGATGTGACCACCCTTTGCCTTCAAAACCGCATCAGTTCTTCTAGGTACACTTGTGCAAAGTCAGGGATTTTGTAGGCATATAGTCAGGTGTATGAGGAATTATATCAAACAGTTGCTAATGCTCATCAATTTTATATGTAGGTTGAAAAACAATCATTATCTGAAACAGAAACAGCTGTGTAGGAGGAATAAAACTAGGTGAGGAACAGCCAAACTTGGCTAACAAGGTGAAGTTGCTGAAGACAGTTTATTGTCAAAAGTCATACACCATGGCAAGACTGAGCACAACAACAAGACACAAGGTAGTTATACTGCATCAGCAAGATCTCTCCTAGACACAAAAGTCAAGGCAGACAGGGGTTTGCAGGTGTGCTGTCCAAGCTGTTTTGAAGAAGCACAAAGAAACGGGCAATGTTGAGGACCGAAGTCTCAGTGGTCGACAGAGGAAACTTGGTGCAGCAGTTGAGACACATCATGCTTACTTCCCTTCACAAATGAAGTATGTTCAGCAGTGCCATCAGCTCAGAATTGGCAGAAAACTGGGACCCTGGTACACCCATCTACTGTCCGAGAAGTCTGGTCAGGCATGGTCTTCATGGAAGACTTGAGGCCAAAAAGCCGTACCTCCCATTTCGAAACAATGCCAAGCGACTCAACTATGCATGAAAACACAGGAACTGGGGTGAAGAAAAATGGCAGCAGGTGCTCTCGAATGATGAGTCAAACATGCATGATCACGACCCCAAACATACAGCTAAAGTCATTAAGGACCATCTTCAGTGTAAAGAACAAGGAGTCCTGGAAGTGATGGTATGGCCTCCACAGAGCCCTGATCTCAAAATCATTGAGTTTGTATGGGATTACATGAAGAGGTAGAAGCAACTGAGGCTGTCTAAATCCACAGAAGAACTGTGTTTAGTCCTTACCTGCTGAGTTCCTTAACAACCTGTGTGCAAGTGTACCTTGAAAAATTTATGCTGCTTTGAAGGCAAAGAGTGGTCACACCAACTATCATTTTGTTAACTGATAACACAGTACTGTGTATATAATATGTCATATATTTTTTATTTATTTATTTTTTGCCTTGTCATTGTTGGGCGGACAGACGCCCCCAGTTGGTCAGGACTACAATTCCCATAATTGGCTGGCTGGACTTGTTTGGAATTGTAGCCATGAATAGCTGGAGGATCTCTGCTTCTTTTCCTTGGATGCTGGAGATGTCTGCATTTCATGGCTCTGCTCTGGCATCCAAGGTGTTCGCAACAAAGGCTAAAGGCACTGGCATACCTATCTGCATACCTGGGAACTCTCAGGGTTTGACCCTGAGACTCAGGGTTTTGGCCCAAATCTCAGGGTGAAGAGCCAAAATCTCAGGGTGAGAGAGTTCAGTGCTCCCTGTTATATATTCTGCTCCTGTTAAATGCTTCTTTAGTATCTAAACTGGTGCCATTTGTACCAGAAAGGCAGAAGGAGAAGTCCTGCTTGATTTGTGTGTGTTCATGCAGTGATATCTGTAAGTTGTTGTGCATTAATGGCTCCTTGAATGCCAACTGGAGCAACTCTCGATTACAACAATGAGGGATATATAGAGGAATCTATATTATAGGAAAATTAAGGGATAATATTTACACAATCACAGGGTCAGCTCATTTTGAAAGTTCCCAGGTATGCCTGTCTGTTTACCACAATCATTCCTTTGCTGTACTAGTTTCTCAGAACACTTTGTTATTATGATGTTATTGTCCACAGTTAATAAACATTCCTTGGACTGGTTAGGCAAACTATTATTAAAGGGACACCAATGCCAAAAGATAGGTTGATAGAACTTTAAATATCCTGTCCTTACAGCTAGCATTTGTAGAAATAATTATTCTTAAGGTACATCCCTAAAATATGAAAGTAAACTGGTTCAGGTCAAGTTAATTGATGGGGATTAATGTGCACTGCTGTTGTGTACTCAGCCCATTCATTGATATCCTGGACAAAAACCCAAATATCTTTTCTCAGAGCATATGCAAGATTAGATTTTAGGCCTCATAAAACAGACTTTTTACAAATGCTGGCATGAATTGCATGATATTTAAGTGTCTAAGACCAGTTCACTTTTAGGTGTCAGTGTGTTGCGAGGCTTTTTAGAATCCAAGTTGCTAGCTGTAGTTGTTTATGGAGTAGATAATGATCTGTTCACTCCCAAGGTAAACAGTGTTGCTAAGCAGTCTGTTTGTCTGACACCATGCCATTACTTGTTATCAGCATAATTCGGGCACAGTCTGTTTTGCTCAGACCTGCCCCTGCCCCTGCCTGTGTTTGGAAAGGCAGAGCTCCACCATGCATTACTTGCCATGCTTTGTCATACACAAAGAAAACCATATCTGCATGCAACTTTTCCTTCCACTCCAGCTTTTCATTTCACTCTCCATTTATCATTTTGGGCTTCAAATAAGCTATAATGAAAACCACAAATCTATCTAAAGCTGTAACTGTTTGACATCTTAAAATAACCAAAATAGGTTAATATAAGGCTTGGGGTTCCAGATAGTTATCTGATGCAATATTAAACCCTTCTCTAACTGTGATCACTGGGTAGACCTGTAGACCCCTGAACAGCACGGTCCTTAAAGGGGTTAAAGAGGGAACTATAAGCTAGGTAAAAGTTTTTGGATTTAATTAAGAAGAGGATTTACTTGGAAAGGTGTCCTTTATTCATCAGTCATGTATATCGATCTAAAATGCTCTCTAAAATAAATAAATAAATGTTGAATGGTCAGTGTTTTTATGATCACTATCAGTTTTTATAATAGTACAAGGTTCCAGTGCAACAAAATAAGTATATAGATATAGTGGACTGCTGTAAAAAGGACACTTGCCTAAGTAAGCCCTTCTGTTAGTGGAAGTAACACCTTATGACAACTTATTTATTTGTGTGAGGTTATGCAAGTTAGACGGCAATAGCTGGTGCAGCCGTGTGCAACGTATTAACATTATATACTACTTCCCTTCCAACAATGCTCCCTTATGTTCATCCTTCCTTTTTCCTACTTATTTTAGTAGAATGTGGGTTTGTAAGACACCTCTCTACAGTCAAACAGTATTACTTTTTATAAAGCTTTTGAGTACCAGAATGATGATCTGGGAGCCAGAACAGTACAGAATGTTGAATTTGCACACATCTGTGCCATATAACTAGCAGGTACAGGCTCCTACATAAAACTAAATAAGTCAAAAGATGCTTTTGCATTGCAAAATAATGTGTTGAACTTCCCTCTTGTTCTCAAAGGGTTTAAAGCCACTCATCCTAGCGAATATACTTCCCGGTTTAAATTATGGGCACAGTTGAGAGAGTGAATGTATGAAGACAAAGTTAGGCGATTCTGGGGCGAACAGTCAGCATCACAGGGAACAATTTAAAACTCCATTTATATCCGCGGGAATGTTTAGTCATGTGAAACAATGGGGGTTATGCACTAAAGCGTGATAAAGAGGTGATAACTCTGAGATCTTCTCCAGTTATATCACTTCTCCAGTTCCTATGTTGTTCTATTTGCTCCCTATTCACTAAGATCTCCAAACTTGGAGAAATCTTAGTGCGTTGACTCCATAGAATTACATAGGAGCTGGAGAAGTGATATCACCTGGAGACGTCGTCTCCGCTTTATCACAATTGTATCTCCTCCAATGTGTTGTAGACTGTGCTAGGGTTCAATTGGTTAACTACCTCATTTAAATTAGTGGGATTTTTGGAAGTTATGTCACAATGATGCAGATGATTTGCTGCAAATGTTTTCTACTTGACCTTTATACACAGGGCACATAATGTTTTAAATATGCGTAATGCTGCAGATGTCTGATTCAGGGACAGCGAGTCACATCTCTGTCGAGTCTGCAGTCTGGCTTTTAAATTCTTTAAACAAAGGGATATGACTTGGTCTTTGAAACAAGAAAACTTTATTAAAAAGAGCTAGGTCCAGGTGATGTTTCAGAGAGCACACCGCAGGATAAACGTGAGTAATGCATGAGATTGCAACCTCCCTGTGTTCTTTGTATAGATTAGAGACTTTCCTTACCAGCAGCGGGGACTTTGATCTTTTGAAAAAAGTCCTGTCTCTTTTCATCCATCTTACGTTTTGTGATATTTTACTTCTATCCCTTTTGAGTGCCAGAGGACAATATGTTGGACAACACACTGCCATTCAAAGGTATATTACATATTTGGCCTTTAGGGAGAATCTTAAAATGAATATTCCTTACTGACTATAGAAATGCAATTGCTTATTAATGTTCTGGTATATGTGTTTATAAACCAGTATTCTCTCCTGGGGCAAACTGTCTGCACCATAGGAGCAAATGAAAATTCCCTAAATTTCCTATTTAAATGGGGCTGTTAACCCTGTGAATGCTAGAGAGGTCTCCAATGCGTTGTTGGGCAGATCGTTGAAGTCTCTATTAGTCAAGGGCTTTAAAAAAAAAAAAAAAAAAAAAAAAAAAAAAAAAAGCGTTTAACCTCTTAAGGACCAGAGGGTTGTGTAACACCTTGCAAAAAGATTAATTGGAAATATTACTATCTCTTTAACTCTCCCAAAGTCACTGTTTTTTCCAGCAGATTGTTCTAGTGCTAGTGGGATATCCTCAGAGTCCTCTGTAATCCTATGTCTGTGACACTCAGTTTTTCACAGGCTATAATTTCAACAGCGCCACCTGGCTGGGTTTTTTTTATTACCTTTTGAATGCAGCATAGACAAGCACTGAGAGTACCCTTGTTTTAGATGAAGGAAAAGCCCTACAACATATTTTTATGTTGTTTTCATAATTGGAATATATCACCCCTTTAAGGTACAAAAGGGAGTAGGGAAAAAAAGAAGCACCACAGGGGAGAAATTAACATTTTCATTGTAGATGGGCTTTATCTTCTTTAATGCTAGAGAGGTCTCCAAGGTTAAAAGCTTCTCTCCTGTCTTGTGCATTAGGCCAAAACTGTTGGGACATGCATTTTTACCCAATTTCTTTTCTGTTATATTGCATTCATATTTTCCCTGCAAACCTTTTTTTCATTTATTAGCGTTTATCTGATTTTTATCACTTATCTATATGGGCAGCAGAGGTGCTGTTGCTGTGTGTCCATAGGAATCCTATAGTATGTCTCTACAAGAAAGAGTTTGGCTGCCTCATATATATTTACAGCTTCACACAGCCAGTTTACTATAGACTGTACCATTACTGTCACGTCTGAGCACAAACTAGAACCTTAAACTTAACTTCTAGATCGGCTTCTTTTCTATTTCCAATACAGCAGCCAGAGTATTTTTCTGATATTTGCTGGGCTAAGAAATACCAGGGATTACTTTAGTTTGGGGATTACTGGCAATGACTCATGTCTGTATTTTTTTTTTTTTTAGTTTACACAGAAGCTCAAATTGTGAATAATGTAAATATGGCAGCATTGTAGCAGTCATGATTCTCATCATAACTTCACTGAATATGTCTATATCAAAACCCTAATTAAAGTGGGCCTACTGTATCTCCCTTAAATGTTTCTCTATTTGTTTAACAGGTGAATAATCGGTGTCTATTGTGATTGAGCTGCCTGTGCGTTATTAGGGATACCCTGAAGATTTTGCATTTTGATGTGCTCTAAGAAATGGAGCCGAGAATCACTGTCCTAAGACGAGCTTAGTCTATATGCAGCCATTTATTTATTTTTTTGTAAAATCAATAGTTTGAGAATTTTTTTATATTTTAACAGAAAATTGTGGCACTCCTGAGCTCTGTTCTAATTTGTTCTGTTCAAGAATTAACTTCTCTTTTTCTGTGCTATTTGAAATGCCCCTAGTGTGCAGGCTCTGCCTAGATTCATTCATAGCAGTGTGTGCTGATGTTGGACTAGGAAATAAGCTAATCAGTGTAAAGATCCCCACTGTGCCTCCAACAAATAAAGGTTAATTTTTCGAAAACCTGTTTATATTAAAAACATATGGTTCGCACAGCACATAGACCATTTTTAATTTTCTTTGAAATTAAACTCTACTTAGAGTGACAGGTCCACATCAAGAATCTTTCAACCTAAACTAAAGTCAGTCAGTTGGGTAAACAGGGGCATCTTCTAAAGTCCATCGATTAATAGACACTTCATAATAGAAAGTAATCAGCATATTTGTGTAGTGCCTCAGAATGCACAGACCTTTACATAACAAGATAATGCATAAACTGTGATTTGCAGTAAGTTTGAGTGAGAAACCCTTGCAAGGTATCCCCTGCTCTTAAGAAGCAATGCACTGGATACCTTTCTAGCAACCAAGGGAGTGAAGAGCTTTTATCATTAAAGGGGGATAGTTATAGAACATTTCCAGAGCAGCTCAGTTTGTTCAACATAAGGAATAGTACTGCCAGCTGCTGCTCTTATTGTCCAAAACTGCACAATTACAATGTTACTTTATGCTAAAGTTGATTCCTTCTGTCCCATTTCCTGACATCAGCAGTTTACTCTGAGATCCAGCGGCAGATCACGAGGGGCAATCTTCAGTTAGTATTAGGAAAATCCTTGTTGGAGGGCAAGTTTTTCCTTATAGTGACTGAGGGAAGATTTTCCCTTGTTGTGATTTGTCCGGTCAAGCAACTGGACTTCGTATCTGAGGGGAGGCAGCTTCAGAACGACAGAAGGGGTGGGAGGGGTAAACTTCTGCATAAAATAACATCGTAATTGTACAGTTTTGGACAATAAGGGCAGCAGCCAGCAGTACTATTCCTTATGATGGACAAACTGAGCTGCTTTGGAAACTATTAATCCTATAGCATAAAGCGGTAGTAATTGGAGTGTTTGTGCTAGGTAGCCGTTATTGAGGCTAGGGGTGTAGTCATGCGTGTAGTGGTTGTGGTCATAGAAGCAGCTACTTGCCTAAGGGCTCCTGAGATGTACATCCGGCACTGGTAATTGGGTAATTAGAGACTTTCAGAAACGGTGGTGGTGGGGATGGGCAATAAGTGCTACATTTTACATTGCTGGTCTCCCTGACATAAAGCGTGGCAGAATGTGTTAAAGCACATCTTTCATGTAGATACCTGCTCTGCATGCTCTATAGCCATTTAATGATAGCAGTTGCTTATAGCTGTCCATTGTAACGTACACACATCCATTGTTACTGCTTTCAATATAACATACGTTCCTGTTCAGACTTACAGCAACTTTGGGGAGACAACAGTATAGTTGCATGTAACATCTTTCCATGTACATCTCATCATGGTGAATGGAGTAGTGAGATATAAAATTATCATAACGTGTATTCCATTTTTATATCTCACTGTGTTTCATGCATACTACATTTAGTATGTTTGTGTCTTTCTTTCTCTTTCTATTGTTGTGCTGACCCCTATTCCATTCACCACTTTTCTCCTGGCTCATCAATGGATTTGACAGTTGGGAACAGCTGCAGTTATTCTAAGAGACTTTACACACCTTCCAATTTCACAAAAGAAGGGCGCCTCTATAGTGTCAGCTTTGTTCAGTTGTGTATACATATATGTACATGTTAAAGATCTACTTGTTAGATTTAGATTTCACTTCATCCCACTTGGTTGTAACTCTCTAGTAAGGTTTAGGAGCTGGTATCTTTTGCTTGTATTTTCATGTACATCCCATTGCTGGGATTGGCAGCTCTTCAGTGTATGTCAGTATCTATATCCAGCATAGTCTATCCCACCTCACATCCATTATTGTTCTGCTTTATCTTGATACACTACTGTGTGCCCTCCCATATACATATTTTGTTTTTGCTTGTCTCCACATATCCTCATAAGATTGTAAGATGTACAACTGGGCCCTTCTAATTCTGATTTACTTATTCTGCATTGTTATTGTCTGTACTGTAATCATAAACATTACATGGCCTTATGCAGACAGCAAAGAATAAGTCCAAGTCTAGAGAAAACCAACTGCACCATAGGGGGGAATGAAAATTACCCAGATTCCTAATAATTTAAATGGAACTTATAACTCTTTGCATGCTAGAGGTCTCCAATGCATTGGAAACCTCTGTAGCATTCAAAGGGTTAAAAGCCCAATTTATATTAATGGTCATTTTAATTGCCTGCTCTAGTGCAGTTTGTTTTCCCCAGAATTGCTAATATCGGGCTTTCTGCATAAGGTCCTTTAGTGTCAGTTGTATCCAAAACTTTGCTTTGCAATGCATTGGATACGCTTCTGACACACTGGAATCGTATACAGCACTACCCAGCCATATACACATACACATGCATGCTTGCTTGCACACATTCATAAACACTGGTATACATTCAAAGCAAAATGTTCTACTGAGCTGAACAATAAAGCTAAAAGAGGTGGAGCTTCCCATTTCCTGATAAATTGACTCAACTCTCCATCTGAGAGAAGCAGTGGCCACTTGGGCTAGTCTGTCTGGCCAGTAGAAAGTCATGACATCGCGAACCATGGGCGAACATTACTGCTTTTTCATTAGGAGCTGTGTGTAGGATGCCCCTTTGGCTCCAATATGTATAAAACCGTTTCTTAAATTGGTCATAAGCAAAATTAGAATTTGTTTCCTTAGAAACTGCAGTTTGGTTCTCAGAGACCACCTAGTTCAGCTGTAGAAGACTCGCTAGTTCACATACATGCAGCCCTTTAATTTGTGCCTGTTGCTTTTATCTCTTCCTCCTGTAATTCATCTTTCTTCTCTTGCTTTTCTGCTTATTAGAGGAGTGGTTTAACCAAGGTGAGTATGTAGATTCCTCTGCTTTACCCTTCTGCCACTTGGACTCCTAATGACTACACTGCATGTTCTGGATGGATTGCTTGGAGACCTATGACTTGGCTGATCTACGAGATAGAATGCTTCAGCACATGAGAAGATAGGAAGGCTGATGTGCTAACAACTGGAGCAATTCTGGAGCAAACAATTTGCACCATAGGGAACAAATAAAAACTCCCCAAATTCCATTTATTTAAATGGAGAGACAAATCCTTTAAATACATGAGGTCTCTCCAATGCATAATACATTTGAGAACTTTTTAGCATTCAAGCGATTAAAAGCTCCATTTCCGCCAGTGATATTTTAATTTGTCCCCCATTGTGTATTTACTTGGTGTGCTCCAGTGTTATCCCACTTTTCCTTAGTCATCAATCTCTTCCTTCTGTGGGGCAAATTGAAATGTCTTTGTAATTCACGTAGAAACTTGGGTACATCAACCCCTTGAATGCTAGAGACCTCTCCAGCACATTGAGAGCAATGAGATGGCTAGGTCTCTAGGGTCCTAAGGATGATGTAGTAGGTTTTAAGCCACTGTGTAATAAAATGCAGACGGTTCATGTACATATCTAAATAGTCTTGGGTATATCTCACATATTAAAAAGCCTTGTGGGGGGTTTAATGGTAGTGGACAACATGGATGGCGAATGGGCAACTGGCAAAACATGCTCAACAGACAAGTTACTCCTGCACTACAAGCATTCTTTACCCTCTCCTGCAAGTCAGTAGCAGTATGGGCACGTGCACTTGTGCTGCTGTTTTTAATGGCTGGAATCCTGATAAATGTGCATGCTCCTATTTAATGGGCTAGAAGAAACCCCCTACTGGGGACACGTCTGTCATTGCCCTCCCCAACTTAACACAATATGGTATATCCTCCCTCACTCTAGTTTAGGGGGCAGACTTTCCAACTGGGGGGGGGGGGTGTTAATAATTACAGCGCCAGGCACATTACCCCTAACACTTCTAATTGGCTTCACAAAAAGTAAACAAAAATGTGCTTTCTCTTTATTTCTTCACGTCTGGTAAATTCAGCTAGTCTAGTCCTACTTTCGTAATCCATTGAGTGCCAGAGAGTTACCAAATGCATTGCAAAGCAATTATTTGTATTCCCCTCTAGCACTGCATGGGTTAAACCTCCCACTACAATAAATCCAAAGGAGAGAAATGACCCCGGGGGGTAGCAACTGAAATGATAGATCTAATAAAAATACTGGCCTCACTTGACTTTCTTGAAGAGAAAACTGAACATTTGTTATGTCAATGTAAGGCCCCAGTGAGGGCCTAAATATTGAGGTGCTAAATTGATGATTTTTTATTCAATAAAGTCCTGTGTGCTGTTCAGTCAATATCTTCTGGATCTGTAGGTGTTTTACTTTACGTAACTGGCACCCAGGCAACGATTTGTTTGTTTGAGAGTGCCTGACGTTTTGTTTATTCTATTTCTGTATCAATAGTCAATTTAATTTCACGGTTTATTAGTTGTTGTATAATAAATGTGTATAACATCTCGCCAATTGGCCATGCAGTTGACAGGGAAGATAGAGGAGAATCCATAACTCTTCACGCACTAAGTCTCCTAAAAAAGGAAAGACCGTAACAATACAGACAAGTGGGTGATTCTCATTGGGTGATTATGCTGTAGATAAACAGACTAGAACATGTATGAAACATACACTGTCAGTCAGTTTCATTTATGGATCAAATCTGAGTCTGCCTTCCTCATTGTTATGACTCCATTTGCCGATTAAAATGGCTAGACAAATAGTGTCTCTGAAAAACTTTGCTTTCAGTAGGTCATACCCATAACTTCTTAACCCTTTGAGTTCAAGAGGCGTTCGCAACACAGCAAAGCAATGGTTTGCACACTCTTCTGGCACTTACAGGTTTAAAATGCTAGAGGTGTCTTCAGTGCAATGCTTTGCAATATCCTGGACACGCATTTAGCCCAAAAGTGGTTACATTAGTATAAGAACCCATTGCATATAACAAAGTCAGAAGTGGAGTAATTCTGTACAGGGGACAGTAACAAAATTCCCATTTATTCAAAAGGATGTTTTTACCCTTTGAATGCTAGAGATGTCTCCAGTGCATTGACCACATTTAAATAAACTGGTATTCTAGCAATGTTTACTTCCTATGGTCTACTTGGTTTGCCCTGTAATTGCTCTGTTTAACTTCATATGGTATTTGCACTGGAAACTAAACCTTTGTGTGCTAGTGAGGTCTCCAGGCTATTGTAAAAAGAAAACTCTGAAGACCTTGCTATAATTTAAGAGGTTATGGGTATCTTAGCCCTTTGAGTGCCAGAGGGCTATGCAACGCATTGCTTTGCAATGCGTTGCATACCCCTCTGGAGCTCAGAGGGTTAACAATAGTGTAAATCTAAATTAATTTCAACATGTAATCTAATTTGCAAGAAAGGAGATGATTTGAACTGAATTCAGAATCTGTACATCTTTAATTAGAATTAAGACTTTCAGACGCACAGTGGTTAGTATGTGAACCCACACATAATCAATTGCTGCATTGAAAACCTCTTATTATATGTCGGTTCTAAATGAATAAAGAACGGAGCACAGTTAGTATCAATTTAACAGACGTGAAAAGTAATGAAAACAAACGAGTTAATCAAAGTGCTTTTATTATAAGCAAACTATTCTTAGACCTAATGGGTTTCTGTGTTTCTTCAGGTTATAATGACTTCTGCAAAAGCACTGATCATAGAACACTCCTATATAGCTCACTGAGACAAAAGTTACATTGCCCATAATTACTCGTTTGGCTAATTTGGCACTACACAGTGGTTCACTGTTCCTTACTCACTTATGGTCTGTATTCAATAAGCTAAAGAGGTGTGATTCTAGAGCAAACCACCTGAGCCACAGGGAAGAAATCAATAATTCCTACATAGTTAAATAAAGCTTTTAACCCTTTCTGTGTCAGTGTTCTCCAACACATAAGTTGTCAACGCATTGAGAAGCTATCACTGACAGGCTTAAAGGGATAGTAATACTTCGTTTTATCTTTATTTTATTTTGTAGGCAATAAAAAACAAGAACGATTTAAGTCTTAGATATTCACAAGCAAAGTTTCCCCTCACTGACCAAAATGGTCAAGTCTGCCATCTAGCTGTCAGATTTGGAATCCGGTCCGCGGACTGGCTCTACAGGAGCTGAGATCGTGAGATATAAGAACTACTTCATTTGAATATTCTACAAAGTGTGCCTGGTTTGCATGCACTTTTTAGACCCTTCTAATGAAATAGTTATTTTTATACCTTGCAATCTCGGCTCTGCTGAAGAGCCACCGGTTGATCTGCGGACTGTATTACAAATCTGACCGCTAGATGGCAGACTTGACCATTTTGGTCAGTGAGGGGAAATTTGCTTGTGAATATCTCTCAAACCATAAAGGTTTGAGAGATAAGATTTGTATCGTTCTTCATGTTTTTTTTATAATGCCTACAAAATAAAGAAAAAATGAAGTATTACTATCCCTTTAACCTTTTGAGTGCCAGAGGGGGGTGCAAGGCATTGCTTTGCAATGTGTTGCACAACGCTTTGGCACATAAAGGTTTCTAATCCTCCAAATGAATTGGAATTGTGGGACTTTATATTTGAACTGTATAATGCTGTTGTTTTCCTCCTCACGAGCTCAGGGGCAATCAGACCTGTCCTCAGGCAGATCTCCACAATTACATTCAAGTGAATGCTGTACACTCTGGCAGATCATTCAGAATATACACAAAAAAGAAACAAACAGGAGGTGCTTCTAGTGTAATAAATTCTATGACTGGAAGAATACCATACCACCACCAATGGAAAATCACTCACAACAGACCTTACTGGTGAAACACATACATGTAAACCAGCTCCACAAGCATAGGGAATTTCAGACAATTCTACTGACCCATCTCCTCAATGGAGTACCACATGCAGAGAAAAACAAGAAAAATCAAGAAGGACCCTATCGTGCCTATTGCCCAGTAAAGTTATAGGATGGAACATAAAATATATGTATATGTATACTAGTTGAAGAGCCCGTTACACGGGCCACAGTGCCACTGCCAGCTGGTCGCGGGGCAGTCATGCACAGTAGACTGCCCGCACAGCGGCTGATACAGAGCAGGACATTCCTTCGGAGCGTCCAGCTCTGTATCAGCCACAGCACGGGCAGTCTCTACTACGCATGACTGGTCGTTACACACGTTTTAGCGAATTATTATATAGGATTGCACTCACATTTCAAAGTGTTTGTGGAGCACATAAGTGCTATCCCCACAACATACAAGTAAGCAGAGAAATCAAACCTGTCTCTGCTCAGGCGATCACATCTGTAGTATCTTCAAATAACAGACAGCTCCTCCATTCCATGAATATTACATTTATTGAGTTAAAAACTATTTGAAAACATTAATGTTTTCAAATGTTGGTTGTTATAATGCAATAAATGTAATTTCCATTGAACGACAGAGCAACCTTTTACTTGAAGATACTACAGATGTGATCGCCTGAGTCGAGGCAGGTTTCATTTCTCTGTATGTTGTGGGGCTAGCACTTCAGTGCTCCACAATCACTTCAAAATGTGAGCGTAATATATATACACTAGTTGAACAGCCTGTTACACGGGCCACAGTGCCACTGTCACCCGGTTGCGGGGCAGTCGCACGCAGTGGAGACTGCCCGCGCCGCAGCTGATACAGAGCTGGACGCTCCTTCGGAGCGCCCAGCTCCATCAGCCGCGGTGCGGGCAGTCTCTACTGCGCATGACTGCAGCACGCTCAGCAGTGTCTACTGCGCATGTCGTGCGTTACACACGAATTAGCGAATTATTATATAGGATTTTATGTTCCATCCTATAACTTTACTGGGTTATAGGCACTATTGCTGCCTTCTTGGTTTTCTCTACAGATCCTTCAGAATAATTGTACCACTGATGAGTCACCCGTGTTGATATGAGGAGACTGTGAAAGCCTGAACCACTGATGGGGATGAGGACAGTTTGGAGCTCCCACTCTCTAGTTTATTGAAGGTGACCCTTTAAACCAGAAAGCAAAAAAAGAGCAGTTCTGGGGCATACCAACTGCGGCAAAGAGACAGGAAAAAATGTCACAATTCCAAGGCATTGTGAAGTGTTGAAGGGATTAAAAGCCCCATTTAAACAATTGTCATTTTTGTTTGGCCCTTATGGTGTGGTGGTTTTGCTCCACAATTGCACCTCTTTAGCTTTATGAATACTGTCCTTCGAGAATTAGGCAAAAGACAAAACATTAGCAGTTCTGGAGCATACCAGCTGTACTGCAGGTGATAATACAAATCCCCAAATACCCATTGATTTAAATGGGTCTTTTTACCCATGTAATGTTAGGGCTTCAAAACAAGGTGTTAAAAGCCCAATTTAAACCAGTGAGGACTTAATTGCCCCGTGGTGCAGTTGGTTTGCTCTAGAATTGCACCTCCTTTAGTTTTCTCCTTAAAGGGATAGTAATACTTCGTTTTAACTTTATTTTATTTTGTAGGCATTAAAAAAACATGAATAATGATATGTCTTATCTCTCAAACCTTTATGGTTTAAGAGATATTCACAAGCAAAGTATCCCCCCCTCCCCCCTGTTCAGCCACATCAGAAGGGAGGTGCCCAGGTAGACTGCAGAGAGGGACAATCTTCAATTAAGATAAGGGAAAAAGCTGAAAAACTTGTCCAGGGGGGAAGGGCCTTCATTGTTTTCATACAAAGAAGATTGTCCCCTTCTGTTGTGAATCTGGTTGTATGACCAGACAGATATCTGAGAAGAGATGGCTTACACTAGCAAAAAGGGGCGGGAGGGGAAACTTTGCTTGTGAATATCTCTTAAACCATAAAGGTTTGAGAGATAAGACTTCTATCATTCTTCATGTTTTTTTAATGCCTACAAAATAAAATAAAGATAAAACGAAGTATTACAATCCCTTTAAGGCCCTTTGTTCAGAATAATTAATGGCTTTGCTGAGCTTAATGTGGATTCCACTCAGAAATTGTTACAGTAACATAGCAATAAATGACAAAACGTTCAAAGAAGCTGCTGAAATGGATCCTAATGTCATGCGTTTTGTGATTCAGCATATCAATACCTGTGAGGTTGCATTGATTTTTAGTCTAATAACCTTTATTTCATTTTTGCTTTCAGGGAAAAAGAACGGTGACTCAGACAAGAACTTTGATACCCTTGACTTGCCCAAACGATCTGAATCAGCAAAAGGTAATGTGTGCTTCATTATCTACTCTATCTGTGTGCACTGTACAGTGACCCTGGAATTAATTTAAATTTTCTTCTGCAAGAACCTCTAAGTTGCTTAAAGTGAATGTGTCACCTATGGGCAACATCCCATAAATAGTGAGAAGACATATCCAATACCTTGAAAACGATATTTATTTTGTATTTTAATTTTAATTTCGTTTAAATTTAACATACAAAGTCTGTGCTGCACTTCCATGTCGACTGCGGTTACAGAGCTCTGCCTCTGCTCCCCTCCTTCCTCCGATGACAGAGGCTTCTGTCTGTAAGCTGGAGCGGTCTCATTGGCAGAGATAGATATCTAGCCAATGAGACTGCTCCAGCTTACTGACAGAAGCCTCAGTCATCGGAGGAAGGAGAGGAGCAGAGGCAGAGCGTCGGGCTGCAATCTGTACGGAAGTGGCTGCAGCCCAGACTTTTGTAAGATAAATTTAAACGAAATTAAAACTTAAAATAAAGTTTTTATGGTATTTGATATGTCTCTTAACTATTTATGGGATGTTGTCCATAGGTGACACATCCACTTTAAATCTTTAATACTTGAAGTTAGTTTGATTGGGCTGTATCTTTTAACCTCCTTTGAAAGCTTATGGTTTATAGTTGAAGTAGATTTGATCAGATGTACCTTCTAGTTCAGTGGTTCTCAAATCTGTCCTCTTTATCCACTAACAAGATTGTGATTGAGTACAGGTGAGTTAATCAAAATGAATGGAAATCCTCAAGTCCAAGACTGTTAGTGGTCTCAGAGGACAGGTTTGCAAACCACTGCTCTAGATCACTTCTGTAAACCTGTCAAGAGCAGAGAGTCAAATTATAATTTTGTTAGGGGGGAAAAGATTCAATTTTACTTCTAGAGGGCACTGTGCTTGGACAGCAAAGTGATTTATGTTTCATCAGCAGAACATGAATACTTGGAGGTTAACTTCCTTATCTATCAGGAGAATGTAACAAGGGAACTGTTATAGAAGAAGCAAGAGCAATTTGACCTCTACAGTTAATTTTATTGTACTCCCAAGCGTTGATTGAAATTGTTAATCAGAGAGAATTGAGCTGTTGTTTTCAGGAGCCTCCCCTTTATTAGAGAAAAGAAAGATGTCCTAATGAAATTGAGAGTAACTAATTCAAGGGGAAGCTCTTGTGGCATCTAGATAATCTATCCATCCAGTTATAATTGAAACTTGTGCTTGTACCTTCAAACTTTTGCAGAGAGTTTAGAGAGAGACTGCAAGCACTTAAGCCATCTGATTCTAGTATAGATCAATGCATTGGAGGTCACTCTAGCTTGCAATCTGTTTAAGGTTTATGTGTTTATGTGAATGGCAAAAAAACCTAGGAAAATGGTTTCTCACATCATTTTGGTGTAGTGAGACTTTAAAGACAAATTACCATTGATCTTCTCTAGTATTGAATGGGTTACTAGATTCCTAGTGACTTTTTAGATCTTAAGTACTGTTCTGGAGGGTTTAGCAAAGGGGAATACTGGTTATTTTACCCTATGAGTGCCACAGGGGTATCCAATGCATTACAAACCCCACTGGCACACAAAGGGTTAAAAACACTAAAACCCCAAAAGACAAGTGCTTGTGAGTGTATTTAGGAAGCTGAAGAGGTGCTGTTTTTGGAGTACAATCGCTGCACATTGGGAGCCAAATGAAAATTCCCATTGGACTGAAGGAACACAAACACCAAGAAATTGTATAACTTTTATCCCTTTGAGTGCCAGAGGGGTACGCACCAAATTGCTCTGCAATGACCCCTCTGGCACTCAATGGGTTAAATATCACAAACTTATAGCTATCATATGTAAAAATAATGTTTCATGTAAATGCGTTACTCTTGCTCTACATTATTTAACAGTTACTCAGAGGTGTCAGTAGGTCATGAAATAACCTAAAAATTCTCTAATGCTCGCCCACCAGCCACACCCCTAGCAAACCCACTTAAAACAAAATGTCCCTCTTTGGCCGTTTGAAATGTTTGAAGTTATGTATGAAGACAAGGTGGAGCAATTCAAGGGCAAATCAACTACCCCATAGGGCACAGATACACAATTCCATTGTCAGTGGGGGTGCCCACAGTGTGTGGAAACCCATCTAGCATTCTTAGGATTAAAAGCCCTATTTAATTCAGGCATAAGGCTGAATGTTTTGTTTTGTGTAAACAGATATTCTCTGTTCCTGAGGCTTCTATACCTACAGCCCTTGTTTCTTTTTCTTTCCCTGTCTACATTCTTCCTCTTTGATATGTATCAGTGCGCTCTGCACCATACGGTCACAGCAATCGATCAACCGTAATGCAGACATTGAGTGCTAGCTGACCTTAGAATCCTTTAGTATTGATTATATCCAAGGCTGAAGAGAACTGTCCGCCTGCACACCAAGGCATACAGAGAGCCCACTTGTATCACAACACAAATTTATGGATTTCTAGCACCCCAGAGAAGTCAGAGCTATGTCTGCGTGAGGAAGGATCTGGCCTTCGCCCCAGTACAGCCAGGGGCATTACAATTCTTCACTAGTCACCATTACATGCCCTGCAAACAAGATGATGTCTCATACCTGGCTCTGCCCACATTAACCCACACTGTGCAATGTGTTTGTACACATTGATAAAGGCATTTGCAAATGAACCAATGATGATAGGGGGGGGCCGATGCTCATATTAATCCTTTGAGTCCCTTAGACGTATGCAGTGAATTGCAAGCAATGGGTTACTAATGCTTCTGGTACACTAAGGGTTAAAGTACTATATCAGTCTTGCTAGTCGTTTTAACACCGTATGACCAGGTAGTATTTAGAGCGTTGTTGGGCTGGCAACAACAGTCTTATGTTGAACTTTTTACAAATGATGTATTTGTAAAAGGATAATAGTCAGCAAGACACACACAAATAGGTAATAAGAATAAAGTATTGTCTTATTTACATGAAATTGTGTGGCTATTTATAATGGCATACATGTATTGCTCCGTATAGTCATTATTACATTTGTAAGTTGTTTTTATCTTTATAATAAATTAGAGAGAAGAAATAAAACGTTAGCATGTGTGAGCATTAAAGGGATAGCGAACGCATTGCTTTTGCAATGCACTGAATACCAATCTGGTACTTAAAGGGTTAAATTAAGCTGTATATTTGTTATGGGGGAAAATAATTAAATTGTATCATGAACAATTTAAATCAAGACTGTTTAAACCCATATTTTTAAACAAGGTGCCCTAAAGCCTTAGAATTTCTTCTAATTCCCATTCATAATATAAAATAGCTGTCAGGTTTGTCTGTTCATGTGGATGGCTATTGCCTGCTCATAAAGCAACCCAATGCAACATCCCTACTTGAAACAAAGGTAGGCTGCAGCATATGGAATTTCTATACAGTGTTCACACAGGTGAATTGGTGTAGTTCACTTTGCAGTGTCCACTGCATGACCTACCCACAAGCCCCAGTCATCATGCTCTGGCCTTATGTGTTACCGTGTGATGAGATCAACAGGTTAGCTTGTATAACATGCAATATCTATATGTTCATTTATGTAGAACAGTGTTTCTCAACCAGGATGCCGTGGCACTTTGGTGTACCACAAACATCCACTTAGGGTGCCCCATTGTATCTACAATGCTTTGACAAAAATGTGAATTTAGATTTCCAGCTGTATATTTAAGGCTATTACTATGCTCAATATGTTTATTTTAGTTGTGAGGTCTAACAGTAACTCTATACTTAGGTATTTGTAACCTTCATTACACCCTTAACAAATTACAAAAAATGATAGGGGTGCCCTGAAAATGCCAGACTGCATGTTAGGTGTGCCTTGAACAAAAAAAGCTTGAGAACCACTGATGTAGAAAAATGTCGGGTACCTTGTTATGCTGGCTATAGATTGCATGCAGTATTCTATAGAATATCTCATTTTGTGCATGTTTGTCTTTAATGTCATTACATTGTTAAGTAGTACTTGGCTCTTGATACATTATTATTGCCTGTCTGGCCCTTGGACATACCTAGCCGCCAGGCTTGAATTGTATTGCCTTGTAAAAGAATACATATTTTCTAGCTGGCTTTTATTCCTTTATAAAAATTCTAATTAAACTATTTTATTCAAACATATTCCCTTTTATATGTTAGGGAAATTATATTGTTAAAGTGGAATTAATACCTTTATGAAAACTTTGTGTGAAAAATTTAAAAATCGCATTTATTTTAGCAACTTTGCCTCATTTCGAAATAATAATATATATGTGGTTTTGAAACCTATTTTGATTTAACCCCTTAATGACCCTTGACGGTTATAGCATGTCATGGGTTGTTTTGAGTTAACGACCCATGACGTGCTATGACAGTCATGGAATTCCAGGCTCCCCCCGTGGCTGCACCCCGTTTGGGGAGTCTGGAACCGGAAATTGAAGAAAAGGAAACAAAGGTCCGTGGTCCTTAAGTGCTGTCTGCGTGTGCTTGCGGCTGGTCCTTAAGGGGTTAAAACAATAGTTTGAGATATTTAGCTCTAGTTATGTGATTTTATTTAAAGAAGCAGTAAGCTTTTTTATGAAATTGTATGTTATAATGCTTTTCCTGCTAAGTAAAACAAGGTCACTCCCACTGCTGTCAGTTGTTTTATTCAAATGATATAACTGTTCAAATAACCAGGAAGTGAATTTAGTGTGTTTACTTCCTGATAGTGTAAATGGTAATAACAGAAATATGCATCTCTCAGGAGTGGGAGTACCCATAGTTTACTCAACAGGAAATGTCCTACAATATATATTTTTTTCATAAAAAAAAAAGTTTACTACTCCTTTAAATTAGACAGCACTGTCTGGCACAATTGTATGTCGAATTGCCTGTACAGTGTGGAATATTGGCATCTGCACAAAGCTGTTCCAGCTGTTTCATTTGAATAAACTGACTAAGCTAAATATCTCAAACTATAGTTTTAATTAAAAATAGGTTTCAAAACTACATTTATTTTAGCTTTTTCAAATGAGACGAAGTTGGTGTATGGTGGTAAGTCTAGGGTTGCCACCTTTTCTACCAAAAAATACCGGCCATGGCATTCCGGCCATAGACTTAACATTGGACAGAAGCCAATTTTTTACCGGCCTGCCGGTAAAATACCGGCTGGGTGGTAACCCTAGGTAAGTCCAGAAATAAAACCTGAATTAACATTAGATCCATCCTTACATATAAGTAAATACTCTGCTTAATATACTGCTCACCATGTAATCCTTCAACTTAATAGTGTTTGTGATGGCATATGTAGTGATTAATAATACAATGTACTGTCATCACATAGAGAAGTGTGACAGCGGAACGTGGAGGTGTATACAGTCCACACCTCTGGTTGTTAGTATGCAGGAGTGATGGGGAAGAGAGTAATGTGTGAAGACATCCAGAGACGAAGTTCCCTTCTAATAAGCTCTTGTAGTCAGGGGTGACTCAGGGCATCATTACCACTTCTGACTTCACTCTGTGAGTGACAGCTCTGTCTCCCCATTGCCTCCGTTCTGCCATTCTGATGAGATCCAGGAGCCTCCTTCCTTAGCAAGTCATTCACAGTGTTGCCACACAATAGAGAATTTAATGATCAAAGACATTCAATCGGTCCTTTACAATCACAGGCAGTTTGAAATCGACAAGCTGAGGTCAGGCTGTTTCAATGTGGCTTTTATTCTCTTTGCTTTAAAGTTAACACTGGTGATTTGTTTGATGCGTTCAAAATTTGCATATGAAATCACTATACAAAATTTGATTAGCATGCAAATATCATGCGTTTCCCAATGCATAATTAATTGAAATTCAATAACGCACAGTAATCACATTAACCTGAGATCATTTTGTATTAAACCAGAGTATATGTTTATTGCACCAAGTACTGAAACAAATATAGATTACATGTAATTAAGAACTCGCTGTCGGACTCAAAGTTGCAGCAAGATGCTTTACCTTGCAACATGCTCTACTTTACTCTACAGTGTAGACAGTCTCATACACGACAAAGCCAACTTCATGCATTATTTTTCTTGCATTCAGATCATTAAGATTCAGCCTCCAGTGTGACGTTAGTCCTAGGACGGTGCTTCTCAAACTGTACTGCAGAACTCCAGGGTTCCCTGATTAAGGCGTTGCACAGAAAATATTTCTGTATTGGCGTACTAGTGGACACAGCTAAAGTGACATATTAAATGTAATTCTGTGACTACTAATAGATATTTCAAACATTTAAATTTGTGCCGTTTTGTTTAATAAAAAAAAAATGGATATTTTGACGATCTAGAATTATGTTGTCAGTATGAACCAGTATTAAAATACATTTGCTACGAATACCAGTTTAACCACTTTTTGTGATAGAGAGGTCTCTAACACTGGAAACCTATCTAACCACTGCGGTAAGATGAGCATGACCTTTCCAGATAAAATCCAGGAGATACTGTCACTATGGAACCCACCTCCCCCATCCAAAAAGAGTAAATACTGGATTTCTGTAGTGGCGCTTACTCCAAGCAGCTCAGAACTTATATAAGACTTTCTTTTTAAAATATGGGGAGTGAATTGTGGTTTCACCCAGCTTGAAGGAATTTTGGTTCTACATTGGTATGAATAGACTATTTTTTATGTTGTAATTAAAAGGTGATTTCCTTTATGGTCCTTTAAAACCACTGCCAGTAAACAACCACTTAATTTGTGTCCAGTCCTTCCTGTTCCCAAATACTTGTAGAGGACACAGGGTGGTTATGGATTAAGCTCTCTGACAGTTATGTAAAGGCCTCTGAGTGCTCTTGCTTATTCCTTACAGAATGATTTCAACCACAAGAATTTCCTTCTAAAAATAATCCTTCAATCAAAGAGGCAGTTGGGGGGTGTGGACAGAAAAGGGCCCAGGACGAACTGGTAGTAGTACATCTTGTTACGGAGTTAATAAGAATAGAGTAATTTCCACATATTCACAAAGTATTTGTATTTCTGGAGCAAACCAATCTCTCCATACGGGGGAAATTCCCCCAATCTCCATAAGGTTAATCAGTTGGAATGCTTTTTAGTACGTTATGAACCTCTTTAGCATTTAAGGAGTTAAAGGTCCCATTTAAATGAATGGGAAGTTTTATCTTGCTCTACTCCCCTCCATGTTTAATTGGTTGACCCCAGAATTGCTAATCTTTTTTTTTTTTTTTTTTGGGGGGGGGGGGTTGCATAACTACCTAACCCTTTTGGATTCTGGAGATTTCTCTGCAATGTATTGGTGATGTCCAAGTGCATGGGGATTTAGGAATTTGTATTGGTCTCCTATGGTACAGTTGGTTTACTCCGAATAATTCCAGTTTACTTTTATTATGGAACCTAGAGATTTACAAGATAAAGACTTAATGTCAAACATTTATTTACAAGTCACAAGGTTCATGGCAGCACACTCTGCAATTTGATGTAACTGTAGGGTGTAATGTTCTTTTAACCCTTGTAAGTGTGAAAACGTTTTTCAAAGCATTGCACATCCCTCTGGCACTCAGAGGGTTCAAGTGAGTATACCATCCTATTTACAGCCTTATTTTGTGATTCTTTTTATTTTTCTTATCTTGGGGACCTGTGTCCAACCAAGAAAAATGTAACTGGAGCTTCATTTAAAAAGATTTAATGCACTTCTTGACAAGTTGTTTATAGATCGTATTGATTGAGCATTTCATAAGGAGCCTGGTTCCTATTCAAACTTTTGAAAGGCCCTGATTTGAAATGGTTGCTTGTTTGAGATATTAAAAAAAAAAACTACTCTGAGCTCTGCAGAAATCAAGCTGCTCTTTAACAGTTTAAAGCAGGCATTTCAAACATGAGGCTCACTGGGCCAACTGTGGCTTTATGCTGAAAATGTGCAGCCCGTGGGCTGGCATTGCGAAGCCCTCCATAGAAAGAAAGTTTATAAGTACCATGCAGCCAATAATCAAGTAGTTACAAGCCGCATTAAGATAACAGGAGTTTACTTTGTTCCCTATTCTACAGTTGGTTTGCCCCAGAATGCTCCTGTTTGCTCTTATGCAAAAGGCCCAGTGTTTTTAGGATCTCTGCTTGAACACAGCTGGATGAATCAGTGTTTCACTTTAACCCATTTAATGCCAGAGAGGTGTCTAGTTGCTTAACAATGCATCTGACATTTCTCTGGTGCTCAAAAGGGTTAATTGAGTCACCTGCTTGCCCCAGAAAGAGAGCACAGTGTATAGGTAGTTCTGTGGATATCAGTGGAACCTCTTTGGCACTCAAGGGGTTAAAGCTTCACTTCATGAGGTCACCTGTGTTTGTATGTGAAACATATGTTACCAATTTTCTGTGCAATTAAAAGCTATTGTAACATTCCATAAATAGCAAATATTTGTATGATTTTATAAATGTGTTTTTTTTCTTTCACTAGATAGGAAAGACAGTGATATCATTGTGGTGTGTACTGATGTATGCACAGCAGATTGTGCATTGTACTTATAGGAGTAAGTGGTTCTTGGTTTAGTAGAAGAGCTTGCCTAAGCAGAAGACCATCATACATCTGTCTGTTATATCTATATACCTTTGGTCTCACTCTACCTGGCATCCAGTGGAAGCATTGGGAAAGGTGGAAGGGGTGAAGAGGCAAAGGGGTGGGAGGGAAGAAGAGGATGACAAAAGGGAAGGTTGGAGTGGCAAATGGTTGGGAGGGTGGAAGAGGCATGGTGAAAGAGAATGTTGAGGGGGACAAGTGGGTGGTAGGGAGGAAAAAGGCAAAGTGGTAATGTGTGAAATTACAAATTAACGAAGCCACCAAAGGAAGGACTGGAGAGGCAAAGCAGAGTCTGGTAGTGAGGGCTGGAGAGTCAAAGCAGTAGCATAGAAGGTGGGTGGTAGAGGAAAAGACTAGTATTGCTCACTGCCTTTTTTGTATACATGGGGGATAATGTTTTCTGTGGGCATTGTAATGCTTTTCACAGTTCTTGCCGTGTTATACATACCACCCTTCCATCTGTTCCATGCCCATTACAGTCAGCTTCCAGGGCAGTGCACCTAGATCTACCAGACGAGGCAGTGTGAGCTCCGTTAATCTGCTCTACTCTTTGTAATAGGGAACAGCACAGGGCAAGCCACTACCTACTGAAGAGTGAGGTATGGGGAAACCTTGCAGGCTGCAGAATATAATTTAACCCAGATTAACCATTTCAGGTCCAGAGGTGGTATGTAAGGCATTGCTATGCAACACTTTAACAGTCAAAGGGTTAATGGGGTTATGGTATTAACCCATGTCACTGCAACCAGTCTTCGTTTTGCCCCTCCCTTTCTCTCAATGCACCCTTTCCCCTATTACTCCTAGCTCTCTCTCAACCCCCTCTTCCAATCTCTACTACTATTCTCTCTATGCTTCTCCTTGTTACTTCCCCTCTGCATTTTTTTTTCTTTCATTTCCTTCATCTTCATTATTTTCTTCTCTTGTACTCCTGTGTGTGTGTGTGTGTGTGTGTGTGTGTGTGTGTGTGTGTGTGTGTGTGTGTGTGTGTGTGTGTGTGTGTGTGTGTGTGTGTGTGTGTGTGTGTGTGTGTGTGTGTGTGTGTGTGTGTGTGTGTGTGTGTGTGTTCTCTCCGTCTCCAGCCATACACCACTCCTGGGTGGACAAAACATGGCTGTCACACATACATGCACAGTCGTCTCACCCACACCTACACGGTGGCCAAGTGATAACAATCCTGCCCTCCTTTACATCCCATGACCCAGCACACTGTCCTTGTCACCATGTGTCCCACAACATGAATGTCCTGCTTTTCTGCTTATTGTGGCTAGCCAGCTAACCTCACTCTGCATCATGCCAAGCAATCTTTCATTACTTGGTGCCGAACCCAGTCACCCAGGTGCCTTGCTCGCCTCCCCTTAGCAGTAGAAGGGGAGCCGCCCCTGTTGCCACCAGTCCAACCCCAGACCTACTGGAGAGCGGGTGAGCGCTTCCAACCTTCCAGCATTATTTTTACAATAATCTGTAATTCTTTTGATAAAGCAACTTGCGTTGAGTCTAAAGTTGTCACAGTTTTGCACATTTGTTAACCCTTTGAGTGCCAGAGGGGTATGCAACATATATCATTGTATTGCATACCCCACTAGCACTCAAAGGGTTAAGGGGATATTGGCAATTTTATCTTTAATGGCAATGCGGTGCACTTACTATTATGCTTAACCCTCCAAGTTATATGTAGTATAATATATCTTTTTTGGATGGACGGGGGTTTATTAAGTATCTTGTGTTACCACTGATACGGTATTCCCTTGTTTTATTGTCCACTATCTGTGGATGTAAGCAGCCTGACATTATCATTGCAGATTCCCCCAACAACCCTTTAGAGCTATTATCATAAGTACAAAGTTCACCTTCACATAAATTATTCATAGTTCACAGCCACATGACAAGCTGCTGATCTACTGTTCAATATTCTGAATGTTAGAGAGTGGCTACTTAAGTTTGCGTTTTCCCAACAGGCTTTCCATCCCTAACCATGCTTTTTACATGTCAGCCATAGCTCTCTCCTGTGCTTGAGTAAGGATTACTCAGTCATGCTTTGACAATTGCCTTGTCATTTGTGATTAATTGTTATGTGATAGTGTAGGTTGTCTCACTGTGCATCATGACAGACTAGTGAGTGATTAGAAAGCATCCAAGGCAATTGATATACCCACCAAAGACCCTGGTAGTTATAGGGCAAGGGTTGAGCAACTGCCTTTTCTTCTGTTGGTCAGATACAAATAGTAGGCACATTTGTCCCAAAACAGCCAGGGATTCATTGTTTGACAATTTCTGTCCCAGAACGACTGAGATTGTGGTACATATAAGACTGTCTAGTACGAGAAAAGTGGAACAAGTAATATTGGTCTGTTGCAATGGGGCTAATTTAGGGTAAATTATGTTTTTTTGTCTAAATTGCAGTGTGAGTTGATGTATACTGATCCAAATATCCATGCGGTATGTTCTCATTTGTGGTACTGGTGTCTTTCATTCATATATATATATATATATATATATATATATATATATATATATATATATATATATATATATATATATATATATATATATATATAATCAATTAGGACAGTTGCTTACTGCCAGCTATTGGCCACGCTTCTACCTTATTGCTGCACTCGCATCTTTCAAAGGCTTGAAACTGTTTCAGTGGAGAGAGAGTTACAGCTCTAGCTGTGATTCTATTGGTCTTTTGGGTGTGGCTGTAAAACAAGAATGGCATGTTGGAGATTGTAACTCACAACCTGGTCAGGCAGTTAAAATCCAATGGTCCACAGATGTTGAATCAAGCTGGCATTAGCCTGTTTTTACAACCAACAAGGGGAACTAAAGCAATTCAGTTCTTGCATATTTTAAACACAAAATGTGTTCCTTTTGAAGCTGGCATCTGAAAGCCTTTTGAAGCATGCAGATGTATACCTATATAATCACCATTCTCTCTTGTCTGGGCAGCATTATTTTAATTAACATTATTTCCTAAATCCTTTCTATTTAGAAGCCCAGTATTTTTTTCTGTTTTGTTCTTTTTAGCACATCTATATATTTATTGGTTTGAAACTATGGTACAGAGCTAATAAACTTTAGTTTCACAATTTAATGTTCTTACATAGCTTTGCAAAATTATGGGTAGGTCTTGCTCTCTCATGCTCTCTCATGCTCACTCGCTGTATGTTGGGGGGGGAGTTACAAAGAAAATGCAAACTTCATTGTAGATCAGTAAATAAAAGCTACTTCAGACACAATGTAAATATATATCTTGCTTTTGTATCACTCTTATTTAAAGGGATAGTAATACTTTGTTTTAACTTTATTTTATTTTGTAGGCATTAAAAAACCATGAAGAATGATATAAGTCTTATCTTTCAAACCTTTATGGTTTAAGAGATATTCAAAAGCAAAGTTTCCCCTCCCCGCCCCTTTTTCCTAGTGTAAGCCATCTCTTCTCAGATGTGAGTCTGGTTGTATGACAGTACAGATAACAGAAGGGGACAATCTTCTTTGTATGAAAAGAATGAAAGCCCTTCCCCCCTTGGCAAGTTTTTCAGCTTTTTCCCTTATCTTAATTGAAGATTGTCCCTCTCTGTAGTCTACCTGGGCACCTCCCTTCTGATGTGGCTGAACGGGGGGGGGGATACTTTGCTTGTGAATATCTCTTAAACCATAAAGGTTTGAGAGATAAGACTTCTATCGTTCTTCATGTTTTTTTAATGCCTACAAAATAAAATAAAGATAAAACGAAGTATTACTATCCCTTTAAGGGTTGGATTCCATTGCAGCTGATGTATCACTGGTTCTAACAGCATACTTCCCTGTAGACTTCAGTAGGGAAATGTATGATACAAATATTGATAAAATATATCCTCTGCAATGAATTATCTAGACTAATGTCCTTTTGTTTAAAAATAAACAAATCACTAAATTAGAGAGGCTTTATGCTTGACTAAAATGGCCAGCAACATGGCAAATAGTAATATAATGGAAGATCCAAAATAATTGATTGAAATTCTATTTTAACACCTTGGGTGCTTAAAAATTTCTCCTACATATTGGGAAGCAATACATTGGCTACTTTAGCATCCAAGGGGATAAAGTTGACCTGTTAATTTTAAAGCGAATTAAAAACTACCTTCATGTTGTGCAAACCATTGCTGAGTGCCTTGTGAATCCTTTGTTTATATGAATCGGCTGATCAGCCACCTTAAAGGGATAGTAATACTTCGTTTTAACTTTATTTTATTTTGTAGGCATTAAAAAAACATGAATAATGATATAAGTCTTATCTCCCAAACCTTTATGGTTTAAGAGATATTCACAAGCAAAGTGTCCCCCTCCCGCCCCTTTTACTGATGTAACACTTTTCAGCCAGGGCAGAAGGGAGCTGCCCAGGTAGACTGCAGAGAGGGACAATCTTCAATTAAGATAACGGAAAAACCTGAAAATCTTGTCAAGGGGGGCAGGGATTTCATTGTTTTCAAAGGAATAAGAGTGTCCCCTTCTGTTATCTGTCCAGTCGATGGACTGCATTCCACATCTGAGAAGAGATTGTTTACAGTAGGTAAAAGGGGCGGGAGGGGGAAACTTTGCTTGTGAATATCTCATAAACCATAAAGGTTTGAGAGATAAGACTTATATCATTCTTCATGTTTTTTTAATGCCTACAAAATAAAATAAAGTTAAAACGAAGTATTACTATCCCTTTAAGTAAGTACAGAATGGCAGAGAAGCTATTATGTAACAGATTCTCTGCCAGGACTTTCATTTTATGAATTGACTTGGTAGTGGATGTTCATTTTCTAACCCTTTGAGTTCAACAGGGGTGTGCAATACACATCCCTCTGGCACTGAAAGGGTTAATGGAGGGCAGCTGCTGTCTATGCTCACCAGCATCGTTTGGCATAGGTAGGCATAGTTGGAACTGTGAACTCTGACAGCATAGGCAACAATCCAATCTCAGTGCATGTGTGAATAGCCACGTCAACGACAGTGGCCAATTAAGTGCTGCATTTCAGTATAATATGAGCCTTTGTTGAAGTAGTTACTGCAAGATTGTAAAGCTGGAGAAGGTATGGCAGATTTATGGAGATGACATTCGTGGCTGAATCCCAGGAATGTGAAGAAGACCTTTGTGCATATGTTTTTGTAATTGGAGATATGATGGTGTATTTGCTTCAAACTGGCCACTTTCTGACCATTAGTGCATCTCCCTCATATATATTGTAGGGCTTTCTCATGGAGAAGGTCAAGGGTACTTCCACTGCTGAGAGATTCTTTATTCAAAAGTTATAATAGCTTGAAATCTTATTCCTATGCTTTTGTCTTCAGTGTTTGGAAAGGTTATGACAATAAATCAAACACCTCTGTTATGTGTTTATATATATATATGCCCGTTACACGGGCCACAGTGCCTCTGGCAGCCGCTCCTTTGGAGCGCCCAGCTCTGTATCAGCCGCGGCGCGGCCAGTCTCCACTGCGTGTGACTGCCGCACGCGCAGCAGTGTCTACTGCGCATGTCGGGCGTTACACACAACTTAGCGAATTATTATATAGGAGATATATATATATATATATATATATATATATATATATATATATATATATATATAATATTTTTTTATTCCATTTTCTCCCAGAAGCGGTAGTGTCCTTGTTTTACTGAGCAGGAAAAGCCTTACAGCATATACTTGAATAATAACATAACTATGCTTTTTAAGACCAATTACAAAAACCCATTTCAAAAGACTGAAGAGCAAATAAAAATGTGGTGAAGCAGTCCCTATGTTACCAAGTAGAAGAGCTGCACTAGGATCTACCTGCTGCATAGAGCACAGGTATCATTCTGCTAACTAAACTTTAACCAGATTTGTACCTTTTGAAGGAGACTGACGGGATATTGGTGAAACTGTGTTTTTGGGTCCATGCTGACTGTTAAACAGCCCAGCTTCATGGATCACTGTTTTTTTCTCTGGTTTTATTTCTTCCTGTCCTCTCAATACCAATGACCCCCATGTCTGTCCCCATGTTATATTTCTTAACCACAGTCTAGTTGACAGCTGAGCCTCTAATGACCTCAACAGGGGTAAGAAGGTGAAGGAACATTTTGATTTGATTTCAGAGAATTACCTGTGACTTCAATTATACCATCTGGGGTTTTCTATTGGATAATCTCAAGGCTTTGTAGCTTCAGAAGCAGTTTTTTTATACAAGCATCTGATGACATTAACAGTATATGGCTGCTCCCGGTTTCATGAACTTTTTTTTTTTTTTTTTTTAATTTATTTATTTTATTAACCCCTTAGATGTTTTCGGTGGATTGCTTCACTTTGTTTGGAGACATATCTAGCGTCCATGGGCGTAATATATCTCTGAATGTCTTATTTATTTTGCAAGCTCTTTAGGTACAGTTGTTATCTACCTATTTTTCATCATTTGGGTTGGATGGGTAGAATCCTCTGCTCATTTGACAGCCATTGTTATGCAGTGCATCCAGCATTCTCTGGGTTAACTTGGAAGTTTTTTTACATCTTTGACACAGTGATCGTCTACTTTTCACCCCACAGAAAGCCCACCTCTGCTGTTGCCCTTCTGCCCATCTGTTCCATTTCATGACGTGTTTTCATTATACTAGTTCTTTTAATGACTGTAAAATCTGAGTGATTATACCAGTGCTCATAGCTAAAAATAGCAGTGCTAAGCTAGCCCTGCGAGGAAGAGGGGAGAAGGGATCAGCTATAGGAGGCGTGTTTTCCTGCTGAGATGCTGGGCTTCTGCTAGAAAATCTGGTCCTTGGAAAACCAACATCTGCTCTGTAGGTAGTAATCATCTTCACCGGAACAGCTTGTAAATGATTTGCCGGTGACCTTCCAGGATTGCAGGCACTTTTGTTTTAGAATTCAAAATTGTTTTGTATGTGTGTGTGTGTGTATACAATTGCAAGGGTAAATCATGATTGTTTCCAGTTCCCTGGCAATCCCACTTACCTCCTCATGTCGTACCAGATTACGGAGACACAATGCTTTAGTACCTCAATAAGGTGTCTGCAGCTACTGTACATATGACGGCGCCAGGTATGAGATGCTTGCAGCTCTCCAGCTGTTGGACTACAATTTATATTCTCAGCTGGCTAACAGGCCACTGTTGATGATGGGTATTGCAGTCCAACAACAGCTAGAGTGTAGCAGGTTGCCCATCCTTGATCTAAGCTCAGGTAGCTGCAATTACTTTTGGATGCAGAATTATGTAAACTAAATTCTAGGTGTTATTATATACACTCACTTGAAATCTTGGGTTTGTGTGATGAGGAGTTTGCCTTCTTAAAGCAGCAGATAGAGGGCCACATGTTACCCAACACTGATCTTTATCAATAAGTGTTCAAGATCACGGCCTTCTGTACCACCTATTTCGCATGTTAGACAGTAATGCAGAATTTGTTGTAACCTTAAAAAAAAAATTGCAATGTCATCCAACTTTTTCACCTTAAAATCAGCGTCTCCAACACATTGCTTGAGAATACCTTAGAAACATCACCTTAACCTTTTAACAGAGATTTATACCCTAATATTAAGTGGCACTTAACTTGTTTGACAGGAGAGCTTGACTAGATAGATGTGCATCATACAACAGTTATATCTATATACAGGGCTCAAAAGTTCCACTAGCCAATGGCGAGTGAAAATTTAGCCCTGGCGAGTAGAAATTTTGGCTTGCAGTGGCAAGTAACTTTTCAGGTCTGGCTAGTAGCAAAGGACTTAAAATTATAAGCCCTGCCTAGATAAACTATTTTTCATTTTTTGATCTCCTGTAGTATACTGCTTTTTTTTTTTTTTTCCTTTCTTATCTGAGAACTAGTGTCCCTTACAATCCATTCAACCCTATTGTTGGTATCAAGGCAGGTGTGAACTGTGATAACTTGCTATATACAGGAAATTTCATACATAGTGCAAAACTTGACTGTAGTATGGACACCTACCTAGGAAAATTTTTGTTTGTAATTCTTGTGTAGACTCTCACATAGCTGCATTTGAAATTTCACATGCCTGCTGACAGCCAATACTCAACATTTCCCCTCCAAGGAGGGCGGAGTGTGTGTGTTAGTTGTATATGTGTGTGTTAGTTGTGTATATATATATGTGTGTGTATATATGTATGTGTGTATATATATATATATATATATATATATATATATATATATATATATCCTATATAATCACTAAAACGTGTGTAACACCGCAGTCATGCCCAGTAGAGCCTGCTATAGTCACGCGCAGTAGAGACTGCCTGCGCCGCAAAAGCATTATGATGTCGGGTGCATTTTTACAGGGATGTTATGACAAAGTCCTCTTGGCAAATATTTTGGTATGTAAATGAATACGCCACAATATCTCCAGACTGGCCCCTTTTCATACTTTAGTACTTCTCCCCCCCCCCCATGATGTCCAGACAGGCTACGGTTCTCCCTAGAGTGTGATAGTTGCAGCTACACCACTTTGACAGTTTCAAGTAGAATGATTTTGAATAAAGCATCAGCTGGTAAGAGTACCATTGTTCTATTCTGGTGGAAGAGGAGGTGTACAAGGGTTTTTCTTTTTCATAATAAAATGTTTCTGAGCCTTTAAATAGTTAAAATGTTCACTAGGTGGACACCCATGCTTATCGTTTTTTAACCCATTAAAGATCATAAATGTGTGAAACGCATTGCTTTGCAGTGTATTCCACACCCCTCTGGTCCTTAAAGGGATATATTATCCAGTGTTTGAGAGGTTAATATTGTGCCAACATTAATGGAATATTAGTGTGCTTGTGGCTCATAGCCAGAGAATTTGGGATCTATGACAAAAGCTGTTGGCAGCTCTCAAATTCTTTAGCAGGCCTGAGCAACAAAGGAAATGTAGTCCTCCAGAGCTGAAGGGCCTCAGGTTGCCCAGCAATGGTCCATTGGAACGGAATAATCCAATAACCAAGTCTCTCCTGTGAGATTATGTGCTGAACACAGTGGATTTGTAACACATTTGATACTGCTTTGGAGACATCCAGCTTCCAAATGGTAAAATGGTTTTTGCTTATCTCCATCCTCATTCTGACCTATATCTTAAAAAAGGCTGAATGAAAAATACAGCGATTGGTTAGCTGAGGCAAATGTGAGTAGTCTAACAGCACCGTTTGGGTTGGTAATAGAATATCAGTATGAACCTTTTATCAAGAAATCTATCACTTGTTACAAATAATTGATTAATCTATTATCCTTTTATATTGTCACAGATGACCTGCATTTCAAGCTCTCTGTAATATGTTCATTAATTTTTATATAAAACCATTTAGAAATTAAAATTAAGTGCATAATATCCATTGGCTTAAGCATGCATAATTGGATATATAGTTATACTGACAGTTTTAAAATTAATTGACAATTAATTTGCCATATTTTAAATGGAAAGTATATGTAGAGTTTAAAAAATGTCTTTATTCCCATATCCAACACAGGAACCATGGGGCTAAAGTATCCTCTGGTCAGGAGGGCACTAAAAAGGCTCTCTGGAGGTGGGAGACTCCCTCCCTACTCCATTTAACCTCACCAGACCTGCTCAATTTTAAGCTAAAGGAATAGTAATGTTTCACAATAAAAGGAGCTTGGATTAATCTTCATAGTGTTTGGGCCATGGAGAGTGTTATTTCAATACTGTCAGAGTTGTAGTTTAAGAGTAAATGAATGATAAAGTATCCCCCTCCTGCACCTTTCACTGATGTAACACTGCTCACCTCAGAGCAGCAAAACTGTCCAGATGGATCGCAGAGAGGGACAATCTTCAGTGAACATAAGGAAAAACCTGTCAAGGGGGCAGGGTTCTCCTTATGCTCAGAGTAAGAAGATTGTCTCTTGATGTGAGCTGTCTGGTTCCAGGACCAGATTCCACTTCTGAGGGGAGGTGGCTTACACTAGGTAAAAGGGGCAGGAGGGGGATACTTTATCATTCAATTACTCTTGAACTACAACTCTGACAGTATTGAAATAACACTCTCCATGGTCCAAATACTAAGAAGATTAATTGGAGCTGCTTTTTTTTTTTTTTTTTTTTTTTTTTTTTTTTTTTTTTTTTTTTTTTTAAAATAAACATTACTATGACTTTAACCTGAAGGGAGTTGCATCAGTCTTTCGCTTTAATTTTCTTAAATTACATGGGCTTGTGTAATCCCTAATTAGTCCGGCTCCTCTCCCTGGCCTCCTGGATGGATACAGACCAGGGTGCAGGCTTTTATGGGAAATGGGTCTGCTTAGAAGATGGCTTTCTCTCATAGACATATTCCCCTTTTATTTCATCCATATTATGCATAGGAGACTGAAGAGAACTCCAGTTTCATAGTGCACAGGTCCCTTGAGTACACCCCTCTGTCTGGCAGCCACTTTCTGAGGTTTGTGGTGATACTGCTAGTTCTGCTCTCTATTCTTAATCTGTCAGCCCCATTCCAATCCTTATCTGAGGTGGCCTTTTTTATTGCCTTACTAATTTGTCTACATTATGGGGTCACTGGTGCCTTTTAGATTGACACTTGTTGAGGCCATCTTGGACAGGACATAGTAAAAGTCTTAATCCTGTAGTGGTCAGTTTGGCAGAGTAGGTGTTAAGTGGACTTCGTTGGGCAGGAGTGGGATTATATTTCTGTCCATATTATCTATCTTAGGAAAGGCAAGAATGGGCCTTTCCATCAAATGTATTGTTAAGGCTTATTTGTGTTGTGGTTCCCTTGGGCATTTCTGATTTTTGTGGAGCCTGTCGCCATGGAGGTGAACAGAAGCGGCGGAGGCAAACAGAAACTGCAGAGTCCACACCTTTCTGTTTTTGGGAGGGAAAACTATTTCCCATGAAGCATAGTTTTCCTGGCCTGTTCTATTCTTGTCTTTTTTCAAATCTCTCCATCCAGACAGTGGATGTCTTCCGATTTTGGACAGGAGACGTGGCTATCATTTTTTACTTTTTTGTCCCGGTTTGACGTGGAGTCTTGGCACTCTGTTATATCTGCCGGCTTCCACAGCCTGTCACCAGGAGACTAGAGCAGGCTGCCTCATGACAGCCCAGGGCCATGTTGCACTAACGTTCCATTAGTACTCAAGATGGAGATGTTTTTTGGATCTGCCAGTATGCACTAACATGTCTTTGCCATCATATATACTTAAATCTATCACCAATCCTCAGTCATAGCCATGAATCCAACATGCCTTCAACATGTTTACAATTTTGCACTTAACACAGAAAGCCTCCATCATCAGAGGAGGCTGGATAGAGGGAGGGGAGCAGAGGAAGAGTGACGCACTGCGGTTACAGAGCAGGTAACCGCAGTCTGTCAGGAAGTAGGTTCAGGGCAGAGTTTATTACTTCAGTTTAGACCAAATAAAGCTTTAAAAAAATAAATTGATTAACTTTTAAACCTATTCACTATATAATGTAACTATTTAGGCTAACTTGTATAGGGGTGATACATCCCCTTTAAATACCTTGTACTCTATGCTACTATCTGTAGTGTGATGGCCTTTTCAGAGGCCTTATATATGTAATATATGGCAGACTGCAATCTCTCAAGAGCAAGGCCCTCAGCTTCTCTTTGTACAATACATTCTCATGTTTGTTTATAACCATTGTAGCAGTTGTGGAATATGTTTTCGCCTTATAAGTATATGATGATGATGATAAATTCAGATCCTATATCTGGTTTTATGTGATGGTGCAAGTCACTGCAATGTTTTATTGAATTGTTGGTTGTGGCTGGCTATATGGGTTTCCTTGACTGACCTTGAAAATACAAACATGTTCATTTACTGCCCTCATGTGGCTACAGCTGTGTATGACACAGAATGCAGAGTCTCTTTAAAGCCTATCTAGGTAAAAGGTGTGTTAACCGTAGAAAAAGCAGGAGTCTAGTAGAGTAAAAGTGATCGCTTTATTGGCTATGCCTGAAGAAGAGACCTAAGTTGTCTTGAAAGCTTGCATTCTAAAGCTTTTCAGCCAATAAAGGTATCACTTTTAGTCTACCAGTCTCCTGCTAAATTTGGATTATAACACTTTTACAAGGAAGCTCAGTTTCACTATAGTGGGACACTTTGATCGGACCTAGAAACCGCCCAGTGTATAAATGGGTACAATAATGGATGGAAAAGCAACAATAATATGTATGTATAAGGCAATTCTTCAGATGCTGGGCTAGAGGAAATGCTAACCCTTGAATGTATTAGAGACCTATAGCTTTTACAGGGTTAAAGTCTTTGGGGCTTTGGCTGAAACAGTAGGTGCATTCATTGAAATAGCTACATGAATGCTTTCCTTAAATGAAAATCATATTTTCTGTTAGATATGGAATACCACCACTAGGTGGATTTCCATAATTGACAATGCCCTTAGATGTGGCTAGCTCAGTGACCAGGTGCTTTTTGTGGGGGGAAAATCTTGGCTACAAGTTCTTTCCTCAGGAGTTGCCAACGAGGCTTCTTCTTACTACATGGTAGTCTGAAGACAGAAGATCTGCAGGAGAGGTGAGCAACCCTTTGAGTGCTGCAGGTCCACATGTCACACAGTGCCCCTTCACACAGGGGTTTTTCGTTTGGAGTTCCTATTGCACACTCCTGCACTCGCTGGGTCTATCTGTATGTCTGTTGGGTGTTTGGAGCAGGTTTATGTGGTGTTTAACCCTTTAGCTGTTGGTTTGGCATTCATCTGGGGAGTTTTCTGACACTTTTCCTACTGGTTCAGTGTTCTTGTGATGTTTCATGTCTTTTAATATTACACCTTCAATTTTGTAAAAACGGAGTTCCGTGCCTTTAAGACGCACTTTACCGCATAGGCGCCAATGTTCCATTCACTCCAATGAGATTGTACAGTTTGGGACATATCTCTGCAACCATTTAACCTAGCGACTTCAGAGATGGCTCATTTTACTTGTCTGCCGTTGCTCTATCATCTGGTTCATGTTTCTAATGTGTTAGGGGGTACTTTTCTGTACCAAACTACATTTCCCATGAGTGCTTGCTTTGCTCGCTCATTTCTGATTCGCTCACACTGCGGCAGCCATTTTGTGATCTTTCCAGAATGCGTATTCTACACAGGGCTTGAAGTCTCCTTCTCTCCTCTGCAATTAACCCTTCGCCTGCCAGATAAGTCTCTATTTTAGCAATTTCTGGGGTGAAACTTGAATCATACACACTGTAATTGGGTGATAAGGGTTACTGACACTGTGAGAATGTCTATACCATTGGAACTTGGGCCCAGACATAAGACTAAGGCTGCTGGGGTCTCTGTATCCCCTATTGTGCATTTCTCTTCCTGTCATTCAGGGTTACTTAGAGAATTCTCAGGTCATTTATGCCCAGCATTTTCTGATGTCGGAGTCTTCCAGGGACCTCCAGCCATGCATTAGAGCCAGTTTGGGTGCAAGAGTTCCAGGCTGCTACTAGGGACCTCAGGTCCACTTTGCAACTCTTTCCATCCCAGTTACAGGCGGTCCTCCATTCTTTGCAGACCCCCTCCTCCATCAAGTCTTCCCTGCCAAAACCTTGGAGTACCTGACGTGTCAGATTCCTCTGAAGAGGAACTCCTGGTGGATTCAGATGTTGAGGAATGTTCATTTTTTTGGGGATCCTTTTGAGGCTCATCTTGAGACCTCGGCTGAGGGCCTGATCAGAGCTGTTTTGAACATCCATAACATCCCATTTGTTCAGGAGGTTCCTTCTGATACCTCTGCTGTTTTTTCAGGAGCCTAAAAAGCCCCTTACTTTCCACATAACCCCACTCTTAACTGGCTTGTGTCTGAAGAGTGGAAATCTCCAGACAGGAAACCTTCTGTGTCCAAGAAATTTGCCAAGCTTTATCCCTTCTCTGAGGCTACAATTTCTCAGTGAGTTCAGCCTCCCAAAGTGTGGATGCTTCTGTCTCCAGGCTATCCAAGCCTACTGCCTTACCAGTGTCTGATGCATCTGCTCTAAAGGACTGGACTGACAAGAAACTGGAGGTCTTCCTCAAGTCCATCTTTACCACTGCTGGTTCTGCCTTGTGTCCAGTATTCGCAGCAGCGTGGGTGAACCGGGCCATTGCAGTCTGGACGGAACAGCTCACCCTTGCTGTCCATCAGGATGCTCCTGCTTTGGATAAGTTGTGCCTCCTTGCCAACATTTCTGAGGCACAGCACTATGTTTCTGCTGCCCTATTTGATGCCATCCGTTTGGTGGCTAGGGTTTCCACCATATCTGTGGTTGCCAGACGGGTTCTTTGGCTCAAGATCTGGTCTGCTGATACTGCTTCTAAGAAAGCATTGCTCTTCTTGCCTTTTCAAGGCACTTCTTTGTTTGGGCCAGATCTCAAGGATCTGATCAGTGAGGCTACAGCGGGTAAGAGTACACTTCTACCCTTAGTTCCTAGGAAGAAAACACAGCTTAAGCGTAACCGTTTTGTTCCTTTCAGAATGAGACACGTACGGCGAACCAGATGGTTCCCTCAGCTCCGCGTACCTCCTCCAAGCCCAAACAGCAATGGATGCCCAAGGTCGCTTCCAAGCCTCCTTCGGCATGACTCACTGAACCCGGGTCAGCACTCTGCAGTGGGTGGTCGTCTGCGTCACTATCACAGCATTTGGGAGGATTCAGTGTCGAACCCATGTGTTTTGCAGGTGGTGACTGAAGGGTACAGGATCCCTTTCGTCTCTCTTCCTCCCTTTCGCTTTCTTCCTTCTCATACACATCAGGTTGCAGAGAAACGCCATCTGTTCAGTGCTGTTCATGCTCTTCTGGACAAGGACGTTCTAGAGCCGGTTCCAGTTCAGGACCGAGGTATGGGTTTTTACTTAAACCTCTTTGTGGTTTCCATGAAGGATGGTGGTTGTCCCATTTTGTACTTGAAGGATCTCAATTCCTTTGTGACCCGGACTCATCACCAGGAGTCTTTACGGACAGTGATTGCTGCCATGTCCCCGGGGGAATTCCTTGCATCTCTGGATCTTCATCCAGAGAGCCGGCAGTACCTCTGGTTTGCCTGCGACCGGGGACATTTTCAGTTCTCAGCTCTTCCATTTGGTCTGATGACAGCTCCTCAGGTCTTCAACCGTGTCCTTGGAGCCTTGGTGTCCGTCCTCCACCGAGACAGCATCAGAGTTACTCCTTACATGGACAACCTGCTTCTGAAAGCCTCTTCTTCATCAGCAGGTTCAGCAATGCATTCATGCTCTCACCCATCACTGGTGGATCATCAACTTAGATAAATCAGATCTTGTCCCATCCCAGCGTCTGGTTTTCCTGGGCCTCCTCTTTGATACCCAGAAGAACATTGTGTTTCTCACGGACGAGGTAGCTCACCAGATCGCCCATAGGGTTTCTGCGATACTGGCTCAAGATCCATTTCCAGACAAGAAGCGGTCATCTCTCGTTGGGAAATTCATTTCCACCATAGAGGTGGTACTGTTTGTCATGGCACACACCAGGGAACTCCAGCGGTTTGTGATCCAGGTGTGCAGAGGTCAGCCGGACCTTCTGAAGACGTCAGTGTCACTTTCTCTTCATGTGTAACTGCGTTTGTCCTGGTGGCTCGACCTCTCCAGTTTGCTGAAGGGCAAGTCCTTCCTAGTTTCCTTCTGGACCACTGTGACAATGGATGCCAACCTCTCTAGATGGGAGCAGTCCTGGTTCGCCTGAGTGCACAGGGTCAGTGGTCTAAGGAAGAATCGCTCCTTCCCATCAACGTGTCAGAGCTTCGGGCAATATTTCATGCCCTTTGTCATTGGACATCTCAGCTGGAAGACTGTCCAGTCTGGGCAGAGACCAACAACGCCACGGCCGTAGCTTACATCAACAAGCAGGGCGGAACAAGAAGTCTCGCAGCTTGGTTAGAGGTCAAGGCTATTTTGTCCTGGGCAGAAGAATCCATTCTTGCCATATCCGCAGTGCACATTCTTGGCATAAACGTCATGGCGGACTTCCTCAGTCGACACACAGTGGACAGCAGAGTGGACACCCTCATTGTTCAGAAATGGGGTCTTTCTTACATCGACCTGATGGCGACAAGACACAACAGGAAGGTTCAGAGGAGGGTACCACTAGCTCTGGCGGTGGATGTAATGTCCATTCCTTGGTTATTCCCTCTGGCCTACATCTTTCCTCCCCTCCCCATGTTGCAGAGGGTGTTACGGAAATTACGACTGGAGCATTGTCCAGTCATTCTGATTGCTCCGTACTGGCCTCTCCAGGCTTTGTTTCTGGAGCTTCTGGATCTGTCAGTGGCGGAGCCATTCCGGCTCCCTTCCCGTCCAGATCTTCTTCTACAGGGGTTCCTGTGGAAGGAGGATGTTCATCGTCTAGCCTTGACGGCTTGGAAATTGAATCCTCAATATTGAGGAAGAAAGGTTTTTCTTCTGGTGTGGTAGCTACTATGCTTATTGCCTGCAAACCTGTTTCTTCCAAGATCTACCATTGTGTCTGGTCAACCTTCCTATCTTGCTGTGCTGAGAAGGACCTGTCTCAGGAATTTGATCTGCCTATGGTCCTGGCTTTTTTGCAGGATGCTCTGGATAAGGTCCTCAGTTTGAGTTCCCTTAAAGTACAGACTTTTACTCTGTTTTCTTTCAGAGGCACATTGCCATCCTTCCTGATGTCAAGGTTTTCTTCCAGGGCGTTGCTCATACTCGTCCTGCCTTCAAGATTCCTGCTACTCCATGGGATCTTAACTTTGTTTTGGCCGTTCTTCAGCACCCTCCCTTTGAGTCTTTGGCTACTATTCCTCTACGCCTGTTGACGTAGAAAATGTCCTTTCTCCTGGCGATTGTGTCTGTCCGTCATGTTGCGGAGTTGCATGCTCTGTCCTGTAGACCACCATATTTAGTGTTTCGCTGGGACAAGGCGGTGCTTTGCACCTCTCAGGAGTTTCTCCCGAAGGTGGTTTCGGAGTTCCACATCAATCAGGAGATTGCCCTCTTTCTGCCCTGACCCCACCTCTGACAAGAAGAGAGATCTCTACTTGTTAGACGTTGTGCATTCTCTCAGGTTTTATGTACATCACACTGAGTCTATCAGACAATCAGGCCATTGTTCGTCATTCCTGGGGGTCCTAGGGCAGGAATACCTGCATCCCAGGTGACTTGCTTCTTGGATCAAGTGCATTATTCATAAGGCTTATGAGCTGAGGAAGAAGCCTGTCCCCTTTTGGGACATGGCTCATCCTACAAGATCTATTGGGGCTTCTTGGGCTTACAAGAATCAGGCCTCTGCTGATCAGTTGTGCAAGGCTGCCACTTGGTTGTCTGTGCACACCTTTTCGAATCGCTACCCTGTTAATGTGCTGGCATTGGCTGACGCCAGCTTTGGGAGGAAGATCCTGGAGGCAGTCTTGTCTGTCTAGGATCTTCTTCAGTTCTTGCTTCCTTCACTTTTGAGCCCTGTTGGCTCTAGTTCAGTGTGCTGTGTAACAGTTTGGGGTGGTGGTACCCCTGTTCAGTGTCCATTGACACTTCATTGTTTTGTTGGGCTGTCTCTGATCTGATGGTTCATTTCTGCTCTGGTGACTTTGGGGGCCGTGCGCATGGTCCTTGCCTTACTTCCCGCCTCTGGGGAACTCAATGGTTGGACATCCCAGAGTTACCAGTAACCTGTATTGGATGACAGACAAAAGAGGATTTTAGTCTTACCTGTTAAATCCTTTTTCTCTTAGTCCATACAGGTTACTGGTCTCCCACCCTGTCAAGGGACCACGCTTGGCTCTCCTGTGGCAGACTGTGGGTGTCTTTTGGGGTCTTCTTTCCTTTCCACTATCTAGTCAATAGTATCTCAAATCTTTCTGGAGCTTGTTGGCTAGCTGCAGCCAAGGAGGGAAGGTGCTGTGCAATACCTTGCATACCCCTCTGGCACTCAAAGGGTTAATAGGTGTGTGTGTGTGTGTGTGTGTGTGTGTGTGTGTGTGTGTGTGTGTGTGTGTCCTTCATACAGCCATCTGTTAGAGATCTATATACTATGTCTTGAAGTGGAACACTGCACTCTGTTTGCACCCTAAAATCTCTGATATAATACGTACAATTTTGCCCCCTCTTCACTTTGTGACATGGTCGCACTGAGGTGAGTGGAGCAGAAATAAATGCATATGATTTTTTTTTTTTTTTTTTTCTATACAAGAAAAAAATCCCATGTATTTATTTCTGCTCCCCCCCCCCCCAAATCCCTCTACTCACCTCAGTGTGCTCCAAGCTTCCCCATTTACTGTAGATCCAATGTAAAGATCTCTGCACGTTGGATCTTTGGTAGTGCCTGTGAGGACCTTAAGGTCTTCAAATGACATTACCATTAGCTTAAATTAAAACTTCCTCATAGGGCATTGCAGGAAGTAGGTGGCAAATGCAAACATGTCGCCCATTGTGCAGCTATCACAGGTGACTCCAGATGGGGTGAGCAGCAGTAGGGGAAGCTGGGAGCACATAGAGGTGGGCGGAGGGAGGGAATCAGAGCCCAAAACATTTGTAAGTAGAGGGGGAAAACAAGGGTGCGTATTATACATAGGCACTCTTGTTTTCCGCTAAAATCTTGGCTATAATTTACACCTGTGTTATACACAGTGGAGTATTATACCTGAGATTTTACAGTAATTCCCAGTATGACTTTTCTCCTGAAATGTTGGGCTTTTTCTTGGTGTTTACATGACGAGTGTTGAAGCTTTTTTGTGGATGGAGGTGAAAACTAAACACAACTTTCAGATTATCATCGGTAAACACGTTGACATTGAGGTTATGTGAAAATACTTACAGACCTAACTGAAGGACACCTTAAAGGGATAGTAATACTTAGTTTTAACTTTATTTTATTTTGTAGGCATTAAAAATACATGAAGAATGATATAAGTCTTATCTCTCAAACCTTTATGGTTTGAGATATTCACATGCAAAGTTTCCCCCTCCTGCCCCTTTTACTTAGTGTAAACAATCTCTTCTCAGATGTGGAATGCAGTCCATAGACCAGACAGATAACAGAATGGGACACTCTTATTCCTATGAAAACAATGAAAGCCCTGCCCCCCTTGACAAGCTTTTCAGGTTTTTCCCTTATCTTAATTGAAGATTGTCCCTCTCTGCAGTCTACCTGGGCACCTCCCTTCTGCTCAAGCTGAACAGTGTGACATCAGTAAAAGGGAAGGGAGGGGGAAACTTTGTCATTGAATTACTCTGGAACTACAACTCTGACAGAACTGAAATAACACTTTCCAAAGTCCAAATACTATGATGATTAATTAGAGCTGCTTTTATTATGAAACATTACTATCCCTTTAAAGGGATGGTATTGCCAAGTTTTCAAAAAGGTGAATCTTGTAGGCATTAAAAAAATTAAACTAAATGCCCCCAGTCCCATTTTAGGCTCTTCAGTAGAGCAGAGATATCTTTATTGAGAAAGAAATCCTTCACTGGAACGGTCTACAAAGTGTGCTTGGTTTGCAAGCACACTTCGTAAACCTTTCCAGTGACGGATTTCTTTTTTGAGAAAGCTATCTTGGCTCTGCTGAAGAGCCTCCGCTTGTCCCTGGACCGGATTCCCCTGCAGTCAGATGACATCAGGGAAAGGGGGGGGGACTTTCAGGGACTGAGGGCATTTAGTTTAATTTTTTTAATGCCTACAAGATTTGCTTTTTTAAAACTTGGCAATACTATCCCTTTAACTCTTCCTGTCAAGCACATAAGGACCCACTTGTTTCTAGAAGTATATGCGGATCAGAGGGGTATACAATGCTTTGTACACCCTTTCAGGTGTTAAAATTCCTTTAAGTGAAACTGTCTCATTGTAACACATGGATTTTGAAATCCCTTTCAAAATCACCTGTATTTGTTAGTCATTTTCTATTTAAAACCAAGAATAGTTTGACATATTTAGCTTTGTTTATTTGTCAGTCAGTGTATATCTGGCAGACTAGCCAGCCAGTTTCACACTGCTCCCCATCCCAACTGCTACCCCCTGCTGACCAGACACCATCAATCCACACTTCTTCCCATCCAGACCCCCAATATACTAACAATCCATACCACTTCCCATCTCATTTGCTACTCTCTGTTGGTCAGTGCTAGTTAACTTCCATAATCTGGCAAATAAAACAAAATATCTCAAACTATTTATCATAACTGTAGCTAACAGTTGAAAGCTCTGTGAAAAGCACCTATTTGTTGTGAAGTCAAGGTTCCACCTAAAGGCTTGATGGTGGTAGGTGATGGTCTCTAATCTGAAGTATATTCTACAGACACGGGTAATAAGAGCAAGGCTTTAGGCTCTAGAGCAGGGATAAGCACCTTGTAGCCTTCCAACCATTGGCTAGCTGAAGCACATTAGTATTGTAGTCCAACAGCAGCAGGAAGACTAGGTTGAGAGATGTGTGTAAGCATATTCTATAGAAGATGATTCTGAGACATTTTTTGGAGTAACTGACACATAATACTTTAATAACCAGTTTTGTGCTCTCTCCCTCTCCACTTGTGCAGGCTTTGAACTGTTGTACCAGCCAGAAGTGGTGCGGCTCTATTTATCCATCCTGACAGAGAGCCAGAACTTCAACACATTGGAAGCTGCAGCCGGGGCCCTGCAGAACCTGAGTGCTGGCAACTGGACTGTAAGTGATGTCCCCCTGGTCTCCTATCAAACACGGACCACTGAAGAATAATATACTAGAGCCCCAGAAGCCTTTCGCTTTTAACTTCAGTCAGCAGTTTCTTACTGTTCATTTGTTTTATAACACAGGTTATATAGATATAATTAATTGGATAGTATGGTATCATGCTAAGAATGCTTCTCTGTATAGAACAGGTCTGAAACCCATACCTACTAGTTGTGTGTGCAGACCCTATATTTAAAATGCTGGAACTGCCAATACAGATCACTGAAGCACAGTGCTGGGCTTTGGTCAAGCACGTGCTATTAGCTTGGGATTATTCTGTTAAAGGGATAGTAATACTTCGTTTTAACTTTATTTTATTTTGTAGGCATTAAAAAAACATGAAGAATGATATAAGTCTTATCTCTCAAACCTTTATGGTTTATGAGATATTCACAAGCAAAGTTCCCCTCCCCACCCCTTTTTCCTAGTGTAATCCATCTCTTCTCAGATGTGAATCTGGTTGTAAGACCAGACAGATAACAGCAGGGGACAATTTTCTTTGTATGAAAACAATGAAAGCCCTTCCCCCCCCCTTGACAAGTTTTTCAGCTTTTTCCATTATCTTAATTGAAGATTGTCCCTCTCTGCAGTCTACCTGGGCATCTCCCTTCTGATCTGGTTGAACAGGGAAGGGATACTTTGTTTGTGAATATCTCTTAAACCATAAAGGTTTCAGAGATAAGACTTGTATCATTCTTCATGTTTTTTTAATGCCTACAAAATAAAATAAAGTTAAAACGAAGTATTACTATCCCTTTAAGGAAAAGGGGATTGATTCTAGAATATAACAACTGCACCACAAGGAGAAATACAAATTCTTATTTATTTAGCTGGGGCTTTAACCCTTTGGGTGTCAGAGGGGTATCCAATTAATTGCAAAGCAATGCGTTGTGTACCCCTCTGGAACACAAAGTGACAGTTTTGTTACCTATGTTGTGGTTGTGTTCCACAATTTCTTAACTTATATGGCCCTTACGGATGTATTATGCCCTTGAAGAACAGTGCACAGTGTATTGCAAAGCATTGCACACCCCCTCAGTCCTTTACAGAGTGAAGGAAGCCAAAGAGGAGCAATTTTGGGACAAACCAGCTGCACCATAGGTGACAAATACCAATTCCAATTGAATTAAATGGCCCTTCCCTGTTAGAGGCATTTCTTTGCCACGTGCTGGAGACCTAACATTCCTCGGGTAAAAAGTGCCAATTAAACCAATGGGAATATGGCTCTAAGTGTTTTCCATATTGTCCTTTATTAACCTATGTATGTTTAGCTTTATATAACGCCACACATTGTATGCTGCTCATTACAACAGTAGTATATTACAATAAATACAATAAAAGGGGCTAAAATAAGTGTCACTATCATAGAAACAGTACTAGAGAGGGCCCTACCCAAGGGTGTCAAATGCTGCGAGTTAGAATGCTGTTCTTTCAATAGACAGTACATGCTGCTAGTCAGGGTAGTTTTAAAGATGGCGGTGAAGGTTCTAGGCTTAGGTAGAGAGTTATGGCGTTCCAGAGGTAAGGAGTAGAAAGTTTGAGACGTTGGAGGGAGTGGATGGTGCAAGAAGCAGAGATGGAGGAAGAGATTTTAGGGGGTGGGTGCAGCAGTGTGGAATGCTTTAAAGGTATGGAGGAATTTGTAGGTGATACGTGCTGAATAGGGAGCCATGTGTAATGTCTAACAATGATGCGAGACATCCAGGAGGAAATGCCCAAGAGACAGTCAGAAATTTGTAACTGAATTTGAGTTGAAAGAACCTGTGTGGACATGTAAATTTGGGTATCGTCAACACATCGATGATATTTGAAGCCAAATGAATTAATAAGTTGACCCAATGAAAGGGTGTACAAGTAGAACATTAGAGGACCCAGGACAGAGCCTTTAGAAACTCCCACAGACAGGGACTGTGGAGGAGAATTTATTACCATAGGAATCCTGGGAGAGGTAATGGAGAGTTCTGATGCCTTCTTTGCTTCCCTCCCTTAGTTGTTAAACTCTTCAAGGCCCTCTAGAATCCTGTTCATACCTCCAAATGAATATTTTAAGATGTACAATGAACACAATAGGTTAATACAGGTGTTGTAGAATCCTGTTCTTGCCCCCACTGAAGAAGCATAATACACACAAGAGGTTAATAAAGTGGTAGTAGAATCCTGTTCATACCCCCAAATTAAAACTTTCTTCTCCTCTGCCCTTCAGTGGTCAACCTATATCCGGGCTACAGTGCGTAAGGAGAGAGGATTGCCAGTGCTTGTAGAGCTGCTTCAGTCCAACTCGGACAAGGTGGTACGAGCTGTGGCCATTGCTCTGAGGAACCTTTCTATGGATCGACGCAACAAGGACCTGATAGGTAGCCAGCCTTTTATGTCATTTTAACAATATGTTACAAGCTTACAAACCAAATCTCAGTGGATCAAAGTTTGTGTGTACATGGAGTCACTTTGGAGACCAATTTTAACCAGCTCTTTCATCTTATTTTTCAAATATTATAATTCTGTTCACATTCAGTAGGATCTTTTGCAATATTGTGGTCTGCCTGGCTACAACTATTTGCAATGCACCAGGAAACATTTGGATTAGAGCGACACTGGGGAAGCTGAGAGTTGCCAGGTGTGAAGTTGTAAGGCGTGATATATGCCAAAGGCGTCTGGATTAGTCTGGTTGCTAAGCAACACTTTGAAAGCCAATGTCAAGGATTGAATAAAAGGATAACATTTAAAAATGGTATCCTACTTTTATAGTAACGAAATGTTTGTTGTGTAAAATATATTCTTATAAAGAGATTCTTTTTTTTCCAGACCTTTGCATACAGTACTAGATGCCGCTATATGGAGTGTTACCTTTAACCCCTTGGATGCCAGAAATGTCTCCAAATCCTTGTTTTACAATTTGCCGGAGACCCATCTAGCATTCAATGAGTTAAATGGCTGATTGAGACGTTCAAACCTCCAGTGACTTTTTTCCAGTGGAGTGCCATTGAAATGAGCGTTGTGTTCCTCCTTTGCAGGGAATTATGCCATGGGACAGCTGGTGCGAAATTTGCCTGGAGGTCAGCAACGTCCAGCCAAAAACCTGGAGGAAGATACAGTAGTTGCTGTATTGAACACCATCCACGAAATAATCACAGACAGCTCTGAGAACGCTCGTTCCCTTATCCAGACTCAAGGCATCGAAAAGCTTGTCACTATAAATAAATCCAGGTAACTAGCAACATGTCTCAGATTTAACAGGTGTAACAGCCGTATGCAGAAGTAGACCATTTCTGGAGAAATCATCTGCTCCATGAGGATCAAATACCAAAAAAATCCCCTAATATCCATTGATTTAAATGGGGCTTTTAACTTGTTGAATGCTAGAGAGGTCTCCAACGCGAGACCTCTTGAGCATTTAACTGGTTGAAAACCCCCTTTTAAAATAATGGGTTATTTTATTTGTATTATCTGTGGTTAGACTACAGTTCCCAGCTGAAGATAGCTGGAGTTGTAGTCCAACAACAACTGATGGGTCAAAAGCTGCCCAACATTGTCCTGAATGTGTTATACCATTATGTGTCTATAAAATTGCAGCACGGTTCTTACAATGAAGTAAAGAACGAAGTTTATCACTTTAATCCACTTCTGTTGTCTACTGACCTTTCTTGTCTCACAGGGGAGGGGGCTGTTTTGTACATAAACACTTAAAATGCTTTATTGTACTGCTCCCTGATAAAGCCCTATATCTGTACTCCTCTGTATTGTACTGCTCCCTGACAAAGCCCTATATCTGTACTCCTCTGTATTGTACTGCTCCCTGATAAAGCCCTATATCTGTACTCCTCTGTATTGTACCGCTCCCTGACAAAGCCCTGTATCTGTACTCCTCTGTATTGTACTGCTCCCTGATAAAGCCCTATATCTGTACTCCTCTGTATTGTACTGCTCCCTGATAAAGCCCTATATCTGTACTCCTCTGTATTGTACTGCTCCCTGACAAAGCCCTATATCTGTACTCCTCTGTATTGTACTGCTCCCTGATAAAGCCCTATATCTGTACTCCTCTGTATTGTACTGCTCCCTGACAAAGCCCTGTATCTGTACTCCTCTGTATTGTACCGCTCCCTGACAAAGCCCTGTATCTGTACTCCTCTGTATTGTACTGCTCCCTGACAAAGCCCTGTATCTGTACTCCTCTGTATTGTACCGCTCCCTGACAAAGCCCTGTATCTGTACTCCTCTGTATTGTACTGCTCCCTGACAAAGCCCTATATCTGTACTCCTCTGTATTGTACTGCTCCCTGATAAAGCCCTATATCTGTACTCCTCTGTATTGTACTGCTCCCTGATAAAGCCCTATATCTGTACTCCTCTGTATTGTACCGCTCCCTGATAAAGCCCTATATCTGTACTCCTCTGTATTGTACCGCTCCCTGATAAAGCCCTATATCTGTACTCCTCTGTATTGTACTGCTCCCTGATAAAGCCCTATATCTGTACTCCTCTGTATTGTACCGCTCCCTGACAAAGCCCTATATCTGTACTCCTCTGTATTGTACCGCTCCCTGATAAAGCCCTGTATCTGTACTCCTCTGTATTGTACTGCTCCCTGACAAAGCCCTATATCTGTACTCCTCTGTATTGTACTGCTCCCTGATAAAGCCCTATATCTGTACTCCTCTGTATTGTACCGCTCCCTGACAAAGCCCTGTATCTGTACTCCTCTGTATTGTACTGCTCCCTGACAAAGCCCTATATCTGTACTCCTCTGTATTGTACCGCTCCCTGATAAAGCCCTATATCTGTACTCCTCTGTATTGTACCGCTCCCTGATAAAGCCCTATATCTGTACTCCTCTGTATTGTACCGCTCCCTGATAAAGCCCTATATCTGTACTCCTCTGTATTGTACCGCTCCCTGATAAAGCCCTATATCTGTACTCCTCTGTATTGTACCGCTCCCTGATAAAGCCCTATATCTGTACTCCTCTGTATTGTACCGCTCCCTGACAAAGCCCTGTATCTGTACTCCTCTGTATTGTACCGCTCCCTGACAAAGCCCTATATCTGTACTCCTCTGTATTGTACTGCTCCCTGACAAAGCCCTATATCTGTACTCCTCTGTATTGTACCGCTCCCTGACAAAGCCCTATATCTGTACTCCTCTGTATTGTACCGCTCCCTGACAAAGCCCTGTATCTGTACTCCTCTGTATTGTACCGCTCCCTGACAAATCCCTGTATCTGTACTCCTCTGTATTGTACCGCTCCCTGACAAAGCCCTGTATCTGTACTCCTCTGTATTGTACCGCTCCCTGACAAAGCCCTGTATCTGTACTCCTCTGTATTGTACCGCTCCCTGACAAAGCCCTGTATCTGTACTCCTCTGTATTGTACCGCTCCCTGACAAAGCCCTGTATCTGTACTCCTCTGTATTGTACCGCTCCCTGACAAAGCCCTGTATCTGTACTCCTCTGTATTGTACCGCTCCCTGACAAAGCCCTGTATCTGTACTCCTCTGTATTGTACCGCTCCCTGACAAAGCCCTGTATCTCTACTCCTCTGTATTGTACTGCTCCCTGACAAAGCCCTATAAAGGTACTCTTCTGTACTGTACCACTCCCTGACAAGCCCTATATATAGGTACTTTTCTGTATTGTACTGCTCCCTGATGAAGCCCTGTATCTGTACTCCTCTGTATTGTACTGCTCCCTGACAAAGCACTATATACGTACTTTTCTGTATTGTACAAAGCCCTATATCTGTACTGGGATGCTGGAATATTTTGTATACTTCAGGGATGCAGCATGTTCTCTTAGTGTCTTTTTGAGTTACCTGACCTTTCCAATCTCGTGTTACCTCTTTCAGTCAGTCACCAAGGGAGGTGAAGGCTGCATCCCACGTCCTGCAGATGGTTTGGAGCTACAAGGAGCTACGAAGTGCTCTTCAGAAGGAAGGGTGGAACAAAACCAATTTCCAGGTAACGATGGACATGCTAATATGACAGATAATCTGAGTTAAGTACAGCAGTGCTCAAAATCAGCTGATCTGTTATTGTTAACCCTTAGAGTACCAGAGGCATGTGCAACACATTACTTTACAATTGTGCACCCTTCTTAAACTTAAGATGTTACTTTTCCTACTGAGAAAAATAAAGTTGCTCCCACTGCTTTGAGGTGTGTAATTAGAAATGTGCAGCTAAAATGTGGTATGTATGTATATATGCATATATAGCTAACCAGTGACATGTTATAATGCTCTATGTCGGAGACACTGTGTCGGAGATTAGGCTCCCCATAGAGAGTGATAGGGACTGTTTCACCAAAGAACACAATAAGTAATTTCAGTACAACTTACCATTTTTGTTTTTATTTAACCCCTTAACGACGGCTGATCGGCGCGTCGCGGTCACTTAAGGACGAGGGAGCATTTTTTTAGATTCTGGTTCTGGACTCCCCGAGCGGCTTGCAGCCACAGGGGGGGGGGAGCCCGGAATTCCATCGTTAACTCAGATCAATCCATGACATAAAATGACCGCCAAGGGATTAACCATTCATATGCCTTTAATCTGATGCGTGACCACTAAAGGAGTGTGCAACATATTGTTTTTCAATGCATTGCTCACCCCTCTGGTCCTAAAGGGAATTTCTTCTGTTTTATTTTAGTCTGCTGTATCCACACTTCCAAAAGGATCCAAAGGTAATGGCAAATCTGGATTTGATGACAGTACGCTTCCACTGGTGGATAAAAGCCAAGGTGAGAGAAAATTAGGTTTTCATCTGTATTCCTATGGCCCAGATTCATGTAGGTTTATGGTATCTGTTGCACAGATGCCACATTCATTTTCAGTCTTTTGATGCTACCAGCTGTTTTAATTTAGAAAATCTGTCAAATGCATGTTGGTTCATCTGAATGTGAAAGAGTTTGATCAGTGATACAGTATCTCATTGGCAAAGCACTCTGTAATAATTAGGAAAATATATGGGAAACAAGTGAATGTCGTCTTAGAGCATCAAAACGAGAAGTCTGGTACCATTTGCTTACATTTTGCATCAATCTATCTAGTGCCAGTTAGAGGTATCCTATATAATAATTCGCTAAATGTGTGTTCGTCAGAAGCAGTAGAGACGGCTGAACGAGCTGCAGTCATGCGCACTACAGACTGCCCGCACCGTGGTTGATAGGGAGCGGGGTGCTCCGCATTCAGTGCGCGGAGAGGACTACGGTCTGAATTCGGAGTGCCCCTCTCCATATCGGCCGCGGCATGGTTAGTCTCTACAATGCATGACTGCACCGCGGCCGTTGCTGGGTGGCACTGTGGCCCGTGAACACGGGCTCTTCAACTAGTACTAGATAATCTGGATAAAAGCCAGCCAGTGCTTTACTAAATCATCTGGGTGGGTGATGTGGTTATGATGATTTGTATAGCCATCCAATAGGGCTGTGACCTGACATCGGAATGGGAAGAGCCATTAGATGTGAAATACATGACTGGCACAAAGAGGAATGGTGATCACAGATTTTAATGCAACTAAGCAATAAATCACTTGGGGTCTTATGCACAAAAGTGGTTCTCCAGGTTTTTGTTATGGGGAACCATTTTGTTTCTTGTAGAATCTCTGTGGAACCCTTAGAATGAAACACACTAACCCCTTGCTCTCCAATGCACTTCCTTTTTCAGTGTGTTGAAGGCCTATAGTATGCAAGGGGTTAACATGATGTTGATACAAAATGTATTTGATTGATACTGGAAACTTAAGGGTAAATTATTAGGCTAAAACATGGGTCTCAAACTGCATTCCAGTACTGTGAAGAACAGTGCGGGTTTTTGAACAGATGAATGAAGGGCCTAATTCAGCAAGTTGCCGGAGCACAACAGCTGTGCACAGTAGGCAACAAATAAATAGTCCCTTTTGGTGTAAATGGGGTTTTTAACCACCAGCAAGGCAGTTTGTGACCCATGAGCTAGTATTTATCCGGTGAGTGTTATAAGCTAATTGTGGTGTTCCAGTCCACTGTCTACCATTACTGAAATCTGTTCAGTGGAACCCCTTGAGCTATGTCAGGGAACTGTAGGATTCCACAGAAGCGTCTTGAAGGTGCCTGTGCCAGTTATGAGGCCGACCAGCTTCACCATAGGGGAGAAATAATGTTTCAAAATAAAAGCAGCCCCACTTAATCTTCATATTATTTGGGCCATGGAGAGTGTTATTTCAATACTGTCAGAGTTGTAGTTCAAGAGTAATTGAATGATAAAGTATCCCCCTCCCGCCCCTTTTACTGATGTAACACTGCTAACCTCAGAACAGAAAGGTGGTGTCCAGATGGCTTGCAAAGAGGGACAATCTTCAGTTGGCATAAGGGAAAAACCGGTCGAGAGGACAGGGTTTTCATTGTTCTCACAGTAAGAAGATTGTCCCTTTCTGTGAGCTATCTGGTGCCAGGACCAGATTCCACATCTGAGGGGAGGTGGCTTACACTAGGTAAAAGGGACGGGAGGGGGATACTTTATCATTCAATTATTCTTGAACAACAATTCTGACAGTATTGAAATAACACTCTCCATGGCCCAAATATTAAGATTAATTGGAGCTGCTTTTATTTTGAAACATTACTAGTCCTTTAAATGGGAGTTAAAAGACCCAATTAAAGGAAGTGTGTATTTGTCCTTTATGTAGTGGTTGGTTTTCCTTATATTTGCTTCACTTTCTTTTGTATATAAGGCTGTTGGTATCGTATGTGAGCGGATTGCTTGCAATTGTTAGATAAATGGAGTTAATTTGTTTTTCTTTCTCTTTGCACCTGTGTCCACTAATTACTAAGCAACCTGATGGCAAGCAACAGTAAACAAAATCAGATTAATGAAAACCGTTATTGCCCCTCCCAAATCTCAGCGCCTCAGATTAGTGGCTACTGAAACAGAATATTGCAACACTACATGCTAAATGGAATAGTGACTCTGTGTATTTAGGATGCATTACCTTCAGACAAGTCTGTATGTTCAGTATGAAGTGGAATATATGGATCAGCATGGTATTAACCCTTTCAGAGCCAGAGCGGTATGCAATGCATTGTGTTGCATTCCCCTCTGGCACTCACAGGGTTAAATATCTTATTGGACAAAGAAAAGACCTGCGCTCCTCCATACCAGTGTGTAAATGTGTGCCCTGACTTGGGCATATATAATAAAAATGTGTAAATATGTGTCCTAATATAGATATATATATACTAAACTATTAAAGACTGAGAATTTAGTCCATCATTTGGCCAAAGAATGTAAGCTTGCCAACCCCGTCAAGGTATCTCAAGTTCTGGCAAGTACCTACTCTAATTCTCATTTAATTCCTATCTAAAATTGAAATAAATTAAAATTCTAAGTTTGAGAAAGCAGCTGAAGATGTTATAAGGAAATGCGTACTTATGTAACACCATGTATGCAATTAAAAACAAAAGAACACACTACTAATTTAGAAGGTGTAAGAGAGGACTTGCCTGGTATAAAACTTCCTTGGCCTGCAGGATGTGGATACTGGCAAAAGAGGATCCCACTTATAAACCAGTGTTTACCACCCCCACAGGCCAAATAAAGAATAGCAAGTTTGAACAGATAAGGTGTTTAAATAAAAAGCAGGCCAAAAAACATGCCTTTAAGGACCTTTAAGGTATAAATCTTATTGCACCTCTTGAATTGGTTTGTGGGGACTTAAGTTTCATTTTATTATTTTGTGCGTCTCAGAAGCTTAGTTTTTAACCCTTTAAGTGCCAGAGATGTATCCAACTGGCACACAAGGGGTTAATGTAAATCTGTGAAAGCCTTTTCGCCGAATGGAAATGTCCAACATGCAAATTAAAGAAATGCTAACCTTGTATTTTGACTTCATATTCTGCAAGTGTGTAATATTTAACACTTCAAATGTCACAGGGGAGTGCGTTGGGTATCCCTCTGGCACTTGAAGGGTTGAAGGCAAACTGCCTGTTATTTTTTTTTTTTCTTGTCAATCTTCATTTATTTGCTTTACTCCTTTGTGCTTACAGTAAGCTCCCTGCATCTGTTTCCTGATAGCTTTCAGTCAGGGACTATGAAAACCGGGACAGTGCTACATTATAACGGTATTCCTGCAGCAGAAAATACTGCCTGTAGTCTAGAGCAGGCAGAGCACTCAGTGCTGCAGGGATAGTTTTACATTATATCACTATCCCTTCTTCCACAGTCCCTAACCAGAAAGCTCTGTGGAAACAGATGTAGACAGAGACATGTATTAAAAGGTAAAAATGGAAACAAACGGTAGTAATAAATAGCACTGGCAGCTTGACACAACATATGCTTTTGCAAAATATGTAAAGGCAAAATAAAAGGTTATGGTCTCCTTATGAAACACCGAATAGAGTTCTAGAGAAAACCAACAGCTCTATAGAGGGAGGAAATTAAAAAACAAAAAAAACTTGTTTAAATGTGCATTTTTATTCCATTAATGATTGACAGATCTTCACTGTGTTGCTCCGCAATGCATTGGAGTCCTTTCTTGAATTCAGTTGCTAGAAAGCCCCATTTCCATTGGATTTTAGCTTATTGAACATGGACCCTTTACTAAAGGGCCATGATGAGTTCCTACACATTTCCTCTTCATGAAGGAGAACTGTGCAAATCGTCTATATTGTAGTGATTGCTGGTGAAATAGTCTTTTCCTGTGTTACAGCAAACAAGAAATCTGGAAGTCGTGACATGATTCCTATGGGGGAGCTTGGCCCTGGTAAGGACAAGACTGTCTTTATTGCTCCAGATCTTTACTCCAAGAAGTCCAGTTCCATTCTACAATTTCATTCCCGCACAATGGGCCTTGCTCTTCAAGCTAAAGAGGTGTAATTCAGGAGCAAACCAGCAGAACCCTTGAATTCAAGTTTGCATTTTTGAAAACTTTATTCAGAACTGCATGTGTATCATAGTAGTGAATTGACCAGCAGATGCACTGTTTAGGACTTAATGCTTTTATTTCTGAAGAGTGAGTCCTGCACTACGATTTTCATTGGCGTAAATTAGCATGTGGTGAAGCACTCTGAGAGCTCACTATGCTGAGAATAAATGAATGAATATCTCCTAATCTATGTTTCTGATGGTCTTTTGCCTAAAATAATAGGGAACTCTTAATGACCTTTTCAGATATGCAAATTTGAATTAAATGTCACTTGTCTGCTTTATCGGAATTGCCTTGCAATCTGTTGGAGATATCTATAGCATATTCAAGTGATTAAAAGCCCCATTGAAATCAATGGGAATATGTGTAATTTTCAGCACGATGGTACGGTTTGTTTGCTCCAGACGTGAATTCTATAGCTTGATGAAAAAGGCCTAATATGTCTTGGGTGAAAATGGATTGGTTTTACCATCTTAAATATGTAGATGACATTGTCTGTATCCATGTTCGATCTGAACTGAAATCCATCAGGGGATCAAAAGAAAACATTGAAACGAAGCTCTTTGCACATTTTGTGACAGTCACTTATTCATAGTTATGTGATAAAGTGACTTCATCACGAAATGTGTACGTCCCTTCCTTTCGTTATATTTTTTTTTTATATTCCCTGCGGGATTTTCATTTAATTATCCTTCAATAATGCAATTTTAATTTCTTTATAAGTTTTTGACTCATTTTCTTGTGCTTTGGTGGGAAACTTGGAAATTGTGTCCTGTGTCTTCACGTAGTGCATGGTAATACCCTAGATTTCTGTAGGGAATCAGGTTTTGTACATCATGGGCTTGGTTACTTGCAGTGTTCGAGTGCACTCTCCTTTCTTCCACAGATGGATATTCCACCATTGATCACCGGGACAAAGAACGCAAATACAGATCCAATGAGAACATGGGAGATCTGTCTGAGAAGGAACCCTTAAAGGTACTTTGTGCATCAACCATAGTTGTCAGGTCCACGTGTAACCCTTTGAACACCAAAGGGATTGGCAGCAAATTTCTTTGTAGTGCTCTGCATACCCCTCTGGCACATAAATGGTTAAAATGTAGTGTGTACGCTTTGTGATCTTCTTTCCACAAACAATAAATAGTCCTAATTTGTGGTTTTAGTAACATTAGCAGTAGTACTTTGTTTTAGAGCACTTATGTGATCACGCACGATTTAGGAAATTTCACGTTTAACACCTTGAGGACCAGCATGGTGCATAGCTCATTACTTTGCAATGTTTTGTTCACCCCTCTGGTTCTCAAGAGGTTAATGTATGAAAGTGACCATATGATAGTTTGTATATCGGCTATCGACCTTTAACCACATCCAGACTCCAGAAAGTGAACTGTGTATGTGAGTAGAATGCAGCCAGGTGCCCCAAATCAGGATTGGGTCTGTGGGTCCCTCCTGGTTTTGTTTGGAACAAGCAGCTGGAAATGTTCAGAAATGTTTGTTTACACTTCTTCACAGTATTGTACTGCACATTCTGTTGGAGTTGTAGAAAACACATCTGAACATTGCCGTAAGCCATGTGAGTTTCTAGTTGTGTTGTTTTGCTCTACTAACCTCTCTGTATGAACTAATTCCTGTCCTCCTGAGCCCTGGCTGCTCTCTCTCACCTCTCCCTGCATTAATCTCTGTTTTGCTCTCTCCTCTCCTTTTCTGCTGCTGCTGCAGAATGACTCAAATAAGAAACACATTACCCGGAGTAACAGGCCTACTGTGAATCTGGTGGATGCTCGGGACACTAAACCTCAGCCTGTTGACTCCTGGGTCTAATTTTGCATGCATGGTAGGTCCTTCTAATGATTCTGTGGGATCTTGGCAGTTTAACCCTTTGCTGCTGGAAGGTCAATGCAGTCATGATGATTCCAGCAGCAAAGAATTTTTCTTGGGTGGGTGCATGAGCCTGTCTCTTTCCAGCAAAAAGAAGCTGATTATGGTGTCTAAATGCTTTAAATCTGCACTGGAGACTGAACCGCCTTACCCTTTCCTTCCTTCTGCTGATAATTACCTCTGCCTGTTCATCACATGCTTCTTTCTAATTACTAGGCTCTCAAGTTTTCCTGTTGCTAACTTGCATTTACTTTCCATTTATCTTTTTAAGAGGGCACATTACCCTAGAAATAAGTGGCTCTCAGGTCATAGATAGTTGTCCTTTGTGTAGAGGCCGGGTATACCTATATACTCTTTAAATGCTGTGTCTGTCATTTATATCTTGTCACCATTTCACCGAACAATCTGATTAGGACAGATGGCCTTTATGTATAAAAGTAAAGTAGGACAATTCTGGGGTAATCCAACTGCACCATAGGGGACAAATACAAATTCTGATTGATTTAAATGGGACATAATATCCCTTTGAATGCTAGAGAGCTCTCCCAGTGCTTTGTGAAGCAATGCATTGGAGACTTCTCTAGCGTTCAAGAGGTTAAAAGCCCCATTTAAAAAAAAAAAAATGTTTGGGAATGTTGTCCCTCACCCCCCCCCCCCATCTATGATGCAGTTAAACTGACCCAGAATTGTCTTAGATTGATTTTATATACTAATCCCAAATAATTCAGAACCATGGGTAGTGCTTTTCTCCATCAGCTTTCCCTTTCAGATTGTTGAAGTCTGTTTCCTGATGTGTTGAAGTGTGAAGCAAAGGCAGACTGCAGTGATGATCAGTGAAGTACAACTGCAAAGTACTGGAGCTTTCTGAAGGATTAAACCGAAGTGGGATTTATTACATCAATATTTTGGCCAGCTCTGTGGCATTTATCAAATCTCCATGCAGGCCACAGAACTGGTTGAATGTGTGTTATATATATATTTATTTATAATATAATATTACACACACCTCGTATATATTATGATAAAAACAGAGAGAGGGAGACATATATAGATAGTTATCTAATGTCACTACCAATTTGTGTGCAGCCCTGTACACTAAATATTCAGGCAAAGCAAGTCCCTGCCCAGTAGAGCTTATGAACAGTTGCAGTAAATAAATTTCGCTACAATTGGCAAACACCTATTTAAATTCAAAAGCATTATTGCAGAACTCGCCAAGGCTCAAACACCTGTTCTGGTCCAGAGCTACCCCCCCCATAGCCTTGGCCACAGGCTCAGACAAACTAGACTACACAGGAAGGGAGTGCTTAGACGAACCAGCTAATTCCAAACGGCCAACTCACAAAATCTTTTGTAAAAGTATTTCTTTATTGATACAAAGTTTAAAACCAACTTCATGTTGCAGAACATACAAAACTTGTAGATGAAGATGGTAAAAATCATGCAAACCGCCTAACGCGTTTCGTAACTATCTCAGGCATGACTAAATGAGACCATTACGAAACTGTTCATGTGACGTTTGCCATCTTCATCTGCAAGTGTTCTATGTTCTGCAACATGAAGTTGGTTTTAAACTTTGTATCAATAAAGAAATACTTTTACAGAAGAATTTGTGTCTGAGTTGGCTGTTTGGGATTAGCTGGTCCGTTGAAGAACTCCCTACCTGTGTCCTCCAGTAGCGCTTATAATCTACATTTTTGTGTCTGAGGCACAGGGAAGTGATAAAAAGTGACTTTCTTAAGGTCGCAAGCTGCTGACATTGGAAATGGTTTGGCCTGCCTCATTGTCTTGACTTCTGACTGTCCGTTAGCCAAGTGAGATAGATATATAATAAATATAAATATAGCCAATTCACACACTGCAGACTTTTGTATTAAGGGCTTCTATAGTGCATCTATTAAACACAACAATAGCCACTTATTCCTTTAGGTATAGGTCTTCTTAAAGGGATAGTAATACTTCGTTTTATCTTTATTTTATTTTGTAGGCATTAAAAAAACATGAAGAACGATATAAGTCTTATCTCTCAAACCTTTATGGTTTAAGAGATATTCACAAGCATAGTATCCCCCCCCCCCCCCCCCCGTTCAGCCACATCAGAAGGGAGGTGCCCAGGTAGACTGCAGAGAGGGACAATCTTCAATTAAGATAAGGGAAAAAGCTGAAAAACTTGTCAAGGGGGGCAGGGCTTTCATTGTTTTCATTGTAAGAAGAATGTCCCCTTCTGTTATCTCTCTGGTCTTACAACCAGATTCACATCTGAGAAGAGATTGTTTACAGTAGGTAAAAGGGGCGGGAGGGGAAACTTTGCTTGTGAATAGCTCTTAAACCATAAAGGTTTGAGAGATAAGACTTATATCATTCTTCATGTTTTTTTAATGCCTACAAAATAAAAGAAAGTTAAAACGAAATATTACTATCCCTTTAAAGGCACTCAAATACCAAAAATGTCTTGTTCTTCATACCAGCATCTCTTAAAAGAAAAAAAAAATAAATTAAAAAAAAAAATGTATATATGTATATGTGTGTGTGTGTGTGTGTGTGTGTGTGTGTGTGTGTGTGTATATGTGTATATATATATATATATATATATATATATATATATATATATATATATATATATATATATATGTGTGTGTGTATATGTGTGTGTATATGTATATATGTGTGTGTATATGTGTGTGTATATGTATATATGTGTATATGTAATATATATATATATATTGCAATAGAATCTGGTACTAAAAAGTATTTGATTCTGGAATTGCAGGGACATTTCTTATTGGAATGCATAATAAATTTCATTTAAAGAACACTAATGCTGAAATACAACATGCTCTGGCATACAAAAGAGATTTGTAACATTCACTGTTATAGATGTAAAAATGTGCATACCTCAATATATCAACTGCTGGTTTTCTGCAGAATGGTGGGAGCTATTTCTCATTGCACTCCTTCTGATCAGGTGCTTGTATTGTGCTTTGGAGGGCAGGAGTAATTAGTAGTTGGAACACCAGCTACAATGTCCATAATCCCGGCTGTTATTTTTAAACCCTTGAGTGCTTCAGTACATTGCAGACTTCTCCACCATTCAGGGAATTACGCTACTTTTAAATAAGTCAAAATTTGTGTTTGTTCCCTGTCTTGCAGTTATTTTGCTATCAAATTGCTCCACATTAGTGTTTGTACATCTGTTCTAATATGTTAAAGAGGCTGTGCACCCCAGGACAAAGCTGAAATAAGTATAGATGCAATTTGTTAGTTGTCACTTTTGTCTGTGCAGCTCTTTATTTTATATAACTCTATAATATGAAGTTTTCCAAGCTCCTTGTGTTACTGCCAATGGAGAGGAGTCCTTGCTCTGTTTATCCTGTAGTGGATAATCTCAGCCAACCCACTCCTATGGCATCTTACAAAGCCCTTCCTTGATCACAATTGGGATACTTAATGGAACAAAGGGGCAGGAGGAGCACAGCCAAATTTACAAGGCCTGGAGAAATTCAGAAAAGGGTTAAATATGAAAAACCTAACTTTGTGTTTTTATGTTTCATCAGACCAATTTGGAGTGTTAGTGATGGGCTTCTTAATGCTGTTATTTTTTGAGAAAATATAACCAAAACCTTCTACATGCATATCTGTGAATGTTACAACTTCATTATGAAATATTTTGTATCTTAGATTTAGTGTTCTTTCAGGGAACCAGTCATAGAAAACAAACTATGACTAGCAATGCATTGCACAGCTCTGTTGCTCTGCCAGCGATTTCGAGGGCCTGAAATCTTCCCACTGTGCTTGGCTGGGAGGCTGGGCTAAGTTAGTCTGTATTTATAAAAGGAAGCAGTGCCTGGTCTGGTATTCAGAAAGCCACAGAAGTTCAATTATAGAGTAAATCAAGTGCACCTTAGGGGAGAGTCCAGTCTAAATCTGAAGGAATTTAGTGGTGAGTGATCATTTGTCCCCTATAGTGCTGTTTGTTTGCTCCAGAATTGCACCTCTTTAGCTAATCTAATGTGGCCCGTGGTTCTATAGCAGATTTACTTTTAACAAGTGCTGCCTGGAATTACAAGATATCTAAAGGTATTTCACACATTATAGGAGAAAATCACAGTGCCGTAAATTCAGGTTAAAAGTTTCATTCTTCTGCATGCCTTATTTATCTTTTTTTTGTTTGTTTTGTATTTTTTGTTTTTTGTTTTTATTCTCTTAGGGGCATATTAACCCTTTGAGTGCCAGAGGGATACACAACGCATTGTACTCCTCTGGCACTCAAAGGGTTCACTATCTTCTGCAAATGTATTTCTTTTCTTTTCCTTTTTTTTTTTTTTTTTTTTTGTATGTGCAAATCTAGCACATACAGATGAGTGTAAAAGTAATTAACCCTAACCCTAGCGCCAGAGGGGTATGCAGTGCATTGCTCCATAATGCATTGCACACCCCCCTGACATGTTAACTGTTAGTCACAATTCATAACTTAAGAATATTTTTAAGTGGCATTTTTTTATTTTTTATTTACACACATTAAGTGTTGACGATAAGACAATTACAGACAGGCCGCGGCTCTTCAGCATTGCCGAGATTGCATTAAGGAATAAGAAATCATTCACTTAAATGGTCTTCTGCGTGTACTTGCAAACCAAACACACATAGAAGGCCATTTCAGTGAAGGATTTCTGTTTCTATAACGATATCTCGGCACTGCTGCAGAGCCGCCGCTTGCTCACGGACCAGATTACTCTGCTGTCAGCTATAACACTGACGTCAGGGGAGAGAGGAGAGGGAACTTTGAAAGCGGATATCTCTCAAACCATAAAGGCTTGAGAGATGCCGCTGGTCTCATTTTATTCGGATTTCTAAGGGCCACAAGATGGGGGGGTAATAAAAAGGAAGTTTTACTAACCCTTTAATGCTATTTAATAAATACATTTTGTGTTAATCATGAGTGCTACTGCAACAATTATATATAACATATAATTGATTTTTCACTAATGATTACATAATTCTATCCCTTTACTAAAATTAGACAGTCATTTTCTTCTGCAACTGTTCTTTAAGTTTCTCATAGTTTTGATCTGATTATCCTTACAAATGACTGTATGTTCAAAAGAAAAGTGGAACCAACTGCACCTTGGTTCGGGGGAGATATAGATCCTAATTCCTTTAAATAGGGCTTTTGGAGACACCTCACATTCTAGGGGTAAACGCTCCATTGAAATCAATGGGCTTTTTGGCACTTTGTGTTTGTCTATAAACAAAGCAGGGAAATAATGTAGTACTGGTAAACGGAAAGCACTCTTGTGCGCCTCTGCCATTCAATGGGATAAATTAATAGAAATCACCTTTATTTCACAAAAATACATCTCAACACTTGATGGACCAGAGCCCACCTCCCAAGTGTCCCTCAAATTGTATGATGTGTTCATAAGTGTATCACTTTTCCTCAATCTAATACAACTCACATTAATGTTTGGTTATACTTCAGTATATGTGCAAATCATTTATTCAGTTACACAAAGTTGTGTCAGTAGGTCATGAAACAAACAAACCATTCTCGGTAATTCCGTGCCCCCAGCAGTATCATATAAAACTAAATTGTTACTCTTTGGCCATATGAAATGTTGGGAGGTATGCCAATGTGGTGTGCAACACTTTGAGAAGGGGTAAAATACATACATGCACATATATAGATTATACAAGCACTCACAGGTCTTCCAGTGCATCAGATGTTTAATATGATGGTGTCTACAGTATATGTATTAACACATCTTCATCAGAATTTTTTTAATGATATTAAACATCTGCTAAATTGGAAGACCTGTGTGTGCTTGCCTTATTCCTGTCTATCTGCTAATGTCCCATAGGTTGAAGCTCCCAGGTTTTATTTATATATATATATATATATATATATATATATATATATATATATATATATATAATATTAATATATAATAATATATAATATATATACACACACACACATAATGTGTTCTGGAGTGCTGAGTGAAATATTTCAAAAGATACCTTTGCTCAGGAGGCAATCACCAACAGTTGATCGTGTGGTTTACAATTTGTCTTCCCACTCTAGTCTATCCACTCTGCATGATGCATATTTCACTCTCTGCATCCTTACGAGTGACTGATTTATGGATGTGCTTTCTCCAGGCTTTAAAAAAACTATCCAAAATGTGATTGACTTACCATCCACAGTCTGTCCCATTATTCTCTGCATGGGCCTTAATATCAATGCAAACGAGAGCAATTATTGGACAAACCATCAGTGTCATAGAGGAGAAATAATGTTTCCCACTGATTTTAATTTTAACCTCTTGAATTCTAGAGAGGTCTCAAATGCACTGTTGCACAATTTGATGGGTACCTTTCTAGCATACAAAGGTTTAAAAGCCTTATTCAAATCAGTAGGATGATTTATTTATTCCCATATAATGCAGTTGGTTTGCCGTAGAATTGCTTCAAGTGGAACTACCACCCCTAACAAACTTGCCCTCCTTAATAATTCCCCATCTGGTGACTAGCTGCTCAGTAGCGCTAGTCACCTGCCTGTCAACCCGGGAGCAATGCATAATCCTCGTTAATGTGGTAATAATTCTGGCGACTAGTGCTAATGAGCAGTTAGTCACCAGATGGGGAATTATTAGGGGGGGGGGGCTGGTTTGTTAGCAGTGGTAGTTCCGCTTTCAGCTTGCATTGATCCATAAGGTCCCATGTCTTCATACAGATGTCTGTCAGCGATTCTTGGCTCCAGTCTCGGGCACACCAACAGGTCAGGGTTTCATGATCACAAGTGTTTCCTTCACAATTACAGAGCCACTGATTAACAACCTGTAATCAAGAAGGGATACCTTGAAAGCATGCACTGCTGGCATGATCCAAGGACTAATGTTGAGAATTATCAATCTTTGTACTCTGACCATATCCATTTATTATTGTTTCCTGTGGTTTGTCTGTTGATGTTGTGCCTTGCAGCATGCCATCTGTAACTGTTTCCTTGTCAAATCATTGGTTCAGTTGCCAGTAGCAATTTACAAACACTTCTTTACGCAACATTCTTATGCGTACATACTAAGACTGTATCCATAAGCGTACGCATATCTATTTCTTATTGGATTTTTCCACTACAGTGCAGTTGGTCTGCTCAAGAATAACTAGTTTTCTTCCGAACTTTTGTCTTGTGACCAAAATGAGTAGAGGCATTTGTGTGCTCTTCCAGCAATCTTTATCTGGAGTAACTTGGATTGCAGCATCACTTTAATGAAGCAAGTTAGTAACCAAACTCTGAGTGGTATCAGGAATGTTCAGTCCAGAAGAACCAGCCTTTTCTGTGACTTGATTTAATTATCAAAACTAAAAAGCAAATGATTATAGCTGTGAAGATTAAAAGAATGTTGGCAGAAGAGGCTTAAAGAGAAACATGAAAAAATAGTCTTTTTAAATTTAATTTACTTCAAACTCTAGGAGCAGCAGCATTATAGACTTACTGTCCTAACTATACAGTTCTGAAGCGGAGGGTAGTATCCTCATTCCTATTGGCTGTGCAGGTGGATGTGATGTCACAGCAGCCAATAGTAATCTGTAGCTACTGCTCTGACACTTTGATCACCAGACAGAGTGGGGACCTATTTTTTTGAGGTCTGCATATTTATAGTGCTGCTACTACCAGAGGTTGGAGTAGCAACAGTTAACTAGTAAAAGAATAATCATTAATACAAAAAGGACTGGCACATGCTTTTTGTTAATAATGCATCTGAAACAGAAATGTAAGAAATGCATATAGGAGGGGAGGGCCTTGGCATAAAACTGATGGAAATGGTAAAATCAATCTACTTCAATTGACCCTTTGATTAACAGTAAACATATAAATTAGCACACAGTTTTGAGAAATTGACCTGATGTGCAGTACTGGCAAAACCCTGTACATTTTGCTTGCATCTGCACATTAATCTCTTGGATACAGAAACATGTTTAACCCTTTGAGTGCCAGTGGAGTATGCTTTGCAATGCATTGCGTACCCCTCTGGCACTCAAACGGTTAATGCATTTGGTACCGTGTTAGTCTCTTGCGTGCAGACAGTGTTAGGTTTTTTGGTTATTGTTAACCCCATGAGAACCAGAGGGGTGTACAACACATTGCTTCACAGTGCATTGTCCCCCTCAGGTCCTTAGTGTTAAGTAACCACTGAGTTATTCCATCAATATGGTTAACCCCTTGTATGTTGGGTCTCCCGGTACTTTGCTTCGCAGAACACTGGTGACCTTTTTAGCATTCAAGGGGTTGAATTCCACAAATGTGTTTTTGGTTCTCCTGATGGAAATCATAAATTGTAAAATGTGAAGTCTGGTATATTGGTTTTGACTGTCTTTCCTATCCTTTGTCCCCAAATAAACCACAAAGAACACTGAGCCATATTCAGCAGAGCAAACCAGCTGTACCACAAGGGACAAATAATCATTTTCATTCTGCTAATTAGGGCTTTTATCCCTTTGCATGCAAGACAGATCTCAGCGCAGTGCATTGAAGACCTCTAGCATGCAAGGGGAATTTTCCCCCTATAGAAGTTTATTTCAAGTCTGATGTCAGGGACCATTACGAGACCCTGCCTTTAGGATCTCCCTGCTTGTGCACAGGTGAGTTGGTTACATGACTGAGCCTCTATTAATTCATCTGTACTTAAGCAGTAAAATCCCAAAGACGTTGTTACTGATACCTCATGAGAGGGTCTAGAGTCCATAACCTAGTGCAGTTTTCTGACTTGTGGATTGCTTTAGCCAGCTTCCTGAATATGGCCCACTGACCTTTGTTCTGTTGAAATCCCATCTACATTTGTGTTCAGCTCTTTCCATATTGTCTACACTCACCTTATTTCTCACTCTTCTGTTTTTGTTACAGGGTTAAACTTGCAATGATTCTTTTTTTGGGGAAGACAATTTTATTTTATTAATTTTTTTTTTTTTTTTTTTTTTTTTTTTTTAACCAAGAATCACAAAATTGAATACATGTAGGAGGTATCATTACCCACCACTGCCATGACATTTTCACAGGAGGACCATTAAACCCTTTGGGAAAAGGAACTGGATGAATACTGCCATCTACTGTGTTTGAGAACCAAACTATGTGATCATCGCCAAAAACCACTGTTGCTTAATTTTTTTTCTGAACAGACACTTTTTTAGTACATATGTATAGTATATATTCATAAGCAGCATTCCCTTTTGAAGCATCCTGCACCTTGCTGCCCTTTAAAACAATGGTTTGTCACTGATGGAGACCTGGCATGGTGCAGATCCTAAAAGTAGAAGGTACCAAGAAAGAGAAAATTATTTGATTGGACATCTTTCCTGCTCAAGTATTTTGAAAGCCCCAAAATGTTAGTCATCTGGAAGATTATTAGCACTTTTCCTTGCTTTTGATTTTCCTTTTTCATATCCTCACTTTGAACTGTGAACTTTTTTAATGAAGTTATGTCGACTGAGGTGCATTTAATTTTCTTAGCTTTCAGTCAAGACGCAATCGGAATTTCAATGGGTTTGTGGTTTTAATTAGGAAGGAGAATAAAGAAAGTTGTTTTGTGGAACTGTAACGTTGGAGATATATTGTGTAACCAAATGTCTTCTATGGCAGAGCAGCACTACATACTGCTGTTTTCTTCATCACAGAAAGGTTTGGAATGTGACTTTTGTGGCTTCAGGTGGCCAGCAGTAGAACTCCACAGGTTTTCTTCTGAAAATGAAGTATATTGAGAGAGAGAGAGACTGAAATTCTCCTGGTTCTTGCTCCTGATCTTAGCAGGACTTTTATTCTGAGTGTGCATGCCATGAACAGGAATGCAGTTTGAACTCCGACTTGTACAGCTATCATTTACCAATGTTTCCAAAGCCAGCTCATATATGTCATGGATCATACACAGAACTGGACCATCAAGTTCCTAATGTCCTGAATTGTCACCACGAGGCATTGAAGCCTGAGCTATACTAAGCTCTTATCTGGTTGCAATCTTTGTGCAGAAACTTCTGCTATATAATTATTTTGCCTTTTAACTTGTGCGCTATATTTTTCTCAGTTTGCATTGTAAAAGATTTCCTAGAAATAACCACCTTCTGGAGCCTGCACTCTGCTCATTAGGAGACTCTGCCAGTTAGGTTTTTTCAACTCAATTAATATGGTCACCAGAACCATTATTAGACCTTTCATTATGGAAACATTGCAGCAAATCTAACTAAGCTTTTGATTAAAATAACAAATCACATTTGCTGTTGAATTTCAATGTATTTTCATTAGGTGCTCAAAGAAACTTGCTACAAAGGGGGTGGTTTAAGTTTAATTATTTTGGATATGTGTTGGGATGGGTTTTGTATTACTCTTTAACCCCTTAAGGACCAGAGGGATACACAGTGCTTTGAGATGCAATGTGTTAAACACCCCTTTAGCCTATAAGGGGTAAATATTTTCTTTTATGCTGTGCTGGGCTTTGTGTAAGTAGAGCTTTTTTTGGATGTATAAATAACATTGATGTAAATGATTGCCTAACATCCCAACCTTTCACAGATTTGACCTTTTTGCTGAACCGGTGTGAGTTGCTGTTACCATTTCATTCCAAATGAAAAATGAAAGGCAAAGAGCAAATTGAAACCTCTTAATGCAAGGTTTTGGGACCAATCACAAGCCCAGTATGTTTTCAGTACCCAAGAACCTGTAGAACCAACCATTATTTTGGCTCTGAAAGAAAAGTTCCATTATACACCAGGCATAGACTTACTACTGAGCAGATATAACCACATTGTAGGGGACATATAATATAAGCATCTTTCAGGTTGGTTGTTCTATCAAAAACTGTAGATAACAAGGATTTCTGTAATTCTGCAGGTTCTTAAGGTCTTTTTCTAGTTCAACCACTGTACACATCTCAACCTTATAGGGGTGTTACTGTAATCAGGAACATCTATTGCTTATTTTTGTGCACATTTTATTGTGTTATCTGTACAAAACAGGTAATATCCACAATCACCTGCTGAAGAAGCAGTAAGATTTATTTTGCTGACCCCCAAGTTAAAGTCCTCCCACAGACATGTTTAAAGATCCCACTGGCCAACTATATGGGAATGCAAGCCTTGGAGTTTTGCTATCTATATGAATACGAGAATGGACGGACTGTTTAAAGATCAGAGTGGTTCACAATGCATTGCACAGCAATGGGTTGCACACCTTTCTGTTCATTAAAGGGTTATTAATCAACATTTTATCATCCAGCCATCGCCTTTCTAACCAGGGCCCAATTAATTTCCCAAAAACCTGAAAGTCCGCTTTGTAGAACTGCAGTACTGAGGAGAAGAGAATAGTAAGACACGTGAAAGAACTCTAGAATCTCAACATAGAGTAGATATTTATGGCAACCTTCAAATGTGTGCATTGTGAATATTCCTTTTAATACCAGCACACAGGTTGTAAACCAGGACAGCTTTGAAGGAACTACCATATATTGGTGGGTGCACGTCCTAACTTGAAAGACTGAGCATGATCCAGGGCAGACTGCATATTAATATAAGTATAATATAGGTAATGTCTTTGTGTAATGTATAGCTTGCCAAAGTCTGGTTATTGGTTTGGTGAAAGATTAATTTAACACTGGAGTGGCAGATAGCAGAGCATGTTGGACTTCTGAACCCGAAGTCTGCAGCCATGCCACATACACAAGTTGTCACAGTGAGCCATTTCCTGATCTTGATGACCAACTGGCCTATGAGAGCTGCTGGTTCCTTTGTATCAAAGCTGCTGTATTCAATAATGAATTGGTCCATCACAAGTCCTGACATCCAGATGTAAATCAACATTTCTGAACCCTAGATCTGTGACAATCTGTATGGTAAAATGGTTGTAATAGTAGTCTGAGTCAACTTCTTGTTTCTGTTCATTAATGGGCATGTTGGGTTGGTGCATCATCCCTTTATTATGAGCTACATATTAAAGGGTTAGTAATGTTTCATAATAAAAGCAGCTCTAATTAATCTTCATAGTATTTGGGCCTTGGAGAGTGTTATTTCAATACTGTCAGAGTTGTAGTTCTCCAGAGTAATTGAATGATAAAGTATCCCCCTCCCGCCCCTTCTACTGATGTAACACTGCTCAGCTTAGAGCAGCAGGGAGTGTCCAGGTAGAATGCAGAGAGGGACAATCTTCAATTAAGATAAGGGAAAAAGCTGAAAAACCTGTCAAGGGGGGCAGGGTTTTCATTGTTCTCACAGTAAGAATATTGACCCTTCATGTGAGCTGTCTGGTCTATGGACTGGATTCCACATTTGGGAAGTGGAGGCTTACACTAGGTAAGAGGGGCAGGAGGGGGAAACTTTATCATTCAATTACTCTTGAACTACAACACTCACAGTAATGAAATAATGCTCTCTATGACTCAAATACTATGCAAATTAATTGGAGCTGCTGTTTTTGTGAAACATTACTATCACTTTAAAGAAGTATAGCACATGGCTGAGCTGGTACTGTTGCAACTCTAGAGCAAAGTTGGGCTACCTTTATACTGTCAGTGGTTATTGGACCATATCTCCCATTAGACAGCCGATGGGAGTTGTAATCCAACATCTAGAAAGCAAAAGTTTTGACCACTTTCACTAGGGCTTGCAGTGGTTCCTGTGTAGCACCGCTGCATGCTTCTGTTATAGGTGTCTCTCATTAAACGGATGAGGTGTCAACCCTAAAGGCACTTGGGTGTTCTCTTTGTAGATAACTAGAATGTGGAGCAGCTGAAAGGGGCTAATTACTGCAGAGTTTATTACTGGAGAGAGGGACATTGAGGTAGATTTATAAAAAACGTTCTTGGGACCGTTTAAAGAACTGTACTTAAAGCAGGCAAGTGGAGATAACGCCAGGTCTGATTTATAAATGTTTTAAATAGGTTTTTATAAATATGGTGTTACTATGAATATTTTAATGCCTGAAATTATTAAGAACAACCTACACATGGTGTTAAAATTCTAGCGATAATATTGTCGCAAAACTATTGCAAACTGCGACAATTCTTTATAAATTCGCTGCAACGATATTTTCCTTCTCCCTAAAGCCAATTTTCTTCAACCTCTACTAGTTGCTGTTACATGCAACAAAAATGACGTTACACAGTTTATAAATAACGAAATGCATATTACACCACATTAAAGACAATTTTATATGGTAACGCCATATCTATAATTCTCCCCCATTATTTCCTAATGGATTCTTTGAGGCTTTTCAAAAGAAGAGTGAACAATTCTGGGGCAAACCTGCAGCACCAAATGTCTATGTATATGAATTGGGGAGTTTACCCCATCATTGTGGTTCAATGTGGTGGATACCTCTAACAATCTGTTGTAGCCCTCTAACATTCAAAGGTTTTAAAGACTCCTTTAGACTGATGACAGTATGTGTATTTCGACCCTATGGTGCCATTATAATGCCCCAGAATTATTCTATTCCACATTTTTTGTAACACCATGCTGTTGGAATTCTGTTTCCAAATGATTAGCTCTTCTGCCATTTTAATTTCAGTGTCTATATATGATGATCCATTAAATATTTGATGGAATATATATCTGCCAGACTGGCAACTGTCAGGGAGATATTATTCATTTAAAGGAGCAGTAAACTATTCTAAAAATATTTAGATTGTAGGATTTTTATCTACTGAGTAAAACAAAAGTATTTACACTGCTGGTCGAATCTTCAGTCAGCAGAGCAATCATTTTTTTTTCTTTTGTTTGTTTTTTTTGAGAGTTTGTATTCAAATTGTCTTTACTGGCAGGTGGAGGTGTTGCAGTTATTGCCTGTGATAAGATGTCACAGACACAAGGTGGTCATAGATGGCTATAGCAACAGTGCCTCCCGGGCAGCAAAACGCCTTGAATTCAAGCAATCAGAATAATGCAAGTTAACGCTTTAATAACTTTTCAAAGAAGCATCTCACCACACTTGGAGTACACTTGGTTTTCTCCACAAGATAAACACTACAGCAGCGGTTCTCAACCTTTCTAGTGCCGCGACCCTTTGATAAAATTTCCCAAGTTGTGGTGACCCCTAACAGTAAAATTATTTTTGTTGCTCCTTCATCACTGTAATTTTCCTACTGTTATGAATCGAAATATAAATATCTGGTTTTAGGCGACCCCTGGCAAATCGTCATTCGACCCCCAAAGGGGTCCCGACCCACAGGTTGAGAACCACTGCTCTACAGCATAACAGCATATATTTTTCATAGTGGTTTTATTTTCCAGTTAAAAGCCATGAGTGATGATCTGTAGACTAGTAGTTTGCTTGCCATGAGCATTTTATATTGGATAATTCTTCCATTGTCAAGGCCTGCTTTATCCAAGAGTGAATGTAACATATTCACTAATAAACTTGTTTAAATATGATTAGATTTATAAGACCATTTACAGAATTTCAGCATGTGTTGTATAATGAAGTACAAGTGTACACATCCTGTTATACTTTTGCCATTGCCTTCCTCAGCAGGACACAACTTCTTTATAGAGAAAAATATCTGTGTTTACTTCTATCTAGAGGATTAAACAATCATTGGACCTCTAGTGATTGAAGCCTACAACTCCCATCATCCTGATAATGTCTGGTTGGGGTGCTGGGGGTTATAGTTTCCAACAGCTGGAGGTCCAAGGATTGTCCACCCCAATCTAGATTGTTGGGAACAATGCTTTTCTGGGCTCTTTGACATGCAAATATTTGAACTCATGTTAGCTAAGTAAATACAGGATGCTAGGCCACTGTTGGTTATTGGTCTGTGATGGTGATAAGGAGACTCAATCCCTTTAATACTTGAACATTACTCTCCCACTAACATGGCAAGTATGTCTCCCACAATTACAATTTTTTAAGCATACTTGCATAATTTTTATCTAGCGTTTGACATTCAGGTGTTTTTATACATTTTCCATTTTTATACTTTGCTTTTTGTACAAGTTGTGTAGCTTTGCTGTAAATCTTATGGAGAGGGGTGTTAATTTTAGCATTTTACATTAATCATTTAATTCTTTGCCGTAGTATAATACAGTGGCATGGTAATATGCACAAACAAAGTTGGAGCAGTTCTAGAAGAAACAATCTACACCAAATAAAAATCTCCATTGATTGAACAGGGATTTTAAACCCTTGAATGCTAGATAGGTCTCCATCTCCTGGCAATGCATTGGAGACCACTCTTAACATTCAATGGTTAACAGCCACATTTCAGTCAGTGGAGATTTTTATTTGTCCCAAGGATTTTTAAGAATTTTGGAGGCCCCTGGTAAAATTATAAGTATGGGCTGCCAGATATAGGAATGTGCTTAGAATAAATATAGATGCAGCCATCCCTAGACCCATTTACATCCCTTATGTCCGATCATGCTGAAGATATAGAACCTTTGGGAATTTGAGTTGATACCACCTACAACAGGAGGCTCCTGACAAACACCAGCTTATGTGTATGCATTAAAATGCTCCCAAATTGTCCTCTGTGGTGCAGTTGGCTTGCCCAACAATTGCTCCACTTCCTTTGTGCATTTTGCCCATCATTTTTTGTTTGTTTATTATCAGCTCTGTTTTAACAGTCCTTTTACCTATTAAAATATATTAGAAACACTACATCTATTGCTGCAGCTAACCCACTACTACTATGCCTCGAAGGACACGCCCCCACTGTTGTACCCCTCATAGCATGGGAATAAAATCTAATACGTGCTAGCATGTGCAGAGGTCCGTGAGAAGATGGAAGAAGACTCTCTGCCCCAGCTGTAAATATTTATTCATTTTAATAACTCCTTCCCCACCAAAGCAACTAGCTTGCATTGCTTTAAGCTTGGTTGCAGTGTTGTGGCTTTGTCTTTGAACAGTGGTGCTGGTCTTGCAGGGGAAAGCATTTGAACCCATGGTGGATCAGAGGGAATGTTAGACATTTCTTTGCAATGCATTGTGCAACCCTCTGGTTCTCAAGGGACTACATAATTGACCCTTTTTGGTAGCAGGGGAGTGAGCCACGTGTTGCTTACCCCTCCAGCCCTCAGTGGGTTAGATGTCACTCATTTGTAACTAAACGTGTTTGTAACTATCATGTGCCTTAAAAGAAATTATAATTCATGGTAAGTAAAATCTTAAAAAAACAAAAACAAACAAAAAAAATTATAAAAATCACTCCCCCCCCCCCCCCTCTCTCCTTCTCCCTCTCCCTCTTCCCGTCCTGCTACATTCTCATATAGGTTAGGTCAATGGGATCTTTGCATTGTATTTAGACTGTAATATAATATGATTCTACAAAAAAATATTGACCGGTTTGAGCTGAACATAAGGAGAAAAAGATGCGTTTTTGTTTTCTTCCAAGTGATATATTTGGAATCAAAGAACGTGTTAGGGTAACAATGTATTATATGCTGATGTTTTACTAATCCGGATAGGTTGAATGCCTGTTATGTGCCAGGTGTGCAAAATGACACGTTTGACATGTTTTCAATAAACCATGCCTGGAACAAACTCTTTGCATTTTTCCCTTGTGGTATCTCAGTACTTGGCACAGTATGTAGACTAAGCAGCCATGGATCATCCTCTGGATAAGGTAAGTGTCTGACCTACTCTAACAAGATTCTGAAATGGATGCCATGTGCTGTCACCCCCATTTTATGCAATGGGTTTTTCCCTATGAGTTCAAAGGGGTTCACAGAGTATTGCAGAGCAATGTGTTGTGTACCTGTCACTCAGTGTTAAATGATTAGTAGGTAACAAGCATCCCAGGGCCTAATATGGCCCTCAAAAGCCGCCTTCTGTCCCCTGGTACAGTGGAAAGGGGAGATTATCTTCTATGTGTAAAACACACACCTAACATACAGTCCTGTTATTGTCCCAAAAGCACACACTCTCTGTTGCCTCAGAACATACTATTCCTTTTTTCCCCCAAATTTAAAAGCTTTATTGAATGAAAAAAGCAGAAATACAAAGACATATAACATCGCTTTTATATGCATCTTATACAGATGAGTATTACATCAATTCAATGTGTAAGAACATACCATTCTTTATATTTACACTGTTCAGCCTTAACCCCTTGGGTGCTAGAGAGGAATCAAATGGATTATGTGACAATCTACATTTTCAACTCTTATTTAAAATTTAACCATAATGCGTGGCCCGTTGGTTGACGGAAGGACACACGTGCTGCCATAGCGATGAATTTGTTTCCCTGTCACTAGTTTAGACCTTTGGCTTACTGCGAATGATGGAAGTTGTGGTCACCAAGAACTAGAGGTTCAAAGATTGACTTCCACTGCTTTAATGGAGTTTAGACATATTTAAATATCCTAATCCAAGCTGGCATCTGTAAAGAAAGGGAAAAAATATCTGGCACTAGAGTATTTAAATATGCTTGTGTAGGGTCATTATGTTCAATCCCTTAATGACCCTTATGTTTATAAACTGCACATTTGGCTGGGCTATTTGCTGATGTGCCATTTATAAACCGTATTGCTGTTTAAACAGATTGGGAGTGATGTCTCCTGTGCACTGGATATGGAGCAGGTTATTTCTAACAGCTTACATCTCCGGTCCGCAAAGGGAGCTGGTGGATCAGCTTCCTTTCATTTAACACTTAACTCACTGATATCTGCAATGAGAAAGAGAGTGAGACGGAAGCAGGGGCACCCCTGTGTGTATCAACCAATAGGCAATTAAGACCACCGCCAGCACCAATAGGTGTAAACTCAGAGTCAGTTCCAACTAAGCAGACAACTTGGACTTATAGTAAACTGCTCCCAGACACAGTATAGCAAATTCAGTATGAAATTCTGTGGCTGCTGTCTCCAACACGCTCTCCAAAACAGCACGTCAATCCAACATAGACAAAAATAAAATAGTAGAAAGTGCCATATATTGTAGCATCTTAAGATACCACACTATATGGGGATTTCTCCTATTTTTCCTTTTTTTGTCTATGTTGGATCACTGAGATCTGGCATTGAGTTAGTGTGGGGGCCAAGGGTTCCGCCAGCAGTGCACATGCAGTAGTTTGAGGGGCACGTTGTTGTCAATAGTCTATACCCCTCACAAAGATCATTTAAAAAAAGTATGAAAGAAATTGTCTATTTAAAAAAAAAAATTAACTTTTCGTTTGTCATTTTTTTAAAAAAAAAAACCTGCACAAATTATATCAGTCATTCATTGTATCATTCATTAGAAAAGTGGATTTAGAATTAGATTTCTCTGCCGTCCAATACAGGTTACTGGTAACTCTGGGAGGCGATCCACCCCTTAGTAGGCAGGAACCTACTAAGGGGCCTCCCTTCCCTCCTTGGCTGCAGCTAGCCAATCAGCTCCAGAAAGATTTGTTCCTTGGTGCAGACAACACCAGGCTGAGAACAGTTCTGCTATAATTTTTAGAATCTTTTTTATTTTTCTGTTAGATATGGAATATCACCATTAGGTGGATTACCATGACTGACAATGCCCTTAGATGTGGCTAGCTCAGTATATCCAGGTGCTTTTTGTGGACCTTAAGCCCTGAGGGGGAAAATCTTGATTCCAAGTGCTTCCCCAGGAGTTACCCACTGAGATACTTCTTGCTACGTGGTAATCTGAAGACAGAAGATCTTCAGGAAAGATGAGCTAACCTTTGAGTGCTGCAGGTCCACTTGTCCCACAGTGCCCCTCCACACAGGGGTCTATTCCTGGAGTTCCTATTGCACACTCCTGCATTCATTGGGTATATCTGTATGTCTGTTGGATGTTTGGAACAGGTTTATGTGGTAACTTAACCCTTTCACTGCTGGTTTGGCACCTTTTTTTGGGGGGGTTCTAACACTTTTCCTACTGGGTTAGTGTTTTTTGGGTATCCTCACATTTTCTATTGATGTTTTACACATTTTAATGTTTTACTTTAAAATTTGTGAAAATTGTGTACTGTGCCTTTAAGGCGCACTTTACCGCATAGACTCCATTGCTCCATTCACTCCTGTGGGACTGTACTGTTTGGGACGTATCTCTGCAACTGTTTAACCTAGCGACTTCAGGTATGGCTCATTTTACTTGTCTGCCCTTGCTCTAGCAATCCGGTTCATGTTTCTAGTGTGTTGGGGGTCTCAGGGGGCTTCAGACACTGTTTGGGGTACTTTTTGGGAAAAATGACATTTCCCAAGTGCACTTGCTTCGCGCCCTTGTTTCTGATTGGCTCCTGCCGCTGCAGCCATTTTGTGAGCGTTTCTGGGTGAGTACCCTACGCAGGGCTTGGACTCTCCTCTGCAGATTAACCCTTCTTCTGCCAGATAAGTTTATTTTAGCGATTTCTTGGGTGAAACTTAAAGGGATAGTAATACTTCGTTTTATCTTTATTTTATTTTGTAGGCATTAAACATGAAGAATGATACAAGTCTCATCTCTCAAACCTTTATAGTTTGAGAGATATTCACAAGCAAAGTTTCCCCCTCCCGCCCCTTTTACCTAGTGTAAGCATCTCTTCTCAGATGTGGAATGCAGTCCATAGACCAGACAGATAACAGCAAGGGACAATATTCTTCCTATCAGAACAGTGAAAACCCTGCCCCCCTTGACAAGCCTTTCAGCTTTTTCCCTTATCTTAACTGAAGATTGCCCCTCTCTGTAGTCTAACTGGGCACCTCCCTTCTGCTCTGTCTGAGCAGTGTTACATCAGTAAAAGGGGCGGGAGGGGGACACTTTGTCATTTAACTACTCTTGAACTACAACTCTGATAGTATTGAAATAACACTCTCCAAAGTCCAAATACTATGATGATTAATTAGAGCTGCTTTTATTATGAAACATTACTATCCCTTTAATCCTACACACTATAATTGGGTGATTTATTGTACAGTAAGGTTATTGACACTGGGAGTATGTCTATACCGCTGGAGCTTAGTCTTAGGTCTAGCCCAAAGGTGGCTGGGGTCTCTGTATCCCCCATTGTGCATTGCTCTTCCTGTCACTCAGGGCTACCTAGAGAATTCTCAGGTCACTTATGCCCAGCATGTTCTGATGTCCCTGACATCATTCCAGGGACCTCCAGCCATTCCATAGAGCCAGCTTGGGTACAAGAGTTCAAGTCTGCGACTAGGGACCTTAGGTCCACATTGCAACTCTTTCCATCCTGGTTACAGGGGGCCTTTCAGTGTTGGCAGTCCCCCTCCTCAGTCAGGTCTTCCCTGCCCAAACCTCAGGGAGTATCTGACTTGTCAGATTCCTCTGAGGAGGAACTGCTGGTGGATTCAGATGTTGGAGTGTTCTGTGTTGGGGTCCTCTCAGTTTTTTGGGGTCCCTTTTGAGGTTGATCCTGAACCCTCCGCTGAGGGCCAGATCAGGGCCGTCTTAACTACTGTAAACATTCCCTTAGTTTAGGAGGTCCCTTCTGATCCCTCTGATGTATTCCAGGAGCCTGCTAAGCCCCTTACTTTCCACCTAACCCCACTCTTGACCGCCTTGTGTCTGAGGAGTGGAAATCCCTGGACAAGAGAGCTTCTGTGTCCAAGAAATTTGCCAAGCTTTACCCCTTTCTGAGGTCAGTGGGTTCATCCCCCCCAAAGTGGATGCCCTTGTATCCAGGCTATCTAAATCTACTGCCTTTCCTGTCTGATACCTCTGCTCTGAAGGACTGGACAGACAAGAAACTTGAGGTTTCCCTCAAGTCCATTTTTGCCACTGCTGGTTCTGCTATGCGTCCAGCTTTGGTGCTGCGTGTGTGAACCGGGCCATTGCGGTCTGGACTGAACAGCTCACCAAGGCTGTCTGTCAGGATGCACCTACTTCTGATAAGTTGCGCCTTCTTGCCCACATATCTGAGGCACAGCATTATGTTTCTGCTGCCTTATTTGATGCCATCCTTTTGTTGGCTAGGGTTTACACCATGTCTGTGGTGGCCAGACGGGCTCTTTGGCTCAAGATCTGGTCTGCTGACACTGCTTCTAAGACAGCCTTACTTTCCCTACCTTTTCAGGGTACCTCTTTGTTTGGGCCAGATCTTAAAGTGTTAGTAATGTCTAAAAAAACCCCCTTTTTTTGCATTTAGAAGAGCTTAAAAGCCGTATCTCTCAAGCCACTATGGTTTGAGATACGGGCATTTAAAGTTTGATTTCTCCTACCGACAGCTGTAAAGCTGTCAACAGGAGATCTGTGTCGGTTGACACGGTGGCGCTTGAGAAGTGCCGAGATCTCCTTAAACAAAATCCCTTCATTGGAATGGTCTAAAACGTGTGCCCAGTGTTCAGGCACACGTTTTAGACCATTCCAATTAAGGGATTCTGTGTAAGTAAGCAGATCTCGGCACTTCTCAAGCGCCACCGTGTCGACCGACACTGATCTCCTGCTGACAGCTTTACAGCTGTCGGTAGGAGAAATCAAACTTTAAATGCCCGTATCTCTTAAACCATAGCGGTTTGAGAGATACGTTTTTTTTTGCATTTAGATCAGCTTTTTAAGCTCTTCTAAATGCAAAAGTTTTTTTAGACATTACTAACACTTTAAGGATCTGATCAGTGAGGCCACAGGGGGTAAGGGTACTCTTCTACCCTTGGTTCCCAGGAAGAAATTGTCACTTAAGCGTAACCGGTATTTTTGTTCCTTTCAGAATGAGACACATCCGGTAAACCAGACTGTTGCCTCAGCTCCGTGTACCTCCTCCAAGCCGAAACAACAATGGAAGCCCAAGGCTTCCAAGACTACTTCGGCGTGACTTGCCGAACCTGGGTCCGCACTCCACTGTGGGTGGATGTCTACAACAGTATCACAGTATTTGGGAGGTCTTAGTGGTGGACCCATGGGTAGTGACGGAAGGATACAAGTTCCCTTTCATTTCTCTTCATCCCTTTCGCTTTTGTCCTTCTCACACTCCTCAGGGTACAGAGAAAGGCTGTCTGTTCGACAGCGCTGTTCAGGCTCTTCTGGACAAGGATGTTCTAGAGCTGGTACCTATCCAGGACAGGTGTTTGGGTTTCTACTCAAACCTCTTTGTGGTCGCCAAAAAGGATGGCGGTTGTCTCCCTCTTTTGGACTTGAAGGATCTCAATTCCTTTGTGACCCGGAATCATTATCGTCAGGAGTCTCTGCGCACAGTGATTGCTGCCATGTCCCCGGGGGAATTCCTTGCTTCTCTGGATCTTCAGGGCTCGTACTTACACATTGCCATTCATCCAGAGAGCCGGCAGTACCTCCGGTTTGCCTGCGACAGGGGACATTTTCAGTTCTCGGCTCTTCCATTTGGTCTGACGATGGCTCCTCAGGTCTTCAACCGTGTCCTGGGTGCCTTGATATCAGTCCTCCACTAGAACGGCATCAGAGTTACTCCATACATGGACGACTTGCTTCTGAAAGCCCCCTCTATGGAATTTCATCAGCAAGTTCAGAACTGCATTCAGGCTGTCACCCATCACGGGTGGATCATCAACTTGGACAAGTCAGATCTTATCCCATCCCAGCGTCTGGTCTTCCTGGGCCTTCTCTTTGACACTCAGAAGAGCATGGTGTTCCCCACTGATGAGCTGGCTCACCAGATCGCCCACAGGGTTTCAGCGATTCTGTCTCAGGATCCAGTTCCAGTCCAGAAGCTATCATCTCTGGTGGGAAAATTCATATCCATCATAGAAGCGGTTCCGTTTGCCATGACGCACACCCAGGAGCTCCAGAGATTCGTGATCCAGGTGTGCAAGGGTCAACTGGATCTTCTGAAGAAGTTTCTCTCTTCCTCTTCATGTGGAACTGAGCTTGTCATGGCGGCTCAACCTTTACAACCTGCTGAAGGGAAAGTCCTTCCTGGTACCCTTTTGGACCAAGGTGATGACGGATGCCAGCCTCTCCGGCTGGGGTGTGGTCCTGGGTCGCTTGAACGCTCAGTCGGTCTCCGGAGGAGTCCCTCCTTCCGATCAATATATATGGGAGCTTTGGCCGATATTTCATGTCCTGCGACATTGGACATCTCAGTTGGAAGACTGTCCGGTCCGAGTGAAGTCTGACAACGCCACGGCCGTGGCTTTCATCAACAAGCAAGGCGGAACAAGAAGTCTCACTGCTTGGTTAGAGGTCAAGGCTATTTTGTCCTGGGCAGAAGAACACGTGCCTGCCATATCCGCGGTGCACATTCCAGGCGAAGACAACGTCATGGTGGACTTCCTCAATCGACACACATTGGACAGTGGAGAGTGGGAGTTGCACCCAGAGGTGTTCAAACTCATTGTTCAGCGATGGGGTCCCCCTTATATCGACCTGATGGCGACAAGACACAACAGGAAGGTTCCAGTGTTCTGCTCGTGGTGGCGAGACCCTCTGACTCTACCAGTAGATGTGATGTCCATTCCATAGTTCTTTCCTCTGGCTTACATCTTTCCTCCCCTTCCCATGTGGCACAGGGTGTTACAGATATTACGACTTGAGCGTTGCCCAGTTATTCTGGTGTGGTGGCTACTATGCTTGGTGCATGAAAGCCTGTTTCTTCCAAGGTCTACTGTTGTGTCTGATCTACTTTTCTGTCCTAGTGTGCTGACAGGGACCTGTCTCAGGAATTTGATCTTCCTGCAGTCCTGGCCTTTTTGCAGGACTGTGTGGATAAGGGCCTCAGTTTGAGTTCCCTTAAGGTTCAGACTTCTGTTCTCTGTTTTCTTTCAGAGGCACATTGCCATCCTTCCTGATGTCAATATTTTCTTCCAGGGTGTTGCTCATACTCATCCTGTTTTCAAGACTCCCACTCCTCAGTGGGATCTTAACTTGGTTTTGGGCAGCCTTCAGCAGCCTCCCTTTGAGTCTTTGGCTACTATTCCTCTATGCCTGTTGACGTGGAAAATGGTCTTTCTCCTGGCGATTGTGTCAGTTCGCCGTGTTGCAGAGTTACATGCTCTGTCCTGTAAACCACCCTATTTGGTGTTTCACACGGACAAGGCGGTGCTTCACACTTCTAAGGAGTTTCTGCTAAAGGTGTTCTCTGAGTTCCACATAAATCAGGAGATTGTGGTGCCCTCTTTCTGCCCTGACCCCACCTCTGACAAGGAGAGGGATCTCTACTTGTTAGACTCGATGTACACAAAACTTAAGGCAAAGCACCACGTCTATCAGTCTATCAGACGCATTGTTCGTCATTCCTGAGGGTCCTAGGGCAGGAAGACCTGCATCCAAGGTGACTATTGCTTCTTGGATCAAGTCCACTATTCGTAAGGCTTATGAATGGAGGAAGAAGCCTGTCCCTTTCAGGGTCACGGCTCATTTTAAAAGATCTATTGGGGCCACTTGGGCTTACAAGAATCAGTCTTCCACTGATCAGTTAAGCAAGGTGGCCACTTGGTCGTCTGTGCACACCTTTTCGAAGCACTACAGTGTTGATGTGTTGGCATCGGCTGCTGCCAGCTTTGGGAGGAAAATCCTGGAGGCAGTATTGCCTGACTAGGGTTTTCCTTGGTTCTTAGTGCTTCCTTCACTTTTGAGAGCCCTATTGGTTCTAGTACAGTGTGCTGTGTAAAGTTCCTGGGATGCTGTTACCCCTGTTCAGTGTCCGTTGACATTTCAATTGTTGTTGGGCTGTCTCTGATCTGATAGCTCATATCTGCTCTGATGACTTTGGGGATCTTGCACCTGGTCCTTGCCTTACTTCCTGCCTCTGGGAAACTCAATAGTTGGACATCACTAAGTTACCAATAACCTGTATTGGACGACAGAGAAAAGAGGATTTTAGTCTTACCTGTTAAATCCTTTTCTCTTGGTCCATACAGGTTACTGGTCTCCCACCCTGTCTAGGGACCATGCTTGGCTCTCGTGTGGCAGACCTTGGGGGGACCTTCGGGGTCATGGTCACAGGAGCCTTCTTCCCTTCTACTATCTAGTCATAGTTAGTGTCTCAAATCTTTCTGGAGCTGATTGGCTAGCTGCAGCCAAGGAGGGAAGGGAGGCTCCACCCCCTGTATACACTTTGAGAATTGTTCCTGCCTACTAAAAGGCGGATCACCTCCCAGAGTTACCAGTAACTGGTATGGACTAAGAGAAAAGGATTTAACAGGTAAGACTAAAATCCTCTTTTTTTGGGATCTAGGGTTGTGCTCAAAAATTAAAGAGGCACTTTTCTTGAGCAAACAAACTGCACGATAGTGGACAAAAACTGAATAAATTCCAGTTTGAGTTCCAGAGGGGTCCACAACTCATTGCTTAGAGTTAAATAGGGCTTTCGAAATTGGACCTCACTTTAAATTCAAGTTTGCCTGTTGGAAAACTTAATTAAAAAATAACTGTCTCATATTGGCAAAAAGATCAGCAGATGCACAGTGTAGGAGATTCTTTTATTTATGCAGTAGTATAAAAGCCTGTGTAAATGAGCCAAACTGCCACCCAGCTGCTTGGGCTGCTGCCCTGGAGCCGGAAGCAGAGACAGGCGGTGGGCCGTTCGGAGCGTCCCGCTCCGGATCAGCCGTGCTGCCATCTTGTTTCTTCTCTCACACAGGGACTGGAGGCTGGCACGTTCAGGCAGTCTGTACTGTGCATGACTGCATCGTTCGGACAGTCTTTACTGCTTATGACTGCATCGGACAAACATCCTAGCATTTTATTACATAGGATGTCGAGGGAGGAGTGATGTTAATTTATGTGAAGGCAGTGCAGAGCTTAATTAGCAAATGAATCCACACAGAGAGGTTGACGTTCACTTTCAGAAATAAAAGAAGCCATATCTCAAATTTTGGTTAATTTAACACACAGGCAGTTTTTAATTGTTTTTGAAGTATGCAAGGTGAGAGGTCCATTTTAACTCCTTGCTAGAGGTCTCCAAGGCATTTGAATGCAGTGATTTAAAAGTCCTATTTTCATGAACTGGAATGTACATATATCCCCTATAATGCAGTTGTTTTTCTCCAGAACTGCACTTCTTTAGCTTCCTTAATACAGCCCATAGAATCAAATAAATGCAAGCTTTAAATACTGAAACGTTTATGTATATAACCACAGATCATTTTAAGTACTGGTGTTCTTTGTAAAGGGATTGTATAATTTAAAGGTGTATATTTTAGAGTTTATGCTGCTCAGTAAAACGAGCGTAAACCCTGCCAAATAGTTGTGTTTTTTTTTTTGTTTGGTTTTTTTTTTCTTCTTCAATATAGGGATGCTATCCCTCTGAACAGTATTCATAGAAAATATGATTTCCCATCCTAAGTTGGCTTTAAAAATGTTGCTCCCTCTGTTTGACCTATTTTCTCCAAGCAGGTCAAAGGTTGGGGCTGCGACATGCAAAATCCCAGTATGCAATGGGAGACTTGCTGGGTTGCTAACTGTAGACCCAAACCAGAGGCATACAGATGATTTAGGGTAAATAATAAAATGTGCACAACAAACAAAACAGTAAAAATACAAATAAGATCATTGGTTCTCAAAGGTACTGTGGTGGTGGAACCCTTTAGATTCATCCAAAGTCTCAATTAAACACAAACAGTGAAATCCTTCATCCCCTTGGATCATCGAGGGACAACCTGAGATTCTCCAGCTTGTCAGGATTAAATTATTATACAGGGATGATGGCAGCTGTGGTCCTCAATAGCTAGAGGGCTTCAATTTGCCCAACCCTCACTTGGATGCTAGCGTGTTCTCCAGTTCATGTACCTTTCTATCATTGAAGATGTTAATCTTATTTCAGTAGGAAATGTATTTGAATACTAACACAGAGAATGTGAGAGGCTTCTGGGAATGAACAGCAGCACAATGGCCTGTTCTACGGCTAGTCACTGCCCAGAAGCATCACGTTTTAGCTCTCTAGTGCCATTATAGAGGAGGAATTTCCACATACATATTAGACTAACCTGCCCAAAAAGCGGTCCAGTTCCAAAATGAAGGGCATGTCCCCCCTGCACGGGAACACCAGCTAACCCCCAAAATATGTTTCGGCCTAGTTGGGCCTCGTCAGGAGGGTGCAGCTGGATTCCCTAGGCACTAAGAGCAAGGGAGACCCCCTAAGAGTATTCAAAATAACATAGCGAATGAAGGGTAATCCAGACATGGACCCCTTGCTCTCAGTGCCTAGGGAATCCAGCTGCACCCTCCTGATGAGGCCCAACAAGGCCGAAACGTACGTCGGGGGTTAGCTGGTGTTCCCGTGCAGGGGGGACTTGCCTGTTATTTTGGAACTGGACCGCCCTTTTGGACGGGATTAGTCTAATATGTATGTGGAAATTTCTCCTCTGTAATGGCACTAGAGAGCTAAAATGTGATGCTTCTGGGTGGTGACTAGCCATAGAACAGGCCATTGTGCTGCTGTTCATTCCCAGAAGCCTCTCACATTCTCTAACAGATGTATAATGCAGTCAATATATAATGCAGAATTTGACCTAACAGATACAAAATTCACAAAACACCTCTCTGTGATCCTGGGTGGAATTATGCTAGGAATGTCAAGGACTGCAGAAGACTAGTGGTGCCACTGAGATGGATTAGAAACTTCACACATAGGAATGGGCAACCTGTGGCAACTCCCATCACTGCTGGACAGCGAAGATTATGGGAAATGTGGTCCAGCTGTTGGAAAACCACATGGTTCCCCCTTCTTCATTGGAATCTGGAGTGTTATGCTATAGAAGGGACAGTGTGGTGTTGTGGAAATTCTTTAGGGGATATATATATATGTGTGGATGTCCACACTGTGTAAGTAAGGGTTAATAATTATAAGTATTTATTAAAGGGATTGTAATGTTGTAAAATAAATGCCGCTTTGAGTAGTCTCCATATTTACTTTTTTTTTTTTTTTGTCCATGCGCATTTTTAATTAGAATATTGTCCGCTTTGTAGTTCAAGTAGCGAGTCCATCTCCCACTCCTTTTACCTGTTGTAAACCACCTCACCTCAGATGTGGAATCCGGACCACTCTTAGCTAGGGACAATCAAGTTATGAGTATATGGAAAACCCTGCACCCCCCCTTGACAAAGGTTTTTCCTTATGCTAACAGAAGATTGCCCTCGCTGAGCTTCATCTGGGCCATCTTGGAGAGAAGTGTTACTTTGGTGAATTGGGGCGAGGGGGGACTCTTTATAATTCATCTACTCTTGAACTTCAAAGCAGACCATTTTCTAATAACGGTGCGTAAGGACAAAAAAAAAAAAACTATGGAGAGTACTCAACGGGGCATTTATTTTACAACGCTGCTATCCCTTTAACTGCTTAACGACCACCCTATCCTGCGGGTGGAGGTTGAGGAACACAGAAGTTTTTGTTGATTCGGGGCTGCTATCCCAAAATTCCATGGCGTGCCAGGAGTGTCATGACAGTGCTGGAACATCAAGGGGTTAAGCTTGCAGTGAACAATGATCAACAATTCCAGAGGGAGGACTGTGGGAATTCGTGGGTTAAAGTTGGATTTCTAGGAGTCCTCACATGCTGAGTTTTAGGGTTATAAGAAGGTGATGGTGTAGAATATGGGACTGGTACCATGGGCTTGAGTCCCTCCTCTTGGAGGGCTGGACACATTTCAAAAGACAGTGTTATGAGTGGAGACTCCCTCCTCCTCCAATTCAACCTTCCCAACCTCTAATTACCCAGAATTCCTGTGTCCTGAATTGAAGAAGGCAGGATACACTTATTAATCTGTATTATTTTTCACTTTAGATATGGGGCTGTATAATCCCACAGTAGACTGGTTACTATTACTGGGCTTCCCTAGAGCGGAGTGAGCAGGCTGCTGGTGCTGTGTGTGGACCCTTGTAGCCATTGGAGGGAATCATGCTGCCAAGTTTTTCCTCCCAGCAGAGTCTCCTGGGGCTCTGTCGGCTTATAGCTATAGACCTGAATACCGAAAACTAGTGAGTAAGCATTTGAGTGTCTTGGTTGACATTTTATTCCAATCCTGTGCCTCTCCATACAGAGGTGTTCTGAGCCTTTGCAGACTCTTGCACTCATGTTAGGCATTTTCATTACTGTATATTATTCCATAAGGTTTTGGAGTAAGGATAGCTGCATTTTGCACAAGGGTTAACCTTTTCTCTGCCTTTTTGGCTATTTTAGTGTTTCAGATGTGTTGTGAGGTCTTGTTTTCACCTTCCTTTAACTTGTACCTTACTTGTTATCCCCCTTGGATGTTCCGTGGCATATTTGGGTCTCTGGGTCACTTTTTTTTTTTTTTTTTTTTTTTCTCTCTCTCTCTCTCTCCAGTGGCCCCTTTAAGAATGGGAGCCCGCTGTTACCATTGACTTCTACTGGAATATTTTTTTTTGGGACATATATCTGCAGCAGTTTAAGATATGAAAGTCTCCTCATGCCCTTTTATCCTGATAATGTCCTGAGTGTCCAGGTAATTCGTGGAGTTTCCATGAACGGGTTTGTAGGCATTGCTAGGCAACCGAGAAGACTACGTTTCCCAGAATGCCAATTTCGCATGCTTTTTTTCAGATTTCCTGTCAGTTTTGCAGCAGCAATTTTACCTCTCTTGCTTATCCTATGCAGAGACACTCTCCTTCTTCAGATTACCCGTTCACTTGCCAGTTAAGTGTATTTCTGGGCTTTTAAGGGTGATATTTCAGTCTGGAATTTATTATAGTATTTTATACTTTTTTTTTTTTTTGTGACGCTATTTTCAGGATGTCAGACTCTATGGGACATCGGGTAAATCTAAGACTAAGGACTCAGGGGTGTCCCTTACCCCCTCACTTACTGCTCCTCATGCCAAACAGGGCTCCCTAGAGCATATTCAGGATCTTTCTGTCCCCTCTTGTGCTGTGGCACCCACTATTTCTCCCAGGCCCTCCTCCACAGATTAAGAGCCAGCTTGGGTCAAAACACTTCTGTCATCAGTGGCCCAAATCCCCTTCTCTCTCCATGGGGTTCTTCAGTTGTGGAAGCCCCCACCACTGTATTTAAATATGTGGTCTCCATATCGGAGTGTTCCTCAAATTCAAAGTGCCTCATAAGAGGAAGAATTGTCAGAAGGGGAAGATAAGGAAGGGGACTCTTTCTTACTCCTATGTGGACTCCTATGAGACTGATCCCTTTACCTCCGCTGAGGGGCTCATTAGAGCAGTCTTGCAGACCCTTCAGGTCTCTCACCTCTGAGGGAGGGGTATTCCTCTATGGATGTCTTCCAGAGGTGTAAGAGGTCTTTCACAGTCTTTTCTCCTAATGCTAGTGTTAACCAAATCCTTCTGGAAGAGTGGAAAACCCCAGATAAAAAGCTGTTCATCAATAAAAGGTTTTCTAAACAGTATCCTTTTTCTCAGTTGGCTTTGGTGCAGTGAGCCTCACCACAAACAGTGGAACCCCCATCCCCCTATTTCCAGGTTGGCTAAAACTATTGCTCTGCCTCTGGCAGATGCAGCAGGATTGAAAGAACTAGCTGATAAGAAGCTGGACTCCATCCTCGGAGCTGCATTTGCGGCATCTGGAGTGACACTTAGAACTATTTTTGCCTCCTCCTGGGTGAACAGGGCTGTTGCAATGTGGGGTGAACAGCTGCTAGAGGCTGCCTGTGTAATGTTTCCTAAGTACCAACAAATCCTCCTTGGTGACATCAGAGGCCAACAACTATGTTTGAGGCTCTTTTTGATGTTGTCAGATTGTCCACTAAAGCCTCTGCATTTTCTTTTTCTGAGAGTTGCACACTGTGGCTTAAGGTTTGCTTGGCAGAACAATCTTTTAAGAAGTCACTGTCACAGATATATTATTTGAATTGCCAGTAGCTGGGGTTCGTAGTTATGAGAGTGTTGTTTGTGTTCATTGCCAGTCCAGCTAATTCCTTCTCCCAGCCGAAGCAGAGGTAAAGGTGCTGGCCGCGAAGCCAGATACGCAATCCCAGTTGAGCCGGGACCCTGACCAGGATAGAATTAGAAGGTACTGGGGAGTGATCCAAATATCTGTAGTTTGGATCAGAGTGCAGGAATTCCCTTTCTGAAGAGGTACCAGGAAAGGTAGCGATACCACCAACAGGAGAGTATCTAACCTCAGGGAGGAGGCATACCTCAGAACTCACAGGCTAAGACTGTGAACAAGCGAATAGAATCAGGCGGGGAGAGAAGGGAACTTCCTCTTAAGGCCTCCAGATCAGGAAGGAATAATACAACATCCGGTTCAGATTATCAGTGGTTCTACTGGTGGTAAGAGCAACTTGTTGCCTCAAATGCAAGGTTTACAGGCCTCTCACAGGAGCTCCGCCACAAAGCCCAGACAGCCCTGGCAGCTAAAGTATGCAGCTACAAGGGCTAAGCCTGTCAAGTACTTTTCAGCATGACTCACAGAATCCTCTGCCATTTCTGGGAGTCCTCTGTCATGGACCATTGTGTTTTGCAGGTAATGTCAGAATGATTACGGCATACATTTCAGGTTCCTTTCTCCATATAATTTTGTCCAGGTGCCAAAAGGGCCGGACAAGGCATGGCTATTTCAAGAGACAGTGGTTTCACTGCTGGCCAAAAAAGGTTGCAAATCCAATACTTCTCCTGGAGCGTGGTTTAAGTTTTTATTCTGACCTGTTTGTGGTTCCAAACAAGGACAGTGGCTGTCATCCCATCCTGGATTTCAAATGTCTTAACAAGTGCATGGTGACTACTCTTTTCAAGATGAATCTTTGCATTCTGTCATAGTGCCAACGTGCCCAGGAGATTGTCTGGTGTCACTGGACTTTCAGGATGAATATCTACACATTCCTGTCCATCCAGACAGCCAATGCTGTATAATGCTTTTGGCTTGGGTCATTACAATTTCACAGCTCTCCCATTTGGCCTGGCTTCTGTGCCTTGCATGTTCCCCAGGGTAATGGGGGGGCCTTAGCAGTCTTCATCCACACCCAAGGCATTTCCATGACACCTTATCTGGCAAATCTCTACACATGAGAGAACTTGAGATGTCATCCAAAGTTGGTCCGAGAAACTGGAGCATTTGGGCCACTTGGAACCTCCAGTGTTTTCTTGCTCTGGCAGGGGTGTTACCCCACAGGAGTTTGACCTCCCTTTAGTTTTATCCTTCCTCCAGGATGGAGTGGATAAAGGGCTGAATTTGAGCTCATTGAAGTTTTAGATTTTGGAGCGGTCTGTGTTTTTACAGAGACTTATTGCCACCATTCCAGATATAAAGGTCTTTGTTCAGGAGGTGGTTCATGCCTTCTCTGCCATTAAGGCTCCCATGCCTCAGTGGGATCTTAATTGGTCTTGGGAGTCTTACAGAAATGGAAGCAAGGGGCTCAAAAGGAAGTCTCTGCATCAGTTGATGCTAAAGATGGCTTTTCTTTTGGCAGTGCTCTCTGTCTGCAGTGTCACTGAATTGCAGACTTTGTCTTGCAAGCCACCTTTCACAAAACCACCTTTTCCAAAGAGAAGGTGGTGATTCAGACATTACTGGAGTTTCTTCCAAATGTGGTCTGTGACTTCCATTCAGGAGATTGTTGTGCCTATTTTCTGCCCTAGCATTATCTGACAAAGAGAAGATTCTCCATTTAGTGGATATTGTTTGTTACCTTAAATTTTATGTTCACTATACCAAACCTTTTACGCAAGACTGACTGTCATTCCTGATGTTCCTAGGGTATGGCAGGCTGTGTCCAAGGTCACTGTTGCCTCTTTGATCAAAGCAACCTTGTGGCAGGCATATGAAAGTCAGAAGAGACCTGTTCCCTTCAAGGTCAGGGCACATTCCACTAGGACTGTAGGGGCTTCCTTGGCCTACAAGAATCAGGCCTCAGCTGAGCAGCTGTGTAAGGCAGCGACTTGGTCCTTCTTGCATACCTTTGCTAAACACAACAGTGTTGATGTTCTGACTTTGGCTTAAGCCAGCTTTGGCCTGCAGGTCCTGCAGGCGGCTCTGCATGTCTAGGGACTTGCACAATTTGGTGCCATTCTGTTTGAGGCCCATGAACTCTTGTTCTTGTGTGCCATTTAAGTTCTGTGTCTGTTGACACTTATTGGGTAATCCAGATGCTGGATAGTCCTAGGGAACTACTGTATCATGGGGATGGGCCTGAGGTCTTTTTTTCGCACTTATGAAAGCTTAGTGTTGATATATCCCCATGGTACCTGTGTTCCATATTGGACATAAGAGAGAGTAGGATTTTAGAGGTCTTACCTGTTAAATCCTTTTCCTTTAGTCCATATGAAATACAGATCTCCTACCCAGAGAAAGGGACCTTTTATTAGTGTTCTGGCCTTCCTGGGATATGGAGTTCTTTTGGAGGAGATTTTCTTCTTCTCTTCCCAGATTGCCTTGTTTCTGTCACATGAAATCTGGGTAACTACAGGGCCTCTCCAGATGCTCTGTTCCTTTCCAGCCTGCAACTAAGCTATTTTTATATCTTCTATCTGCCTCTGAGTGCCCCACCCAGAACGGATCATACTATATTCTTTCCACTTTTTACTGTCCCTAAATAAAATATCTGACCTGTCACAATTTCCAGCTTGAATATCCCGGCCACACACTTGCAAGTTAAACACCTACACTGCTTGGACATAAATCAAGCAGGTTTTCCCCTTTAGGAGGATAAGGGCCTGCTATGTCTTTAGATGAGACCTTCCCTTTAGAGGGTCTTGTCCCATCCTTTCATTCAAGCTATACTCCAGATAGCCCACTTAGCTGCTATCCCAGCTCTCTAAACTCTACAAATATAAGCCCCACTTATAAACCCCTACGGGATCGCATCACCCAGAATTGGCACTCAACCAAATTTTCTCCACCCTGGAAGCTCAGATCAAATAGACAAATGTGTCTTGACTTTTAGGTGTCGTCGGATCGGAGATTCCTTGGTGGGTAAGCTCAGGTACTGCTTTCAGTTTGTGACGAGGATGGGATCACAGTCTCTCACAATCTGTTGTGGAATTTCTTTAGAGGTATATATAAAAGTGTGAGAATGTCCACAACTGGTAAGTAATGGTTAATAATTATAAAGATTTATTAAGCATGCTTTGAGCAAGTGATCAACAATTCTAGTTCAGGTCACTGTTCTGAACTAGCCATGGTGCAACACAACTCTTAATACATGCAACTGAGTGGAAACAAACCTTCACGAGACAGAGAGGTACACACATGGTAACAGTGAATGTGCACAAACTACCTAGGTTATATTTTGTAATATGAAATGTGTCTGTGGAAAAATACAACTCTTCTTTCTCAAAAATTTAATTCGCAAAAGCCTTGCCCTTGCACCTGCATCCACACTCCACCACAAAACTGCTCTTATCTCAGGACATTCTCTCCCTTGTCTATAAACAATAATTCTGTGTAACCAACAGTCTTAACTACTTAAAGGGATAGTAATACTTTAATATTATTATTCTCCATATTATAAATATTTGAAAAAGAATTTAATAGCCCCCAGGTTCATCTCTCAAACCTTTATAACAGGGCTTAAAATGTGAAGTCCTTTGCTACTAGCCAGACCTGCCCACCAGGACTGAATTTCTACTCGCCAGGGCTGAATTTTCACTTGCTAGTGGCGAGTGGAAATTTTGAGCCCTGCTTTATAGCTTGAGAAAACCAAACGCAAAGTTCCCTCCCCCTTCCCTGAAGTCAGCGTTGTACTGACTGGAGGGATATCCGGTCTGACTTTCAACAGTTGGCTCTGCAGCAGAGCCAAGATCGCGTTGGTGAAAGAATTATTTCACTGAAATGGTATTTTATGTGTGCTTGCAAACCAAGTACACGTAGAAGACCGTTTCAGTGAAATAATTAATTTTCACTAATGCGATTTCAGCTCAGCTGCAGAGCCGCAAGCTTGTCATACAACAGACTTCCCCTGCAGTCAGTACAACTCTGACTTGAGGGAGGGGGGAACTTTGCATTTGGTTATCTCTCAACCCATAAAGGTTTGAGAGATGAACCTGAGGGTTGTTAAATTCTTTTGCATATATCTACAATATGGGGAATAGTAATAATAAAGTATTACTATCCGTTTAACTATTTCACAAGATCTTAACCCTCTTTGTGTCTAAACCAATTCTCCCATAAGTCCCCTGGGATATTATGCCACAAGAGTTTAACAATTTATAGGCTCTCAATGCATTGTGCGTTCTCTCAGTTTCTGCAGTACATTCTGGGATCACAAAGCGATATGCAGCCGCACTACGATCCCAGAATTCCATGATATGCCTGGCCTTCACTGGTCCTTTACGCACAAACACTGATAATGAGCAATGACATGCCAGAACAGTTAAGTTGTTAAAGGGTTAAGCTTGGCACAACAATAAGAGCATTGCTTGTTTATATGGAAAGCTATGGCAACTGGAGCGCTAAATATTGACGTAATTAGAAGTTTTATACAATTGTCAATATGATCCAAGCTTGTGTTGAAAAGGGACAGCTAGTTGGGGTTGATGGGAATTGTAGTCTCCAGGCTGAAGGTTGACTGCCTCTGGTTTAAGTTTTAATGGGTGACAGGAACACAATTGCTCACAGCTATGCATACGCTTCATGTCTAGGCTTGGAAACCAAGCATACGTAGAAGACCTTTTTAGTAAATGATTTCTTTTTTATTAACGTGATCTCTTCTCTGCTGCAGAGCCTCCACCGGGACCGGATTCCCTTGCTGTCAGCTAGAACGCTGACGTCCAGGGAAAGGGAACTTTGAAAGCGGGTATCTCTCAAACCAGGCTCGAGAGATGCGGCTGGTCTCATTTAACTTCGTTTTTTACTGGCTACAACATGGGGGATAGTAATTTTTAAGTATCACTATCCCTTTGAGGATGTATGGAGTCTTCACCTACAACCTGTGAAAGTTCCTGGCTGAGAGTCATGAATTTCTGGGATGCCTACTAGCCCAGCGCCACTAACAGCCAACTAATTTTTATTTAAAAAAAAAAAAAAAACTTATTCTGTTCCCCTAGCAACAGACTTTGTAAAACACATAATCATATTTCCATATATAATTGGTTTATCTTGTCTTCTATGGAACACAGGTACCATGGGGTTGAATCCCTCCTCCTGGAGGGCAGGGAACATCCCAACAGACAGGGTCTTTGGGTTGGAGACTCCCTCCTCATCCTTGAGCTCAACAACCTGGTCCATTAACTCCCAGAATTCTTGTGTCCTGCAAGCAAGCTGGAAGTGTGTGCCCATCCCTGGGCTTCCCTGGTGTGTATTGCCCAGTTCACTGATTTGTGGACTTATTCAGCCCTGTGGAGGGAATCTTGCTGTCAAGATTTCCCTCATGATTGGGTAATCTTGAGACTCCATTCTTCTCCTATAGTGGTAACTTGAAGAATAAGGACTGGGAGTACCTCCCCCCCCCCCCCCCCAAATGTTTAATGATTTTCAGACCTTGTTAAGGATCCCAGCAGATCATGCTGGGACACCAATATTGGCAACCCAGGAGAGCAATATGCTCTCATCTGGGCAGGAGCGGACATGATCAGAAAAGCCTCCCTACGTCACCGGTGACATGAGAAGGCTTTCCCCAATCCCCTCCACTACTACTGGGGTGGGTAGGAGTGAGGTAGAAGAACATATTGCTCTCCCAAGTCACCAATATTGATATCCAAGCGGAATCAGCTGGGAGATCAATAGCTGGGGGGGGGGCAGCAAGAGGTGTCTTGATGTCCTCCCAACAAGGTCTGGGGAAGAAAAAAAAAAAAAAATTAACCCTGTGTGTGCACCACAGGGTGGCCCAGAACACAGTAATTTTTTCACATTATTTTTATTTTATTCAGACATTGCTTCTGTCTTGATGCTCCATGTTTTTTTCCGAAGCTATCTATCATTTAAGAGCTAGAAATGTAAAATAGCTCAGTTGTTTCCTATAGTGCCACCTTCTGGAAACAGTTTGGCACACCTGCCTAGGGGTAAAAAGACAACCCCTCATTTAATGCTGGTGAATGTCTAATTTCTTGCATATCTGTAAAGGTTATGACATTTTAGTGCAAGGAGGAAAAAAAAAATCCTGGCACCCCATGTTTTGTAAACCCACAAGAATGTGAAGCCATTTTTCTCAGGCTTGTAGCAGGTATTGAATACATTATATGGTACTATGGTATTCAAATAATTTAGTATCTTTGAAGTGGTGGAAATGTAAAAAAAAAAAAATGTTTGTTACTATAGCACCAACTTATGGAAATATTTGTGCACTCAAGCCTAGGGGTAAAACAGCAAGTGACCCTTCATTTTAAGTGGATGAATGTCAGTTTTCCATACTGGTATACCTTGCATACCTTTCCTTTATATCATTTACTAGTTATGACCATTTTAGTGCAGGCAGCAATTTTCAAAAAAGAAAACCGGTTGGTATAGTTTTGTACTTTTGGCACCCAATACAGTATGTGAATTCATACCAATGGGGTGCCATTTTTCACCTAAGCCCTTATCTAGTTAATACAGCTGGAAATGTCATAGTTTTCACATATTTCAGTACATATGAAGGTTGGAAATGTGAAAAAAAAAAAAAAAAAAAGCCAGTTTGTTTTACTTTAGAGCCCCCTCCTGGAAACATTGTGCATACCTGGCTAGGGGCATAAAGGTAAGTGATCCCTCATTTGGTGCAGTAGAATACCTACTTTCTGAAGATATATAGTTTATATAGTTATTGAGCTGTTTTAGTGTAGTTTTACCATGTAACCACTGTAATGTGCATTTTCATTCATAAAACTGAAAATACCATACTGAGCTCCAGGCAATTATGACTTTGCATCAGCTATGAATGTATGTTAAACTATGCATATTTGGTATTGTATTACGTGTGTGATTTCGGGCTTTTTCAAATAACAGAAACGTTCACAATCAACATAAATGTTTTTGAGATATATTGTATAATTTTTGCAAAATACTTAATTTTATACTGTTTTGTAATCATAGCTTGTTGTATGATGCAAAATTTACTTCATATGAGGCAAAATCTCAATTTGCGAAATATTGTTTTCCATATGTAACTAGAAAGTTACCTACAGGAATCGTACCTAAAGAGGAAAATATGTTGGGTCTAAGAAATGGTCCAAGCCCCTGGCACTGGTAGGGTTAAGAATGGATGCCCTTGCTGTGGCCATCTTTGTTTCATAGCAAAGTATGGAAAATCTTTATAGGGACAAATCTCCATACCAGTTTAACTTACAAGGTTCCAGCAATTAATTTTGAGCTCTATCACGTGGTCAGCTTGGGGCAATGTTCAGACCACTTCAATTTGCCATTTTTTTTTTGAGTGGCTGGAAAGCCACCAATTGCTGGGCATGTATAATAGGCTTTCTGGTTTGAACAGGTTGGTGCTTTGGTAGCTATCTTACACTCTCATTACATAGGCTACGCGGAGGCTGGTCTCTTCTGTCTACCTTACCAGTTTAACCCCTTGTATTCAGATAAGTACATTTTTAGGCATTTCTTTGCATTTTCACATACTTTTCTAGAACTTTGTCCTACTTTGGGGGTATTTTCTCTGAATGTCAGATCTCAAGGCATACCGGGGGAAATCCAAGCTTTAATGATTCAGGGATCCCTTTAACCCCTTTAGCACACTGTTCCTTGTGACAAACTGAGCTTCCATGGGAATTTTCTGCACCCTTTGTCCCTCTTGCATTGTAGCACCTACTATATCTTTCAGGCACATCACAGCAAAGTAAGAGCCAGTTTTGGTTAAGACTCTGCAGGCCCATATGGATAGAAGCAACTGAAGATATAATTCTCGGAACCCCATACCCCTGTCAGACCCACTGATCCTGTCTTTAGGAACTATTCTCTGTTAGAAACTCCTCTGCAGAGGAAGCTGGCACTGATATAAGCGACAGCAGACTATAGATTCCTCCATGTCCTTTGAGGATACCTATGAGCGAGATCCTTGCCCCTCAGTTGAGGGGCTCATCAGAGTGATAATAGAGACTGCAGGTTTCTGATGCCCCTGATTCAGGGTCTTCCTCGCCAGACATTTTCCAACAGCGAAAAAGCACTCGTAGAAGACCATTTCAGTGAAGGTTTTTTTTTTCTTCATTAACGCGATCACAGCTCAGCTGCAGAACTGCCGGATGGCCCCAGGATCAGATTCCCCTGTATACAGCTAGATGCTGATGTCAGGGAAAGGGGAGGGGGGACTTTGAAATTGATTTTCTCTCAGACCTGTGATTGGGGGCATTAAAAATCTTTTTTTAAGTTCTACAAGATGGGGATTAGTAAAATTAAAGTATTACTATCCCTTTCATTCCTTATTGAAGATGAATTTTGCTGCTACTGTGGCTGGTCTGTGATCTGTTTTCATTAGGCTTGGGTTACTAAAGTCATGGCTATCTGAGGTGAACATCAGGGGATTGGTTATGCTGGTCAATATTCTGAAGGCCAATGCATATCTTGTGCTCGATACAGTTACCACCGGTAAAACAGCTGGTAAATGGGGGGGGGGGAAGACCTAGAGATAAACCCACCTATGTACCTCTGCTATTCTATAGCTGGCCTGGTACATGGAACAACCAGCACTGGTGGCCAGTACTCACACACTGGACAAATGCTTGTTGATTTTTGTTCCCACAACTCATGCTAAATAGGAAAAAGTTAAATGCAAAACAGTCACCCTACCCACACCTCCCATAAACTAACCCTACACTATCCTTATGACAATAAACCGCGATAACCCTATCACTATACTAACAACCAGAAAATAACTTTCCTATCATCCACTGTCTGCCTTCTTCAATCTTTGTCTTTTCATCTCTTTTGTCTTTACAATCTCGGGGAAAAAAAAAAAATGTTTTTAGAATAAAAGCCCCAAAAAGATGCCATAGTTAACCCTTTAAGGGCCAGAGGGGTATCCCTCTGGCGATCAAAGGGTTTAAAAAGCATGTCCTCTATTTTTTTTTTTTTTTTTTTTTTTTTGTATTGCCATTTTTTTCAAAATAAGCTATTTTATTGTCAACTTTTTTATAATTGAACGCCGGCCACATTTTCTCCTCGTCTCCACTAGTGATTGACAACCCTGCCCCCCCTTTCCTACCTCTCGGGCCATTGTCTGCTTCAGACTGCAAGAATTATGAAACAGAGACTGGCTTTTATATGCCAGTCTCTGTTCAAAATAATTAGCAGACTCCAATTGGCTGGGATGTGTGCTTATGCACCTCCCAGCCAATTATCTTCAAGCGGGGGGGGGGGGGGGGGGGATGACAAAACCTGGTGTGACTCTGGCAACGGCCTAAGAGGTAGGCAGGCGGGGGGGGGGGCTGCATGCCTGTCACTGCCAGGAAAGACAGCGGCAGCAGCAAGGGGGACATGTAGCAAGCATTGTTTTATAATAGAAACGGACACTAAAAGACAGAAGACAGATGCTACACTTTTTAAACCCTTTGAACAACAGAGAGGTACATGTCCGGCACTCAAAGGGTTAATGGGGACACTTGCATAACTACTCATTCATCTTCTTCCTCATTTTATCCTATATAATAATTCGGTGAATGTGTTTTTGCCAGAAGCCGTCATGAACAGTAGAGACAGCTGTGCGCGCTTCACTCATGCGCACTACAGACTGCCCACGCCACGGCTGATAATGGAGAGAGGCTCAGAATTCAGACCGTAGTCCTCTCTGCGTATGTCCAGACTATATATGGGAATGGCCATAATGCAATCCTTTGTATAGAGAGTATAAATGATTCTCCCTCTGTCCTAATATTTGTATCCTGATGCCAGTCTGCACTGAGTCAATGTTGCTCTAATTTAGACAGAGAAATGGTGTGTCTACCACAGAATGAACCTCTCTAGTGTCCTGGAATTGGTAGAGGAAAAGGATTTCTAACAGTGTGTACCAAGGACTAATGTTGGGAATCGCTGTGCTAATCTGTAAGGGTAAACCAATCCGATAGTGCAAAAATACAAATTCACAATGGATCAGAGACATTTCTAGCATTCTAGTGGTTATAAACTTAATTTAAATCAAATGATGTCTTATTTGTCCCCTATGGTGAAGTTAGTTTACTCCAGAATTTTGCCAGTTTTTAATCTGTTTAGAATTATGTATTTATAAAAACAAATTTGGCAATTAAATGTGTCCATTGCTTATAAAAGTCCAGAATTGGCAAATGAGCTAATAATAATCAATTACTATTGATAATAGCATTTATCAGTAGTAAAATATATATGAAAATGAGCAATAGTTGGATCTGCTAATTTTAAATAGCTATTTTTACATTTTTAACATTATCATTATTTTATGATACCAATAATTAACACATGCATTTGTTTTGGAATTTTTTTTAGAGATCTCATCATCAGCCATTGTCGATCCACTGCAGAATGAAGGCATCCTCCACAGGTTTCAGACTATTTTGGTCCTGTGTGCTTTCTGTTGCCATTGTGCACCAACACATTTTAATTTAATCAACCAATCTTGTCTTTGGTCTTCTTCTTGAGCATATATTATGAATTAGTAGTATCCATTCCAAAATGACTGTGGTCCATCTAGAGTCAGGTCTTTTTGCTGTGTGACCTGCCCTTTTCCATTCCAGGTGCTTTACTCTTTCAATGCAATCATAAACCTTTGCTCATGAACCTAAGCACGGTTTTTGGTTTTGTTATGTTCAAAATTTGAGGGTCCATAATTCCAGCCTGCTACATTTAAAGGGCTAGCCTTTATTGCCCTATGGGCGAACCTTAAGCAGCCCCAGCCGGCTACATTTAAAGGGCTATCCTCTATTGCCCTATGGCTGAACCTTAAACAGTCCCTTCCTGCTACATTTACAGGGCTAGCCTCTATTTCCCTATGGGCGAACCTTAAGCAGCCCCAGCCTGCTACATTTAAAGAGCTAGTCCTTATTTTCCTACTGGCGAAACCTTAACCCTTTAAGTGCCAGAGTGGTACGGAATGCATTGCAAAGCAATGCATTCCATACCACTCTGGCACTCAAAGGGTTAAGCAGTCCCAGACTGCTATCTTGGGCAGATCCTTTTCAGTTGAGTGAGCTTAGAGGGTCTGCAGCTGGCGGTGCTCACTGGGTCCTTTGTCCGAAACCAACACAGCTGTGCATCTGCTCCCATCCTGATCAGGGTCCCGGATCAAACTGGATCGGACATCTGGCTTTGCAACCAGCACCTTTATCCAGCTTTGGCCGCAGCAAGAGATAGGTGCCACTGTCAACGTTCCCGAATTTAGCACCCCATTGCCACTCTCAATTAGGTCCGGACATTTGGACACCCAGATAATGATCCTTGACAGCTCCATAGAACAACATAGGAATTGGAGAAGTGATATCACTGTAGATGTTATCTACATGTTATCACCTCTTTATCACACTTTAGTGCATAACCGCCCGTGATATCACTCGAAGTTATCTCCACGTTATCACCTCTTTATCACACCTTTGCATATCCAAGGAGGCAAATACAATCAAGTGGCCCACTTCTACTATCATTCTGGATAACTGTCCCACTCTGCTCCCTTTTTGTTAATTTTAAAATTGGCATTAATGCTGTTAAGTAAGGTAACTGACCTTATGTAGTTTATAATTGAAATGGGTGGACACGAGTGCTACTATGGAGCTTAGTGTTTAAGTAAAGCTACGCTAGTGATACCATAGAGGTGATAAGGGAAAATGGTTATACGATTAGTGTAGCATGATATAGATTGTAGCTCTGTGATATCATTTGTATAGCTCCATTTCAATTGTAAGCTCTGTGGTATCACTAGAGTAGCTCCATTTACAGCGGTAAGGGGGAGTGAGCCAGTCGGCTGCCAGAGCAGACATATGACCAGCCCATGGGGTAATTGCCCCCCCCCCCCCCCCGGCCAACACTCCCATGAACATATCCCCTAGATCTCTTATTCCGGCATAATAAGAATGGAGGCTGAATACACAATATGTGATAGGTTAAAGAAAAGGAGCTCCGATTAATCTTCATAGTATTTGGGCCATGGAGAGTGTTATTTCAATGCTGTCAGAGTTGTAGGTCAAGAGTAATTGAATGATAAAGTATCCCCCTCCTGCCTCTTTTACTGATATAACACCGCTCACCTCACAGCAGCAAGACTGTCTGGATGGATTGCAGAGAGGGACAATCTTCACTGAACTTAAGGAAAAACCTGAAAAACCTCAAGGGGGACAGGGTTTTCCTTATGCTCATATTAAGACGATTGTCCCTTGCTGAGAGCTGTCAGGTCAAGAGACCAGATTCCACATCTATGGGGAGTTGTACGCTAGGTAAAAAGGGCAGGAGAGGGATAACATTCAATTACTCTCTAACTACAACTCTGACTGTATTGAATCGCGAAGATTAATTGGAGCTGCTTTTTTGTGAAACGTTACTATCCCTTTAAACACTCCTGCAAATTATTTTTAACATTTCTAATCGGCAATGTCTCTAACTCATTCGCTAGGCTCCTTCAGATTCCCTTTGTAGATTTGTAGATCTATGAGCTTTCTGATGCTCCAGTGAATTTTAGTCTTTAGCCAGAGAAGGCAAAGTCTTAAGCATGAATGAGTTAACCCTCCATGTGCCAGAAGAGTGCACAACACATTGTAGCAAGTATAAAATGCACACCAGGTGCAACACCAGAGACCATTTAACACTTTGAATGCTAGAGTAACTGCCACATAAAGGGTTTAGTAGAATAACAAGGTTCTGTTTACATTATTAAACATCAAAATCTCATAACATGCATAAAGGGGATCTATCACCTCTACAAGTTTATCTAAAAAGTTTTATATAGCGACTAGCTGGTATACTATTGTCATTTGTCTTTTTAATCCTTTGTTTGGCCGAAATTAAACCTTTAACAATGATCCTGTGCCATCCTTCCAGATAGACTGCAGTTACAGCTCTGTACCGCAGTCTGTCACTCTTCCTCTGCTCCCCTCCCTTGATCCAGCCTCCTGTGATGACAGAGGATTTCTGCATGTAAGCTGGAACACTCTCATTGGTCAGAGAGCATTCCAGCTTACAAGGAACCTCCACCGTGCTTCACTGTTGCCTGCTGGCACTCATTCTTGTACCACTCTCCAGCCTTCGGCGAACAAACTGCCTTCTGCTACAGTCAAATATTTAAAATTTTGACTCCTCAGTCTAAAGCACCTGCTGCCATTTTTCTGCACTTCAGTTCCTGTGTTTTCGAGCACAGTTGAGTCGCTTGTCCTTGTTTCCACATCGGAGGTATGGCTTTTTGGCCACAAATCTTCCATGAAGACCGCTTCTGACCAAACTTCTCCAGACTGATGGCACTGCAGGGCATCTTCTGATTTCGACAAGAAGTAAGCTTGATGTTTCTTTCATCCTCGACACTAAGTTTCCTTGGCTGACCACTGCGTCTACGGTCCTCAACGTTGCCCCAATTCTTTGTGCTTCCTCAAAAGAGCTTGGACAACGCATCTGGAAACCCTTTTCTGCCTTGAAATTTCTGTTTGGGAGAGACCTTGCTAATGTAGTATGACTACCTTGTGTCTTGTTGCTATTCTCAGTCTTGCCATGGTGTATGACTTTAGACATTAAATGGTCTTCAGCAACCTCACCTTGTTAGCTGAGTTTGGCTGTTCCTCATCCAATTTTATTCCTCCTACACAGCTGTTTCTGTTTCAGTTAATGATTGTGTTTATTATCATTAGAACCTGTTTGGTATAACTGTTTAACCATACACTTAACTATATGCCTACAACATCCCTGACTTTGTGCAAGTGTACCTAGAAGAAATGATGATCTTTTGTAGACAAAGGGGGTCACACCAAATATTGATTTGATTTATATTTTTCTTCTATTCACTCACTATGCATTTTGTTAATTGATGAATATAAACTATTAACATGTCTATTTTTTGAAAGTATTCTTACTTTAGAGCCTTTTTTTTCCCACACCTGCCTAAAACGTTTGCACGTTGTGTGTTGGGTGGCCTATATGTGCAGTAAAGTGATGTCAGTGCCCAGTGCACCCTTCAGGCTGTTGCACCCGGTGTGCACTGTGTACTTGATAGAATGGGTTGTGCACCCCTCTGCCGTTTGGTGGGCCAACCCATACATTCTATAGACTTAAATTCACTGGAGCATCTAAGAAGTAGTACATCTACAAAGAGACACTGCTGGAGCCTAGAGAATGGATTATAGACATTACTGAATAGAAATGTTAAAATAATTTGCATGAGTGTTTAACCTATCATGTATTGTATATTCAGCCTTCATCCTTATTGTACATGAAGAAGGGACCTAGGGCTCAATACTATTAAAGTGTCATAGTACCCAGTATAAATGAAGGACAGACACAGTATAGGTAATGTAAAACCACATTTATTGAAAGTAAACAATAGGGGATACCAATGCTCATACAACCCCAGACCAAAGGCTATAATCTTCGGTCTACTTCCTGGAGCTGCACACTGTGCTAAGCACTGGACTACTGAGCTAAATGTAGAGTAATGGTCATGTGCAATGTCCCACAATGGAGAGCCTATAGACAGAGCTAGACTTGGGGAACACAACTGGAGGCAACAGGGAGCAGGCAAGATTGAGGCAGCAAGCTCAGGTGCAAATGGTCTAGCCACTGGGGATTGTACAAAGCGAGTAGTCAGCCAGAGCCACAGGTCAGAACAGAGTGGGTAGTTAGACAAACAGGGAGCGCGTAGTCAGCCAGAGCTGCAGGTCAGTCAGACAAGCTGGGGACTACAAGGTGCGAGTTAGTCAGCCAGTGGTCAGAACTGATGTGGGTAGTCAGACAAGCCGGGGTAATACACGGAGTGAGTAGTTAGCCAGAGCCACAGGTCAGAACTGATGTGGGCAGTCAGACAAGACGGGGTATACACGGAGTGAGTAATCAGACAGGCATGGGTCACAACGATACACAAGAGCAGCAAACAGACATACCACATAAGGGCCATGACTCCTAGCCCCAAGGAGGTAATAAAGGCGCAGAAGGTGGTGGAACCCAATTAGGCAAAACAGACTAGGCCCATAAACAAGCATCCGTGCCAGTGCCTGTATCATGACGTCAGTAATGCGGAAGTAACCGCAATCATGCCACCCGACACACCACAGAGGAAGGAAGCACAGGAACACTAAAGCTTCCTTAGGGGGATTGTGATATAAAGCCACTAAATCAGTCATTAGGGGCAAAAGGAGTTCCATGCGGTAAACACATTGGTTACATGAAAACAACCCATTTGTGAACAGCCTCGGCTCGCTCTCTATTCCTCCTTTTTTTTTTTTTTTTTTTTTTTTTGGTGGAGGGCATCATATATAGCTCTAGCACTGAAATGGATCACTAAAAGGTTGAAGCAGTCAGCCAATGGCTTCTTCTACAAGACATCTGTAATGGAGCACCAGTTCCGTTACGGAATTGTATACCCCATTGTGCCCCATGTTCCCTGGCCCTCTATGGCCTACTATCCCCACTCCTACTCTGGCTGCCTGGCTACATTAAAGTTTATAAACCTGGACAGCCAGAGCCTCCCAGTGCCCAGTTTAAAATGTAGGTGGCCCTCTGGTTGGTCTCCACATGTTCTTCCGTCGTTGCTCCAATCCCCAGTGGCTGGAGATTGGCGCAACAAGATTATGTTCCCTCCAAGCCCCCCTGGTCCTTATTTTAAAATGTAGGTGCTCCCCTTATCGTTCACCCCTTGGTTGTCCCTTGTCTGTCAGATCTCCATTGGCTGAGGATCGGTGCAGCAAGATTAAACTGTATTTTGTTTACATTTGAGATTCTTGCCCTATATATGTTCCCCTGTGTCCCCAAATAAAGCTGTTGGACTACTTTTAGCCTTTCTGGTGTGTTGTTCCAGGAATGGCTTAAAGAGTCCCTCTTGTCTCCCATCCTCTGGATCACTGCTACTTCGGATTGCCACAGCTTCCCCCCCCCCCCCCCCTCATAGCCTCATTGCAGAAAGGGAAACCCAGCAACGATGGCCAGAGATCACTTGCTTCACCTGGTTCCATTTACAACGTCCATTCTGTTCAAAGATTTGTGGTGTTTGTGAATTATTATAGGAAATTCATTAGCAGCTTTTCCAAACTCATTGCCCCTGTCACAGCCCTTACTAAAATGGAATATGGCCTGCCAATGACCTTGCGCACTTCAAACCTATTAAAGAAGCCTTTACTAATGCTCCTATTCTCCATTTCCCAGATCCACTTCAGCCTTTTGTCCTTGAAGTAGATGCATCTGAGTTTGGAGCCAGAGCCATTGTCTCTCAACAGGACCCCAACCCCACCTTCTTCATCCTTGTTCTTATTTCTATATGTGTGTTTCTTCAGCAGAATCTAATTATATCAGGAATAGGGAGCTCCTGGCCATTAATTTGTCATTGCCACTTTAAGAATGATATGCTCTTTTAGAAGTCTCCCCATCCATCTTGATTTTCACAGATCATAAAAACCTTCAGTTTCTAGAGACCGCTCGAAATGCTTCAATCCCCGGCAGGCAGGATGGGCCCTTCTCTTCACTAAAATCAATTAAAATATAATTATATAAAAATCCTGGTTGCTAAAATACGAAGGTTGACACCCTTTCCAGACAATTCCGTCCAGGACCTGTGTCTCCTCTGGACTCCATTGTGCCTTTACATTAAATCATTGCTGCCTTATAATCCACCACTATCATCATAATTCTTCAAACTCAGGGACAACCCCGTCTTGTCAACCTAGCAACACCTTGTTTGTCCCTTCTAGTTTCTGATCTGAGATCTTGCATTTATCCCATGACTATTTGGTATCTGGGAATCCTGGAGTCAAATAACCACAAAAACGGAGCATTCTAGGGTTTTATCAGGTTGCTAGGATGTCATTTGATTTTTTGTGTAATCTGCTTGTGTTTCTTGTGCTAGTCTTCTCCTCAACATCAAGGCTTGCTTTCTCTATTACCCATTCCAGACACCCACTGGATTCAACTGGCTATGTATTCTATTGTCTACCTACCGATTCAACCTTTTACTACTATTGTTGCATCTGAATTGGCTTCTGTTTTTCTTAAGGAGATATTTTTCCTCCCAGGTTGTCTGCTCAACCTAGGATCAGATGGAGGATCTCCATTTATTGCACATTTTTGGAAAGCCTGTTGCTCTTGCCTGGGTATCACGCTACATTTCTTTTCCTCCTACCATCCCCAATCTAACGGACTGTACATATCAGTCCTTGGAGGCATTCTTGCACCACTTTTTGGCGAAGGACCACCGAAAGTAGATTGATCTGTTGAGTCATTTGCTTTCAATAATTACCATGACTCTTTACAGTGTTCCCTATTTGTTTGCTGCTTTGGGATATAATCATTGTACTCTTCTCTTCAATGCTTCAGGGGTTCCAGCAGCTGATGTCCTCATAGATGAGCAGCATTTTTGAATTACTATTTAGTCACATCCTCTCACTGCTTGTGAATGTTGTAAGTGTGCTACTCATCATCATCGCTGTCCTGGACCCAAACTATACCCTGGTGACAAGGTTTGGCTTTCCACTCAGCATTTACACATTCATCAGCCTTCCTGCAAACTTTGGCCATGATTTGCAGGCCCTTTCAAGATTCTACAGTGCTTATTCCTGTGACCTTTTCTCTTGCCTTATCCTCTACTTTGTGGATTTTGAATTTCTTTCACATTTCTCTTCTTAAACCGGTGGTTAAGAATCATTTTTCTTCTTGGATGCCTCTTCCACCTTTGGTTTTGAGTGAGGGTCATCCTAGTCAACAAGAGTTTGGATTCCTGTCAAATCTGACATTTCCTTCAGCATTTAGTTGACTGGAATGGTTATGGTCTGGACGAACATTCTTTGGTTTCTGCTGCTGAAGTTTATGCACCAGCCTTGGTGAAAGCCTTTCGTTATGCCCACCCTAATAAGCCTGGTTGCCCAGAGGTTGACATTGAGGAGGGGGCAGTGTCATGCATATTCTGGCTCGGAGGACCAGACGACCCCTAATTCCTGTTTGTTCTATTAGGATTTAAAGTTCTGGCACCTGCGTTCCTAAGTGCCCGGTTATCGAGCTAACCTGTGCTTCCTATATTATCTAGTGTGTAGATATCCTGTTTACTGATACTAGCCTGACCCCTGACTGTCTCCTGATTTTTATTTTTTTTTTATTTTTTTTTATTTATTTATTTTTTTTGTTAAATCTTGATATCTGCACTGGTTCTGACCTCTGTTTTGCCTCCTGGCCATCCATCTTGTCTGCTGATTTTGTAGTATTTGTCTGCTAGATTTTTCTGGTATTGACTCCTGTTCCATTTTATGGCTCCTCCTTTTTGCATTATGATTCTTCTAGAGTTGGATGTTCTTCTGCTGTCCTGGGTTCCCTTTCTCCATGACTGCCTCATTGCCTAGTCTCCTCTCGTAGTCACCTTTATGTGTGATAAAGATATTGGCTCAGCCCTCTGCTCTGTTGACGACTCCTCTCTGCATTAGGAGTAAACTCTCCCTTGCTCAACCTATTCTGATGGAAACCAGTACTGCAGATACTTTCCTCCAGACACATTGTGGCAGTTGCCTGTTACCTGCTGCTGCTTAAGGACTCGTCTCACTAGCTCCATCTTTGTTCCAAGATCTGATCTACAGAGCTGGCCTGCAGCATGAGTCTGACCTGTTACTAGCATTAAAAGGGACTAAGAGTTTCTGGTCGTCAGAATCTGACATGTGGCCAGAGAGTCCAACCTGTTTCTAGCATGTAGTGGATTTACCGGATTTATAGAGCTAACCTGAAGCCTGAGAGTCCAACCTGTTACCAGCATGAAAGGGGCACTAGAATTGATCTGATCTCCAGAGCTGAACTGCAGTCTTAAAACTTCCTGCCACCTTCTGTGGATGGGTAGTTTTCTGCACTGACCTGCAGCGAAATAATACTCTCCTACCTACCATTATCCACTTCTATTTAGAGATTGACCTGTCCTCTATTTTTCTGTTTACCTGGGTCCGTCCTTGTTTTCTCCCCATGGGTTTGCTAATTACTGATTTCCTCAGAACCATCCTGGTCTAGGCCCTGACCCAACTGGGGTCAGACTTCTGACTTCATGGCCAGCACCTTTAATCCTCTGAATCATGTGTTTTGACCACTCTATCTAGCATTGTACCCCAGTACTACCTCTAGCAGTAGTGTGGGGACTTTGGTTGCTTATTCTTTAAGTCGACTGTGACAAATAAGTTTGTTTATTTTTTCTTCTTATCTTATCAGGCAACAATAGATGAGGAGAGGCTGTATTAAATATTGGCATGTGGTGGTGTCTCGGACAGATCTGGAGAGTTCCCAGGTATGCATTGCTTTGCAATGTGTTGGCGACATCTAGTATTCAAGGAATTTAAACTCCTTTTAATTTGTTTGGAACCTTTGTCACCTATGGTGCAGTTGTTATAACCTAGTTCTTGTTGTGTATATGGCTCACTGCCCCCACCCCACTCTATCAAATAATTCACTGATCAAGACACACGAAGGCTGATTACTAACAATAATTGGAGCAAACCACATGCAACATAGGGGAAAAATGAAAACTGCCAAAATGCCTTTGATTTACATTTGATTTTTGACCATTTGATTGCTAGACTCTAGCATTCAAGAGATTAAAAGCCCCTTTTAAATCATTGTTCATTTTTATTTGGCCACTGTCTGCTAGATGTTTCCCCCCGAATTGCTCCTCATGTTCCTGACTATCATCCATATGTTGAAGGGAAATGAAAACATTCACATGTTCTAAGGTTTATCCCTTTGAATGCCAGAGGGGTATTGCAAATCAGAGTTGCATACCCCTCTGGTATTGCAGCTTAAAGGGATAGTAACACTTTGTTTTAACTTTATTTTATTTTGTGGGCATTAAAAAAACATGAAGAATGATATAAGTCTTATCTCTCAATCCTTTATGGTTTATGAGATATTCACAAGCAAAGTTCCCCTCCCCGCCCCTTTTACCTAGTGTAAGCCATCTCTTCTCAGATGTGAGTCTGGTTGTATGACCAGACAGATAACAGAAGGGGACAATTTTCTTTGTATGAAAACAATGAAAGCCCTTCCCCCCTTGACAAGTTTTTCAGCTTTTTCCCTTATCTTAATTGAAGATTGTCCCTCTCTGCAGTCTACCTGGGCATCTCCCTTCTGATCTGGTTGAACAGGGGGGGGATACTTTGTTTGTGAATATCTCTTAAACCATAAAGGTTTGAGAGATAAGACTTATATCATTCTTCGTGTTTTTTTAATGCCTACAAAATAAAATAAAGTTAACATGAAGTATTACTATCCCTTTAACTTCTATGGCCAGAAAATCCTAAGGGCCAGTTCAAATTTTTCTTTTGTACCTTTCTTCAAGATATCTTCAATCTGTACTGGATTTCATGTCCATGGAGGCAGACATAACAGTTGCTAGCAGCCTCTGCACCCTGTGCATTACACTATTAATCCTCTAAGGGTCAGAGCTGTGTGCAATGCATTGCTTCACAATGTCTTGTGCAACCAGGGCTGGATTTACATGCCAGGTTCCCCTAGCCAAGGCACTCTGCCCATGATCACACCCACACTGTTCATATGAACCTACTATCAGTCCTATCCACTTTCCTGGCACAATAAGTACCCTTGGCCTACAACACAAAAGGTCCAAAAAAAAAAAAGCTTTAACCCCTTGGCTGTTACAGAGCTCTCCAGTGCATTGCTCTGCAATGGGCTGAAGATCTCTCTAGCATAAGCTGGCCAGAGCTTCCCTTTAACCAGGGTCACATAGGAAATAGGCATATATCAGGACTGCACTGAAATCAAAGCAGCTGTGCAGTATGCCTTTTTCATGTGTCCCTGGTAGTCTAGCCTCCAAGGGGTTAAATAATAGTAAATGGGGGCGAGGACATTGCTCTGGCCACACCTGCAATTCAGAATGTGGGTGTGGCCAGCACAACTGAGGTGCCCCTCAAAACTTGGAGCTCTAGGCAGTTTCCTACTCTGCCTATTGGGAAATCTGCATAGTCCTTAATCTGGCTCATGCACTCAGAATACTTCAGTTTGACCAGAATCTTCCAGCAAATGTTGCATCCGCCTCCATAGCCAACATGACAGCCTGGACTGATTGAAGAGGTTATTAATTGTACCTTTGCTCAAGAGATAAGGGGCCATTAAGACTTTCTTGCTATAGTAAGGTAATTATTAGGGGTTGGTTATTAGAAGATGTCAATTCTCCTTTAACATTCCATTTACTTCTTGTGAGTAGACCCTGATCAGGTCATAGCGGCTGGCGTTTAGTGACTTCAGGATAACATGAAAACTCAAACACAACATGTGTAGTCCACCCACAGGGTTGCTGCCAGACATATGCACATTGCTGGTAACTCCTGCTTTGAGGTTACAGTATCAGATCTCTGGAATTGATCTGTGTATCCAAAACAAAGTGCCTCCACCAAAAGCCTTAGGCTAATGATGTATTTAATGTCTGGTATCTGTATAAACACCAAAGTGGATCTGTTCTGGAAAAACCAGCTGCAATGTAGAGAACAAATTAAATCACCCACTGATGTAATTGGAGCTTTTAACTCCTGCAATGCTATCAAGGTCTCTAATGCATGCAAACTGGAGCAATTATGGAGCAAACCAACTGTATTTTCAGGGTTAAATTAAAACCCTCCATTGATTTTAAATGTTCCTTTCAAGCTCTTGAATGCTAGCAATGTCTCCAATGCATTGCAGAGAAATGTTGTGGGGGCCTCTCTAGCATTCTTACTTGGGTTTGAGGTATTCTTACTTGGCTCTTATGGTGTACTTTGTTAGCTCCAGAATGTCTAGAATTCCTGCTCATACATCAGCCTTTGCAGCTAGTGATTCAGGTTGTTCTTCTTTGTATTTGTTTTATTGATCAATGTATTTAAAACTATGTTAACCTTTAACATGTTAGATGTCAGTTCGTTGTATATGTAACTAAACTATCATCCATGGGGTTACAATATCATGCAAAAGATATGTGTAGCTTCTAATAGAAAGGTGTTTGGTAATGGCAGACAACAATATTTTATTAAACCCCTTAAGGACCAGCGGTCCTGGGAAGTTTCCGTCCCATAAGGACCGCTTTGATCTTTGCTGACGTGCCGGTATACGTGACCTGTTGTGTGTATCGGTGTGCTGCTTTGGGGCCTGAAAGAGATTGCTCCAGTCTTGGAGAGGTCCGTTTTAGGCTCTGTTTTTACCGGGAGCGCTGTAAGTAAAAAGTACGTGATGTACTATGACCGTCATCGGTCCTTAAGTATTTAAGGACCATGAATGTCGTATGTCACATAGCCCTTAAAGGGGAACTTTCACCCCGCAATAACTAAATCTCCACTTACTGCTCACCTGGCGACTAGCTGCTTAGTAGCGCTAGTCGCCAGAAATCTTACCCGGTTCTCAAGATTTCGGCGTTTTACAGGAGCAGGAAGCACGGACGTCTCTTCACAGTGACGTCCGTGCGCCTGCGCTGTCAGTCCCTTGTGCACCGTATGGTGCACAAGGGACTGACAAGGGACTGACAGCGCAGGCGCACGGACGTCACTGTGAAGAGACGTCCGTGCTTCCTGCTCCTGTAAAATGCCGAAATCTTGAGAACCGGGTAAGATTTCTGGCGACTAGCGCTACTAAGCAGCTAGTCGCCAGGTGAGCAGTAAGTGGAGATTTAGTTATTGCGGGGTGAAAGTTCCCCTTTAAGGGCTTAATAAATCAACCCACTTGGAATGTTGTATTATGCACCAATAAAATTATTGTGTGCCCTGCTTTGTATACCAAAAACCAGGGGTCTCCAGCAAGTAGCTTGTGAGTTACTGGTAGCTCTCTCCAACACCATCTTGTATCAAACTATCTAGCCTGCTAGACAGTCCCAGTGTTTGAAATAAGCTCCCCAACTGACTGAAGCCTATCCAGGCACAGATTTCATATGGTCAATCAGAGAGAGGATAGTGATGTAGATGGAAGGCCTCACAGCATTTTAAAGGGATAGTAATAGATAATTTTTACAAATGTTCATCTTTTAGCTATTAAAAAAAAGAAATTAAATGAACCCAGTCCCATCTCTCAAACCTTTATGGCTTGAGAGATAATCCCCCCCCCTCCATTCCTTTCCTGGCATCAGCTCTCTAGCTGACTGCAGGGGAACCTGGTCCCAGGACCGGCAGAGGCTCTTCAGCAGAGCTGTGATCGCATTATTGAAAAAGAAATTCTTCAGTGGAACGTTCTACCAAGTGTGCTTAGTTTGCAAGCAACTGCATTTCCACTAACACAAAAGTTTCCAGATTTCTGTTTTATTCATTAAATGTTTTAATACTATTCATGTTTAAAGTTATTCGAGTTGTGTAATATAGGATAGTTTCGTTAATAAGAAATCATTAGCAATCAGAAAATCTGTGACTCACTGGCAAACCACATTTTTGTCTTCTATAGTGAATATGGATTCCTTCTCCTAAAAATGATACATCTTGTAACATATAATTATCACACATGAATTGTTGAGGTTACCACTTGTTTTCTGTGCAGTGCTTTGTTATTGGAAGGTTCGGGAAGAAACAAAGAAGATAGAGCAACTTTAGAGATGGTTTAACCTTTTGAGTGCCAGAGAGGTACCCCTTGCATTGCAAACAATGCACTGGATACACCTCTGGCACTCAAAGTGTTAATATACCATTCTAAATTCATTTATTTTGATTATATGAATTAGAGTAACACAGTATGTGTTTCATCAGATAAAAGTAGCTCCCATTAAAGAAAAGGTTGGATACCTCTGCTATAAGCATTGTGAGAAATTAATAAATTACATCCATAGTTATAAAAGTAAACTAGAGTTATTCTGTAATAAACCAACTGCACCAAAGGGAAATGCAATGCATTGGAGACCTCTCTAGCATTCAAGGGGTTAAAAGCTCATTTTAGTGTACCAGGAATTTTTTTTGTCCCCTATGGGGAAGCTGGTTTAAAACAGAATAACTCCAATTTGTTATATATAATATATATATATATATATATATATATATATATATATATATATATAATAAATATGGTCCTTATTTACATAAGGACCAGAGGCATCCACAAAGAATTGAAAAGCAATGTGTTGTGTACCCTTCTGGTCTTTAAGGGGTTAAAGGATTTGAAAAGTTTTATTATGAAATATACAATATACTGTAGATCAGAGGTTTTCAACCTATGCCCTCAGTGGCCACTAACAGGCCAGGACATAGGAATTTCACTGCTACAACACAAGTGCGTTGATCAGAGGCTCAGTCATATTGATTAACTCACCTGTGCTCGTAAAAGGAAATTCTCAAATCCTGGCCTGTTAGTGGCCACTGAGGGCAAGGGTTGAGAACCACTGCTGTAGATGTGGTGATATCATTGATTGTAGATTAATTCAAATGTTATTACACTTTTTTTCCCCCTAGAAGATGTCTAGATGGCACATTTTATTTTTCTGTTGCTTTCTATGGGATAGCTTGAGTCTTTGACTACAGCTCTGCAATGAAAGTAGTCACCTAGTGACCCCAATTAAAATGGCTGTATGTTTGCGAGTTAATACCTTTTGAGTGAAGCATCTCTCAAAAGTGGAAGTTCCTTTGTTCTGATCTAAGGCAAAGGTTTTTATCTAAAATATTTTATAATTTTATACACATCATAATAAATGTGGCCCCTTTAACATGCAAAAGCCTAATGCTATCCTCTGAACACAGCCTTTTCCACTGCATCTTCTTCATCTGTGTATTCCACATGGGCTGGGTAGTTGGTACAGTCGTAGTTACCACTTGTCCTGACATGAGCAAGGAATTCTGTAGCATTGGGAAACCCAACATTGTCAGCCACTAACACTGAGCCCTTCCGCAGCAAACCACATTCCTGCACATAATGAGAGGAGACAGATTAGTGTTCATAATATCAAGAATTGGAGCATCATGATTATGGGTTGTATCACATGGGAATAGAAACGAATCATCCCCTGATTACATTTCCATTAACCATGTTTTAAAGTCACCTTTTCCCCAGGTGATCCTGTCTCAGAGGGTGTGGCTGAGGGCTGGCCTGTACTTGAATAAACTGATTCAAGTCTTGCTTTGTGTGTTACATAATCTTCCCTGTTTAGTTGCCCGGATGCTGGGCATTTCTCCAGCAAATCTCAAAGCAATGCACTGGATACCATTCTAGCATCAAAGGAGTTTAAAGGGCAATCTGGTAGCATACATTTCAGTGCACACCCTAGCTATGTCTGTGAGGTTCAACCATGTTTAAGCTCTTAAGGGGAACGTATTTGTGTATATATTATATAAAAATATTACTTTAAACACGACTGAACACCATAGGTATAATTTAGGGATGTATAGAGAGAAGAATGAAACAACAAACAAAGGTTTAAGCATAGTGGGTTAATGAAAAATGATACAAATCTTACACAGTCATGAAAGGAATAAAACTATACCAAAATAACATAAAAAATGAAAATATTTAATATTCATATTATAGAACAAAATAAAATATTAGCACCAGGGATGATAGAATAAGACCCCCAATGGTGCCTATATGACACCACGTGAGATCAGTTAGGTTCTTGTGTTACACAGGACTTTATTATATTGTCCAATGATTAGAGAAGAGGTTGTGGTCAGATCCTAATTCATATACATGATGAGTAGATGTAGTGATATGTATCAAACTAGATAATTGACTGACAGAACATCGATCTGGTGAGCAGACTGCAGTAATACTGTATCTGTCATAAGAACTCATTTGACATTAGTCACCTGGGGCTGGTGCTCGGTCAGTCAATTATCTAGTGGGATACATATCACTAAAGCCTGGATTCATCAAGGTGCGAATGGATTAATACGCAGGAAAATTAGAGGATTTCTCTGTGTATTAACCATTCACCCATTCAGCAACTTTCGGATTGTAATCTGGCCCTTGCTTATTCTTCAATAAGGGATGGCCAGATTGATCCTCAAATGTGATCCACTAGCTTCAAGATGGCATATCCCATTTGAATGCATGGAGCGAACACACACACACACATTTTCGCTTATGAGTATATGTGTGTTTTCACCATGACTGACCAATTTATGCAAGTTTCCCTGCTTCGCTTATGTAAAGCAGGGAAACGTGCAAAATCAATGATGAATACCCAAAGGTATCCATCAATGATTGCGGCGAAGAGCAGCATATTTGATACGCTGCTCTTCCCACAGTTTGATGAATCCCGGCCTAAGTCTGCTCATTGTGTATACGAGTTAGGATCTGACACCAATTTCTTCTCTAATCGTTTGACAATGTAATAAAGTCCTGTGTAACATAAGAGGGACTTATTCTGTCATCCCTGGTGCCAATATTTTATTTTATTTTGTTCTATACTATTATTCAATATATTTTTTAAATTATAATTTTTATGCTATTTTGGTGTAGTTTTGTTCCTTTTTTTTTTTGATGGTATAAGGTTTGTGTCTTGGTCCACTCGGTCCTAAGATACATTAGTTTTATCAATTTGTATCTATAACAAATGAGGAAAAAAATGGCACTGTTTGTTAGTATAGTAGATAGGATTCAGTATAGCAAAAACCTCACAAGAGTGATATAAACGTGATACCTTTTAATGGCTAACTGCGGACATAGAAATTGCAAGCTTTCAGGACACTAAGGCCCTCTACTTCAAATAAATTATTGTGAATATTTAAGAACATTGCCATTTTTCATTACCCCTCTAGACTTAGGACTTCTCTTTTGCCCGGTTTCATTTCTTCTCTCTCTATATCAGATTATACCCCGAGGGGACTCTGGGACAAAGCAGCAGCAGAGACATCTTAGAAAGAACTAATAGCTAATGTCCTACATATCTGTCTTTCATTCATATACTTTACCAATTTTCCTCATCCATCAAATATAGTCTACTAATCATTCTGAGGATGTATATGTGGCTTACCTGACAGGACAGAACAAACTTTCCTCATCATTTTCATTTCACCCATAGAGAACTGTAAGTACTAACTCTTATTAATATGGAGCAGACTTTGGACTTTATTCTGTTATTTGTTTGAGGTATTTAGTTATATGTTTTGATTTACCACATATACTTGGTTACATAATATGCATCAATATTGTCTCTTATTTACACTTCATGTTCATAGGAGTCATCTGTATTAGTTCATTCACTGGTTTATGAACACCCCCCCCCCCTCCTTTGGCATGTTGATATATTTATATTACATGTTTTAGGTTTCCCATTTACTTATTAGAGCATGTAGTGTAACCTTTCCCCAGTGACTGAAGCTTTATTTTCTATAATTTGGGGATGGCCTGAGTAGCTGGAACACGTGATCAGCAATATTCTCAGTCACTGCAACTCACCTCTAGTAACACAGTGTCCGGCTTGTATCTGTTCCCATAATGATCAATGAACACAAAATCAAAGTGCTGTATGCCATGGTCTGTCTTCAGCGTGGGGATAATTTCCTCAGTGGAACCTTGAAGTATCTTCACCTAGACCAGACATCAACTGAGTTAGCACTGTTTGTGACCTTCTGCAGCTCAAGCTAGAGACGTAAAGACTAATTTATCCAGCAGTGTCCTAGACCTAAAGGCCCTACGTTCAGTAGAAAAGTGGAGTATTTCTCTAGCAAACTGCAACATAGGAGGAAATAATAAATCCTCATAGAGATGAATAGGTTACGCATAGCCCGGGAAAGCTTCAACTAAGGGAGATGGCTGCTGCTTTGGATGTCCAGCAGGGGTCTCGAGCTGGGGTACAGAGAACCCTAGAACATTTTTAGACTTTCCAGGATGTTTCTCTTCTTATATAGAGGTAACTGAGACAAGTGTGTATATTATGTTTGTTCCTTCAGAGGTTAAAGAAGAAACTTTGACATGCCAGGACCATCATACAATTCTGTCCTTTGAGGAGCAATGACTGTCTTAATACATCATAGGTTAATGATCACAGCACACCTCAGGGTGAACTGTGATCATTGTGGGGAGGCTGGTACTGACTTACCCAAGCACTGGAGCAGTCAGTTCCAGCTGTTTCCTGGGGGCTCTGCACATGTGATGTAACAAATGCAATGTCTGTAAACTTGTCCTTTTATCATTGTTCTCTGCCTCTCTCCTCCTCACTGTGATCATGAGGAAAAGAGACCAGAGGGGGAGATGTAGACAAAGCCTTTGTAATGTTTAAGAATTGGCGCTAAAATTCCCAGTGTTCTTATTTATAAAGATGCCTACCTGAGAATATTCTGAGAAATGCGTAGAAAATGCACAACTGACAAGATTTTTTTTTCCCCATACATAGCTATCACTAAATACACTTCCTTTAAGAACAGGTTATACATGGCTTTAAGACTTAATCCTGAAAATTGCCTTTATTTTTGGTGCAATTAGCAAATTTATTTATAAATATAATGTAACACAATTCTTATTTTGGCAAGACCATTTCTACTTCCCAAAAAATTCTTTAAATACATTAATGGCAAAAAATTAAAGTCTGGTAATGTTGGGTCCTTGTTATCTGAAACGGGTGAGATGGTTAAAGGGGACAGAGAGAAGGCAGATATTTTAAATAAATTATTTTCTTCTGTTTTTACCAAGGAAGACCCAATGGACAAGAATCTGCAAGCTACTTTTACAGAACAGTCACAGCAAGCATGGGACTGGCTAACACAAGAAAAGGTGTTAAAACAATTGAATAGCGTTAAGGTAGACAAAGCTCCGGGGCCAGATGGTATACACCCACGGGTACTTAAAGAGCTAAGCCAGACTGTTATATTTGATTTTCAGGGATTCTTTTATTTCAGGTATGGTGCCCATGGATAGGCGTAAAGCAGATGTGGTGCCCATATTTAAAAAGGGATCAAAGTCACAGACAGGAAATTACAGACCTGTAAGCTTGACATCTGTGGTAGGGAAGCTGTTTGAAAGGTTGCTAAGGGAATATATTCAAGAATTCTGCTGGAACAGGAATATCATTAGCAATAGCCAACATGGCTTTGTGAAAGACAGGTCTTGTCAAACGAACTTGATCGCATTTTATGAAAAAGTGAGTAATAATATAGATGAGGGAGCGGCAGTTGATGTGATCTATTTAGACTTTGCCAAGGCATTTGATACAGTTCCGCACAAGAGGTTACTGTACAAATTGAATGAAATAGGCCTAGGGGAAAATGTTTGTGTGTGGATCGGAAATTGGCTGAAAGATAGAATGCAAAGAGTGGTAGTAAATGGCAAGTTCTCCAGTTGGATAAAAGTGATAAGTGGAGTACCTCAGGGATCTGTCCTGGGTCCTCTTCTTTTTAATTTGTTTATTAATGACCTCCCAGAGGGCATAGGAAGCCATGTATCAGTGTTTGCCGATGACACAAAATTAAGTAAGGTAATAAAGTCTGAGCTGGATGTGTCTTCATTACAAGAGGATTTAGACAAATTGAGTAACTGGGCAGGCAAATGGCAAATGAGATTCAATATAGACAAGTGTAAAGTTATGCATTTTGGGTATAATAAAAATGCAACATATAGTTTAAATGGTGTTTCTCTGGGGAAATCTACTAATGAAAAGTATTTGGGAGTAATGGTAGACAATAGACTTAGCTGTAGCATGCAGTGCCAGCTGGCAGCTGCAAAGGCCAATAGGATATTGGCATGTATTAAAAGGGGTATTGACTCAAGGGAGGAAGATATAATTATGCCTCTTTACAGGTCCATGGTAAGACCCCACCTAGAATATGCTGTGCAATTCTGGGCGCCCTCTCTGAAAAAGGACATTATGGAACTAGAGAGAGTGCAGAGGAGGGCTACAAAACTAGTAAGGGGAATGCAAAGTTTTAGTTATGAAGAGAGGCTAGAAAAATTAAACTTGTACACACTAGAGAAACGGCATCTTAGAGGGGATATGATAACACTATATAAGTATGTTCAAGGCCCATATAAAGGGCTCGCCAAAGACCTGTTCATTAACAGAACAGTACACAGGACAAGGGGCCGCCCGCTTAGACTTGAAGAAAGGAGATTTAATCTACAACAGCGGAAGAGTTTTTTTTTTTACAGTAAGGACAATAAAGGTATGGAATTCACTTCCTGAGGAGGTGGTGCTATCAAATACATTAGATGCCTTTAAAAGGGGCCTAGATACTTATTTAAAAGAGCATAACATAGAGGGCTATGTACATTAGTATTGGGATTAATATTTAGTTAGGGCTTGTTGATCCAGGGAGAAATCTCTTCTTTTGGATCAACGATGGTAAACAGGAATAGGAAAAGGGTTGAACTAGATGGACGCAAGTCTTTTTTCAACCTAAATTACTATGTTACTATGTTACTCCATGTTTAAAACAAACAAACAAAAAAAAACAACACAAATAGGGGACTAACTGGAGTTAGCACTTAGCAGAAATGTTGTTTATACAGATCTTTGTCACTTCACAACAATTTTGCAGACTCTTTCTTTATAACTCCAGTTTTATACATCTCCATCAATGTTACAAAAGTTTTATACATATCCTTAAGTCTGAAAATTATCATTTTTTTTTGGGGGGGGGGGAGAGATTTGAAACTGTAATTTAAATGAAAATAGATGTGTAACTCCAATGAGTAAACATTTTGAAATGAAGTCACACATACCTCGAATACCACCCTGGCGTGGCCCTGACATGGTTCAACTCTGGAACAAACCAATTGCACCACAGGGGACACACACAAATTTCCAAAATTACAGTTGATCTGAATGGGGCTTTTAGAAACCCCATTCAAGTCAGTGGGCATACCACCCCCATCCCCACCACCAGTGCAGCTGGCTGGCTCCAGAACTGCATGCCCCTATCCCGATGAATACGGCCCTTGATATTGTATGGTATGGTCCTGAATGAGGATTACAGTTTTACATTTTTATCCTATTTATTTGGTACAAAGCAAAAACGACATAATCTCTGCAATACCCAAATATCCATTGTAACAAAGTCTAATCATAACTTGACCCCAGTTGACTCCTACAAATATTTTCACAGAATCATCATGGTATAAAAAGGTAGTACCAGCATATGCCAGCTTTGTGGCAGTTTTAAAGACAATTTCTTTATAACTCCAGCTTTAGAAATCTCCCTCACAGCTCCCAAGTCAAATGGGGGGGGGGGGGGCCAGGACTGATGGGTAGAGCTTGTTTGGTTAATTTATGCTGTAGTGACACCTCTTTATGTAATTGAATAAATGATTTAGAGAAAGACCAAAGTATTTTATGTAGACAAATTAATTTATAAACATATATAATGAGGTTTAAACAAACATTATATGAGTTTTTATTGCTGTGGAGCAATATGATATACACACACAGTGTGATCTCCTGAAAAAGAGGGACATAAGGGTTTTCGGAGTTTATACTTTGTATCCATTTCCTCTTTATATATTTTAAATATATATGCACTAATTGAACACAAAACATCATGGGAAAACCTATAGAAAAAGTGTGGGTTTTTTTGGCAATTTTTTTTTCATATCAAACTAAATGATTGTTTATACATATAAATATGGCATCAAAGGAAAGGCTTTCTTATCCTTAAACAACTGTACATAATTTGTGTGGGTGTGCTAAATGAATTAAATATATGGTTGGAGATAAAATTTATATATATATATATATATATATATATATATATATATATATATATATATATATAATAAATAAAATGTCCCAAATAAGCCAGGTCAGGGGCAAACAAACTACTTTAACCCATTGCTTTGCAATACGTTGCATACCACTCTGGCACTCAAAGGGTTAAGGTGGAAATACAAATTCCAAACATTTCCATTGATTTAATCCCTTGTGCACCAAATTGCACTGATCCTGAGCACCAAGGGATTAAATCAATGTAAATTTTGGAATTTGTATTTCCACCTTAACCCTTTGAGTGCCAGAGTGGTACACAATGCATTGCTTTGCAATACGTTGCGTACCACTGGCACTCAAAGGGTTAAAGTAGAGTTTGTTTGCCCCTGACCTGGCTTATTTGGGACAACACCCCCCACCAGTCTAGATCAACCATAGGCTGTTTGGGATGATGGGAGCTGCTGTTTCCAACAGTTGTAGTGCCAAAGGTGGCATATACTTGACCTAGAATGTAGGTTCTTAAAACCAGCCCTCAAGCCCCTAATAATATCCATATCATTTGCTGGGCCAGTGCAAGGGTACTTGACACCATAGATGAACCTTCAGGTTGGAATCACCCCTCCTCCCAAAACAGCCATTATAACGGTTCACTCTTTTGCTGCATTCACCATGTCACCAGGAATTAAATGGTATTGACACTCGAAGCAGAGCAACAGCTGCTGTCCTGGACAGCCAAACCGGAACGAGTAAAACTAGGTATGCGCCATTTAACGAGGAGTCATGAGACTGTTGCGCTTATATGCAGCGTGACATTCTCATGTCGCCCTTTAATTCCAGGTGACATATTTAATGCGGCGTGCAGCCAAGCGATATTTCAAGTGGCCGTCGTTCTCCACCATCTGGAGGAGTGTGCGCCTCATCAGAGGGGGGCTGGTAAGCAGTCACCAAGGCACAGTGTAATGTTTAAGCTTGATTTTGAGGCTGATTTGGGTCTGGGACTCAGTCCCTCTCGTAGCCCTCCCTGGGGAATATGTTGTCAAGAGAGACAGGAGCTGGCCGTGACACTCTAAGCATAGCGACAGCTGCTGACCTGGACAGGCAAAACTGGAACAAGTAAAATCAGGTATGCGCCATTTAATGAGGCAACATGAGAATGTTGCTCTTACATGCAGTGCGACATTCTCATGTCTCCCTTTTAATCCAGGCGACATGTTTAATGCGACGTGCAGCCGCGCGATGTGTGTGCCCATTTAAATGGATACCCTTGACACAAAGTGAAATAATTTGTGCCTTAGGATAAATTCATATAATGAGCAGTATCAACTTGGTACCCTCCATTACCTACTTCACTGACATGTGAATGAGAGACTTTACTTTGACACCATTCTTTAGAGGGGCAGATTGAAAGTGTGACCACGGCATTTATTAAGAGAATATTATTATTATTAAGACCTGTCAACACAAAAAAATACAATTTACAGCATTAAAAATATGCATTAACTATCCTGGTGCTTGCTATATAATTAACATATAGTAACATAGTTGATGAAGCTGGGGAAAAAAAACAAAACTCATGCATCCATCAAGTCCAGCCCATTCCAAGTCACCCCTGTTGATTCAAAGGAAGGCAAAAAAACAAAACAAAAACCACAACCACAATTGAAGGCCTAAAAATTCTTTCCTGACTCCAAATGGGAGACAGATAATTCCCTGGATCAAAAATCTATCTACATTTATCTGTCAGAATTATCAATATTGCTATGTGCTAGATCGGTATCCATTGCTTTTTTGAAAGCAGTTAAAGTGTCTGCAACATCCAGAGGCAAAGAATGCCATAGCTTTACCGTCCGTCCTGCAAAAAAATCCCTGTCTTTGTTTTAGTCGAAAGCTCCTTTCCTCTAGTGTTAAAGGGATAGTAATACTTAAAATGTAAAAAAAAATATGTTGTAGGGTTTATCCCCCTGAGTAAAACAAGAGTACTCCCACTGCTGAAAGGTGTTTCATTCAAAAGTTATTAATTTTCAAAGTTGAATTTTTTAGGTGCAATATCACAGTGGCCTGAAATTGTACAGTGGCGCTGTTGCTACACGATCCTATGGACAGCTCTGGTCAATTGACCATAAATCTCCATAGGATGGTGTAGCAACAGCGCCACTGTACAATTTCAGGCCACTGTGATATTGCACCTAAAAAATTCAACTTTGAAAATTAATAACTTTTGAATGAAACACCTTTCAGCAGTGGGAGTACTCTTGTTTTACTCAGGGGGATAAACCGTACAACATATTTTTTTTTACATTTTAAGTATTACTATCCCTTTAATGGATGACCACTTGTTCTTCGGTCTTTGCATAAATAATTCATTGGATAGTTCTTTGTATTCGCCTTGAATATATTTGTAAATGGTAATCAAATCACCCTTTACACGTCTCTTCTCTAATGTACACAAACATAGTTTGGCTAGCCTCTCTTTATAACTTAGATCCTCTAATCCCTGTATCAGTTTTGTTGCACGTCTCTGTACTTTTCTAGTTCAGCAATGTCTTTTTTAAGAACTGGTATCCAAAACTGTATTCCATATTCTAAATGAGGCCTTACCAAGGATTTATGTAGAGGTAAAATTCTGTTTGCTCTTGCAGCAGCTGAGTGACTCTGCCCACTGCTGTAAAGTTTAACATCTATCAGTACTTCTAAATCTTTCTCTAATGAGGATTCCCCAAGTTGTTTCCCATTTAGGGGATATGTAGCATGTTTGTTTCTACAGCCCAAATGCATAACCTTACATTTATCTGCATTAATTGTCATCTTCCATTTTTCTGCCCATTCCCTCAGTTTATCTAAATCCTTCTGCAAAGAAAAAACATCTAGCTCTGTATGGATTTCCTTACACAGATTAGCTCCATAAGCAAAGATCATTAATAAAGAAATTAAAAAGCACTGGGCCCAGGACTGAACCCTGTAATTATAACACGACACTAAAACAGCCAAATTCGTATTAAATATTCAGTTTGTGTATTAGAAGAATGTGTTCAGCAATCATAAATATCAATTAACAGTGGGCCAAACCACCATCCATCCTTAACCAACTTGGATGAGCAAGCCTTACCCCACCAGCCATAATCTCAACTCCTAAAACAGACTGAGCTTGAGAAGCCACATCCTGAAGCCTATGCTTCACACAGCAAGCATGCCCACCTCACTTTCAAGAAAAACATTAAAAAAACAAACAAACAAACAAACAGAAAAAAAGCAACCAAATGAATGCCACACCAAAACTCCCTAACACTAGTCTCCTGTTAATGCATCTGTTCATGCATGGGTGGTGGAACAATGAAATATGCTCCACCAATATATACTGAAGAGCTCATCACTCAATATGGCTCAGACAGGAAATGGCTGCTGGGGAACCCACAATCCCCTGCACTTCCAGCCCACTGCTTCCTGACAGACAAGACTCGCCTTCCCATGCCCTAGACCCTTTCAGCTCAGGGGAGGTCAATTCTATAAGAATAATGTATTTAACTAAAAAAAATAATAATGAGATTATGCTTAAACAGGAGCCTCTGCCTCTCCTCTAATTTTTCCACCTTAAGCAGTAGCACCAGCCCTGATTATCTGTACTGGTGGATCATGTGAAAATGACAGAACCAGGGTATAGTTCACTTGTGCACAAATATTGGTGACCCTTTACCATGGAAAGCCATTGACTTCAATTGCAATCATCACCCACCAGCTGTTGGGGTATTATGAGAAATGTAGTCCTCAATAGCCAAGGCAAACCCCTTCCACACCAAAATAAGAATAAGCTTTCTGTTATTATGCTATAACTTCCAGAAGTGCTGTCATAAATTTCAACAGCCATGTAGATATGATGGTTTACATATATATGTACCATAAGAACCATGTACACCACAAAACCCCATCAGAAATTAATTTAGGCCCGATTATAGTAGCCATAATAAAAATAAATACTAAAACGCTAACCACATCCTATAACAAAAATTCAAAATGATAATATTATAATATATATGGATGGCCAATAACCACTGGGCCAGACCCAAAACAACTCATCAATGTGTGGAATCCTGTGTATGCTCCCAACTGAGCAGACTCTAAGCAGAATAAAACATTATAAGACGAAATGCATAAACATAATAAAATGCATAATGAGCACCAGAAACACATAATAAACAAAAGTCTCACACGACACATAAAAAGTGTATATTAAAATTATATATATGTAATATAAATTGCAAAGGGTAAAAAAGCACGCTCAGGACTTAAGTTAGTTTATCAAATCCAAGTTTACTGATCAACGTTCGGTTACAGCAAGAGAAGTTATGACACTGTAACCGAAAAGTTGATCAGTAAACTTGGATTTGATTCACTAACTTTTGAAGTCCTGAGAATGCTTGTTTACCCATTGCAAGTAATATTGTTTTATTGCCTAAAAAAATAGCACCCAGGCTCAAACTCCTGTTATGCATGAGTGCTTCCCTGTAGTACTATATTTATATTATATATATATATATATATATATATATATATATATATATATATATATTACTCCTATCTAAACGTAGCAGATACTGATCCTAAAAGACTTCCATAAATAAAAAAAAAATATATATGTTGAACCTTTATCTCACTAAAGTTATGTAAAGGCTTCCAGGTCAATATCAATATACAGGCTGACGCACCATTTCTTTCATCTTTGATTTTCTGCATGGAACTCAATCTAGGGGAGATCACTTCATACATGGTTCCATCTTCATCCTATTTCATTCCATAAACCATGTCCTTTGATTCATCCTCATAAGACTGTGGACTGAATTTCATCTGCTGGACTTTCAGGAGTTGCTGTTCTTATATACATGTACATTGGTAGTATTTGTGTATAGTTTATTTTATGGTGTTTGCACATACTCATTACTTTTATTCTTCAGCACTTACAGCTGACTCCACAGGAATTACCTCACTGGCCATCCACCTTAACTTCAATGGGTAACGTCACCAACCGCGACCTAAGGATGGGTTTAAGGTCTTTGAATGTGTTAAATCAGGTGGCATGACCAGAGCATTACCAAGCAATATGTGGATTCTGCTCTGGCTCTCAAAGGGTTACCATTAATTTTATATAGGTGAATGGTTACATGTGCTAAAGAAACTATGATGAGACAAAAGCCTACTTAATTTATACACAAAAAAACCTGATAAACTAACATATGCTAACTAGAATAGAAAATAAGCTCTCTTAAATTCATAGCAACAGTAATGATTAAATAAAACTTACTAACTAATGAATGTTATGTAACTAGCAAATAGATCAATAAAAGGTTTCCAACCCATAATTAAATGTGATGAAACTAGCAAATAGATCGATAAAGGTTCCCAGGCCATAATAACACTTACAACATATGCTACTGCATGCACTGGTTTTCAGCAGGCTGGAGAAAGCAATTTTCCTTTCTTCCTGTTGTATCCCACACACTGGAATATGGGCTACTACTGACCTGGAAGTGAAGTGTGCAAAGCAAATTGCTTCCCCAATCAGGAAGGGGGCACATGTGAGATCATATATCAAACTCAAGGCATGGATGTGTGATATATTTTATTTTTTTTTTATTTTTTATTATTATTTTTTTTTATTATTTTTTTAAAACATGACCTTTTATTGATCAACTTACATTTTAGTATTTGTGTTCTTTTGTTTCGACACGCACAGTGAGGATGCATCAAGTGATGTTGGAGTATTGTTATTTCAAAACAAGGTTAAGTTATTCCCAAATCCAGATGTCTAAAACGTATTTGTGCCATGCTAGAGCAATTTCAGTTTACCCTTTGAGTGCCAGAAAGGTATCCAATGCCTTGCAGAACAATGTGCTGGATACCTTTGTGGCACTCAAATGGTTAAGACTTAACATGTGAAATTACACATTAGCATAAGATTCACATTTTTTTGTGCTTTGTTACAATGCATGGCCAATAAATATAATTTATCACACAAACAAGACTAAATATTGACATATGCCCCTTACAGTGTCACTGATTGAAGGCACTCCTTCCACCAGGGTCAGCTTGCCAGTTCAGTAGAGCAGGCACCTGACTAGGGTGCTGCCACTGATGTGACAATCACTCACATTGCACAGCAGTGAGAGTGATCAACATAGTACCAACTGCCCTGTACCAGGTACCCATTCCTGGTATATTGTGTATTTTTTTTATAAGTTAATTTGGCCAGTATAATAACTAATTGGAAAAGTTTATTTAACCTCTTGAATGCTAAAAGAGGTCTTCAGTGGAGCACAAAGCAATGTGTTGGAGACCTCTAGGGTACAAGTTGTTAATAAAGGGATAGGCAACCTGATTCATCCGGACTGTAACTTATGGCTAAAAATTCTAAATCGAAGTTGCCAAAGGACGAGAATGCCCTTGGATAGCACAGCTGTCCTTAACACCTGAAGGTTAACCCTTTCAGTGTCAGAGGGGTACGCAACGCATTGCAAAGCAATGCGTTGCGTTGCGTTCCCCTCTGACACTGAAAGGGTTAAAGTGTAAGTATAAAAGAAGGTACATACATGCCAACATTTGAAAAATAAAATTCAAGGGCTTCTTTTCCCCTGAGCAGTCACATGATAGAGTACCATTAATGGTCCACAGTACAATATCAACAGAAAACCCTGAACAACAGACTTACACTACCAGTACCTCATATAAATAATTAATATTATCATGCGAGGAAGTTTAGACTCTGTTACTAAAACTGGGTACAGGAAGTCAGAACCTGTCTCTCTCCCTGGAAATTCGGGAAAACTGGTAAATTGGATGTATGATCTGTGGCAACAGAGAATTTTTACTGTTTTCAGTGAAAATAGGGTGCATGTGATATGGTAGAAGAAAATTCTCTCTTGCCACTGTACCAGAGAACAGACTGACAGCCAAAGGAGAAGACTCTGATAGTCACATGTGGCCCCAGGACCTCCTGTTGTCCACCTCTGGGTCAATAGCATATCCTGTGTGTGTGTGTGGTGATACTTTATTTCTGTGCCAGACAACAATGGATAGGGGTGGAGTCATGAGTGCCAATGTAGCTATGGTTTGGTCTAGGACACAGACGTTTCTTGCCTGCATGCACCCTGATATATAAATCTGACGCTCTATACAACTGATCTCTGTACTCATTGTGGTGCCACACATTACTTTGGGTTACTCTCATGTTTTAGGATTTCATCTCCTCTTCAAGTAATATAAAGAAAAATGTGTATAAACATACAGACAGACTAGGAGTACTCTGTTCTTGGGGTATACAGACTTCCCATTTGGTAGACTAGGCAATTGCCTTGAGTGCCAGATTTTGAGGGGCATCTCAGCTGTGTTGGCTATACCCATATTCAGAGTTGTGAGTGTGGCCAGAGAAAACCCTGTGCTACTGCACCAGGCTCTGGTTCTTGGTTTATTTACTTATTTGCATACCCCTTTTACTTGCCATAACTTAACCCTTTGAGTGCCAGAGGGTTACACAACACATTGCTTTGTAATGCGTTTCGTACCCCTTTGACACTCAAATGGTTAAACCCTTGGATGCTAGAGTCCTCCAAAGAGCTGTGAAGCAGTATGTTCAAGCAACTGAGGGGTTAAGAGCCTTTTTTATGCTTTTAGTTTTCTGTGCCATGCAACAATGGATTGGGCTGAGGTCATGCGAGTAGTGGGAGACAGGGCTAAGGACACCTAGGGGCTTCCAAAATGTAAATCAGTCTCTGTAGATATAGATAAGGAGAGTATAGTAAATATCTGAGAAATACCTTGTCCTGCACTCCAGCAAATTCAATCATCTGTTTGGCAATATCAACATGAACAGGGTTCATCTCCACAGTGAGGAGGCGAGCACCAGGTTTCAATAACCGAGCTATCCGGATAGCAGAGTACCCAAGGTATGTGCCCAGCTCTAATACCACTGATGGATCAGCTTCTTTTAATATTTTATCAAGAATCAGACCTGTAAACAATATTATTTAACATGTTTGATAGGATTATGAACATGGAAGATCAATATAAGCAATGATGAAAATTCTTATTATTATCGAGTTGGTCTATTAATCTTCTGAATACCAAAATAAATATATCCCTATACTTGCATTTTATTTATGCAGCTGTAGTGCATATTTAGAAGACTGCACAGAGTTAAAAATTAAATCTTTAACCCTTTGATTGACAGAGAGGTATCCATCGCATTGTGTTGCAATGCATTGACTACCTCTCTGGCACTCAAAGGATTATGAGTATATACAGTTAACAGTAGCTTAATATAAGTAATCCCTGACCACCTTTATGTTGGTTCAGATCTTCACTGATCTGAGTACAAAGAAACTTGCAATCATTATTTATAAAAATAGCTTCAACTTTTACTACAGATCTCAGAAGTTAACCCCCGAAGGACCATAGGGATGTGCAACAAATTGCTCCACAACGTGTTGCTCACCTTTATGTTCCTTAAAGTGTTAGTAATGGCCAAGTACAAATATTTTGCATTGTGTAGAGCTTAAAAAGTTGACTTGAATGCAAAAAAATGGTATCTCTCAAACCGCTATGGTTTGAGAGATACATGCATTCAAAGTTTGAGGATTCCTGCTGTTAGCTATAAAGCAGTCAGCAGGAGATCCGTGTCAGCCGACATGGAGGCTCTGTAGCAGAGCCGCAGTCGCGTTACTTAAAACGAATGACTTCACTGGAATGGTCTAAAAAGTGTTCTTACAAACCAGGCACACTTTTTAGACCATTCCAGTGCAGTCATTCGTTTTAAATAATGGGATTGCGTCTCTGCTGCAGAGCTGCCATGTCTGCCGTCACGGATCTCCTGCTGACAGCAGGAAACATCAAACTTTGAATGCATGTATCTCTCAAACCATAGCGGTTTGAGAGATGTTTTTTTTTTTTTTGCATTCAAGTCAACTTTTTAAGCTCTACACAATGCAACATATTTGTACTTGGACATTACTAACACTTTAAAAGAACAGTAAACATGTATATTGCAGGTTGGTGATCAAAACATCTCCATTGACAGCAATATCAACAGCACCATCTAGTGCTGACTTAGGGGAGGGGGTTATTTCTCTGTAACAACTTTTAAATGAGAAATCTCTCATCAGTGGCAGTACCCTTGCTTTTCTGCTAGGGAAAAAGGTAAAAATTATATTTCTCCTAAAAGGGCTATTTATGTTACAATAATCTGAAGCCTGTATTTCTTTGCTGTTCACTTGGTGTAGTAAAGATTGAGTATCTTGCAGAGCAATGTTTTAACACTCATTTGGCTCTCAAAAAGGTTTTATACTTGCAGGTGTATGGACAAAATGGCTGCATCCGGTTCAGCTGTTTAATTAACGGCACTAAGTGATAAATGAAGAGGAGGCAATAGTATTGCTTTCAAAAACTTGTGTAATATTTAGATTAGCTAAGAACAAACCATTTTATGTTTGAGGTATATTTTACCTTTAACTTGGCTTCACCTTCTATTCACTGTTACTGTTCCTTATAGAATTAGGTTGTTTATTTGGACACTTAGGGCTATTTTCTCAAGCAAAAGAGAAGCAGTTCTGGTGGGAACCAACTGCACCTTTGGGGGAAATGAAAATTCCCATGCATTTAAATGGGGTTTTTAATCCACTGAATGCTTGAACAGTCTCCAACATATTGTGAAGCAATGCATTGACCTTTCTAGCATGCAATGTGTTACAAAACCCCATATAAATGCATGGGAATATGCTTAATTTTCACTTTCCCCCTTCTATGGTGCAGCTGGTTTGCTCCAGAGTGTCTCCTCCTTAGCGTGACAAATAAGGTCATTAAAGATGTATGCACAAAAACAAAGGGGGAGCAAGTCTGTGTCAAACCAACTGCTCCATCAGGAACAAACACCTTCCCATTGATTTTAATACCTTAAATATTAAATAGGACTTAAAGCAAAGCTTTGGAGACCTCTCTAGTATTAATGGGGTTAAAATACCAACAGAGATGCATTTTATTCCAACACATAAATACTTTATCTTCTTACCTTTCTCATCTCCCACGTTCATAGCCCACTCCCTTTTACTACAGTATTCATCAATATTGTCCACAACGCTTTGGGGGTCACCACGCACTGCATTCTGCAACACAAAGTCTAGGATCCTTTGCTCCTTAATCTGAGCCATATTCTGTAATCCTGTAATAGGTCTGCGGCTGAAGGAGTATCCAGAGGAGGGCTGCTCTCAGGCACAGTGAACTGTAATCGACAAAATATGATATCAAAGTAATTATATGATAATGTCTGTCATCTGGATTCAGGGCCGGATTTCCCAATTGGCAGACTAGGCACCTGCCTAGAGCTCCAAATTTTGAGGGGTGCCTCAGCTGTGCTGGCTACACCAACATTCTGAATTGTGGGTGGGGCCATACCAATCTCTGTATCCATGGAGTAGCTTATACACCCATTTACAGGCTATTATTTAACCCCTTGGATGCTAGTGAGATCTCCAACGCACTGCAGAGCAATATGATGGAGATCTCTCTAGCAACCAAGGGGTAAAATATTTTATATCCTTGCTTCTGTAGGCCAAAGGTATTCTGTGCCAGGAAACAGTGAAGGAGACTGGTGATGTGGTCATGTGAGGAGTGGTGTGTGGCTATGGGTGGGGTTAAGGGTGCCCAGAGTGCCTTGCCTAGGGGAGCGTGGAATGTAAATCCGGCTCTGTCTGGATTGGAATAAATTTCACCCTTATGATAAAAATCCAGTAAAGCCATCCAGCAATGCCACACACATCCTATAACAATGATGAATGATCAGTCAATCATTAAGCATCATGTAGCATCAGGTTAAAAGAGGAAACATACATATATTGCTATAATATTTTTCAGATTATTTCACTGTGTAAGAACTTTTTTTTGCTAGTGGTTATATTGACATTTAGGCTGCTGCACAAAGTAAAAAAGGAGAAATTCTATAGTGAACCAACTACGCCATAGAGCAGGGGTGCTCAGTCATGCCCTCAGCAGGAGTCACCCCCCCTTGCAGGTTTTCTGAAATTTATCACATGAACACAAGTGAATCAACCAGTAGTTCAATCAACCTGAAGTATCAGCCTGAGTTGACTATATTCACTTGTGATGAACCCTTTGAGTATCAGTGGGGTGCGCAACGCATTGCTAAGCTACACAAGGAGGTATCATTAGGTCATGAAATAGCCTAAAAATTTCTCGATGATGCCCTACCCACCAGCCACACCCCCAGCAACCACCGCTGTTTGTAGTGAGAGCTAAAAGCTCATAAGTTGATTTTAGGCCTCAGAAAACAAAGATTTTTTTTTTTTTTAAATAAATAATGCTATGAAGTGCAAGTTATTTAAGTGTATATAGCCATAGTTTATTATAGGTGTTACTGTTCCTTTAACTCAAGAGACATTTACCCTAGGAATCATTGGCTCTAAATTTGTTTACACTATAAAAGAGAACAGAGAGTGAACTTCCCTGTTTATTCTCTATTAACTAAAAGCAAACAAAATACATTATGAAATGGCTGCTCATATATTATACCAGTGGAAATGTATTATATAATACACAAAATGCATTTGTGTCCCTCCAATTTGACAATTTGGCTCTTAACCCCTTAAGGACCGGGAAAATCTGGGGTGGATTGTACTTAAGGACCGGAGCATTTCTGACCTTTTTGACTATGTCTTTGTTCAACAGTATTTTCCCTCTAAGGCTTTTATTTCAGCCACATATATTATATACCATTTTTTGCACACAATTAGGGCTCTCTTTTAATATCACACTTAAATGGATAACCCACCATTTATTTGATAAAAATTAAAGAAAACTATAAAAAGCAAAAAAACAAAAAACACAATTTTTCTTTTTATCATTTGGGCACAATGGGTTACATTTTTATAAAGACTGCATGAAAGGTATGAACGGTCATTCACACCGACAAAATGGGCCGTTTTAAGTGGGCACTGTACCCCTCGGGGTGAAAATCTCCATGTCCCTCTTTCCCTCCCTATTTTCCCCACTTTTTTATTGCCAAGACTTGGTGGTATATATAAGTGTATTACATTGCTCCACAACAATAAATTCCCATTATTCATTGTTTAAACTTCATCAATTTGTTTAATAAATAGTTTGTCTTAATAAAATATTTGTTCTGTTTTAATTTTATTAAAATAAAAAATGTTGTTGCTCTTAGCAGGTCAGAAATGGACCTGGAGCAATCACATGTACTGGCAGAAGAGAGAAGCACTGAAACAGAGTGCTCCGGTCCTGGAGTGCTCAGTTTCAGCTTGTACAGCATGATAGCTGCTTGCACTGAGGCGCGCTGCTATCATTTAACCCATGACGTGCCAGGACCGTCACAGGTCCTTATGGTAAGTTTACCCATGATGGTCCTGGCACGAAATGGGTCGTTAAGGGGTTAACCTCTTGAATGCTAGGCAAAGCTATACGTTGGAGACCTCTAGTATTCAAGGGTTTGAAAACCCTATTTAAAATCAGTGGGAAGTTGCATTTATTTTTTTCTCTATTAAATACTTGGCTTGCCCCAAAACTGTACAATGTCTCCTTGGTACGTTAGCCTCATTGTGGGGAAATTGCCAGTTCATCCAGAGACAAGAGTTAGATAGAACTATGTACCTCTCTGAGCTTTGTGTGTGACTCTTCTTCCTCAGGAGAATGACTTACCTTGTTTAGGTGTCTTGTTTTACATTTCATCTCTGGTGTATTTGAATGTTCGTTTCAATTTACGATAAAAGTCTTAGGAGGCGGGGTGTGAAAAAAATGCTGTAAAGTAAGAATGCTTTCAAAAATAGACATGTTAATTGTTTATATTTATCAATTAACAAAACACATAATGAGTGAACAGAAGACAAATCTAAATCAATATTTGGTATGACCACCATTTACCTTCAAAACAGCATCTACTCCTTTAGGTACACTTGCAAAGTTAGGAATTTTGTAGGCATATAGTCAGGTGTAGGACTAAACAATTATACCAAACAGGTGCTACTGATCATCAATTTAATATGTGGGTTGAAACACAATCATTAACTGAAACAGAAACAGCTGTGTAGGAAGAATAAAACTGGGTGAGGAACAGCCAACCTCAGCGTACAAGATGAGGTTGCTGAAGACAGTTTAATGTCAAAAGTCATACACCATGGCACAACTGAGAACAGCAACAAGACACAAGGTAATTATACTGCATCAGCAAGGTCTCTCCCAGGCAGAAATGTCAGACAGACAGGGGTTTCCAGATGTGCTGTCCAAGCTCTTTTGAAGACTCACAAAGAAACAGCAACGTTGAGGACCATAGACACTATAGTCAACAAAGGAAACTTGGTGCAGCAGATGAAAGATACTTCATGCTTACTTTCCTTTGAATCGGAAGATGTCCAGCAGTGCCATCAACTCAGAATTGGCAGAAAACCTGGGATCCTGGAACACCCATCTATTGTCCAGAGAAGTATGTTCAGAAATGGTCTTCATGGAAGCCTTGTGGCCAAAAAAGCCATGTCTCTGACTTGGAAACAAGGCCAAATGACTCAACTATGCACTAAACACAGGAACTAGGGTGCAGAAAAATGGCAGCAGGTGCTCTGAACTGAAGAATTTTTATATTTGGCAGTGGTAGAAGGCAGATTGTGTGTCAAAGGGCTGGAGAGTGGTAGAAGAATGAGTGTCTGCAGGTAACAGTGAAGCATGGTGGAGATTCCTTGTAAGTTTGGGGCTGCATTTCTGAAATGGAGTTGGTGATTTGGTCAGAATTAATGGTCTCCTCAATGCTGAAAAGTACAGGCAGATACTTATCCATCATGTAATACCATCATACATACATCCAAAGTCATTAAGAACTATTTTCAGAGTAAAGAAGAACAAGGAGTCCTAGAAGTGAGGGTATGGCCCCCACGGAGCCCTGATCTCAACATTATCGAGTCTGTCTGGGATAACATTAAGAGATAGAAGCAACTGAGGCTGCCTAAATCCACAGAAGAACTGTAGTTAGTTCTCCAAGATGTTTGGAACAACCTACCTGCCAAGTTCCTTAACAAACTGTGTGCAAGTGTACCTAGAAGAACTGATGCTGTTTTGAAGGCAAAGAGTGGTCATACCAAATATCAATTTAGATTTTTCTTCCGTTCACTCAATATAATTTCGTTAATTGATAAAAACTATTAACATGTCTATTTTTGAAAGCGTTCTTACATTAGTTTTTTTTCATACCGGCCTAAGACTTTTGCACAGTACTGTATATATATTAGGCACTCAAAAAATATATAGACCTACCATATATCATATATGAGGTGCACAAAAACACTCAACATTGACATATATCCAAAGAAAAATGTAAAAAGGGTCATAAATGGCACTCAATATATTCAATAAAACATCAAATAATGAGAGAAATCGTATCAAAAAATTTATTTTTTTAAATGAAGACCTGAAAATAATGTTTCCAGTATGTCTCAGGACCAAAAAAAGGCATACCTTAGGGTCAATAGTTAAGATGAAGGAAAAATTGTCAATCTAGAGGGTTATTCACTTTTTAGGTGGGATAGAGTTAATAAAAGGGGATGGGGGTATGCCTATATGTAAAGCATGCCTTAAAACATAGTATAAGGGAATATATAAATGAAGGGTCCATTGAAAATGTAGAGGCCCTGTTGGTTGAAATATACACCGGGGGCACATAATAAAACATGTGTTAGTGGGGATTTGCTATAAGCCACCTAATATTGGGGAGTTGAAACAAATCTTACATGGTGAACAGTATAGAAGTAACATCTGGGCAGCAGCGACCACAATATGGTATCCTTTGACATTTGTTATGAGAACCCCAATATCAAGGGTTTAACCAAAACATTAAATTTTAAAAAGGCTAATTTTACAAAGCTACGAGGAGTATTAAAGCATTTTCAGTGGGATGTAATTTTCAGAAGATAAAAAGCACAAAAATCATGGGTTTGCAGTGAAATAAGAAACAGGCCTTTAAAGTGTTTAAATGGCTTTTAACCCCTTAAGGACTAGCGGTCCCAGGGTGTGTGGTCATTTAAGGACCAGATAGGGAAGTTCGACGTGCCACCCCACGTGACTGATCATGTGTGCTGGCACGCCGAATGGAGGGACTGAAAGAGAGAGCTCTGGTCTTGAAGTGATCAACTTCAGTCCCTGGTATTACTCAACGTGCTCCTGCAGGTGAGTAAAAGTACGTGATGTGCCAGGACCGTCACTGGTCCTTAAGTGCCGGACCAGCATGACGGTCCGGGTAAGTCATCGGATGCAAAGAGGTTAAAGTGTTTAAGTCAAACCGGTCAGATGCATGATTTAAAGAATGCAATAAAATCTGCAAACAAGCAATTAAGCTAGCTAAAATTGAAAATGAGAAAATATTGCAAATGAAAGCAAGAAAAATCCCAAACAATGCTACAAGTATAATAATAGCAAAAGTTAATGTTGATATTGGTCCTCTTAAGGCTGAGACAGTTGAATGGATTAGTGAGAAGGCTAAGGCTGATACCCTAAATACATTTTGCTTCAGTATATACAAAGGAAGCAACAATGACATGCTATGGGCAAATCGACAAAACCACAGAATTTCCTCCATCGTGTACATGTCTTATGGAGTACAAAGAGACTGGAAACTGTTATGGTGAATTAAGCATCTGGACCTGATGTAAGCAACCAAGGGTACTTAAAGTGACTGTAATGTCCCATAAAAATGTTTTATAGTGCCTTAGAAAATAAGCAGAATGGTGCAAACCCTATCTCTCAAACCTCTATGGTTTGAGAGATATAGGGCGAGATGTTCAAAAAGTCGTCATAATGAAAAACGTGTCGGATCATGAGTTGGTGGTAAAAGAAGGACAATATTTTCAGAAATAAATCCATCTCGTTTGAAAATTCAACTAATGAATTAAAAATGACGGTAAGAAGATCTCATTGAACATTGCCGTTAAAAATTCTGATCTTAAAAATAGTCTTTGATTTTGTCTTTGAAACGAAAATTTTCAAAGAAACAAATACTTTGTCTTTGAAACAAGTTTTTCTTCTTCAAGTTTAGACCATTATTATGTCTGGGACAAATGACGTTAATCAGACAAAAAAATGATGTTCAAACGAATATTTTTTTCTGAAAATACCTTACATTATGTCGGAAGATTAAACCACACCCACTTTTAAGACAGCTTTTTCCCTTTGACGGAGATGGCGGAATTGGATGCAAAAAATGACGGAAACATGTTTGAGACGGACCATGGTATAAGAACTTTTTTATTCTGATTACAGACAATTTCAGTTACCACCACTTTCTGAACATCTCGTCCATAGGGTTTCAAAGTTCTCCCCTCTCTCCTGCCTCAGCATCTAGCTGACAGCAGGAGATTCCGGTCCGGGGATCAGCAGGCGGCTCTGCAGCAGAGCCGAGATTGCGTTATCTATAAAGATTTCATTCATTGGAAATGTCTACAAAGTGTGCTTGCAAACCAGGCACACTTTGTAGATCTTTCCAATGAATTAACTCTTTATAGATAACGCGATCTCGGCTCTGCTGCAGAGACTCCTTGAGTCATACAACTCTATTGTCCTGCTGTCAGCTTTACAGCTGAAATCAGGAGAAGGGGAGGGAGGGGGGAACTTTGAATCCCTATATCTCTCAAACCATAGCGGTTTGAGAGATAGGGTTTGCACCATTCTGCTTATTTTCCAAGGCTCTATAAAAGGTTTTTATGGGACATAACTGTCCCTTTTAGGAACTTAGGGCTCAATCCAAATGTTGGCGTCAGCAGAAAAAACTGGCGACTGTGGTTTTGAAAGTCAAGTAAGTGATGCAAATGTTCCCATAAGTAAGAACCAACGGCAGTTTTGAAAACACTATGCTCGTCAAAATACCGCCCATTGAAGACAATGTAAAAGCTAACCCCAGAGTCATGCAAATGTTTGCGATAGGGATAATGAGAGTTAAATTGCAACATTTACCGTCAGAAATCTAACACCCATTTTTTTTTAGCCGCACAATACACAACTCCGAGTAGAAATCCACTGTAGAGTAAAACAAAAACAGAGAAGCAGTTTGTTCAAGTACATAACCCAAGCATAAGCAAATTTTAACCCCTGCAATGCCAAGCAAATACACCAACAAGGCCTAGACCAGTGGCTCACAATCCCTCCATCCAAGGCACCCCTAACATGCAATCTGGATTTCTCAGGCCATCCCTTGAAGTTAAAGAGGGCTCAGTGAAAGTAACAATGAATGGATACATAGTTATTAGTAGGTCTCACAGCGGGAATGACAAGAAGGAGATAATTGTGCTGAACAACCACTAGAAACATACATCAGAGAATACATGTCATCAAAGCAGTTGAAATCTGTATGGGAAGAGTCAGAGAGCTCGCGTTCACAGCACACTAAAGAGCCACGGCACAATGGTTGTGAAACACTGGCCTAAAGCATACAAACAAGTCACAGACAAACAACAAGAACCCAGCAACCCCACACCACTAACCAAAGACACACCAGCAAACAATTACCTGGATAACACACACACCCCTTACCATTAGTCCATTATGACCATGTGACTGCTCATGGACAACAACTTACTGCAGTTTAAAAGTGACAGCCCACCCTCCTTAGATGTAGTGTGAGAGAGAGACAGACCAACACCAGTATGTTCACATACTTGTACCTAATATGACAGCGGAGGTGAAGGCGTGAGAGGGCTAAAGCTCACCATCCTCCTCCAAGCACCCCTGTCCAAAAGCTGTCACCTGCTGCAACTGTTGATGCTCTGGCTGAAGAGCCATGTAGAAGATAATCCCCACCTGGAGGACAACAGCTGCCACAACAGGACACCGCCCAGCTGCCACAGGGACCTGTGGAGCAGCAGAGGGATGGGGGACACCTGGCAAGGCCCAGGATATACCGCACAATGGTCACGTTACTGGGAATGACAGATGCTGAAGTCAGAGACCACTACAGATTGACAACAGAGAGCATCATAAACCTATATGAGGTCATAAAGGATGACCTAGACCCCGATTATAGTGCAAACCGTGCCCTAACAGGATTACAGAAACTAATGTTTGCCATGCATTTCATGGCAAGTAGATCATTCTAATCCACAGAAGGATACAGGTCTGGCTTGTCCCAATCCACCTGCTCCAGGGCACTGACTCAGGTGTTGCCTTCCTCTTGAGTGCTGTCAAGTGCCTACGTCCACTTCCCCACAACACGGGTTAGACAGGCCTTGCACGCTAGAGGTGGAATGCCCAGGGTCATGGGTGCCATTGACTGAACACACGTGCGATTAAGAGCCCCAGCACAAGAGCTACATCTATACATGAACAGGAAGAGTTACAACTCTATTAATGTTCAGAATGGATGTGATGCTGGGATGAAAATGATTAACGTGTGTGCCAAATTTCCTGGGAGTTGCCACGACTCATAGGATGGCTGTTGGGTGTGTCAAAAGAACACACGCACCACCACATCCACAGGTGCACACACACCTCAGAATGTGTATGGCACACAAGGGGGGGGGGGGGAGATTCACAAAGAGGTGATAAAGTGCCGATGACTCCACCACGTCATCACGTCTCTTCTTCCTATGTTATACCATGGAGCCCATGTACTCAGATCCCTTCAGCCATGGACATCTCTGTACATAGGCTCCATAGAAGAACATGGAAATTGGGGAAGTGATAGACCGGAGAGGTCATCTCCATTACATCACCTCTTCATCACTGCTTTGTGAATATCCTCCCCATGAATACATCATCCATGTAACATGTGATTCTCATAACACCATGTTACCCCTCATCAACAGGTGATGCTGGCTATGGGTGCAAGTCTTGGGTGCTCACGCCAATTGCCAATCCCCACACACCTGCTGAGGAGCGCTACAATGAGGCACATGTCCAGACCAGGAATGCCACTGAGCGCACCTTTGGACAGCTCAGCCACGTTTCATTGCCTGGATCACTCTGGTGGCGCTCTGCAATATGCACCTGGTAAAGTATGTGATATAATCCAGACATGTGCCCTATTACACAACATTGCTGTGGACACATGTCTCGTGGAGGATGTTGAGCCACACCAGCCTATGGAGGTCCCTGTTCCCATTGATGAAGGGGAGGATATGTTGAGTGGGAAGCAGATGCAAACCAGGCTCATCAGGGACTACTTCACCTGTGAGTACCATGCATTTGTGAGCATGGTTGTGCTTGTGGAATGCATGCAAACAAAGAATCATTATCTGTTCCACTCAACAGGATGACCCAACAACACAGTCCTAGCATGTCAAGGACATAATCCTTCAAACTGGGATCAAAGGTAAACCAAACTGTTCATGTACATCACAAACAGAGTTGTACTGATGGAAAACTACAGCTACCAAGTTGAACATAGCCATGACACCTGTAGAACCCTTTGAGTCACAGAGGGATATCCAATGCAATGACATGCAATGGATGCCACTCAGGAATTCCATGTTCCCTTGAGTGCTGTAGGGGGACAGGAAACATTGCAAGGCAATCAGGTGTGTACCCCTCTGGCACTCAAATGGTCCAGGGGATAATGGACTTACCTAGCATGTGAGCAATGTCTAATGGAGCAGAATGGGGATGGTTCTTGTGTGTGGTGTTGGCTAAGGTATGGCAGTAATGATCTGTGAGTCAGGTTAAAAGGCCTGCCATGCCGACTTGTTTGTGTGTGTATAGCACAATGAATATTCCACTCCACTGCTTGTCAATGTGTTGTCCAGGCGTCATGACCATATGAGGTGTTCATCAAGGGGATGGCAAGCAGACGTATGTATGTGTGTGACGTGGACCCTGAGCACACACCTCATCAGCATGTAGATCGAAATCCATGAAATAGCTCCTGTGTTTCATGGATCTTGGTTTACACACTGATGTGTGTGTGCCGACTCACATATACATGTGTCTTCTTGCCATCCCCTTGATCCAAAACCTATAAGGTCATGATGGCTAGACAACACCTTGACAAGCCATGGATTGTTCACTCCGTGTCAAATAACAAAGCTTTACCCGTGGAGTGCCAGTAAGGTCTCCAAAGCATTGATGAGCAATGTGTTGTGTACCCCTCTGGCACTCAAGGGTATGATGGTGGTTCAGCAATAGCATGACTGTTGTGTTCATAGTGCACTTTCCAATCTTGTTTTTACTCTCTGCAGGCATCCATGGCATGACCCCTCATGGGCCAGAAGTTTGTTCCAGTGACACATTGAATCCACGTCCATGTGGGTCACCTGTTAGTCATATATGATCATATGTTTAATTTACATCGACACTTTGTGCCATTGATTACCTCTCCCTCGTCATGGTTTTAAAGGGATAGTAATACTTAAAATGTTTTAAAAATCTATGCAGTAGGGTTTATTCCCCTGAGTAAAACAAGAGAACTCCCACTGCTGAAAGGTGTTTTATTCCAAAGTTATTTCAGCTCAAAGTTGAATTTTATAGATCAAATATCACAGTGGCCTGAAATTGTCAGGTGGCGCTGTTGCTACACCATCCTATGGACAGCTCTGGTCCCAGCACAATAAATCTCCATAGGATGGTGTAGCAACAGCGCCACCTGACAATTTCAGGCCACTGTGATATTTCATCTTTAAAATTCAACTTTGAACTAAAATAACTTGTGAATGAAACCTTTCAGCAGTGGAATTTCCCTTGTTTTACTCAGGGGGGTGAACCCTACTTTATATTTGATTAATTCGGAAAATATTGTTCATATTCAACAATTTAACCCTTCCCCTTCCAAATCCAACTTCCAGTGCTTTCTTTCACCATATTAATTCGACAAATATTGTACTTTCAACATATTAACCCCTCCCCCCTTTAAAATTCAACTTACAGTGCTCCCTTGACTTTCATTCATCATTAAAATCGACATTTTTTTCTCCTATTTTGACATGCACTCGTATTTTGTATTGAAAGATTAACCCTATGAGTACCAGAGAGGTAGCAACGCATTCAATGTGTTTTCTACCCCTCTGGTACTCATAGGGTTAATAGGCAAGTATGTGTGTAAAAAGTTTATTTATAATTGTATTGTGGTTTAAGTGAAAAACTTCCATAGGACTTAGTTTAAATAAAATACGTTTCATTATGTGTCTTTAAACATCCCAAAAAGTGTCCTCTAAAGACGCTAGCCATTGTGGCTACTGGCTAGTCTAAGTAATGTCACAAGCAAAACATACATAGAGTATATAGACACAATGCTTAAAAAAATTCTATAACCAAAGTAATACTGATTTAAGACTCAGTGATACTCAAGCCATTTTATCAATGAATTGTTGAAATGCAGAAAGCAGACATTAGAAAATGTGTAAACCAGACGATGGACTGGAACAGGCTCCACTGCTCTATGTCCTAACCATCATAAAAGTTGTGTAAGAGCCAAATTAAAGCATTAAAAGAATGTCATGATGTCCAGATCACATGATTAGTATATATAGTTGGCTGCCTTCCCATGCTGTTGGGCACAGCTTAGAGTATCATAGGCAGCTCAAAAACAGTCTTGAATACACTCAATAATGATGCCATAGCACATACAGAAAGTATAGAATAAAAAAAAAATCCAATCTTGGTCAGGCTGGTAACAGCTGAAGAGCCTCCGTGTGCTGTATTGTGAATGCTGTTCTTTGGCTGTACTGCACATCATGCTTGATATCTGCTCATAGTGGTGTGATGGGGAACTCACCAATTTGTGGTTAATCAACTTGTAGCAAGATGTTACCCCATGTAACCCCTGGACTCCATCACAGCCTACAGCACTGCAGTCCAGGGGTTACATGAGGTAACATCTTGCTACAAGCTGATTAACCACAAATTGGTGATTTCCCTGTCACACCACTAGGAGCAGACACCAAGCGCGATGTGCAGTACAGCCAAAGAACAGCATTCACAATACAGCACACGGAGGCTCTTCAGCTGTTACCATCGTGACCACTAAGATTGACTTTTCATTCTATACGTTCTGTATGTGCTATGGCATCATTATTGAATGTATTCAAGACTCTCTTTGAGCTGCCTATGATACTCTAAACTGTGACCAACAGCATGGGAAGGCAGCCAACTATATATACTACTCCTGTGATCTTGACATAATAAAATTATTTTAATGCTTTAATTTGGCTCTTACACAACTTTTATGATGGTTAGGACATGGACTGTAACAGGCCCCACTGCATCTCAACCCATTCATTGATAAAACGGCTTGAGTATTCCTGAGCCTTAAATCAATATTACTTTGTTTACAGAATTTATTTAAGCACATTGTGTCTATTTATACACTCTATGTATGTTTGCATGTGACATCACTTACACTAGCCAGTAGCCACGATGGCTAGCATCTTTAGAGGCCACTTTTTGGGATGTTTAAAGACATATAATGAAACGTATTTTATTTAAACTAAGTCCTGTGGAAGTTTTTCACTTAAACTACAATAGAAATACAATTATAAATAAACTTTTTACACATATACTTGCCTATTAACCCTATGAGTACCAGAGGGGTAGCAAACACATTGCAATGCATTGCTACCTCACTAGTACTCATAGGGTTAATCTTGCAATACAAAATATGAGGGCATGTCGAATAAAATAGGAGAGGAAAAATGTCAGATATAAATGGTGAAAGAAAGTCAAGGGAGCACTGTAAGTCGAATTTTAAAGGGGGGAGGGGGTTAAATATCGACTACAATATTTGATGAATTAATGTGGTGAAAGAAAATCACTGTAGTCCACTTTTAAAAGAGGGGGTTAATATGTCGAAAGGGGGCACTTTAGGTCGGATTTTGTTATGTGGGGAATGTATCTAACACTGAACTTGATCTGTCGTCAAATGTACGCCTATTTCCTTGGACTTTGACATTTTGCACATTTTTTGTAGGCGGTAGTCGAATAAAAGCAGATAGCACCAATTTTGTTAGTAGTCTGAAATGTGCTGTCTACGTCAGTCTTGTTTTACTGTGGTTCTGCAATAGAATACAGACGTAACACGTTTGCAAAATTCACGCTGCTTGTTTTTCTGGTAACGCCGGTTTTAGCGCTGGTAATAGAATCGAGCCCCAGGACAGCTAAAATCCTAACACACAGCAAACATGTGCATGGTTAGACTACTATTGGAGGTTACCTCTACTGTTTCCTATGTTATGCTATGGAGCCTAAACACTGATATGTCACAAGTTGTTTAGATCTCAGTGCATTGGCTCTACAGTAGAACACAGGGACTGCAGATGTGATGACGCTGCAGTTGTCATGTACACATTGTCACCTCTTTCTGACACCCTAGTGAATGTCCCCCCAGTCATGGTTGAGCCTTGTGAATCACATATGTCCTGCAGAGCGGTGATGGTGGTGAATGCCCCCTGGCCATCCACACTCTGCAGGCTACATATGATGCAGAAAGCTGAACCTTGACTGTTCCACTACCTACATATACAACGCCTAGCCCTGACATGCAGTAACAATACTCCAGAACACACGTCATTTCCCAGCCTTGCTATCTTCCATATTGCCATGGGACTAGCCAATGTATTGTCAAACAATGCAGTGCTTATCCCTGTGGCACTCAAGGGGTTATGTGCTGACCTTTGTCACTCTGTATGACATTATGATACACATAACAGTTATATCTTTGACTCGGACTCGGATGGTGTGCATTGATTTTGTGCTGTGCTTGATGTTGCAGACAGCATGAAGGGGGTTCAACAGGGACTTGACCATTACCATTCAGGCTGGGTTGTCAAGTATGCCATCCTTGTTTGAAGTCCCTCCAATTTGTGTTGCTGAATTTGTGGTGTGGAATGCTGTCCATGTGTCACTGTGTTGGCCTATGTATGGTAGGTGTCAAGTTTGGTGTGATATGTATGTAGGCCTTTATGCACTTACCGTGGTCTGGAGGCTCCTTTCATCCCCGGTGTCACTCCATCCTAGGATCCCCTGCACCGATCTTGCAGATAAGGTCCTGCGCACTACCTCTTCCCACTAGCTGTAGTCCATGCGCAGGGACGGACCACCCCCTGTGCCGGCAGCATGCAGAGCCTCCTGTCCCATTTTCTTTTTGACCTTGGCCTTGCAGTCTGCCCACCTCTTCTTGGTAGCTTCCAGTAACCGGCTGCAGCTGGACACTGCACTCGCAGCAGCCAGGACCTCCCCCCATGCTGCTTTCTTCTTGGCCTCCATGCCAACAACCTTCCCCCTGGGGAACAGTATTCTCTCCCTTGTGATGACGGCCTCCGCCCAGATGAGGTTCTCCTCCTCTGTAAATCTGGGGTCTCTCGCCCTGTCCTCCTCCTCACCCCAAGGCGTTCTTTGAGAGCCTTGGCTCTGGCTCTCAGGCCCTGCCTGTGATGGCCCGGCTGTTTTGGGTGCTCCCCCTGACATATACCTCATCCCACTGCTAGCTCTGGCCCTGCTCTCTGTGTGCCTACACTGGCATGGTTCCCCCTCCTCCCCAGGGATCTCCCTCCCCTACCCTGACCGGGGATGCCCACCTGCTCCTCTTCCTCCTACTCTCCCCATCCCTCTCTCCTCTCCATTTATTTCACCCACTCACACACAGGCACTCACTCAGGCCCACACACACACACACTCTGTCAAAGATTTTTTTAAAGTGTATGTGGAATATTAAAAAAAAAAAAAAAAAAAAAAAAAAAAAAAAAAGCTAGCTGTGTGTGTGTGTGTTATGGGTATGTGTCGCTTGGTGCTCTCCAACTCCTCAAATGACTGCTGTGAAAGCTCCTATCTCCCTCTCTCTAAACACTAACTTCTGCACCTGGGTCCTGTGATTTATTTCATAGAACTCGAAACAGACAAAGGTGCGTCGGTTATTTTGGGGCTATATATAGTTTATTTGACTGAACTTGATACTTTGGGGTGCTGTGATTGGCTGGGGCACTAGGTAACGTTGGACATTCGCTACTTTCTTTTATTGGGGCTTTTCTCATGTCATTTATAGTGTGTTTTGCGACGGCGATGTGGTCAGATTTTAAGCAACGCAGGTTTTGTGGTTTCCGTGTGTTTTGTAGGCTAACAGGCGACTGCCTTTCTGGGTAACGGAGATTTGAATCTCACGTTACCCAATCTTAGTTAACTCGCGAAGGCCTTTTTTTCCTCTTCACGTTGGTTTTAACTCCAGCATTTGGATCGAACCCTTAGTTCAGTCACTGTAAGATCATTATACTTAGTATTTATTGATTCACTTTCATCAGGCATAGTGCCCTGTGAATGGAGGAAAGCTGATGTAGTTCCATTGTTCAAAAAGTAGGTAAGATCCAAACCAGGAAATTATAGACCTGTAAAAGCGTTTGCATCTTTAGATTTCCCTATATCTACACCGATAACCTATGTCTGCACTGTAATGAAGAGAATTGTAACAATTCATCCGGACTATAAGCAGTGATGTGATCTGGGATTCAGATGGTGCGAGGTTCCATATGCTTGTATGTGGCTTAAAGGGATAGTAATACTTCATTTTAACTTTATTTTATTTTGTAGGCATTAAAAAAACATGAAGAATGATAGAAGTCTTATCTCTGAAACCTTTACGGTTTAAGAGATATTCACAAACAAAGTATCCCCCCCCTGTTCAACCAAATCAGAAGGGAGATGCCCAGGTAGACTGCAGAGAGGGACAATCTTCAATTAAGATAATGGAAAAAGCTGAAAAACTTGTCAAGGGGGGGAAGGGATTTCATTGTTTTCATACAAAGAAAATTGTCCCCTGCTGTTATCTGTACTGTCATACAACCAGACTCACATCTGAGAAGAGATGGCTTACACTAGGAAAAAGGGGCGGGGAGGGGAACTTTGCTTGTGAATATCTTATAAACCATAAAGGTTTGAGAGATAAGACTTATATCATTCTTCATGTTTTTTTAATGCCTACAAAATAAAATAAAGTTAAAACGAAGTGTTACTATCCCTTTAAATAGAATGAGTGAATCCCTTTATGAATACATATAATGTACCGTTTCAATTTCACTATACTGCCATGTACTTGGTTTTAGCCACATTGAATTTTCCTGTTGCACTAACATCAGCTTTGTTGGCTATACTTGCTTAAAATATTTGTGCTTATACCACGCATAACAAACTGTGCCATTGCCAGTTTGCTTGGAAGCTATCTATATTGCATAACACTGAGTTACGTATTGTTAACCATGAATAAACTATTCATGAGAAGTGAACTTTGACAATCTATGAAGTTTTTTTTTTTTTTCAGTGTAATATTGCTTATTTTTTGTGGTGCAGGTTTTTAACACTTTCCCTATGTTTTCCCTTTGAGATTGGTTGCTGCTATTTAGGATTACATTGTACTTAGGGACATGGGATTTAGTGCTTGGGCATTGTTTCTATTATTAGATTATATTTTTATTCTATTTGGGATGGAAACTGTCTTGAGCCATATAGGGATGATTATTAGCATAATATTTGAGTCTTGAGTTAATAATTATATTTGATATGGTTTTCTAATTTTTTGATTTGGTGTACTACCAAATAGACGGAGCTGCTACTCAAATCTATCTTTGTACAACTCGTTGCTCACACAAAATGTGCAATTCTGGAGTAAACCAGCTGCACTACACAGGCGAAATGGAAATTCCCAATTATTTTAAATGGGCTTTTAACCATATGTGGGAGCTTCCAAAGTAGGTTGGCCCTGAGATCTCTGAAATATTAGCCAATACAGTTCCCCAGAACATAGATTCTAGGTGATAAGCCATACTTTTGCTAATGTAGAGGTGCTTTAGCCATTCCTCAAGGAACTCGAACACACAGACAAAAAGCAGAACTTCCTCCTCTGCATTTCTGCTACAAATTACAACAATTTATAGACTACAGAAGCAGTCAGTTAGTGCAGATCATATAGTACAGGGATCTCAAACCAGTCCTCATGCCCCCAATGGTTCAGGTTTGTTGTATCTCCTCACATAAACATAGGTGAGTCATTCAATGGCTCAGTCATTCTGAAGCATCAGCCTGAGTTAACAGCATCCACATGTATTTAACCTGAATAGTGTCAGACCCGTGCAATGTATGAGCTTGGACAGCATGCAGGACCATTTGAAAAACAAAACAAAACATGAAGACCACACGAGGAGCATCAGACCCCTACTGATGTCTTCCCAGTTAATGATCTGCCAGCCAATTCAGCTGGGAGATCAATAAAGGCAGCGCAGGGGAGCAACATGGCTCCCCTGCTTCCATCCTATCTGAATATCCATGTAGGAGTGAGCAGGACCAGAGAAAGCCTTTTAGATGTTTTCGTCAGGGGCATCAGCAGAAATTATTTCCCTGGGAGGGGGTGGCAAAGCTATACTATGACCCCCAGGCCAGCCCGCACAGCCCCTCTGTTTATGACCTCCTTACACCTGGATATTGGTGATGCAGTAAGCTTCCCTTGATCCTGACCACTCCAACCTGGTACTTCAGGGATGTAAACTGGGGCTGGGAGATCAATAACTGGGTGGACATCCTGATGCCCCCACAAAAAGTCTGAAATAACCCTTTGTGTGCCAGAGAGTCAAATGTATTGTATACCGCTGGCACTCAAAGGATTACAAATACATATATATATATATATATACATATATATATATATATATATATATATATATAAAAAATACACCAATGGGAAAGCATTCGCTCTTAAATAGACTGTGTCTGGGTGCTATTTCCTCAGGAGAAAGGTTATGATGCTGTAACATCATTTATTAAATATTGTTTTCACAATTTTTAAGCCCTGGAGTGCTTTTCCACCACAACATAACTTTACATTATATATCTAAACATCTTCAGCTATTGTCAGTCCTTGCGATTGTGTACCAACACATTTGGTAATTTCATCTTATATAAAAAAAAATGGAGTGTCCAACCCATTGGGAATCCCCCCAAAACGTCTGCCCCCCACTTTACAACTATCAGAATCCCAATACAGACCCAACATACACTGATACCCCAAAGCCTGGTTCTATTGCCCACTAAAAGTCACAGATCCCCACCCCCCATACACCTTCTGATCCCCCCTTCCAGCCCATTTCCTTGAAGGGTGGAAATGTAAAAAGAATGCCTTTTTTTTTCTTTTAGAGCCAGGTTGGGGTACAAATGCAAGTAACCCCTAATTTGAGGTAGTGGGTTGTTTTCTTTTCATGATGGAGTGCGTTGTCTACCTTTTTCTTCATTTCTGTAGTTGGGACAACCATTTTAGTATGAAAAAAAATGAGAACTTGTATTTGGTGTAGTTTTGGGCTTTGGGTACTTTAGTCATGATATTAGGTTGGAATGGCGGACAAGCTTGGACATATTTTGGATAAATCATACAAGCAAAGACTCCACTAGAAAAATAGGTCTGTTAACCTGTGGTTAACAAGAAGAAAAAAAAAAGTGAAAAGGTGTAGGCTAAATACACCTTAAAGCGGAACTACCACCGCAAAACAACTTTAGCTTAAATAACTCCCCATCTGGTGACTAGCTGCTTAGTAGCGCTAGTTGCCAGAATTATTACCTTATTCAATAGATTTACCCTTTCTTCCACGGCTGACAGGCAGGATGTCCGTGTGCCTGCCAGTCCCAGCAGGCTCTAGTAGGTGTTGCTAGGAGCTGACAGAGCAGGCGCACGGACGTCACTATGACAATATATCCGCGATACGTCCTGCCCGTCAGCCGTGGAAGAAAGGATAAATCTACTGAATAAGGTAATAGTTCTGGCGACTAGCACTACTAAGCTAAGGGAGTTATTTAAGCTAAAGTTGTTTTGCGGTGGTAGTTCCGCTTTAAATTTTGTCAAAACTTTTATGAAGAAACTCAAGTTTGTCTACTTTTTAGCTTCACATTGATCAGAATCGCCTTACTTTACACTATGTTTATTTCTCACACTTAGTTTCACAAAATGTTGAGTGCTCAAGTCTAGGAGACCACTTTAGCACCCAAGGGGTAAACAAAACAGCAGATATTACTCCCACTCAGTTGGAAACTGATAGGTTGTAGCAGGCTAAGAAGGAGAAGCTGTGTGATTTTTCTGAAAGGAATTTCATTAAATAGGCTTTTTTTTTTTTTTTTTTTTTTTTTTTTTTTTTTTTTACAGTACAGAGAATACAGCTCTGCTCAGAGTAGACTCCCCAACATTCACTACAACTGTTAAATATTAACTGATTAAAAAATAAAGTTTAAAGACACATTCAACTTTAACATATGTGCTTGGAGAAAGGCAGAAATTTACTTACCGATATTTCCTTTTCTTCTGTGTATCTCCAAGGCACTATTAAATCTATGGGCTTTATCTCCCCTCCTCCAGCTGGTATGACCTGTCAATTTGCATTGAAGGTGACTCCACCCCTTCCTTCCTCAGTTTCTTTTCTAGCCGAGCTATAAGATATAAAGAGATAGGTTAAGGGTGGGTGTGCCGTGGAGATACAAAGAAGAAAAGGAAATATCGGTAAGTAAATTTCTGCATTCCTTCCATGTACTCCAGGGCACCATTAAATCTATGGGAATTTTCCAAGCTTATAACAGGGTGGGTAGACCTCATGCTCCCCTATAACCAGGGTTATACTTATCAGTGTCTATAAATTATAAATAGGACGCCAAAAAAGTGACAATTGGGGGAAAAAAAAATAAAAAATAAAAATAATAATAATAATAATACTTCCTACCAGGTTATTGTGGAATAATCGCCTTAAGGACTTTTTTTTTTCCAAACTTTGCCTCAGCGGATGCAGCAACATCTAGCCTATAATGTTTTATAAACATGGAAGCTGTTGATCAGGTTGCTGCTTTGCAGATCTCTTCTGGTGAAGCGTTTGCCTTGTATGCCCCCTGATGTTGACATCGCTCTAGTAGAGTGGGTCTTAATTTTACAGGGGGTTCCTTTTTGGCCTCAGTATGATGTTTGAATGCACTGAATTATCCATCGGGCAATAGATGCCTTTGAAGCTGTGGAACCTTTAGATTTACCCTGAAAATGAATAAATAAGGAGTCTGATCTCTGAAAGTCTTTGGTTCTCTGCAGATATGTTGACACACAACGAACCAGGTCCAGAGAGTGAAGTCTCTCTTCTTTAACCTCGAAAGGATTGGCATAAAGAGATTAATTTTTTGATTTAGATGAAAGTCTGATATAACCTTTCCTTTAAAAGATGGCTTCATACGTAAAACAATTTAATCCTGGTGGATAACTAAATAGGGAGCCTGACAGGAGAGGGCCTGTAGCTCACTGACTCTTTTAGCAGATGTTATTGCGGTTAAAAATACTGTCTTCCAAGTTAGATGCATTATCTGGATTTGATCTAGAGGCTCAAATAATGAGGAGTCTGTCAATTGATTCAAAACCAGATTAAGATCCCAAGAGGGGATAACATCTCTTATTCTAGGATGAGCTTTTTCAATGACCCATACGAAACGCTTTGTTAGTATGTAATCTGCCCAGATCTCGCCGACAGGGATGAGATCTGGATCTTAATAGATGCTGGTTTCAATCCTAAACTGAAACCTCTCTGAAGAAAATCTAACACTACATTAGTAGAAATGGTGTGTTCTGAAATCCGATTCTGACTGCACCAATTAGTGAACATCTTCCAAACCCTGGTATACACCTTGGTAGTGGATAGCTTCCTGCCTGCTAGCATGGTGTTAATTACAGAGTCAGAAACTCCTTTTTGGTTTAAATATTTCCACTCAGCCTCCAGGCTGTTAGATTGAAAAATCCTGGGATTGGGGTGTTATACCGGCCCCTGGTAAAAGAGGTCTTATCTCACCAGAAGGGTCCATGAGGGAGACAGTCGACAAATGTTACTAGTTCCTATAACCAGCTCTGTCTGGGCCAGCATGGTGCTATGAGAATCAGTTCTATTTTCTCCTTACTGTTCTTCCTTAATACTTCCCGTATTAAGGCAATAGGAGTAAAAACGTACCCCAGAGAGAAACTCCAGGAATGCTTGAGCACATCCTGGCCCAGGGCTGTACCACCGGGAGAAGAATCTCTTGCACTTGGTGTTGGCTGGTGTGGCCATCAAGTCGATTACTGGATGTCCCCACATTGAAATTATTTGATGATAAACTTCATGATTCAGGCATCATTCCCCTGGGTCTAACAGAGTCACGCTCAGAAAGTCTGCTGTTGTGCACTCCGGATATGTGAGATGCTGAAACGGTTATCAAATGTTTTACTGCCCAAGATAGAATGGGGGACACTTCTCAGTTTAAAGGAACTGCTCCTTGTTCCTCCCTTGTTTCCAATGTACATTACCGCTGCGGTGTTGTCGGATCAGATGTGAACTGCCTGACCATGTAGCTCTGATTGAAAATGTTTGTGTGTTTGTCACAGCTCTTATTTCTAGCAGGTTGATGTAACTTCTGCTCTGCTGTGGACCACTTGCCTTCTACAGTTCATGATCCCCATACGCCTCCCCATCCCAACAGACTGGCATCTTTGAGGATCACCACTCATGGTGGATCTAGTAGCGATCTTCCCTTCTTCAGATTTACTGGTTTTGTCCACTAAGACAACTGGTTCCTGGAAGAATAATCATCTGTCTTGGGTTCTTGTAACCCCTGTCCCATAACTTTAAGAAGAGGTGTTGCAGGGCTCTCATGTGGAACCTTGACCAGGGAATCACTTGAACCGGCGATGCCATATTCCCCAGGGTCTCCATGACACTCTTGACCTGAAGTCTGGAGACTGCTATTCGAATATTCAATATCCATTGGGGTGTCAGGGTGATCTTGGCTTCTCTGGTGTTGATCAACATCCTGAGAAAGGTTATGATCTGTGCTGGAAGTAGTTGGCTTTTTCTTTGGTTGATAACCCAACCCAGACTTGTAAGATGCTGTGTTACTCTTGCAGTCTGTGCCTTTGCTTGGTGGAATGATGGTGCTATAAGCAGTATGTCGTCTAAGTATGGAATTATGTTGATCCCTTCTTCCCGTAGATCTTCCAGTGCTGCCACAAGTATTTTTATAAAGATTCTTGGTGCTGTATCTAGGTCAAATGGAAGGACCTTGAATTGATAATCAAGGTTGTTTATTTTGAATCGTAGGAATCTGTGATGGCTCATTTTGACTGGAATGTGAAAGTACGCATTTTGTAAGTCTATTTTTGTTAGGAAACTGTTGGGATATACAGCTCTGATCACAGGATGTAATGGTTTCCATCCTGAAGTGTTTTTGTACCAGGAACTTGATGTCTAAAATGATCCTGTAGTCCCCCGAGGGTTTTGGAACCGTGAACACTATGAAATATATTCCCTGATGTTGCTGGGTTCTTGGGACTGGTTCTATGACATTTTTGAGTAGACATCTGTGACTGTATGGGGTCATGTGGAATTCTAACGGGTATCCCTCCTTCAAGATTTATGTGACCCAACTGTCTGATGTTTTCCAGACACTCCTGTATAGGTGCAGGCGACCCCCAACCTGCTCTGGAGGAGGGAGCTGATGGAGTTCAGAATTCTTTTTTAAAAGATGCCTTCTTGGGGTAATCTTTTCTGAATTCCCCTCTTGTATGTGAAGAAGGCTGGTCGTCTTTGCTCCTGTTTGGACTGAAAACATTTGGAGTCATGAAAAGGATAATTCCTTGGTTTGTAACCTGATGATCTTGATGGAGAAGATCTACTTTGTCAATCCTGGGGTAAGAATGCATTCTTACCCCCACGTCATCTGCTTGACTAACTCCTCCAGTTGTTCTCCAAACAATTTCTCACCGGAAAAAGGCAGAGACATGAGTTTACATTTTGATGAACCATCTGCACCCCATGGTTTTAACCACAGTGCACGTCTTGCAGAGATGGACAATGCTGATGATTTTGCTGCAATTCGCAAAGAATCTAGAGATGCAACACATACAAAATTGTTTGCATCTTTAAAAATTTGCCACCTTCTTGAACAATTTCGATCTGGAAATTGAAGAATCAGTTTTTTCTTCCAGGACAGTTATCCATATACGCATGGTCCTTGCTATGCAAGCAAGGGCAGTTGCGAATTTCATGTTGTCCGATTAAGGAGTACTGTTGCTTTAAGGCACATTCTATACGCTTATCCACTGGGTCCTTTAATGCTGATCCATCTTCCAATGGGATTGTGGTATGTCTAGCAATTCTTGAAACTGCAGCGTCCACCCAAGGGGGTGTTACCCAGTTAGTTACGTCCTTTTCTTCAAAAGGGTATATCTTAGTGAATCTTTTTGTAATATTTGAACGTTTATCTGCCCCTTTTCCATTCTGAATTAACAATGTCTGAAATTGCATGGTGAACAGGAAAACATGGAGAAGCCTTCTTATTTCCTAAAAATGCAGCATCCAGAATGCCTAATTCTTTGTGCTCGTCAACCAGACCCAACGTTTTTCTAAAGTGCTTCAGAAAAGGTTCTATTTCGTCAGTACTGAATGTGCTAGTCTTCCTGAAGTTCTCCTCCTTCCAACTTAGAAGAGTAATCTGACTCAACCCTCTGAAGGCTATAGGCGTCATCTGAATGCATAGTCCCTGCAGAGGTACCCTCCCCAGGATCTTCTAATCTGGGTCTTTTCCTAGGGATTACAGCCTCCTGCATTGCAGAGAAAGTCTCCTGCATGGAGGCCTTCATCCGGGAGATGAAATCTTCGAACATGTTAGGCATTTGACTGGATACATCTTTGTTAGCACACTCCTGACATAAAGAAGAGGGATCAGAGGTTTGCAGCTTTCTATCACATGAAGTGCAATTTTTGTTTTTCTGTGCCTTTTCCTTCTTGGTAGAAGTGCCCTCAGCAGGTTTATCTTTGGCCGGTGTAGGTTTAGAACAGGATGACATTCTGCTAATTAAAATCTGACTAGAGAAAACAATAAATACTATAGAAACAGACAAAATATAAATATATTTATATTACCTGGACTCCAAGACTGTCTGGTTTATATATGTATTCCTGGAACGCACACTCCTTCTGCTTCCGGTTAGGTTGCTGCACAAAGGGAAGCAGACACGTATCTTGCTTTCCCTTACAACATCCTGTTCCTGTTGCGGTTCATCAGTGGAATGCACACTGAATCGTCTCACGCTGTTGTCCGGATGATGGATCTTATCAAACGGTAACGTTTTCCGGGTCCCATAGAACTTAGTGGGATAGCGGGGTAAGTGCTGTTTACCCTTTCTCCGCATAGCTTATAGGAGCATGAGGGTTTCCCTGTGATTTGCATTGCAGTTTAAGCCTTGGAATCTTGGTATGGATGGAGGCTCTCACCTCTCGACCCTCCAGCTGGTAAGGACCAGAAAAAAAACTGAGGAAGGAAGGGGTGGAGTCACCCTAAATGCAAATTGACCGATCCTACCAGCTGGAGGAGGGGAGATAAAGCCCATAGATTTAATGGTGTCCTGGAGTACACGGAAGAAAGTGTAAATTGCCTATACTTTTTCATTTTCACCTCTTTTTTTTATTTTTATTTTCACTTTCATGCCCCTGACACTGAGCTCCCTGGATCTGTTTTCAGAGAGCTTTCACTGGAGGTTTGAAAGCAGATCTTTGTCTAACAGAAGACTAACCAACACTGCTGCCCTCACAAGGAGGGAGTTATGGAGGCCATCATGACCCTCCATTCAGTCTGGGGTATAATTGGCTCACTGGTAGTTAAAGAATCACACACACAATCTGCCTTCCAAGCCATGTTCTATTGAAAGTCAAAGATGCATACATGTACTTTCAGTCACCCCAGCCTTGTTCCCGTTTTCAACTGGTTGTCACAGAGCTACAAATACACTATCTGCACCTCAGCATTGTTCCACACTCTAACCTTGTTCCGCTGGTAGTCACAGAACTATATATCCACTTTCTGACACCCCAGCCTTGTTCCCCCTTGTAGTTACAGAACAACAAAGACACTTTTTGACAGCCCAGCTTTACTCCACTCTCCCACTGGTTGCCATACAGCCACACACACAATCTCAACCCCAGCCTTGTTCAATTGTTCTCTGGTAGTCACATAACCACATATACAGAGATTTACTCATACATTAGAGTATAATGGAGAGACACATGCTGCCCACTTCTGATCCAGATGCCCTAATATTTATTTAGAAAGTGTTTTACCATTGAGATTTCTCTCTTTTTAAGTATGTCCTGGAGTGTTTACAGCAAGAGTTGCATATATTTGCACAGAGAATTATATATATATATATATATATATATATATATATATATATATATATATATATATATATACACACACACACACACACACACACACACACACACACACACACTAAAAATGTTATGTACAATTGCATATTATTTTTAGATATAAAGAAGTAGTTATTTTTAAGGATATTAGACTGGGAGAAGATCTGATTTTTTCAGGTAGGTTATTCCATATTTTCGGCGCTCTGAAGGAAAAGACAGATCAACCGGTTTCCTTCTTGTAATATGATATACTCAGTGAGCGGTTAGCGGTGGAGCGGAGGTTATAGTTAGTATGGAGAGCTAGAGTGATCATACTGCTCAGGTAGTATGGTAGTTTTCTATGAGGTGGTTATAAACCATGCAAGAGAATTGAAGGGCACGTCTAGATTTGAGTGTTAGCCAATTTAGTTCTTCATACATATCACAATGATGGGTTATATAATTACACTGGAGGATAAAGTTGCATAATGAGTTACACAGAGTGTCAATTTTAGCAAGATGGATTTGTGGAGCGGGAGCACATACTATGTCCCCATAGTCTATTACTGGCATTATTATCTGTTGTACAACACGTCTTCTTCCCATGGGATTTAAACAGGATTTGTTTCTAAACTGAGCTCCTATTTTGGGATAAAGTTTGACTATTCACTTATCAATATGAAGACCAAAAGTGAGGTTGGGGTCAAGCCACATACCAAGATATTTGTAGCAGTCCACTGGGGCCAATTTACGATTAGATTCTGTTACAATGGATAGATTGGTATTGCAGAGATTACGCAGTTTGTGCTTTGTACCAAATAACATTGTGACAGTTTTGTCAGTGTTTAAGAACAAATGTTCTTTGCTATCCATCTCTCAACTTCAGAGAAATCATGTTGTAATACAGCTTCCAGTTGTGATACTATAATATGTACTAAAAATTCAAACGTGTCATCTGCATACATGTGTACAGAAGATGCCTTGCAAACCATGGGTAGATCATTTATAAATAGAGAAAATAGAAGAGGGCCAAGGGTTGAGCCTTGGGGAACCCCAATTGTTACTTTGAGTGGAAGGGAAGCATTGTCAGCAACAGATATATATTGCATGCTGTCTGGTAATAGAACTGGAACCAGTTTAGAGAATGATTACCTAATCCTGAACTTTTGAGTTTCTTTATCAGATTACTATGGTCTACTATATCAAAGGCCTTTTCAAAATCTAGGAAAATAGCTCCAGTGAGTTCACAATTTTCCATACCAATCTGGATATCATTGGTTACTTTTAGGAGGGCAGGGATTGTAGAGTGATTTGAACGAAAGCCTTATTGAAGGGGATAGGGAAACTGGTCAGCCGGTAATACTTATATAGTTGCACATGGATATTGGTCTGTAATTTGATACTACATTTTTTTCCTCACTTTTGTGGATAGACACAACTCTAGCTACTTTCCAGGCTTTGGGCATATACCCAGATGACAGGGAGGCATTAATTAGGGCTGTAATAGGAGCTTTAATAACATTGCTGGTAGTAGCTCAGGGCCAGATTGAGGTTTCATTTTTGGGTTAAGGAGGTGGTCACATATTTCATTCTCATTTACTGGAATGAAATTAAATTCATTAGCATCACTGGACCTGGTAGCAGGTGACAGAAGCAGTCTGTTTAAATTACAATATGTATCATCTGGGGACACACACACACCTTAATGTATTTTGAAAAATGTATGCAGAGGAAGCAGCACATGAATTTTAAAGATGTCCTTTCTTCAGTGTGATCAGAGATGAAGATAATACAGAGTGGCAGCCACAGTACCTCTGCAATGTGGAAAAAGTAAACGTTTCTGACCAGTGATCCTACCATGCTCTCCTGGGTTGCTGCCTGTACCCTCCAATCACACCTGAAACAGATATGAGAGGGTTTCAAGTTCATCTGGGGTGCAGGGAGTATGGTGGTCTAACTCAAATACTGAGGATCAGCTCTGCAAGTGGTCACAGACCTGGTGATGGGCTGCTGACCGATGTTTGAGACTATCATATGGTGTGACAACACAGTCAGTCAGACGGGCCCTTTTATGCTGCCTGAAGTGTATGTTGATGTTTGCAACAAAACTGGATGGTAAAAATGCTGGGGTGAGCTTAACCCTATGCAATCTCTTGACTAACTGGTAGGAGGTACCAGACCACCTCATTTCAGTAATCCAGAGGCAGCATGAGATTAGGTCTGCCACATCTTTTTTATTTTTCTATAACTCTGTCCAGTTAACTTATGACATTGGCTATGTGGTCTGTTACTTCCAGGAGGCTGCCTTCTTGGGAAGTTTTTCCTTCCTGGTAATTATGATCTGGGGACCCCTTTAGATATGGACCAGCCGTGTGCCACTATGTAATTGATTTATACAATGTTGCAGTCTTTCTGCAGCTCTTATTTTTTTTTTCCTCTTTTTACATTGTTGCAATCATGGCTTTCACAGTCCCACACAGAATGATTTATGATAATAAAAATTAAAGTATGGGCAAGTTTGACTGTGCACATTAAGCACATACAGAATATGTAAAGTCTAAAAGGAGGTTGACTGTTACTTTAAATAGATGCATTTCATGTATCTAAAAAAAAAAAAATTGTAGGCAACAGGTCCACTTTAAGAGGTTAGACGGTACTGGCACCAGTTTAGATTTAGATTTATTTTTAGTCAAATTAATGTGTTAAAGGCGATGCCAGACACCTGGGATGGTTATTTACTTCAATTAGTGGATTTAGGCATCCAGCAAAAAGTTGAATAAAAAGACTTGCTAGTGGATTGGGTCTATATACTCCCTCCCACAATTAGGGATTAAGTTTTCACTGCTAATATCATCAAAGAGCAATTATGCCTTGGGAGATTACCTTACAGCAGAGGCGTAGCGGAGGCCCCCGCAGCCCCCGCAGTGCGGGGGGGCCCCGCCGGCTTTGGGGGCCCCCAAAAAATGTTGCCTTAATGATATACTATTCTGGGCCCCACCAGACTTGGGGCCCCCAATAAATGATGTTGAAGGAGCCAGGAGGCCCTAAATTTACCCCATGATAATAGCAAGGCAGCAAGCAGAGTAAGAGAGCCGGCCCGGCTTCAGCTTGTTTCCTCCTTCCGACTGCCAGCTCTGTACAACATCCAGCTGCAGAGCTCACATCAGTCACCTGATGTCTGCTCTGCACATAACGAATCAGCGTTGGAATCCTGGAGGTTCGGGTGCGGGGTGACATCACGCAAAGCCAAGCAGCCGCACGGGCTGCTTAAAATCTGCAGGTACCACACACTTACGTTTGTTGTGGTTGTGACCAGCGCTCAGAGGCAGCTGGCCTGGGGGGCAATTGCCTCTGAAGCCACTGGGACAATGATTCCTATGGGCCGGTGCCCTTATCATTTAATTAACTACTTAGGACCATCAACTCTGGTCCTCAAGCTGTGGAATAGTGATGGTGGGGGAATCCAAAAAGCCCCCTGGCCCTTTACAATAATTGTCTGTAGTGAGTGGATAACCGGAGCACCACTGCCGCGATAACCTCCCTTTGAGATTATACAGTGGTGCAGTTTCATTGGCTTCCTCTTTACAAGATACTTCCCGGTTGTAACTAACCAGGAAGTATCTTGTAATGAGGGAACCCGCGGAGCTGCTTCACTGCAGAATCTCAATGGGAGGTTATCCCAGCAGAGGTGCTCTCCGGTTATCCACTCACTACTGAAAATAAGAGGTAAGGGGGAGCTGAATTGGACAGCATATGTGAGATCAATTGAATTTTAAAAAATGTGTTCTATATAGTGCAGAATCTTGACTCACTCACTTCATGTCTGATGTTTGTTGGACTCCTGTCAAGCATCCCTATACCAGGGAGATTTCTGCTGGTGTCTTCAAATACATGGCTCAATTAATATGAATACATATAAGAAGCTAGGCTCAGGAAAAGCCAAAATATTTATGAATAAAGATGGCTAGAGAACAGAGAAGAGTGCAGTTCACCAACTCTGTTCATAAGAACACACACACACTGCTTGCCTCATTTGGAGCCAAGCCATTTGTATCCAAAGAAGCTGGTTATGAATGTGGGAGGTCTATTACAGAACCCACTAATATAGATGTACATGATAGGAGTTCCCTAAATCTCAGCAGTGATGTTTAGTGACCCACTGAGATTCATTACACAGGGTACAGAGATCTGAGCTCTCTGTATGCAATAGACTGGAGGGAGAGGGTGTCCTAAACTTCCTCTCTCCAGTCCTTTTTGAAGCAGGGAAAATAATACAATGCACCTCTATCCTTGCTTTTACAGTCAAGGGTCAGTTTTTTCCAGTACAGAGAAGATCTGGGAGAGATGCACTTAGGTGCAATAAAGAGGAGATACCCCTCTAAGTCCCATGATTTTCTAAAGTATCTATGCACTAAAATGTCTCCAGCTTGAGAGAGATCATAGTGCACAGGCTCCATAGAATAGCACAGCCACTGTAGAGTTTCAGACTCCAGAAGTTATCATCTCTTTATCCCCTGTTTATCATAGTTTAATGCAACTCACCCTCCCCCCCCCCCCCACACCCGGTGTTGTCAATACCTTCAGTAAAAAAGTAAAATATAAAGTAGCTAACAATATAGTTTATTTATTCTGCTCTGAGTTTTTCTGCACCCTATTGAGACAAAATATACAGAATACAGAGAGCTGAGTCATCTCTATGCGCTATGAAATAGACTGGAGGGAGTGAACATCGTGTTGGCCAAAATAATATCATCCAGAAGAAAAGGGCAGCACCAGTGGACTTGTTATTTAGGTAAAAATTGTTTTATTAACCATTTGAGTGCCAGAGGGGTACTCATCGCATTGCAATGCATTGCGTACCCCTCTGGCACCCAAAGGGTTAAGGTCACCGTTTTGGTCCACAAGGACCTTTATCAAGGCAAATGTAAATATACAAACATTCCTATTTATAGCCTGCAGCCCCATCTCTGGGCACCAAAGGACATGCTATTACACACAATGGCCTTCCTCTTTGTGGCCTGAATACCCTGTCACTTGTGGGAGATGTCATTCCCTGCAGTTGGCCCTGACTGCATGAAACTGAAGTCATCATGTGCTTTAATAAAACCATTTTTGCAAAATTAACAAGTCCCATAGGTGCTGCCCTTTTCTTCTGGATGATATATATAGATAGAGAGAATACATACAATACACTGGAAACAGATATAAAAAAAAAAGTTATTCTTAACGTTCACAATCAAAATAACAAAAACTAGAATAATGTGCCTACCTGGGTCCAGGGGAATTCTTTCCCCTTCTGTATTCTCTGTTGCATGCTGAAGTGCTTGTTGCAAATTCTGGTATTTACTAATAGGCTGAGCTGTTTACAACTGTCACTTGCCCTAGGCCTGGAGGACACTCTCCCCCCAAAGTTATGTGACAAGGCACCTCAAGTCCCAATCAAGTGAGGGAAGCTGCTGACCATAAGGGGTAGGACTGGAAGATCCAATGTGTTAATTATTTTTTCCCCATCAAATCAACAGGGGTAGGCACACAATGAGCAGTGGAACCAGGCTAGGATGTCAGTGTATATGTAGCTTTGTGATTGCCAGGGGAAGTGGAACCAGATATGGAGTCAGACAGTGCATGGGTGGGATCTGTGACTACCAGGGGGCAGTGGATCCAGGCTAGAAGGGTCAGTGTGTGGGGATTTGTTACTACCTTTTGTCTGAGGAACAAGTCCGGGGTCAGTGTATGTGTAGTACTGTGACTACCACTAGGAAAAGCTTATAATTGAAAGTTGTAAGCTCTGTGATATAACTGGTGTAGCTCCATTTCAATTGTAACCTCTGTGATATCACTAGTGTATCTATATTTCAATTTTGAATTCTGTGATATATCTAATGTAGCTCAGTTTCAGTAGTGCACCTCAATATCAATTGTAAGCTGTCTGGTATCACTACTGTAACACCATTTCAATTGAAAGCTGTTTATCACTAGTGGCACACCCTTTGAATTGTAAGCTCTGTGCTATCACTATTTCAATTACAATCCCTGTAGTATCACTGCCATAGCTCCATTTCAGTTGTATGCTCTGTGGCATCACTTGTCTTATTTCATAGCATTAATACCAATTATAAAATTAGCAAAAATTGGTGGGCTGGGACCGTGGGCTAAAACGATGCAAAAAGTGGGCCACTTGATTGTATTTGCCCCCAGTCCTCCCCTGCCAGTGCTCTTTCTTTCTTCCTGTTGTTACTGCCTGCAGCCTGCCTGCTAGCCTGCCTTACTCCGAAGAGTTAATAAAAGGAAAAGAAAAAATAAATAAATAAAAAGAAACCCACTAGATTTAACTCTTTGTGTGCCAGAGAGGTATCCCTAAGTTTGAACCAGTATTGATAAAATGACCATGTAAAGCTCATGGTTTTGTTGGTAAAAAGGGAAAAAAAACATTGTGGCCAGGGTTGGACAATCATAAGAATCTCATTTGTGCACTAAGATATACACCAATATACAGTATATTGTTGTTTATGTTAACACAGAAATGTTGTTTTTATGCTTGCCCACCCCAGGCTATGCCAGTACTTTGTTTTAAACATATCTATATACTAAGACATAGATAAATACATGCAGTGAGTGTACACGTCTGGTGTATATGTTAGTGGATATGGTTAAGAAAGGTGTGCAATAATAAAAGCCACATTTCTGTATTAACATATGCACAGCTATACACTGTAAATTGGTGTATTATAAATTAGAACGGACATGAAATTCTTATGACTGCCCACCCCTGTCAAAATATTTTTTTGTAAACATAATTAACATAGTACACAAATATACCACACTGTATAATGTAGAATATATTAATATAGAACAGTGTTTTTTTATGATTGCCCAGGTGTGCTGCTCAATACCTTTTTAACACATATCTACTTATAGTAGATTTGTGTTACAGTATTGGCCAGCAGGGGTGGGCAATCATAAAAAACACAGTTCTCTATTAATACAGTCAACAACAATATACAGTGTATTTGTGCACTATATGTTAACAGTTATGTTTACAAAAATTGTTTTGCCAGGGGTAGGCACATACCTCCCAAGTGTCCCTCTTTAGGAGGGACAGTCCCTCTTTTAGACCCAAATCCCTCTGTCCCTCTTTCCCACCCTGATGTCCCTCTTTTTAGGAGATCAGACTGTGTGGTGTGTATATCAGTGTATAATATTGCTCTACAGCAATAAAACTCACATTATTGTTTGTTTAAATGTCAGTATATGTGTTTATAAATTAGTCTGTGTAAATAAAATGCTTTGGTCTTGTTCTAAATCATTTATTAGGTTACACAAGGAGGTGACAATAGGTCATGACATAGCTTAAAAATTCCTTGTAATGCCCCGCCCACCAGCCACGCCCCCAGAAACGCCCCCTAAAACACAAGTGTCCCTCTTTGGCAACTTGAAATGTTGGGAGGTATGTAGGCATAAGAATCCCATGTCCGTTCTGATTTATAATACATTGATATATAATATATAGCTGTATATATGTTAATACAGAAGTGTGGTTTTTAGGATCCCCATCCTTGGCAAATACTTTTTCTTATTAACCATATCCACACTTGTGTACACTCACTGTAAATATTTATCTATGTTTTAGTAGATAGATATGTTTAAAACAAAGTACTGACATGGCCTGGGGTGGGAAATCATAAAAATGTGTATGTATATGTATAAGGATGTAAAAGCGTATCTGACCTCATGTTCATGTTCTGATGTTCTTTTATCAGTCCAGTCAGGAAGGTGCTAATGTGTAAAATAACATTTTCTGTATTAACTCTTTGGAGCTTTGGGGACTTCTATAGCACCAAACAGTTAATACAAAAAAATGGAATATGTTTTTTTTTTGTATTTTGTTTTTTTTTAGTACCTGGAAATCCCTAGGCTGCTATGGTGCCAATACACTTATAACAAAGGAAAATGGCAGGGTATGAGGGGACAATGGCTGCTGCTCCCTCAGTATATGTGTAAGACTTTATTTTAGGCCTCAGAAAACTGAACCAGTGTTTCTGAGTTTGGAATGGAGCTCAGTAATATGAAAGCCTTTCTGTGCCAGTGGGCTGAGCAACGCATTGCTGTCCAGTGCATTGATTGCCCCTCTGGCACACAAAGGAATTAACTCTTTGAGTTCCAGCGGGTTAGCCAACATATTGCTAAGGGTATCTGACCCCATGTTCATGTTCTGATGCTGCTGTTCTTTTATTTCCTTGAGTGCAGCAAATGCCTTCAACTTATCCTAAATGACAGTCTACAGTCAGGAAGGTCATAAATTGTAAAATTACACTTTTCTGTATGAACTCCTTGGAGCTTTGAGACTTCCCTAGCACCCAAGGGTTAATACAGAAAAAAGTGGAATACATATTTTTGTATTTGCTTAACCCCTTAGTCTGCTATGATAAGGTGACCAGACTGAAATTAAATGAAATCAGTGGACACTTTTTTTCTCCACACTCTGTCCTCCCTTACGCCCTGTACACACACACACACACACACACTGCCTACACACTGTCCACCATCGCGCCCTGTCCACACACACACTGCTCATACTCTGTCCATCCTCGCACCCTGTCCACACACATTGCCCACACACGGTCCACCATCGCACCCTGTCCACACACACTGCCCACACTCTGTCCACCGTCACACTCTGTTCACACCCTGCCCCCTCCACACAGTGTCCACCCTGCCCACCTCAACACTGCTCACACTGCCCACATCCACACTGCTCACACTGCCCACCTTTACACTGCTCACACTGCCCACATCCACACTGCTCACACTGCCCACCTTTACACTGCTCACACTGCCCACCTCTACACTGCCCACCTCCACATGCCCATATTGCCCATGTCCACATTGCCCACACTGTCCACCTCCATACTGCCCACATTGTCCACCTCCACAGTGCCCCCTTCACACACTGTCCACATTGTCCACCTCCACACTGCCCACATTGTCCACCTCCACACACTGTCCACCCCCATAGTGCCCACACTGTCCAACTTCACATTGTTCACCTCCACACTGTCCATCTCCACACTGCCCACATCTACCCTGTCTACCCCCACATTGTCCTACCTTCAGCGTAATTTTGTGGTGGCCGAGTGATGGACGTAAATTGCTGTGCTCTGGAGTCTGGCTGGCTCTGCACGCACGATGAACATATTTATTGGTGCCCCCCCATGATGACATGGCACTCTAGGGATTAAATGTATCTGACCCCATGTTCATGTTCTGATGCTGTTTGTTTGTTTTTTATCTCTTTGAGAGCTGCAAATGCCTTTATCTGTCCTGTCTGATACTCCAATCTATTTATTTATTGTGATGGATGGGGAAATGTTATTGGGGTGTGGCTTAATTTTGGGGTGGGGCTTAATTGAGGTGGGGCACGGGGGCCCCTAATTAGAGTTTGCAGGGGGGCCCCTGCATTTTGTGTTACGCTTCTGCCTTACAGGTATTAGTGCAACGTATGTTGTTTTCCTAATAGTGTCAATATAGAGTATGAATATAATGGACAGGCGAACACTTATACCCTAAAATAAGTGTTGCACTATTACAATAGAAATAACTGGATATGGTGGCTAGGGGGTGATATACTTTGTAATCCTCCTTCACCCTTCTTCTAGTGTATACACCATAATTATGAATGTGTAACACTATTAGTGATCTTGGGGTTATACCAATGGAAAGTGATTATTTTTGTTTTAGATTAGGATTTTGAGTATCTCATTCACTGGGTCTGTTTAGTGGATGCACTGTGGAAGGCAGCGATCATACTGTGTGTGTGTGTGTGTGTGTGTGTGTGTGTGTGTGTGTGTGTGTGTGTGTGTGTGTGTGTACAGCTAGGAAATGACACCCTATACCCTTCTTCCCCTGTTGTATCTATTACAATGTGTCCCAGCTAACACCACTGAAGATTGATAGTGAGGTGCCAGTCAATTTTTCTAGCCCATTGTGACAAGATTATATAGTGGCTTTAAGGGTTAACAAAGCATTGCATATCTATCTGGCACTCAAAGGGTCAACTCATGTATGGTACATTACGGTCTGCTGCAACTGAATAAATAAGCACATAAAGCACAAACATCTTAATAGTCAACTTGTCTAATTATCTTTTTAATGTAAGTTAATAAAAGTTACACTTTGGGGATTATGAGAGAAACTCTGCACCCCCCAGGACCCCATGCGAGCTCATTTACTGGGTTTCACCCAACTCGATCCAAACAATTAATTTCTGTTCTGTTTAAATCTTATTTACATTTAACTCTTTGAGTGCCAGAGAGGTATTTCTCTCTGGCACTCTAAGGGTTAAAACAGTCATTTGAACACCCCCCCCCCCGTCCTTGAAGCTAGTAATATGACTAAAAAAAAAAAAAAAAAAAAAAAAAAAAAAAAAAAAAAAAGGAAGATATTCAATAAAACAGGTCCCAGAATTGATCCCTGGGATATGCAGTTAATAACATATCTTTCCTCTGAATATATTCCATTGATCACAACATGCAGTTATCTAGCCTCCAGCCAATACCTTCTCCCATTGGTAGTCAGTTATCACACCTGTAACTATTGGGAACTTCAACTCCCACCATCTCAAGATAGCCACTGGTTGAGGATGAAAGCAGTTGTATCAAACAGCTGGAGGTCCAACAATTGACAACCCCTGACTTATCCAATCATCTACATTTGAGCTCTCTCCCAAACAACAGCTGATGAATTAGCTTTTTATTAGTGAAAATACCAATAGCTTTAATAAATACATTTAAACTGCATCTTCTGCCCCACCTTATTATCATTTTAATTACATAGACAAATAATTCAATAAGATTTGTTTGAGAGAAACTTTCCTGCATAAGGTCATGCAGGCTTGACTGCAATAATTACAAAAGGGGTTTCCATTAATTTCCCACTTCTGATTTCAGAATATAGGACAGACCATTAGAATAGAAATTATAATAATTTAGGAGTTTATACTCACAGTGTAAGATCGTGCGTCTGCAGTTTCTGGAAATGTATGATCCACAAACAAGTCATATGACAAATTTCTCCTTTACTATGTCCTTCCTTCAATGGGGAGTGACTAAGCAAGTAGGGTGTGTTTGTTTTATTTCATTACAGCAGATTAAAGTCACAGGGAACTGTGTGCAGGAGGCTACTGTTTAACCCTTTAAGTGCAGTGGTGTCTCCAGCATTCCTATTTAGGGGGACACATGGGGGGCCAGGGACAAAAGTAGGGGGGCAATTATAAAACATTATATATATATATATATATATATATATATATATATATATATATATATACACATACACAGGTTAAACCCCATCATTTGACGGGGTGTAGGTCATGCAGAAGCATTTGTAGGATAGAAATAAAGAAATATCCTCCCAGGGCAAAGGACGTGGACCCGTTTTGCATGTTGGGCCATTTTTTTTGTTTGCATTTTCTTTTTTTTATTGGTGTTTCTCTTCTCTCTTACACTCTCCCCGTGGTGGTGTCTCTCCAGTGAGTGCCCTCGCTGATGTCTCTCCAGTAATATCTCCCTTTACTGGTACCTCTCCTCTCTGTAGTTCTCTCACACTCTCCCCATGATGGTGTGTCTCCAGTGAGTGGTCTGTGCACGTCCCTAGTTACCTCACAGGGCTGGAGGCCACACATGCAAGACACATTGACACACACGCACACACAAAGGGACATACACACACACAGTGATAGACAGACAGGACAGAGAGACATACAGCCATGCAAAAATGCACACACATGCAGTGACACACAGAAACAGTGAGATACAGATACAATGCAGAAAATGGAGACACATACATGTGTGCCTGTGCATACCTCCCAACATTTCAAATTGCCAAAGAGGGACACTTGTGTTTTAGTGGGTGTTGCTGGGGTCGTGTCCGGTGGGCATGGCATTACCAAGAATTTTTAGACTATTTCATGACCTATTGACACCTACTTGTGAAACCTAATAAATGATTTAGAACAAGACCAAAGTATTTTATTTACACAGACTAATTTATAAACACATATACTGTCATTTATACAAACAGTAATGTGAGTTTTATTGATCTAGAGCAATGTGATACACTTATATACACACCACACAGTCTGATCTCCTAAAAAGAGGGACATCAGGGTGGGAAAGAGGGACAGAGGGATTTAGGTCTAAAAGAGGGACTGTCCCTCCTAAAGAGGGACACTTGTGAGGTATGCCTGTGTGTTGCAGTTGTCTGTGTGCATCAGTGTCTGTACATTTCAGACTGAACCCTTTAAGTAGCAGAGTGAGCAATAAATTGGTTTGCAATGATCTTATCCCTGTGGCACTGAAATGGATAAGAGTTTGTCTGAACAATGTCCTGTTGCTCAGGGATAATATAATAAATGTAGTGGAAGCGAAACACCGGCCCGTGCTTTAGGCGACAGTAGGGGAGGGTGGGGGAATAAAGATGATTTATTATGAGTAAAACACAATGGCTTGAATAGTAGTGGGACAGCAATTTCACACTTAACCCTTTCAGTGGCAGATGGTTAAGAATGCATTGCAGAGTAATGTATGGTAACTCCTGTGTCACTGAAAGGGTTAATATCACAACAAAAAATTGTGTAGCACTGGTCAGTAATGGATGTTTTCTTCATTTTGTTGTTGATGCAGTCACACAGGGAGTAAGGCAGGAATCTGTGTTTGTAAAAGTGAGTTACAGAAATAGTGAACCCATTGGATACTAAAGCGGTCAAGGGGTTAACAGGCATTTGTAAAGTGTCCTGGTTTCATTGTGCCTCAGTAGTCTTGTATCTGTCCTGTTTCCCATAAAGCATATGATGTTTTTAGTATGAAGGAGGGCATAGTGCAAAGCTGAAGATTTTGCCGGATGGGCAAAGGGACTTCTTTCCTCATGTGGTATTTCATAGGAGGGTTAAATAGCGTTCCACTGTATAGTGGCTGTTCCCTTGATGTGTTCACACATTAACTGTAGGTATCATGTTTGAGAAGAGTGCATTATTAAATTAACCCTTTGAATGCAAGAGGGGTATGCAACGCATTGCAATGCGTTGTGTACCCCTCTGGCACTCAAAGCATTAAGTTGTAAGTGGTCGACAGCCTGTTTGTTGGCTTTGCAAAAAGGGTGGAAATAATAGTGTCATGCATATCCTTTAACTCTTTGGGAATGGGATGACAATGCATTAAACTGTGCATTTATTTTCCCTCTTAACCCCTTGAAGCAATACACAAATCAGTTCAGAGGTGCTACACTCCACAAGCCTTTCCTCGTCTGGTTATGCGATTGTGGAACCTAACCTATCAAAAAGGCAACAGATAATCTAGAACTGGATAAATGCAAGATTTTGGACTTAAACTTTAAGAATCTCATTAACGCAATTGGACGGCATACATGATGTTTGCTCCACATGGGGGGGGGGAATTAAGCCCTTTGGACTATGATTGCAATTGTCAGGTAACCCAGCAGTACATCAAGATTATAGTGAATGCACCTGGTGACGCCACTGTTTAAGTGCCAGGGGGTGTCCAACGCATTGGTTTGCAAAACGTTGGACACCCCCTCTGGCACTTAAAAGGTTAAAACTACTTTTTGAAGTTGATGACTGGGGATGAAAACTTGCAAAACATAATTTTATATACCTGACTATTTGTAAATAACTATAGATTTTGTTTAAAGTGAAGCTGTCACCTTTGTGTATTTAAAAACGTCATTAAAACTGCAGATGTATCACATAAATCCCAAAATTTCAAATGGTCAAAGGAGGACAGTATGATTTTAGGTGGTGTTGCTGGTGGCTTGGCTAATCGATGGGAAATTACCAAGATATTTTGGTTACTTCATTACCTGCTGACAGCTTTTTCATATAACTGAATAAATAATTTCGAACAAGACCAAAGTATTTTATTTACACAGACTAATTTATAAACACATGTACTGAAGTTTAAACAAACATTAATGTGACTTTTATTGACGTAGAGCAATGTGAAACCCTTATATACACATCACGCATATAGACTAGTTTAGGGTGACCAGACCTCACCTTTAAATGGGGACGCATATGAAAAATGCTTTGATTTTGGTGCACTCCTGAAATATGCCTATTTCCTATGTGTCCCTGGTTAAAGGTGAAGTCTGGTCAGCCTAGACTAGTTTGAAGTGCTTAAGAAACAATTTTAAAATACTGGATCTGGTGAGTTTGAGAATAAAAGTGCAATGGATTGTTTTCAATAAATGTATTAAAAACACACACCCAGCAGTGCAAAAACTATATCCACTATACACAACTGCAGCCACAGTATAATAAAATAGCTATAATAGACACGATCACCATATCTGGATGTACTAGACTGACACAAAGCACTTTGACTTTTCGATGTAGACACACATCTCCATATGCACTAAAATTTAGGAATGCGAGGGCAGGAGAAGATTCCCATTAGCATACAAGGTTGTTGAACTGCTGTTGATGCCCTCTCTTGCACATCACCAGCAGTATGACTCCTGGGTGGAGAGGTGATAAAGTGGAGATGACTTATCCAGTAATATCACTTCTCCAGTCTATAGGGCATATGCACTAAGATCTCCAAAGTAGTGCATTGTCTCCATAAAATAACACAGGAACTGGTGAAGTCATCTCCACTTTATCACACCTTAGTGCATAACCCACTTGAAGTCTGAGAGCATTCTCTCTGATTCCACATTTGTCGGTAGCAGGGCCGGATTTCTCATAAGGCAGAGTAGGCATCTGCCTACAGGCGCACCCCACAGAGGGGCGCCTGTCATTGGGACCCTTTTTTTTTTTTTTTAATTTATTATTATTATTTTTTTAATTATCCTTGCCACGGGCAGTGCAGGCGCTAACCCCCCACCTGGTCAGGTCTACTATCTGCTCCTCCTTCGGCACAGACCCATAGCTGATGAGCTCTTCCAGCTCTTTAGTAATGCAGAGCGCTGGGAGATGACATCATCTACCAGCGCTCTGCATTACTGAAGAGAAGACCACGCGGGAGCTCCAGCAGCTACAGGTCTGTGCAGAAGGAGGCACAGACCTGTCCTGCCACGCCACTGGACCACCAGGGAGGAGGTAGGAAATGGGGGTGGGCGCAATGTGAGGGTAATATGGAGCTGATGGGGGGCAAGTTGGAGCTGATGGGGGGCAGTGTGAGGGCAAAGTGGAGATGATGGGGCAGTGTGAGGGCAATATGGAGGTAATAGAGGCAGTATGGAGATGATGGAGACAATGTGAGGGCAATATGGATTTGATGGGGGGCAAGTTGGAGCTGATGGGGCAATATGGAGCTGATGGGGCAATGTGGATATATTGGAGGCAATGTGAGGGCAGTATGGAGCTGATGGGGGGCACGTTGGAGCTGATGGGAGGCAGTGTGAGGGCAAAGTGGAGATGATGGGGGCAGTGTGAGGGCAATATGGAGGTAATAGAGGCAGTATGGAGATGATGGGGGCAATGTGAGGGCAATATGGAGCTGATGGGTGGCAAGTTGGAGCTGATGGGGGCAATGTGAGGGCAATATGGAGATGATGGGGGCAATATGGAAGTGACTAGTTGAACAGCCCGTTACACGGGCCACAGTGCCTCTGGCAGCCGGTCGCGGGGCAGTCACACGCAGTGGAAACTGCCCGCGCTTCGGCTGATACAGAGCTGGACGCTCCTTCGGAGCGCCCAGCTCTGTATCAGCCGCGGCGCGGGCAGTCTCCACTGCGCATGACTGACGCACGCGCAGCAGTGTCTACTGTGCATGTCGGGCGTTACACACAACTTGGCGAATTATTATATAGGATGGGGGCAATGTGAAAGCAATATGGAGATGGGACAATGTGGAGATGATGGGGGCAAAGTGAGGGCAATATGGAAATGGTGGGACAATGTGGAGATAATGGGGGCAATGTAAGGGCAATATGGAGATGGTGGGGCAATATGGAGCTGATGGGGGCAATGTGAGGGCAATATGGACACGATGGGGACAGTGTGGAGATTAGGATCATTGTGGAGGTGTCCAGTGGAGATGGCCAATGGGGGGAGCACTTCAGATTTCTGTGCCTACAGGCTCCTGAGATGTAAATCCAGCCCTGGTCGGTAGGGGAATGGAGAGGATACTTTCAGCACCACAACAGCATCACTCCCTTAACCTATTGAGTACCATTGGGATGTGCATTACACACCCCTGTGGCACTCAAACAGTTAAAAAAGTACACCAAGCAGTACACAATCATCCCCTCAGCTCTGTATCTTTTTTTATACTCACATATGTTATGTACTTCGAAGGGAACAAAGATGGTGGGTCAGGCAGCATTCACAGAGGCGTAGCAGAGGTCCTTGCAGCCCCATGGTATGTCCAGGTCAACGGACTTCATTTAGCTATAGCCTACAAAATTCTAATACTAATAAACACAAGTATATAGATATAGTGCACTGTTGTGTCTAGGAAAAATACCTAGGTTTTACATACACAAATGAACTCTTTCAGTGCCAGTGGTATCTAATGCATTGCAACACAATGCATTGGATACCTCTCTGGCCCTCAAAGGGTTAAGACCCACTTATTCTGCCTGACCGTTCCAGATTCCATCAGCCGTCCTGGCCAATCCCTGGATCTTTGATGTGGTTAAAGCATGGCAGTTTGTAAAAAAAAAAACATTTTAACATAACAAATCTCTTTCCACATTCCTCCCTGTGACTAATAACCCTAACTTCCAGGAGGGGTGTGCAGACATGCAGTTTCGACAGTGGGAATCCCATGTTATTACCATAATCGGACACATGATTGACCCAAAAGCATCCAAGATCTACCCCTTCCCTGACCTTCAAACTAAATACCATTTAGGCCCAGCCCATATCTTCCCTTATCTGCAAGCTAAACCATACACAGCTAGAATAATTCGGGAGATGTCGACTACTGGGTCCACTAACACCTTTGATGCCTTTCTGCAACAGGCTAACAGTGTTTCTCAACCAGGGTGCCGTGGCACTTTGGTGTGCCACGGACATCCACTTAGGGTGCCCCATTGTACCTATAATGCTTTGACAAAAATGTGAATGTAGACTTCCAACTGTATGTTTAACGTTACTACTATGCACAATACGTTTATTTTAGTTGTGAGGTCTAACAATAACGCTATATTTATATATTTGTAACCTTCATTACACCCTTGACAAATGACATAAAAGAATAGGGGTGCCACAAAAATGTCAGACTGCGTGTTAGATGTGCCTTGAGCAAAAAAAGCTTGAGAACCACTGGGCTAACAGGACCTCCATTAGGACATCCCAAATATATAGCTACTAGTTGAACAGCCCGTTACACGGGCCACAGTGCCTCTGGCTCCTTCGGAGCGCCCAGCTCTGTATCAGCCGCGGCGCGGGTAGTCTGTACTGCGCATGACTGCCGCACGCGCAGCAGAGTCTACTGCGCATGTCTAGCGTTACACACAACTTAGCAAATTATTATATAGGATATTACTAAAAGGAGAAGCTTGGCAGACAGCCAAAATTCTCCAGAGGCGTGCACTAGAAGGAGAATCTTGGCAGGAAGCCAAGCAGTACTGAGGAGACTCTCATGTTTCCTCACACATAACACAGCCAAAGGCCCCTGGCTACTCCTATGAAAATCTCTGCAAGGACATTGCCCCCCAGCCACATAACACAGGGGAGAGATTTGGCCACCCCAAACGACTTACGTGCCACTACAAGGTGAGGGATGGATGCAATATGAGTGCAATATGGGTGCAATAAGGAAGCAATATGAGTGCAATAAGGATGCAATATGGGTGCAATATGATTGCAATATGAGTGCAATAAGGATGCAATATTGGCGCAATATGGGTGCAATAAGGATGCAATATAAGTGCAATTTGGACACAATATGGGTGCAATATGAGTGTCATATGGGTGCAATAAGGACGCAATATGGGTGCAATATGAGTGCAATATTGGTGCAATGACACAATATTGGTGCAATATGGGTGCAATAAGGATGCAATATGAGCGCAATATTGGTGCAGTATGGGTGCAATATGGGAAATATGGGTGCAATAAGGACACAATATGGGTGCAATATGAGTGCAATATTGGTGCAATTAGGACGCAATATGGGTGCAATAAGGACGCAATATGAGAGCTATATGAGTGCAATGTGGGTGCAATATGGACAAAATAAGGACGCGATATGGGTGCAATATGAGTACAATATAGGTGCAATTTGGATGCAATATGGGTGCAATATGAGTTCAATACGGACGCAATAAGGACGCAATATGGGAGCAATATGGGTGCAATAAGGATGCAATATGGGTGCAGTATGGATGCAGTATGAGTGCAATAAGGACACAATATGGGTGCAAGATGGGTGCAAAATGAGTGCAAGATGAGTACAATATGGGTGCAATAAGGACACAATATGGGTGCAAAATGGGTGCAATATTGTTGCAATTTGGGTGCAATATGAATGCAATATTGGTGCAATGAGTGCAATATGGGTGCAATACCCATATTGTGTCCTTATTGCATCTTTATTGCACCCATATTGCACTCAGATTGCACTCCTATTACACCCATATTCCATTCATTGCACCCATATTGCATCCATATTGCTCCCATGTTGTGTCCTTATTGCACCCAATCTGCCACTCTTTAACAGTAAATGTGCCATTTGGAATGACGCAATGTGTACAATTTGCGACTCGGCGTGACATGGTGAATGCGCCATTCGGAATGATGCAGCCAAACAAATGCAACACTTTAAGATGCGACATTTTAAGTGCGTCAGTTCAAAAGTAAACTCTCTGTCCCCTTCTCCATCATGTCTCTCTCTCTCTCTCCCCCCCTTCTCCACCATGTGTCTCTCCCTCCCCGTTCTCCATCGTGTGTGTGTCTCTTTCTCCCCCCTTCTCCATCATGTGTGTGTGTGTGTCTCTCTCTCCCCCTTCTCCATTGTGTGTCTCTCTCTCTCCCCCCTTCTCCATCATGTGTCTCTCTCCCCTTCTCCATCATGTGTGTCTCTCTCCCCTTCTCCATCATGTGTGTCTCTCCCTCCCCGTTCTCCATCATGTGTGTGTCTCTCTCTCCCCCCTTCTCCATCATGTGTGTGTGCGTGTCTCTCTCTCCCCCTTCTCCATCGTGTGTCTCTCTCTCTCCCCCCTTCTCCATCATGTGTCTCTCTCCCCTTCTCCATCATGTGTGTCTCTCTCTCCCCCCTTCTCCACCATATGTGTCTCTCTCTCCCCCCTTCTCCATCATGTGTGTGTCTCTCTCTCCCCGTCTCAATCATGTGTCTCTCTTTCTCTCTCCCCTTATTCAGCATGTGTATGACATACCCAAACCCTGAAGCACTCCAAGGACTTAATTCCCACGGGCAATGCCCCTTTTGCTAATATATATATATATCCCAATGTCTAGTACACCTCTGTCAACCCGGAAGTGGGGATTTGGATGCAAGACATACCAAATGCTGATGCCAACTTACTGTGGCAGGGCTTCAGCAGGAGGCTGAAATGTACTCCTGCCTTGTACTTTCATGAACTCCAATACTATGTCCCCCCTCTGCTTTGCACACAGGGTAGGTCTATCCACATCCCACAATGGTCCGAAATGCATGATTGATGGTCAGATCTGCCTGGATTTTGAATATGGCTAAATGACTCTTTACTTATAATTAACCATTAGAACGCTCAACTAGCATATCCAAAAATATCGCTCATCACTCCAATATAGAGATCACCATAAGTTTTTTAATATGAAATATTTAAAAATATATCATACAGAATACACAAATGGTATACACATAATAAAAACATCACCCCCTAATCTCAGACCTAAAATCACCTACGAGGTCATATCTGGACTAGAGAATCAAGGTACCCCAGTATGCTAGTGCTCTCTTGGATGTTAACCACCAATCGATCCTCCCCTATCCGTCAGTCAACAAATTCTCACTTGGCTAGGATGGTAAAAAGTTCTCCTGTTGGTCTCCCCGTGGTAACACAGGCTACTGGTGTACCCCGGACTCCGTCCCCTGGAAGCTCCCCAAGGACCGCTCTAATTCATTATACCAATGATATCACATGCATAGCACTGACTCTTGGTCCCCGCACTATGACAATCCGCCAAACGTGGACCAGCAGCTAATTTCCATATACTGGGGACAAACATGCAAATGTTATCTCCGGATCAGTTACCAATTAGCTTTCTATACTATATGACTATAGTTCCCATCTCCAGTCACCAAGTGAATATGGGAAAACTCTGTCACACTTATAGTATATATACTTAATAAGTTAACAATAATCAGAGAATGCAAAGTCTCCGCTATCAAATATTAATCAAGTGTAGATTTATATATTCAACTCTTCCACTCAACCTGGATATCTAGAGAAAAGAGTGGAAAAAATAAAAATAAAAATATAAAACAAATAGCATGTTATAGTCCAAACATCGCTTATCAGATGATGTGCTTATTTACATAATCTTCAATAATATCATTTTGGGACAGCTTCTATATCCAATATTGTAAGTCTCTACAGCATTTCACTTGTATTGTTACAATTATATGTTCATCAGCGAGTGGGTGTATACCCAACTTGTAAACCCATAATTATGGTGTCCTCATTAGTGTCTGAGCCTTTCTTCGTACAGGCTGCCGCTTCTCACACCTGTTGTCTAGGTGCGATATACTTGCTGGCGTCTGAGTCTTCCTTTGTGCAGACTCCAACTTCACACACTTGTTATCTGGGTGCTATAACTCAGTGCTGCTTGCAACCATTAGAGTTTACACTTATGGACTTCCAGCCTCAATGTTATTTTGTTCAATATTCTGGGCTGATGCTGATTTTTCTTTACCCTCTTATTTGGGTTTATATTCTCTCACGTACCGTGTTATTCTGTAGTCTTTAGATGTAATACATTCAACACAATCTTCCTTCTTTTTGTCTACAATGTATCTCTAACACTTACACCATACAGATGGCTTTTAATGAGATCTCACCAGCACTTTTCATCTGTATCAAGACCGATGTTCCCTCTCCAATGCGTTTCAAAGCATGCTTGCTTCTCATCAGGGAGTTACTAAGGACTCACTTCATATCCTCTTTTTATACCCTTGCTCATGCAGGAAGTTCTTCACTCATCAAAAAAAGTAACCCTATATAGTTATCCATTCCCATTCATCATCAAATTATATATATTATACCTTATTGCTCATGATAAAACACATATATCATTCTCCATTTTTTTCAGGGCTTATCAGAAAATAGATAGAGATGGATATCCATATCACTCTGACAATGATAAGAGAGAACGGCAGCAGCTGGAGAGCTACATATTGGCAACTCCTGTAGTAGTCTGTGTAAATTAGAGCTCCAGGTGTTCCGTTAACATTCTGGGACATATGAAAAATGAAACAATTGAGCCTGATTTATTTATTCAGAATTAAGCTTCAATAATTATCTACTTGTGATTTGCAGTTTACAGGTTCAGGAATTAGAGTGCTGAATGATTCTAGACTGAATGATTCTAATGCTGTAACTCTAAGTCACCCCACCTGTTGCCAGTCAGTGTTCTCAGGCCATACAGAAGAATATATCACGTGATTTCCATGTTTATATATGGGGAGGGGAGGCGGCTTGCACTAAGTAAAAGGAAGTGGGATACTTTATCATTCAACTACTCTTGAACTACAACTCTGACAGTATTGAAATAACACTCTCCATGGCCCAAATACTGTAAAGATTAACTGGAGCTGCTTTGTTGTGAAACATTACTATCCCTTTAAAGTGCATAGGAAATGTGGGACTGTGATTTTGTGTGTGTTTGAAGGATTAAATCATAGCTGCAAAGGGGTGTAACATAGTAAAACATAGTAACATAGTAAATTAGGTTGAATAAAGACACAAGTCCATCAAGTTCAACCTTCTCCTCATGCCCCAGTAACTAAAAATGTTATAGCTTTCCTGCTACCAAATACGTTAGTCTTTATCAGACTTTCCTGATCTCCCTACTAATAAACAGTATAACTCTGTATGTTCCCTTTTGAAAGAAATGTATCTGATCTTCTCTTAAATGTATCCATTGTATCTGCCACAACCGCCTCCTTGGGCAAGGAATTCCACAATTTAACAGACCTTACTGTAAAAAACCCCTTCCTCTGCTGAAGTCTAAACCTCCTTTCCTCTAATCTCAAGGGGTGTCCCCTGGTCACCTGATAAGGCCTTGGAATAAATAGCTCACCGCAGAGATCTTTGTATTGACCTCTCATATACTTGTACAATGTGATAAGGTCTCCTCTTAGTCATCTTTTCTCTAGAGTAAATAAACCAAGTTTATCTAGTCGTTCCTCATACATCAAGTCCTCCATTCCCTTGATTAATTTTGTTGCTCTTCACTGTACCCTCTCTAGTTCTAGTACATCCTTTTTCAGAACTGGTGCCCAAAACTGCACTGCATACTCAAGGTGATGTCTTAGCAATGATTTGTATAATGGCAAAACAATGTTATCCACTCTTGTTTCAATACCTCTTTTTATGCAAGACAGAATTTTGCTTATCTTTGCTACTGCTGTTTGACACTGGTCACTGTTTCCAAGTTTGTAGTTGACAAGGATACCCAGGTCTTTCTCTAGCAGTGAGTTCCCTAAAATGATTCCATTAAGTTTATAAGTAGCCTTGGGATTATTTCCTCCCAAATGCATGACTTTACACTTTCCCACATTAAACTTCATATTCCATTTGTTTGCCCAATCTGACATTGTCTGCAAATCCCTCTGTAGAGAGAAAATATTCTGTTCCGTAATAGAGTTATGACATACTACATGCTTGGGAGTGTGTTAAGAAAGTTATGCACTGATTCAGAGTATTGTTTTATTTGCATCATAATTACCTTGTTAAGACTGGAAAAACAGGTTTGTTTTCAGTGTTTCCAAGGACAGTAGAGATTCTGCATACAGAATCAGTTTGGAATCGTATGTATTGAAGCTAAAGGAGAGAAAGCGAAGAAGAAAGATATAAAAGAAGCTAGAAACATGCAACACAAATCGCAAAGGTATGAGTACAGAAAAATCTCAAAACTTGAGGCTATCATATTACAGATTGAAAACTACAGCGTGGAGGAAAGCCCTAGGTGCTAATTGAAAGATCAATAAAGAACATATACAAATCATGACAGAGACAGTAGCTAATATATCAAACGTTAAATATAAGCTTACACCTCAAGGCAGAAAGATAGCTAGGGAAAGAAAAAAGAAACAACGTGGACAGAGGAACGGACCAGGTGGATCCTGCCCTCTGTCATAACAAGCACGAGTGGCCAAAGGCCTGGTGGGGAGTATAAATATGTACTCAGAAAAGTATAACAAGGAGATTTCCAAATAAATGACTGAGGCTCCATCCACTGGAAAAGGAGCACAAAAATGAACAATGTATGCACTCTAATAGTATAGTGAAATAGAAGATTCACAATTCAAGGTGTAAAGAATGCATTCAGCATTATACACTAAGTAGGCGGACTTATACAGAGTAAGAACCGAAGGTCACAGAGAGAACCAAAATCACCTCTCCCCCGAGACCTGCAGCTCAACGATTAAACATGAAAACTGAGCAGCAAATATACAAACAGAAACAACTGCCAGATCCTGCAGATAAGGTGGGAGACACTTGTACACGGGAAAGTTCTCCTGAGTATTTAGAAGAAATGAAATCGGAGCATGAGGCCAGTGTCTGAAACACAAAAACATATCGACAAGATCCCAAATATGACATAAGTCAATAGCTGTCCAGGGTCAACCCCCCTGGACCCTAGGGGGGGGTCTCTCCAACTGAAGTAGCACACACACAGGAGAGCGTCCAGACCTTCTCACAGGGCTAGATCAGACCATCCAGTCTCACCAAGACTCAGACCAAAAACTGACAGATAATAGTCTTAGCAGAGCAAGAAAGAATGCATTATTTCTGCCTCAGCGTCCATAGGTTCTGCAGCAAAAGAATCAAATCACTGCCAAAAATGGTAAAAAAAAATTAGGGAAAACTGCACTCGGGTGCAACAATAAAACAGATCCGTAGAAGACTCTGAGGAGTCTCAGTACAAATACAGGAACAAAAATTCCTGAGTCCCAAGGATAGACATCCCAAACAAGTTCTGGTTCTCCCAAGGCGGACAGGGAAAAGGCCCACTTCTCCCACAGTGTCAGATCCCGGCAGGATAGCTCACCCGTAGAAGCCCTCAGTAGTAGTACAGGAGCAATCAGAGGCAGACAGCGTACATTTAAGGCACCCGGCAGAACTCCACCATCATTTGTATCTCATCTCTCCTTGTGGCCATCCAGCACCCCATCTAGCAGGCACAGGAAGCCTTCCCTCACCACCTGTTGCGGTACCGCAACTATCTCATCTGGTGCAACGTATAAAGCAGGGAACAACTGTTCCCCGTTAGTGGTACGCAATGCGGCAAATTCCTCGTGTATCACTCCTCGGATCACTGCTACCAAATTCTTGAGGTCTATTTTAGGAGAAGCAGAAAAGCAAGTGTGGAATCCTAACATAGAACGCTGAGTGCATTAGGCCAGCTGCCTCCCGTCATTTCCAGTCTGGGGCTGCCATGATTCCACCTGCGCCATCGGGTTAAGCAGGGTTGAAAAAGTAACTCAGCTTTTCCACCACCTTCCAGATGAAATCAGAGAAGTTTCTAAGAAGAAACCATCAAAAAAGTGCCATAGCAGCTTCACCGCAGGAAAGATAACAAAATAAATAATAGAAGTAGTCATTGTATAAATATATCTTCCCAGCTAGGGAGCAATAGAAAGCATGTACGTCCTCATAGGCTGCTAGCTCCACCCCCCGAATTTTTCATTTGCATGCTTAAAGCAGTTTACAAACTTGTAGCCATGTGGAAGGGGCACACCCATGAAAGCAAAATTTAGGTACTCACATGTAACTGATTCAATGAATGTTTTTTACTTTAAAGCGAAACTACCACCCCACCTAAAGTTTTCCCCAAAGAATTACCCATATTAATTCTATTAGTACTATTGAGCAGCTAGTCGCCAGAATTATTACCTCCTTATAGAGAAATTCTGCTGCTCTCGGGACTGACAGCCAGGAAACAACAAAGACATCTTTGCATAGTGACGTCTGCGAGTCTGCACGGTCAGTCCCAGTTCTCTGTAAGAAGCATTACTTGGGACCCTAAGGTACAGAAGGGACTGACAGCGCAGGCGCGCAGACGTCATTATGCAAAGAGGTCTGTGCTGTTTCCTGGCTGTCAGTCCCGGGAGCAGCAGAATTTCTCTATAAGGAGGTAATAATTCTGGCATCTAGTACTATTGAGCAGCTAGTCGCCAGATGGGTAATTCAAAGGGGAAAACTTTTAGTGGGGCGGTAGTTCCACTTTAAAGGGATAGCAATGTTTCACAATAAAGGCAGCTCCAATTAATCTTCATAGTATTTGGGCCATGAAGAGTGTTATTTCAATACTGTCGGGGTTGTAGCTCAAGAGTAATTGAATGATAAAGTATCCCTCTTCCGTTCCTTTTACTGATGTAACACTGCTCACCTCAGAGCAGCAAGACTGTCTGGATGGATCACAGAGAGGTACAATCTTCAGTGACCATAAGAGAAAACCTGAAAAACCTGTGAAGGGGGGCAGGGTTTTCCTTCTGATCACAGTAAGAAGATTGTCCTTTGCTGTGATCTGTCCGGTCAAGAGACCAGATTCCACATCTGAGGGAGGCAGCTTACACTAGGTAAAAGGGGTGGGAGGGGGATACGTTATCATTCAATTACTCTTGTACTACAACTCTGACAGTTTTGAAATAACACTCATGGCCCAAATACTATGAAGATTAATTGCAGCTGCTTTTATTTTGAAACATTACTATTCCTTTATCTGTGTCTTCTGTGGCAGCAAATGTTATTTTATTAAAATACACTGGTGAATTGATAGCTAGGTGTATATATACAACCGAGGCCTACTAAGCCTTTGTCCCTGCATGCTTGAATACGTTACACCAGTGGATATCTTGGATTGTCTTGTGGACTACAAAAGTTGTGGGTAGATTATTGCAAACATATTTTTTAATTAACACTAGGTCTAAAAATTAACACGTTTTGTTGTCTAACATTTATACTTTGGGTTTAAGAAATAAATATTGCTTTATTAAAGGGAAAAAGTGTGAATGGGCAGTTTCTTGCTAGACATTGGTTTTAAATCAGTGGCCATTTTAGATTTGTCTTGTGCCTTATGAAGTGGTGCTGTGTGAAATTAGGAGTGAAATCATGAAGCCAACCTTGCTTCGTTCAATCAGAAACACATTCGGTACCAACTCCAGGAAAATGCCCAATTGGTTGATGAACCTACGACAGACTGTATGTTCCCCTTCCTAGCGTTGAGGGATTGGAGTGGATCCAGACAGCCTTCGGAACGTACTAGTCTCAGGATTCACAAACACCGCCGGGTCAGGGGAGGCCACCGGTTGCCACGCAGCCCGATCTAGGTGCCCCGTATGGTTAAGGAGAGTTTGCATAGCCAATGATAGCTGATCAATACTTTGATCCTGTACATCCATTCTGGCCAGAATGCTAGGAACCTGAGGGTTGCCTGTACCTTCAGTGCTCATGGCCCTATCGTACTGTCACAGTTGGTAGACAAACAATGACTCAGACAGGTACAGTAAAATCAATACCACTTTATTAATAAAATAAATACAAATAAGCACTTCCCCAACCCTTCCTGGGGTGAGGTTTGAGGACAGTGCTACAGTCCACTAACTAGGAGCTGAACACTGAACCTAGCCTGCACTATTGGAGGTACTGCAGAATGGGAGAGAACCTAGCCTACAGTTCTCACAGCCTACCCAAGATGGTGAGAGGGTGGCTAGGAGGCAGTAATGCTACCCTAGAATGCTAGGGTCCACAGCAGATCAGCAATACCCTAGAGCGCTAGGTTCCCAAGCAGGATAGAGTTCCCCTAAAATGCTAGGGTCCATGGCAAACACCCAAGGTAAGAACTAGAGCACTGGCAAGGTCTAAAAGGCAGCAGACTAACCCGAGGCAACACAGAGAGGAGAGACCAGGCCCAAGTACCTACATGGAGAGAGTCAGTCAGGCCCAAGGTACATACACAAGCCGAGTCAGACAAGGCGAATGTCATACACGGATCGGGTAGTCAAGCCAGGACGAGGTTCATACACTGAGCGGGTAGTCAGACCAAGCCATGGTTCGAGCACAGATCGAGTAGTCAGACACAGCCAAGGGTCCTACACGGATCGGAATCAGCAACCAAGCAAGGGTCACAACAGAGAGTGAAATACTATAAGCAATGCACTGGTATACCATGAAAGGGCATTGAAGCTTGGCCTGAAGGCCGCATATAAGGCCAACAGAGAAGGCGGGACATCAATCGGCCAATTAGTGCCGAAGGTACAAAATAGCGAGCGCGACGTTAGTGACTCCCGCCCGCAACAGAGAGGCCAGCAGTCAGGCAGCGACCAGTCATGCCGCTGCTCATCCATCAGTAGGGACCAGACAGATAACGCAACGGGAGGCAAAATCACGGGCACCGTGATACCATCACCTTCTACAGCCAGTAAAGGTGACTGCAAAGAAGTCCATTCTGCTCAGCCTCTCCCTCGCTTAAATTATGTGTGTGGGAATATTCTTCTCTTGGGGCAGGCACAGTGCAAACATTAGCAACTACACTGTGCACTATTTGTGACAAGGTTGTGAAAAGGGGAAAGGAGGGGACACACCTTGGCACAAAAACCCTCATTAAGCACATGCAACATAAACACACTGACATTTCTTGACCAACACGACTGTTATTGGTACCAATTGGACTGTTAGAGACTGTTATTGGTACCAATTGCTGCTAACAATTGATTGATGGATTTTAACACCACGAACAGTGAATATTGGTCTTCAAAGGTGTCAATGAGAGGAAGAGTGTATTCATCAGTGACTGGTTGCCCAGAGATGGGGCACTGGTAGTTGAAACAGACCTCTCAGAGCTACTACACAAAGATCTCTGTGTAAAGAAAACTGACATGCCCTACACTACTTGGGAGTACCAGATGAAGGTCAGACTACTCCAACAAGAGATAGTAGTGCAAAATGCTAGGGAGCTATGCTTGGGATCACTGCTAGAGAGAGGAGATTGACCAAAGGGAATTGTGCTGCAGCCTAGCCTTATAAAGCTAGATTCGCCCCCTTCAGTTGAATTGAATGAGTCCCCGGATAACCTCATCTAGGCAAATTATGCAACCACTATCCCCAGGTAGAAACAGATTCCAGCAGGGACAATAAATACTCAATCAGACCAGTAGCTAGGGACCGCCAATGTCCAGAGCCAGCTAGGGATGCAATAGAAGGTCAGGCAAGGTCATACACAGGAATCACGTGAGCAGGAACCAAATTTGGAGTCAGAAATATAGTCTGAATGCCAAGCAAGGTCATACACAGGAATCATATGAGCAGGTACCAAATTTTGAGACAGGAGAGTAGTAAAATGCCAAGCAGTGTCACACAGAAATCACATGAGCAGATACCAAATTTTGAGCCAGAAGCATAGTCAAATGCCAGGCAGGGTCATGCACAGGAATCACATATTCAGGTAGAGAATCAGGAGGCAAGCTTGTCATCAGAAGATAAATCAGGGTCATACACAGGGAAATGAAGAAGGAGCGCACTATTCAGGGCCATAGCCCTTCCAGTTAACCAGGAACTACAGTCAACCTCAAACCCATCTAGAGTCCAGGATGTCACTGATGACAAACTCTTCCTGACCCTGTATGGATACAGGAGCCGGAGACGCGGTCCCCGGATGAGAAGGCACCCAAGGTTTCAGATGAGACACTTGGAACATGGGGTGGACCCGTAGAGAGAGAGAGAGAGCAAGATCCAGTTGTTAGACAGCAGGTGATAGTTGTTGGAAACCCAAAAAGGGTGAAGGAAATGAGGGCCCAGTTTCACCGATGGCTGACAGAGATGTATGTTCTGAGTGGAAAGCCATACATTGTCTCCGGGAGTGAAGAGAGGACCCAACTAATGGCGTCATCAGCAACTTCCTTCTGAACATCTGAGTAGAAAGAATATAGTGACCTGAAGAGCTCGCCAGTGGTCCACTAGAGAACGAACACAGACCTCAGTGGAGGGTACCAAAAGACTACCAGAAGCCAAGAAAAGGATTCCGTGAATGTATTCAAGGGTGGCAAAGAAGGGACAACAACCCAAGGAAGTCTGCAGGAGGGAACTGCAAGAAAACTTTGCCAGAGGAACCACCCAGTTGTCCTGTCGGTTATTGCAGTGGGTACGAAGGTATGTTTCGAAGGACTGGTTCAGATGTTCCGTCTGGCCATTAGTGCGGGTGTGGCAACCCAAAGAGAACTGAAGCTGAATCCCAAGTCGCCCACCAGAACTTGTAGATACACTGAGAACCTCTGTCAGAGGTTATGTGTAGTGGTATTCCATGTAACCCTATCATATGTTTAAGAAAGAGATCGACCAATACAGAAGAGGGCAGCTTAGAGAGACAAATGAAATGCCCCTGCTTGGAAAAAAGGTCAACGATCACCCAGATCACTGTCATGCCAGTAGATGGGGCAAATTCATGACAAAGTCCATGGCAATTTGGATCCATGGCAAGGAAGGCACAAGCAAGGCTGTAAAAGACCCAAGGGTCGGTTGAGGGGACTCTTCATCTGGGAGCAAACTGCACAGAAAGCCATATAGGACTCAACATCAGGCCAACAATCTGGCCACCAGAAATAAAATATAAGGAGCTCATGGGTGCGGGCAATGCCTGGGTGTCCAGCAAGCAAAGCATAGTGTGCCCACTGAAAGATCTCGGCACAAAGAGAGTGGTCCCCACCGAAGGAGGAACTAGGTGTTGAGCTGCCCTAATGCCAAAAGGCAAGAGGCAGGAAGAATAGTGTAGGGATTCAAGGAGGGAAAGAAGATGTATTCTGAAATTCGTGACAAGGTGTCGGCCTTAATGTTCTTACTGCCAGGGATGTAGGTAATTTTGAATTTTGTCTCAGGATGGAGACAACGTGTGGAGAACACTCTAGTAGGTACCGCTATTCCTAAAAGTGGTAACTTAATCGCCAGCAATTCCTGATTACCAGTATCGTATTTCCATTCAGCCTCTGAGAAGCGACGTGAAAAGAATGAACAAGGATGGTATTTACCTGTCTTGGGATACTGCTGGGAAATCACAGCTCTGGCAGTGATCTCTTAGGCATCAACCTACACAGTAAAGGCACAGTGGGGATCGGGATAGTGAAGGGTAGGTGCAGAGGTAAGGGCAGTCTTGAGAGCTTCAAACACAGACACAGCCATAGGAGACCAACTACCCAGATCCGAACTCTTCTGGGTAAGGGAGACAATGGGCTAGATGATCCTGGAAAAGCCTCGGATGAGTTTCCTATAGTACCTGGCAAACCTGATGAAGTGCTGCACAGCCTTCAAGGTGACAGGAAAGGGCCAACCTTAGCTGGGTCCATAAGGAGGCCCATAGGCAAAAGACCACGTACCCCAAGAATGGCAAGGATGACTGGTTGAAGGTACATTTCTCAAGCTTAGCATATAAATTATTGACATGCAGACATTCCAAAACTGATCTTACGTGGATGCGGTGTTCAGACAGTATATAATCAAGGTATACAACCACATAGGACAAGAGTAGGTCTCTGAAGTCATCATTAATAAATTCCTGTAAGACAGCACTGGCATTACGAAGATCAAAGGGCATCAGAAAATATTTGTAATGCCTGAATCTGGTGTTAAACCAAGGTCTTCCATTCTTATCCTTCACGCATATGGATCAAGTTATACTCACCCTGAAGGTCTAGTTTAGAGAAAATATTAGAAAACCACAAGCGGTCAAGCAATTCAGGAATAAGGGGGAGCAGGCAGCAGTTGTGACGGGCGATAGCATTCAGACCGCTGTAACCGACACAGGGTCTGAGCTATCCACCCATTTTAGCAACAAAGAAAAATCCGGCACCCACCGGGGAAGTGCAGATGAATCCACATGCCAGGTTGTCCTTAATGTATTCTTCCAGAGAGGCTATTTCTGTAACAGACAAAGGATAGGTGCAACCCCGAGAAGGAAATCACTCAGGGAGCAAGTCGATGACACAATCATAAGTGCAAAGGGGAGGTAGGAGATTCGCCTTCTGTTTGCCGGTAAAGCGTCAGTCAGGATCTCCGAGATGGAGGCTATACTCCAAACAGGAGTAGCTCCCTCAAATGTAGAAAAAGTAACCAATATATGAAGGGGTTGTGTTTCTTCAACCAAGGGTATCCTATGATCAACCGTGTCTGAGGGGACAATATAATATCAAGTGTTATGGTCTATGAGAGGTTCTGGCCAACCCATAAACACAAACGAACAGAAGCAGAGGAAATACAACCAGAACCCAGAGGGGAACCGTCCACTGCAGCCACATGCAGAGGAGGAAGGTGTGGTTAACTGTATGCCGTATCTCAAGGCAAAACCAGAATCCAAAAAGAGGCCTGCAGCTCCTAAGTTGATGAAGACAGAGACGGTTATTGAGGAGGAGGACCAAGACAGAGTAATCGGAACGGTCAGATGGTGAACGGTGATAGAGGAGACAGGAGGCAGACTTAGAGAGGGTCCCCTATCTCCTAAGACCTGGAGTTAACCATCTTGTTGTGGCAGAGATGTGCCAGATGCCCAGGGGTACCGCAACAGAGGCAGAGACCGAGGATTCATTGCCTATTCTTCTTCTATTCAGACAGTCGAAACACCTGGCTGATCTCCATGGGTTCAGACACTACACTGGCATGGCTGCTAGGAGTTTGGAAGTTAGGGGCTATTCACACAGGGTTACAAGGAGGCAGATGGAGGCCCGGTCCTTTTCTAGGTGTCTCTCCTGTATGCAGTGCTCCAGGGTGGAGCACACAGGCTGATGAGATCCTCCAAGGACTGCAGAATAGGACACATAAGTGGCCATCAAGGAGCTGTTCCCCCAATTGGTTTCATATGCCAGTGTGCGAAACGCCACACCATACCGACATAAGGACCACTGACCTTTATGGAGTTCCAGCAGTGCTGCTTCTGCCTGCACCTATCGACCGGGACATCAAAGGCTGCACGAAAGGCCGCAAGAAAGGAATCCAGGTCATTAAGAATAGGGGACTGGTGGTATAACAACAGGGAAACCCAGACCAAAGCCTGATCCTTGAGGATAGAGAGACGATAAATGGAATCCTAGCTTGGTGTGAGGCGAACATTCCCAGTTGACATCAAAATGCATAAGACATTGGTTATGGACATGGGGGAAATAGCCAAGGAGGGCTGGCTGGCCAGAGATAGAGCAGGAGAAGCCCTAGGAACAGAGGGCCTAGGAACCGCTTGTCTCTGTTGCAGGTGCTGAAGTAGACTGGTAATGGAATCCAATTTCTGGTCCAACCTCATGATCTGAGTGACATGCTGTTTCAAGACCACACATTGCTGCACTAAGGCCGTGGAAAGATCTTTAGGGTCCGTATCCATGATGGCTACAGGGTGGAGTTATTATAACTTAACGAAGATGAGCATGCTAGGATGAGCAACCTTACACTACTGGGTAGTGCCAGAAGAAGTTCAGACTTCTCCAACAAGAGATAGTAGTGCAAGATGCTAGGGAGAAACACTTGGGATCACTGCTAGAGAGAAGCGGTTGCACAAAGGGAATTGTGCTGCAGCCTAGCCTTATAAAGGTGCTAGCCCCAAAGCTAGATTGGCCCCGTTCAATTGAGCAGAAGGCGTCCCAGGATAACCCCCTCCAGACAAACAATACAACCCCTATCCCCAGGGCGAAACAGATTCCAAAAGGAACAATAAATACTCACTCAGACAAGTAGCTAGGGACCTCCACTGTGCAGAGCCAGACGGAATAGAAGGCCAGGCAAGGTCATATATAGGAATGACGTGAGCAGATACCAAATCTGGAGACAGGAACGTAGTCTGGATGCCAAGCAGGGTCATACACAGGAATCACATGAGCAGGTACCAAATCTTGCTACACAGGAACGTAGTCCGGTCAGGTGCAGAATGAGGAGACAAGGTCATCATCAGAAGATAAATCAGGGTCATATACAGACAAATGAAGAAGGTGTAAGCACAAGCAACAAACTAGAGCTTCACGATTCAAGATGCTATACTAACGCACCAAAGCAAGGCGTACCCCTTTCCTATATAGCTGCAACCCAGAAGCAGAGTAGGAGCGCATGGCAATGGAGGACTAAAGGACCCAAGAGCAGACACAAACCTAAAGCATGGAGTGACAGGAAGGACAGATGCGGAACACAGAACAATAAACCACGGCAACAGAAGCGGCTGGGATAAAGACATGAAACTCTGCCCGTGATGATACTCCAGGTTGCATGATTACATATTCCGCATTCATGGAAGAAAGTCTCTGACAATAAGAGAGACTGACCAGTGAAGTCCATGCAGTGAGCTCACTTGGGTAACGATTCCATTAAAGATGGGAGAGGTATTTATTTTATAAAGCAATTATACACTTTCCAACACACATTACATTTATGTATGTTTTTAATAAATGTATTTTGTTTTTTAATTCAGCTGATATCTCATTCCTTTACTTTGTTACCTCATTGCTTTACATTTAATATCATTAATATCATAGTTTTGTTCTATAGTGTGGTGTTGTTTGACCATACAAGACTTAGGTCATTTGGGATTATAGATAGCTTGTTAAAGGGATGGTATCCCATACTGGTTTAGTTTTATTTTACCATTTCACACTAACTGAAGCGCTGTTTCCTACAAAGTTTTGTCAGTTTATGATCCTGACATTTACGTTAAGCATGTGGAAGCCAAACCCCCCAAAAAAGAAATTGAGTTGAGCCACTGTCACCATGCCCCCTGTTCTTCCTCAAGGGCACAAAGAACATGGACAAAAATCCCAGTGTGAGACTAGAGAAACCCATCCTGTTTCTTGTGCTAGGGTGCGGGGTTGGTAAGATGTACCCACTGTCCCTGCTAAAGCACCCTCAGGGTTCTCTACCTCCTACTCTGATGTCCTCTACCATGTTTGCCAAAGTTACCTTCTCCACCAGCTGATAACGAGTCTGTATATGAGAGGATCTGGCAGTCTGTGTTCACGTATTGCACAGTGCATTGTCCACACATGGCAATGCAATGGAGAGTAATCACATGCAGTGTATCAAGGAGCATCTGGTGGAAGGGAGGATAAATTAATTTGATTAAGTCTTTTTATCATGGCAAATAGAGGCATCACTGTACAACTGCCTGCCTTGTTTAACTGCTGCTGAATGATCCCAGTGCCATGGAGCTGCCTAATCCTTCTGCTGCTTAGACGACTCAGCAGCAACATCAGTTACAGCAGTGGCAAATGCCAGAATGTCAAAGTGGCATTGACCAAGAAAACCATCATACACAGCCAGCAATGGGCCAGTACTGCGTATTTTGTTTTCTAAGGGCTTTTATTTTGCAAGTCTTTGTCCTGCAAAATGTTTTTTTTTGTTTTTTTTTTAATCTCAGGGCTTGTATGTTCTAAGCCTGAGTCTTGCAAAAAATTCTCAGGGCTTGTATTTTGCAAACCTGAGTGCTACAAATTTTTTTATCAGAGGGGAAGCCTGAGTCCTGCAAAAATATGTACTCAGGACTTGTTTTTGACAAGCCTGATTCCTGCAAAAATAGTTTCTATGGCTTTTTTTGTAGCTAAACTGAGTCCTGCACACACAAATATTTATCAGACTTTTCTTTATGTAAACCTGCTGCTATGCTGGCTAACCAGACAGATTTTTAAATATATAATATATAAAACATTGCCACAAATATGAGCCTAATGTTTGCTTTAAAGCTTGGAGATGGTACAACAGCTATACCTCATCAATAACAAACACGAAGATGAGTAGAAGAATTTTATTCAAATCTATATTAGGAGGAAGGATGACAAGTCAACGCAGTACCAGAGACTGAAGATGTGCCAGAAGTTTGATACAAGTAGAAGCTACAATAAAACTAATGAAAAATGGCAAAGCAGCTGGACCTGATAAAGTCACTGTTCAACTGTTGAAAGCCGGAGGCCAGCCCTAGCTACACTATTTTCAAAATATCTACTATTCCACAAATTATCTGAAACATGGAAAAATGCAGAAGTCATTATACCCCACAGAAGGGATAAAGTGATAAGGCAGATCTAAAAAAACTACCGACCGATAAGCCTATTGCCAGTCATCTGCAAGGTTTTCACAAAGGCACTATCAAAAAGAATGGACACAATTCTTAATGCGGCACAACCTGAAGAACAAGCAGGGTTCAGGAGCGCTTTCAGTATAATGGACCTTATCCAGACAGTGCAACAAGTTATAGAGCGGCATAATGAATACAACCTTCCATTATGCATAGCCTTCATTGACCACAAAAAGGCCTTTGACCCAGTAAAAAAGCAAGCAATAACCAATGCCATGATCATCCAAGGATATACTCCAATGTATACTATAATCAATATATGAAAAACACAACTACATCAATACAGGGCAACAATCATAAAGGAGACAAAACTTCCCAAAACTATTTTCTGTTTCTTTAGAAGAAATTTTCAGCAAACTAAATTGAGGAAAAAAATGACTTAAGATCAATGGAGACTACCTACATAATTTACTTTTGCAGACTATATCATATTATTTTGAAAGAAAATTTTTTTTAGTGTGTACTATCTCATAATACACTACTTGGGGTGCATAGGCACTAAATATATAGCTTGCAAAATTAAAGAAAAGAAAGGAAACAGAATGCCTATCAAATTGCACTCCCAAAAAGTGCATCGGACACCTATTATTAAAATATGGAATATTTTATTGATATATTGAAAATAATAAAACCAGTATATGCACCAAGAAAAAGAAATCCTATAAATACAAGCTAAAAATAGCCTCGGATATGCCTGGTATGTGGGAATTCAGTGCCTATCAAAAAACCTACATCACTAATGATGTTAGCATGAATGATCAATAAAGCATATGTATAAAGACTATCAATTTTATCCCATCACCACTAAGATCCCTGAAATAGTAATGTGTATTGGGTGTATAATTGGCAGAAAATAGAATTTGGGCATATATATTCCCAATCACTCAAGCGATCTAAAGAAAACTGTATCGCTGAGTGTGGGAACCAAGGGTTAAGATGAAGCTGTATATACAACAGTCCACCACTCTATTGCATAGCTGTGTTGATTGTAATGTACCTCTATGGTCAATGATATCCTAAAATATACGAGAACGGTAATAAGTAAACTGGCAGATCAAAATCCCGGTATTAAACAGCAAATAAATATTTGCTGGTCTTGGACATCTAATCACTAAACGCTCACAGAGATCTCGTTCTGATTAAGAGACTCACGTGAGCGTAAGAGCAAAATGGCTGAAATTCTCAATATAAATAGAATCTGCTAAATACAAAGAAAAAGAATATAAGATCTAAAGTCACATTATTCCAGTTCCTCAAAATAATAGGAAAGGTACCTCTATCAAGCAGTCTATAACATGGAGTAGATCCACTACAAAAGAGAGACAAAACTTAACCCTAATTAGGGCTGGCTATGAAAGGAGTCTCATTCAGCAATATACAAAATAGCGAATAGAAGTCTTGCAACTAATATCAAACAGTATATATCAAAATAAGATCCAATACATCGTTACTTATACCAAGCAACAATGGCCCGTTTAAAGGGAAATAATGCATCAAATAGATCGATAGTTGATTTAAAGTCGCACTGTTGGTAAAAAGCTATACTGATCCAGATAGAATCCGGTACTTCGCGGCTTGTATAAAGTAAAGCTAAATAACTGGAGTAGATAGTATATCAATAGCTAAGCTGAATAAGCTAATTGTATATCAAAATTTGGAATGAAATAACTCCTGGGTAGATGAGATCATCCAAAAATTTGAAAAGCCACAAATAGGCTGTCTGTAATAGACAACACACCTGTTACAAACACAAATATACTATTAACCCTTATGTACCCTGAACTACGCTTAAAGTATCATTCAAAGGTATGCATAAATAATAAGTTCAGGTCAAAACCGCCTGAAACAATCAATGCATACTCAGAGTAGAATTCAATACACTATTATACAAAGTGGCGATAAGCTGTTAAGGATACTCTGTATCTTTAGCTGATAGGTTCAAGTATAGAACCGTATCAGCAGCCAAAGGGTCAAAGAAACTAGTGGCCGAAAATATAAATGCCGGTTAAACTCTGGTAAAGAAACTAGTGGCCGAAAATATAAATGCCGGTTAAACTCTGGTAAAGAAACTAGTGGCCGAAAATATAAATGCCGGTTAAACTCTGGGGCCGAAAATATAAATGCCAATATAAAGGTCATTCTGCCTCAAGCAACAATTTTTGACCAATGTGTCCTCCCAGTTCTTATTCATGGCTGTGAAACATGGAAGTATGGAACGTTGAATTCTGAACATAACAAAAAGAGACAGAAAAACATGTGTATGGATTTGTCAGCAAATAAAGGACATCATTGAAACAGTAAAGCTCTTAAAATGGAAATGGGCTGGCCACATAGCAAGAAGACCTGACGGCAGATGGAACAAATAGATTCTGGAATGGATTCTACTCAATACATCAGCCCCAAGAAGAAGATCAAAGACAAGCTGCAACATTTTTAATGCACACTTTTGACACCCAATAGTTTTGTGACAATTCAAAAGGATACCAGCTGAGCACAGGTGGGTCAAGGAGAATGAATGAGCCACTGATCGACTCTCATATGCTTAATCAAGGAAATCCTTAAATCTTGGGCTGCTGATGGCCCTTTAGAATAGAACTTGGACACCTCTGATTGTCACAGATTTCAAGCAAGACAAGAGTCAGACAGTATAGTAAAATTCACCTTTATTAAAATGAATAGCAATATCTATCAATGAATGTAAACTCAGGGAATAGCAGAGGGTAACCCAAGAGGTAGAGACTTTATTGGGAATAGGAGAATACCACCAAGTCCCCATACTGCAGAGACTAGGCCAAGGCCAATGGTAGTCTCAAATGCCAGATAGGAAATGCGTGGACCCAAACGGTCTCCCCTAAGGATGGTAACCGGGGAGAAGGCTGACTCACGCCTGCAGTCAGGAAGGAGAAGGCCGTCTCCTGAAATGGAAGGCAACAAGGAGACTACTGAGTTACGCCTGCAGTCAGTAAGGTTAGAGTCTACCAGAGCCACAGGTCTGCACTAGATAGGGTGTCCGCTAAACAGGAGGCACACAGAGGGTAGCTGGACAGAACCCCAGGTCAGCACCAGGTTGGAAAGTCAGACAAGCCAGGGTCATACATGGAGCAGGTAGTCAGCCACAGCCACAGGTCTGCACCAGATTGGATGTCTAATATATAAGGAGCGCACAGAGAATAGTCAGACAAAGCCACAGGTCAGCAACAGGATGGATGGTAAGACAAGCCAAGGCCATACACAGGATACAAGCAAAATACAACTGCACTTAACAACAATGTAAGGGTAACTGAAAGGCAGCCAGGAAGTAGATGGGTGGAGTTATAACCCCAACTAGTATAAGAAAGAGGCCTGCGACATATTGCAACCTCATGCCCCAAAATGACGCATGGGATCGAGATGCGTCAGAACTCCGACCCTACACCGCATCATTCTAAGGAGCAGGCTTGCTTCGCACGAGGACATAGACGGCCTCTGTAGATGCCAAGCTCGCCTAGGCCCAGTCCCCAGAGTGACCCACAGGATGACGCGGCGGTGACATTTCAGGCCATGTACTACCTGTGTCAACCCTCATGGTGTCACTGGATATAAGGTAACTGTGACACTGATTTAACCGATGACATGCTGAAAACTGCAGGGTCTGTAAAAGCAAAATTATAGCTAAATGACAGCCTAAATCTCATTTTAAGTTTGGTATTTCTGAAGATACTTTCCCTACAGAATACTTTTCCTATATTGGTTTTAGAACTTACTGCTTGATGTTTATTCTTCTGTATAAATCTCTCCGTGCATATTAACTGACATCTCTTCAATCTGTTCCTTTCCTTTGTAAAAACCTTTGCATCCCTCTCAGAATGACTATCCTCCCTTTGGGTTTCCTTATGCACCAGACCATGTAGAACAGGCTCAAACTTTTTGACTAGCATACAGTGTATTACTCAAAAGTTATTTTACATTTTTTTTTTTTTTTTGTAGCAGAATGAGGGAACTAGCAATGCTGAGAGATACTTTATTCAAAAAGGTATTTACAGCTACAAAATGTATTTAACATTTTTTATGACCAAGTCTTATCTATTTACCTCCTTTTCAATCCACTAAAAGTAATTAGAAAAACTGCCACAGAATTTGTTTGAAAATACAGGGATTTGATTAACAGACTATTTTGCAAATATGTTTTTATTGTCTGAGATGTGTTATAAGCTGCAATTAAAAGAGGAACTATCACTGAAAATAAAGTTCTCCACAAATCATTATGAACATAGCGAAATGCATATCCATACTAGTATTACCCTGAATAAGTCCGGCATTACTGATAAATCCAGCTCATTTCCAGATGCACAGGCAGGCATTTTACTGTACCAGCAACTTTGCGCCTGCGCCGTCAGTACCTTCCTGTACCTTGAGGTACAATGCAACTCCACCTAGAGGAGATGGGATGGACAGAGCAGACGCACAGATGTCTATTTGGCAAGATGTCTGCCCTGATGCCTGCCTGTGCATCTGGGAACGGGTTGTTTATCAATAAAGCCGGACTTATTCAGGGTAATACTAGCATGGATATGCGTATCTCTATATGTATAATGATTTGGGGGGCACTTTATTTCCAGTGATAGTTCCGCTTTAATGTTACTCAAGTGATAAGACATTTGGTTAGTTAAAGATACTGTTTCTAATGAATATACAAATGTATGTACTTAATTAAAACAATATGATTAATTTAATATCCATAAAAAGTTGTTTATTGATTGCCAAGCAACAGTGTCCACATGGTTACCAGTTGCTCAGTAACAGGACTGGGAAGTACTATGTATCCAGTTTGGTAACCTCGGAGAATTATACCAAATTCTGCTTTTAAACTTGGGGTGTGTGTTGTTTGTACAGCTTGAAAAATATCTGTTATAAACAAAACACACACACATACACAGTTGGGGTGTATTGCATTTGGGTCAACAAACTTAGGAGTACTATGATTTGAAGGCAAAGATTAAGGTGACCTGGTTACCTTCCACTTGATAACATTACCCCTGTTTAGAGCACATTAAGATAATCAGATTTAGAAAATGAAATTTGGCATGTATTTGACTAACAATGAACGATATGACAATTGTTTTGGTTATGTATAAAAAGTTTTATCAGCACAATTGGGAATTGTCTGGTTCAGTCCACGCTCCCATCTTCCTATAATAACTGCACTCCTCATTATAGAGACATATTCCAAAGATATCTTTTACAATATTTTGAAAACTATTGACTTGCACTGTAATCAGGAAGCACAATCATGCTTTGATGTCAGAGAAGGTGTCTGGCTTGTTCTTATTATATCGTTTGTGTAAACAGGATCTGTTGTTCTTGCAGGGACAGTCAACCAGCTATGTCTGTCTTCATATGAGGAGACTTAGATTTTGCTGATGGATTTCCATAAAATCACAAGTAACCTTTGAATACAGCCTTTTCTAGAGCATCTTCCTTATTCATATACTGCACATGGGATGGATAGTTTGTGCAGTCGTACCGGCCACAGGTTCTGACATGTTCAAGGAAATCAGGGATCCCTGGATAGACAACATTATCAGCTAGCAATACTGAGCCTTTTCTTAGCAAGCAACATTCCTGCAAAATGTTAAGAAATATAGCATAAGAAATTATGCAATACATCATCCGAATAATAAAAAGAATAACAAAAGCAAAATCAGTGATTTATTGCATTTCTTAGAAAAATTGGTGATTATCATTCATAGAAAATATTTGCAATATAAAGATTTGATTCCAACTCCACCTACTTGTAAAATCAAACACAATGCAATACAAAATGATGACTATATGATATGGCTGTGATCCGAAGGCTCTACAGGTATAATGATGCATGTCTATAAAAAAATAAATGGGCTTATTTCTTTTGTTACTCTTCTACATTAATATTTCACTCATGACTAAACAACTACAAGGCTGTAAATCAGTTGCAGAAATTTTTTACAGGCTCTCCTACAACTTCAGAAATATTGTTGGGGTTCGAATTAATTGTGAACTGCCCTCTCGACAGTCCAGTAGTTCAAATTATACAATTTGGCATTACATCTCCAACTGCCTTTACATTTTTCTTTCCCCATTCTTCTTAGGTTTTAAGGGTAAGAACTTGAAATTGTTTTTATTATTCTATGCATTTTAAATTGTTTTGTTATTGATTCTCTCTCAGGCTAAACTAGTCCTGTATATGGTTGCGCTATAATATTCAAGCATAAGGAATAAAATAGGATTTTAGTCTTAACTGTTAAATTCTTTTCTCTTAGTCCATATAGGTTACTGGTAACTTTGGGTAGGCGATCAGCCCCTTTAAATAGGTAGGAACAATTCTGAGAAGTGACTGCTGGGTACAACATAGCTCCTCTCCTTAGCTTGCAGCTAGCCAATCCCCAACCAGTAAGATTTGCAGACTAATTATTGACTAGGTCGTAAGAAGGTAAAGGAAGACTCCTGTGAGCATGAACCCAAAAGGACCCCCACGTTCTGCCACAGGAGAGCCAAGCATGGTCCCTTGACAGGGTGGGAGACCAGTGATCTGTATGGACTAAGAGAAAAGGATTTAACAGGTAAGACTAAAATCCTATTTTCTCTGTTGTCCAATACAGGTTACTGGTAACTTTGGGATGTCCAACCATTAAGTTCCCCAGGGCAGGAAGAAAGGCAAGGACCAGGCACAGGCCTCCAAAGTCACCAGAGCACCAATGACCCTACAGATCATGAATAGCTTAACAATAACTGAAAAGTGTCAACGGACACTGAACAGGGGTAAAACAAACCCCAGGAACTGTTACACAGCACACTGAACTAGAGCCAACAGGGCTCAAAAGTGAAAGAATACTGAGAGACAAAAGAGATCCTAGACAGGCAAGGCCGCCTCCAGGATCTTCCTTTCAAAACTGGCATCAGCCGATGTCAGCACATCCACACGATAGTGTTTAGAAAAAGTGTGCACAGAAGACCAAGTGGCCGCCTCACACAACTGATCAGCTGAGGCCTGGTTCTTGTAGGCCCAAGAAGCCCCAATAGACCTCGCAAAATGAGTTGTGACCCTGAAGGGAACAGGCTTCTTCCGAAGTTCGTAAGCCTTACAAATCGTGGACTTGATCCAAGAAGCAATGGTTACCTTGGAAGCAGGCTTCCCTGCCCTAGGACCCTCAGGAATGACAAAAAGAGTGTCAGACTGCAAGGACTCAGTGCGATGCACATAGAACTTGAGACAACGAACAACATCCAACAGATGAAGATCCTTCTCTTTGTCAGAAGTAGGGTTAGGACAGAAGGAAGGGACCACAATCTCCTGATTAATGTGGAACTCAGACACCACCTTCGGGAGAAACTTTTGTGAGGTGCAAAACACCACCTTGTCCTTGTGAAAGACTGAAAAGGGAGGTCTACAAGACAGGGCATGCAGCTCCGCAACTCAGTGAAAAGAAACAATCACCAGGAGAAAGGCCATCTTCCACATCAGCATACATAGAGGAATGGTAGCCAAAGACTCAAAAGGAGGGCGCTGAAGCACTCCCAAGACCAGGTTAAGGTCCCACTGAGGCGTAGGGGACTTAAACACTGGACGGGTATGAGCTACACCCTGGAAGAAAACCTTGACATCAGGAATGATAGCAAGACGCCTCTGAAAGAAGACAGAGAGTGCAGAAGTCTGAACCTTAAGAGAACTCAGACTGAGACCCTTAGCCACACTATCCTGGAGGAAGGAAAGAACTGTAGGAAAATCCTGAGACAGGTCTTTGTCAGCACACCAAGATAGAAAGGTAGACCAAACATTATGGTAGGCCTTAGAGGAAACAGGCTTACGGGCACTAAGCATAGTAGTCACCACACCAGAAGAGAATCCCTTCTTCTTCAAAACTGAGGATTCAATCTCCATGTCGTCAAAGCCAGACGATGAACGTCTTCCTTCCAGAGGTAACCCTGTAGAAGGGGGGAAGTTGAAGAGGTTCTGCCACTGAGAGGTCCAGAAGCTCCTGAAACCAAGCCTGTTGAGGCCAGTATGGAGCAATCAGAATGACTGGGAAGCGCTCCAGTCTCAGTTTCCGTAGCACCCTGTTCAACAGGGGAATAGGAGGAAAGATGTATGCCAGAGGAAATGACCACGGGATCGACAAGGCATGCACTGCCAGAGCTAGGGAATCCACCCAGCAAAAGCAGAACGTTGGAACCTTCCTGTTGTGCCTGGTTGCCATCAGGTCGATGAATGGAAGACTCCATTGCTGGATGATGAGGTTGAACACCTCTGGATGTAGTTACCACTCTCCACTGTCCACTGTGAGCCGACTGAGGAAGTCTGCCAGAACATTGTCTATGCCAGGAATATGAACTGCGGAAATGGCAGGGACATGCTCCTCTGCCCATGATAAACTAACCTTGACCTCTAGCCAAGCTGCGAGACTTCTTGTGCCACCTTGCTTGTTGAAGTAGGCTACTGCTATGGCATTGTCCGACTGTTGTCCTGTGTCATAGGGCATGAAATATCACTTGAAGCTCCAAGACATGGATGGGAATAAGAGATTCCTCCTGAGACCACCGGCCCTGAACGCTCAAGTGCCCCAGCACCGCTCCCCATCCAGAGAGGCTGGCGTCCGTCGTCACCATGATCCAGAAGGACACCAGGAAGGGCCTGATTTTCAGGAGACTGTTCAGGTTGAGCCACCACGAGAGGCTCTGTTCCACGTGAAGAGGCAGAGATAGAGTTCTTTCCAGGAGATTTGGTTGACCCCTGCATGCCAGGATTAGAAACCTCTGAAGTTCCCTGGTGTGAGCCATGGCAAACGGGACTGCTTCTATGGAGGAAATGAACTTCCCCACCAAGGATGAAAACTTCTTGGCTGGAACCAGATCCTGAGACAGGATAGCCTGGACCTTCAGAGCTATCTGATCAGCCACTTCGTCCGTGAGAAATATCAACCCTCTTTGATTGTTGAAGAGGAGGCCCAGAAAAACCATTCTCTGGGAAGGAACAAGGTCTGACTTGTCCAGATTAATGATCCACCCTTGATAGGAGAGAGCATGAATGCACCTGCTGATGAAGGAGTTCCGGAGAAGAGGCCTTCAGAAGGAGGTCGTCCATATATGGAGTCACCCTGATGCAGTTCTGATGCAGGACGGAGATCAATGCTCCCAGGACTCTGTTGAAAACTTGAGGAGCCGTGGTCAGGCCAAAGGGATGGGCAGAAAACTGGAAATGTCCTCGGCTGCAGGCAAAGCAGAGATACTGCCGATTCTCTGGATGAATGGTGATGTGCAGATAGGCATCTGGAAGGTCCAGAGAGGCCAGAAATTCCCCAGGGGACATGGCCGCTATCACTGTGCGCAGAGACTCCTGGCGGTATTGGGACCGGACCACAAAGGAGTTGAGATCTTTCAGATCCAAAATGGGATGACAGCCGCCGTCCTTCTTGGAAACCACAAAGAGGTTGGAGTAGAATCCCAAGCCCCTTTCCTGAGGAGGAACTGGCTCCAGGACCGCCTTGTCCAGAAGGGCCTGTATAACTTCCTTGAAAAGGCGTCGCTTTTCTGCTCCCAGAGGAGAACGAGAAGCAAAGGTCCTGGGAGGAGAAAGAGAGGTGGAGGGAATCCTGTACCCCATAGCCAACAACTGTAAAACCCACGGGTCCGCCACAGAGGCGGCATAAGCGGCCACCTACCTGAGGGTGGGGACCCGGGTTCAGCGAGTCATGAAGAAGGAGGTTTGGAAGCCTTGGGCTTTGCGGAGGACTTGGATCTCCATTGCTGCTTAGGCTTGGATGAGGAACACGGAGCCTGAGGGACCGTCTGGGTCTCTTGGCACAAGTTTGCTTGAAAGGGACGAAAAAGCCGATTCCTTTTGACAGGCGCCTCCTTCCTCAGGACCACTGGCTGGTGAGTACTCTTCCATCCAGTGGCCTCTCTGATGAGATCCTTGAGCTCAGGCCCAAACAGGGAGGAGCCCTGAAAAGGCAAAGACAGGAGAGCCTTCTTAGAGGCCGTGTCAGCAGACCAGATCTTGAGCCAAAGAGCACGTCTGGCTACCACAGACATGGTAGATGCCCTGGCTACCATACACACAGCATCAAACAGGGCAGCAGAGACATAATGTTGAGCCTCAGCAATGTTAGCGAGAAGCCGCAGCATGTCAGCAGTAGGGGCCCCCTGACGGACAGTTGAATTGAGATGTTCAGTCCAAACAGCCACAGCCCTATTTACCCATGCTGCAGCAAATGCAGGACAGAGGGCAGAGCCAGCCATCGCAAAAATAGCCTTGAGAGAGGTCTCAAGCTTCTTATCAGTCCAGTCTTTGAGAGCAGAAGCATCAGCTACAGGCAAGGCAGTGGACTTAGAAAGCCTGGAAACAGGGGCATCCACTTTGGGGGGATGGACCCACTGCGTGAGGGCCATTTCAGAGAACGGGTAAAGCTTAGCGAACTTCCTAGACACAGATGGTTGGGGTTAGGTGGAAAACAAGTATGGGGCCTAACAGGCTCCTGAAACACGTCAGAGGAGCCAGAAGACGCCTCCTGTACCAAGGGAATGTTCAGGGTGGTCAGCACAGCCCTGATCAGGCCCTCAGCCGAGGGAATGGGGTCAGCCTCAAAGGGGTCCTCAAAAAAACTGAGATGAAGGAACAGCTGAACAGTCATCATCATCAGAGTCCACCAATAATTCCTCCTCAGAGGAGTCAGACACATTAGGTACACCCACTCGTTTAGGCAGGGAAGATCTGATAGGGGTGGGGGTCTGCCACAAGTGGAAGACCCCCTGTAAAGTGAATGGAAGGAGTTGTAAGGTGGACCGGTGGTCCCTGGTAGTAGCCTTCAACTCTTGCATCCATACTGGTTCTAGTGCATGGCTGGAGGCCCCTGCAGGGGAATCAGGGGCAGCAGTGCATGCTGGGCAAACATGACCTCCGTATTCTCTAGGTAACCCCAAGTGACATGAGGAGCAATGAGCAATGGGGGACACAGACACCCCAGTATCCTTAGTCTTAGGTTCAGTCCCAAAGTCTAACGGAATTAGACGTTCTCACAGAGTCAAACAGTCAAAGTATCAAAAAACCCACATAATAGTGTGTATGATAAATAAATGCACCCCAGAAACGCTAAATAAGACTTATAAAAGGTAGGCGAAGGGTTAAACTGTGGAGGAGAGAAGGAGAGTCCAAGCCCTGCATAGGATACTCGATTTGCGAATACACAAAATGGCTACAACGATGGGAGCCAATCAGAAACGAGCATGCGAAGCTAGCGCTCATGTGAAACGTAGTTTCGCTAAAGGAGTATCCCAACAGTGCCCGAAGCCCCCTAAAGCCTCCAACATGCCTCTTCTGTCTTCAGATTACCATATATCAAGAAGAAGCCTCAGTGGGCAATTCCTGGGGAAAGAACTTGCAGCCAAGATTTTCCCCCCAGGGCTTAGGTCCACAAAAGCACCTGGTAAACTGAGCTATCCACATTTGGGTGATGGGAATTGTCAGTGATGGTAATCCGCCTAATGGTGGTATTCCATATCTAGCAGAAAAATAATAAAAAAGCTAAAACTATAGCAGAACTGTTCTCTTGCCTGGTGTTTTGACCAAGGAACAAATCTTACTGGTTGGGGATTGGCTAGCTGAAACTAAGGAGGGGAGGTAGGCTCCACCCAGCAGTCACTTTTCAGTATTGTTCCTGCCTATTTAAAGGGGCTGATCACCTATCCAAAGTTACCTTTAACCTGTATTGGATGACAGAGAAAATTGTATATGAATTTACCTCTAAAAGTTTGGTATCTATTAAGTATCTGTCCTTCCAATGATCCAGAAACACAAAGTCAAGAGTGTCTACTTCATATTTTTCCTTCAGCTGTGGGATGAAATCTGCAGTGGAGCCTTCCAGAACCTTAACCTGAAAATCATAAAGGTACGTTAGACCAGGGGTGACTAATAGCTAAATTGTGTAGATCACTAGGTGGTTACTGGTGGACCTTGAGAAGACTCATGCGGAGTAGTATTTACATTGGGTAGATCTAGAATACAAACACATTTAAATCAATGGGAAATTTGGAAAATTTTGTTTGCCCTCTTAGGTACTGTTTTCTACACAGTTACTTGTTTTGATCAGTTTTTTACACTATTGTGCATATTATTTTCATTCAGTTTTGGTAATTGTGGAAAATATTTTTTGTAGGGATTAAAACAAGGGCACTTTTATTTACAAGTTTATTTAAACGTTATTGCACCTCAGACTTGCATTTTTTGGGTTCAGTACATCCATGACAGTGGTGCTGTTTCTACAGCAGCATATGGAGGATTACTGCCATGTACAAAGTTGCAACCCATGTAAGTAGTGCACCCAAAAAACTGAAAGTTTGAAGTGGAATAACTTTTGAATAAAACATGTCTTGTCAGTGGTAATGCCATTCTTTTACTCAGCAAGATAAACCCAGCAGTAAATATTTTCCCTATGCACAATATTATCCTTTTTACAAAATGTGGTTTGTGATTCACACAAATAAAAAATATGTTAAACACATTTACTGCTTAGGACACATACCTTAGCCATACAATGCACCATATGTACAAAGAAAAAGTGGGGCAATTATTTGGCAAACCAAATGAACCATAGGGAAGAAAGGAAACATTTTCTTGCCTATCAATTAATTTTACTCCATGGTCTCCATAGGCATCTCACCTGAGAATTATAGCTGCTACCTATGAAGCCATCCCTCATGAACAGTGCCAAACCAGATAAGAATGTTGCTAACAAATATATCTAATGCAGACATCAATACAGAAAAAAGAAGGAGTTGAGACCATGAAGGCAAAGGAATAGACATCTATGACAATTCTAGAGTAGATATACAAGGAATGAAGGAGGTAGTTGTCTGCTTCTTCCTAGTAATATCCTACCATTCTAACCATCACTCAACAGTATCCTACAAGGTTATAATAACATTAAGCATCAAATTAAAGAGATAGTAATGTCAGAAAAAAAGTATTAACTATATGGTAGATACAATTAAAAGAGAGTATTTGCACTTATTCGTATCTCTCAAACCGTTATGGTTTGAGAGATATAGGATAATAAAGTTCTCCGCTCCCTCCCCTTTCTGCTTGACAAGCTGTAAAGCTTTTAGAAGCAGATTCAGGTTCCTGAATCAGACGGCGGCTCTTTAGCAGCGGCTGTGGTTAATAATTAATGTCTGTAGATATATACATTAATAATAAATCCTAAATACAATGGTCCGTCTACTTATGAGCAAAATTTAATATAGGAGTAAAAACACAGATATTTACATTCAGAGTGCAATTCCTTCAAACTATACAAGGCAAGCCCCTTCTTTCATCAAGTTACCCACAATCAAACCCAATGTTACCTGATATTCCAAACTGTACACCAAACAGAGGGGATGGGAAGGCAGGAAATGGGAGGAGGGGAGAAGACACAGGAGGAGAGACACAGCCTGGAATCCAAGGATCAGAAGAAAAACTCCCCCGAGCAGCTGTGTGCTCTATCATTTAACAACTTCCCAGCCCCACCCCTTATTTTCTATTGGCTAAATGATATGATGTCACAAAACACCCCCCCATCCATTTTCACCATGTGGACAGATCACCACAGCGGCGACATAGTGATACCTAAAAATAAATACTTCATCAGAATGGTCTACAACATGTGCCTGGTTTGCAAGCACACGTTGTAGACCATTCCGATGAAGTATTTATTTTTAGGTATCGCTATGTCGCCGCTGCTGAAGAGCTGCCGTCTGATTCAGGAACCAGAGTCTGCACAAATAAGTGCAAGTACTCTCTTTTAATTTTATCTACCATATCATTTTTTCTGACATTACTATCCCTTTAAAATAAAGGCCATATACAAAAGGAAGACCATGTAAAAATATCATAAAATGTTCTTATAATAAACAATTAATAAAAGTCATTAATTTTAGTCCTTTGTAAACAATGTCTCAAAAACAAAGAACCATTCAATGACGTCCTTTATCGAACAGACCACGTCAATACTTATAAGATATGGTTAATTATAAGAATTAAATCATGATTATTTGGAGTCGGAGAATTAATATGGGAATATGAAGCCTCTGAGGAAGATGGATAAACAGAATGCACCATATAATCAGGATGATATATATAGTCCCTCTCACTCTTGAGCATGTTGCTCTTCAAAAGGTGGTCTTGTACCACCAAAGACCTCATCCAGTCTTGCAAAAAATAGAAAGCGTTCAGACACACAGAGGAGAGAGAGGAATATTCTAAGTGTAGCAATTTAATAAAACAAATTAACAAACATACATGCATGTCTATACACTCACATTGCCCTCCTCCTGGGCTTTATGCACCACAAAGGTCCTTGACTCCATGAGGCTGTGTCCCTCTTCGTCTATTTTTTTTTCATCCAGCGTAAGGTTTGGTATCCTCATGATTAATCCTTATTTACCACTTATTTATGTTAAATCACTGCCCAATACTGGAGTCTTTCTTGAGCTACAACCTAATATGTTGACCACAACTCACTGGAATAATTACTAGGAAGGGAAATTCTCACAGGTGGTTCTAAATTAAGAACCATCACAATAGTAAGTGTATAGAGATTAAAAATAAACAAAATAAAAAAAAAAATAAAAAAAAATTATATATATATATATATATATATATATATATATATATATATATATATATATTTAATAATTGCATCACCTAAAGTGTATCATGGGTCACTGTCTGCTTCCTCAGGGAGTTACCCCTTTCACTGGGTTACTGATATAGCCTATGGTGTAGGAAATATCCTAAACAGACTAAATGAATTAACCCCTTAGTGACAGTAGCGTGCATACGCGGCTGTCACCTTAATGCCCGGCTGACAACTTTTTTTTTTTTTAAACGATTCCGGAGTCTCCAAACGGCGTGCAGCCGCACGGAGACCCAGACTTCCAGGACTTACCAGGTACGTCCTCTGTCACTAAGTGACAGTTTCTGTGGGACGTACCTGGTAAGTCAATTGTTGCAATGGGGTTAATGAATGACTTAATTAAACATAGCAATTGCCGATGGCATATCAGCAAGGCCAAATTTATCACTAAGCAGAGTAGGCAACTGCCTAGAGCTCCATTTTGAGGGGCACCTCAGCTGTGCTGGCCACACCCATTTTCTGAATCTTGGGTGTGTCCAGAAAAATCTCAGTGTCCTTGTACCAGTTTTATACCCTTTTACAGGCTAAACTCATTGCAAAGCAATGTGCTAACAATCTATCTAGCAACCAAAATGGTTAAAAGCTTTTTTTTTTTTTTTCTTTTTTTTTTTATTCTTGCTTGCTAGAGGCCAAGGGTGTTTTCTGTGCCACTGGATGGGACTGGGGGAGGGGTCATGTGAGGAGAGGGGAAGTGGTGATGGGTGAAGCCAAGAGAGCCTAAAGTGCCTTGCCTAATTTGCCTCAGTTTGGTTGAATGGAGCTATAAATTACTTGTTAACAATTATATAATTTTATGAAACAAATAGACATAGATATAAAATATATAATGCCAGACCCTATATTATCTTCTACAATAGCAAATTCACTTCTCATCCATTTACAGACTCATAGCACTAGATGTTAAAAACCCTATATTTCATGTGGGGGGGCAATTCTATAAACCTCTATATTCTTTCTTAGAATAATGAACTCTTCTATTTCCTATCCAAGAAATTAATCTGACCAGGATTCTTCTATTTCCTATCAAAGAAATTAATCTGATTTGAGGATTACTAAAGCCCCAAATTGACCCCAATTTCTTATATGACTACTAAATGTAAAACCCCAGATTTATTCTATATATATAAATACACACACACACACACACACATATGTGTGTATATATAAAAAAAAAAAAAAAGATAGATATATAAATATATAATAATAAACAATAAATAGTAAATAGTATAAAATATTGTGGAAGAGGAACATTTGGAAGGATAAAAGATATATGCCTATGCCTATTTTAGGTATCACCAATAGCATGATTCCACATCAGGATCCCTCCTTTTTCTACATACTTATGTATTCATGTTAACATACTCCAGATATATTTTTGCAAAGATAAATTATATCTTAGCAGTATCATTTTTTTTCCCTAATAAAAACTGGATTAGGAATATACCACTAGGACAACTCCAAAGGATAAAAGTGAACTGCTTAACATTCTGTAATGCCCCTTTCAATATCATTTCATCATATTCTTTCTCCTTAAATTTATCTGTGACAATTGTTGCCTCCTCTTCAAAATCTATATCCCAACTGTAGTTCATTTTTATCCTTTCGGAGTTGTCCTAGTGATATATTCCTAATCAAGTGTGGTTCATGACCACTCCTAGTAAGCAGGTAACGTTACATCTTTTGAGGTTACCTGGTCCCCAACAGCAGTCAACATGACATCTAAATGTTTTTGATAATTACTTTTTTAATTGTATTAAAATAGTTTTATTTAAGTAACTTAGAAATTCTTGAAACGTATCGTGATACAGAAGATCTCCCAATATCCCATATCCAAGTTTGTTATGGAAAGTGCAAAAGCAGATCCCATATCAATACCTGTCTTTTGAGGATAGTAGTATTAAAACAGAAAGTAATTATGCCCTAGTATAAATTCCATACAATCCAAAATAAATTCCTGCTGTCCATTTGGTAGTAAACTATTAGGGGAAAACCCATGGTAGTATTTAGGAAAAACAGAGTATTAAAAACATAGCTCCAAGTCATTTTTGGGATTAGACTGAAAGCTAACCTATTTAGAGAACTCTAGGAATGTATAGAAGTCCTAAAAAATAATTTGACATATTTAGATATGGAGGTGAATAAATTAGAGAGCTTTACCTCAACAAATACCACTAAATAATACACGATAAAACAAGTTATTAACTGTGAAAGCATATTTGTGGTCTGTCTACTTAAATGTACCTGTGGACTACAATATGTAGGAAAGAATGAAAAGGAAGCTAAAAGATTGTTTTGGAGAACATCTAAGTAATTTAAGACAAAGCATGAAAATGCACTCTATCCCACAGCATTTTAAAGAAGAACATAGTAGTGTCCCAAGTTGGATTAGTGTGATGGCCATTGAAAGAGTTAAAGATCATTATAGAGGGGGAGATAAGTTATAATCCCCTAGACAGACAGAAACCTTTTGGAAAAATAAATAAATAAAGCTCAAAATCTTAACTCCATACGCACTTAATATAGACATAGGCCGGGCAACATTCATCTAATGTTATCTACTATTATCAATACAGGATTAACCCCTTAAGGACCGCCCGCGCACGCACAGTGCAGTCACTTAAGGACCAGGGACCTTTTTTTTTTTTTTTTTTTGCAAAATCGGATTCTGGACTCCCTGAACGGCGTGCAGCCACACGGGGAGCCCAGAATTCCATGACCATCATGGGTCCTTAAGGGTATAAAAACCCATGACAGACCAGGACCGTCATGGGTCCTTAAGGGGTTAATAGAAGCGGAATTAAGTTTCAACATTTTAACCACTATTTAGTAATTCTTCCCCCCCCCTCTGCCCCCCTTCTTGTCCCTGGTCTTGCCCCTTTTCCCTCCCCTTTTATTATTATTTTTTTTAATGAAAATAGCACCTCGTGCATGGACCAATGGGACATAGATTTAATATATACATATATTATATGTTTATTTCTTTTATATGATTATATAATTGTTAAAAAGTAGGTGACAGCTCCATTCAGCCATGCCATTGGTCATGCATGGTCATTTAGTCTGTGATTGGATGTATCCTATACCATAGGGTATAGCCGTAAGTAGGTGATGTCATTTTTTTTCTCCATACACTTTATTGTTCCAGTCCTTAGTTTAGAACACCACCACCCCTGCCCCCGTGAGAATTTCCTTCATGGTAATTATTACAGTGAATTGAGCTCCCACATATTAGTGTAATTGTAGCACAAGATAGCAGTGAATAAGGATTCATCTGGAGGACACCAAACCTTATACTGGAGGAAAAAATGAAAGAAGAGGGACACAGCATGGCAATCTGAAAAGACAAGAACCTTTGAGGCACTTTTAGATGAAGAGAAGGGCAAAATGTTAGAGTATAGAGATGCATGTGAGATTGTTAATTTGTTTTATTAAATTGATACATTTAGAATATTCTTTCTTCTCTCCTCTGTGTGTCTGTGCACTTCCTATTTTTTGCAAGATTAAATCTAAGAAAAATCTGTCTTTCAGGTCTCCTGGTGGCACACCTGAGAGAGATAACAGAAATTAATTATGGTAGGGAAATTAGGTAATGGCAGTTTAAAAAACATATCTGCTAAAAGTAGCCTCCTCAGATGATTGCAAGTTGACTTTCTAATGCCTTATGAAAGTATGGATGATGCTCTCTCAGTTATCATAGCTCTGGTCAAGTGAGCCTTCAGATTTGCTGAAGCTTATTTTTATTGAGAAGAACAGGTTTCTAAAATTGCTGATCTCTATTAACTGGCTATGGTAGCTTTGAAGATCTGTATCCTTTTGAAGTGCCAAAGAATTTAATAAACAAAGATGTACTTTACAAGTAACAGCTGAGGCACCTTTTCATATAAACAGTATGACATTTTTTACTTTTCTGTAGACCTTTCTTGTTCCCTTTGAAATGAGAAGGATACATTAGGCCTGATCTCAACAATAAGTCTGAGAGAATATATGGTTCTGAGAGAGGGCTTGGAGCTCCCTGTAATGAAAGATAACATTTTCAGAGAACATTCTTGCATAGGTTCAAATTAATCTTTTGAAAGAGTGTAAGTAATAGGTTCAAATCCCAAGGAGTACAAAGAGAAAAAAATCTGCTCCTTGGATTGTTGATTGATTTAATTAATCTTTTTATCATGTGATGACCTTCAATTGGATACCCCAGCATACTTCCTAAGGCTGCTTTGTGATACATTAAACTCCATCATACCTGAAATGGATGGAGAAAAAGGCTTCTATTTTCTGGACTGGTACCAGAATATGAATTTCTTCCAGGTTCTGTAGGCCATAGAGTTGGCCTACTTCCTGGAATGGAGGAGGAGATCAATCACTTTTGCTCACACAGGATTCTAGTTTCAGCTTGAATGAGTGCCAATGCATTATTGAACCTTGATGTAGAAGGTTCTGTTTCACCAGGAGAATAATTGGGCCCTTCACTAAGAAGTGATAAGGATGGAAAACCATGCATTCCTAGGCCAGTAAGTAGGTACAATTAGAATTGCAGCCTTCTCCTATATGATCTCCTTCAGTAGCAGAGGAAAAAGCCTCAGATAAGGAAAGATGTAGGCCAATTGCAAGTTCCATTTCTGCATTATATCACCTACTGCTTTGAGATTATCTGGGGGTATCTGGGGGAAACTGAGAAAAGAGCCCTGGGAGTTCTCTATTGTTGCCTCCAGACACCTGAGACATACCCCCACGTTTACATCAGGCATCTGTACACATCTTGATTGAGTGTCCACTCCTCCTATTGGATAGTTTTCCTGTTGAGGCTGTATGCCTAGCCATTACCCTTCCCTTTCATGCCTGCTGCTTCTTGGGCTTGCAGATTGGCTTTTGCCCAAAGACATATCTTCTTTATTAGTTGGAGAAGCGCTTTGCTCCTTGTGTCTACTTGTTTGGAGAGGTTGGCAACCACTAGCATTGTCTGAGCTGTTCCAATCATTGGAATGTAGTAACATTTCTGGGAACAAAGACCCTGGAATTATATTCCTTGAGTAACTACCCCCAGCCACTCATGATAATCAGTTTGCTATTGACCATGGCCAGACTATGGAGATGCCCTGTATAAAACCACCATAATTGAAAGCCTGACTCTTGAACATATGCAGACCTAATGGTGAAGAGACTTGTCTTGTTCTATTTATTGAAATTAAACTGCTGCAAGGTCCTTATGTGTAATAGGACTGATGGACTGCCTCTACGGCTGCTGTCATCTATCCCAGGAATGAATTAATTCAACAGCTTCAGAGACATGCGAGATGCTTGTTTGGTCTTGTTGACCCAGCTCTTGTAAATTAATTATCACAACCTGAAAATGACTCCGTAGCATAAATGGGTGTTGCAGCCTTGAATACAGGATTGCAGAGATGTCCATCTTTCTGAACTGTTCCACTACTACAGTATGTGCCTTCCCAAAATAGCCAGGGTACCAATCTGTCATATTGCTGACTGCTTTATGTCAGGGATGTATTTATGAATACTGCACCCACAGTGGCCAGGTTTTGAAAAACAATGCATGAACTTAAGAAACTGGATAGTGTTTAATGCATGTCCACAAAAGCACCTGTGATGCAAAGGGGAGGAGCAACATGAAGGCTTGTGTAGTAAGAAGAATTGAAGCAATTCTGAAGCACACCAATTGCCTCATAAGGGACAAATAAATATTGTCCTAAAATGGGGCTTTTTTATTACTTGAATGCTATAGGTCTCCAACTAATTATGAAAAAGTACATTGGGGACCTCTCTAGCATTCAGTTGTTTAAAAGCCCCATTTATATCAATGGAAATTGTGGACATTTTATTTGCTATCTCTGGTGCAGCTGGTTTGCCCCAGATTTACTCCACTTATGTATTATACATGGCTCATTATACTGCAAGTGTTACATTTCAGTAAGGTAAAGGAGAAATTTTCATTGCAACATAGGGGCCAAATAAAAATTCCTAAATTCCCATCTACTTGGATAGAGCTTTTTAACCCATTGAATGCCAGAGAGGTCTCCAAGGCATTTCAAAGCATCTCTAGCATGAAAGGGTTTTAAAGCCCAATGTATTTTGAACATAATTTTTATTTGTCCCCTAAGGTGCAGTTGGTTTACTCCAATAACTTCAATTTGCTTTTATAACTAAGACCCATTGGCCCATATTTTTAAAAGCCAACTGGAGTTATTCTGGAGTAAACCAACTGTACCATAGGGGACAAATAAAAATATTATATTGGGTGTTTAACCCCTTGAATGCTAGTGGGGACTCCAATGCATTGAGAATGCATTGGAGACCTCTCTGCTATTCAAGGGGTTAAAAAGCTCTATTCAAGTGCATGGGAATCTAGGACTTTTTATTTGTTCCCTATGGTGCCACTGGTTTATTCCAGAATGACTCCTGTTTGCTTTGATAAATATGGACCATTGTCTCTTCTTCCTAGTGCAATTTGACCATTTCGTGCCCAGGCTATGTTGGAAAAGCACATAAAGCAATATTCGAGTTATATAGTTAACTTCTTTAAATGAGGTTTTAAATCCCTTTAATGTTATTGAGCTCTCTAGCATGTAAAGTAATACAAGTCCTATAAAAATCAATGGGAATTTCATTTTCCACTGTGGAGAAGTTGGTTTGCTCCAGAATTGTGCTTCTATGGTTTATTGAATATGGCCCATAATGTGATGTACAAAATTATGATGTGCCTCGAAATAAAATGAAGAATGTGGGCATATGCATCTTCTTATATTTGGGCAATGTTTCACAGAATGAGAGACAAATACACTAATGCACAATTATTTTTGGGTAAAAGCACAGCCAGCATCTCCATCACTGAAAACAAAATATCAACAAATTATCAGGCCCTGAGACCCAGCAGGAAGAATGGATTATGACTGTTATCCCCAGTGAATTCTGTTGCCACAGCAACCCAAGACATTTACAGACATCACACATTTAGCATGGTACATTATTTGGAGGTTACTGCAATATCAATGACTGAGCTGGATTCTGTTGCAGTTGATGAATGCATCACTCTTTTTTTTGTCCAAATTCCCAGAAGACTGTAACACAAATGTCTTAGGTATACATCAGTTGATACATTTATCTATATCGCTCAGATATAAGCATGTGCATGAGTGTTGTTCACAAAGCTGATTTTGTAATATTGCAAAAAATAATAACGCTATAAGAGACAGAAAAATAAAGGGTGTGTACGGTTTTGGGTAGCCTGATTTTATAGGAATGTTTGGAGGAGGTGCACTTAGATTTGATAAGGTTCCAGTTTGTAAATATTGTAGTAAATTTAACCAAAATGCATCTTGTTATATACACTAAGCTGCTTTCAACATGTTATACTTGTGATTGTGCCTTAACCCTTTAAGTGCCAGCAGGACCTGCAATATGTTACAAACCCCTCTGGCATTCAAAGGGTTAAATACTCCTAAAACACTTTGCCTTCAGCTTGCACTTATCACATCCATAATTCTCTCATATCTCCTTCACTAGTGGCTTATCTTCACATTGTAATGTTACTTTGAGACATTTTCATATTCCTGAAAGAGTGGTATATATTAATGTGACTATTTGCAACACTCAACAAGAGTCAATACCTGGTGATGCTATCAGAGCGAGAAACAAAGTGACTTCCCAGAGACTTGCAAATTGTGGATTTTGACATAACTTTCTATGCAGTTATTACAGATTAAATTCTTGTTTTTTTATTTTACATTCACAGTACCCTGTACTGGTCAGATTTCAGTGGTTTTTCTGTTACATTTTCTGGGAGAGGTGAATCACTGACAAACAGTTCTCCATCGATTGTGATAGAGACTGCAGAGTTATGCTGTTAGAACTTTCACAAAGCCGAATCATCCATTATGGCAATCTAGGCTTCTGCCTGGGCTCCATGGCAATAAGAGGGACCCTGGCTGCAAGTGATGGGTCACAGACAGAGGCCTTGAGTGTGCTGCCACTAACATCTTGTGTCAGTTGCCCTTTTTTTTTAAAAAGACCAGCACCATCCAGTTGCTCGCACTTCCATTAGAGCCACAAGCTCTGTGTCACAACACCAGGATCAAGCGGGAAGACAAACTGGGCCTTATTGAGCCATTGTTCATCTCTGAACTTTCAGGAAGTAATATACTATAATTCACTTGCTGACAATGTGAACTTTATAATATTTGAATTTAACAACTGACAGCTGTGGGAATACCCTTGTTTTTCACACAGTAGGAAAAATCCTATAATACAAGTTTTCATTAAAAAAGTTTACCACTCTTGCTATGGAGAACTTTGAAATACACTACTCTTGCATAATCTGGTTATTAACCTGATTGCAGACATATTATTACAACACATTCGCAAACTTTAGGCCAACATAATATGCTTATGACCAGCGTCTCTCCCCTTCCATGGAATACCAAATTCTTAGTGCTTATGGCAAAGTGTGTATTATTTGCCTATGCAAAATTACCTCAGCACATTGGCAAAATAATCAATCATTATATTGAAAGCGGAACTTTCATGCTAATAACATTGCCCCTGAATATATTAGGAACCTAGCGATATGCAAAGTCATAATATCCTTAAGCTCAATAAATCAGTGTTATTGCAGGCATCTGGCTGCACAGAGCTTACAAGAGAAGCTCCGTGCGTCTGCACAGTCAGTCCCTTCCTGTGCCTTAAGGCACCAAGGAACGCCACTCACCAATGCTGGCGGTGAACGGGACAGACAGAGCAGACTCAGAGGTACATTTCCTCTATGATGGCTGCTCTGTCTGTCCTCTGGTTCCTGCCAAAGATGTGTTTTTTCTGCAATAACACTGACTTATTGAGCTTAAGGATAGTATGACTTTGCATATCGCTTGATTAGTAATATATTCGGGATAATGATATTAGCATGAAAGTTCCACTTGAACTTCAGTGCATGTCCCTTCTGGAATAATTCAGGAGTACATCAAATACACATAAGGAGAAAAATAAAAATGTACAAAATTCCCATTGATTCAAATGGGGATTTGGAGAAGTCACCAGACCTCTCTAGCATTCAAAGAGTTAAAAGCTCCATTTAAGTAAATTCGAGTTTTTATTTTCCCTGTTTGGTTCAGCTGCTTTACTCCACAATTACTCCAGGGGGGTTGTGCACTAAGGCATGATGTGGCGATAACTTCTTCAGCGATATCACTTCTCCAGTTCCTATGTTATTCTATGGAGCCTATGCACTAAGATTTCCAAATTGGGAGAGATCTTAGTGCATAGCCTCCATAGAATAACATAGGTACTGGAGAAGTGATATCACTGAAGCAGTCATCTCCACTTTATCACCTTATTATCATGCCTTAGTACATAACTGCCCCAGTTCTTCTTAGTATATCAACATCATTATACTTTGAGCCAGCTACACATTGTCATGGTTAAATTCTTGATTAAACATAATGATATATCGGAAACACAAGTTATAAAAAGGTATGAAGAAATTATCATCTGACCACAGTTGTTTTTAAAAACTCCTTTACGTGTCCTTATGTTCTCTGAAAGCATAATAGAATACACCACATTATGGGCTATATTCAATAATTTAAAGAGGAGAAATTCTGAAGGAAACCAGCAAGAGAGAAATGAAAATTATCACCAATTTAAAATATAGAACTTTTATTAATTTGAGGTCTCTAACGCATTGCTTCATTAGATACCTATCTAATAGGAATGGGCAACATTCTTTGCACCAAAAGAGAGACCTGAGAAAAATGTGTCTTTAAACCTTCTGCAGGAATTCCCAGGAAAAGTACTGTTTTTCTGCCACATACATACTGATCCCCAGCCTTGTCCCATGGCAGCCACAGAACTACACATATTGACTCCACCAAGCCATGTCCCACTGTACTGATAAAAACAGAACCACACATATTGACAGATACCGAACCCCCCAGCCTTGTCCCACTGCACTGGTAGTCATAGAGCCACAAATACTGAACCCCAGCCTTTTCGCCTTTTCCTACAGTATCTATGGAACCATACACTACTGCCCCCCCACACCACCACAGCATTGTCCCACTTCACTGGTAGCCAAAGATTGATCCATACAGACCTCTGAGACTCAGCCTTGTCCCTCTGCACCGAAAGTGTATACAGCACTTTACAAGTTAAGGGTTTAGTTAATTCAGGGTTGGTTACAAGTGCTTTGCAAAGTGAAACACTGGAAGTGAAGTCCCTGCCTAAAGCTCACAATCCAAAGTGGTAATGTAAACAGAGTACATAAGGGTCAAGTGTGGAATACAGTGATGGTGTTCTGGTCAGGATAGGGGCATACATAAATTAAGTGAATTATAAGATAAAGCGGCAGGATTTAGCAATGTCATTAATACGAGGAGAGAATGAAAGAACAGTGTCAATTATTATCCCTTGGCACCGTACTTCTTATACTGGATTTATGGTACTGTCATTTGCAGTCACAACTGGACCAGGCCAGGTTGGGATGTGGATTAACTCTGTTTTAGAGAGGCCATCTGTGACTTTAGATTGAAAATCAGGAGTCCGTAGAAATGCAGATAAATAAAGCAGGGTGTCATCTGTATAGATGTGATACTTGAGTCCGAATGAGTTAATAAGATCACCAAGTGTTATTGTGTAAAGAGAGAACAGAAGCAGCCGTAGATCAGAATCTTGAAGAACACCAGCAGAGAGTTGGATGGGGGAGGATGAAGAGGTGGCAGTGGAGACACTGTAGAATTGGTTAGTTAGATAAGAGGATAGCCAGTCCAGTGCTAAGTTATTGATTCCTAAGGAGTGAAGAATTTGGAGGAGGAAAGCATGACCAACAGTTTCAAAAGCAGCTGAGTGATCTAGCAGGAGAAGCACTGAATAGTGACCTTGCAATCTGGCAATGTGTAGATCATTGAATGAATATGTTTATTTATATAGCGCCACAAGTGTACGCAGCACTTTACAATTTAAGGGTTTAAACAATAGAGGGTTACAGGTGCTTTGTAGAATGAAACACTTGGTGCGAGTTCCCTGTCTTACAAATGACCACTCTTGAGAGAACAGTTTCAGTGGAGTGATCATTGTGAAAGCCAGACTGTCGATGGGTCGAGTAGGTTGTGCATGTTAAGGAAGACAAGCAGATAGGAGAAGGCTAGGCATTGCAAGAGCTTAGAGGCAAAAGGCAGCAGAGAAACCGGTTTATAGCTAAAGTATGGTGCAGTAAGGGGAATTGTTCCTGAGGATGTGTGTTAATATGGCATGTTTGAAGTCATCAGGAAAAGTAGCAGTGGCAAAAGAGGAGTTAAAAATCTGTAATAGTATAAGGATTAGTGTGGGGGAGAGGGACTGGATGAGGTGAGAGGTAAGAGAGCTGAGTGTGCATGTAGTTGAGGGAGAGGAGGATAGCAAGTTAGTCAATTCCTGCTCCGTGACTAGTGAAAAAGAGTCCAGGGTGGCAGGAGGAGAAGGAGGGGGGATAGGAGGGGATTTACAAGGGGGTATATTTTCCTGGATGCAGTCTACCTTGGCTTTGAAGAAGTTGTCAAAGTCTTGATGCTGTATAGCGTTTGAGCGTGATGCAGATTTAGAGAAAAGGCGGCGGGGGTTGGATTTAGGAGTGTTAATTATTTGTGAAAAGTATTGTTTTACCAGTAGCCTCAGAACTATACATACTAAGCCTAATCCTATGGAGGGAGACTCAGGCATAAAAGGAAAGAAGAAAAATTGATTGCATGAAATTTCTTGGGGTTAGCAAAAGGTGGAAATTTTATGATGTTGCTGAATGCAGAAATATCTGTGGAAAAGGCTGTAAATTGCAGGTTTTCAACAAAATGTGTATTTTTGCCTATCACTGCTCTCTAATATTCAAGAATTTAAAAAGCCCATTTAAGTATTAATATTTATTTTTCCCTATGGTGCAGTTGTTTGCTCCAGATGTGCACCTATATAGCTTATTGAATATGGCTCTATGTGCTTTTCCAAAATAGTCTGGGGACCAAATATCACATTGCACTAGAGACACGAGACCACGAAGTGGATGTACTGCAGCAAATCTGGGGCAAACTAACTGCACCAAAAGGAACTAAGAAAACTTTATTGTTAATAAGAACTGGAACAACTCTGGAGCAAGCAATGTGCCACATAAAGGATAAATTAATTTCCCCAAATTCACATTGATTCCAATGGGGTGTTTAAGCCACTGAATTATAGAGAAGGCTCCATGAAATGTGAAGTAATACAATGGAGATTTTGCTAGCATTGAAGGGTTTTTTAAAAGCCTCATTTGTTGCCTCCTGTAGCATAGTCAGTTTGCCCCAGATTTGCTCCACTTTTGTCTTTATACATCTGGCCTGTTATATTGTAAGTGCTATATTTCAGCAAGGGGAAATACAAAATTTCCTAGCATTCAAAGTGTTAAAAGATCCATTAAAATCAAGAGTATGTTTAATTTGTGTGGCAATATAAAAATCAGCATCTTCTTAAAATACAGTGCTCCATGCAGTTGCGAAATCTTAAAGGCAAATGCAGCTCTACAGTTAGCATGCCAGGGAGACTGTTAATTAGTTTGCTAGGCTTGGGGACCCATGTTGACTGAAGACTGGAAAGCTGGTCTCGAACCAGATATGATTTTCTAAAACTAAAATTTCCAGTTCATATATTCTTAAAGGAGAGTTATTACAGTTTAAACCCATGTTTTTTTCACATTAGCAGTGCCCTCTAGTGGTCAAATTCTAATTAGATTTCCTGTTAGATTCTGATGGAGAGGAAAGTCAGAAAAGATAGAGACATACAGTTCTCCATAGAATGTGATATATACTGCCTGTCACTTCCTGTCAGAACTATAAGGAAGTAAACACAGTAAATTCACTTCCTGATTATTTAAACTGCTATAGTTTTTGAATAAAACATCTGACAGCAGTGGGAATGACCTTGTTTTATTCAGCAGGAAATGCTCTGTAAAATATGTGTTTTCATAAAAAAAGTTTATTGCTCCTTTAAATGTGAAATGATTTGCTTTTAGCATTTAATGATGTGATGTACTGCTGGTCTCATGTAATACCAGACAAAAAAAAGGTACTGAGTCACCAAACTGTCTGAAAGTCAGCTCTATCCACAGAAAATCCATCACTGAAGTTTAAATCAAGAATACCTTCACCTTTTCAAATTCTTTAAATCTCCACATACAACCAGACTTGTGCTTCTCCCATAATGACCAAGACAATTTATATGCCAGCCACAGCTGATATGGCCAATAGTGAAAGGGTTGAAAAAAATCTATTTAGTATTTTCATTGCCTTGAAAACAGCATTTAAAAATATAATCATCCTTCATATGTATTAAAGGAACCTCTTTATAAATTGTAAGCTATACTGGGCACTGGGCAGTATATTTAATAAAGCCATCTTTATCATTATGGCAAAATGTTCCTGTTTTGGCCTCAACTAGTTGGTCTGGTTTTATCTAGGATGTTTAAATGCAACAATTAGGTATCAAGGTAAATGAGATGTGAAACTTTAACTGCAACTCTTTTTAATCAAACAAGTAAAAGACTGTTAGAAAATTGATTTTGTGAATCATTTTGTGTGACCCGTGTTCGCTTTCTGTGAACACAGTTGCTTTTATAACTCCCTTTTTGTTGACTTCAGTTTGTGAAGTAAACCTACTATTTCTGGTAATACAATAATTGTCTGACAAAATGTTGCCAAATAGCAACCCTTAGTTTTATCTTCTCCTTAATGTCTTTGTTTTTGTAACTCAAGCTAATGCTATTCACCATCATTAAGGACCAAAGTTTCTGAAACAAGCTCCAACATATTCACTTAATGAGGAGCAGATTCACGAATAAAAGTAATGAGTTTGCGTTATTGACCCCAGATGACTATGAATGAAGCGGATATATTCATACTTTCTTTCTGAGCAATAATGACACATGGAATGATGAATCTAATAATCTCACAGAAAACCAATTCCCTATAATGAAACATTTATCTAATTGGCAGTTAGTAGATAAAGAGAGGGAAAGTGACTGGTCGTGTTACTGTAATGTGTAATTAAGGTTGGTAGACTGGGCAGCAGTTTGCTTGCTGATACAGTACATAAATTTAGTCTACTACTCTACACAAAACTATTTATAAAAGCAATTCTTTGTAAATATACAGTAAATGCCAATTTATATAAGCAATTATTTTTACTGCCATTAAATATTTACGTTATAGTTTTATTTTAAACCCTAGTATACTAGATAAATATCCAACATGTTGTTTCTCAAAGCACTGGAAACACCTCTAGCAACCAAGGAGAAAATATCACTTGTATAGCCTAAAACAAAAATGCGCATACCGTGTCCTGCACACCAGCAAATTTGATTATTTGCTTGGCCACAGATGCATGAATTGGGTTCATCTCCACAGTGAGAAGGCGAGCACCAGGCTTGAGTAGCCTTGCCATCCGAACAGCAGAATATCCACAGTAAGTGCCCAGCTCCAGCACTGTCAGCGGATCAGTCTCTTTCAGTACTTTATCCAAGATGAGACCTAAAAAAACCAAAACATAAATAGTGTGACACACTAAGATGATATACAGCTGTATAAAATAAAATACATATACATTGATGGCTGTAAGATGTAAAAAACAAAAAAAACAAAACAGCTTTTACATTTGTATTCCAAAAGCTATAAGTGTAAATTTCTAAAAAAAATATCAATATAACCTAAGTTACCCTCGTCATTGGTTCATAATTTTTTGCAACCCCGTTTGGTCCTTAAGGGGTTAATTGGTAGAAGATAGTGTTGCTAAATCAAGTAAACTATGGGAGAGATTCACTAAGCGGTGATAAAGAGGTGATAAAGAGGCAATGACTCCTCCAGTGATATCACTTCTCCAATTCCTATGTTATTCTACACTGTGTGCACAAATATTAGGCAAGTGAGTATTTTAACCATTTCATCATTTTATGCATATTTTCCAACTCCAAGCTGTATAAACTTGAATGCTTATTGTATTTATGCATATCAGGTGATGTGTATTTGTATAATGAGAGAGGTTGTGGCCTAAGGAGATGAACACCCTGTGTCAAGGTGTGCATAATTATTAGGCAGCTTAATTTCCTCAGGCAAAATGGGCAGAAAAGTCACTGACAACTGACTCTGAAAAGTCAAAAATTGTAAAAAGTCTTTCAGAGGGATGCAGCACTCTTGAAATTGCGTGATCACAGAACCATCAATCATTTTGTTGCAAATAGTCAACAGGGTCGCAAGAAACTACCAGGAACCCATTATCCTCCAGTGCTGTCATATTCCAGAACTGCAACCTATCTGGAGTGTCCAGAAGTACTAGGTGTTCAGTGCTCAGAGACATGGCCACGGAAAGGAAGGTTGAAACCCGATCACCACTGAACAAGACACATAAGTTGAAACGTCAAGACTGGGCCAAGAAATATCTGAAGACAGATTTTTCAAAGGTTTTATGGACTGATGAGATGAGAGTGACTCTTGACAGTCCAGATGGATGAGCCCATGGCTGGATCAGTAATGGACACAGAGGTCCACTTCAACTTAGACGCCAGCAAGGTGGAGAAGGGGTACTGGTATGGGCTGGTATTATCAAAGATGAGCTAGTTGGACCTTTTTGTGTTGAAGATGGACTCAAACTCAACTCCCAAACCTACTGCCAGTTTTTAAAAGACACTTTCTTCAAGCAGTGGTGCAGGAAAAAGTCTGCATCTTTCAAGAAGACCATGATTTTTATGCAGGACAATGCTCCATCGCATGCATCAAAGTACTCCACTGTGTGGCTAGCCAGTAAAGGCCTTAAAGGGATAGTAATGTTTCATAATAAAAGCAGATCTAATTATTCATCATAGTATTTGGACTTTGGTGAGTGTTATTTCAATTCTGTCAGAGTTGTAGTTCTAGAGTAATTCAATGACAAAGTTTCCCCCTCCCGCCCCTTTTACTGATGTAACACTGCTCATCCAGGGCAGAAGGGAAGTGCCCAGGTAGACTGCAGAAAGGGACAATCTTCAATTAAGATAAGGGAAAAACCCCAAAAACTTGTCTAGGGGGGCAGGGATTTCATTGTTCTCACTGTAAGAATATTGTCCCCTTCTGTTATCTATCTGGTCTATGGACTGCATTCCACATCTGAGAAGAGATGACTTACATTAGGTAAAAGGGGCAGGAGGGGGAAACTTTGCTTGTAAATATCTCTTAAACCATAAAGGTTTGAGAGATAAGACTTATATTGTTCTTCATGTTTTTTAATGCCTACAAAATAAAATAAAGATAAAACAAAGTATTACTATCTCTTTAAAGATGGCCCCCTTCCTCACCTGACCTAAACCCTACTTGAGAACTTGTGGGCCCTTCTTAAAAGGCAGATTTACGCTGAAGGAAAACAGCACACCTCTCTGAACAGTGTCTGGGAGGCTGTGGTTGCTGCTGTTCAAAAGTTGATCATCATCAAATCAAGAAACTGACAGACCCCATGAATGGAAGGCTTATGACTATTATTGAAAAGAGGGATGGCTATATTGGTCACTGATTTTTTTTTTTTTAAATGTCACAAATGTTTATTTGTAAATTTTGAGTTTTTTGTTTCATATTCTCACTTTAATAGATGATGGGTAAATTATCGTTTTTCATTTAGTTGCATAATAATTCTGCACACTAATAGTTGCCCAACAATTGTGCACACAGATATTCTCATAAGAAAGCCAAAACCTCCCTTTTACTTTCTTAAATATTTAGGTTTAAGGTTTCTTAACATTTTGGATTGACGGAGAGGACTGTAGTTGTTCAATAATAAAATCAATCCTCAAACACAACTTGCCTAATAATTGTGCACACAGTATATAGAGCCAATGCACTAAGATTTCTTCAACTTTGGAGATTTTAGTGAATAACATAGGAACTGGAGAAGTGATATAACTGGAGAAGTCATCTCCACTTTATCACCTTTTTATCACTGCTTATTGAATCTCCCCCTATGAATTGCTAGATGAGCATAAATAATAAATTCCAAATCAAGGGAATGATCTGATTAGATTACTAAAATGTTCTAACCTTTTATGATATACAATATCCTCATACGGTTAATAAGTGGTAAATGACACACAGTTGATAAATATGAACTTATGTGACATGGCACATAGAAATGTAACCATGAATACAAAAACATGTTTTTATGTATTAATGGATAGTCAACAAACAAATGTGCACAGTAAATAGGAGCAATAGAAGTAGGCAATGTAAAGTATATTCTGATAGGTTGGAAATAAGTGGAGTGGACCCTGTGTGTAAGTGGAGAACTAGGGTGATAATATAAAATAAGTGTCCTATCACAATGAAGTTGGGATAAAAGCATGATGAAAAGTGATGAACAAATGGATCCAGCTCACTAATACACAAATATCAGAATGCATGGTACTCCCACAGTTCTTGAGGCACTTCCAACACATTGCTTTGCAGATTTTCAACAACCACCAGATCAAGATGATAATAACATTTTTTTATCAGAATCAAAATAGACAGTTACTGCAGTGAACAGTCTTGCAGAGAGGACCCTGTTTGGGACATTAGCATGGTAGCAATATTTCAGTGCAGAGTTCTACCACGTCTTTACCTTTCTCATCTCCCACATTCATGGCCCATTCCTTGTGCCTGCAGTATCTGTCTATATTATCCACCACACTCTGGGGGTCACCTCGCACTGCATTCTCCAGGACAAAGTCCAAGATCCTCTGTTCCTTCTCCTGATCCATGGGAGATTATGTGATACTCAGGTCAGCTAGAGATCTGGGCAAAGAAGTCTATGTCAGAATTACATAACACTGAGAGGAATGTTTGTCAATATCTCACTAATACTAATTACTAAATGTTCTTTCTAATAGCAAATTAAGAATTAGAAATTATCCAATATTTATCAAAATTTCTCAGTTAACAAAACTGAGAAAATTACGTATCCTCTTGATGACCAGAGGGGTGTATAATACATTATTACATTGCACAATCACTAACAACAAAAAAGTTATTAGATTTTATCATTTTAAATATCATCTACTTCCACAGAGTATCTGTAAATCTGACTTATTGTATGTCTTATCTCAAGAATCTAATTTTAAGCTTGTATTTTAATTAATGTGCAGACTTTCCTATATAGGTAGAATATGGTTACTTGTTTGAACACAGCTAAAGTCACTAATATATTGAGAATAGTAACCACTGCTCTTCTATTCAGAAGGGGTGATATATTATCTCAAGCCCATAAGAGACAAGAAAACAATATCACTTCTTAGTCACTTCTTAGACAGAAATAAGAGCCACCAGAATGTATATAATACCAGACTTTAGGCCTCCGAAAATAGAAAATGTTTACAGAAGTTAGCATGAAGTACAAAGATTCTAAATGTGCGCAACTGTAGAGCTAGATTTGTACATGTTAGTGCTCCTTTAAAGGGATAGTAATACTTAAAATGTAAAAAAAATATGTTGTAGGGTTTATCCCCCTGAGTAAAACAAGAGTACTCTCACTGCTGAAAGGTGTTTTATTCAAAAGTTATTAATTTTCAAAGTTGAATTTTTTAGGTGCAATATCACAGTGGCCTGAAATTGTACAGTGGTGCTGTTGCTACACGATCCTATGGACAGCTCTGGTCAATTGACCATAAATCTCCATAGGATGGTGTAGCAACAGCGCCACTGTACAATTTCAGGCCACTGTGATATTGCACCTAAAAAATTCAACTTTGAAAATTAATAACTTTTGAATGAAACACCTTTCAGCAGTGTGAGTACTCATGTTTTACTCAGGGGGATAAACCCTACAACATATTTTTTTTTACATTTTAAGTATTACTATCCCTTTAATAAAGCAAACATTTACAAAGATTAAAACTCTTCCTACTAAGCAATTGTGCCACCTGGTGACCTTAATGAGAATTGCAATTGCAGTTGTTAAAATGAACGATTTTCTAGCTCTGGGAGCACATTTGTTTTATCAGAAAAAGCATTATTGTTCTCTTTTTTGAATAGCTCTGTAGGTTGAAATTAATTGGGAAAGTCATCCTCAGAGTATACTGGGAAACGCATGTGACAACTGCTTCTAGATACAGAGATGAGAGACTGTAAAACACTGTCCATTCTCTCATCTTAATTAGATGAAAGCAGCAAGGGTCCCAAAAGTGAAAGCATACCTCCAAACATTTCAGTGGCCAAAAAGGGACACTTTTGTCTTAGTGGGTGTTGCTGGTGACGTGGCTAGAGCATTACCAATAATTTTTAGGTTATTTAATCACCTTCTACCACCTCTATGTAAATTAATAAATGATTTAGAGCAAGACTTCAGTATTTTATTTACACAGAATAATTTATAAACACATATACTGAAGTTTAACCCTTAACTACCTCTGGCGGTGGGCGGCTGTTAAGGACCCCGGTACTCTTTTTGTTTGCATTGAATTCTGGAATGGCAGAGTGGCGTGAAGCCATGCTGTCATCTCAGAATTCCATGACGTGCCAGGGCCATCATTGCTGGAGAGCAATGTAAAACACTACGCACCACACAGTCTGAACGCCTCAAAATAGGGACAACCAGGGTAGGAACGAAGGACAGAGGGATTTGGGTCTCAAAGAAGGATACTTGGGAGGTATGTAAAATAGAGTGGGACCAAAGGACCCCACCTCTCTTCCCTTTTGAGGTAAATAAAATGAGTACCCAGGACATACTTGAAAACGAAAGACAATCTCAAAGTATCCTTCCTGACAAAATACTTTGAAGAAAAAAAAACATTGAATGCCGAAGGGATGCTCAACCCTCTGACACTTAAAGGGGTAAAATAAACTTAGTTATACTGTTTTTGACTGGAGAGAGGGAACCCCTCTCTACAGCTACTAAAATAAGTATGGCATACCTCCCAACATTTCAAATTGCCAAAGAGGGACACTTGTGTTTTAGAGGGTGTTGCTGGGGGCGTGGCTGGTGGGCGGGGCATTACTGAGAATGTTTAGGCTATTTCATGCTTTACTGACACCTCCTTGTGTAACCTAGTAAATTGCTTATAACAAGACCAAAGTATTTTACTTACACAGACTAATTTATAAACACATATACTGATGTTTATACAAACATTAATGTGAGTTTTATTGCTGTGGAGCAATGTGATACTTTTATATATACAGCACACAGTCTGATCTCCTAAAAAGAGGGACATCAGGGTGGGAAAGAGGGACAGGGGGATTTGGGTCTAAAAGAGGGACTGTCCCTCTTAAAGAGGACACTTGGGAGGTATAGTATGGGGGAGAATCATTTGGGAGGGGAAGCAGGTGTGAAATGTTAGTATCTGGTAGTCAGTAATAGGTAATCTGTATAAATTTACAAATGATAAATGGTGAATATCTAATAAACTATTGTTTTTAATAAAAATGTAATTTTGAAAGAGCTTTCAGAAACATCCATAAGTAGTGAGAAGGTGATAATTCCCAGTTATGCCTTACTGCCCCTTTAACAAGAATCTACAGAGATGGAAGACTGCACAGTTTGAAGTTTTCATTCAATTGTGCCTTTAAATAAAAGCCCATTCTTCTGTTATTAAGCCCTAGGAAGTTGCTTGTTTGTTTCTGCAATGAACAGTTTACTAAATGACTGAGGACACAATAAGGTCATGGGGATAATGACTACATTGAGCTGCATGGGGTCATTCAGACTCTCACCAGGGGAGATGGTGGTGTGAAAACTCTTCAGTGCAATGTTATTCTATGGAACGTCTTTATCAACATGCCTACAACTATCTCTGCTTATAAACTGTATAATTTGACTTGAGAGCTGCAGAGCTTACTGCTTACTCTATGGGTAGGCCACAACTCCAGTCCTCATATGCACTTAAAAGGCTGCGCACCTCCTAATAATGCCTCTCCAGCCCATTTACCCTACTATGTTCAGAAAATTCTAATGGCTGATCTGAAAGTTTACCCTTGCTCCTTGGTTTAACCCGTTAATGACAGTCCGCACAGCCGGCAGTTAAGGACCACGGGGCTTTTTTCTCCCACTAATGGATTCAGGGGTCCCAGACTGGTGTGCAGCCACGCGGGGAGCCCTGAATTCCATGGCATGTCTGGACCGTCATGAGTTCTTAATGCAAGTTTTCCCATACCGGTCCTGGCACATCATGAGTCCTTAAGGGATTAAGAGAGAACATCTTGGGGGAGATGATAACGAGGATATGACTTTTCCAGTGATATCACTTCTCTAAGCCCTTTCTTATTCTGTGGAGCCAATGCACTAAGATTTCTCCAGCTTTGAAGAAATCTTAGTACATTGGCTTCATAGAATAAAATAGGAACTGGAGAAGTAATATCACTGGAGAAGTAATCTCTACTTTATTACCTCATTACCATGCCTTAGTGCCTCTCTCCCAAGGTATCTCTTAAACCAAGGGTCAGATTTATTCAATCAGTCCTGGATGTCAAGTCCATGGAGGCAGGCATGACAGTTGTTAACAGGACTAAAGGATCTCAGACTCTGCATAATGTACATGTTAATCTTTTAAGGACCAGAGGGGTGTGCAACGTATTGCTTCGCCATGCATTGTGAAACCCTTTTGTACTTAAAGGGTTAAGTCTGCTTATGCTTTCTGCCTGCCAAAAAGCAAACAAACTGCAGTCAACCATCATGTCTGCCTCCATGGACATGACATCCAGGACTGATTGAAGAGGTTATTTCTTCAATAAAGGCAGATGTGAAAAATTCATAAAGCCTATTGGGATTTCCCCCCATAGTAAAGTAAATGGGGGTTGTTATTAGGATGTGTTAGTTTTGCTTTTAAATTTACCATGTTAACCCCAAACAGCTTAGAATAATTTTAAAGAACAGTAAATTCTGTATATACTATATATTAGCATAGCTGAGAACTCTCCAGCTTTGCCCCATAGACTCTGGTTTCTGCAGCTAATTACTGGGTCTCCGGGGCTAATTACTAGGTCTCCAGGGCAGAGGCCGATTTTCCGGATGTGGGGAGTTTCTAATGAAACTCTGCCCACATCTATGCATTCCCAATGTGTTCCTCCCACTCCCCACCCAGTCTCCTCCTTTCCCATCCTATTACTAAAATTTTTGTTATGTTTTTTAAGTCTCGTCCCTACTCGCAATTAAACCCCGCCCCCTTTTTACACAAATTGCATCATTTATCTCCATCAGCAGCATCACAGGACTCCCCTCTCCATGGAGTCCACAACCAAAGGTTCTCAGTTATGTATATTAGGAAAGTTTTTTCTTTGTTTTAAATTTGTCATAAAAGCTTAGTTTTCCTCAAACACAATAATAATTATTAAAAATCACATAGCCAGTTTTCATTTAGTATCAGGAGGTATGATACCAATGACCAAATCACACATTTATTGAGACTGATGTACTAAGAAGAATTTGATTACTTCTGGAGTAAACTGCTCTAGACGGAACACATTCAAAACTCCCAAAATTCCAATACATTTAATGCTGGATAAGTAACACCTCCATTGAACTTGTCAACACAGACCAGAATCCAAGTAATGCCTTTTTGATCTACAAGAGATAAAGAGGTTACATAAAGCAAACTCCCCAGCTACCCTCTTGTCTTATTTAACCCTTTGAGTGCCAGAGGGGTACGGAATGCATTGCAAAGCATTCTTATAATAACCTCCCATTTGCATTACTATAAGTAGAAGCTCCTAAGGAGCCCTATGAATTCTGCCTTGCTCTTTGTTTCAAGACAACATCTTCATTATCAGTCCTGGATGTCATGTCTATGGAAACAGACCTGGTAGTTGCTAGCAGGACCATAGAAGTTCAAAATCTGCTCACTGCATATGGTAACCTTAACCCTTTAAGGACTAGTGGGGTGCACAACGCATTGCTTTGTGATTGATTGCTCACCTCTATAGTCCTTAAAGAAATCATAACACCTACAAATTAATACTCTGTACTTCATTCTACAATGGGTAAAAATTCCATTGTTTTCTGTCTTCAGCTTTAGTCTTACACATTCTCTACCTTTACCTTCCGCATATCCACCTGTGACAGTCATGGCACGTCACCAACTCTTAAAGGGTTAAAGGGGCACAACACCAAAAATGGAATTGGATTATATATTTTTAAATATCATATACTTCCATCCAGCAAAGGAGAAGGAGCAATTTTTGTGCAAACCAGTTGCACCATAGGGAACAAATACAAATTCACATTGATTATAACTGGGCTAGAGAGTCCTCCAACGTTGAATATAAAGTTGATGGGGTAACTCATTCCATTCTGGGGTCTATGCCAAGACAAATGAACAGTTAATATCATAAAACCTGAATTAAATGATGATAAATTGTATAAAATACATTTCTTTTTTTCAGTGCCAGTTATGTCTTTAATACAGTGGTTCTCAAACTGTCCTCAAAGCCCCCCACACACACAGTGCAGGTTTTCAGAAAACCCTCAGTTAAGCACACATGGTTCTCATTTGCACAGGGCGATCTGTCAGATGGACAGAGATAGTCATTGATCCACCTCTGATCATGAGACGATACCATGAAATCCTTCACTCTTAGGTGGCGCAGTACTTGATGACAGTTGGTATTCATCGCTTCAAAATGTTTCCAATTTCTGCTTGTTCTTTGTGCGATGGGGTAGGGCCCCATTCTCATTTTGATAAGCCATTTCCATGCTTATATTATTCACATAGGTGAAATCAACTCAATGGAGGTACATTGGTTACATCCCCTGTGTTATGGTGCTGGACTATGGTGTCTTTCACATAGTCATCTATAGTCCATGTGAATGCACCAAAGTGCAGCATTCTGTACCTTTAGTTCACAATCAAGTACTTTACTTTAGTAGTTATCTCTCAGCACAATACTATAAATGCAGCAGGGCTTATCTGTATAGCGGCATATGGGACCACCAGCAGATCCTTCACATAAATGATGGTGGAGGTCGTGATAAGCAACCCCCAATAAATGGTTGACTGTTGGGAACATCAGCCAATAATATTCAGCTGGTGATCATGTCAACTGACCTTCAATCAAGCCTACCCTGACTGGATCCCTGGGTGAAAGTGAGAGACGTGATTTCAGAACGCAGGCAAGAGAACTGTACAAAGGGATGGTACAGTCCTGCCACCCATGTGAAGGAGTTTTTACAGGGAGGGAAGGTGATCAGATAAACGTATACTTTTACGTATTTGTTTCCATGCTTTACGTATTTTCATACACAAAGGGCAATTCTAATGTTTTAATAAGTTTACACCTATGGGAGCAGACTTGGAGTACTATGTTCAAAACAAAGGTGTAGTAATTCTGGGACAAACCATAGAGGATAAATAAAAATTTCCATTGATTTAAATGGGGCCTTCTTACTCTGTGAATGCTAGGTAAGACTCCACACTTATGAAGGGCTGAACTGGGGCCTTCTATAGCATTCAGAGGGTTAAAAGTCTCACTTAACACTTTGAATGCCAGCAGGTATCCAATACATTGCAATGCAATGTGTCAGATACCTCTTTGGCACTCAAAGGGTTAAATCAGTGTGAATTTTGCAACATTGTCTCCTTTGTGAACAAAGGGCTATTTGAAAGAAAGAAAGTCGGCTCAATGTAAGTTGTTGACTCAGCAGCTGGTTTGGAATTCTCCCTTTAGCGCCGAGTTGCATTTAAGAATGCTCATATGAAATGGTTGAAAGAAAAGAAAAATTTTCCCATGTTACCTTTCAAGGAGCACTAACTTAAAATTCAAAAACCTCGATATAACTTTAAATATAATGAACTTACAGCTAGCATATGTAAAAAGGATTCATGTTAGTGTATTAATTCAGTGCAAACTGTCCCATTCAGAGATTATTTATTTAATTTTGCTTGTGCTGTTTGTAATGAGATCTAAAGTCAGTTAATTGTTTGTGATTAGTGTCCACCACTCTTGTATTCAGAAAGTATGTTATCTTATCTCAGACCATTCACATCAATATTGCTGTGGTGCTTGGAGTCCTGCCAAAGACAGGAATGTTTGCTCCATCAGACTTATGTAAAAACAGAATTTAGATCTTAGAAAACAAATAAAAGCCTTTTTACAGGGGTTAACATGAAATACAGGGTATTTAAATTTATATTACCCCAGTTCATTTCTGTGTGGTCTTGTTTCTTCAAATTAAAGATATAGTAATGTTTCACAAAGACAGCAGCTCCAATTAATCTTCATAGTATTTGAGCCATAGAGGGTGTTATTTCAATACTGTCTGAGTTGTAGTTCAAGAGTAATTGAATGATAAAGTATCCCCTCCTGCCCCTTTTACCTAGTGTAAGCTGCCTCCCCTCAGATGTGGAAACTGGTCCCTTGACCGGACAGTTCACAGCAAAGGACAATCTTCTTACTGTGAACATAAGGAAAACCTTGCTCCACTTGACAGGTTTTTTCTTATGCTCACAGTCTTGCTGCTCTGAGGTGAGCAGTGTTACATCAGTAAAAGGGGCAGGAGGGGGATACTCAACTACGACTCTGACACTATCAAAATAACACTCTCCTTGGACCAAATACAAAGAAGATTAATTGGAGATGCTTTCATTGTGAAACATTAATATCCCTTTAAGCTGCAGTAGTGATTTGCACTATGGGATTTTTCATTTTTGGAACAATTTTTCTCAGTGGATGAGAAAGCCTGAACATAGTGCCCTTAGAATAAAAGCCTGAGGCTGCACTATGCAGCACTCAGACAGCTTCAGTGAGTGATTTTGGGAGTCAGTACAATGACCCAGCCCCCTCCGGGTTGAGTAAAGCATTGGAAGCCTGTGTCTGGAGACTGAACTGAGAGACTTCATTGTTTTGCAGGATCAGCCACAAAGCTGTGTGGTTAATTTTCTGACCACCAAGGGTGACGCTAGGCACTGGTTGATGGGAATAAGTCCCAAGCCTCATATTTAAAGTTTTGGTTCTTGTTGCCAGATTTAGGCATGCAATGGTGTTAATCATCTCCCTACTAGTACTAGTAATACATTAGGTTAGCCCCCTTGGCAGGTCTGCTGACAAACACACTGACACACTGATAAACACACAACCGTTTTTATAAATGACCACATATGAACCCTGGAAGTGAGCAGCATTTGTGCATCTCACAAACATGCTACTCGTCCACCGATACTGCTGTCCCAGAAAGAAAAAGAAAAGTTATCTGAAGCAACTTTATTTTCTTGTGTAAATAATTTGATTTGAGAATTTGTGATGCTCTGAAAGCCACAAGGGTATCATGCATTGCGAAGCAATTCATTGGATACCCCTCTGGCGCTTCAATGTAGCTCAAAGCTGAAGAGAGAATTCTGGGACAGCTGCTGAGTCAACAACTCACACTGATGATCGGGCAGCCAGCCTAGAGGTCAGAACCAGAGATTAGAAGAGTTAAGGTAACTATTGAGGTTATATTTTTAACCCTTTAAGTGCCACTGAGGCAGAGATGGATTAAGGCTCCATGGGGCCCTAGGCAAAATACCAGTTTGGGGCCCCACATCCCTTCTGACACTGGGTGTTCCTAGTAGGTGCTAATATTATGGATATAATTGAAGTGGGAGCAACTGGTTGATGCTGGTCATTCAACAAAAAGGGCATCTGACATAAAATGTTAGCAGCAACAACAGCAGAGTCCCCTCTGTGGCTTTTCACTTGCAATCAGGGCCCCTCATATTGCCATGGGCCCTAGGCAGTAGCCTAGGTTGCCATAATGGATGATCCGGCTCTGCACTGAGGTAATCAACCCTTTGGCATGCAAAGAGTTAATAAACACATCACCCGTTTTTAAAAAAGAGGTATGTTTTGATCAAACCCAAATGTATCTTTTAAAAGGGAGCTATTTATTAAGCAGCCCATTACTCAATACAGTGACTACATCAAATGAAAGTGCAGTTTATTTACTATAATACATTCCCTTAAAGGATATCACCTTCTTGCAAATGAAAACATTCACCGCATCATTACTGGTAGTTTTCATTCGCTTACCTCTGCAGTAAGAAGAAGATTTATGGTATCACATTGAAAAGTACAGTACATAGTCTAATTGCTTAGTCACATACTACTTATCTCATAAATTATAAGCCACTTTGCAGCCATGGATCAGAGTACAGCCTTATTCCACCCAGGATGTCCTGTGTCCTGCTTCAGTTACCTTGTGTATCTGTAGGGTATTTTAAGGTCAATGCACTAAGAAGAGGTGGGGTCAACTAGCTACACCATAAGGGGGAAACAAAAACTTTCATCAGTTATACCTTTTGAGTGCCAGAGAGGTCTCTAATGCACTGCAATGCATCGCATTGGATACCTTTCTGGCACTCAAAGCATTTTAACACCTTCAGTGCTACATTGATCTAAATTATATTGATCTATGTGTGACCCATCACCTTCTAGCATTCAGAGGGTTACAAGTCCCACTTAACCCTTTGAGTGCCAGAGGGGTAGACAACGCATTGCTTTGCAATGTGTTGCATACCCCTCTGGCACTCAAAGGGTTAAATCAATAGGACATTTGGCAGTTTTAATTTGTTTCCTAAGGTGCAGTTGGTTTACACCAGAATTACTCCAGTTCTTAGAACATGAAACTCACTACGCGTTCCTCTTAATAATTGTAGCACTATTAAGCAGTGCACCATTTCCAATAGGGTGTACATGTAAAAGAAAAAAAGTTAGAGATTTAAAAATATTAAAAGCATAGACAATTTGCCTGTACATATTAAGTAAAGTAAGACCTAAATGGTTACTAAAAGTAGAAACATTTCAGTTCATATATGTAACCTCCTCAAGCCTCATACTCCCTCCTAGTTAGCCTCCTACCCCCTCCTATTTAAGGGCCCCCTCCCCACACTTAACCTAATGGTAGGGCCTGCAATACATTAATATTCAACTAATTTCTCATTTGCTGAACTTTATCTATAATGTATTACATAATCCAGTCACCGAGAGTCACTTCTACTAAAACCAAGTAGTAAGCTATTGGGGCAGGAAAGTATATGTGGATAATCCCATATGCTAAACTATGCTGCTTTCTTAAAAGTAAAATAGAAGGCCGGGGTGATGGTATAACTGTGATTCTATGGCTATCAGTGGCCAATGGAGCAAGGCTGGGGTGAAAAACAATGTATGTGTGGTTCTGTGACTACTAGTGGACACTGGATATAGGCTTGGGTGTCTGATAGTATATGTGTGGACAGTAAAAGAAGGCTAGGGTTGCAGATAATATATGCATTTTATGGTGGCTACCAGTCAACAAGACTGTGGTGTCAAGCAGTGTGATTCATGGATACCAGTGGCAGTAGACTAGGTAGGCTAGGGAGGCAGAAAGTATACGTGTGGTTTTGTGACTATCAGTGGAACAGTGGAAGTAGCCTGAGGTGTCAGACAATGTGTATGTGGTTCTGTGGCTCCTGTGAACAGTGACAGGCAGTGTATTTCTATATGCGTGGACAGTGCAACAAGGATGGGGTATACGGAAGTGTTTTTCTGTGGCAACAAGTGGAACAAGGCTGTGTATCAGACTGTGTGTGTGATTCTGAGACTACCAGTGGAACAAGGCTGGGTGTCACACAGTGTATGGTTTGTTCTCAGAATACTAGCTGACATTGAAACAAGGCAGTGTAGTTCTGTGGTTACCAGTGTACAGTGGAACACGGATGGGGTGCCAGGCAATTTTAGTTGGTTCTGTGACTATCAGTGGAAAGTGGAAGGTGGCTTGAGTGACAGACAGTGTATGCATGGTTCTGTGGCAACCAATGGATACTGACAGTGAAACAAGGATGTTGTACCAGACATTGTGGTTACCAATGCATAGTGGAACAAGGCCTGGGTGTCATAGAGTGTATGTGTGGTGGCTACTAGTGGACAGTGGAAGAATACTGAGTGGCAGACAGTGTGATTCTGTGACTAACAATGGTCAGTTGAACAATTCTGATTTGTCAGACAGTGTATGTGTGGTTCTCTGGCTAGCAGTGGTACAGTTTAACAAGGCTGGGGTGTCATGCAGTGTGGTTTCTTGAATATCATTGGGCAGTGGAAATAGGTTAGGGTGGCAAACAAGTTTTGTTGGGTTCTGTGACTATCCTGCACAGTGGAAGAAGACTGAGGTGGCAGACAGTGTATGTGAGGCTCTCTGGCTACCAATGAACATTGAAACAAGGCTGCGATATCAGACAGTGTGGTCATGTGGCTACCAGTGGAACAAGGATGTAGTATCATGTTGTGTATGTGTTGTTTTTTGGCTACTAGTGGACAGTGAAACAAGACTGTGAATGTGTGTGTATGTATGAGAGTGTTTGTGCAGTTACATATAAGAGTTTGCTTGTGTGAGAATGTGTGTGTAGGAGTGAATTTTAGTGGAATACCAGCCTGGGGGATTTTTTTTTTAAACTGGCCCAGTAGCTGGTATTCCATTCTGTGTGTGTACATACTAAATACAGCCCAAGCAACTCCCAGCTTCCCTTCCACAACCAGCTCTTTTCCCTACTCTTCCTCTCAATCCCATATTATTACACGTTTATTATTCTACCTACAGCTTCCCTGGCTGAACATATCTCCCGTTAAACCTATTTTCCCCTGCCCCCTTCTCTATCACCCCTTGCTTTTCACCTTCTTTCCTAAATATTTTTTTCCCTCAGACCCCCTCAGTCCCATTCCTCTAGTCTTTTGTTCCCCATCTTTTCCGCTACATCTCCACTCAGTCTTTCTCCTTCGCCCTTGCTTACCCTGGCGGTCCAGTGTGGGTGGAGAGAGAGGTCTCTGTACAGCCTCCAGCACAGACCTCCATATCAGTGCTCCTCTGAGGTCTCAATGTGGCATAGGAGTGCAGGATACCAGGCTATGATGTCACATCCCTCAGAGGGAGTTCTGATATGGAGGTATGTGCTTTGAGTGGCATAGATCTCTTGTTCCCTCACATACAGAACATTGTGGGATGGTCTGTTGAGATCATCTGATCTCCCCAACAGGCCCATAACAGCAGGACCCAGTGGAAGAGCTCTGCTCCACCAACAGGACAATCCACCCTGTATGTGTGTAAATGTGTGATAGTGTTTTTGCCTATGTATAAGTGTTTGCGTGTATGTGAAAGTGATTGTGTGTCTATGTATTTGTGTGTGTCTTTGTGCACAAATGTGTGTGTCTATGTATAAAGGTCTGTGCGTTTCTGTACCTGTGTGTGTATGCATGAATTACACCATTTGTGTGTCTGCCTGTTTGTATATATAGGAGTGTATATGAAACAAAGGTGTCTGTAGAAATGTTTCCGGGGGGGTGGGGGCAAAGCCATAATATGACCCCCAGGTCAGCCCATCCAGCCCCTTTGTTTATATGGAGGGGTTAATTGTAGGGAGGAGCAACTCCCCCCCCCCCGGACACCCATGGTATGAAAGTGTTTGTTTGCCTGTATAAGAGTGTTTGTGTGTGAGTTTTGTGTCTTTGTATGCATGTGTGTGTGTGTGTGAGAGTTTTGTGTCTTTGTATGCATGTGTGTCTCTCTCCCTATGTATGTATGTATGTATGTATGTGTACAAGATAACCACTCAGGCCGTCACACAAATTCTGACTCTAAATATGGCCCTCATACCAAAAGGTTTCCCCACCCCCACTCTAAACATTGCTCAGCTCCAAATATGCTGTTTGTTGGAGCACAATACCAAGAGGGCTCAAACAATGAAATGCTACCACATGTGCTTCACACGATACAATGAGTAGGAATCTCCTCTTCCTCATTTTACTATTTAAAATGTAGCATTCTTCTCCTTTAAATAATGTAGGTACACCCTTTGATTCTGATAGAGGTTGTGTTATAAAAACCACAAGAACACACACTTCATTATGCAGCAGTATCAATAGCACAAATCAAACTCGCGTAAAAGGTGGGACCTTAAGGCTGATGTATAAAGAAGAATCAGTACAATTCTGGAGCAAACCATAGAGTACAACTCCCAGAATAACCACTTATTTAACCCCTTAAGTCATCAGATAAAGACCACATGACAATTTATTTTTTTTGGCATTCAATTCAGTGCTCCCCGAACAGTGTGCAGCTGTGCAGGGACCCCTGAATTCCAAGACGTGCCAGGACCGTCACTGTTCCTTATGTCCAGGACAGCCATGATGGTCTTGGCACGGCATTGGTCCTTAAGGTGTTAAATAAGGTTTTCAATGCAATGATTCACCTGTGTAGCATTTAAGTGCTTAACCATTTGAATGTCAGAGGGATAAGCAACACATTTCAGAGAAATACTTTACATACCCCCTGGCACTCAGAATTAAAAGCCTCATTTAAATGTCATCTATGATCCAGTCAGTTTACCCCAGAATTTTTCCAGTACTTCGTACCTTAAAGGTAGGCTGAACATATTTCCTTGAGCCAAAAACGGGACGGGGTGTGGGACAGACGGACAGTGGGACTCCGTCACTCCGATCGCAGTAAACTGCAAGCAGCAGGAACGCATTTGCTCCATCTCTTACTAGCCGTGTTCTCTCTCTCTGGCTAAAAAAGCCTGCCCCTGAAGTAAATCTGAACTTCCTCTCTTCGTCACTCACACTAGTGGTTTTACTGTGTTTACTGTACGCTGATTACCGTAGAGTCTTACGACTCGTCATCATATCACTGTCTATGAGACTCTATGGTAATTTACTATAGACTTTAGCGTCTTAGACAGTTATGAGTCACTCGAGTCATAAGACTCTACGGTAATCAATGTGTACAGTAAAACCACAATAAAACCACTAGTATGACGAAAGGAAGTTCCGATTTACTTTAGGTTATGAGAAATAAACAAGCTGCATTCAGTTTTTTTACAAAAAATTAAAAACTACATATATATATATATATTAAAAACTGGACAAAATTGACATTTATATTAAAAAGAAGGGACAGTCTTGAAATATAAAAAAAGAAAACGGGACTGTCCCTTTTAAAACGGTACATATGGTCAGCCTACTTAAAGGGGATCTTTCACCCCTTTACAACTCTGCCTAAATAGTTTTGTCATATATCATATATAATGAAAAGTGTATACATTAAAAAAAAATTGGTGAAATTAAATGAATAAATACAGCTCTGTACCTACTTCCGGGCAGACTGCGGTTACCTGATCTGTACCGCAGTTTGCCGCTCTGTCTTCTCTCCCCTCCCTCTATGCAGCCTCCTCCGATGACGGAGGATTTCTGGAGTGCTCTCTTTGACAGAGATCACTTTCTGCCCAATGAAAGTGCTCCAGATTACAGACAGAAAGCCTCCGTCATCGGAGGAGGCTGGATAGAGGGAGGCAGAAAGGCTGATTGCGGCAAAGATCAGCTATCCGCAGTCTGCCTGGAAGTAGGTACAGGGCTGTATTTATTATTTTAATTTTGTCAAACAAGAGCTTTTTTTTTTTTAAACATATATACTTTTCATTATATACAATATATAACAAAAGGATTTAGGCAAAGTTGTAAAGGGGTGATAGATCCCCTTTAATCTTTTACATCACATGTAAGGAATTTTAAATTGAGAACATTGTAGCAGTAACTTGTTATAGCAACATCATCACATAAGATAGGTATCATTGTTTCCTACTGGCTATCATACATGGGGGACTAACAGCTACAGGCAATTTTATTTGCAATATTTTGCAGCAAAACCACAAGTGTGATTAATCCCTAAGTGGAAATACTGTAGTAAAAGAAACAAATAATTCACAAACAGGGTAATCAGCAGATCTTAATATGTTGTTGGACTACAACTCCAATCATCCACAACTGACCACTGACCATTTGAGGATGGTAGGCATTGAAACAACAAGGAGGCACACATTCTGGAGTGGTGCTGGACAACCACGTGACCAGTCTGCCACATGTAATTCACTGCAGCTAGAGGAAAGATGGAGCCGCACACATGGTGTACTTTGCAATTGTGTATTCTGTGCATTGGTACGCAACATTTCAGGGATAGCAGCCCTTGTTTAGGTGTACATAACAAAATGTTCACTTGAAGATATGGTGCTACCTCCATAATGTTGTGTACTGATGCACAATTAAACATACCGAATTGCAAAGTACACCATGCATGGGGCTCCATGTTTCCTCTGGAAGTTGTAGTTCAACAACAGCTGGAGAGCTGCAAGATGCCACCCCTGTCTAATACAGATAGAGAGCCATAAAGATGCACACTCCAACAAGTGAGATACAGAATGCTATTGAAAATACAGTTCTGTTTCCTGCTGTGCAATTTCCCTGATACTGCTACATCTCTATCTGCAGAATGTTGTCCAGTAAATGCAGGCTATAAAATATATAGAAAACATATGCATTTATGCACAGAAAATATTTTTTGTATAAAGTGAACATAAATACTCACGTTCAGTAGGCTGCCAGTGATCTAGTCAGCAGACCCAGTCTAGCAGAAATGTTGTATAATCCCTTCATGTGCAAACTAAATACCTGGCCAGTCTCATATAACACACTCGGTGGGTGTGACCTTAAGAAAAAAAGAACAACTACATTTTTCTACACCTGGGGGTAACTTAAGAGGCTCCACCTCTCCTCTCAATCACAGTTACAAAAGTAATACTTAACAGGTGTGCTGTCCAACTTCTATACTTTGTAAGACTAGACACTATTCAAAAGCATGATGTGTCCCTATTAAAGGAATAGCATTCTCATGAAGGCTGCAGGCCTTCATGCAATGATATCTCTAACTTCTGGGCTAAAAATACGGAAAGATTACAAGCCTTGTATGGAGGCTGACGGCCACTAAGACCCCTTGAGGGCTGCATCTGGCAGCACACAGGTTACGCACAGGAGAGGAAAGTAGTAAAGGACAAATTGAGAGGGGATTGTAAGTTGTCAGTAACTCTCCTTTCCCTTTGCACACTTTTGTCTCCAATCAGATGATAAAGAGGCAAAATTTTAGCAAATGCTAGCTGCTGTTATGGATATGAAAGGACAATCGGCAAGCCCAGGGCCAGATTTCCCTAAAGGCAGAGCAGTCAACTGATTAGAGCTAAATATTTTGAGGGGTTAGCACTTACACACTTAAGACATTTCTACACTATGGTGCAGTTGCTTTGCTCCAGTTCATTAGCCTCACTGAGGCTGATGTACTAAGAACATGGTACAGTTCTGGAGCTGTCCACGTGTACCATATGGAAACTATACATATTCTTTAAATTTACATTGATTTAAAGAGGGATTTTCAAAGTGTTGGAGGCCTCTTTAGCATGCAAAGGAGTAAAATTGAAATTTAAAACAATTGGAAGTGTACGTCCCAAGTGTCCCTCTTTAGATGGTACAGTCCCTCTTTGAGGCCCAAATCCCCATCCTGATGTTCCTCTTTTTAGGAGATCAGACTGTGGTGTGTATATAAGTGTATCACAGTGCTACAGAGCAATAAAACTCACATTAATGGGATAGTAATACTTAAAATGTAAAAAAAAATATATATATATTTTTTAAGGTTTATCCTCCCAAGTAAAACAAGGCTACTCCCACTGCTGAGAGATGTTTTATTCTAAAGTTATCGTAGCTCAAACTTGAATTATTTAAGTGCAATATCTCAATAGCCTGAAATTTTACAGTGGCGCTGTTGCTACACTGTCCTATGGAGGTTTAGGGTCAACTGACCAGAGCTGACCATAGGATTGTGTAGCAACAGAGCCACCTAAAATAAGTTTATTCTACAGCAGTGGTTCTCAACCTTTGCTCTCAGTGGCTATTAACAGGCCAGGATTTTAGAATTTCCTTTTAAGAGCACAGGTGAGTTAATCAATATGACTGAGCCTCTGATCCACACACTTGTGTTCTAGCAGGAAATTCCTAAGTCCTGGCCTGTTAGTGGCCACTGAGGGCATAGGTTGAGAACCTCTGTTCTACAGTGTCTTTTGAATAAACACCTCTCAGCAGTGGGTGTACATTTGTTTTACACAGGAGGGTAAGCCCTACAATGTTTACTACAGTGTACAATGTTACTATTCCTTAAATATTTAATGTATACTATATGTGTGTATAAATTGATCTTTTTTTTAAATAATTTTAAAATGATTATGGAACAGTTGATTTGATCCAGTAGTACTTCAAGTTTAATTAGCACAGCAGCCTCACTCTTTACATATTTGCCTGCTTAAGCACAGATATGTACCCCTTGCTACTGCTATCATTCTCCAGTAGCTCAGTGATTAATATTAACCAAGTTACTGTGCTATTGTAAGACTAGGGATTTCAGCTCTGCACAAACAAACTGGTTCTATGGGGGCTTAAGGCATCAGTCATTGCTCCAGTAGCACCAGTTGTCGATTGTGGACAAAAAGTGAATGCTCTTTTTCATCCTAGTCTTAAGGGAGCAATGGGTGGTAACCCCATAGCTACTGGAGCAAAGCAGTAGTCGGGTGCACATAGACAGTATTTTAGTTTAGGAAGGATTACTGCTCCTTTAAGGGCTTGTTCAAACAGACTCTGTGGTGTGTGTGGGTGTGTGTGTAATAAAACTCACATTAATGTTTGTTTAAACTTCAGTATATGTGTTTATAAATGAATCTGTGTAACTAAAATACTTAGCTCTTGAGCTAAATCATTTGTTCAGTTACACAATGAGGTGTAAATAACCTAAAAAATCTCAGTAATGACCTACCCACTGGCAACACCATCTAAAACAAAATTGTCCTTCTTTGGCAATTTGAAATATTTAGAGGTATGGTAGAATACATTTTCGAAATCTACCCAAGCCCTCTTAGCTTATTCTAGTTCTTCAAATTTACTTTAGGATAAAGGGGCATCTGCAGAAAATATTCCAGGGGAGGCAAAGCCATATTATGACCCCCAGGCAAGCCTGCCCAGCCCCATGTTTATATGGAGGGGGCCCATGTTGGGGTGATTTCCTTTGATATCCAGTGAGACACAGAAAAGGACAAGAGGAAGAAAAGACAAGTTGATTTTACCAGAACCTGGAGAAAATCCTGAAAGGGTGAAAATACATTTAAAATAAAAAAACTAATATATATATATTTATTTTACTTATAGGACTACATAAGAGTGTCAGAGATATAGACCCTAGTGTTTCTTTAAATACTCCATATAAACCTTTGAGTGCCAGAGAGGTATCCAATGCATTATATTGGATATTTCTCTGGCAAGCAAAGGGTTAAGCCCAGAACTACTTTGATGATAACTTTAGCACCCACTGGTGTAAATTTGTTATAGTTAACTTTAATAAACCTAGAGTCCTTTCTGGCTCTGGGACACAAGTTTTCAAGACAGCTTAGGTCTCGTCTTCAGACATATTTAGAATGAAGGCCGCATACAAAATATACTCATGTAAATTGTTTTTACATTTAAATTCCACTGTAAATGAATTACTTATCACCATTGTCTGGTGTAAATCATTCACTAGGGTCCAGTAGAGGCATCTATTTGTAAGTAAGTGGTAGAAGATTTATTATCCTTCTGCTCCAGTAAATTAGTATGTAGTGATGCAGCCAAAGATGGCTAAGTCTTTGGAATGTATGGGTTAACCCATCAAGCACATTGCTTGCAGTGCATAGCATGCCCCTCTTGCACAAAAGGACCCAAAATCACCTTTTACATATAATCATAAAATAAATTATCTCTTTCCAAAATGTATTTTGATCAACATGGGTGCATTACTCTGACTTTTATAATAACTGTTCTGCCAACATTAGAGAAATGACATTTGAAAGAGATGTAGGTTAAGATGTTCAAAAGAAAAGAAGGAGTGATTTTTGGGCAAAGCAAATGCACCATAGGGGGACACATACAAAGTCACAAAATTCCCATTGATTTAAATGTGATTTTTAACTCCTTGAAATGTTTCCAATACATTGCAAAGACCAAGAATTTAGGATTGCCAGATCATCCCTTTTAAAAAAGAAATATATCACAAATGCCTGCTGCAGGACTCAAGTGGTTAATTATTAGATTTCAGTGGTTCCAGCATATCTGAAGCAGACTTTTTTGTGTTTTTAACCCTTTGAGTGCAAGATGGGTACACAACACATTGTAAAGCACTCAAAGGGTTAAAGAAATGATCTGGAAACCCCACCCATCTCTATTATTCTTTTGAACACAGAACCCATAAACCATCTCCCGCTTTAAAGTGGAGCTGTAACCTTAAAAGAATATAGGCAAGTTTAAAACATCCTGCAGAGAAGCCCACATCTACTTATACAACATTAAAGCTTTATACATTGTTTACAAAAATACCTGTTTATATGTAAACACGGAAGCTGCCACAGTGCTGTTTAGTATATATGGGAACTTTCAAAACGTGCTGACCCTGAGATAGCTGAAATATTAACCCTTTGAGTGCCAGAGTGGTACGCAACGCATTGCAAAGCAATGTGTTGCATACCACTCTGGCACTCAAAGGGTTAAATAAAGTTCTTCAAAACATAGATGCTAAGTGATATGGCCCTTTCTTGCACTAACCCAGGAGTGTTCAGTCAGCCCACAAGGAAGCCAGCTCCAATTAATCTTCATACTATTTGGGCCATGTAGAGTGTTATTTCAATACTGTCATAGTTGTAGTTCAAGAGTAAGTGAATGATAAAGTAACCCTCTTCTGCCCTTTTTACTGATGTAACGCTGCTCATCTCAGAGCAGCAAGACTGTCCGGAGGGATCGTAACATGAGACAATCTTCAGTGAGCATAAGGAAAAACCTGAAAAAAGGGGAGCAGGGCTTTCATTATGCTCACAGTAAGATTGTACCTTGCTGCGACCTGTCCAGTCAAGAGACCAGAATCCACATATGAGGGAAGTGGCTTGCACTAGGTAAAAGGGCAGGAGGGGGATACTTTATCATTCAATTACTCTTGAACTACAACTCTGACAGTACTGAAATAAAACTCTCCATGGCCCAAATACTACAAAGATTAATCAGAGCTGCTTTTCTTGTGAAACATTACTATACTACAACATAAATGTATCACTGCCTGGACACACACAAAACAAGCAGGACTTTTCCCTCTTCCTTCTTGGTACAAATGACGCCAATTTAGAAACTAATCTAGCAGTTAATTGGTTTAGATCATATATTAGGAAACACTGAAGTCTCTCACACTGAGAACTGGCTCAAAACCATGAGTCGCAGGGTCAAACTCTGAGAGTTTCCAGGCATGTTGTTTAGCTTAGAATATATCTTCCCTTATTGTTAAAGGGGAACTATCACCCCTATACAAGGTTACCTTATTGTAATCTGTATCTAGCGATAAGCTTAAATCGTTGGTTATTTTTGTTAAGAAAAGCATGCTGTGGCAAAATGTACATTATGAAAAATTAGCCTGCGCCTTCCTTCCGGACAGACTGTGGGTATGGCTCTGTAGCACAGTCTGTCAGTCTTCTTCTGTTCCTCCCCAAGCATGGTCGCGTTCCAACCTCCTCCGATGACGGAAGATTTCTGCATGTAAGCTGGTTGGAACGTGACCATGTTTAGGGAGGAACAGAAGAAGACTGATACAGTCTGTCCGGAAGAAAGTCACAAGCTCATTTTTAATAATGTACATTTCACCAAAGCATGCTTTTTTTAACAAAAATAACAGAGTTAAAGGGATAGTAATACTTCATTTTAACTTTATTTTATTTTGTAGGCATCAAAAAAACACGAAGAATGATATAAGTCTTATCTCTGAAACCTTTATGGTTTAAGAGATATTCACAAACAAAGTATCCCCCCCCTGTTCAGCCAGATAAGAAGGGAGATGCCCAGATAGACTGCAGAGAGGGACAATCTTCTATTAAGATAATGGAAAAAGCTGAAAAACTTGTCAAGGGGGGAAGGGCTTTCATTGTTTTCATACAAAGAAAATTGTCCCCTTCTGTTATCTGTACTGTCATACAACCAGACTCACATCTGAGAAGAGATGGCTTACACTAGGTAAAAGGGGCGGGGAGGGGAACTTTGCTTGTGAATATCTCATAAACCATAAAGGTTTGAGAGATAAGACTTATATCATTCTTCATGTTTTTTTAATGCCTACAAAATAAAATAAAGTTAAAACGAAGTGTTACTATCCCTTTAAGCTTATCGCTAGCTAAGGATTACAAAAAGGTAAACTTGTAAAAGTTCCCCTTTAAGGAAACAACTTTGCTCCCTGCGTTCTCTCTCTCTCTCTGCCCCCCTGCACTCTCTTTATCTCTGCTCCATCTGTGCTCTCTCTCTTTGCTCTACCTGCACTCTGCATCTGCTTCCTCTGCGCTCTGCTTCTGTTCCCTCTGAGCTCTGCCTCTGTGCCCCCTGTGCTCTCTCTCTCTCTCTGTTCCTCCTGCACTCTCTCTCTGCTCCCCCTGAACTCTCTCTGCTCTCCCCCAGTGCATGCTCTTTGTCTGCAGGGCCGTCGCCACCTATAGGCGAGGTAGGCGCCGGCCTAGGGCGCACATTCGCAGAGGGCTGTCGAAGTAAAAAAACAAAACAAAACAAAAAAAAACGTACATTTCGGTGCCCTCCCTTGGCTGGCTATTTTTTTAATGTAGCACAGCGATACCTGTTTCTCTCTCCCCCTCCGCTCCTTCAATCCCGGACCAGGATTGAAGAAGCGGAGGGGGAGAGAGAAACAGACATCGCTGTGCTACATTAACCCTTTCAGTGCCAGAGGGGTACGCAACGCATAGCTTTGCAATGCGTTGTATACCCATTTGGCACTGAAAAGGTTAATAAAAGCCAGACAATGGAGAGCACCAAAACGTACTCACTGGGGAGAGAGTGCACCGGAAGAGTAAGTGGAAGGAGGGTCAAGAGGGGATAAATAGTCAGAAGGGGAGAGAGAGAGTCAAAGGGGGGAATTAGCAGTCAAGAGGGGGATTAAGAGTCAGATGGGGAGAGAGAGATTCAAAGGGGGGATCAGCAGTCAGGAAAGGGATCAAGAGTCAGATGGGGAGAGAGAGATTCAAAGCGGGGCTCAGCAGTCAGGAGAGGGATCAAGAGTCAGACTGGGAGAGAGAGAGTGAAAGGGGGGATCAGAAGTCAAGAGGGGAATCTAGAGTCAGATGTGGAGAGAGAGATTCAAAGGGGGGATCAGAAGTCAAGAGGGGGATCAAGAGTCAGACGGGGAGAGAGAGATTCAATGGGGGGCTCAGCAGTCAGGAGAGGGATCAAGAGTCAGATGGGGGGAGAAAGAGTCAAAGGGGGGATCAGCAGTCAGGAGAGGGATCAAGAGTCAGACTGGGAGAGAGAGAGTGAAAGGGGGGATCAGCAGTCAAAACGGGGATCAAGAGTCAGACAGAGAGAGAGTCAAAGGGGGGTCAACAGTCAAGAGGGGGAGAGTCACATATAGAGAATATACACTCTGTCACACTGATACACATATAGAGAAGCACACACACATACTTACACACTGATATCCTTACAGAGACTCACACACACTGACACACTTATATACATACAGGGAACACATACTGACACATATAGGGAACACACTGACACTTAAACACATACAGAGGCAGGGCATAAATGGGAAGGGCACAAGGGGTGGAGCCAAGGGGCGACAAAATTAGGTTTTGCCTAGGGTGGCAAAAATCCTTGCACCAGCCCTGTTTGTCTGCACCCCTGCACACTCCCTGTGCTCTCTCTCTCTCTGCTCCCCTGTGCTCGCTCTCTCTGCTCCCCCATTCATGTGCTCTTTCTCTTCTCCCCCTGTGTGCTCTCTTTCTCTGCTTCCCCTGTGTTCTCTCTTTCTACTTCATCTGTGTTCTCTCTCTGCCTCCCCTGTGCTCTCTCTCTCTCTCTGGTACCCTTGTGCTCTCCCTCTCGCTCTGCTCCCTCTGTGCTCTTTTTTCCTCTGTACTATGTTTTCTCCCTCTCTGTCCCATGCCCCTGTGTCTCTCACTGCCCCCACACTCTCTGCTCACCATACTCTCCCTAACTTCCCTTTTCTCTTGCTCTCTGTGCCACCATGTCCTCTTTCACTGTCTCTGTGCCACCATGTCCTCATTCTGCCTTCATGCTCTCTCTCAACTACTAAGCTCTTTCTCTTTATGACCCCTTTCCCTGACAGCATTCGCTCTCTCTCTATCTCTCTTTCAGAATGCCACTCTGTCTACCAGTGGTACAAGGCCAGGATGTCAGACAGTGTGTGTGGTTCTACCACAACTGGTGGGAGAGTGGTAAGTATGGGGAAATGGCTACTGTGGAGGTGACAAACTCCATGTGGGGATGTGGGAATCGCTTCAAAAGACGAAGTATGGGGCCAGAGCAAGCGGGATGGCATGGTGAGGAGGCACAAGGAGCACAGGGGTGAAAAAAAGCTGGAAACACATAGGGTAGTACCTGTAAAAAAGGGAGGAGGTGTACACAAGCTGGGAGCCTGGGGGGAGATGATGCAGACAACCAAGGAGGAAAGCTAACAGGAGGGCGAGAATACCGGGAGCAGGAGGCAAAAAGTTGTAAGAAAGATGGAGGAGAAGCTGGGAATAGGGGGATGGGAGAAGGTAGTAGTAGTGAGGACATGCTGGGGGGAAGGTAGGGGGAAGAGCACAGGGAATGCCGTGCTTACATTACTAGTATACTACAATAGAGAATGAAAACAGAGTTTCTTCTTTTTTTTTCCAAAATCCTAAGTAAAAGGAGAAAGCTGCAAGTCTTGTGAACAAAAAGAAGGTTCAAATGAAAAACTTCACATTATTGAGTTAAGCTTTCCGGACTCTAACAGACATGCTGGAACCCGCAGGAGTTTTCTGTAGACGTTTGTCCTCTTCTTTTTCTAGTAAGGTAGCAAGTGTAGAATGATGTCGCCCTGAAGTAACCTAATGATTGAAATTGAAAAATGCATGCGTCTGCCAATTTCTTTCCTTATACATTCTGAATGAAACCATGTTATGGTCACCATTGACCAACAGTTCCATTACTTAACAGGTTGTTATAAGCTGTATGTTATTAGTTATTACCATATTCAGAAAGGCAACTAGTTGGAAACATTTAGGATATGACATCATTCAACAAACTCCTCCTAGTAGATTAATTTCTAGATAATTAAAATCTCACAGTACTAAGACATGACCTAGTTATGTGTTCTTGTCCACTTGTAGTAACAGCTGATCTTCACTAATATTTGGTAGATTATAGCATATGACTATAATTTTTTATTGGTACAACTTTACCTTACATTTTAAGTTTTATCCAAAAAAATCATATGATCTCCCATGTTTTCATAAACATCCTCCCTCATTACAGACTTTAATCAGAGTCTTGGGTAATGTTTCATAGTCTGGAGGCCTGACACATATTTTCAGTATGTTTGCGATCTATCATTTTAAATATGATTGCAGTATGTAACTTTCTAATTACATATAGAAAACTGTATGTATATATTTATCTATATATCTGGATATATAATATCTATCTATCTATCTATCTATCTATCTATCTATCTATCTATCTATCTATACGTGTGTGTGTGTAAGCTATGTACAATAATGTTCAAAAGTTTAGGGCCACTTAGAAATGTCCTTGTTTCATCAAGTGAGTTGCAAAATGATTAGGAAATGCAGTTAAGACTTTGACAAGGTTAGAAATAATTATTTTAATTTAAATAATAATTGTGTCCTTCAAACTTTGTTTTCATCAAAGAATCCTCCATTTGCAGGAATTACAGCGTTGCAGACCTTTGGCATTCTAGTTGTCGATTTGTTGAGGTGATCTGAAGAGATGTCTCTCCGTGCTTCCTGAAGCACCTCCCACAATTTGGATTGGCTTGATGGGCACTTCTTAAATACCATACAGTCAAGCTGCTCCCACAACAGAAACTAGGACATTTCTAAGTGACCCATTTTTTAAACAAATTCAGCTTTTCATGGAGCCTTACATGAAGTAAATTTTACATTGTGCAAAAAACTATTATGTACAGAACACAAAAAAGAAAAAAAATACTTATTTTGCTAATAACCTACACTATATGTCAAAAATATGTTTGTGTTTCAATTATTTTTAAAAGCCCATGACCTGCACAGACCCCTTATTCGTAGAAGTGTAAATAGGTTACATGGTAAAGCTACCTTTAACCCTCTGAGTGCCAGAGAGGTATCCAACGCAATGTGTTGGATACCACTCAGGCACTCAAAGGGTTTAGAAAGCTCAATAACTATATAAAAGCATATCTTTCCTGAAAGTAGACAAAACAGAAAATGGCTGAGGTTTCTACCTATCAAAAATGACATAACAAGGAAATAAATATAAGACATGCCATTCTGGAAAGTAGGCATTCACCCACATCAAAAAAGATTGTGTTTGCCTTTCTATCCTTAGTCTGGTGTGCACAAATATTTCCATAAGGTGGTGCTATAGGAAAAATATACTCAAGACATATCATTCGGAAAATCAGACATTCTCCCACTTCAAAACGGTTTGTGTTTGCCTTTCAACCCGTAGTCTGGTGTGCATAAATATTTCCATAATATGGGGCTATAAGAAAAATATATATTTTTAATTTTCATACCTTAAAAAAAAACTAACATTTCTGAAAACAATGAGATTCCTTATTGTATTCAATATCAGCTACCAGCCCAAGAAAAATTTATACCCCATTTATATGGGTAGATATACCATAGGGGTACCCGGAGCAGTAACCTATACCTGCCACTTTTAATTATTCAAATTTTCTTCCTTCACTAAAATAGTCATCATTAGAGATATGAAGAAAATATATTTAAGATACACCATTGACATTCAGCATCAAACAGCCAGTTGTCTTTTAATCCTAGGCTAGTTTATGCAACTGTCTTCTGAATGCGGAGATATAGGGAAAAATACTGGTATTTTACAATTCCCTCCCATCAGAAATACTGATTGATTTGTAAACCATGACATTTCCTACTGTATGCATCATCTACTGCTCAACGACAACACAGAACTACTCAAGCTACAATCTCTAATGTTTCCTACTTGTAACAACTAAAGAAAGAAAATATACACAGAGCATACCATTTTGGAAAGCAGACAACCAGCTGCATAAAATGATAGGTCCTTTGTATTTCTATACTTAGGATGGTTAAAAAACAAAAATGTTTATGTTTCAGTCACTTCAAAGATCCTATAATCTTTTATGACCATGTGATTTCCCTTCTGTATTCAGTACCTTGTGCCAACTTGAGAAAAATGATACCCTACTTCTAGTGGAAGAATATGGGGGAAGCAGACAGTTTATATATGGTTCTATGGCTGCCAGAGGGACAGTGGAATAATGCTGGGGTGTCAGATAGTTCCTGTGTGGTTATGGGACTATCAGTGGATAGTGGAGTGTCAAGCAGCTATTGTGTGATTCGTTCTCTGGATATCAAAGGAACTGGGCTGGGGAAGTACAGTATATGTGAGGTTCTATGGTTACCAATGGATAGCAGAGCAAAGCTTGGAAAGTAGACCTTGTATGTGGATATGTGGCTCTCAGGGGCAGTGGAACAAGCCATGTATATCAGCTATCGTATATGTGGTTCTGTGACCACCAGTTGAAGAAGCTTGGGGAAGCAGTGTATATGTATATGAAAAAAGAGTCTATAACACATTGCACATCAATATGTTGCATACATCTGTGGCACACACAGGTTCATTTTTTACTCTTAATGTTTGGCCTTCATTGAGGGGCATCAAGACCCCTCCTGATGTGCTGTCCTGCTATTGATTGCTTACGTGATTATGTAATCAATTAATAATGGCAGCCAGAAGGCACTCACTGATTTCCTAAACAAAAAGCTGGTGTTTCCTGAAGTTCCAGTGCAAGTAGGAGGAAAAAGAAGCTCACCACATCACAAATTAAATTGTATATTATGTCTGATCTTCCCATTCAGCCCAGAAGTTTGGAGAACGCCAAGTTGGGGAGGGTGTGTTATTGCCATTGCCATTATTGATTGTTTACATGGCACTGTAAGTGATCATTTCAGGGAGATGTGTCATCAGGAGGGTTCTGATGCCCAAGAAAAAAAAAGAAAAAAAAGAAATCAAATTAAAAGTACCATGGGGAGAATGCAACCACAGGCCTAGCACTTGTAGGTACACGTGGCCAAGCCTGTGTCTGGTACTTTCTTGACACTCTGAATGTTAAAACAAAATTTACATATAGACACAGGATAAACCTTCCATATTTGTCCCTTCCTAAGAGGATATAACCATCTAAATTATTTCCCCAGTCATCAAGAATGTTTCAGTGATACCCATTGTAGAATCTGTGAAATTTCTTTTTTACTGCAGTGTAAAACATTAAATATTTGTGCAGAACTCCTTGATCTCATTAGCAAAGCAATCTAGATAAGGACTCTCAGAAGTTATAGCGCAGTTGAACTCCCAAATAAACCAGAAACACTGATGTCAGAAAGCCTAGATAAGCACTGGAAGAGTTGAAAAACTTTCTTGGTTGCCCACTAAGATTAAGTCCTGAAATGGGTTTGTTGACCTTATATTGCCTTTTTTGATCTTCAACAATGACAATTTTTTGCAGTAGGAAATGTATTAAGTAAAATATATCAAGTATAGTCCATAAAATATTAAATTAACTGGATGGAGTAGACAAAATAGACCTTCAAATTAGTGGTTACTATTATGATAACTATAAAAAAAGAGGGGTGAAAGAAGAAAGGAGGACAGGACCATGGAGGAGAAGGTGATGTTTCGTCAAATGACTGATTTTCTTCCCAGGAGTGCTATATTTGTTGGAATTTTCTATGTGGTTGCCCACAGAAGCATGTAGCCAGTCCATTCAGGAAGCATTGTTTAGCCTGGTGACTGTCTATCCACTTCACTTTGGGTTTCAGTCAGTTAAAAGTTACCTAAATTGAAAGGAAGAGCAGAGGTAATTGATTAGCTACGTTGTTGGTGGTTCCATCTGTCGGTGGACCTCCCAAGATCTTTCCATGTATTTTAAGGAGAAGACTGACACTTTTAGACTTGACTTGTGTACACTAGACTGATAATTTACTCTCTTCTTTTTCTACTTTGGATCATATACAGTGTGGATTCTACACCCATCACTACACAGAGACTCTGATTACTGAAGCGGGAAAGGTTCACTATTGAATTATCGCCCTCTATGTGGCGAGCGTGAAAATGGTGAGTTCATAATGTTGCAGAGGTAAAATAGAAAATATCAGGATGTCGATTGTAACAAAAGCCAGACATTCTGATGTTGCATAGTAAAATAGCACTGGTATTAATCAGCTCTCTTCAATTCAATGTCCTTCCTGCACCTGCACTATTCTGGTACACAAGACTACTTAATAAAAAAAAGAGCATCCGTTAAGAAGTAATATATACTATGCGGCAGTTAACAATTATGGGTGCTAGAGAGGTCTCCAGTGCATTGTGAAATAATGCTTTGGGGACTTGTAGCATCCACGGGGTTAAAATCATGTGATATGCCACCTATCCCCATTCTTTCTCTGTGCAGGTATGAGCACAGTACAGGAAGTCGTTGTTGCTTGGCACAGCGACCTGCGGGTCATGGGTTTATCCCTCATAACCAACAAGGCTGTGATGGAATACGATGGAATACGAAAGCAAAGCTGCTGCTAACCACAAGGAGGTGCCCCAGGCTGGCAAGGATAGCTCTAAGGTCATGAAGAAGCTGGTGGCCACACTTGGAGAAAGCATTGAGCTGAATAACAATGTGTTATAGAAGAAGGAAAGAATTGGGAAAAGAAATACAACCACCATATTTCCAACTACTGCAACAATTATAGGCCAATGACAAGCACATTTTGCCATCCCAGTCTACACATTGTTTCACCAAAAGGGTTAACTGCCGCATAGTATATGCTACTTCCTAATGGACCATGGATTCAAGAGAGCTTATTAATACCGGCACTATTTTCTTTGCATCATCAGAATGTCAGGCTTTTGATATAATTGACATTCTGATATTGCCCATTTTATCTTTACAACATTATGAACTCTCTGTTTTCATGCTAGCCACATAGAGGGCAATCTTTCAATAGGATACCAGTGGGAAATGACTTACTCTTGGACAAAGCAAAGAGCCACTGCTCATTGCTAAAACTTTTTGACTTCTTTGCTGTTTTTGACACAATTGACCTCCCATTTCTCCTATAATCTCTCTACGTCACTGGACTCCATTAACAGCTCTCTCCTGGGTCTTCTCATATCTGTCTTACCATTTTCTTTTCAGGAAATACTTTCTCTCAGCTCTGTTCTGGACCCCCTCCTATTTTCAATCTACACTTCCTCCCTAGATAATTTAATATCTTCATTTGTGTTCCAGTACCACCTTTAAGCCAACAATACCGATCTCTACCTCTCCTCCCCTAACATCAATCCCTCTCTTATAGACCAGGTTGTTAACTGCCCCATTGTAGGGCCTATCTTGGTGTCCTCGTAGCATTTGTCACCTTCCTCTCCATTATTTCAGAGTCTATGTCAGGAACTCTCACTTCAAGGACTTAGACTTTTTGTATCAATTCCCCTTACTTCCCATAGACTGTACGGTCTTGCATGTAGGGTTTACTTATCATTTCTGCTTCCAATGCCTATTAATGTTGCTTGTAAATATTCTTATATTGTCTTAATAACTATTATACAGCACAGTGGAATCTGTTGGCACTTTATAAATAAATAAATATTAAATAGGGCTAGAGTTTACAAAACAACAGCTGAATCCAAAACTTCAGGTCATTCAAGGATTTGCATTCAGGGCAGATAAATATTTCTTTTGGCTCTCTCAATGTTTTATCCAGATGTTCTACACAACACATATTTTTGGAGTGAAACTTCTCATATGAGTGGCAAGGTAGTGGCTTGAGGTTGCATTTTGATATTCAATTGTCTTCAGTGTTATTTAGGCCAAAGTGTCTATTGGACCATTTTCTCTTAATTTTGTGGATTTGAAGGGGAGATATACCCTAGCAATAAGTGGTGCTTAATTTGTTTAACAGGTTTTCTTACCTAGGTAAATGTCCTTCAAACAGCAGTCAGGTATATCTATTTATTTTGTACGATATGTAAAATTCCTGTATACATTGATCTCTGCCTTTAGGTCACATCTTGTCACAATAAACAATGGTCTTAGGCCTGAATGACTCATGATGGCCATTAATGTTTATCAGATTCTAAACCAAAACAACTAGAGTGAACTATAAGAGATATCAGAGACCTATATACAGTTGTAATCAAAATTATTCAAGCCCCATGGCAAATCAGGTTTATTGTCAAAATTTACAGACTTCCATCTGTTTGCAATGAAATCAAACAAAAGCAATTGAACTAGCTCAACACAATGAATGCTTCAATTGTTTACCCAAATCCAACTGAAAATGCAACTTATAATAACTTTTCCAGTCTCAAAATTATTCAACCCCTTCATGGCAAGCACCTTTAGTACTTAGCAGGGCACCCTTTTGCTGTTATGACCTGCTGCGAACAAGATGCATAGCCAGACAACAACTTCTGGCAGCATTCATGAGGAATCTGTTACACCTCCATGTTTCTCTCCATGAACCTTGACCCTGCTAAGTCCAGATTGGCCACTGGGGCCTTTTTATAGGCATCACTTCCTCTTCCTCTGTGACTAACCAACCTCTTTGCCCTCAGGTACCTTGCCAAGTGATCTCCTGTTGCCAACCCGGATCGCTAGACCATTCTCCTGCCTATCCCCATACTGCCTGCTTCTCACTGTGTGGAAACTATCCACCACAGTTTGCAATCTCAGAGGGCCGGAATCGGTGTGACACTCTCCAGCCTCTTGTGCGGGCCCCCTCCACTTTACCTCCGCTAGAGCTCGAATGATCATTTTGCCGGAACTTTAGTGCGAAGCTCACCAGCTACCCATGACTCGCTCTCTGTTACTTCAGCCACATCGTGGCCTCATTGAGAGCAGGAGTGCCCAACTATTGTCCGCATATGGGACCTGACTACACAGTCGCTTGGACTGCAACCTTACCCCTTATACTACCCTGTTCAGCCATAGTCGGACAGGGTAGTGGAAGAAAGGGAAGCTTTGTTCTGGCCTAGATAGAGGCACATCCTATTGTTATTTTACCCAGGAGCAGCTGTAGAGATAGACAGCCTTCGCATCTTGGGTGTTCAGTCCTGGGCTATTCATTTGGGACCCCCCTGCACTGTGGTCACGACTGGGGTTTGGGCTATTCCTTGCCTACCCAGGGGATTCTACCCAGCCAGTTTGGCTGCAATGGGCATAATTGCCTACAGGCAGTTGGGGTGGTATTCGGTCTAGCTATTCATTTTTCCTCTGCTTCCTTTCTGGTCCTGGTTGAGCTTCTAGGAGAGCCCTCTGGATTGGTCTATTTTTGAGACTTCTGGAATAGTTGCTACTATTTGCCTATGGTTATCCAGTTCTACTCCTGGGGGTTAGCGCACTGCTGTCTTTTCTGTATCTTTTTACTGGGAGGTCTGCATCTTGGGATCCCTATTTCTGCTTCTAGGTACTCGCGGTTGTTTCCAGCCTGAGGGGTGTCTATCCTGGTCCAGACCCCAGATCAACACAAGCCTCGCATGCTATTCTCCGCATCCTATCGCCATATACCGGAGGTACCTGGAAGCACCCTCACTCCAGACCTGACTCAGCTAACAGAACCTTAGCCCACTCTTCATGAGCAATGGCCTCCAGTTCAGTAATATTCTTGGGTTTGCGTGCTGCAACCGCCTTCTTCAAATCCCACCAGAGATTTTCTATGGGGTTCAAGTCAGGTGACTGTGATGGCCACTGTGGAATTGTCCAGGACTTCTTCTACAACCAAGCCTTGGAGGAATTTGAGGTACACTTGGGATCATTGTCCTGTTGGAAGGTCCAATGATGCCAAAGCTTCAGTTTCCTCGCAGATGGCATGATGTTTTCCCTTAGGATTTCCTGATACTTCAATTAATCCATCTTGCCTTCCACATGCTGTGGGTTTCCAGTGTCAGAGGATGCAAAGCAGCCCCAGAGAATTACTGAGCCACCACCATGCTTAACTGTAGGCAGAGTGTTCTTTTCAGCTTATGCTTCATTCTTCTTCCTCCAGACATACCACTCATCCATCGGGCCAAAAAGTTCCAGTTTTGTTTCATCACACCACAGAACAGAATCCCAAAACTTCTGTGGCATATTTATATGAGTTTGAGCATATTGGAGCCGACTTTTCTTGTGCTTTTGGGTCAGTAGTGGTGTACTTCTCGGAGACCTTGCATGGAAACCTTCTACGTTTAGTATGCGCCTTACTATGCTTACTGAAACCTAACTGAAACCTTGTTGCCACCAAGTCTTGCTGCAGGTCTTTTGCAGTCACTCCAGGGTTTTTCTCAACCTGCCTTCTCAGAAATTTGGTTGAAGCCATTGATAGCTTCCTTTTTCTGCCCCGTCCAGGTAGTGTAACCACTGTTACTTTGACTTTGATCTTGCAAACTATGCTTCCAACAGTGTCTCTAGGAACATTCAGTTCCTTCTCTAACTTTTTGTATCCTGTTCCTTGTTTGTGAAGGGCGAAGATCCTTTCTCTTAACTTTTTGGACCATATTTCTGACATGCAGTCAAACGTGACACTCAACAAACCCCTAGCCAGTTCAAGTATTTCATGTGTTTCAGCTCACGCACACCTGGTACAACTAATGAAGCCCTTGATTAGTTGCATCAGATGGGCTTATGACAACATCTGTTTTGCATATTTGTACTGTTGTGAGAGAGTCTATTCAGGGGGTTGAATAGATTTCAGACTGGAGAAGTCATTATAAGTTGCATTTTCAGTTAAATTTGGGGAAACCACTTGAAGCATTTATTGTGTTGAGCTACTTCAATTGCTTTTGCTTGATTCGGTCATTGCACACAGCTGAAAGTCTGCAAATTTTGACAATAAACCTGATTTGCAATGGGGGTTGAACAATTTTGATTACAACTGTATACGTATATAAAAACAGCAAACAGTTGTAATTGGCTACTGTTTAAAACCTACCTATTTTAGTTCTCCTTTAAACAAATTAAGGGCCACTTAATCCTACGGTATTATCCCCTTTAAGGCAGGACACACTGTAAAGCACATAACTAAAAAGCTTAGACAAAGAGGAGAACAGAACTGTTCATGCAATTTTATATGTACAGGGGTATGTGTAGATGGGAAAAATTTGCAGTTCATAAAAGTTTAATTGTTATTGATAATGATAACGTAAATGTACCTGTATGTAGGAGCTCCTTTCACAATTTGACCAGAGGGTTCCTAAGATCCTAAACAACCCTGTCTAGAGGAGGCAAGGAAAAAATTCTAAAATGGTCAATATAGTCTTCGCTGGAAGAGCTAGAAGTTCCATAAACTTGTCTATCCATAATATCACAAATGAACTGTCCCAGCCAATTGACAATCAACAGAGATAAACTTAAGGTATTTAGCCTCATGCTTTCAAGAGGATACCAAATATTCAGCACATAGTCCTGGTATCAAGAAGATAAACCTATTATGGAATAGGTACAGAGTCAAATACTCCATGAGTAGGAAAGTCAAGGGGAATCATTATCAGCCTCCTTACATGAATCATCCATCCTCCAGTCATAATGTTACCAGGTCAATGACGGACTGGGTCATGTTGAAGAATCTATGTCAAATGCAACTCTAAAAGAGCTGATCTTTCATCAGCTAGTCACTTTGAAGAATGCAACAAATAGTGACCGACATTCTATTCCTTCAGAATGGAATCTCACAGACAAGTAAAAATAATCAATTTTTTTAGCTCCTGTCCAACTCTTGCCATTGCACACCGGCCACCAGGTATCCTGCATCTGGCTATTCAGGAAATTTAACCCTTTGAATTCCAGAGAGGGTACACAACGCACTGCAAAGCAATGCGTTGCGTACCCCTCTGGCACTCAAAGAGAGAAAATTTGACTAAAATGGACAAAAAAAGCAATTTCAAACAGCATTCTAGTAATGCTTTGCAGTGCTGTCTTTTGTGGCCACAGCTGCCTTCCACTGTTCTGCAGTGCAGGTCTGGTGTTGCTGGGAAAAGGGCCCTGTCCACCAATCCCCCACTCAGTCTTCCCATCTGTGCCCATTCATTCTACTTTCACCCAAGTCCTCCTTAATAAGACAATCAATCTCCTTCAAGGTCAAATTGCCTAATTTTTTTTATCTTTATCTAATTCGTTTACTGCTCTTTTTTTCCCATAGGCCTTTCAGTCGGGGACTATGAAATCAAGGATATTATACAATGCTGCAGTCTCCCTGCAGCACTGAGTAATCTATATGCTGCAGAGGCAGGTTTTTCTACATTGTTTCACTGTCTGTTTTTACATTGTCACACTTCCTCTGCTTTGACAGTCCCACATAGAAATCTTATGGGTTATACTACTGTAATTTCTCATTTCCTCCATCAAGGCTACACAGGTAATCTGCCAAACACTAGTAAGAGCCTTACATGAATTTCTCAAATTGTTTTCATTCTCAAAGCCTCAGGGGAAGATTATTCAATTATTAACCATGTATAAGGGAGTAGCCCTTCAGAAAGGAATTCATAAGCTTCACAAAGGCCATCTGCAGTGTCAGAGAATAGGATAGCCTGTACCTAGTCTTTTCCTCAAGGTCATGGTAGTAATTGCAGCCCTTCTGCAAGGAAGATTAATTTACCATATTTAGATGACAGGCTAGTGAAGGCTGCAACATTCAATAACATGAAGGAGGATCATGCTGCCCTTTTAGACTCTCTGCTACTCCTAGTGGATTTTTATTTGCCTGAAATGCCAGTTATGTCCCCTCAAGCCCCTGAATAAATACATTATTTAGGATTCATTGCAACACTGGTCCATATGAGGAACAATTCTGGGGCACACTAAGGAGGCAGACAAAGATTTCCCCAAATTCCCATTGATTTACATGGGGCTTTTAATCCCTTTAATGCTAGACAGATCTACAATACTTTGCTAATCAAAGTGCTGGAGACCTTTCAGGCATTCTTGGGATTAAAAGTCCATTTGGATCAATGAAATATTTTATTTCTCCCCTATAGAGCTGTTGGTTTGCTTCAGAATTATCCCTAGTTTCTTTTTTGCATAATAACCACTGTTTTCCCACATACAAGAGACCAGTATAATAAGAGAAAGATTATATGTTCTTGAAACAGGCAGTGAGAATACTGGGCTTATGTCAGCTAACATCAATGCAGTCCTATAACTCAAAGCTAATAGGAGACCTTGACAAATAGCAATCTTGAAAAATATTATACTAAATTGGGCTCTCCAGTTTAACATAAGGCAGGCAACAGGAGATTCTGATGATAGATGCGAGATGGGCTGGCTGGGAAGCTCACTACAAATCCAGCTCAAGACAGGTACGGTGCAGAAGAGTGAGGCGTTCCCTCATATGACATGATTTTTTTTTTTTTTTAATACCTCCTGTAGGTTCAATGTCATCTAGATTCAAAGAGTTGACTATTCCCTCTGTTTCCTGTTCTGGGAGATATTAATGCTATTCTTATAAAGGATGCCACACTCTCCTCAGTGGCACTCCTAAAGAGCATTGGAATCGGAATCTACCCTTGCTGACAATAGTTCAGAGTGAAAAGAAACAAAGAAGTACAAGTATCAATTTAAAAAGTACAAGTATCAATTTAAATAGTAACCTTTAATATTGACTTCATTTAGTCTGTCTGCTATAGCAGAACAATTAAGTCACATTTCCAAAACTTTTTTAAACATTTTAACCATTTTTTTTAAACTTTTCCATATCTGGACTACAATACTTCTACAGGATGGACCTGGTCCCAAATCAGAAAAAAAGCAAGAAAACTGGTACAATGTACCACTATGCCTGCTGCTGCCAGTACTAGAGGGAAGGAGATTAGAGAGCTCACTCCTCCCAGGCATCCATTACTCATAGCATACAGAGCACTCAGGGGACTGTATTTTGTGAATGTGACCTTTAATGCAGCCATTGAGGTAAGAACTTTATTTGTACTTGTATGCTATAGAGTAAGCATGTTTTCTGTACCAAGTAACAGCGGATGGAACAAGGGGTACAGTCTTGTCCAAAGTAGGGCTGTGACCATGGGTGAGGCTAAGTGAGCTTTTAGTGCCTTTGCTAGTACACTTTGAGATATACAAATGAGATCTGCAAGTACAAGCACACTTTCTTGATTTTCCTGTAATTTATTTTCCTGTTCTGTCAAGTTTGCAAAAGCAAACTTACCCTCTCATCCCTTGGGGCAAACATTCCAATCAAATCAAATTTTCTGATCTTTCTACAAAACTACTATGGTCAAGAATGCACCCCCACCCCTATGGCCCAGAATTTTGTTTCAAACCATTATTTTCTTGTCTGACTGGTCTGGCACAAGGTATAAGTATACTAGGTATGCTCTTGAATCTATTACATGGTTGTCAAGACTGAAAAAATAAAATAAAAGGCACACGTTCAAGAGAATGAACTTTTATTAGATTGTTATTGATCAGGACAAAATTATGTGTATGTATGCGAAACCGCACATGCACAGTAGAGAAAGATGGCCAAACACGCTGATCCGGAGCGGGGAACTCTGGACGGCTCACCTCCTGTCTCTGCTCCTGGCTCCAGGGCAGCAGCTGGGGCCGCTGGGCGCACTTTAGTCTGTGTACACACACACACACATATACTAACGCTGTCTAAAACCATCACCCCACTAGTAATACCCTTCCTAACAATAGATATAAGTGTTGTGAATTCAAATGAAAATTACAGTTATGATTGGCAGATCACACATTACATTGATAGCTGAACTCGCAAGGAATGCAGAACTTCTAGCTCCCTGAGCCAAAATCTCGCAATGAAAATTCCACTCTAAAGATAGGAACAGAGAAAAATAAAGGAAGCAACAGAGTGGATTGATCTCTTCAGTCTGCACAGTTTGACTGTTTTATGGAAGGCTAGATCACTCCTCCATCACATTGATTCAGAGCATGGGTTAAGAACATCATTAGGAGACAGTGTCCGACTGGCTCCAGCCATAGTAACACGACTCTAGACCATCTGAAGTGCATTAAACCATGCAGACCACAGAGCAAGGACTGTACACACCACATTTGTAGTCCATTCACCAAATGTACTGCAAGTATCTCCCTCTCAGTTCAAAGAAGAACACAATGATAAACAGAGACGTAAAAAAGACGTAAATATTGGAATATATGGAGGAGAGGAGGGAAACAGATGCTGATGGTGACCCAAGTTGACAAAAGGGAGAAGCGGTAGGTGAACTTACTGGTGAGACACACTAAGGATAGCTGTCTGGAATGACTTAGCCCAGCACCAAAGGGAAGTGTCAGAGGAGTAGGATACACAATATTCATCTAACATGGCACTTCAAATGAGATGAGAATGACCAGGATCAGTATTTCTGCTTAGGGATCCAGGGTTTTGGTGGCTGTTGTTAGAGGGTGGCTGTACTGGGCAAGTTCCCCTGGCAGGGACATAGTTTGTATATAGCCGCATGCAGGTGAAATGGCAGATAGTTTACATGTGTTGTCTCTGTTGAGAAACCAAAAGGAGGAAATCCAGAGGCTTCACAGATGAAGGCAACGGATCAAACAATGTCTGGGATGGCAGAAAACTAGACCATTTTTCAGCCTCCACACAGATATATTGTTACAGCTGTGACTGTGCTGGACTACCTAGAGTGGCTTTTGACTCCATGTTAGTAGGCTTTAGGCAGCTTTTAGATACAGTACAAAATGGGAACCGCATTTATACATTGGTTGACAGGGTGGTGGGTTAACTGGCAGTATTGTTATGTTCTGGTAATGGGGGTGGGAGTTCGTAGCCTGTGAGTATGGTTGGGTCCCTTAGTTCTCAGAGAGCGCTATCTAATGGTGCGGTTCCCAGGGGTGGGAGGTGACAGTTGGGGTAGAGCTGGGGAGTGTTGGTTCCTTGGGCACATCAGAGAGTGTATTGGCTTTTGAGGAGCTGGTTTTGAGTACTGCAGAACCCCCTCCCCCAATTAGTTATCCCTGGGGTGTCAAAATTTAGTTGGCTCCATGGGTTTAGGAGATATACTAAGCTTGATCTGTTGCTCAGAGTTTTGGCTGATCTGGTGGAGGGGGCTGTAGGCATGACAAAAGCCTAGTCCTCTAAGTTTTTCCTTGTTGTGGCAGTGGACCTCTAGACCAACAGAAAGGTGATAGTTCCTTTAGAACTGGGTAAACTGCTGATTTGCACTTAACTGAGAAAGTGATTACAAAAATTTGGAAATGACAATCTGCTTGTTTTAAGTGATAGGTTATGCAAGACAGGATTTTCCATTGGTAGCCTGGGTTTTTTAGTTGTCTGTTTCTCTACCATGTCCCTTTCCCAGTCTGGGGACCTCTTTGCTTTGGGGTTACACTCTAGCTTAGCGAAGGGGGTGGGTGTTTTATGGGAATAGGTTGATTAGTGGGTAATATTTTTCACTCCAGGTCATTGTTCCTTTCACGATTGGATAATAGGGTATTCTTACATTTTCTGGGTCAGGGTATGTGCAGCTGTACTCAAGAATGATCATCAGTTAACATTTGACAAGCCTAGGGGGCAGGCATGTTGGATTGGGTTTAAGGGAATGATCTGGTTTCTGATGTGATTGATTTTGTTGAGCTCTTGGGCTTTAGGACTTTAGATTTTAATAATTCATTTGGAGGGTGTTGATCTGGAGCCTTTGTGAAAATATTAAGAGGGACATGAATGATTTGGTGGTGTTCTGATCCGATTTGGTCATTATTTACTTGGAAATCATACTAAACTGGGACTGAACATATGCCTAGGATCCTATGGTGTCAGATGCTAAATAGGTGGATTGTTAATGGACAGTCTGGGGGGATGTAGCCTTTTGGTCAGGCATAGATATTTTGAGGTTAGGAACTATAAACTGTTTAAAGGGGATTTATGTCCATCCTAATGATATGGACCTCAGCTTTTTTCAGTCAGGAATCAATGGGGGCTATAGAACAGGCCAGACATAACTTGCAGGTCCTAACATTACCCATTGAGCTTGGTACTAAATGTTGATGAGGTGATTCTAGTATATATTGCAATAATAAGAGTGAGCAACGTATAAGTATACTTTTGTCCATGCTCAAGGGCAAGAACTAAAGGGATATGTATTCTATGTAATAATTCGCTAGAATGTTTGTAATGACGAAGTCATGCGCAGTAGAGACTGCCCGTGGCGAGACTGATACAGAGCGGGGCGCTCTGAAGGAACGTCCAGTTCTGTATCAGCCGCGGCGCGGGCGGTCTCTACTGTGCATGACTGCCATGCGACCGGCTGGCAGTGGCACTGTGGCCCATGTAACGGGCTCTTCAACTAGTAGTTATATAAACTAAAGAGAGATACGTACGGTTATATTTTATAGCCATTTTTTTGATCACACTGGTTAAAAGCACACAACTGCTTTATATCAAAGGTGTCTCTATTAATATTTATAACTAATAAATATTAGACAGGCATAATATTAACGCAAACATTGTGCTTTAATATTGGCTGATGTGTGGGGTGCGAAAGTGTCTTTAAAGCAGTAAGTTACAAGAGTTATGTGTTGATTCCAGGGTTAAAAAGCCTTATGGAAATATCCCTTGGATGTAATTTGCGGCTTCTAGCATCATTGAGCCCAGTGCTAATGGCCAGTGGGGTAATTCTAGTATTGGTGTATGTTACACATGTATGAGCTCAGGAATTTGAGTGTGAGCCCTGTATATTTGACCATGCTCAAAAGTTACATATGTATATAACAATAAAACAGACTGCTGCTTCAATCCGTTACAAATACAAATATACAGCAATAGGCAATTCCAAAAAGCGTATGTGAAAATCACCCTTGAGTTCCTTTCAAGCAATCATATAGCTGATTTGTCTTGGAGCGTGTGGTACTTCAAAGGGGCCTTCATCCTCCCTTCACTTGAACGGATACAATGTTTGAAAAAGTGCACTACCATTCAAATAATCCAAAGCACAGCTTCGATTGCAATATAAAAACTTGAATGTTTAACATCAACACATACAAAAAATACCTCTAAATTCATCCATGTGTTATGATATGGTCATGATTAAGCGTGAACGCACGCGAAACATGTTGATCCAAGGTTTATGAGAGATATTAGCGATATGGTGCCCACCACTGTACTTCCATAACACCTGGATGAATTTAGAGGTATTTTTTGTATGTATTGATGTTAAACATTCAATAAACATTTATGTTTTTATATTGCAGTCGAAGCTGTGCTTTGGATTATTTGAATGGTGTAGTGCACTTTTTCAAACATTGCATGCTCAAAAGTTATTCAGGGGTCAGGACTAAAGTGAAATGTATAGTTTTTCTATTTTATTTTTTTTATTAAGCAAGTTGTTAAAGTTAAACTAATAAAGCGGTGGCATGTTCTCCCCAAAATGTGTGTATTGGGTTTTATTATTCTCTACACACTTTACCTAGTTCATGATTATCAACTCATTCACATCTGTAATGATGTGCAACTTTTCCAGATACTGGCAATAAATGCAGTTTCAGCAAACCATACCTGTAGTGAGGCCTGATTCTTATAGGCCCAAGATGTGCCTCCCTGACCTGGTAGAATGTGCCCTAACCCAAAAGAACATAAGCCTGACGAATGGTCACCTTAATCTAAGAACCCACTTTCACGTTAGACACACTCGCGTCCACACAAAAGCTTTCAGGGAGCACAAAAAGCAAATAAGAATTCTGAAATGTTAATTGCAACGAACACAGTACTTCAAGCACCTAACCACAATCAAGAGATTAAGTTCCTGTTCCTGCCTATTAGATGGAGCTGGACAGAGGGAAAGAAGAGCAATTTACATGTTGATCTGAAACTCAGAAACAACTTTAGGAAGAAACCCTGTAGGAGTTCTCAGAACCACCCTGTCAGGGTGAATGACCAAAAGGGGGGTTTACAAGACAAAGCATACAAATTTGGCCACCTGCCAAATCAAGACAAAAGCCAAGAGATAGGTTCAAAAGGAGTCTTCTGAAGCACTCCTAGAACCATGTTCAAATCCCATAGAGGAGTGGGATCCCAAAAGACCAGTTACGCATGAGTCACCCCTTTGACAAAAGGTTGTACCTCAGGCAATATTCCTCTGGACTAAGACAGAAAAAGCCAAAATCTGAAAATTAATAGAACTAATACCAAGTCCTTTCTGAACAATGTCCTGAAGACAAGGCAACTGGAAGATGAAGAGGTCATGGCCACGAACCCAAATCCTCACAGCACTTAGAACATGAACCATACTCTGTGATGCCTTGGAGGAGACTGGCTACTGAGTTTGTAGCATAGTAATGACAGATTCAGAAAACCACTTCTTTCTCAAGATGCCGGCTCAACTTCAAAGTCAACTTCTCTACACGTTGATATTAAAGTGGATGCTGAGACAAGAAGTCCTGATTCAGAGGGAGTAGAAACAAATCCAGCTCAAATAGACAGAAAACCAGGCTCGACAGGGCCAGAATGGGGCACACTGATATCTTTTTTTCCTCAATACCCTGGGAATCAGAAGAAACAGTGGGAACACACACGTCAGAGGAGAGCGCCATCGACTAACCATCAGTCTACCATGGGGGCTAAAGGGACCTGGCACAGAACCGAGGAACCTTGTGGTTTAGCCATGAGACCATGAGGTTCACAGCAGTGAGACCCCATAGACAAATGATGGAGTCAAAGACACTCTAATTTAGCTCCCAATTGCAGGGATCCAGATACTGGTAACTGAGAAAATCTGCCACAACTTTGTCTACCCCTAGAATGTGAACAGCAGAGGGAACTGTTTAGCCTTTGCCTCAAACAAACCTTAATCAATGTGGTGGCACTTCTGGTCCCTCCCACAACAGGATCCCTGGAGGGACTGAGACCAATGTCTCATAGCTAGATGAATCACCCAAGCTCCAGAACATCGATGGGCAGAGAAATTTCCGCCTCTTCCAAAGAACCAGCATGGTCAGATGACTCAGAGTCACACCCCAGTCTGTCAGACTGGCATCCATCATGATTATGACCAAAGTTGGGATAACCAGGGGCCACCCCAAAGTCAGGTGAGAGCAATGAAGCTACCTATGAAGAGCCACTCTTTTCCTGACGGACAAAGACATGACACTGGAAAGGTGACACTGTTGTATGGATCAATTCCTGAGAATTTCCATCTCCCACTTAAGAGTGTGAAACTAAGTAAATGGGACTGACTCCAAGGCAGCAATTAGGTAGCCATGTACTTTCATGTACTCACGCACCATCGCAGATGGACAGGCAAACCACCTGAAAAACCTGGAGGGATAATGACCAGATCTGGTCATCTAGCAGAAAGACCTATCTCCTTCAGAGAAAGTGAAGGACTTGGGATGGAACCAGAGAAGATTCCTTGAGACTGAGAAACCAACCATGTTGGTCCAGAATGGCCACGCAGATCTTAATCTAAGTGTACAACAGCTCCTCTAAAGAATCCTTCAGTAAAAGGCTGCCCAGATAGAATAAAAAAAAATTCCCTGAGGGCAGATGTGAACCACCGAGACTGAAAATGACTATCTTGTAGAGAAAACTGCAGGAAATGCGGCTGATATGCAAGACTAGGAACATGCAAATATGTTTCATTTACATCACAGGAAGCCAGAAACTCCCCTGGACATATGGTGAATGCAAGGACTCTTGAACTAATTAGCAACCTTGAAACGTTTGAGGCTATTCAAGTTCAGAATAGGACGACATCTGCTGTCCTTCTTTGGGACTATGAAAAGATTGAAGTAGAGCCCCACAAATACTTCAAGAGAAGGAACTGGTATTAACATCTGCATTTATACCAGGGAAGTTGCTGCGTCCAAAAATAAGTGACTTAGCTCTGGAACACAAAGAATTCTGGACATGAAGAAATGACCTGGAAGAAGGGACTTGAAATCTATTCAGTACCCTCTCTAAATTATCCACAAAACTGACTGGTGTGCCAAAGAAATGGCCCATGTGCCATGGAAAAAACTGACAACCTTCTATTGACTGTGACGGACTAGGTATCATGGTCCCCGTGATTCCCTGTCAATCTCTATGATGATACCTGTGCATTGGTGGAGGCTGATTGGCACACCCAGGATGTTCCTTTATATACTGGGTCTATGGCACCTGTCAGATGCCCTTTTGTGGTGTTCCTGATCCTGCACATTTGTTGCTGTTTTCCTGCGTTCCTGTGTACCGACTCGGCTCGTCTGACCATTCTGCTGTTCCTGTTCGTGATTGACCCGGTTCCGGCTGACGTTCCTGCTCCGTGATTGACCCGGCTCTGGCTGACGTTCCTGCTCCATGATTGACCCGGCTCTGGCTGACGTTCCTGCTCCGTGATTTCACCCAGTTCTGGCTGTTGTTCCTGCTCCATGATTGACCCGGTTCTGGCTGATGTTCCTGCTTCGTGATTGACCTGGTTCCGGCTGACGCTCCTGCTCAGTGATTGTTTTCTGTGTTCCCGTGTGATCTCGGTCGCCTACCGGCGACATTCTGAACTGTGCTGATAGTATCGCTCTGACTAATCACTTCTCTGCTAGCTGAGCTGTTGCCTCCGTTCCTCAGCCTGTCTGCTTGGGCCTTGCTGAGCTGTTGCCTCCGTTACCGAACCTGTCAGATACCCTTGCTGTGCTGGTTGCCTCCGATATTGAGCCTGTATCTGTACATTTGCCAAGCCTGTTGTGTTCCATCCGAGCCATTAAACACTTACTGAGCCTGTGCCTTATTGACAGAGTCTATCCGTTAAACATTAGCAGAGCAGTTTCCATTCCGGTGCTCGTTCAGTTCCGTGGTTGCACCGCCTGGTGCTAGTGGGCATTCTGTTTGCTCTTGCAGTGTGTTGCTCCGTGACGGCACCGGAAGGGTGTCTTGGCTCTGGTCTCCAAGTGCTCACTGTGTTACGCTATCTATCGCACTACCAGTGTGTTGGCTCTCAGATCATTTGCGCAGTGTTTCTCCGTTGTGGCACCCAAGGGGTGTTCTTGGCTCTGGTCCCGTTGGCACACACAGGGTTTCTTCCATTGAGAGAACTAAGGGCGTTCCAGGTTCTGGACCCATTAGCTCCAGCAGTGGCTTTCCTCCGTTATATCACCCTAAGGGGGTATTGGCTCAGCTCTGGTCAGTCTTTGCTGTATCATTGGGTGTCCTATTGTACAGCTATCTGAGAGTGATTCAGTTCAGTCGCTTACTGCACCTTCCTTTGCACCATCTAGAGACTGATAATACCTGCTGGGCGTTGGTTAATTACCATCACAGAGACTGATCAGTTGCTCTAAGCACTAACCCCTGTTCCTACATTTATTCTGATCATTACTGTTTGCTCCTACATATTTGGGCCTGTATTTCTGTCATTACCCGTTTATACCTGTCCTGGCCCCCAGGGGCGCTGTTCTTTAATTTTATTTCAATAAAACTGTGTTTCTTCTTTTAACCTTTGTCCGAGTGTCAGAAAACCGTAACACTAGTCCCCCGTCAGTTATGCGGAAATAGGTTTGTCAGATTTTGGATTCTGCATGGGCTTTTTTCCCACCACAGTCTGCTTTGGGTTTTCTAATGGGATGAGCCTAGGTCAAAGAGGGAAATGGAGCTCGGGGTGCATATCTATAAGGGTAGGAATAACAAAAATCACATGTCGTTTGAGGAAAGAAGGGACTTTTAGGAGTGACCTGAGGTAACAAGGTACTTTTGCCTCTGGTGGCATAACTGATAACCTTGTCCAATTTCAGGCCAAACAACTACTTGCCCACAAAAGTAAGGGAAACCAAGGATTCTTGGATGACTGGTCAGCCGACCAAATCTTAAACCACAAATAGCAATGTGGGACCACTGAGCTTAACTACCAGGTCCTCTTTGGGTGAGTCAGCATTGAAGGGAAACATACCCCTAGCGACCCATGCAATAGTGACGGTGCAGGAAGGTGGCCCAGGAGGCTCCAAAATTCACCTTGAAAACAGAGTCCAATCGATTTTCCTTCTGATCCTAGATGGCCACAGCATCCACCAGAGACAAAGCAGTATTATTGGGAAGGAAAGAAATTGGGAGGGGGGGGGGGAAACAACAGCAGGGGGCGTGGCCCACTGAGCTACAGACTCAGCAGAAAAAAGGGTATAAAAGGGAAATATGGTGGTGAAGGAAAACCTTCAACTGGTCCAAGGAATGGGGGGCAGTAAAAACCGCAACCACCTTGTGTCTCTTAAAAATATCCGGGGAAGAGAAACTAAAATCAGAATCACCTGATACCTTACAGGTCTCTAGAACAGCCCTCAGTGGAAGAGCAGAAGTCTTCCTCGTAAGAATCTCCAACAGAGAATGATGAATCTAGGTTGTCTACATCAGTTTTCCCTCCCTCAGTGGAAGAATCCCCAATAATGGTCGTATCTCCCTCCATAACGTAACTCAAACACCTTTTGGGGGGCATAGCATGTGCCACAGGCCAATAACCTAAAACCTCCTTGATAGAGGAAAGGATATAATTAACTGAAGAAATAAGGACTTAACCTGGGCAGGAGTCGCAGCGCACAAGGAACATACAGTACCTGAAGTTTCCCTAGGAAACCCAATCTGGCATAAGGAGCAATTGGTTAAGGAGGTTAATGGAACCCCGTAATCCTTAGTAGCCTTGAATTTGACCATGTTTACCTTGAAATATGACATAATCAGAAGACCCCCCCCCCAAAGATTAAGTTAAAATTACTACAGAGAAAATAAATAAAAGTGCTCAAAATAACTTAAAAGGTACTTATGCGACTGCAAGGGTTAATGTGGTAAGCAGGAGGGAGCAATCAGACTCTGAGTATCCAGAAGGGTCAACATAAGGAAGACAACCCATCAAGCACCACCTATTTCCCTGGTCAAAACCCCATGAATAACGAGCTGCTGGGAAACAGTTTCACAAGAACAAAATGGTGTGATGGCACTACAGTGTACCACAAAATGTATTCTCAGAAAATAGGAGTGGGTGCCCCCCCATCCAGATCACAAACAGTGAGTGGATGAGCCTGAACGACCCATAAACCCCTTTATTGCATCTAATAAGCAAAGTACAAACATAGCATTCTTTTATACTCTGAGTAACATGACTGCTGCTTGTGTCCATTCAATAAAGTGAAACATCAGAAATGTTAAAAGTATAAAATCAACTGAAAAGCATTAAGGAAGTGTAAACAGATGACTGCCATCCAGCAGCTGCGCCCCAGAAAGGAGAGAAGTCCCCCCAGATCTATAATACCCATAAACAGGCAGTTCAAGATATAACAACCCTAAAAATGCCAGAAGGAGTATAAAATAATGATAAGCCTGCTGCTTGTAATCCGGTCAGCCCCAGAGTGCACTGTAGGCAATGAATCCACATGCCAAGTGGCTGCCAGACAGATAAACAGGGACATACTTACAGGACCTGAGAACTCCATAAAGTAATTTCTTCAGTCATCAGGCTCCCATTTAGAGATAGACAAGCTTCATAAAAGATAGAATGGAAATTAGCTTTGAAAATAAGCCGGCCTCCACAGAACCGTTCCTGAAAGTTGTGTGTGCTGGTTTTAAAGAGGAAGTGAGGAATAAGAGTCTGCCAAAAGGGGGATTTTACAGCCCCATATTGTGCAGGATGGGAGTCCACCTGAGAGAGCTCTTTTTGCAAATGTCCTGTCCTTCTGCGGAGAGGACTTCACCCCATGGTTCCTGTGTCCCGCACAGGAAAAAAAGACAAAATGTTATTTTGTTATATCTCTAAATATAATCCTACATTTACATTTTTAATGCAAGTATAGACTGTCTATACAGACAATTTGGATAATTGTTTGTACACAGATAATGCTGTTAAAGGGATAGTAATACTTCATGTTATCTTTATTTTATTTTGTAGGCATTAAAAAAACATGAAGAACGAGATAAGTCTGATCTCTCAAACCTTTATGGTTTAAGAGATATTCACAAGCAAAGTTTCCCCCTCCCGCCCCTTTTACCTAGTGTAAGCCATCTCTTGTCAGATGTGGAATGCAGTCCATAGACCAGACAGATAACAGAAGGGGACACTCTTATTCCTATGAAAACAATGAAATCCCTGCCCCCCTTGACAAGTTTTTCCCTTATCTTAATTGAAGATTGTCCCTCCCTACAGTCTACCTGGGCACCTCCCTTCTGCTCTGGCTGAGCAATGTTACATTAGTAAAAGGGGTGGGAGGGGGATACTTTATCATTTAATTAGTCTGACAGAATTGAAATAACACTCTCCATGGCCCAAATACTATGAAGATTAATTAGAGCTGCTTTTATTATGAAACATTATTATCACTTTAAAGTAATGAGAAAATACCCAGTGCTTTTCGATTCAGAAAGACTAATACTGCATCTCAGGCTCATTAACAGATAAAGTAATATCCATACTTGGAACTCTCCGGATTTGCCCCGGAGACTCCGGTTTTGACAGAGCTTTACCGGGTCTCCAGGGCAGAGGCTGATTCCTCTGGATGTGGGGAGTTTGTATTGAAACTCTGCCACATCTGCTTTTACTCCTGCTGTTCCTCTGTCCCCAGCCTTCTGTGTGACACCTTTAAGCCCTGCCCCCCCCCACTCGTGTCAAGCCCTGCCCATTTTTGACACAATGTGTGTCATTTTTGTCACCCCTGCTGATCAGAGGACTCCCCTCCGGGTAGCCCTCAACTGGTATTACCCAGGTATGGTAATATCACTTCTGATACACTTATTAAGAAACGAGAGCCCACAGAGAACATATACAAGACTAGATTTTAGATGTTTGTGTTCCTTTAAAAAAACAGCTCAGCAAATGTATTACAGAGCTTGGCACTTCTCTGACAGATGGCAGAATACTGCCAGTGCAATATAAATTCTAATCTCTGCTGACCTCTTCAGGGCTGTATTGGGAACTTTAAGTGTAAGAAACAAAGAAAGTTTTGTGGTCCTTGCTGTATGGGGAAGACACATTAGTGCATTTTAACCCCTTTCTGTGAAATGATCCTCCCTGTCAGAGTAGCACAGAGCTTACAACATGGTACTGCATAGTTGTACCCCTCTGGCACTCAAAGGGTTAAGCAATGCATTGGAGACATCTCTAGCATTCAAGGGGTTAAAATCCACATTTTAATAAATGGTAATTTTTAATTCTTCCCTATAGTGCAAATGGTTTGTCCCAGAACTCCTCCACCTTTGTTTTGAACATATGGTCCTAATAGAGAAGGCAGACTGGAACCTAAAATGGTTAAATGTCCAAGAGCTCTATTAATGTTAATCGACTTTAACTCCTTGGTATATTTTCTGGGCTAGGCTTCACGAAATGTACCCAACAGTGGGCCCTCTGTGCTTTAGGGGTCTGTGGGGGACATCTTTCATATGTTTTGGTCTTGCCTAAAGGAAAAAGAGACTCTAGGATACAGTTTATTCATTGGTACATTATTCACAAAAGATCCCTCATATACCAAATTCTGTTAATTTGTGCTACTCACTGCCATGGCTATCCTTGTTCTACGCTCCCAGTGGGAGTTATAGGTGTTCAGCTGACCCCACAGGGCCATTCTCTCCACTCTCAATCAGAATTTATGAATTTATTGTTTTTCTAAGTCCAGTATTCCTTTATCTCTCCTCCCCTCTCCATTGTTTTGTTTTAGGATCTACTATTGTTTTGAACCAATTACTATATAGCTTTCTTATGAGAGTCTGTATTACTTTCTGGTTCTCATTGTGCTCTCTCCTGTATGAGAAATCTTAGTGCATAGGCTCTATAGAATAACACAGGAATTGGAGAGGTGATATCACAAGAGAAGTCATTTTCACTTTATCACTCCTTAGTGCATCTTCCACAAGTTCCTCTTAACCCTTTGAGTGCCAGAGGGGTATGCAACGCATTGCAGAGCAATGCATTGCGTACCCCTCTGGCACTCAAAGGGTTAATATACGCTAATGAAAATGGGAGCAATCCTGCTAAAGATTATTAGCAGGAATCGAAATGGCTTTATGAGGAATAGATCATGCCAAACTTATCTTTTCAGCTTCTATGAAGAAGTACTAACCTATTTAATGGTAAGGTAGTTGATGTAGTATATTTAGATTTTGCAAAGGCATTTGATATAGTGCCACACAGGAGCCTGGTGTATAAAATAAGGACATTGGGGCTAGGGGATAACCTTTGCACTTTGATAGAAAACTGGTTGAAGGCTAAGGAACAATGTGTGGTTGTGAATGGACAATTCTCCCATACAGTTGAGAGTGGGGTACCTCATGGTTCAGAACTTGGTCCACTGTTTTGTAATATGTTTATAAATTACCTGAAAATAAATATAGAAAACAAAATATCAATATTTGCAGATGACGCTAAATTACATATGAGGAACGACTAGACGAATTTGATTTATTTACTCTAGAGAAAAGACGACATATATACAAGTAAATGAGAGGTCAATACAAGGATCTCTCTTGTGAGCTATTCATTCCAAGGCCTCATCAAATAACCAGGGGCCACCCCTTGAGATTAGAGGAAAGGCAGTTTCGACTTCATCAGGGTAAAGGGTTTTTTACAGTGAGGTCTGTTAAATCATGGAATTCCTTGCCCATGGATGTGGTTATGGCAAATACAATGGATACATTTACAAGAAGATTAGATATAGAAGGGAACATAAGGGGTTCTACTGTGTATAAGTAGGCAAAACAGGAAGGACTGATAAAGACTAATTTATTTGGCAGCAGGAAAGCTATATAATTCTTATGTCTCTGGGTTATGAGGCAAAGGTTGAACTTAATGGACTTGTGTCTCTTTTTCAACCTAATTCACTATGTTACTATGTAAACCAACAGCACCATCGGGAAGAAACATATTTCCATTGGCTAAAATGAGGTTTGTAACAGCTAATATGCTACAGAGGCCTCTATTGAATTGCTTTTCAGGACCATTAACCCTTCAAGTGCCAAATGGATACAAAACACATTGTGCGTTGCATACCCCCCTAATATGTTGCATATACCTCTGGAACTCAAAGGGCTAATGGAAATTATCACATTAAGGACCATATGTTCAAAGGGATAATGACAAAAAAATAATAATAACTGTATGCATGAACATCATATTTTCTATAGAATATACAACAAAAAACTAGCAATGTCTGTCGTGTACAACACAACTCCAGAATTGCCGGGCAAATGGGTGTGGCTAAACTATTCACCAGTATCATATAGGGGTTAAGAAAATTGGCATATACAATGAAAGAAAAATGTTGTGCAAGAGACAGAATTTATACGTTAAGAAAAATTGGAGGAAACGTCACATCTTTGTAGTTACATTCTACAATTTCAGTTAGGAATCTTACCTCAACGACATATTTCCCATCACAATCAATACTCTCTGAAAATATTACGGAGACCAACAACACCATACTTTGAAATGCGGTTACAAACGGTAAAAGCTATTTTACTACTTCTTTGAACGTACGGCCCTAAGAGAGGTGTTTTTAAAAACAATTGTTATGTTATCATTATCTCAAGCAGTGCCCTGAGCACGTTCAGTGTACACATGGCGGATTTATAACGTCAACAGTGGAGCATTCCTAGGGCAAAACAATTGCACCATGGGGGGGCTCCACAGATCTCCCATTGATTTCAATTGGTGTTTTAACCCACAAAATGTTAGAAAGGTCTCCAACACATTGGGCTGAATGTTCAAAACAAGAGTAGAGGAGTTCTGAGGCACGCCATTTGCACTCTAGAAAAGAAAAAAAATTCCCCTTGACTTACATGGGGATTTTAACCCCTTGAATGCTAGAAAGGTCTCTAATGCATAGTTTTGCAATGCGTTGATGACCTCTCTAGCATTCATGGGGTTAAAATACTCATTTAAATCAATGGGAATTTTTTGTTCTCCTCTATAGTGCAAATGGTCTGGCCCAGAGCACCTCCACTTTTCTTTTGAACATGCGGCCTATTGTGTCACAATGGGATAGAGACCTCCTGCATTAAGAAGTTAAAAGGCACATTTAAATCACTGAAGTTTTTTTTCCCTATGGCACATATAAGACAGAATTGTTAACATTTGGACTTTATACATATAGCTTCATGTACGTCCCTCTTGCCTTGCACTCATCTGGTGCTCTGGATAGCTTGGAGGTCTGGAAGGCGCTTACAGTAGCATAATACAACATTGTTTCAGACTACCACAGAAACTCAAACAAACCCAATATTGCACACACCTCTGGTTTCTAAAGGGTTAAGCCAAAAAATGATAATTTCTCCTCAATAACTTCTGTACAGACTTTCCTGATTTTTTTTTCTTATTGATTATGTTACCTGTTGCAATGCACAGTGGGAACAGATCATTTTCAATAAATGTATTTTAATAACTTTATTGAGATGCACATTTATTTATAAGCTGTTTTTTCTGTTTCTTGGTATCATTAAAAAAGTCAGGCAAATAAAAATGAAAAGTATATTTACACAGTAAAAAACATGTACGACAAATACAGCACCTCAAATCACCATACCTGGGAACTCTCAGGGGTTGATCCGGAGACTCAGGGTTTTACTCAAATTTTAGAGTCTCAGGGTGAAGGTCCGAATTCTCAGGGTGAGAGAGTCCAATGTTACCTACTATATGATCTGCACCAATTAACTGTTTCTTTAGCCTCCACATTGGTGCCATTTATACCAGGAAGGCAGAGGCAGGAGTCCAGACAGTGTGTCTTATGTGCTCAAGCAGTAATCTCTATAAATTGTTTGATATTAAAGGGATAGAAATACTTTATTATTACTATCCCCCATATTGTAGATATTTGTAAAATAATTTAATAGCCCCCAGTTCATCTCTCAAACCTTTATGGTTTGAGAGATAACCGAAGGCAAAGTTACCCCCTCCCTCCCCCTTCCCTGAAGTCAGCGTTGTACTGACTGCAGGGGAAGTCTGTTGTACGACAGGCTTGAGGCTTTGCAGCTGAGCCGAGATCCTGTTAGTGAAAAAGAATTATTTCACTGAAACGGTCTTCTACATGTGCTTGGTTTGCACATGTAGAATGTTAATGTTAATTAAGAGCTAATATTTACAAGATCTCAGGGTAACGTGAAAGTTCCCAGGTATGTGAATCACTATACTACGAGGTGAACTGGCTTTCAGTACACTGGTTGGAACAGTATTACCATGAATAAAATCACATTTATCCCCTGAACACAGCCTTTTCCAGAGCATCCTTTTCATCCATATACTCCAAGAAAGAAGGGAAATTGGTGCAGTCATATTTGCCGCATGTTCGTACATATTCAAGGAAATCTGGAGCCCCTGGGACAATCACATTGTCAGCGAGGATAACAGAGCCCTTTCTGAGCAAGTTGCACTCCTGCAGGGTTGAAAAAAAACACCAAGATGGTATAAAAAAGCCAGAAGGCTCATGTGTAACACTAAAAATCCATCCTAAGGCATTTTAACTCGCTAGTGGATATGTATAATGGCAGACATGGGTCATCTCTGGAGATACCTTTTGCATCAAAGGGGTTTAACCATTTGAGTGCTAGAGGGGTATGTAACGCAATGCACTCACATGGTTAACCCTTTGAGTTCCAGAGAGGTATGCAAAACATTGCTTGGCACTCAAAGGGTTAAAAGCATGTTAAAATTATTATTCTTTTTTTGGGGGGGGTTACAAAATGTGTTAGTTGTGTTTCTCATGAATTGCTCCACTTTTGTCTTAAAGGTATAGTAATGTTTCACAAAAATAGCAGCTACAATTAATGATCATTTGACCCATAGAGAGTGTTCTTTCACTACTGTCAGAGTTGTAGTTCAAGAGTAATTGCATGATAAAGTATCCACCCTCCCGCCCCTTTTACCTAGTGTAAGCCGGTAACACTCAGGATGTGGAATCTGGTCTTAAGACCAGACAGCTCACAGCAAGGGACAATCTTCATACTGGGAGTATAAGGAAAACCCTGCCCCCTTGACAGGTTTTTCAGAGTTTTCCCTTATGCTAATTGAAGACTGTCCCTCTCTGCGATCCACCTGGACACCACCTTGCTGCCCTGAGGTGAGCATTGTTATATCAGTAAAAGTGGTGGGAGGGGGATACTTTATCATTCAATTACTCTTGAACTACAACTCTGACAGTATTGAAATAACACTCTCCATACCCCAAATACTATGATTAATTGCAGCTGCTTTTATTGTGAAACATTACTATCCCTTTAAGGCATAAGCCCTACTGAGCGTGATGTACTAAAGAGAAATAGAGCAATTCTGGAGCAAACCAACTGCACCACACTGGACAAATAAAAATCTCCCAACATACCATTGATTTAAATGTGGCTTTTAACCCCTTGAATTCTAGAGACCGCCAAATGTTAAATAGTGTTAAATGTATGTTAATCCTTCAATTTGTCAAAAATGTAACCTGTTTATTCAAAATAAATATGTAACCCTTTGGACTACAGAGACGTGACTAATGCCTTGCTTTCTGTCGCTAGCATCCAAAGAGTTAAAGTGGAACTAACACCTTAAGAAAGATGTCCCCAAATAATTCCTCATCTGGCGACTAGTTGATCAATAGCACTAGTCAACAGAATTATTACCTGGTTAATGCGAATTATACCCTGCTCCTGGACTAACAGGCAGGACGGAGCGCAGACATCTTTCCATAGTGATGTCTGCGTGCCTGTGCTGTCAGTCCCTTTTGGAGCCGAACGGCTCCTAGCAACGCCTCCTAGAGCCGGCTGGGACGGACGGCATTATGGAAGATGTCTGCTGTCCGTCCTGTCTGTCCCGGAGCAGTGGATCGCTAGCATTAATGAGGAAATAATGCTGGCGACTAGCACTAATGAGCAGCTAGTCGCCAGATAAGGAATTATTTGGGGACATCTTTCTTAAAGGTGGTAGTTCCGCTTTAAACAACATTTTGTTTTTACTTATAAATCTAGATCTTCCTTGTTAATTTTCTCAATGTGGGTACTGTCTGTACAAACTACAAGTTCTGACTCTCTAGAAATAGCATTAGAATTCCCGATATTGTCATAAGTTCTGCTGAATCAGATAGAAACAGATAAAAAAATACACCAAGAGACTGATGTACCTAGACCAATTCTGGGGCTAACCAGCTGCACCATAGGGGACAAATAAACATCCCCATTGATTTAAATGGTGTATTTGATCCCTTCAGTTCTATAGAGGTCTTTGCAATGCGTTGGATACTTCTCTAGCACTCAAAAAGTGTTAAAACTCTATGGGGCTGATTATTTTTCCCTATGGTGCAGTTGTTTTGCCCCAGCATTGGTATAGGTCTTCTTAGTAGATCAGAATCAGTAAGGGGTGATCAGATTTTGAAAAGTTATTGCAGTGGGCAAGGGGTATGCGACACATGGGGGAGATTCACTAAGCGGTGATAAAGTGGACATGACTTCTTCAGTTTATCATTTCTCCAATTCCTGTGTTATTCTATGGAGCATATGCACTAAGATCTTCTAAAATCTGGAGATCTTAGTGAATAGGTTCCATACAATAACATAGGAACTGGAGAAGTGATAAACTGAAGAAGTCATGTCTACTTTATCACCGCTTAGTGAATCTCCCCCATTGTTCCTTACAAAAAATGATACAATAGAAGATCATCTCACTCTATCATCAGGTGACTGAATGCCCTCCCCCTTAAATTTTATATGTAAGACTTAATTTTATAACTGGGTGTGTTCATTTTAGGACTAGGAAGTGCAACGATTTATATTTCTATGAGTAATGAGCCTTATGTATAAAAGCAAAGTGGAGCAATTTTGGGGCAAACTAACCGCACCAAAGGGGGAAAAAACATTTCCAAAATTCCAGCTGATTTAAATGTGACTTTAACCCCTCAAATGCTAGAGAGTTCACCGATGTACCATGAAGCAATGCTTTGAAGTGCTCAAACATTCAAGGGGTTAAATCCCAATTTAGACCAATGAGAATGTTTCCTTTTGTACCCCATGGTGTAGTTGCTTGCCCCAGAATTGCTCCGGTGTGCTTTTATATACAAAGCCTGATTCTTGTTCCTGTATATATATATATATATATATATATATATATATATATATATACACACATACATACATATATACACATATACACATACATACATATATACACATATACACATACATACATATATACACATATACACATACATACATATATACACATACATACATACATATATACACATACATACATATATATATACACATACATACATATATATATATACACATACATACATATATATATATATACACATACATACATATATATATATATATATATATATATACTTACACACACACACACACACAAAGGTGCCTCACAAACTGCAGACTTTGAAGAGTTAAATGATATAAAACTGACAGGCAAAAGCCATGACAAATCAAGAAATGATGTGTGCTATAAAACATGGAAACTCACTTCTAAGAGTTGAGTATCTGATTTGTATTTATCCTTCCAGTGATCCACAAACACAAAATCCAGTGTGCTCACTTCATATTTCTTTTTCAGTTGAGGGATGATATCACCTGTGGAGCCTTCCAATATCTGTACCTGGAAAGCAAATACATTCATTGGGTTATTTCAGAGCTTCACAGATATTCATGAAGAGAGTTTTGTTCAAAGTGACACCTGAAACACAAAAGAAAGTATCATAATGAACTGAAGACACATTTGAAAGACAAAAGTGTCTTCCTTATTGGTTTCACAGGGAAGAAATAAAAATCTCCACTGAACTTTTTACCAGCTCAGTGTTAGAGAAGTCTCTAACACCTTGCTTCGCCACCATTTTAATTAATGAGAATTTTATGAAATTGTATTTGTTCCCTACGGTGCATTGGGGTCAGCACATTTTATTTCTGCCATTCAGGGACAATGCTGAGATGAGGGAAGAGGGTATCTTATTGAAATATCGCCAACTATTTGGCGACCAACAAAAGGTGCATTTAAAATGTTGCCTGCATGAAAAGGGTGACATCAGAATGTTGCCTGCATCAAAAGGGTAACGTTCTGATGTCACAGGATTAAAGCGGCACTACCACCTGAACACAACTTTAGCTTAAATAACTCCCCATCTGGCGACTGGCTGCTTAGTAGCGCTAGTAGCCAGAATTATTACCTTGACAAATAGATTTAGCCTTTCTTCCCAGGGTGACAGCATCACAGAAAGCGGACATCTTGCCATAATGACATCCACGTGCCTGTGCTGTCAGTCACAGCCGGGTCTAGGTGTTGTTGCTAGGAGCCATCTGGCTCCAAAAGAGACTGACAGAGCAGGCGCACGGACATCATTATGGCAAGATGTCCACGTTCCATGATGATGTCAGCCCGGGAACAAAGGTCTAAATCTATATGTCCATGTAATAATTCTGGAGACTAGCACTACTAAGCAGTTAGTCGCCAGATGGGGAGTTATTTAAGCTAAAGTTGTGTTCAGGTGGTAGTTCCGCTTTAAGTGTCGCCACCACCTGTACCTTAACTCTCTTAATTTAATTCTGCCCACTTAAGTGTCACAAATCTGCTAAGGCACAGATGGGTGGATGCAGAAGATATGCAAAAAAAAATAATGATAAGGCGGAGCATCAGAGGGACTCAATTGTATGAAAAGTCGCATAATAGTGGGCGACATTTTAATTGTGAATTAGAGCAGAGCACTGCTCCTCTGCTCTAGACTGGGCATTGATGTCTGTGCTTGTGTACAAGAAAATGGACATTAAGTTCCAGGCCTTAGCATAGCGTGACATCAAAATAACAGGAGGCTGCAGCTCCACTCTGGGGTCATGATGTATGGTTCAGTTGTATCTCTAGTGATTAGAAGTCTGTGCAGAGTCTGTTTGCTTGTAGCCCAGCACATGCATTACTTTATTGCAGTAGTAATAGGCAATTTTCCCTCTAGTACTCCAGAGCTTTCCTTCCAGGAATTTGTATTCTCCCAGCAGAGAGCTGCCTGGGACATTGGGGCATGAGACAAGCATTAAAATATGGGACACTCCTGAGCAATCCATGACACGTGGTCTCCTTATGGCGTAGTTGATTCGATGCACAATTCTGCCATTTCTCTTTTTGAATATAAGGTCCTTAGACTTTGCCTAGAAGAAAACATTCTCTAGAAAAAACTCGAGACCCATTGATTGACCCCACAGATGTCAGTAAGAAGCCTGACAGCCCTCAGACATGAATAAGAAATCCAGCTATCTCCTAAGAGCAAGTCCTTGGTCTAGCAAAAAAAAAATCAATATTCAGGAAATTGTTATCATCACAGGCACTGTTGCTAAACAATAGCATAACTTGAGGTTATATTTCCGTTTGATATCTATTTATGGTTTCTGTTATGTAATGAATGAGGGCTGTAACCAAGGAATAAATAACATATTGTTTAACAGGAAGCCTTATATAAGATATGTGTCCTTCATATAGCAGTATGTCATATTCACTGTTTTTTTTAATTGAACACTGCTGTAGTATATAGCTGGGCTGTCACATTTTACTATATGGAGTATGTCTACATGATTACAAAAGTCCATAATTGGGGTTGTATTTCTATGACTAATATCATTCAGCCTTATAAAAGTCTATTGCTTACTGTGAAGTTGTGAGAATTACAAGGGGATTTTTGTGTTCTTACCAATAAATCCTTTTCTGTTATTCCACAAGGAGCACATGAACCATGGGGTAAAATTCCCAACTGCAGTAGGACAATGTACTTGATCAAAAGAGCTCTCTGAGGCAGAGAATACTTCCTCTATACACTTTACCCCTGCCTTTACATGCTCAGTTCTAATGTACAGCAAAGATGAAAGAAGAGAGACAGAAGAAGAACAAGAAAGGGAATCCCCTGAATGGAAGGGATTCATTAGTAAGTACAAAGATCCCCTTTTCTCTTACATCCAATACGGAACACAGGAACCATGAGGATGTATAAAAGCATCCACAAAGATTCCAGGAGGGAAAAAGAAAAACCCTTCATACATGCAGAATTTATTTAAATAGGCCATTAGGATATTAGGCCCAGATTAATGCAAGTGGGGGTTTATTAGCAGAAGGTATTAGTGTTCCTTTAAGGATGAAGGGAGCTGTAGTCCAGCAAAAGCTGGAGGGACCTCAGGTTGTCCACCCAACATAGAACACAGCAATAAACAAGTAGTATAACAACTAGCATACCTTGTCCTTAACCCCAGCAAATTCAATAATCTGTTTGGCCACAGCAGCATTAGCTGGGTTCATCTCCACGGTGAAGAAGCGTGCACCAGCCTTCAATAATCGAGCTATTCGGACAGCAGAATATCCGCAGTAGGTGCCCAGCTCCAGTAACACAGACGGGTTAGTCTCTTTCACTATTCTATCCAAGATTTGGCCTGAAAATGTAATTATTTGAAAAACAAACGCTGTGTGTAAAAGCCTGTTCAAATCAATGTTAAGCCATTGAGGACCAGAGGGGTGCATTGTGAAGGAATAAAAAATTACAGACACTGACTCATGTTTTTGTTCAAATTTAGCTATGGTCAACAATAATCTGTAGGGGGATGAAAATATTATAAACCAGGTGAGGAAGATGAACCCTGGTGACAGCAAAATATGAAGCAGGTATATATTAGCTTGGCTTTGTGTTGCATAGCCTCTGAAGAAGTACCGATTTATGGTATGAAGCATTAGGTGGATCTGCTTTTTTCTGTTTTGTACTAGACTAACAGATGTGTTTTTATGAGCCATTTGATCTGTTTCTACCCTGATATACATGGAGCTGTGAGTACGTATCTAACTTTGTTTCACATGCATATGTACACTGAGTTCTTTGGGACTTGGTCTCAGGAACTGAAATGTACAAGCAAGGATTGTGGTAGGTCTAGTTTATTTATCAGAAGCACTTAAGGACCACTGTATTCTATTCTGTGAGCCAGCACATGTGACTGTTCACATGTGCTGGCTTGCAGAACGGGGGTCTGACAGTGACTGCTCCAGTCTTGGAGTGGTTAGTTCCAGACCCCAGTAGTGCTCATATTGCTCCCGTAGGAGAGCTGTAAGCAAAAAAAATATGTGACATGCTAGGACCATCATCGATCCTTTAGGGAAATTTACTGATGACTGTCCCAACACGTCACTAGTCATTAAGGAGTTAATACATTTGGTGTTATATAAAACATTACAAATTGCTGGAACGCAAATCAGTTTTTACCAAAATAGCTAAAAGCAGATATACAAAGCATTGGTGCACATTTTTTATCATCATTTTTAACCCTTTACTCTGCAGCATATTGCCTGCATACCACCACTATATTAAAGGGACATTAATGTCCCATAAACTTTTTTATAGATTTGTAGAGGGTAAAAAAAAAAAAAACTCAATGTCACAAACCCCATCTCTCAAACCGCTATGGTTTGAGAGATATTTGCAGTTAAAGTTCCCCCTTCCCTCCCCTTCTCCTGCCGTCAGCGTCTAGCTGACAGCAGAAGATCTGCAGCAGAGCCGAAATCCCGTTATTAGAAAATAATTACTTCATTGGAAAGGTCTACAAAGTGTGCCTGGTTTGCAATCACACTTTGTAGACTGTTCCCAAGAAGTAGTTCTTTTCCAATAACGCTATTTCGGCTCTGCTGAAGAGCCTCTTCGTGTCACCTGACACTGATCTCCTTCTGTCAGCTTTACAGCTGACATCAAGAGAAGGGGAGGAAAGGGGGAAACTTTGATTGTGATATCTCTCAAACCATAGTTTGAGAGATGGGGTTTGTGGAACTGAGTTTCTTTTTTTTTTCCCTCTACAAATCTATAAACATTTTTTATGGGACATTACTGTCCCTTTAAAGGTGAGATTTTAGTCACATAATACGGCCATAGAATGCTAAACTTGCCACCACGTCAAGATATCCCATTATAGCCAAGCCCTAACCTTAATATGCTTTGTCCTATGAGCTGGATCTCTCCTGCTTTACTATCCTTAATTTACCTTAATCCGAGAACTGAATCTTTGCCAGTTTACTCACTGAAGAAGAGAAACTCTCTGACTAGCATTATATAGTTTTCTAAAAAACAATAATCATTACACCTGGGGGTGGGAGGTATGCGATAACAAACAGAAGTAAAATGTGCACCAATACTTTGTATAATTATGGAAATTGTTATGCACAATATGGTTGTTCTTGTTATTCTGTTATATATTTTATATATATTTTATTTGTACCTTTCATTACTCCTTGATAAATGACTTCTAAAATGTTGGTTGCACCTCAAAAATTCCAGACAGTGTTAGGGGTACCTTGCACAAAAAATGATGGACAAACACTGATCTAGGCAGAGCCCACTCCCTGGGGACATTACTAATATCACAGAGTGACACATTTGGCCCAAGCAGAATTAAGTAGCATAATGTGCAGGGATTTAGCAAAAATTCCAAAATAAAAAGGTTGATTTTAAAAAAACCTAATTATTTTACAGAAAAATTGCTAGTACAACCTAATGCCAGATTTTAACTTTCTGTAAAACAAACTAAACTTGTTTTAAGATGACACTGCCATTTTAATTAAAGTAGGTTACATGATGCCCCTTCCCCCACAATAGTTTTCTTTGGAATCTTGCTTTAACCCTTTTAGGTCCAGGGGATGCACAACACAACGCTAAGCAACGCATTGCACACCACTCTATTCCTTATAGGCTCAACATTCTGATGACTTATAGCAATGCAATTTATACCGAGTATGTTGCAATGACCCAAACTAGTAAGTGAAATTGTATTTGCTGGTTACAAAATCTCACTGAAGTCTTACCCTTCTGATCTCCTACATTCATGGCCCATTCTTTCTCACTGCAGTATTTGTCAACACAATCCACAACACTCTGTGGGTTTCCACGCACTGCGTTCTGCAGCACAAAATCCAAGATCCTCTGTTCCTTGGTCCGAGACATGAAGGAGCCGAATATTATCTGAAAGCCCTCGCTCCAATAGATCCTGGCAAGAGCACGCCGCCGACTACTGGAACTTATGAGCAACGTTACAACAAGCAGAATCGCTGCAAACCACAGGAAAACTGTGGTCAAATCTACCATCTGCATTAGGAAATAAAAGGGGTAAAGGTCATTTACATTATAGTTATTTACATTATAGGCTATTCACCATTTTTCCTTCTTTGAATAGATACCACGTTATATCATACGTGATGTATATGATGTTCTCAAATATAATACACAGACAGGTTTCCCACATATCAGAGAACTGATCTTTGCGGTCAGAGGGGTGTGTACTGAAGAACAATCTAGTAACCACATTGTTACAACATGCTTGCCCTCATATTGCACTAAATGCAGTTTAGTGCATAAGCTATAATATATGTAAAGAACACGCTACCACTATTTTGTAGGGCTGGATTTACATCTGAGGCACTCCTAAGCAAAAGCACCTATGGTGCCCTAAACCATACCTCCCAACATTTCAAATGGCCAAAGAGGGACACTTCTGATTTAGGTGGAGTTTCTGGGGGCGTGGCTAGTAGGCGGGGCATTTCCAAGAATTTTTAGGTTAATTCTTGACCTATTTGCACCTCTTTGTGCAACTGATTTATAATTTAGAACAATACTTAAGTATTTTTATTACACAGATTCATTTATAAACATATATATTGAAGATTAACAACACATTTATGTGAGTTTTATTGCTGTGGAGCAATGTGATACACATCACTCATTCTGATCTCCTAAAAAAGAGGGACAAAAGGGTAGAAAAGAGGGACAGAGGGATTTGGGTCTCAAAGAGGGACTGTCCCTCCTAAAGAGGGACACTTGGGAGGTATGCTAAACTCCAACTGTAGCCACACTCCTTGTCCTAAGACACCACCCTCTAGCCCAATCCACTGTTACCTGGTACAGAAAATACTCATACCCAAAAACATGCAAATAGAAAGAAAGCTCTTCCTTGGTTGCTTCACAATACAAACACAAAAACATACAAACAATGTGTCGGACACTTCTCTAGCATCCAAGGGGTTAAATAATTGCCATTGAAGGGTCTAAACTGACACATGGACTGGCCACCATAACACAGGAGCACTGGGATTATTATGGCAACTCAGAATGTGGGTGTAACCAGAACAGCTTAGAGCCCCTCAGAGCTCTAGGCAGTTGCCTAGCCTGCTTAATGAGATATCTAATCCCGCTAATTTGTCCTCACAAAATTGTGAAGTAATTGCAACATTCTTAACTGTTTAAATGAAAATATCATAAACTATTCTGCAAAATGAATGAAAAATCCCTGTTCTACCTATTGCTGCTACATAGAGTTTTTGAACTATTTCTCATAATTCCCTTTAGGGTCTCTATAAATATATTTTCAAGCAAGCCAAAAATTACCATATGCAACAAACAATATGGGACTTAACCCTTTCAGTGCCAGAATGCGATACCTCTCTGGCACTCAAATAATTAATACAGAAAGAAAAGAAAAAAAAAAGAAAAAAAAAAAAGAAAGAGTGCAATTCTAGAGCAAACCAACAGCACCACAGTGTGCAAAAATTCCCATTGATTTTGAATGGGTCTTGTAACCACTTGGAAAATAGAGGTTTCCAATGCATTGATTCAGTTGGTTTGCCCCAGAATGATTCTACTTTTCTTTGTTCGTATGTCTCTAAGAATACAAGCAAATAACAATCCATCTGGCAGGCACCCGAATATTGAACATCTAAGATGAAATTGTATTTGTAGATTGTTTATTATAATTTTACCAGGACAGAGCTTTAGTAATTGGTGCATAACAAATCAGAGGGACTGACTAAACAGGAATGCAAACCAGCTCATGAACCAGACTCCACCATGTTCCTGGGAACTTCTTTTCATCATCCTATTACTATTTTTTAAGCATTAATGGGAGTCAAGGCCAAATAAAGAAACAAAATCAACTACAGGCATCTGGATGTATAGATACACAGTCTGAACCTCTGTTATGTTAGAGACAAATTTTAAAGGGATAGTAATGTTTCATAATAAATTCAGCTCCAATTAATCTTCATAGTATTTGGGCCATGGGGAGTGTTATTTCAATACTGTCCAAGTTGTAGTTCAAGAGTAATTGAATGATAAAGTATCTCTTCTGCACTTTTTACTGATGTAACACTGCTCACCTCAGAGCAGCAAGACTGTCCGGATGGATCGCAGAGAGGGAAAATCTTCAGTGAGCATAAGGAAAAACCTGTCAAGGGGGACAGGGTTTTCCTTATGCTCACAGTAAGAAGACTGTCCCGTGCTGTGAGCTGTCCGGTCAAGTGACCAGATTCCACAGGGAAGGTGGCTTACACTAGGTAAAAGGGGTGGGAGGGGGATAGGTTATCATCCAATTACTCTTGAACCACAACTCTGACAGTACTGAAATAACACTCTCAATGGCCCAAAAAACTATAAAGATTAATTGGAGATGCTTTTTTTGTGAAACATTACTATCCCTATAAGGCAGATCATGACAGGTCAGAGACCCTGAACCTTTTGTCAATAACCCGGTACCTTTTATCACTGATTATACATTTTTGTGGCGCTTTTTTCACCATGAATAAGGTGACCTGGTACCATTTTTTTTAAAGAAAATCACACCTGGATAGAGATTTCTCCAAGAATTGCACTATATTATGTAGTTGAGGCTAGAACATTGCATGAATGTAAAAACTCTTGGGATAGATACAGGACTAATCTAAGATTTTTAACTAGATAGGGAAATGGGGTAACTAAATGGGCAAATTGGTTCTCACCTGCTTTTAAATTATTTGGGCCATATGTATAAAAACAATGGAGAGAAATTAAGTGGCATACACAATGTACGGTAGGGGACAAATAGAAAATGCCAACCTGCAAAAGGAGTTAAAAGGGGCTTTCAATCGATTGAATGCTATAGACTATTGCATCTCAAAATGTTGGAGTCCTCTCTTACATTCAAGGGGTTAAACATAAAAAACCTTTAAATCAGTGGAAGTAACTGTCCCTTACACCAACTGCAGATGGTTTACCCTCGAACTGCTCCACATTGTCTTTATAAAGAAGTACCTATGAGCCTTTATTCCTGCAAGTATCCGAGGAGTATGCAACGGTACCCCTCTGGCACTCACAGGGTTAAATATATATGTGTATAAGAGAAAAGTGGAGCTAATTAGAGACAAACCAATTACATCGTGGGGGACATATACAAATGATCATAGCTTTAAACAATAAAATGAGAATTAGAATGCTCTCTTTGAATAAAAATAGAACACTGCATTGGATTCAATCTGGTGTCTGATAGACAGTGGATGCGGATGAGAATTCATCCCATTGGGACATCAGACAAACAATGAAGCAAGAGCAGCGGTGATTCCAGGTGGTAAAGTAGCAAAGACCATCATATGTTACCTTATTGCACCCATTGCAAGGTGGCAGCATTGCACAATGTGCCAAACATACACAGTGTTACATATTTATTCAAGAGAACATTCTAATTCTCATCTTAATGTTTATGGAGTTTTCCCAATTATATCACAAACAATCACACATATATGAACATCTTAATGTGTGTGAGGATCTAACAATTAGCAATGTGACTCATTACATTCATTTTTTTGTATCTTTTTAACTGTGGTTACGTATTACACATACATAGCCTTTTCTAACACTGTTACAGACCACCATACCTGGGAACTCTCCGGTTTTGCCCCGGAGACTCCAGATTTCACAATGCATTACCGGGTCTCTGGGCAGTCTCTCAATCTCCGGGTGGGCAGAGTTTCAGTAGAAACTCTGCCCACTTGTTCTCCATCCCGCCCCGGTTCCTCCCCTTTCCCTGCCCTCTTACAATCTTCAACATATATTCAGCTCTTTTTTTTCACGTCATTTCCCTCCCTGATTGGTGCTGGCAGCCTTGCCTGTCAAGTTCCCAGGTATGCAGACCACAAATCAATGCTTTGAAACCTGGAACCCTTACAGGATTACAGCTGCTGTCTCTTTTCTCTAGTAGAGACAGTAAACTGAACTCTAGCTCCATAGAGAGCTATAGGTTGGTGAAGTTGGGACTAAGAGCTCTGATCACATAGGAAACTGCTTGAGCTTAGTGCATTTGCAAAAGTCTCACATTAACATGTAAGCACACCCACATGAATATTAAAATGGCTCATTAACCTCTTTGTGATGAGTGACATGTCTAGACCATCACACATTTCCATCCTTTAAGGATGAGTGATGTCCTGGCATGTCAAGACTTTCATGATTGCGGTGTACCTTGGGTGTGCTGATATCATGCTGGGGAGGTTGTGACTGACTGCTCCAGGACACTTAGTTTCAGCCATTTCCCAGGGGCTCGGCACATGTGAACGCTACTACAGCAATCACATGTGCTGGTAGAGCTACATGACAAAGGCAATGTAAAGTATACATTGCATTTGTCAGTGTTCTCTGCATCTCTCTTCCTCACTGTGATCATGGGGAAGAGAGAAGCAGAGAATACACATCTTCCTAGGGGATATAGGAAAAATGGGGAAATGGGCAAAATGTAGGTTCTGGAGGAAGAACTAAGGGTAGAGAATGTTTGGTCACTGGATTACCTACTGCAACCTCTTTATGTTACTAAATAAATTATTTAGAGCAAAACCAAAAGGATTTTATTTACTCAGAATAATTTTAGAACACATATACTAAAGTCTAAACAAACATTATTTGAGTTTTATTACTGTGGAGCAGTGTGATACACTTATATACACAACACATAGTTGATCGCCTAAAAGGGGGACACCAGGGAGGGAAAGAGGGACATAGGGATTTTTGCGTCAGAGGGACAGTACCCTCCTAAAAAGAGAGACACGTGGGAGGTATGAATGAACATTCATAAATTTTTTTACATTTTTTATTATCAAAAGAAATGGTGGGTTATACGTATAAATGCGATATCAATGGAAGCCCTACTTACACTTAAAAAAATGGCATATCATTTCTGCGGGGGACTAAATGAATTAGAGGAAAAATATGGTTGAACAAAGGCATACTAAAAAAGGTCAAAGTTGTTCTTGTCCTCTAGTGTCAAAAAGCATTTGTCACTAAGGGGTTAAGCTGCATTTCAATAATCAAATGAGCCATTCTTTAAGTAGCCACTGTAATACAGTAAGCCTTGAGAAGGCATGCGGATTCATGGTGATGTTGGTGCATTTGTGGAGGATTCACAGGGATGTGATGGCAAAGACATCATTGCGCATATGTTGAGATGTAATTGAAGCAAATACTCCATCATTTTGCCAAACTGTCCCTTTATCAACCCTTAGAAACACCAGGTGAGAGATGCGCTAACACAGAGTAATGTTGTCCTGATGAGTACGGGTGGAGTACTAAAGAAAATTGCACTGTTATATAATAGCATGTAAGCAAAAGTGCTAGAAAAAAAAGTAGCTTACTCTTGTTACTATCAGAAGGAAATTTACAACATATGTTTTTGTTTTTTTAAATAATAAAATATTACTGTCCCTTTAATAAACACACCTTGCTTTATCCAAAAAATAATAATAATGTACGGCATTTTAAACCTGATACTACATACATCCTTACAGTCCAGAATGAGTTACAAAAACACACAATGTACAATGAGTCTATCTGTAAACAGATATAATACTGAAGTCATCCTGGGGTTCAAGTGTAGGTTAGGTTGCTATAGAAACACAGCATCAGTAGGGAAAAAACAGGTTTATCTTCTACTGCCTCACAGGGCTTTTAAATATTGAAGGCAATATGTTTGGAATAAATACGTTTTGGAAATATTCAGAGCAGACTTCTGTAAAGGTGAACCTTCTGGATTAAAATGGATATATAATAATTATAACAAGAGGAACATATTGCTTCATAATGTGTTGTTCACCCTTCAGGTCCTTAATTCTTTGAAGACCAGGGGGGATGCAATGTATTTCAAAGCAATGTATTGCTCACCCCTCTGGTCTTCAGGGGGGAAAAAGGGTATGTAGGCTCACTCCTGCTTCAGTAATAAAACATCTTCCTCCCCCCGTCCCATCCTTCTTCCCCACCCGCCATTTTTGTATTTATTTTTCTAACTATAAGAATGTAATTCTTTGAAGCAACTTGTTTTTTTTTTGTTTATTCTGTCCTATGTTTGTGATTTGTAAATTTCTTGTTTGTCTATATAAACCCAATAAAAATTACTTGAAAAGAAAAAAAAAAAAATCTTCCAGCAGTTCTCGATGTCACATGGGGACAGAAGTGATATTAGCTGCCATTTTTGTTGTTGTTATGTCTTGAACAAAGGCACAAGTGCAAAATTCATGGGTGCTATTAGGATTTTCAGGCCATAACAAGGTAAGTGGAGGGTTATTATTATTAGGGTTATTATTATTACTGGCGGCAGACATGACGGTTTCTGGCAGGTTTTTTTTTTTTTTTTCAAACTGAAGAAGGCAGAGTTTATGATATTACTTAAAGGGATAGTAAACCCGCCCAAAAAACTAAGCGAACTGATAGGAATAATAAAAAAAATACTTAACGCCCCCATTCCCATCTCTCAAACCGTTATGGTTTGAGAGATGTAAGAAAATAAAGACCTCCGCTCCCACCCCCTTCTCATGCGTACGCTGTATAGCGGACGTCATGAGATCCTGCATCCGGGACCAGACTGTGGCTCTTCAGGAGCGTGGTCATCGAGAGCTCTAACTATAATTATTTCATCGGAATGGTCTACAACGTGTGCTTACAAGCCAGGCACACGTTGTAGACCATACCGATGACGTAATTATAGTTAGATATCCCGATGTCAGCACTCCTGAAGAGCCGCCTAAAGTCGGTCGACTGGATTCTGCCTCTGACAGCTTTACAGCTCATCAGGCAGAAAGGAGAGGGAGCAGAGGTCTCTATTTTCTTACATCTCTCAAACCATAACGGTTTGAGAGATGGGAATGAGGGCGTTAAGTATTTTTTGTATTATTCGTATCATTTAGCTTATAGTTTTTTGGGGGGTTTACTATCCCTTTAACCCTTAAATCACATTGCTGCCAAGACTTTTCTCCCCCCTTCCCTTTGTTACACATATTGTCATACTTTTGGTGCATGTTACGGTCAAATGAAAACATTTTTGTACTTTTATGAGAATAACCCACACACCTTTCATTTATTCTCAGCAGACACTATATCAAAAGATACCTTTAATTTGTGGATATCCCCAAAACTGTCCAAAAAAATTTTACAAAGATATTTCTTTGAAAAGATATTTGTTGTTTTCTGGAACAGAGGGGTGCATAGTGCATTACGAAGCTTTGTACTCCTCTCAGGTCCTTAAAGGGTTAAGATTATCATGTTCACTGAGCAGAGTTCGAGGTCTATTGGTCATGCCAGCAACTGCCATACCATTTTCCTTAGACATTACATTTAGGGCTAAGCAAACAGTGATACTTCATATAAATGTATATATCTGAACTTATGTACAAGAAACATTACATTACTACCCATAAACACCCACAAATTAAAGCATTTGTTTCAGGCTGAGGTTTTCGTTGCATGGTTTGGCCAAATATGTTTAAGATTTCACACTAAGTCACCACATTTTAGGCAAGTGGTTTCTAATACAATGTTTTACGGCTTGTAAATGTTTTGTAAAAGCCCTACTTATTGACTTTATAGCTTACACTGATCTGTTCTTAGAGGGGTATGCCTGCACTGAGTGGGTGCAGACTTCAAAATCTGGGTTTGTCCACTTTCTAGATATTTCCATAGATATCTGCCTCACCAACTTCTATTAACTGCTTGGTGCCTGAGTGAAAGAAATACTCTCTCTTTCTCCTCTCCTGGTCACATCAAGTGCTTCACCTAACACCCCCGGGGGACCTTTAGACAGTACACCAGTTCCAGCAAATCTCCTGGTCTTAGGCACCTGGGGACTTGAAATAACAGACACACCACAAATGTATGTGCTATAATCTCCTTTGCGCTTTATTGCAGTTGCACAGAAACTTTTATTAGGATACATATATGGGTGGGTCACACATCCCGGAATATCACACCTCCAGGACATGGGTCACAATCTTGTAGTTACAACATTTGCATATCATTACATATCATTATAGCCTATGCAGATCATCACTGCCTATACAGAGCATTGCACCTTGTTATATATCATTAGATCCTATACAAAATCTGATTTTGAAGATTCTCATATGTCCTCTAGGTGGCACCACAAGGTTGGAGCATGTGTCAAGTCCAAATGACCAATTTCCAGTAAGCCTTGACCTCTTACCTACTTGGCCACCTGCCCCAAGCTCGCGGTCCACAAGAGGAACATCTTACCACAAAGATGAGGAACCAAAACAACTTTTAACCACCTGGCTAAATGTCCCTTAAGTGTACATCTATGTCTGAGATGATAACATCCGTTAGAACAACATTTACTGGCGGTTATATAGAAATAGCAAATGTAGCAATCATCCTATCGTGAATTTATGTTATTTTTCTATATTTTCAGCTTATTAGCCAAGCTAAAGCAGTAACACTTAATTGGCATGTTACCTGGGGCCTACCAGCATGAGCTGATAACTTGATATATCCTTTCACTGAGTAACTTTCTAATATGTGTTGACTTTCATTTTTATTTACGCAATTGACTTGCAGTGAATACAGGCCAAAATAGGATGAAAAAGTTCATTAAAATAATGTAATGTACTATGCCTTGGAAAAACATGGGTGGTGTAACAATATGTGTGGAACTATAAATGTTAGCTGTAGTTTCCAGTGGGAGCACTTATAGTGGGACACTGGAACTATTAGGAAGTGGCAGGCTGCAGATAAGGAAAGTGAAAGTAAGTGGCACAGGCAATGAGTGCAGCCATGTTACAGTACTGTTATTTAAGTTTTATTATGTTTACCTGCCATAACCTTTGGACTCATTTCATATAGAAGAAGCACATTGAAACAGGTGGGACAGACCTCTGTGGAATTGTACTGTGTTTCAGGAAGGTGAGTACATCTCAGGTTGTGAGGTCCCTCTTACCACAGTGTTCTCCTCTAAGAAAGGTCATTATAAGCCATAAAGGCATTAGTTACAGCTTTTAATATTAATCAGTTTACAATATATATGATATGGTAAAATATATTAGACAGGACTTGTCTGAAATGGGATGCCTTGGTGTGGTAGGGAAGCCTAAACATATTTTAAATAAAATATGCAACAAAAACAACATGAAAAGAGTTAATGTGTAGTGGTTATGGGTAGTAATGTATCGTATACACAGGTTCACATTTAAGCAACTTATATAAAGAAGCATAGGTTTGTCTTCTGCTTGCTTTGTTTATAATTTAGGGATGTCTTGAGGACCCCTTCATTCTTTGCTATACTTCACCCAGTTTACACTTTGATATTATGGTGTCCTAGCGCTGGGAGGTTTTTTTTCTTCTCTTTTTCTAATATTAGGACCGATTGATGACATTACTCTAGAACAATGGCACAAAGACAAATTCATAGGTAATAGGGTGACCACATTTCCCTTCTGCCATTCCGGGACGTGGTCACCCTAGTTGCCCCTTCATGCCCTACCTTGAGTCCCTGGTGGTCTAGCGGCATGGAAAGTGCTCTGTGCCTCCTCCGGCACAGAGCTGAAGCTCCCGCGCGCTGTGCTCAGTAATGCAGAGCGCTGGGAAATGATGTCATCTCCCAGCGCTCTGTATTACTAGAGAGCTTGCCTCCAGATCAGGCTCAGCTGCATTGCCGCCCTGGATGTCAGCCTGCAAGCGGTGTGTCATATCATGGACGCCGCGAGGGAGCGCTGATTTATGCTACCAAGCGCTCCCTCGCGGCGTCCATGATGTGACACACCGCTTGCAGGCTGACATCCAGGGCGGCTTGGCTTCATTCCGGGACACTTCATTGTCCCGGTTGAAGATGACCCGGGACGCGGGACATAGCCCTGAAATAAGGGACAGTCCCGGACGTTCACCCTAATAGGTACCATTGGGGTTTTCTAGTCTTAGTATGGTAAGTGGGAGATAACAAGGAGCTGTTAAATCTCCATTAATTTTTAGGCAAACGTATTTTCTCCTATTAAAAGAGAAATATTGCAAAATGCTATCTCTAACTATAAGGCAATCTTGACTCATTTTTGTGCAAATCAACAATGTAAATATTATTTAACACTGAATAAAGCTGAAGGGAACACATTAATTTTAAAATGTGATCATTACCAATATATTGTACAATACTGACCAATGTGTGCAGTGTATGGGTGTTCCTTTCCCCTGCAACTTGTTTTACATTTTGTATGAAACAAGTCATATATAAAATGATGTAACTTTACTCTATTTTCCGGAACATGCTAGACCACAGTCAGGAACACTCTGAGTTTGCCCCACAGACTACATTTTTTTTTTTTTTTTTTTTTTTTTTTAAGAGTTAATTACCAGGTCTCTGGCACAGAGACTGATTTTCTGGCTTTGGTGAGTTTCCAGTGTAACTCCTCCCACATATGCGAGAGTCAAATGTCTACGTTAGTAAAAGGAGAAGGCTGGCATGTGAACAAAATCCTCTGTCCATGCCAGCCACAAACTGGGCCAGCAATGAGGAGGAGATATGCTAATCTCCTCCATACTGCCTGTGTAAAACATACAGCGGGATGTGATTCTGACAGGAGTGGCTATAGGGGCTGAACGAGTTTGCCCGCCCTTACTTTCTCCTCCCCTTCCACTAAGTCAGTTTCAATGAATAAGAAGTAGTTCTAAGGATGAACATTTTATTGAGGAGGCAAAAATAATAAAACCTAAGTTTGTAGAGAAATTATATGACCATAAAATTGTCAATGAACCATTTGAAAAAACTCTTAAGTCTTGATAGATGTGACTTGCTTAAATATGAGAGAGGGAACACAGCTCATAATACTTCAAATGCCTTGTTTTTTGTTACTACTTAGAATATCATATTATAATAATAATAAATAATAACAAGGCCCTAAAAATCAAAAAGAGTTTAGAGAAACATTAGCATGTCCTGGTACAAGATCCTGTACTTAAAAGGGAACTAGGAGGTAAGTGATTTTATCCCATAAGGGAGGTGACAAATTATTAAAATTAAGACATAGTTTTTTGGATTTTTCCATTAAAAACATTAGATCCTTAAGGATTAAATATAGATTTTGACTTTATGGCCTTTATATGATCTTAATAATATCAATGTATTTCACCAGGAAGGATACATTGATATTGTCTCTCGTTTTCAAGTATGTCATGGGGGTATAGTTATTATTACCCAATTTAATGGTATTTATTTTATCTACCTCGGAAGGTGAAAGGCTGTGTTGACTAGAACCTGTTAGGGTTTTATACACATTAATGATAGTTTAATATATTACATATAGCGTAGTTGAACCATTGGGTCTTCTTCCATTCAGTCTCTTTCTGCTCAGTTTTACGGGCCACACTGTATTTATATGTATTAATGCACATTTAGCATTCCTGCACATTCACCCTTATTAACAATTACTTCTAATTTACTTAGCAATCATTTTTCCTTGTAGCAAGAGCATTCAAGTCTCTATGGTCATTATAAATGTATAATATATATATATATTCCCCCTCACCAAAAATGTATACTTTAAGTTACATATTATAATTTATTTTCCATACACTCTTGGTTATTATGTCACTCAGAATTACTTTGCTTTCAGCTATACAATTTCTCACAATATTTAAATTTGTTACAGTAAAAAATCTCGGGTATAATACTCACCTGTGCATAATATGCAGGTCTACATTATACCCAAAATTTTAGGCTAAACAAGAGTGCCTATGTATAATACACACCCTGTCACACACACAAAAAAAAAATAAAAAAAAAAAAATGTACATTGCCGCGCTGCTTCCCTCCCTACTTACTCATATCCTTCTCTACCACTCTGTAGTCCAATTTTAGTAGCCTGACAGGGTCCCAGTGGGCAGCATGCTTGCGTCTGCAGCCTGCTTCCAGCATTGCCCTGTCAGGACCTCTTCTTTTAAGCCAATGGTAATCTCTTGCGAGGGCTGCAAGGTCCTTGCAGGGCAATAACAAAGATCCAAACAAAGTACGCACTGGATCTATGGTATTGCCCTGCGAGGACCAAGACATTACTATTGGCTTGAAAGAAGAGGTCCTGACAGGGCAATGCTGGAAGAGGGTGGCAGATGCAAGCATGCCGCCTGCTGGGACCCTGTCAGGCTGCCGAAACTGGACTACAGGGGAGGATCAGGGTAAGCGGGGAAGGAGGGAGGCAGTGCAGCAATGTAAAAAACATTTTTTATATATTTTTTTTCCCTAGTGTATAATACGCACCTCTCACTTCATATAAGGTGACGGGGGGCAAAATTGTGCGTATTATACGCAAGATTTTACGGTAGTTATTATTTTCAATAGACATTCCCAAGCATAAGGCACGCACAATTACTTCTCACATTAAAATAGTAATTTTCTTCCACTGTTTGTAGGTATTCCCTCATCTTTATTCAATATGATTTATTGGCGTTTCATTTTAACCTTCTGGGTACTGACGGGGGAGCAGGCTATTCTACTCAGAATCTATACGAATATCTGTTCAACATCCGTTGAGTGGTTAACGTCTATTACAAACCCACAACTTTCCCTTTTATTATATTTCATTCCTCTTTTTTTCCTTCTGCTGGTCAGGGTCACACCATACCCTTAATTTATTTTTATTTCGTAGTTTTTATTTTCTAACTTTTTCTAATTTCTATTAATTTATCAGTTTCCTGAATATGTTTATGGGATACAATAACCATACCTGGGAACTTAACAGGCAGGGCCGCCCGGAGGACAGCCCTGCCAGCGCCGACCGGGGAGTTAAATGACGCAATTCGCGTCATAAAAGGGGCGGGGCTTAGTCGCGAGGGGGGGGCGGGACATTTTATTTTTTTTTTAAAAAAAAGGGGTAAAATATATATGGAATGCAGGTAAGAGGGCGGGGAGTGAGAGGAACCTGTGCGGGATTGAGAACAAGTGGGAAGAGTTTTGCCCACCCGGAGATTGAGAGACTGCCCCGGAGACCCGGTAATTACCTGTGAAATCCGGAGTCTCCGGGGCAAAACCAGAGAGTTCCCAGGTATGCCAATAACTAATCTTTGGTTGAATGTTAAAAACACCTAAGGCTGTCTCTCTCACTTAATTAACAAATTCATGTGACAAGATTATTTATAGGCGTGTGCGATATTCTCTTCATAATTTCCAATTAGCTCTTTTTATATAGTAAATGTGATGTTTTAACTTTTTATTCCCATTTTAATTTGTTTTATTCTTATGTTTATTTAGGGTTGCCACCCGGCCGGTATTTTACTGGCAGGCCGATAAAAAGTATTCTTCTGTCCAATGTTAAGTCTATGGAGGGAATGCCATGGCCGGTATTTTTTGGAAGAAAAGGTGGCAACCCTATGTTTATTGCATGTAAATTGTTATTGTAACATGTACCAAATTCACTTTTAATGGCTATGAGGGAATTGGAACAGACTGCCCATATATAGATATATAAAGGCAGTCCCTGTTCAAATTCCCTCATTGTGGAACGGGCATTGGTCAGTAAGATACAAAGGGGGGATATCACTACTCAGTTTCTCCACCGCCTCTGCCACAGTGGATGCACACAGTGGCGGAGAAATGTAACAAAATATGGACATTGTTATGGAACATAATTTGTATGTAAAGGAAACGGGAACAATTTAACACTTTGGGCTATGTACTATTTAGCCGCACACCTATACATAGTTTAACCCTTGGAGTCCCAGAGAGGTAAGCAACGCATTGCTCAGCAATGCGTTGCCTACCCCTCCGGCACTCAGTGGGTTAAACTATACATGGACGTGCGGGTTATTTTCATGACTAATTTAATAATGGCTCAGTTTTTTATTACAGGTTTCATGAAAAGAAGATGGACCCCAAGAAGATGAAAAAGAAAAGAAAGAAGATTAGAAATAAGAAGGAAGACAGGAGACAGACATTGGATGACAGGTAAGTGTAACACACATAAGTTAATGATCAGTGTTTTACAGTATGTCTGATACCAATAATTAGGTTTTTCCTTTGAAGATCCCATTATTGCTGCTATTTAGCAGCGTTTTGGGAACATAACTCACAAAATGGACTTTTGGCCACAAGACCATTTCTGTGGCCTGACGTCAGTTGTGCTTTCAGCTGGTAGGGTAATTGAATACCGACTTAGACATTTTATTCTGTCGGTCGGTATTCATTTTGGCCCCATGTTTTACCGGCCTTCTTTAAATCAGAATCCATTGAAAGGTCGACGCAGAAGAGTGTGCAACCATTTAACTCATTCACCATGTTGCCTGGATAGAAACAGCGATGTGACAATCTAGCAGTGCACGACATCGCAAGATTGTCACGTCGCCTAGTCAATGGACCCGTTTAATAGTTATACAGCGGGTGATTCTCTTCAATTACCTTCCGTTCCAGCTTTAACATTTTGGCTCTTTGTTTGATTACCTTTGTACTGAGGCAGCCTCCTTCTGCAGCTTTATGAAGAGGCTATTATAACAAACCCCTTCACAATCAGTATGTGAGCCGATCCTGCCTCTCCCTTTCTCTCCATCTTCTCCATCATTCTGCACGCAGAGAAGGGGAGAGGCTGGATCGGCTCACATACTGATTGTGTAGGGGTGTCACAGATCATAAGAATGAGAATTGGACCACTACTGTAGGTAACACAATCTTTATAAAGATACAGAACAATGGTACAGCAAGAACACCATATAATATAGAAGATGTCCGGAAGGACAGTGCTGTAGTAGTACCGAACCCCCAAGGGCAAGCTGGAGAGAAACCGCCTCAAGTCCGCACCTGAGGATCTACTACAGGTCCGCACCTGTACAGACAAGGTACCAGAGTAGGGATACCGAGCCCCAGAGGGCTAGTAGGAGAGAAACCGCCTCAAGTCCGCACGCACCTGAGGATCTACTACAGGTCCGCACCTGTATAGACAAGGACCCAGAGACAGGTACTGCACTACAGATCTGCACCTGAATACCGCAGTATAGAACAGGAGCAAGTTAAAATCTGCCACCGAGGTTAACCAACAAGTTATCCACTGGAGCGTTTGTATGCTGGTTGCGCAGGAGACAACCCCAGGATACACCAAGGTGGATAGTCAGACGAGTATAGATAGAGCAAACATAAACCAGAGCCGCAGGTCTGAACCAGACTGGTTATCAGACTAGCCAGGGTCATACACAGAGCGGGTAGTCGAACAAAGCCACAAATCAGCGCCAGAACAGATAGTCAGCCAGGCCAAGGGTCATACACAGAGTTAGTCTAACAGGGCCACAGGTCCACACCAGAAGGAATGTCAGCCTCGCCGGGGTCATACATAGAGCGGACAAACCAAAGGTTGGCACCAGAACGGATAGTCAGATGAACCAGGTAAAGCACAAGAACCACAAGCCAACTGCACTGGACACCAAGAAAGGATGACTGACAGTGGCGTCCAGGAAGTTTTTATGCCCAGTGACCCAGGAAGAGGAGGAGCCACAAAAGAGCACTGTCACTTTAAATAGGACGCACGTCCCAGCCTTTGCTGATGAAGGGAGCCGGAAGCACTGGAACCCTGCACATAGATGCGGTGAGCGGCCAACAAGCCATGCGGTCAGGCAGAAGCAAAAACACCACTGTGGCTGGAACCACTGGATGGAGCTGCAGCTGAGCTGCCGAGTAAGGCTGCGGTCGGCTCGGCAGCCGCCGCCAACACTATGACAAGGGGTTTTGTTATAACAGCCTTTTCATAAAGCTGCGGAAGGAGGCTTCCCCAGCACAAAGATAACCAAAAAAAGAGCCAAACTGTTAAAGCTGTAAGGGAAGCTGATTGAAGAGAATCACCTGCTGTATAACTATTAAACGCAACTGTTGACTAGGCGTCATGACAATCTTGCGCTGTCATGCACTGCGAGATTCCCGTCACTATTTTTATCCAGGCGACATGGTAAAAGACTTCAATGGCCGCAGTCTCTTCTGCATGCGACCATTCAAAAGTGAACCTTTAAATCGAACCCTATAAACGGAAGATTGTAGTAGACTAACATAATGCAAATGGAAATAAAATATATACACAGAAAAAAGAATGCTGTGAAGGAAACCTATCTAGGTAAGTCCTTCTGTTAAATACAATAAACCCTGATTCTGTCCAAAATCAAGAAGGTTGAAAAAGACTGTTTACAAGGATAAAATTGGTCCATAGACATCATGTTTGATATTGCACATTTTCATAATGCTTAATCATAATATTTATTTTCAAGTAACAGTAACACTTTTAAATTGAGTTAAACACCTTTGATTTTAATGCACAACAAATTAGTATCTGTAGAAATATTTATACAATGTTAAATTGTTAAAGGGATAGTAACACTTAATATGCAAATATATATTGCAGGGTTGATCCTCCTGAGTAAAACAAGAGAACTCCTAGGGCCATATGTTCAAAGAAGTAGTAAAATAGCTTTTGTCGTTTGTAACAGCTTTTCAAAGTAAAGTGTCATGAGATCATTAATATTTTCAGAGTGTCGGTTGTGATCAGAAATATATTGTTTGTCCTGACTGAAATTGTTGTATGCAACAAAAAAAATGTCTTAAATAACGACAAAAATATCTTAACTAAAGAAAAAAATTCTCACATTCAGAACTTCACATTCCCTCCACTTTTTTTTTTTTTTTTTTTAATTAACGTACAAATTTTGTCTTTTCCAAGACATTTTTTGTCATTAGTTACAAAACATTTTCTTTACCTTTATAAGACACTGGAGGATAGTCTAGCCACGCCCTTACCCCGCCCCTTTGCCCGTCAATTCTGGAGCTGTGTCGTATACTCTATAGAAAATATGTAGTCCATTCATACAATGATTTATTTTTGTCTTTCATACGACATTTTTTGTCATTATCCCTTTGAACATACTGACTCTAAAAAAGGTGTTTTATTCAAGAGTTTTTCTGGCTCAAACTTGAATTTTTTATTAGGTACAATAACTCAATGGCCTGAAATGCTACAGTGATGCTGTGCTACACCATCCTATGGAAGTTTATGGTCAACTGTCCATAGGATGGTGTAGCAACAGCTCCACTGTAAAAATTCAGGCCACTGAGATATTACACCTAAAAAATTCAAGTTTGAGCTGGAAAAACTTTTTAATAAAACATCTCTCAGCAGTGGGTGTACGCTTGTTTTACTCTGTAGAATACACCCTACAATATATATTTATTTGCATATTTAGTGTTACTATCCCTTTAAAATCTAGTCCTAAATGTGCTTTTCTAATGAATAAGATTGTCCTATACAGACATCATTTAGTTAAGTTTGGTTATGTGGCTTGTAATGAAAGGCAAGTAGTTAATTTATTGAATTAGAACCAACTCACATTTAGAAGGGTTTTTCTCATATCAGGCAGTTTATATATAATACTTGACCATCACTCCTGAGACACCTATCAAGACTGATATGCAAAGAGATCCTAGCGTCCTGAACAAAGCATGAATGGAAGCTTCCTCAAGGGATACGTGAAACAAGGTTTTAAGCCCCAGGTAACATATATTTTTTACAGAATATGGAGCAGAGTAAAACATATTTAATAGTAACTAAACATATTTCATATTTAGGTATTAGTGATTTGAAAAATAAATACATTACAAAAACCCAGCACTGTCAGTTATCAATTAAGACAGTCTACTTAGATCTCTAGTTCATTAGAAGTGTACTAGAATAGCTATAGGCTCCTTTTAATCTCAGAAACTCATCAAATGTGACAGGTACTATTTACAGCAATTTGTACTTACTTGGGATATTCTCGCTGCAGATACCTGGAGAAACTGTTACTAGAACCCCAGTTTACAACTATCAGTCACCTGCAGAACTCCAAAACTAACTAATCCCACCTATTACACTGTGTGCAAATGTTAACTGAGCAAGTCTATCTTGTGACGAAGTTGTCAACCTTTTAATCTTGCTTAATGGGATAGTAATACTTTCTTATAAAAATCTCTAAAATTGTAGACATTAATAATAGAATTAAGATAAGCTACTTCCCAGGTCTCAAATCTTCATAGTTTTTCTGTTCATATCATTTAAAGAGATAGTAATACCATACCTCCCAAGGGGCAGTCCCTCTTTGAGACCCAAATCCCTCTGTCCCTCTTTTCTATCCTTTTGTCCCTCTTTTTAGGAGATCAGAATGAGTGGTGTGTATTACATTGCTCCACAGCAATAAAACATACATAAGTGTGTTTATACATTAATATGGGCAATTAAAATACTTGCTCCAAATCATTTATCAGTTACTCAAAGAGGTGCAGATGGGTCAAGAAATAACTTAAAAATTCTTGGAAATGCCTCGCCTATTAGTCACGCCCCCAGAAACACCACCTAAAACAGAAGTGTCCCTCTTTCGCCATTTGAAATGTTGGGAGGTATGTAATACTTTGTTATAAAAATCTCTAAAATTGTAAATATTGATATACTTCCCATTTCTCAAAATGTCATAGTTTTTGTGTTCATAGCATTTAAACTCCCCCTCCCTCCCCTTTTTCCATGCATCAGCGCTCTAGATGACAGATGCAGAATCCGGTCATTTGACCAGATGGAGGCTCTTCAGCAGAGCTGAAAACGCGATGTTTACGAAAAAATACTTAACTGGAAAGGTCTACAAAGTGTGCTTGCAAACCAAGACTGATGGTTCAACTATATCTTTAGTCCCCATGAATCTTTTGGGTGGCTCTTGAGCTGCCTGTAAACTCCATAGATTTTAAATTAGCTATGTTTTTTTTTTTCAATTTTCTAGTCAACCATATGTGGATGTAAATAAATGAATGTCAGTTCTAAATTATGTACGGCTCATTGGAATGCTATACAAACTAACTATTTATTCAAAACTAGTGAAATGTTTCAATCCTAGATACGAGTTTATTTTACTAAATAAAAAACTTGTTTAAAATATGAATGCTCAGAAGGAAAAATATCTCAGTATGGTTTGATGTATGAATGTTTGTTTATAACAGGGTTGGATAAATCCCAGTATTCTGGTAAGCAAAACCTCGAAACTGTTGCTTCTTGCAACTGTTTTTACATATATCTATGTACAAGCACCCCTAGACTGCCATAAAACGCCTATTTGGATTCTAATTACCTAGCCTTTGAAAATACAGATTAACCCGCTTCTTGCAGTGAACCGCAGGCACTTTTGAGCAAACAAACATCAACCTTTTAACTGGGTAAATTCTGGCTCATTTCTTTCCTTCTGAATTAATGGATTCTTTATTGTAGGGTGTTTCCTGTTGAGTAAAATAAGTGTACTCTCACTAGTGATAGATGCATATTTCCAAAGTTATTACTATTTAAACCTGTGTTGTTGTTTTTTTTTTTACATTAACAGTGTCCTCTAGTGGTCAAATTCCAATTAGTTATTCTGTTACATTTTAATGGAGAAGGTCAATGACTTGCGGTTCTCCATAGAATGTGATAGGAATTAACTTGGCAGTTTCTATCAGTTAGAACAATCAGGACGTAAACACAGTAAATTCACTTTCTGATTATTTGAACTCCGAAACCACCTTTGGGAGAAGTACAAAGCACCGTCTTGTCCTTGTGAAACACCAAATAGGGTGGCCTACAGGACAGAGCATGTAGCTTCTCCACACAGCGATCGGACATGATCGCAAGGAGAAAGGCCATTTTCCATGTCAACAGGCATAGAGGAATAGTATACAAGGACTCAAATGAAGGGCGCTGAAGAACGCCCAAAACCAAGTTAAGATCCCACGGAGGAGTGAGATTCTTGAAGGCAGGACGAGTATGAGCAGCTCCCTGGAAGAAAATCTAATGCTAGCAACAAGTACAGGGAATTTAAAGTGATAGTAATGTTTCACAAAAACAGCAGCTCCAATGAATCTTCACAGAATTTGAGCCATAGAGAGTGTTATTTCAATACTGTCAGAGTGGTAGTTCAAGAGTAATTGAATGATAAAGTTTCCCCCTCCTGCCCCTTTTACTTAGTGTAAGCCATCTCTTCTCAGATGTACAATCTGGTGTAAGACCAGACACTTCACAGCAAGAGAATCTTCTTACTGCGAGAACAATGAAAGCCATGCCTCCACTGACAGATTTTTTCCTTACACCAATTGAAGATTGTCCCTTTCGGCAATCCATCTGGACACCACCCTGCTGCTCTGAGCTGAGCAGTGTTACATCAGTAAAACGGGTAGGAGGTGGATACTTTATCATTCAATTGCTCTTGAACTACAACTCTAACAGTATTGAAATAACACTCTGCATGGGCCAAATACTATGAATATTAACTGGAGCTGCTTTTATTATGAAACATTAATATCCCTTTAAGTGTAGCCCCAGTTCATTTTTAGGTGTTAGTGTTCCTTAACAATGCACGGAGCCTGCTTTCTTGCTCATTCCTATCTGGCTGTACTTTGTGATGTTTGCTTTTTTATAATGTGCAGAGCTTTAAAACCTACAGGTTTCATCTTCTTCTATTTTGTCTATTCATTCTAATTATTCTATTGGAGAAGAAAGGTATGTGGTTTCAAAAGCTCTGCACATTATAAAGAAGCATAAGGCTGTATGTTCAAAAGAAAAGTGTAGGCGTTCTGGGGCAATCCATTTGCATTATAGGAGAGAACTAAAAATACTAAAATTTACCATTAATGTAAAATGGTATTTTAACCCCTTGAATGCTAGAGAGGTCTCCAGTGCATTGAGAGGCAATGCATTGGAGACCTCTAGCATGCAAGGGGTTAAAACATTTTTTAGTTCTCCCCTATAATGCAGTTGGTTTGCCCCTCTCTCCACTTTTCTTTTGAACGTAAGGCCCATAGAGTGGGTCCATTAAAAGGTATCAGGAACTACAACAATGCACTTTATCTTCAGAGGAACAATACGGCTATCAACAGTTTCACATGATTACTACTTGAGAGCTGGTTAATTTTTAATTTTATAGTTCTACTTCCATTGCGTTGATTAACCCCTTAGGAGCATTCTTTCAGTCGCTGAAATGTAAAACAGATCCATCTCTCTGCAGTGCTTCTCTACCACTTCACATTTCCATTCAAACTGCAATACAGTTGGCTTAAATGGATAGTAATGTTTCACAATAAATGCAGCTCCAATTAATCTTCATACTATTTTGGCCATGGAGAGTATTATTTCAGTACTGTCAGACTTGTTGTTCAAGAGTAATTGAATGATAAAGTATTCTCCTCCCGCCCCTTTTACTGATGTAACACTGCTCACCTCCGAGCAGCAAGACTGTCAGGATAGATCACAGAGAGGGACAATCTTCAGTGAGCATAAGGAAAATCCTGAAAAACCTGTCAGGTTGGGTAGGTTTTTCCTTAAGCTCCCAGTAAGAAGATTGTCCCTTCTTGCAAGCTGTCCACTGACCAGATTCCACATCTGAGGGGAGGCAGCTTACACTAGGTAAAAGGGGTGGAAAGGGAATACTTTATCATTCAATTACTCTTGAACTACAACTCTGACAGTATCGAAATAACACTCTCTATGACCTAAATACTATGAAGATTATTTGGAGCTGCTGGGTTATATACAGTATGCTGAGGGCACATACAAGGCTCTGTAATGCTGCTGGGAGCTGCAAACAGTAATATTTAACCCTCTGAGTGCCAGAGGGGTATGCAACACATTGCCTAGCAATGTGTTGCATACCCCACTGGCACTCAAAGGGTTAAACCAGTGATTCTCAACCAGGGTGCCATGGCACTTTGGTGTGCTGTGGATATCGGCTCTTAGGTTGTCCCACTTTTTCTATGGTAGCATTGTTAGCTTGGTTGAGTTTTTAATGTAGGTTTATGAAAATGATTATACACATGTTCTTTGTAGTCATTCTGACTTTGAGATCTAAGAATAACTGTACGTTTATATATTTTCCCCTCCATTAAGTCATTGAGAAATCCCCTATACAATGTGAGGGGTGTTTTAAAAATTCCAGATTGCATTTTAGGGGTACCATGACAGAAAAAAGATTGAAACACACTGATGTAAATACATCTGAGGAACAAGAGTTCATGTTAAAGTCCAGTTATTCTGGGACAACCTAACAACATACGGGATAAATATAAAATTCCTACTGATGTGAAGGGGACTTTGAATCACTGGATGCTAGAAAGGTCTTGAATGCATTGTGAAGTTGTTAACCCTTTGAGTAATGTGTTGCGTACCCCTTTGGCAGAGCAATGCGTTACATACCCCTTTGGCACTCAAGGGTTAAAAACCTAAATTAAATCAATGGGACATTTTGGAATGCGTGTGTGTCCCCTATGACATAGCTCCATATCTCCCAAGTATCCCTCTTTAGGAGGGACAGTGCCTCTCTGAGACCCAAATCCCTCCGTCCCGCTTTCCCACCATATTGTCCCTCTTTTTAGGAGATCAGACTGAGTTGTATATATATATATATATATATATATATATATATATATATGTGTATTACATTGCTTCACAGCAATAAAAAACACATTAATGTTTGTATAAACATCAGTATATGTGTTCACAATTTAGTCTGTGTTAATACAATACTTTGGTCTGGCTCTAAATCATTTACACAAAAGAGGTATCAATAGGTTATGAAATAACCTAAAAATTCTTGGTAATGCCCTGCCTGCCAGCCATGCCACATAAAACAAAAGTGGCCTCCTTTGGCCATTTGAAATGTGAGGTATGAGTTTGCCCCAGCATGTATGGAATATAGATCATTTGTGCAGGGACATTTTAATGTATGGGCATTATGTATACTTGCATCATAGCCAGGGCCAACAGTCTCAGGGGGCCTAACTTTGGGCTTCCAATAGTAACATTTTTACAGAAAGGAACATTGTTATTCCTTTGTGAGAAGTGAAGCAGTTCTTGGCGCACAACATGCAAGTAAATGTTTATGATTATCCCACAAATAGGAAGAAAGGAAGAGGAAGGCTACAACTAAATGTAATGATTAGAAATGTAAACCTATATTTTGGGGGCCTCTAGTCACAATCCCGCCAGGGGCCACGGGGTTCTTAAAACTGCACTGCTATTGTGTATTTTTTTTTTTTTTTAGCAGATATGGGTAAACAGATATAATTGTTGCAGTTAAAGGAGAACCAAAGTCTTGAAATCTGTCTCTCAATTTTGATTAGCCAAAGTATTTTACTAGGTAGGTGCAGTTGTTTTGCATCACAATTGCACCTTAGAATATATCAGTGTGACAAAGACAAGCCAGCAGGCAGTGCGAGGTATCGCTGAATCTGCTAATGACTTTAGATCAGGATGGGTCAATTCAAATGAAGCAGATAACCTAGCGTCTACTGATATAAACACAGAGCGTTCAAGGTCTCTATGAACGGTATTAAATAGGACATTGGGACTGGCAACTAAAACTGGGAAAACAGGATTCAGTGACCATCCTTGTACATCTGGAGCAGATAGCATGCGCTGTTCAATCTCTATATTTATACCGATAACATAATCCATAAATATTAGAATTTGTATGACCAATAATTTATTATATTTTTTTCTAGTGACAATCACAACACCATAAATAAACTGAGATTACCTAGTATGTCTGCTCCATTGTTAAAAGGGACAAAGCACAGACCTTTTGATTACATCTGCGCATGTGTCTTTTAAAGTGAGACATACAATGTGCTATCTAATCCAATTTAGTGATAAGCCATAATCAACATACTTCTCTGGCCTAGCTATAACTTCCTTTGTTCTAGCACTGGGTATTTCACCTAGACTATTCCTTTTATAATTCATTTGGTAAACTATTGTTAGACATACATTTGCATCAGTTAATGGGAAATAATATAGGCTGCAGTAGGGAAATTGTATTTGAGATCACCTTATCAATTAGTATAGCTATAGAAATACCCCATCATTTAGCGGATTTAACAATAGTATCCTAGAAGTGTTTTTTTATATCATAAAAACTATTAACTATTAAACTATCTGGGGCTAAATAAAGTATAATAATAAATGAAGTAAGCTGGTGACACTCTTGTAACCCCACCATATGATAGACTTCACATTAGCCTGAAAATAACCACATATGGGTAGTTTAATAATGCAATATCGTTTACCAAGCCCATGAAATGCTGGAAGCTTCTTCTTGATTTTCTGGAAGCAAAGTCCTTGTTTGCAAGCAGATAAACAGCACAGCAAAAAAAGCATACTTCTCTGCTTACCTGACCTCAGGTAAGCTCTTTTAAACGTATTGTCCTGCCCCCTTTTTCCCTTTTCACAGTGCAACCTGTCCCCAGAAGTAGGGGAGCCCCTTTGTCCAGGGCCCCCTCTAACTCCCCCCGCCAAAACCAGGCACCACTGCAGATAAACAAAAGAGTTGTGAGGAGCACACATCAATCACGAACAAGATAAAGTGTCTTGTTCTAGGCATGGTAGCCTCTCAATGGTGCTACAACTCACGTAGTTCACTCCCATGTGCCATTACAGAGAGGAAGTCTCCATATCCATATCAGACTGGTCCCCCCCACAGACAGTCCAGCTCCGAAATGTCAGGCAAATCCTCTCCGCACGAGAGAAGCAGCAAAACCACAGACGTACGTTTCGGCCTATGTGAGCCTCGTCTGAGTGGTGCAGCCGAATCCCTCTAGACACATGGAAGCAATGGCCCATGCCTGGGATGCCCTTATACTTAGGGAGACAAAAGAGTTGTGAGGAGGCCCTTAGTTGGCTTTGGGTGCCTCCGCCATTTATTGTTGCAGTTAAAGGAGAACCAAAGTCTTGAAATAAGTGTCTCTCAATTTTGATTAGCAGATGTATTTTACTAGGTAGGTTTCCTATATATAGCAGTCAGGTATACATTCATACAAAATGTTATATAGTATCTGCAGTTGCCTGTACTTGCTGTGCACCATTTTAAATCTGTATTTAGATCACACCAAACACAGCAGGTCTATGGACACTGTGCATCATACAGCCCAGGAGTTTGGGGCCACAGTCTTCTGGGTTGAGCTTTGGCCGAGGAGTTCAGTTTTCTGCACTGTACAACGGCAGGCTTTTACCAAGTCATCTTCCACAGGAGCAAACTTAGTAAGATATGATAATTACCCTTTAAATGGGTTAAAAGGGAATTTTATGCTAAGAATAAGGAACTCTTAATCTACTTAAGAGAGAAACTTAACTTTGTAGATGTCCTTCAACTGTCAGTTATATCTAGATTTTTTTCGTTTGTTTTCGATCTCTTTATAGTTTGCATCTAATTGTTTCAGTTTACATTGTGATGAAGCCTAGTGAACCTTACAATCCTTTCTGGTCTACTGAAACTCACTGTTTGTTGTAAAGCAGTGTCACCTAGAAGAGGCTTATAAATGTCACTATCTGCAGGAAATTTCAGATCCAATGCCAAACAACACAAAATATCTGACTGCTGTATAAAGTACAAGTAAGTTCATTATCTAAACAAATTAAGTAACTTATTTCTTTGTTATAGGTCCCCTTTAAGAATAACTTATTCCAATAAAAAGCATTTATTCCACTTTAATTTAGGTAATTAAAAATATGGAATACTGTGCATGGGTGTTTCTGTAGCTTCTAGTCTAGCTACACAGAGTCTGAGTGTATGGTCTTCTTAGATGGAATATTATGCCATGCTTTTGGATGGTAGAGACGTCTCTAATGCATTGCAAAAGCACTGCGTTACATCTCTAGCATCTAACTGGTTAAAGTATACAGCCTTCATTTAATTGCATACATCATATTATAGTAATTGATGAAAACGGCTTGCACCCCCTCCCAGTATAATCCACAATAAAGGAAAGGTAACACAGAATCACTACTGAACTGACTGTACCATGCAGCTGCTGTAGACAAAGGAATGCTGTGTCCAGCAAAATGACTGAAAAACTGCACAAACGCAACTGCCTGTTGTAATACCTCCCTACAAACACAATACACAAACAAAACCAAACCACCACAAAAGAAATAAGCTCTGTACCTTGTATGTCTCTGGCAGGGAGCTCTGCTCATGTGCTCTCCTGTGCTTGAAATGAAGTGGACTTTATATAGTGTGTGAGCTGCAGTCTCCAATCACAATGCATCACATCATCAATGTGTGCTTTGGGCGCTGATAAGCAGAATACCTCAAGAAGGCCCCTGCTCTTTCACCCATCCTCCTCTCACCATTAGATGCTTCAACTGTTTTAAAGATTCATGTTACAGGCACCTATGATGCAATTTAAATCAGCCTGTCTGTGTACACATTTATAAAAAATAAAAACCTTAATGCAGGTTTACGAGGTAGATGGTAAACTATTGTGCTTGTACTTAATTACTGCATTATTTTGCCCTAAAACAAAATAAGTGGTATAGTGTCATAAATTCAGCCACTATTTCCAAGTCAATTATCTTTAAAGGGGAACTACCACCCCACAATAACTTAACATGTATTAATTCTTCATCTGGCAACTAGCTGCTTAGTAGCGCTAGTCGCCAGAAATATTACCCGGTTCCAAAGATTTCTCCGTTTTACTGATGCTCACAGGAGCAGGAAGCATGGACATCTCGTCACAGTGACGTCTGTGCTCCTGCGCTGTCAGTCCCTTTTGGAGCCACTTGGGTAATATTTCAGATGAAGAATGAATACATGTTAAGTTATTGCGGGGTGGTAGTTCCCCTTTAAAAATAACAGCCATTTGAATATAATGTTTACTATATGTTGTACAATGTGTATTTGCCTTTACGTGCCAGAGTGGTATTCAACAAGTTGTTTCACAATGAATTCCACACCTTCTGACACGGAATGGTTAAAAAAAAAAAAAAAAAAATTATATATATATATATATATATATATATATATATATATATTACACACAAAATCCAATTCCCTCCCATTTTAAAGCACACAAATAGAATTAAACAGCATGTTTTATTTTACCTCCTATGGTGAGTTTGTAGCTTTGCTGCCTCCAAATACAGGAAGATCAGGGTTCCTCAAATTTAGCCCTTGAGTGCAACCAACTAGTCTGCTTTATAAAAGAGAAAACCAACTATACTATCTATTAGGGGTAGGGTGACCACCTGTCCAGGGCCGGATTTGCCATTAGGCAAAGTAGGCACCTGCCTGCAGGCGCACGCCGAGGGGCACCTGTCATTCGGATTTTTTTTTTTAATATTCTTTAAAAAAATAAAATAAAATTAGCCACCTCGCTGGCTGCACCGGCACCACATTGCCCGCCCCCCCATTGTATATTTCCTACCTCTCTTGCAGGACAGGTCTGTGCCTCCTTGGCACAGTCCTGTAGGTGCTGAGCTCCCTCGTCGCCTCTTTAGGAATGCAGAGCGCTGGGAGATGACATCATCTCCCAGCGCTCTGCATTCCTAAATAGGAGACCGCGCGGGAGCTCCATCAGGTACAAGACTGTGCCAAAGGAGGCACAGATGACAGATCTCCTACCAGGGAGGTAGGAAACGGACAATGGGGGGAGGTAGGAAATGACAATGGGGGGGGCAGTGTGAGGGCAACATGGCGATGGTGGGGGCAATGTGGAGCTAATGGGGGGCAAGTTGGAGCCGATGGAGGGCAATATGGAGATGGTGGGGACAAGTTGGAGCTGATGGGGTGGGGGGCAATGTGGAGCTGATGGGGGCAATGTGGAACTGATGGGGGAAATATGGAGCTGATGGGGGCATTGTGAGGGCAATGTGGAGCTAATGGGGGGCAAGTTGGAGCCGATGGAGGGCAATATGGAGATGGTGGTGGCAAGTTGGAGCTGATGGGGTGGGGGGCAATGTGGAGCTGATGGGGGAAATATGGAGCAGATGAGGGCAATGTGGAGCTGATGGGGGGCAATGTGAGGGCAATGTGGAGCTGATGGGGGGCAATGTGAAGGCAATATGGTATATGGAGATGATGGGGGCAATGTGAGGGCGATATATGAGATGATGGTGGCAAGCTGGAGCTAATGGGGGGCAATGTGGTGATGATGGGGGCAATGTGAGGGCAATATGGAGATTAGGAGCATTGTGGAGGTATCCAATACAGATGGCCCACGGGGGGGTGGGGGCACTTCAAATTTCTGTGCCTACAGGCTCCTGAGATGTAAATCCAGCTCTGCACCTGTCCCTGATTACCCAGGGCAGTCCCTTATTTTGAATGTGTGTCCCTTGTCCCTGATGACAACCTCCTGGGACAATAAGTCCTGGAAAAAAAAGACTCCAGGGCAAAGAGGTCTAAACATTACAAGGAGAACATCCCCATTGCCTACTGTGACAGGAAGTGACACCTCTGCTGGACTACAAGAAAATGGCCTCCAGACAGATCGCTAAACACTAGAGAGAATGGAGCCTTCATCCTGATATCAAACAGGAGCTGCAGTACAATTCTGTAGTAGTATAAGGCTAGTCTAAGGGCATGAAGTACCTGTTCTTGTAGTCCACCACAGTCATCACTTCCCATCAGAGCAGTCAAAAGGCAGTTCCCCCTCTAGTGTTTAGAACTCTGTGGTGCACCAGATAAAGAGCAGGCAGTGTACTATGTCTGATGATGTACAATGACCTCTTCCGCATGACTGCACTAAAGCTGAGGACAAGTACTCTGCTGCTCTCATCTCTGCAGTGTCCCTGAATGGCAGACTGGATATGTGGTCACCCTAATTAGGGGTTCCCTAGGGAATGGGTTAAGAATAGGTTCAAGGACAGAAACTGGGTAAAATTCTTTGTTCTTCACAACATATTTTACGTTGCCAAACTCATAACTATTTTGGCACAGAGTTTTATCTATAGAGTCCAATGGATTAAAATATCCTCAAACTCTATGAAGATATTATTTACCTGTCACTAAAATGTAGTTTATGTTAACAAGCATAGTTTTCACCAGAAATTGTCTAGTCTTCACTTATCATTCAGTGAATCTGAGAAAGCTACAGTGCTGTGGCAGCCATTTCATCCCTGCAGCTACATCAATTAAGATATTGTGAGTGCTCTAACTAATGTATGAATTATGAATATCACAAAAACCTGGTTGAAATATAATTATAGGGAGCAACATAATTTGGAAGATCTGCCGAACAAGAAATCAGCTGCACCATAGGGAATTAAAAAAAAAACTCACTGATTGAAATGGGCCTTTAAATCGATTATCCAGAAGCATCTAACACATTGCTACACAATCAAGGGGTTAAAAGTCCCATTTAAGTAAATGATAGTTTTAAATTGACCATTATGTTGCAGCTGGTTTGCTCCAGAATTCCTCCTCTTCTGCTTGGGCAAAGCAAGCCATACTATTCGCTACCACATTAGCGGTATCGGCCAAGACAAAATTAATGAGCTGAAACTGAAGAATACACAGATACATATGAAAGGATTTTCTCTGGAGAACCATATTGGCAGGGAAATATCACTTTATGATAAATATCATCAGGGCAATCTTAAGAACCAATGAAATCCCGTGGTGGAATTGTGAATGGAGGCCCCCATATATTTAGGTAAACACTCTAGGTGCTTTTAAATTTAATTGTACCCTTTCTTTTTTCCCTTTCTTATATAAGGGAAAAGCAGCCACATTTTAGGGTTCTGCACTCATAACAGCCTCACTCTCAGCACAAATCATCTGCATCACTATGCAACATGATTGTCCATCACAGATAGAAAGTTGGTTGCTGTGATGCAGCAATTTATGTTGCTTTCAGTAAACAAAGCATTTATGAAAGGCAAGGTTATGAGAATTTAACTTAGACAAGAGGTTTTGGATGCTGTAACAACTTCATAAAACATAAAGACTGTCTCGCCTAGCACCAAAGTCATTGCAGTAGCACAGCACAATTATGTAAAAAGATCTGTGTAAGCCACGTGTCAGGTACAAGGATCTAATCACCGTTGGAGCCTGGAGTGCAGCTGAGTTCATAAGTAAGGAAAGAACCATTACTCAGCATTTATTCTGAAAGCAGAATTCCTCAACTACACAAACAAAGCAGAAATTGAGTTATTGAAAGCACTCAATCAAATATTACAGGGCATTGTGCAGAAATAATTATGGGACACATAAAAATTCCCATAAACCAACCATATGGGACACATAAAAATTCCCTTTGGCTTAAATTGGGCTTGTAACACTTTGAATACCTACTAGAGAGGTCTATAACACAAAGCGTTGGAGACCTCTCCTACAGCTGGTATGCCACAGAATTGCTCATCTTTTGATATGGCTATAAGTCCTGCAGGGCCATACTCAAACTAAAGAGGAGTAGTTCGAGAATTTTGGCTGAGTTCAGTTTTCTGCGCTGTGCAACTCCAGGCTTTTTACTAAGTCTTCCACAGAAGCAAACTTACTAAGATGTGATAATTGCCCTTTAAATTGATTAAAAGGGAATTTTATGCTAAGAATTAGGAGCTCTTAATTTACTTAAGGGAAAAACTTAACTTGATGGGTGTCCTTCAAATATCAGTCAGTTATATCTAGATATTTTTGTTCTCTTTGTAGTCCACATCTAATTGCTTCAGTTTACATGGTGATTAATCCTAGTGACCCTTAAAATCCATTCAGGTCTATTGAAACTCACTGTTTGTTGTAAAGCAGTGTCACCTAGAAGAGACTTTATATACACAGGAACTTTCCGATACAATGCAAAGCAAAAAAGAGGATTTTAGTCTTACCTGTTAAATCCTTTTCTCTTAGTCCATACAGGTTACTGGTAACTTTGGGTAGGTGATCTGCCCCTTTAATAGCCAGGAACAATTCTAGAAGTGTATGCAGTGGGTGGAGCCTACCTTCCCTCCATGGCTGCAGCTAGCCAACCAGCTCCAGTAAGATTTGAGACTATGACTAGATAGTAGAAGGGAAGAAGACTCCTATGAGCATGACTAAGAGAAAAGGATTTAACAGGTAAGACTAAAATCCTCTTTTCTCTGTTGTCCACTACAGGTTACTGGTAACTTTGGGATGTCCAACCATTGAGTTTCCCAGAGGCGGGAAGTAAGGCAAGGACCAGGCGCAAGGCCCCTAAAGTCACCAGAGCAGGTATTAACCATAAGATCAGAGATAGCCCAACAAAACAACTAAAGTGTCAATGGACACTGAACAGGGGTAACAACACCTCAGGAACTGTTACACAGAACACTGAACTAGAGCCAAAAAGGCTCAAAAGTGAAGGAAGCACCAAGAACTGAAGGAAATCCTAGAAAGGCAAGACTGTCTCCAGGATCTTCCTCCCAAAGCTGATGTCAGCCGATGCCAGCACATCAACACGGTAGTGCTTCGAAAAGGTGTGCACAGATGACCATGTGGCCACCTTGCACAAATGATCAGCAGAGGCCTGATTCTTGTAAGCCCAAGAGGCCACAACAGATCTGGTAGAATGAGCCGTAACCCTGAAAAGGGACAGGCTTCTTCCTCCGCTCATAAGCCTTACGAATGGTGGACTTGATCCAAGAAGCAATAGTCACTTTGGATGCAAGTCTTCCCGCCCTAGGACCCTCAGTAATGATGAACAACACGTCCGATGTCCTGACAGACTCAGTGCGATGTACGCCAAGAGGAAGGCCATTTTCCACTTCAAGAGGCGTACAGGAATAGTAGCCAAGGACTCAAATGGGGGGAGTTGAAGAACGCCCAAAACCAAGTTAAGATCCAACTGAGGAGCAGGAGTCTTGAAGGCAGGACGAACATGAGCAACGCCCTGGAAGAAAACCTTGACATCAGGAAGGACGGCAATGCGCCTCTGAAAGAAAACAGAAAGAGCAGACATCTGAACTTTAAGGGAACTCAAACTGACGCCCTTATCCACACAGTCCTGCAAAAAGGCCAGGACCATAGGCAGATCAAAGTCCTGAGACAGGTCCCTGTCAGCACACCAAGACAGAAAAGTCGACAAGACATGATGGTAGATCTTGGAAGAAACAGGTTTGCGGGCACTGAGCATAGTAGCCACCACACCAGAAAAGAACCCTTTCTTCTTTAATATTGAGGATTCAATTTCCAAGCCATCAAAGCTAGCCGGTGAACATCCTCCTTCCACAGGTAACCCTGTAGAAGAAGATCCGGATGATAAGGGAGCCGAAAGAGCTCTGCCACAGACAGATCCAAGAGCAAACCAAGACTGACAAGGCCAGTAAGAAGCAATCAGAATAACTGGGCAACGCTCCAGATGTAATTTCCGTAACACGCTGTGCAACATTGGAAGGGGAGGAAAGATGTAGGCCAGAGGAAATAACCAAGGAATGGACATAGAGTCTACTGCCAGAGCCAGAGGGTCTCTCCACTGAGAGCAGAACCTCAAAACCTTCCTGTTGTGTCTTGTCGCCATCAGGTCGATGTAAGGAAGACCCCATTTCTGAAAAATGAGGTTGTGTACCTCTGGGTGTAGCTCCCACTCTCCGCTGTCCACTGTGTGTCGACTGAGGAAGTCCATGACGTTGTCTACGTCAGGAATGTGCACTGCGGATATAGCAGGCACGTGATCATCTGCCCAGGACAAGATAGCCTTGACCTCTAACCAAGCAGCAAGACTTCTTGTTCCACCTTGCTTGTTGAGGTAAGCAACGGCCGTGGCATTGTTGGACTCCACTCGGACCGGACAGTCTTCCAAGTGAGATGTCCAATGTTGAAGGGCATGAAATATCGCCCAAAGCTCCAATATGTTGATCGGAAGGAGGGACTCCTCCGGAGACCAATGGCCCTGAGCGCTCAAGCAACCCAGGACTGCTCCCCAGCCAGAGAGGCTGGCATCCGTCGTCACCTTGGTCCAGAAGGGCGTCAGGAAGGACTTGCCCTTCAGCAGGTTGGAAAGGTCAAGCCACCAGGACAAACTCAGTTGCACATGAAGAGGAAGAGAAACTGACATCTTCAGAAGTTCCGGTTAACCCTTGCACACCTGGATCATGAACCTCTGGAGCTCCCTGGTGTGTGCCATGGCAAATGGAAGAGCTTCTATGGAGGAGATTAATTTTCCTACCAGAGAGGACAGCTTCTGGACTGGAACCAGATCCTGCACCAGAACCGCAGAAACCCTGTGGGCGATCTGGGGAGCCACCTCGTCCTTCTGAGTGTTGAAGAGAAGGCCCAGGAAGACCACACTCTGAGATGGGATAAGATCTGACTTGTCCAAGTTGATGATTCACCCGTGGTGGGTGAAATAATAGAAATTTACTTACCGTTATTTGGCTTTCTTCTGTGTATTATCCAGGCATTAGAAATGATGGGGAACACCTCCACCCTCCAGCTGGTAGGACCAATAGTAAGGTTTAAAAGCGCGATCCAACTGTCTACCCCCAGTTTCCTTTTGACTGAGCTGCAAAATACTAGTGTACATATAATTAGTAGGGAGGGAATGCCTGGATAATACACAGAAGAAAGCCAAATAACGGTAAGTAAATTTCTATTATTTCTTCTGTGTATTATCCAGGCATTAGAAATGATGGGACTTAAAAGCAGTTACCCATATAAAAATTTAGGGAGGGAAAGGAAAGATAAAAAATCAACTTACATTATTGATGTACTACTGCCTCCAAGACTTTTCTGCCAAACTTGGCGTCGATCGAGGCTTGCACATCTAAGTGGTAATGTTTCATGAACGTGGTTATAGAGGACCACGTGGCTGCTTTGCAAATGTCCAAGGGAGAGGCCTGAGCTTGTTTTGCCCAGGAAGTGGATACTGCTCTCGTTGAATGTGCCTTAATGTCAACAGGGGCTGTCTGACCCGATTCTGTATAACATTTCTGAATGCAGGATTTTATCCATCTGGAAATGGAGCCTATGGAAGCTGTTTTACCCTTTAACCTACCCTGGAAGTATATGAACAGGGACTCTGAAGATCTAAACTCCTTGGTTCTCTGAAGATACGAGGAGATGCATCTGACCAAATCCAAATTGTGTAGAGTTCTCTCTTTGGAGTTGGAAGGGTTACTGCAGAAGGACGGAAGCACAATTTCTTGGTTAATATGAAAGTCCGTGACCACCTTAGGTCTGAATGAAGGTCTAAATCTTAGAACTACTTTGTCCGGATGTATCGTTAGATATGGAGCGATACTGGATAAGGCTTGGAGTTCATTTACTCTTCTGGCCGAGGTGATAGCTGTAAGAAAAACCGTCTTTAGAGTGAGGAGATGAATAGGTTCAAAAAGGTGTGATTTAGACAGGACTGAAAGAACAAGGTTCAGATCCCATGGGGCTACTATCTCCCTTACGGTTGGCTTGACCTTGACAATTGCCCTGGTGAATTTCTTAACTAGTTCATGTTCTGCCAAAGGAATCGCGAGGATAGCAGACAGGGCAGAGATTTGAACCTTTAATGATGCAGGTTTAAGACCCTTTATGAAACCATCCTGCAGGAAGTCTAAAATAGTTGCTACAGTGGCATCTCTTGCTGGGATCTTCTTTAGTTTGCACCACTTGACAAAGGTTGCCCAGACCCTGTAGTATACCTTAGATGTGGATGATTTACGCCCCTGTAAGATTGTAGAGATTACTGAATCTGAGAGACCTTGTCTTCTTAATGATTCCCGCTCAGCCTCCAGGCCGTCAGACGGAGCATCTTGAGGTTGTTGTGTAGAATCGGACCTTGGTGCAGAAGATCCTTCCTCAATGGTAATTCCCATGGAGGTTCTGTTGACATCTGTACTAGATGGGAATACCAGATTCTTCTGGCCCAATTGGGGGCAATCAGAATTGCTTCCACCCGGTCTCTCTGAATCTTCTTTAGGACCCGCATGAGAAGAGGTGTTGGAGGAAAAATGTAAACTAGATTGAAATTCCAGGGAATTGTTAACGCATCTTGTCCCTGTGACTGCGGATCTGTCCATCTGGAGAAAAAGCACTTTGTTTTGGTGTTTTTGTGATTCGCCATTAGGTCTATCTCCGGATATTCCCATCTGATTGTGAGGAGATTGAACACTTCTTGATTTAGAGCCCATTCCCCTTGATCCAGGCTGTGCCTGCTCAGAAAATCTGCTTCTGTGTTTCTTACTCCTGAGATGTGAGAGGCTGTAAGATGCCGAAGGTGACGTTCTGCCCATAGAAGGAGAGGTCTTACTTCTTTGCTTAAGGCTTGGCTCCTTGTGCCCCCCAAGTTCTTTATATACATTGCAGTGGGCACGTTGTCTGTTCTGATGAGGACGCTCCTTTGTTGTAGATGAGCTTGAAATTGTAACAGGGCCCGTCTGACTGCCCTGGTTTCCAGAATATTTATATGAAGGGATTGTTCTTTTGGGGTCCATTTTCCTTGAGCTCTCCTTGGGCCCCAAACTGCTCCCCATCCGATGAGACTGGCATATGTGTAAATGATTTGCCATTCTGGCTCTATCAGAGATCTTCCCTTGGTGAGGTTTACTTTCTTCAGCCACCAATTGAGCTCCTTTTTGGCATCTGTCCATAAAGGGATTTTCTGAAAAGGATTCCCAGGGTCTGGTTTCCAGAAAGTCAGAAAATTCTTTTGAAGGATACGGTAATGAAATTTTGCCCAGGGAAGAATCTGGACAGTGGAAGACATGAGACCCAATAGTTCCTGGAAATCCTTTGCATAACGGCATGGTTTCTTCAAGAAACTCTTGGTTGTGAGCTGTAATTTGGATATTCTGTCTCCTGAAAGCTGAACCAAGGCAGTCTGGGTATTTATACGTAGACCTAGAAAGTTTAACTTTTGTGTTGGATGTATCTGGCTTTTCTCCAGATTGATGATCCATCCGATCATATGCAGGAATTTTTGAACTTTCAGGGTATGAAGGTTGGCTATCTCCAAGGATGGGGCCATAATCAGGAGGTCGTCCAGGTAAGCCAGAATGTTGATACCTCTTTGCCTCAGGTGTGCTAGAGCTGGAGCCAGGATCTTCGTAAAGACTCTGGGGGCTGAGGACAGACCGAAGGGAAGAGCTGTGAATTGGTAATGCTCTTGGTTCACTGCCAAACGTAGGAATCTCCTGTGAGCCTGATGAATCGGTATATGGTAGTAGGCGTCTTTGAGATCGATGGCTGTCAGAAACATTCTTGGTGAAAGTGTCTGTATTATTGATTCCACTGACTCCATTTTGAAATGACTGTGTCTGAGAGATAAGTTGATTTCCTTGAGGTCCAGGATGGATCTGAAAAGACCCGATGGTTTGGGAACTAAGAAGAAAGGAGAGTAAACTCCAGTACCCTTCTCCTGTGCAGGAACTTTCTCCAATACCTTCTGATCTAGGAGGTTGTTGATTGTCTCCATGAAGGCTTGTCTGGTCTTTGGATTGGAAGGGATTCTTGATCTGAGGAGCCTCTGTGTTGGAGGGACAGAGATGAATTCCAGCGTGTACCCCTGTTCCAGGATCTGGGAGACCCAAGCGTCCGGTCTCACATGAGTCTCCCACATCCGGTAGAAGGATCCCAGTCTGCCCCCTACTGGAATCCCCATGGGGACCCGCTGACCTTCATTGTGACTCAGTCTTGAACTGGGGCTTCCTGGAGTAATTTCTCCTGAAGCCTCCTCTGTTGGAGAATCTACCCTTCTGATCATTCTGACGACCTGTGTCTCGTCTTCTATTGTCCCAAAAGGACTGATTGCGAAATCTTGATGTAGTCAAGGGTGAAGAGGGCCTCCGTTTTCTTTCTTGGGGAAGGAAAGGACTCTTGCCTCCCGAAGCTTTCTTAATTATTTCATCCAAATGTTCGCCAAAGAGAGTAGAACCTGTGAAAGGGAGAGAGACAAGCTTGTTCTTGGAATTAGAGTCTGCCTTCCATGGCTTGAGCCACAGAGATCTGCGAGCTGAGACTGATAAGGCTGATGATCTGGCCATTAGACGAATTATGTCTAAGGAAGCGTCACATGAATAGTTAGTAGCTTCCTAACTTCCTAAGTTAGTAGCTTCCTTCTTTTAGTAGTTTGGATCTGGATACATTGGATTCTATCTTGTCTTCCAATTCTGTTAGCCAGATTCGCATGACCCTGGAAACGCAAGCCATTGCAGTAGCTGCCTTCATATTTTCCCCAATGACAGAAAACTGTTTCTTTAGGGCACTTTCCAGCTTACGTTCCATTGGATCCTTTAGTGATGTTCCATCTTCCATTGGTAGAATGGTATGCTTTGCCAGATGAGCTATGGGCGCATCCACTTTAGGCGGGTTCACCCAGTTCTGTACATCTTTATCCCCAAATGGAAACATTCTCTTGAATTTTCTGGGTACACCATATCTTTTATCCCCAAGTTTCCATTCTGTCTTGATCATGTCCGATATTGACTGATGCACCGGAAGGACTGGAGCAGACTTCTTTTTTCCCAAGAAGGCAGTATCCATGATATCCATGTCCGCCTGGGTTTCAGACAGACCTAGGGACTTTCTTATCAGCATAATGAAGGAATCAATTCGGTCCAAATTGAAGACCCCTGAATCCTCAACTAATTCCCCTTCTTCTGACCCCAAGTCTGATGGCTGATCTTCACAGGGAGATTCTGGATCATATTCTTCTCCTGTTATCATGGAGGTACCTTCTCCTAAGTCTTTACGCTGTTTCTTAGGGGCTGGTTCACCCTGCTGCATGGATTTAAAAGTCTCTTGCATAGAAGACTTCATCCATGTAAGGAAGTCCTGGAACTGTCCTGGCATATCAGGACTTGCAGCTTTTTTCAAACATTCTTCACATAATTTAATCTTAGTAGAGGCTGGGAGAGTAGTGTCACAGCCTGCACATAATTTTGTTTTAGGGACTATTTTATCCTCCTTAACTGTGGATTCATTATGTTTTTCCTTAGAAGAGGCTTTGGCTGGGGCTGACATCATAACCTGAAATAGCTAATGTACTTAACACAAAGGCACATTCAACTTTCTAAATAAAAGAAAAAAGTCTTACCTGGGCGATTTTTAAATACCCAGCCACTTTCCTGCTGATTAGACTCATTGGGATTCGGTGTGGAGCCTCTCATGCTCTTGCGCATGCGCATTCAATGCCCTCTTGCGTTTCACGCCGGAACGCAAGGAGACTTCCCCCGGAAGCAGGAAATGCTCTTTTTCTGGCTCTGCTCAAAAGGGCAGCCTTCCCAGTGCTGCCGATGAGACGGCCGGTTGAAATGAAAAGGCAGGCGCCTGTCACCTCTGCGGGTTGACTCGGCGTCCATGCGGGAGACAAGAGGAGGTAACGGGGGCAAATTTTTGGCGGCAACTCAAGGCGGCCCTGATGTGAGAAGACGCGTCCATCCAGCTGGTAGGACCAAAAAAACTGGGGGTAGACAGTTGGATCGCGCTTTTAAACCTTACTATTGGTCCTACCAGCTGGAGGGTGGAGGCGTTCCCCATCATTTCTAATGCCTGGATAATACACAGAAGAAAGCATGAATGCATTGCTGAAGTTGCTGATGAAGAATTTCCACAGAGGGGGCTTTCAGAAGCAAGTAGTCCATGTATGGAGTAACTCTGATGCCATGCCGGTGGAGGACAGCTATCAAGGCACCCAGGACATGGCTGAAGACCTGAGGAGCCGTCGTCAGACCAAATGGAAGAGCTGAGAACTGAAAATGTCCCCTGTCGCAGGCAAACCGGAGGTACTGCCTGCTCTCCGGGTGAATGGCAATGTGTAAGTACACATCCTGAAGATCCAGAGAAGCAAGAAACTCCCCCGGGGACATGGCAGCAATGACTGTCCGTAGAGACTCCTGGTGATGAGTCCGGGTCACAAAAAAAATGTTGAGATCCTTCAAGTCCAAAATAGGGCGACAACTGCCGTCCTTTTTGGCAACCACAAAGAGGTCTGAGTAAAAACCCATACCCCTGTCCTAGATAGGTAACCGGCTCCAGAACATCATTGTCCAGAAGAGCCTGAACAGCGCTGCCGAACACACTGCGTTTCTCTGCACCCTGAGGCATGTGAAAAGGACGAAAACGAAAGGGAGGAAGAGAAATTAAAGGGATCTCGTACCCTTCCGTCACCACCAGTAAAACCCATGGGTCCGCTACTGAGTCCTCCCAAATGCTGTGATAGTGTCGCAGACGACCACCCACAGCAGAATGCTGCCGCGGCAGAAGCCAATCAGAAACAACGGTGAGAAGCAAGCGCTCATGGGAAAGGTAGTTTTCCCCAGAAAGTACCCTAAACAGTTCCCGAAGCCCCCAACACACTAGAAACATGAACCAGATGATAGAGCAGGGGCAGACAAGTAAAATGAGCCATCTCTGAAGTCGCTAGGTTATATGTTTGCAGAGATATGTCCCAAACAGTACAGTCCCATAGAAGTGAATGGGGCAATGGCATCTATGCAGTAAAGCGCGCCTTAAAGGTGCAGTACTCAAATTTTATAAATTTAAAAGTATAACATTAAAATGTGCAAAACAGTAATAGAACATGTAAGAACCCCAAAAAAAACATTAAACCAGTAGGAAAAGTGTTAGAAAACCCCCTAAAAAGTGCCAAATCAGCAGCTAAACAGTTAAATTACCACATAAACCTGCTCCAAACACTCAAAAGACATACAAATAGACACAATGAGTGCAGGAGTGTGCAATAGGAACTCCAATGAATGCACCCCTGTGTGGAGGGGCACTGTGGGACAAGTGGACCTGTAGCACTCAAAGGGTTGCTCACCTTTCCTGCAGATCTTCTGTCTTCAGATTACCATGTAGTAAGAAGTAACCTCAAAGGGTAGCTCCTGGGGAAGCACTTGGAATCATGATTTTCCCCCTCAGGGCTTAAGGTCCACAAAAAAAGCACCTGGATACTGAGCTAGCCACATCTAAGGGCATTGTCAGTTACAGTAATCCGCGTAATGGTGGTATTCCATATCTAACAGAAAATAAAAAAAGATTCTAAAACTATAGCAGAACTGTTCTCTTCCCTGGTGTTGTCTTCACCAAGGAACAAATCTTTCTGGAGCTGGTTGGCTAGCTGCAGCCAAGTAGGGAAGGTAGACTTCACCCCCTGCATACACTTCTAGAATTGTTCCTGCCTATTAAAGGGGTGGATCGCCTACCCAGAGTTACCAGTAACCTGTATTGGACAACAGAGAAATACCTAACCTATGTATAAAGTACAAATACCTACTTAAATATGTTCTTTATGTAAACAAATTAAGTCACTTATTGGTATAAGTCCCCTTTAAGAATAACTTAGGGTATGGTTCCCCTTTAAGAGGCTATAGTGTGCTTCCAGTAACAGCCAAACTACATTTCTGAGGCAATACCCAGCCCTTGAATATAGTCAATCCATATCACCACATAACTAAAAAGAAAAAAATAATAATAAGTGTGACCTGGTAAGTTAAATAACTATGATTCTTAACCTTTTGAATGCCAGATGGGTATCCAATGCCCCCTGTCCCTCAAAGGGTTAAAGAGATAATAAAGCTTAAAACTGAAAAAAAATCTAGATTGCACAGTTTATCCTGATGAGGAAAAGAAGAGGACTCCCAATGCTGAGAGATGTTTTGAAGTTACTGTAGCTCACACTTGCATTGTATAGGTACAGTACCCCTAATGTCTGAAGGTTTGCAGTGGCACCTGTTACTACAGCAGATTATGGAGGTTTTTGCGCAACTGACCAGAACTGTCCACAGATTGCTGTAGCAAAAGCACCACCGTAACGTTTCAGGTCATATAAGTACTTCAACCAAAAATGCAGTTAAAGCTGAAATAACTTTTGGGGGAAAACACCTCTCATCAGCATGGAAAACCTTGTATTAATCATCAGAATAAATCCTGATATATACATATATTATTATTCACCAATAAAATATTTCTAGCCCTTTAATTTAGGTAATGAAAAATATGTAATAGTGTGCATGGGTGTTTCAGTAGCACAGTGTAATGTACCTCCTAGTCTAGGTATCATTTAAATACAATAATCCATATATTCTAGCTACATTTAGAATCTGAGTGTATGCTCTTCTTAGATGCAATATTATGTCAAGCTTTTGGATGGTAGAGACATCTCTAATGCATTGCAAAAGCACTGTATTACATCTCTAGCATCCAAGGGGTTAATGGTATACAGCCTTCAATTAATTGTTCTATTCATATTATGGCCATTGATGAAAACGGCTTGCACCCTCTCCGTGTGTAATCCACAATTAAGAAAAGGTTGTAACATAGTCACTACTAATCTGTACTATGCAGCTGCTGTAGACAAAGGAATGCTGTGTCCAACACTGACTGGAAAACTGTACAAACACAATTCCCTGTTTTATACCCCTCCCCTAAACACACACACACAAAAAAAACATAAAAATAAAAATAAGATTTGTACCTTGTATGTCTCTGGCAGGGAGCTCTGCTTATGTGTTCTCCTGTGCTTGAAATTAAGTTGACTTTCTATAGGGTGAGAGCTGCAGTCTCCAATCACAATGCATCACATCATGAATGTGTGCTTTAGGCGTTGACAAGCAGAATACCTCAAGAAGGCCCCTGCTCTTTGACCCCATCCTCCTCCCGCCATTAGTTGCTTCAGCTGTTTCAAAGATTCATGTTACAGGCACATGTGATGCAATCTATACTCTGCTTGCCTTTGTAAATATTTTTTCTCCTTAGTGAGAAGAAAATAAAAAAACTGCCTGCTGACAAGGTGGATGGTGAACTATTGTGCTTGTACTTAATTACTGCATTATTTTGCACTAAAACAAAATAATTGGTATAGTGTCATAAATTCAGACACAATTTCCAAGTCAATTATCTTTATAATTTTTTTTATGTGTTGTACAATATGTATTAGCCTTTAAGTGCCAGAGTGATATTCAACAAATTGCTTCACGAAGCATTCCACATCCATACCTCCCAACTGTCCCTCTTTAGGAGGGACAGTCCCTCTTTTAGACCCAAATCCCTCTGTACCTTTTTCCCTCCTTGATGTCCTTCTTTTTTAGGAAATCAGATTGTGTGGTGTGTATATAAATGTATCATACTGCTCTACAGCAATAAAACTCACATTATTGTTTGTTTAAACATCCGTATTTGTGTTTTATAAATTAGTCTGTGTAAATAAAAATACTTTGATCTTATTATAAGTCATTTATTAGGTTACACAAGGAGCTGTCAACAGGTCATGAAATAGCTTAAAAATTCTCAGTAATGCCCCACCCACTAGCCACGCCTCCAGCAACACCCCCTAAAACACAAGTGTCCCTCTTTGGCAGTTTGAAATGTTGGGAGGTATGCACATCTTCTAACACGGAATGGGGGTAATACACTGAACTCTTTTAGTGCCAGAGGGGTACACAATGCGTACCCCTCTGGCACTCAAATGGATATACACAATTCAATTCCCTACCATTTTAAAGCACACAAACAGAACAAAACAGCATGGATTATTTTACCTCCCATGGTGAGTTTGTTGCGTTGCGGCCTCCAAATACCAGGTCAGGGTCCCTCAAATTTAGTCCTTGAGTGCAATCAACTATTCTGCTTTATAAAAGATAAACCCCACTACACTATCTATTAGGGGTTCCCTGAGAAATGGATTGAGAATAAGTTAAGGACAGAAACTACTTAAAATCCTATGTTGTTCGTGACATCTTTTACTTTGTTAAACTCTCAACCCTTTTGGCCCAGGGTTTTATCCCTAGAGCCCAATGGATTAAAATATCCCCATACTCTATGAAAAGATTATTTGCCTGTCACTAAAATGTAGTTTATGTTAACAAGCATGTGTTCACCAGAAATAGTGATAAATGAAAAGCAGACAAAGTGAATCTGAGAAAGCTTCAGTGCTGGGGGCAGCCATTTTATCTCTGCAGGTACATCAAATTAATAAATCGTGAATGCTCTAAGTAATTCATGAGTTATAAATGTCACGCAAACGTGGATTAAATATATTTATAGGGAGTAACATCATGTGGAAAATCTGCAGACCAAAAAAGAAGAGCATTTTGGACCAAATCAGCTGCACCATAGGGAATAAATTAAAAACCTTCCCCCAAATTCCCATGATTTGAAATAGACCTTAAACCCAGTATCCAGAAGTATCCAACACATTGCTATAAAATCAAGGGGTTAAAATCTAATTTATGTAAATGTTAATTTTAATTGGACCATTATGGTGCAGTTGGTTTGCTCCAGAATTGCTCCTCTTCTGCCTTGTGCAAAGCAAGCCACACAAATTGCTACCACATTTGAGGTATCAGCCAAGACAAAATGAATGAACTGAAACTGAAGAATACACAAATACATATAAAATGGTTTTCTCTGGAGAACAATACTGGCAGGTAAATAACACCTTTTGCGAAAATTATCATCGGGGCAATATTAAGAACCAATGACATCTCCTGGTGGAACTGTGAATGGATCCCCCCCATATAAATAGGTAGACACTCAAGGTGCTCTTAAGTTTAGTTGTACCGTTTCTTTTTTTCCTTTCTTGTTTCTGGGAAAAGCAGCCACATTTGAGGGTTGTGGACTCATAACAGCCACACTTACAGCACCAATCAGCTGAATTACTATGCAACATGACAGCATAAGTATCACAGATAGAATGTTGGTTGCTGTGATGTGGCAATTTATGTTTCTTCCAGTAAATGAAGCATTAATGAAAGGCAAAGTAATAAGGATTTCATTTAGACAATGAGGGTATGGATGCATAAAAATACAGATTGTCTCACCTAGTATCAATATCATTGCCGTAGCACAGCACAAGTATGTAAATAGGTCTGTGTAAGCCACGTGTCAGGTAGAAGGATCTGATCTCCACTGGAGCCTGGAATGCAGCTGAGTTCATATGTATGACTAAGATGTATTCTGAAAGCAGAATTTCTCAGCTAGACAAACAGGGCAGAAATAGTTTTGGGGTATGGAAAACACTCAGTCAAATAATTATGACAGGGCAGTGTGCACAATAAGCATGGAACAATCCTGGAGTAAACCAACTGAACCATAAGGGACAAAAAAAAATTCCCTTTGGCTTAAATTGGGCTTGTAACCCTTTGAATGCTAGAGAGGTCTATAACACAATGAGCTGGAGAACTCTCCTGCAGTTGGTATGCCACAGAATTGCTCATCTGTTATAAGGCCTCCATCGCCATATTTAATAAACTAAAGAGGAGCAGTTCTGGAAAATTTTAAATTCACTTTTATTTAAATTGGGCATTTAATCCCTTGAATGCTTGTGAAATCTCCAATTCACTGGAGACTTATCTAGAAATTGAAAGGTTAAAAGCCCCAGTAAAATCAGTGGGAATTTTTAAAGGGATAGTAATGTCCCACAAAAAATATTTTGCAAATTTTAGTCCTTAAAAAGTTGACCAAAGAGCAAAAAAATGTATCTCTTAAACCACTATGGTTTGAGAGATATCTGCATTTAATGTTCGTGATTTCCTCCTGTCTGCAGGAGATCTGTGTTGGCCGAGACAGAGGCTCTGCAGCAGAGCTGCAACCGTGTTATTTACAACGAATTACTTCATTGGAATGGTCTAAAAAGTGTGCTTTCTGTTGTAGATTTGCTGGTGTGCTTGGGATCATTGTCATGTTGTGTGACCCAATTTTGGCCAAGCTTTAGCTGTCGGACAGATAGACTCACATTTGACTCTAGAATACTTTGGTATACAGAGGAGTTCATGATCGACTCAATGACTGCAAGGTTCCCAGGTCCTATGGCTGCAAAACAAGCCCAAATCATCAACCCTCCACCACCGTGCTTGACAGTTGGTATGAGGTGTTTGTGTTGATTTGCTGTGTTTGGTTTTTGCCAGACATGGAGCTGTGTATTATGGCCAAACATCTCCACTCTGGTCTCATCTGTCCAAAGGACATTGTTCCAGAAGTCCTGGCTTGTTCAGATGCAACTTTGCAAATCTAAGCCGTGCTGCCATGTTCTTTTTAGAGAGAAGAGGCTTTCTCCTAGCAACCCTTCCAAACAAACCATACTTGTTGAGTCTCTTTCTAATTTTACGGTCATGAACTTTAACATTTAACATGCTAACTGAAGCCTGTAGTCTCTGAGCACTGCACGGTCTGACCTTGGGGTGAATTTGCTGGGACATCCACTAATGGGAAGATTGGCAACTGTCTTGAATATTTTCCACTTTTGAATAATCTTTCTCACTGTAGAATGATGGACTTTAAATAGTTTGGCCTTATAACCCTTCCCAGATTGATGTGAAGCAACAATTGCTTCTCTAAGATCATTGCTGATGTCTTTCCTCCTTGGCATTGTGTTAACACACACCTGAATGCTCCAGACCAGCATACTGCTAAAACCCTTTTATAGAGGTGATCACACTTGCTGATGATCAATTAATCAAGGGCATTTGATTACCAGCGCCTGACTACTACTTAGCATTTTAATTCCTTTGTAAGCAGTAAGGGAGTACTTTGTTTTTCACACATGGCTTCTCAATTTTGGCTTTATTTTTGTTGAATAAATCATGACACAGTGTAATATGTCCTGTTGTTGATCATCTGAAGTTGTATTTACCTAATTTTTAGACCTGCTAAGGAAAAAATGATTGTTATTATGTTTTGATATGTAAAACCATGGAATTCAAAGAGGATATACTTTCTTTTTCATACGACTGTGTATATATATACTAGTTGAAGAGACAGTGTACACGGGCCACAGTGCCACCCAGCACTGGCCGCGGTGCAGTCATGCACAGTAGAGACTGCCCGTGCTGTGGACTACGGTCTGAATTCAGAGCACCCCGCTCCGTCATCAGCCGTGGCATGGGCAGTCTGTACTGCGCCTGACTGCAGCTCGTGCAGCCGACTGTACTGCACATGACAGCTTCTGACAAACATACATTTAGCAAATTATTATATAGGATATATAACCGATGTCCATGAGTGGTTCACTGGCTTTGTATCTCTTTCTGAGTTGTGTCTTAAGGCTGTTGCTCAGCATACACATACTCTAAGGAATCCATGTATAAAGTGGAATCTGAGGCAAAAAGTGATTCCTTGTTAAACTTATTTGCATATGCTTACCCAGAATCCCTTACAGTAATAACAAAACTGCAAATGTGAGATTTCTGTGGGAAAAACAAGTCTTATGGCTTGACTGGTGTGTCAAATTTTTGTTTAAAATTCTATCTACCACCCACCAAATTCAGGTAGAAGGGGTTTTCATTCACTTTTTTCCCCACCATAACCTTTTCAGTCTGTGCTCCACAAGTACACCAAGCCTCAATAGCAAGCCAGTAAAACCAACTTCATGCTGACGAGTTGCATTAACAATGAAACAGCACTCCCAAGCACATCCAAGCTCTGTTGGATGACCTGGAAACTGAATTCAAAGAGGAGACACTTGTCGTACTACTCAGTACTGTGTGGACTATTTCCAGGGACACACTCGTATGGTGCTATCCAGGAAGCCTGGCGCATCATGTGCTGTGTCAAAGATGCTCTGTGGTTTGCAAGGAATCGTCTGGTGCTGAGGAGAGAACAGGTGACAACACAGGACTGTCGCAGACTGATCCACAGCCTGCTACAAGACTATAACATCTTGGACAGCCCTGAAGAGGAGGACTAGCATCCCCTCCAATGGCTCAATATAACTGTCACCTCCCCTCGGCCCCCTGACCCACCCTGACCCATGCCCCATATCCCACACCCCCCACACACATGCCCGATCCCCCAGGAGAATGCCCACAGAGATTTTAATACAGTGAAATAAAGTACAAGTGTTGAGTTCAATAAAGTGATGATACAATAACGTTCAAATGTACCTGTGTGCTGCCAAAGTGCACTGTGTTGCAGGTATTAAGAATGTTATTGTTTTAAATGTGTGAATGCACTCTGTATTGAAAAGCATTACTGTACAAAGAAATGTTGTATTGTATTTTTCATGTCAAAATAAAGATTATTAAAAAAAAAAAAAAAAAACTGTCGCTTCTCGGCCTTTTGGCTAAGATCAAGCGTAGTATCTGTTCTTATCAGTTCTACCTTTTTCTTGAAGTGGATAAAAACACTGTTGCTGACTCGCCAACACCCGGGGGAGATTAATGCTTGTAGTGGTTCCGGCCTCACACTAGTGAGGTTAGAGAAGCACAGTATTCTTAACAGAAGGCACTTCCTCCGGTGGCGGAGAAGGCTTCCATCTAATGCTGATCCTCCAACACCCGGGGGAGATTAATGTTGGTTGGGCTCCGCCCCTTCCTAACAACGGTGAGGTAGAAGATACTCAGAATCCCCTTTGGGAAGGTACACTCTGCGGCGGCCGAGAGGGCTCCCAAGGGAACGATCCACAAGCCAAGACTTGAGGAAGCAAGGCACCGAACAGCGAATTCGTGGGAGCTGCGCAAGCTCTTGGACTCCGCTTCAGGAATCCAGAACTCCAAGTTTGGCACAGCTGAGGCTCCAAGCCAGCGACCACACTGAAGAAGCTGCGCCTAATCATCAAATTCTAAGGAACGGCGAATACGCTGTGAACAACTGGTGAAGACTTCATAGGCTCCACCAGTGATCCCTGTGTAGCACTTTGTCCAGGATCACAGAAACTCGCACTAAGGGAAAATATTGAAGGGGCCAATCTGCATAAATTTGCATAACCACACCCCTCAAAAACAAGGAAGAATGTCAACTGTCACAGCCTACAGCAACCTCCAAAAGGAAGCCAAGAAGGCTGAAAGCAAGACAGCGCAACAGACTGATGCCAACTTGCTGACTTCCGGGTCCCAGAATAGGGCTGCGGGGACAGCGGCCACCAAGGGGATCTCCCCTCTCTGGAGCCTTGGATGCAACAGACCGTAGTGCTGAAGCTGAAAGAGGTGGAAGGCAGAACCCCAGACCTGAATGCTGAGACCTTCAGCAAACAAATTATATTGGCCCACGGCTTTACAGCAGCAAAAACACTCAGTGTGCAGAGCCTCCTAGGTGGTATCTTTTGTATCACCTTCATATCCATCAGCGTGTGTAAGAGCTGGGGGATGTTCAAATCTGCGAAGACTGAATCCCCTCTCTCTCACTTTGTGGGCAATTGCCCTACCCAAAGAGAGGAGAGGTGGGTGACGGTTTCAATGCGGAACCCACATACACCGGGAAGAGACATCTCAACATTCCTGAAACGTTTATGCTCAGTCGTAAGGGAGCCAACACAGATGAAAGACAAGTATGGCTTCTGGATAGGTAAATGGTCGTTTGAGGTCTGGCTAAGACAAAACCAGCAGTCTGCATATGGACTACAGCACCTGCCCCAAAGCTTTTCCCTGGGTAATTCTGCTGGAATACTTTTCTACCATGACCAACCGAAGAACTGCAGGAAATGCAGCCAACCGGGACACCAGGGTAGAGAGTGCAGACAGATGGCCTGCAAGGTCTGCAAAGTGGCAGGGCATGAAACCAAGGCCTGTCCAAGAAAGACATGCTGTAATCTCTGTGGTGAGGCATCCCATATGTACAAGGACTGTAAGCAAAGGACCAAGACCTATGCAGCAGCTGCAGAGAAAGTGCTCCAGTAAATGGGACCAGCCCAACCCTGCCGGCAAAAGGAAAGGCACCTCCTACAGCAAAGCCTAGGAAGGGTAAGACTACAGCAGCCCCCATCCCTGCAAAGGCTAAACCGGCTCTGCCAGAGGCCAATGCAACCCTCCCACCCCCCCTACCTGAGGTAGCAAATCCAACCCCCTCTGCTGCCTCAAACTTCCCCAGCTTCCCTCCCTCCTCCCTCCCTGTCCTCCTACCCCTCCCTGCTGCAGCATTAACCCTCTCCCAAGCTGTCACGACCCCTGCCAGGACCCCTTTCCCCCTCTTCTGCTGCAGGTACACCGCTGGGCTTATAGCTGAAAAAGATGCACAGAAAGAAAAGAAAGAAGGAAGAAGATGGGATGAGCCCCTCCAACCAAAATGTCCAAAAGAGGGCCCAAACATCCACCCCTCCAACGCCTCTAGAAACAGCAGAACTAGAGGTCCAGATGGAACAGATGGTGCAGGAGCTAACCCCATCAGACAAGCTGGCAACAGAATCCGATATCCTCAGCCTGAGCCATGAGGAATTGGAAGCCCCAGACAACCTCCTTGATGAACTGATGGAACAGGGGATTGTCGCCCCCTTGGACATCCTAAACCAAGGAGATGGAGGGGTAGAGACAGAGGAAGAAAGCGGTAATTGATGTATCGGTCAGTACTAACCTACCTTTTTTCTCTCAACTAATGGCACCAATATCTGTATTTACCATTAATGTGAGGAGCATTAGGGACCAGTTTAGGAGACAGAACATCCTAACCTTTCTTTCGTCACAGAAATGTGACATTTATATGCTGCAGGAATGCTTCATCGCCTTCTCCCAATCCTACTGTGGTCCCATGGCCCGTCATTCTGGTCTAGGGGAAACAGCTGTAAGTCTGCAGGCGTTGCCATCCAGATTGGTGGGGGGGCACATTTCATGGTTGACTCTGCCAAGGAGCTAGTCTGCGGCAGGCTTCTTGTCGTGGATGGCTCCTGGGCGGGGGAGCCTGTAAGGCTCATAACCGTTTATGCCTCCCCTGAAAAGGAGCAGCGACTGGAATTACTCCAGTGCCTGCGGACCCAGCTAGTGACCTCCAGAGCAGTAGTGATGGAGGGAACTTTAACCCTTTGAGTGCCAGAGGGGTATGGAACGCATTGCTTTTCAATGCGTTCCATACCTCTCTGGCACTCAAAGGGTTAACTGCCCAATTGAGGGGGGGCGGAGCTCCAACAGCCAAGTCAAGCTAGATGTAACATCTAGGCTGCTTAGGGAGATGGTCACTGAGGCATCCCTGCGGGACACTGTGGGATCCATGGGGGCGGGCTCCGTAAATTATACTTGGAGCCAGCCCAACGGCTCACAGTGTTCTCGGATTGACTTTGTGTTCACATACCAAGCAATACAGCACAAGCAGCACTCCATGGTCCCCTGCTATTTCTCTGACCACAGGGCCATTCAATTCCAAGGGGCCTTGGGCAAAGGGTTTCCTCCCGGCCAGGGCTCCTGGAAGCTGAACTGTACCCTGTTAGAGAGGAGGGAGATAATGGATGAGCTGCACAGTGCATATGTGTCTTGGCAACAAGATAAAGCACACTTCCCCAATGTATCCCAATGGTGGGAGCTAACCAAAGTTAAAATTCACAGTTTCTTTCAGGCAAAAGGAAGAACCATGGTGTGTGAGAGAAGGGGAAACTGCAGTCCCTGCAGACCTCCAACTCTGCAACTGGGATGTGAGAGAGGAGCTTGAGGAGACCAAGGAGAGCCTGAAAAGGCACTTTGAGGAGGCATTCAGGCAACTCATCTTCCGTTCCAAAGTGGAGAACCTGGAGAAGGGTGAGAAATGTAATTCTTTCTTTTTCAGGAAACTCCACCCTGCCCACACACTCCTGAGTGAACTGCGAGATAACCAAGGAGTACTGCGAGAGGGGAAGGAAGGGGTCAAGAAGTTAGTCACTGACTTGTATAGAGACCTCTACTCCCCTGAATAGACAGAGAAGGAAGCAGCGGATAAGTTCCTGTCGAGTATCACTAACACCATTGATCCTGCAGGTTAAGCTGCCATGAATGCACCTCTCACAGGGGGGAGCTGCACTCTGCCGCCAAATCCTTCAGACGAGGCAGGACCCCGGGCAGTGATGGTCTCCCAGCAGAGCAATACATAGTGCTGTGGGACCTCATTGGTCCGGACCTGCTCGAGCTGTACAAGGAGATGGGGTGGAGGGCAGAAACTGGAGGTCCATCTCTCTCCTGAATGTGGACTACAAGATCCTGGCAAAGGTACTAGCCACTAGGCTAAAGGCTGTCATTGGACAGATCATCCACCCGGATCAGACCTGCAGCATACCAGGTCGCAGAATGGCAGATAGCCTTGCTCTAATCAGGGACACGATCCACTACACCAAGGATCGCATTGTCAAGGCTGCCCTGGTCTGCCTAGACCAGGAGAAAGCTTTTGATAGGGTTTCCCATGAGTTCATGGGCAATGTGCTGCGCAGGTTCGGGTTAGGGGAAATGTTCTGTTCATGTGTTAACTTAATGTACCTTGATATTTTCAGTTCGGTGTTGGTGAACGGTTGGAAGACTGACCCCTTTCCTGTCCTCTCAGGGGTCAGGCAGGGGTGCCCTCTCTCACCTCTTCTTTTTGTTTTTGTATAGAGCTTCTCGCCGAGTGCATCAGACAAAATCCGGAGATCAGAGGGATCTCCACACCTGGACGAGGAAAGAGAGAAGTAAAGTGCTCGCTCTACGTGGACGATGTCACCATCTTCTGTGCAGACCGCCAGTAGGTGAGAGCGCTCGTCCAGACGTGTGAGAACTTCAGCAAAGCTTCAGGGGCCAAAGTCAACTACGGGAAGTCATAAACAATGCTCTTTGGGCAGTGGGATGTGACTTCTGACCCTTTTCCCTTCCCCATCAAGGCGGACCTCATCAAAATCCTGGGGAGCTGGTTTGGTGGAGAAGGCGTAGCCCTGAAAAGCTGGGAGGAAAGACTGGCCAAAGTCAGGCAACTGATTGGATTATGGAGCCTCAGAGACCTTACCATCGAATGGAAGATACTGGAACTGCGGAACGAGACACTTCTACCTGTTCTGCAGTACATGGCCCAAGCTTGGACCCCAGTGGCTACAGTCATCAGAGCCATCACAAGGGCAGTTTTCCACTTCATCTAGGGCTCCAAAATGGACAGAGTAAAGCGCACAGTGATGTACAAAGACCCTCAAAAGGGAGGCAAGGGAGTGCCAGATATCCCCATTATGCTGAGGGTTTCTTTGTCTGCAACTGTGTGCGAAGGACTTTGAGAGACTATGACCAGAGCTCTGCGGGTAACTCCATGTCCCATTTCTTCCTTCTCCCTCTATGGAGGGGGCTCACTGAGACAAGTGGGACAGTTCCATCCCCTACAACTGGACCACCCCATGGTTCTACCTGGATGTTTCCAAGTTTGTGAGGGAGCACCAGCTGGAAGGAGTCAAGCCGGACTTGTGGACTCCAAGAGTCATACACAAACTGATCAGAGCCAAGGACATGATGGAGCAAATTTCAGGGCTCCCAGATGCCACAGCAGAGACAGTCTGGAAAAATGTGTCATCAAGCAGGCTGACCAATAGACACAAGGACATGGCATGGATGACCATACAGGGAGGCCTTCCCCTCAGGATTTATGCACGCTAGGGGGCTGTGCAGGTACAGACTTTGCCCCACCTGCATTGTGGCAGAAGAAACAGCCCTGCACATGTTTTGGCAGTGCCCATTTGCACAGGCTTTGTTGGATGCCTTGAAACTTGAACTCAGAGACAATGTTCACAGGAAGTACCTGTCTTATCATTCGGTGCTTTACAAACTATTTCCAGACACACACACACATTGGACGCTATTCAGGATGCGTGGCGCATCATGTGTTGTGTAAAAGACACTTTGTGATTTGTCAGAAATCGCCTGGTACTGAGGAGAGAGCAGGTGTCAATCCAGGACTGCAGAAGGCTGGTTCACAGCCTCCTCAGAGACTATTCCATCATTGACAATCCGGAAGTAGAGGAAGATTAAATCTCCCTCCCATGGCCCACTCTCACCCCAGCCCCTGCACTGCTACCACTACCCCCGCCCAACTGCCTCAAGCCCTAGCCCCTGGTCCACCGCCACCATACCCCCAGGCTTTTTCAGGACGTACCAATAAAGTTATAAACCATGTAAAAGTGAAATACTGGAAAATGTAAAATGAATGTTTGCATTGTTGATGTATATGTTAAATGATGTATATACTGTGATTTATACCTGTCAAAATGTATGTAACATGATTTGAATATGCAAATAAAGATTACATTTAACCGCAACAGCTGTCCATGAGTGGTTCACTGGCTTTGCATCTCTTCCTGAGTTGTGTCTTAAAGCTGTTGCTCAGCATACACACTCTCTAAGGAATCCATGTATAAAGTGGAATCTGAGGCAAAAAGGTGATTCCTTGTTAAACTTATTTGCATATGCTTACCTAGAATCCCTTGCAGAAGTAACAAAACTGCAAATGTGATATTTCTGTGGGAAAAGCAAGTCTTGTGGCTTGACTGGGGTGTCAAATTTTGTTTAACATTGTATCTACTACCCACCAAATTCAGGTGGAAGGGGTTTTCATTCACTTTTTTCCCTACCATAACCTTTTCAGTCTGTGCTATATATATGCAAGGGTTGTTATTTTTACAGGCCAGGGGGGCTACAATGAACACACAAACAGTATGTACAACAATACACTCAAACAAACACTCAGCCATGGTTGCCCTCTCTCACCTCTCCTTTTTGTCTGTTGTATGGAGCTCTTCACTGAATGCATCAGACGGAATCCAGAGATCAGGGGGATCACTGCACCAATACGTGGAAGACAAGAGGCAAAGTGCTCGCTGTACATGGACGATGTAACCATCTTCTGCGCTGACCAACAATCAGTGAAAGAACTCGTCCAGACATGCGAGGACTTTGGCAAAGCTTTGGGTGCAAAGGTCAACTGCGTGAAGTCAGAGGCCATGCTCTTCGGGGAGTGGCACCTGTCTTCTGACCCTTTCCCCATCAGGACAGGCCTCATCAAAATCCTGGGGGTCTGGTTCAGTGGAAAAGGCGCAGCCCTGAAGTGTTGGGATGAAAGACTAGCGAAAGTCAGACAGAAATTTGGCCTATGGAGCCTCAGGGACCTCACCATAGAGGGAAAAATACTGGTGCTGCAGAATGAGATCCTTCCAGTTCTGCAGTATATGGCCCAAGCTTGGCCATCCTTGGCAACAATTTGCAGAGCCATCACAAGGGCAGTGTTTCACTTCATCTGGGGCTCCAAAATGGACAGAGTGAAGCGTGCAGTTATGTACAAGGAGCCCCACAAAGGAGGAAAGGGGTTGCCAGATATCCCCACCATGTTGCGGGCCATCTTTGTGTGCAACTGTGTGTGGAGGACTTTAAGAGAGAGCGACCACGGATCTGCTGATAATGCCATGTCCTGTTTCTTCCTGCTTCCTCTTTGGAGGGGACTCGGTTGGGACAGGTGGGACAGCTCCATCCCTTACAACTGGACTACCCCCTGGTTCTACCAGGATTTTGGTAGATTTGTGAGGGAGAACTAACTGGAGGGTGTTAAACCAGAACTGTGGACCCCAAAGCTATAAGCTCATCAGAGCAAAAGACATTATAGAGACAATTTCAGGACTCCCAGCTGCCATCTTCAAGATGGTATGGCAGAACGTGTCATCAGGGAGACTCACCAACAGACACAAGGACACTGCATGGATGGCCATTCAGGGGGGTCTGTCTCTCAGGTCATTCATGCATGCAAGGAACCTATGCAGGTATAGACACTGCCCTAGAGGATGCGTGACAGAAGAAACTGCCCTGCATGTTTTTTGGCAGTGCCCCTTTGCCCAAGCTTTGTTGGGTGACCTGGAAAATGAACTCAAAGACCCTGTTCCAAAGAGACACTTGTCGTACCACTCGGTATTGGATTTCCAGGTACACACTTGTATGGTGCTATTCAGGAAGCCTGGCGCATCATGTGCTGTGTCAAAGATGCTCTGTGGTTTGCAAGGAATCGTCTGGTGCTGAGGAAAGAACAGGTGACAACACAGGACTGTCGCAGACTGATCCACAATCTGCTAAGAGACTATAACATCTTGGACAGCCCTGAAGAGGAGGACTAGCATCCCCTCCAATGGCTCAATATCACTTTCACCTCCCCTCGACCCCTGACCCACCCTGACCCATGCCCCATATCCCCCCACACACACACACATACCCCCAATCCCCCAGGCGAATGCCCACAGAGACTTTAATACAGTTAAATAAAGTACAAGTATTGAGTTCAATTAAGTAATGATACAATAAAGTTCAAATGTACCTGTGTGCTGCCAAACTGCACTGCGTTGCAGGTATTAAGAATGTTAGTGTTTTAAATGTATGAATGCACTCTGTATTGAAAAGCATTACTGTACAAAGAAATGTTGTATTGTATTTTCCATGTCAAAATAAAGATTATTAAAAAAATAAAAAAAAAATACACTCAAAAAGCTATATGCCAAATGTCATACATGAAACGCTATACTTCATGCACCAACCGCTATATGCCAAAAGCAATGCTCAAGATACTAAACACATTTTGTTAGAGGTTGGCTATAAGGTTTTGAAATTTGGTTATAGCATTTGGCATATAGCATTTACTGTATTACCTGCAATTGTGACAAGAGTGGCCAGGAGAGCTATGACCCCTTGGCCACTCCTGTCAAAATCATGTCCTATGCTGGGACAATGGGACAGGCAATATAGAGGAGTTTTGCATAACTTCTCCTTACTGCCGCCCCTGGTTGTGTTTCTCCTTAGACAAACATATATTAAGTCACATGATGCTACCTCTTTTATATATACACATAGATTCTAAATTTATTTAGTCATACATACAACTGCATGGGATGTTAATTTTGTTTTGCCTTTCTTATCTGTTTTATTAACTGCACGCACAAAAGCTGTGCTAATATTGCTAGTGTATGTGCATACATGTATGTATTATACACACACACATTCCCCTTAAAGACTCTTCAGAATTCCAGAGCAGTGTCTAGAATGTCCGCTAAGCCCAAACAATGCCAGCACTGTGCAATGGCACTAAAAGGTCTTTCACTTACTGCTGGGAAAGAACTCACCAGGAACTGTAAGGGAGGGGCAGTTGGGTAAAGTTCATTTAGCATGCACAACCAGAAACAAGTTCCTGCACACATTGGATATTTGTTTTCTTTATCCCTTACATAATAGAAAGGCCTCCAGTACATTGCAAAGTAATGAGCTGAAGACCATAAGTTTCTTACACTATGTGATTGTCAATAAAAGGTTAACAGGTTATGAGATTCCCATATCTTAACATTGCTTATTTATATCATTTTGTGTATCATTTACGTACAGATGATGTAGGTTCTGTTAGAAGTGGAAATGTAAGTCTGCTGGTGCCACACTACACGGTACTATGAACCACTAATGACAGTATCATTTTTCTCTATGCTGGAGAGAAGTGCCCCTGGACATTTTATTGAAATGTTGGCAAGTATAAAAACTTCAGTCTGCCTAAGTCCACTATGAGTCCTACATAACCAAAAATTTGTCGGTACAGAGCCCACTTTGAACTGCATAAGTTAACAGTCCAAAGAAACTCTTTTTCTACTTTTAGGCCCCGAAAATCAGATTATGGTATGTATTCCATTATAGTACATTGGGGAAAAATTCCCTGAAAATAAACATTAAAAGAATTTATAGTATTCCAGACTTGAATTCCAGCCATGACAATGTGATATTTCAGCATATTCAGGATCTCATGTCTGGGATGATTGACTCTGAATTGAAACATCATCAGAAATGGCCAGTCCAGTAATTAAAATGCAACTGATTGGGATTTTGTGACTTCACCTCACAATCAAATAATTTTTGCCTCAGCATCTTTAGGCTGAGTGTATAGCTTTACCTTACAGCTGCAGAATTTTCCTTTTGCCAGCTTGAAATCAAAAGTGTTGCATAAATGCATATGTACGTAAGTCTCATCCTATATAATAATTCGCTAAGTGTGTGTTTGTCAGAAGCCGTCATGCGCAGTAGAGACAGCTGCGCGCGCTGCCGTCATATGCAGTACAGAATGCCTGCACTGTGGCTGATTACGGAGCAGGGCTCCGAATTCAGACCATAGTCCTCTCTGCTCACCGAAGGACTACGGTCTGGATTCGGAGCACCCCGCTCCATATCAGCCGCGGTGTGGGCAGTCTCTACTGTGCATGACTGCACCGCAGCTGTTGCTGGGTGGCACTGTAGCCCGTGTACACGGATTCTTCAACTAGTTTACAACATAAACAATAACCACAATTTAATCTGTCAATTTCCTTTTAATATCTGAAACTTCTTCAGAAGAATAGTTAATATTTTATAGCAATGTACCAAAAATACAAAAGAAGAAAAGGCAGAAATTCCATATATGCACACAAAAAGAGAGGCAGGATTTTCCTCTCAGTTTTTTGAGTATCCTATAAGTGAGGCCTGTCAAAAAAGGCGCTTTATGTATTTTCTTTTGTACTTGTTTATAGTTTTTCTACTTAACGTTCACTGGGCCTAGCTACGGCAGACACAACAGAGATATAACAAACTGTATTGCTGTCAAAATGGGATAAGGACTACCCCAGGGACTGCTGGATCTGGCAATATAGTGCCTATGCCCCTAACATTATTGATGTGTATATAGACAGTTTTTGCCAGTATGTCTTGGTTTTTAGGTCTACTATGAAATATGTTACTAACAGATTTTAATATGATAAATTATATACATACTTAGTGTGGTACAGGAGCACTGGCAAATAATTTATATTATACGGTAATATACCATGCTGACTTGTGACTCCCTACAACGTTCAAAATGTGCGCTACAAACTTCTGCTATGTTCCTCTGTAGGCTGGTCATTAATAAGCATGTACTAATTAGCATTATCGAATGTTGTCATCCATTTGACTTATTTGCATATTTAAACCATACATACATGCAAAGGGTTACTGGCCATTATTAATTTATCCAAGTAGGGTTTAAGGTTTCATAACTGCCAAATCTGCAGCTTCAGGCCCTTCATATCGAGGACACTGAGCGTATATCTTGTCAGTGGTGTAAATGTGTGCACAGGTTTTACACCTGCTCTGTAGGCAGGGAGATGTGCCATTTGTATTATTATTCAGGGCACTCATTACCATCAGTTGTTTTAAATTGGTAGGCTGTCTGAAGGCGAGTAAGGGAGGCTGTGGTAATATGTTGTTAAGTCTTTCATCTGTATGTAAGGTTGTTGGAAGTTCTCTTGATATTTGCGCACAGCTTCAACTTGGGCGTGGTAAATGACCACAAATGGCACACGGTTTTATGTTAGCGAATTATGCTATCAACTTTACAAAATTTTTGCCTCCTGTAATTAATATCAGTCACACTCTTTAATGATGCAGCCTTTCTGAAGTTATTCATGTTTAATTCTTCCCCTCTCCCCCCCGATATAGGGAAACTGGGCATCATTTGGTCTGGGGAATCTGGGCTCCCAGGCCCTTTTGTGGGCCTCTGCTAGCCTTATTTCTGTAATAAACTGGCTTTCAAATTACCTTCTGCTCTAGCTCTCTAGCTGCTTATTTATTTCTCCTGTTCACTTCCTGGTAAGGTCGCGTTTTGGTGTAAAAATGCAAGATACAAGTAGTAAACAGGTGGGAAGTTTGTAGCCAATGAAAGACAAAGCAAAATATTTTTCAGGGCAGGCTAAATGGAAACATTTTTAAGGGCTTTTCTGAGGACGGATTTTCTAGCGAAAAAGTAGAGAATCAAGAGGTTTTGCAGCATTTTCTCAAGAGAACACAACAGGACCTTTCACCCATCCCTATCAACAATCAAAAGTCCATCCGTTATAAAAGTCCAACCACCGGGCAGACTAGATGGGCAGAGTGGTTCTTATTTGCTGTCAGAGTCTATGTTTCACTGCACATCCAAAGTACTCAATGTCATTTGTTAATTACAGTTCCCAATATGCACAGAGTCTTCACATCTTCCTGTGTCCACACTCACTCTACCACATACCCTCTTCTGTGTCCCTCCCATTGTCAATGCTTTCTCCCCTCCGGTTAGTGATTTAACTGTAGCTCCCAATATGCACTGAGTCCTATAACTGAAGTACAACAGGGTCATGTACACATCATTCTGTGCACTGCTGTACAAAACCCACACTCTTCTAACTATAGCAGTGTTTCTCTGAAGTTTAACATCAACAAGCCCCGCCTATTCTCAACTTACTCTGACTTCATTGTGCAGAGTATGGTAAGGTTCCCCATGCTCACACAAATTGAAATGGAAGAAGCAGAAGCAGCATGTGACTGCAGTTATTCACTTGCCTTCATGCTGCTACTCTGCATGCTCTGTGGACCCCTTCTCCACTGGCCAGCTTACATAGATCACATTTCCAGCGAACTGTATGAACACTACACGTTCGACTTTGTCTCCTCCTCAGAATGCTTTGCTTGCCCACTTGGTTCCCATTGCACAAGATAGCATTGTACTGAGACAGACTTCTGCATTCAGCCCTTTCAGTGATATAGAAATGGCCAGCACGGGGTTAGAACCCAATACTGACAGAAAGCTTCCCAGATCAACGCATTGAAACACGTAATGCACTGGACACCTCTCTGCCATTCCAACACTTCATCTACAAAGTCATAGCTTACACCCTGCATTTTCCACAGGAGATCATTGTTTTAATTCTCTGTGTGCTTTTTTTCCTCCTATTTCCCCTGCGAGTGCCGGAGGTATCCAACGCATTTAATTTCTTGATGACTCTCACAGTCAACCCTTTCAGTGCCACAAAGATACCTAAAGGATTGTCAAGCAATGTATTGGATACCCCTCTGGCACACAAAGGATTGCACCGCACAGGCAATGCCGTGCCACGATTTCTAGTCTATATACAAAAACCACCATATGCATTACTCCAATTTATTTGTAAGCTTTGTGGTATCACCAGTGTAACTCTGTGTTCATTTTACTATTTATCAAATTATTTTACTAATTTAGTATCATTTCATTTGTAAGGTCTGTGATATCTGTGTAGCTCCATTTTAAATATAAGAGCTGTAGTAACAGTAGTGTTGCACAATTTCAATTGTAAGCTCTGTTGAATCACTAGTATTGCGCCATTTCAATTGTCCACTCTGTGGTATCACTAATTTAGCTCCATTTCTATTGCAAGCTCTGTAGTATTACTAGTATAGCTCCATTTCAACTGTAAGCTCTGTGGTATCAGTAGTATAGTACTATTTCAGTTGTTAGCTTTGTGGAATTTCTAGTGTAGCTCCATTTTTACAATAAGGTCTATGGTATCACTAGTGTTGCTCAGTTTCAATTGTAAGCTCTGTGGTATCAGTAGTATAGTACTATTTCAGTTGTTAGCTTTGTGGAATTTCTAGTGTAGCTCCATTTTTACAATAAGGTCTATGGTATCACTAGTGTTGCTCGGTTTCAATTGTAAGCTCTGTGGTATACCTTGCCTTACTTTACATAATTAATACCACATTTAAAATTAAAAAATGGGAGTGGGCTGGGATGGTGGGCTGGAGCAAGTGTAGAAATGGGCAACTTGATGAAATGTGGGGCAGGTATCCTTTTTTTTATATGGTTGATTTTTTTATGCCCACCAGGCCTGACAATGGCAGCATCATTTTTGCATTTCTTAAAAATTCAACGGTAAGATTAACTAGAATCTAAGGCCTCTGAGACCTTTAGCATCTCCAGGATGACCCATATAAGACCCTCAACAGAGGATGAACCTAGATCATCCCCCTTACAGTCCCATTCCTCTGCGAGCCAACCCCCATCAAAGGGAATAGTACCCTCTGCCAAATGTCTGAAACTCCTTTTGGGTGGTGCAGGACAAGAAGGGATAAATCTCATAGAAGAAATTAAAGTCTTAAACCATGCAGGCTCTAGTTTATTAGATGAGGACCTCAGGGGTTGTGTGGGGGCCACAGATCAAGAGGAACATAAAGCACCACAACAATGCCTAGGAAGACTCTGGAATGAGGAAGGGGTTTAAGGAGTTAAAGGAAGTACCCCCAAAGTCTTGGTAACATTTGCCTTGCCCATGTCTAACATAGGCTCAGACATAGCAAAGAGACCCCTTAAGATATAGGTTCAAACAGGAAAAGTAGAAGAAAAGTACTTATATAAAATTAAAAGTACTTATCAGACTGAAAAGGGTTAAAGTGGTATGCATGAGGCAGTGACAAGCCACACACAATGCAAAATTAGTCCAAAAAGGTAGAGGGTTAGTGTAGGACCACCTCTTCCTCCCACACAGACTTATGGGTAGTGTAGTTCCCTCTTCATAAAAAAAATGGCATGGTGGCTCTCCAGCCATCATGCATGAGTGGGCCCCCCATATCGGGAAGGGGGGGCTCCGTTATGTGCAAATTACCAGAATTATACATTTAAGAACATATGTTCAAAGTTGTAATTTTGGGACAATCCAACTTACTCTTAAGGGACAAATGCAAATTTTGGAAATTCCCACTGATATTCAAATTGGACTTTTAACTCCTTGAAGACTAGAGAGCTCATCAAAGTGGCGTGAAGGACCTTAATCGGTGACCTTTCTACCATTCAAGGGGATAAAACACTCTCCTCTGGTGCAGTTCATTTGCCTCAGAATTACTCCTCTTTTCTTTAGAACACAGGGAACTAAGACAGTAAAAGATAACAGAAACATTATATGTTCTTCTATACACATATACACAAAGGATAAGGTATGATCAGCTAGACAAATACTTGTTCTTATAAAGCCAAATTAAATTCAGACTTTCTGTTCTTTCCATTTAATGAACATTCAGCTCTCCTCCAGATAGAAGGATATGATAAACCCAAAGGGATATTGCTTTACTTTCATCTTCCTTGTTAAAGTCCATGTGTGCACTGCCGCCAGCTTCTTAACAGAGAAATTCGCACAGACAGCTGTGATGAAGGACGATTTTATTCCTAGCAAGTGAACTGTGAATTTATATCAGCAACATGCAAGAGAAACAGTGAACTAGGCATCAAGCCAATTTCAAAGCAAGGGTTTATGATCAAGAAGCCATTGGGCACAATGCTGTCATGATCGTCAAATAGAAAAACCCTGTTGAACACCTACAGTGCTTAATTGGTACCCAAGGGGTTAAACTTAATCAGCAATCAATGGTGTGAAATGCATGCGTTGTGATAGTGTAATATAATGGAATGCAGCATTTCAAACTAATAATATCAAGCGCTCATCCCTTAGCACTTTTTTTTTACTTGGGATTTGTTAAAACAATGAGTATTTGATAAATTGTTATACCTTTTAATAGACAAGAATACAGTTAATCAAGATAATCTGTTGCATTAGACTACAAATATACAGTGGTTTCATTGTGATGTAATGAACATCATTTTTTTAATCATTTAAGTGCTAGAGGGATATGTATTACATTGTGAAGCAAATCCAGGTGGTACTTAAAGGGACATTTTTCAAAAGAAAAGTGGCATTTTTTTTTTTTTAACAAACCAACCACACAATAGGAGACAAATAAATAAAATACCCATTAATTTAAATATGATTTTGTAAATCAAACTTTATTGGTTTTATATGTTTTTAGAGAACATCAAAGGGGGGAGGGGAACAAATTAAGGGACAATCTTGAGGCATGAAGATACAGCTGAATACAGCAATACCAGTGTGTAACACAGATGCACGTACAGAATAAACACATAAAGCCCAAAATAGTGATGCATAATCCCTACACAGTAAGACACCATTAAATATGGTTTTAACCCTTTGAGTGCCAGAGGGGGTACAGAACGCACTGCTTTACAATGCGTTCCGTACCCCTCTGGCACTCAAAGAGTTAAACCCCTTGCATGCTAGCGAGGTCACCGATGTTTTGCTTTGCAATGTGTTGGAGGCTTTTTTGATCAAGGCACCTCTAACACATTTCGGTATTTTCATGGCACTCATAAAATCTTATACATCAACTGTCAAAGGGTTAATGAAAAGTTCAAATATAAAAATATATAGCAAAAAACCATAGACACAAAATTTGGAGAGCCACCTCTTTACAATAATAAATCTATATTACCATTACTTTGAAATCTACCAAAAAGCCTTTGATTTTATTTAAAAACAGGAATCAAAACAATTCAAATCCCCATACAGTATAAATGGTAATATAGATTTATTATTGTAAAGAGGTGGAGCTCCAAATTTTGCATTTATGGTTTTTTTGTGATATATATCTTGTAGTAAAGATATTTGTTTGTGAGCAACCTAGATTTAAATTATAATTAAAAGGGTACAAAGGTGGATTGATATATTAAGCATCTATAAAAATATATAGGTATTTTTAGACTTCTCAATCTGTGTTGCAAAAACAAATATGTTTTCCATAAAATTTTTACATAAATATACAGCTGAACATTCTTACTATTCGCATTTTTGTGTGTATAAGTGTATCAAATTGCTCCACAGCAATAAAACTCACATTAATGTTTGTTTAAACTTCAATATATGTGTTTAAAAATCAGTCTGTGTAAATAAAATACTTTGGTTTTGCTCTAAATCATGAAAAAAAAAACAAGAAAAAACAATTCTCAGTAATGCCAGCCCATCAGCAACACCACCTAAAACTAAAACATCTCTTTGGCCATTTGACATGTTGGTAGGTATAAAAAAAGGGGTGTCCTAAGTGGATGTCCACAGCACACCAAAGTACCATAGCTCCTTGGTTGTGAACCACCAATTTATGGGGTTAAAAGGGCCATTAAATCAGTCAATGGACATTTTAGTTCTGCTCTCCTGTTCTACGAATAAATGCCCTGCCAGAGACCTTCGAGCCTCCTGGTTCCTCTACCCATTCTGCAGAGTCCATGGACACATCTAGTAATGGACTTCACTGCTGACCTACCACTTTCTAATAAGTTCACATTAATTTGGGTTGTAGTGGACCGGTTCTCATTCCTTTGCCAGCTCTTCCACATGTGCTTCATTTTAGCAACCATCTTTATCCGTGATGTATTTCGACTTCATGGTGTTCCCCACTACATTGTGTTGCATTGAGGGCCTCAGTTTGTCTCCAGATTCTGGAGAAGTCTTTGTTCTCGACTGAGAGTTACAACTCTCATCTTCCTATCATCCACAAACGAATGAGCCAACTGAGCACAACAACTAGTCTCTGGAGCACTATCAATGCCACTAAGTTGATGCCCATCGTTCCAATTGGATAGAATATCTTCCCCTGGCTGAATTCTCCTTCAATAACCTGGAGTCCATCCAGTTCTTACTGTTTTGTGTTGCCCTGGGATACCATCGTCGCTACCTTCCACTATCCACCACTATTGGAGTTCCTGCTGTTGATTCTATGGTGGAAGATTTACAAACCCACTGGTCCACTATTCAACAGTGCCTTAAAGGGATAGTAATGTTTCATAATAAAAGCAGCTCTAATTAATCATCATATTATTTGGATTTTGGAGAGTGTTATTTCAATTCTGTCAGAGTTGTAGTTCAAGAGTAATTCAGTGACAAAGTGTCCCCCTCCCGCCCCTTTTACTGATGTAACACTGCTCAGCCAAAGCAGAAGGGAGGTGCCCAGGTAGATTGCAGAGAGGGACAATCTTCAATTAAGATAAGGGAAAAACCTGAAAAGCTTGTCAAGGGGGGCAGGGATTTCATTGTTTTCATAGGAATAAGAGTGTTCCCTTCTGTTATCTGTCTGGTCTATGGACTGCATTCCACATCTGTGAAGAGATAGCTTACACTAGGTAAAAGGGGAGGGAGGGGGAAACTTTGCTTGTGAATATCACTTAAACCATAAAGCTTTGAGAGATAAGACTTATATCATTCTTCATGTTTTTTAATGCCTACAAAATAAAATAAAGTTAAAACGAAGTATTACTATCCCTTTAAGTCCTTGGCAGAACGATTCAAATGGGCTTCTGACAAGCATCATTCTTCACCTCCAGTTCTTGTGTATGGTAATAGAGTCTGGTTGTCCACCAAGCATCTACTCCTTTGACAACCATCTGCCAAGCTTTGCCCACACTTCATTGGGCCATTTCACATTAAGAAACGGTCGTCTCTGGTGTCCTTTGTGTTGGACTTTCCTCTCTCTGTGAGGGTTCTGCCCATCTTTCATGTTTCTGTACTGAAATCTGCAGTGCATAACTGGTTTTCTACTGTCTCCTGACCACCGCCTCCAGTTCAGAATGATGGACACCAGGAGTTTGAAGTTAAGAAAATCCTCAATTCTCACCTGGTTTGAGGCATTCTCCAGTATCTTTTATCTTCTGGATTGGAAGGGCTATTGCCCAGAAGAACAATCCTGCGTACCGGCCTCTGGAGTTCATGCTCCAGGTCTGCTTAGAGCCGGAGAAGCCAAAAGTCAACAATACTCCCTCTAAGCGGATTCCTAAATAAGCCACCCCAACAGGCAACCACATACAGGTTAAGACCGCAAAGAAAATGGGATTTCCTCAAGATGGTAGGGGTCGCAAACAAACAGAGGATCAAGGGTATGGCAGGCACCACAGGTGGAGGCAGAACCACGTTGGTCGTGACAGGCTAATCCTAACAGGAAACAGCATCCACCTACAGACTCAGTACCTGATGGGAAAAGGCCAATGAGCAAGAGGAGAGACGAGCTGCAATATGCAGAGATCGGCTCAGGCATAAAATGCACAGACAACTCCTCCACTAGTGGACAACCCAGGTCACCGCAAATATCGGAGGTGTGGTGTGGAGGGCACCAGGCTGCTGAAGGGGACAGGTCCGTACACAGGGAACAATAGGACAAACACAATAAGCTGGAGTCAAAGTGGAAGTCAAATAGTGAAATACCAGGAGCAACAGGAACAACGAAGAGGAGCGAAACCTTAGTCAGACATGAGCCAGAGCTCAAACAACCAGAGAAGCCAAAAGTCAAGCAGAGCAAAGGTGAAAACACAGGTAAGCAAAGCCACAATACGGAGACTAACTCAATAATCGGGAGGGGAGAGAAAAGTGGGAAGGAACTAAGTATCTGCGAGAACCAATAGAAAAAGAGGTGAGGAGAGAGGCTCTAGAAAGAAGCCAAACAGAGTAAAAAAATGTAACACTAAGAGCAATCTGACAATACCCCCCTTCTTCAAGAAGAGCCTTCAGGGCAACCTGGTTTGCCTGGATGAGTCATATGGAAGGCATTAATTAGGGCTGGGGCATGAAGGTCTCAAGAAAGGACCCAGCTTCGGTCCCCCGGGCCATAGCCCTTACAGTCCATCAGGTATTTAACTGATCTCGGAACTTTCATAGAGTCAAGGATGCTATTTATCTTGATTGTGGATTCTCTGTTGAGGAGGATGGGAAGAGGTGGAGTTCGGGTCGTAGAAAAGCGGTTACATATAACCTTTCTTAGGAGTGAGACATTGATTTTATTGGGGATATGCCATTTAAGCGGTAAGGCCACTTCGAAGTTAACTGGTGTAATTTGTTTTGTGATTTCTTAGGGCCCAACAAAGTGAGGTTCATATTTAAGGGACAGCATGTGTAACTGGAGATTCTTAGTAGATAGCAAAACCTTATCTCCAATACAAAAGAATGTGGCTGGGGTCTGATGTTTGTCAGCTGATCGTTTGTGACCCTCCACTGCCTTAGATAGATGGGAATAGAACAATGTGCAAAGAGCTTGTAAATCCTCCACAACCATGTCAGCCGCTGGCACTCCTTGAGGCGGGCCCCACGGAAAAGTATGAGGATTATATCCGATGGCGGAAAGAATAGAGAACATTGTAGCAAGTCATGGAGGAGGTTACTGAATGAAAATTCTGCGAAGCGCAAAAGACCTACCCAGTCTGATTGATTGATGTTCATAAATTGGCACAGGAACAGTTTCACATTTTGATTTGTGCTCTCCATTTGCCCGCAAAAATGTAAAGAGATGCCTAATCTAGAACATAAGGCTCCCCAGAAACAGGAAATAAATTGGGAGCTTCTATCAGATACCATGTGGGTAAGAGAACCATGCAGACGAAAAATTTATTTTAAGAAAATGTTGGCGAGCTTGGTGCACAAAGGGAGTTTATGGAGAGGTGAAATGGGCTTGTCTGGAAAATCGATCCACAATGACTGAAATGGTAGTGCAGTCCCAGGATGGTGGAAGATCAACATAAAGTCCATGGACAAGTGGGACCATGGGGAGGTGGGAATCAGTAGGGGTTGTCACGGTAACCAGTACAAAAGAAGGTCAGACACAGGCAAACTGAATTAGAAGCACCTTTATTGATAATATGCAATAATAGGCAAATCCCCAGATAAACCCAAGAACTGGTAAACGGACAGACCACAGTCCACTACCCAGACTGACACTGGGCAGAGGCCTGCACTACTCGGACTGGAATAGCAAAAAGGAGAACCTCGCCTATGATTCTCTCTGCCTGTTAGGTACCAAGCGCCCAGAGGTAATGAGTATTACCGCACGGTACTTAAATGCAGACAGTGGCAATCGGAGCAGGGACAGCACAAGTATCACGATGCCCGTGATTGCTCTCCAGGAGCGCTGTTGCTATTTGCAGGTGACATTGTATTATCACTTCCTGAGTGTCTGTCACGGTTACCCAGAGAAGTTCAGGAGTCAGCACGGTTAGTTAATGCAACTTATTAACAAATGACATAAAGAAGATATATACAATATATATACAATAGGAATAAGAACAGGGTAATAGCCAGCAAGCCTGCTATCAGAAATAATAGGTTGCAATGCTAAACCACTGTGCTGGAGACTAGGCCTTAGCCACTGGAAGTCTCAGCTGGAACCAGGAACAGGAACTGGAACAGGAACCCAGGATCTTGATCTGACAAGGAATGAAGTCTGACTCAGCCTGCAATCAGAATTAAATATCACTGACTCACACCTGGAGCCAGTAAGGGTGAATACTGACTCACACCTGCAGTCAGTAGGAGCGAATACTGACTCAAGCCTGCAGTCAGTAGAAGTAAGGTGAAAACTGACTCACACCTGCAGTCAGCTAAGCAAGTCTACCAGAGCCCCAGGCCCGCACTAGATTGGGTGTCTGATCACCAGGGAAAAAGACGAAAGAATAGTCAGACAGAACCACAAGTAAGCACCAGAAGGGATAGTCAGACAAGCCGGGTCATACACAGTTCAGGTAGTCAGCCAGAGCCACAAGTCTGCACCAGATTGGATGAAAGACTAGCCAGGTCATACACGGAGCCCAAGGTAACAGAACTGCTATGAACACCAACACAAGGGCAACTGAGTCAGGCCTCAGTCTGCCCTTTAAACCCCTCCACAGGAAGTAGGAGAAGCAGCTCAGAGGGAGGAAGTTGGTAGGAGGAGACTAAAGGAAGCAAACAGGAAAAACAGAGGCCTGCAGCATGCTTGAAGCCTCGCGCCTGCAGATGATGCTGAAGTCAAGGTAAGCTGTAACAGTGTCACGCTTATGTGCTTTCGCTATTCTTTTAGGCCTGTGGTAATTGCCAGAGTCAGTCTCTGCCTACTCGCTAGGCCTTATAGGCCTCATTCTGCCAGTACTCCTTTGCCCTTTCGTGGTGTGCCTGTGTGCTAGCTCTTGTGATTATTTCTACTACTTTTGACTCCAGCTAAGTTCGATCCCTGACTTGTTGCCTTCTGTTCCGGTCTGACCCTTGGCTCCATCTGACTACACAATCTGTGCTGATCCAGGCTTTGGCTGACTATCTGATACCGTACCGACCTTGGCTTGGCTGACTAACTGCTCTGTGCTGACCCTGGCTCCAGCTGACTATCCTATATGGTACTGACCTTGGCTTGGCTGTCTAACTGCTCTGTGCTGACTCCGGCTACGGCTGACTATCCGATACGTTTCCAACCCTTGGCCTGACTGACTCCACTTCTACGCTAGACCATGCTCTAGCTAATCTCTCTGGTACAAGCTCTGCTCAGTATCCTCCCACTGAGCCAGACTTTGTCTCTGGCTATCCTATAGTGCTTGATACCGATGGTTAGTGCCTTTGGGTGCACCCTAGCGTTCTATGGATTTGAGTCACCTTTGCCCGTACCTACCCTAGCATTCTCGGGAATTCTAGTCGCCATTGCCTGTAGGTTTACTCTAGCGTTTTAGGGTATCTGAGTCTATTACCTTGGGGCTCTAGTAGACTTGAATAGCTGACTACAGGTGTGAGGGGAGCATTTCTCATTTTTGTTTGGGTGATTCCGCTTTACATGCACTAGTAGCTACTGCTATCCTTGCTACCTTCCCATTCATGTTCCGTCAGTGGATTGTGCGATATCTCCACACCTGGTCCTGTGAGGGTTGGGGAAGTGCTTGTGAACTGTCTCCACACCTTATTTAAATAAAGATATTGATTTTACTGTATCTGTACTTGTCAGTGTTATTGTTCCACAGTTACTCTGTGACAACAAGCCACAGTACTGCTAAATGAGAATTGCCAGACCAGCCTAGGTAACACGGAGTAAGTAGTCAGCAAGAGCCACAGTTCAGATCCGGAGTGGGTAGTCAGACAAGTCAGGTCATACATGGAGCAAGTAGTCAGCCAGAGCCACAGGTCAGAACCGGTGTGGATAATCAGACAAGCGTGGGTCATACAAAGAGCGAGTAGTCAGCCATAGCCACAGGTCAGAACCAGTGTGGATAGTCAGACAAGCAGGGTACATGCACGGAGTGAAATTGGAAGCCAAGCAAGGGTTACAATGAGACGGAACAAATGTAACGAGTACTAACAGGAACACCACATAAGGGCAACTAACACTAGGCCCCGGGAAGGTTAAACAGGCCCACACGATGGAAGGAATCAATTAGGCAAATTGAATACGTATGTATAAGCAAGGGCAACGTCCTGAGACAGCAACGCATTCCAGCACCCGTAACCACCAGATAGAGCTGAGAAGAAGCACAAAGGTAACTGGCAGCACAGATGCCAAGGTACACTGTGATAGGGGTTTATTACAGCACAGTTGTGGAGGTCACATAAGATATCAGATCTTTATGAAGAGAAGGCCACCAAAATTGTCATGCAATTAATTCTTTAGTTTTTTTGAGCCCCTGGACGGCCGGAGACCAAAGTGCAATGACAGCAATGAAGAATTTCTAGTTGAAATCGAGGTGAGACAAAGAGTGTATGAAGAGGTTGTTGAAGGGTCGAAGGACCTTGAAGAAGTCAGATCTTATCCATCGTAGAGGAAGCTAGGCTAGCGTGCGATCTGATGGAACAATCAGTTATTGGGTAGGAATCGACTGGGTTCAAATTGTCTCAACAAGGCATCTGCTTTGGTATTTTTTGAACCAGGATGGAACTGGTACATAATGATGTAATTAAATCTAGTAAAGAAAAATGCTTGTCAAGGGATGAGTAAGTTTGGCTGATTCTAAAACCTGAAAGTTTTTATGATCAGTGAAGATCAAGACTGGAAGTGGAGTACCCTCAAGGAAGTGTTTCCACTCTTCCAAGGCCATTCTGATTGCCAGTAATGCCCTGTTGTCTACATTGCAGTTTTGTTCAGAACTACAAAAACATTTAGAAAAATATGAACAAGGAGGGATCTTGGAAAAAAATGTGTTCCTTTGAGAAAGAACGGCTCCCGCAGCTTGTTCAAATGTATCCACTTCCAAAATATATTGTAAGGAAGGGTCTGGAAAATGAAGGATTGGTGCAAAGGTAAATGCTTTTTTTAAAGGTCTCAAAGGCAAATAGGGCTGTGGGAGGCCAGTTCATGGATCTGCAGTAGTCTAAGTAAGGGCTGTTATAGGATAGATGATTTTAGAAAAATTACAGATAAATTTCCTGTAGTAATTGGAAAATCCAATAAAGCTCTGAATAGCTCTAATGTCGTGGGGAACAGCCCAGTTAGTCAAAGCCCTGACTTTGGCTGGATCTATCTCCAACCCTGATACTGAGATTATATATTCCAAAAATAGAAGACATGTTTGTTCAAATTCACATTTATCTATATTCACAAACAAGGAATTTTCCATGAGGCATTGCAGCGCAGTACGGACCTGTTGGAGATGTAATTCTAGCAAGGAGTAATAGATCAAAATATTGTCGAGATAGACGATAACATGGGACAGTAACATGTCCCAGAATAAATCATTAACGAAGCCTTGAAAAACTGCTGTGGCATTGCAAAGGCCGAATGGCATAACAAGATACTCATAATGTCCATATCTCATATTAAATGACATTTTCCATTCGTCCTCGGTTTTGAACCAATTTAGACTATAAGCATTTTGGAGATCTAGACAGGGGAAGATCAAATAACCTGTCAATTGATTGAGGAGTTCAGCAATAAGTGGGAGAGGATAACTGTTTTTTATAGTAACTTTATTCAGTACCCTGTAATCAATACAGGCGTTTAATGAGCCAGCCTTTTTAACAAAGAAGAATCCTGCACCCAATGGAGAAGAAGAAGCTTGAATGAAGCCTTTAGCCAATTGTTCCTAAATATAGTGTGCAAGGGTTTGATTCTCTGGTGGAGATAACAGAAAGGTGCGACCTTTAGCAGGCATAGAACCAGGTAAAAGGTCAACAGGACAACCACAGTCTCTGTGAGGAGGAAGGCTATCTGAACAGCACTTAGAAAAAACGTCCCCAAAATCTTGGTAAAAAGATGGAATTTTTACAATCTCTTGCATAGGCTCTAGGTTAGCCATTGCAAGGACTGGGAAACTGACTGGAGACAAGATTTAAAGCAGCACAACATGCATATTATCTGTCCAGTACTCCAATCAATAGAAGGATTATGGCTGCAAAGCCAGGAAGCCCCAAAATAACAGGTGTATAATGTGCCGAGATAACGTCAAATGAGAAGTCTGTGTGTGAAGCAGGCCAGTAATGATTATTACTGGGGAGCTCTCATATAGTACCAACCTTGGACCTAATGTAGTGCCACTGAAGGCTGAAACTAACAGAGGAGACTTTTTGGGTTGGAGAGGGATTCCCTGCTGCTTAGCCCATACAGAGTCTATAAAAATGGTGTCAGCCCCGAATCAATAAATGAGGAGGTAGATAAAGAAGAGGTACCATCATACGGGAGGGAATGGAGGACTTAGCTGAGCTCAAATTTAGAGATTGTACCCTATCAACCCCTAAGCACAGGAGTTTCCAGGCTGTCTAGGGCACTGTGCCAGAAAGTGGCTTTTGATGCCACAATAAAGACATAAGCCCAGAGAACAGCGGCATCTCTTTTCTTCCTCAGATAGTCTAGTTACCCCACCGATTTCTATTGGTTATTCATGGCTTTGCATGTCCTGCTGAAGAGGGCTGGTAGGTGGTAAATTTTTATTCCTCCAGCTGTCTCGTTCAATTTTTCTCTCAGTCATATGTCATTATAGTTCTAAACATAACAAGATAAGTTCCTCCAGTGACTCCGGTATCTCACCGCAAGTCAGGTGTCTTTTAGTCTGTCGTTAAGACCCCTATAGAATGCTGCTTTCATAGCCCCTTGATGCCAATGTTCAGAATTCTATAGCAAATTGACCTACAGACAGGGAACCTTGGTGAAGTTCAAGCAGCAGCAATGGCTCTGCAGTGGCCTTCCTGCCAGGGATGTTGAAAATCATCCTGAAGGTCTTCAGAAATGCTTCAGAATCAAGTAGTAGTGGGGAATTTTGTTCTATCAACGGTGAAGCCCAAGCAAGTGCCTTGTCTGTAAGAAGTGAAATAATAAAAGAGACCCTGATGGCATGTGAACTAAATCTCTGGGGATCTGTGCTGAAGTACAAGAGGCACTGATTAATGAATCCTCTGCAACTGGCAGAAGAGCCACCATACCTCTCAGGTAAGGGAAGTTTTGAGGGTCTTGCTATGGCTGTATGGCTGGCACCGCTATCCCCTGGAAGTGATGTGGGCTACAGAGATGTAGATGAGGGAGCGGCAGCAGTAGCTCCTCTTAGCATCTCCAGAATGGTGTCTATTTTTCTTTCTAAACTATGCATTCAGAGGGTTAACTATGGAATATCGTGGGGTATTTCTTTTTATTTCAAATATGACATTGACATTTCTTTTTAATTTATAGGAAATAAGACAAAGAAGAAAGAAGATTTGAGAAAGGGTGCTGAAGACTCTGCTGCACATCAGGATGACTGGTAAGTGTATGTTTTCAGGGGCTGCGTTTTACCTTAGTCAGATTAACCCCGTGAGTGCCAGTGGGGTAAGTATACCCCACTGGCACTCGTAGGGTTAATTCTACTAACATTTGACACATTTTTTTCAGTACTTTGTATGTACTGATACAGGGCTTAGGTTCCCATATCAATACCTCCACTGGTCACAGTTTTTTTCTGTTTTACGTTAAATTCCTGTGTTAGCACTTTGGGGACCTGTTAAGGGACTCTGTGCCCAAAAACACTGGGTGCAGATTTCTGCACGATAACGTGGGTTCCTTAACTCCTTAGCGACCCTTGACGTACCAGGACCGTCAAGGGTAAATGTGATCGAACGACCCTTGACGGTCCTGGTACGTCAAGGGTTAAACTCTTCCATCGCGGCCGCACGGAGCGATGGAAGAGTTCAAGCCGCTTGTTACTAAGTGTCCCGGTATCGGGACACTTAGTAACAAGCGGCTGAAACATTGTTGCAACATGCGATTCGCTTCAAAAGCGAATTACATGTTGCAAAACCTGAATGACAGGGACAGTATTTGTAAATACTGTCCCTGTCAGATCTCTCTGCCTCCCTCCACCTTGCATACTGCTAAGGTGGAGAGAGACAGAGGGAGATGGTGTTCCAGTGTGCCTGTAAAAAAAAAAGTAAAAAAAAAAAAGTTTAAATAAAGAAAATTAACCCTTTGATCACTGTTCTGCAGTGATCAATAAGTGCCCCCCCATCTGATCACTCTTGGAGTGATCAATTTGCTGCAGATCAGTGTTTTCTGATCTGTGAGACACCCCCCACCCCCCTTGAATTTTTTTAGATTTTTTAAAAATTTTTTAAAATTTTTTTAAATTTTAATTTTTTTTTTTTTTTTTAATAATAAATATAGGTTAGGTATTTTGGTAGGTAGTTGGGTAGGTTTAGTGTAGACGTGTGTTAGGGAAAGTTTTAGGGATAGATTTAGGTTTAGGGGAAAAAAAACCAAAAAAACCAAACCCCCCCCCCAAAAAAAAAAAATATATACAATAAGTGCAGTTTAGATAGGTAGTTCAATTGGGTTAGGTAGGTTCAGGATATACGTAGGTTAGGGTAAGTTTTAGGGTTAGATTTAGGTTTAGGGATAGCGTAAGAAAAAAAAAAAAAAAAAAAAACCCCAAACCCCCCCAAAAAAAAAAAAAAAAAAAATAATAAGGCATACAGCACACACTAATTTGACAATATATCAATATAGACTGTAAGTGCACGTCCCATAAGAGATAATATAAATATACTCAGCCTGGGTACTCCAAGGATGTAGCATGAGACAGCACTCAAGAAAGTTGAAGTTATTCAAATGTTTATTGCAGCATCTTATGGTAGCCAAACGTTTTCGGTCCTCTCTGGGACCTTCGTCAGGGCAAATGGGGTTATACATTAAAACACAGTTATTTATAGCAAACTAACCTGACTCATTCACCTCTCCCCGCCGAAAACCACCTTTGGAACGCACAACCAAGCGTTCCTCGGCGTTCAACGGGGATCGTGACGTCATCAAGTCACGGGCCGACGGTTGCTAGGCAACCGGTACCCGAGGCGAAACACAAATCCAACATTATGAACAGCACTGTCGGCTGAAGGCAGTGCTGTATACGAGTGGAGACAGATCTCCTCAGGAGGAAAAGACATTGGTCATAATAGTTAGTTAAAAGCACAGGATACACATGTATGTGATAATATTAGGTTGCATTTAAATGTGATAGCACTTTTGTTGCTTATACAAATTGAGAAACATGTGTGTTATTGCTATATGTGGGTAGTAAATCCCACTTGTTAATAGAAAGTTTATTCAGATCTATAGTTAAATAAACATATATGTATAACTCTTCAAAGAACAGATCTTCTGGTGACTAGGTGCCTGACCCCAGATGTAGGGGTTGCCATGTATTGTCACCAGATAAGTGCATTACACATATGTAGCAATATTCCCATGCATACATAACTCTTCAAAGAACAAATCTTCCGGTGACTAGATGCCTAACCCCAAATGTAGGGGTTGCCATGTGTTGTCACCAGATAGGTTCATTTCACATATGTAGCAATATTCCCATATATACATAATTCTTCACAGAACAGATCTTCCGGTGACTAGGTGCCTAGCCCCAAATGTAGGGGTTGCCATGTATTGTCACCAGATAAGTTCATTTCACATATGTAACGATATTCCCATAGTTGTGATGAATCAATTTTTCCTTTAATAGTGGGGATTCAGTAACTAGGTACCTGATCCCATTGGAAGGGATTGCCATATGTTGTCACTAGATAAGTTCCATTTGTGATGCAAAACTTTCTATATAGCTCCTTAAAACAGAGGACAAGGATCTTTCAATATGTAATCAAAGGGGTGATTACCATCCAGTGATACTTCAACCTACTCAATGGCTAGGTGCCTAACCCCTGGTAGTCCAAATTTCAGGGGTCGCCATAGTCGCCATTGGTTTCTAAATTATAGGAAGCAAGATAAAGATAATTCTTGGTTTAATCCATGTGGTGTGATAGTTTGAAAGTCAAAGATGGTTCTAGCTTCTAATTGAAGAAGTGTTAAATGTCTATCTCCACCTCTTGGTGATTTTTGAACTTGATTAATAGGCATGAAACGGAAATCCGCAAGTTTATGTTGTAGACTTTGGAAGTGTCTTGCCACTGGCTGAGTTTGATAGTCCTTGAGGTCCATATTGCCCTCCAAAGCTCTCTTAATCGATGATTTATGATTATTAATTCGCTCTTTGAGCATTGTGATTGTTTTGCCCACATAAAATAGTCCACATGGGCATGTGATTAAGTATATCACATATCTACTTTCGCAATTGAGGAAATCCTTGATCCAGATTTTTTTCGCTGTTCTTGGGTGCTTATAAAATTTCCCTGTCATTATATTGTTACAATTGGAGCATCCCTTATATTTATAAACTCCTCTAGGTCGTGCCAACCAGTTTATAGGTTTATTATATTTATTAATTGGGTCCCCTGGATTAAGAATATCCCCCAGGTTTCTTCCCCTCTCATAACAAAATAATGGCGGATTATTAAATAAATTACCAATTTTCTGGTCCCCTTGCAGTATGTGCCAATTCTTCACTATAACTCTCTTTATGTCAGCAGACATGGTGTTAAACTGAGTTTTTATGCAAAATCTTTGTTCTGTATTGTTGTTATCTTTTTTTATAGACAACAATTCCTTACGGTCTAGTTGGATGGCTTTATCCAGGGCCATTTGGGTATCTTTCTCATCGTAACCTCTGTCCAAGAATCTCCGCTGCATGCAAAGCAGACCTTGTCTGCACTCCTCAGTATCGGAGGTTGTGCGCACTACTCTGACCATTTGGGAAAAAGGGAGACCACGCTTCATAGGTAATGGGTGGTGGCTGCTAGCATGCAGGAGGGTATTTTTGTCAGTTGTTTTTTGATATATCTTTGTTAGAATTTTTTGCTCTTCTTTATAAATCGTTAAATCGAGAAAGTTAATCTTGTTTTTATCAAAAGACATTGTAAATCTGATAGTGGAGTCAATTGAATTAAGATTATCCACAAATTCCCTCAAAGTGTCCAAACAACCATTCCATAAAAGGAATATGTCGTCGATAAATCGCTTAAAGAAAGTTATATGTTGGGCATATTGGGGAGTGGAAAAGATATGCAATTGCTCGTAATATTCCATAAAAATAGATGCATATGAGGGCGCCATGTTGGAGCCCATGGCTGTCCCTTGTAATTGCAAGAAAAAGAGGTCCTCAAACTTGAAATAATTCTTATTAAGAATCACATCAATAAGTAGTAACAAGTATTCCAGTGGGGGGCCCTCATATGTAGGATCTCTAGATACTATTGCTGCTACAGCTTCCTTGCCCATGTCATGGGGGATGTTGGTATATAGACTTGTCACGTCCAAAGTCACAAACACAATATCGTCAGTAGTTTCGGTAGGTAATTGACCAATAAAATCCGTTGTGTCTCTTATGTAACTTGAGAATGTTTTAATGTATTTTTGAAGGAAGAAGTCGATGTATTGAGAGATGGGTTGGCATAAGGAGTCACGGGCGGAGATTATTGGTCTTCCAGGTGGTTTATTAAGTGATTTATGTATTTTTGGAACACAGTACAGAATTGGTACTCGTGGGTGGTTTTGTGTTAAGAAATTTTTTGTGTCCATAGTGATCCACCGGTTACTGACCCCTAACTGAATGATTGAGTCAATTTCTGACTTGTATCCATTTGTTGGGTCCCTCAACAATTTTTTATAGCATTGTGGATTACTTAATTGAGAAAATACCTCATCACGGTATTGGGTGTAGTCCATTATCACAATTCCACCTCCTTTATCTGCAGGCTTTATAATGATGGAGTTGTCATTAGCCAAATTTTTTATAGCATTTCGTTCCTCTTTTGTGATGTTAAAATAGCTTATGCATCTATTTTTATGGAATATTACGAGCAATTGCATATCTTTTCCACTCCCCAATATGCCCAACATATAACTTTCTTTAAGCGATTTATCGACGACATATTCCTTTTATGGAATGGTTGTTTGGACACTTTGAGGGAATTTGTGGATAATCTTAATTCAATTGACTCCACTATCAGATTTACAATGTCTTTTGATAAAAACAAGATTAACTTTCTCGATTTAACGATTTATAAAGAAGAGCAAAAAATTCTAACAAAGATATATCAAAAAACAACTGACAAAAATACCCTCCTGCATGCTAGCAGCCACCACCCATTACCTATGAAGCGTGGTCTCCCTTTTTCCCAAATGGTCAGAGTAGTGCGCACAACCTCCGATACTGAGGAGTGCAGACAAGGTCTGCTTTGCATGCAGCGGAGATTCTTGGACAGAGGTTACGATGAGAAAGATACCCAAATGGCCCTGGATAAAGCCATCCAACTAGACTGTAAGGAATTGTTGTCTATAAAAAAAGATAACAACAATACAGAACAAAGATTTTGCATAAAAACTCAGTTTAACACCATGTCTGCTGACATAAAGAGAGTTATAGTGAAGAATTGGCACATACTGCAAGGGGACCAGAAAATTGGTAATTTATTTAATAATCCGCCATTATTTTGTTATGAGAGGGGAAGAAACCTGGGGGATATTCTTAATCCAGGGGACCCAATTAATAAATATAATAAACCTATAAACTGGTTGGCACGACCTAGAGGAGTTTATAAATGTAAGGGATGCTCCAATTGTAACAATATAATGACAGGGAAATTTTATAAGCACCCAAGAACAGCGAAAAAAATCTGGATCAAGGATTTCCTCAATTGCGAAAGTAGATATGTGATATACTTAATCACATGCCCATGTGGACTATTTTATGTGGGCAAAACAATCACAATGCTCAAAGAGCGAATTAATAATCATAAATCATCGATTAAGAGAGCTTTGGAGGGCAATATGGACCTCAAGGACTATCAAACTCAGCCAGTGGCAAGACACTTCCAAAGTCTACAACATAAACTTGCGGATTTCCGTTTCATGCCTATTAATCAAGTTCAAAAATCACCAAGAGGTGGAGATAGACATTTAACACTTCTTCAATTAGAAGCTAGAACCATCTTTGACTTTCAAACTATCACACCACATGGATTAAACCAGGAATTATCTTTATCTTGCTTCCTATAATTTAGAAACCAATGGCGACCCCTGAAATTTGGACTACCAGGGGTTAGGCACCTAGCCATTGAGTAGGTTGAAGTATCACTGGATGGTAATCACCCCTTTGATTACATATTGAAAGATCCTTGTCCTCTGTTTTAAGGAGCTATATAGAAAGTTTTGCATCACAAATGGAACTTATCTAGTGACAACATATGGCAATCCCTTCCAATGGGATCAGGTACCTAGTTACTGAATCCCCACTATTAAAGGAAAAATTGATTCATCACAACTATGGGAATATCGTTACATATGTGAAATGAACTTATCTGGTGACAATACATGGCAACCCCTACATTTGGGGCTAGGCACCTAGTCACCGGAAGATCTGTTCTGTGAAGAATTATGTATATATGGGAATATTGCTACATATGTGAAATGAACCTATCTGGTGACAACACATGGCAACCCCTACATTTGGGGTTAGGCACCTAGTCACCGGAAGATTTGTTCTTTGAAGAGTTATGTATGCATGGGAATATTGCTACATATGTGTAATGCACTTATCTGGTGACAATACATGGCAACCCCTACATCTGGGGTCAGGCACCTAGTCACCAGAAGATCTGTTCTTTGAAGAGTTATACATATATGTTTATTTAACTATAGATCTGAATAAACTTTCTATTAACAAGTGGGATTTACTACCCACATATAGCAATAACACACGTTTCTCAATTTGTATAAGCAACAAAAGTGCTATCACATTTAAATGCAACCTAATATTATCACATACATGTGTATCCTGTGCTTTTAACTAACTATTATGACCAATGTCTTTTCCTCCTGAGGAGATCTGTCTCCACTCGTATACAGCACTGCCTTCAGCCGACAGTGCTGTTCATAATGTTGGATTTGTGTTTCGCCTCGGGTACCGGTTGCCTAGCAACCGTCGGCCCGTGACTTGATGACGTCACGATCCCCGTTGAACGCCGAGGAACGCTTGGTTGTGCGTTCCAAAGGTGGTTTTCGGCGGGGAGAGGTGAATGAGTCAGGTTAGTTTGCTATAAATAACTGTGTTTTAATGTATAACCCCATTTGCCCTGACGAAGGTCCCAGAGAGGACCGAAAACGTTTGGCTACCATAAGATGCTGCAATAAACATTTGAATAACTTCAACTTTCTTGAGTGCTGTCTCATGCTACATCCTTGGAGTACCCAGGCTGAGTATATTTATATATATATATATATATATATATATATAATAAGTGCAGTTTAGATAGGTAGTTCATTTGGGTTAGGTAGGTTCAGGATATACGTAGGCTAGGGTAAGTTTTAGGGTTAGATTTAGGGATAGCGTAAGAAAAAAAAAAGCTTTTTTAGTGGGCAAAATGCAGCGCAGGTACAGCGTTGAAGAGGCATATGCCTTTTTGGCGTCTGACTCTGAGGCAACAGACACTGCGTCAGATTTTGACATAGCGCAGTTTTCAGAAAGTGAGAGCAGCTCTAGTGATGACGCTGGGCCTTCTGTCAAGAAAAGAAGCACTGCCCCAAAAGCTGCTCTGGCAACTGCCCCAGCACCTGCCAAAAGAACTGCCCAAAGACCTACCAAAATACCTACCCAAAGAAATGCCCCAAGTGCTGCCCCAAGAGCTGCCCTGGCAACTGCCCCAGCACCTGACAAAAGATCTGCCCAAAGACCTACCAAAGAAATGCCCCAAGTGCTGCCCTAAGAGCTGCCCTGGCAACTGCCCCAGCACCTGCCAAAAGATCTGCCCAAAGACCTGCCAAAAGACCTGCCCAAAGAAATGCCCTAACACCTGCCACTCCGGATCCTAATGAATGGGTATCAATTTATGCCCACAAATCTCAGAATTCACAGGCAACCCAGGGATTCAAATTGATGTGGAAGGATTTACCCATGATCATTTTTTTGATTTGTTTTTGGGGGAAGACATTTTAGGTGAAATTGTTTCCCAAACCAATTTGTATGCAGCCCAGTATACTGCCGCCAACCCTAAGTGTGAAAAACGCTGTTTTTTTTTTTTTTACTTACGTCATGGTTTACGAGGGATTGGTGGTAAAATGGCAGTGTATAAAATTGGAAAACGAGAGCCTGGGGTGTCTACTTTCCAAAAATATACACTTTTGGGGGGAAATCTTAAAAAAAGAGCACTGTTACACAGCCCCAAATGAGACATGGCACCAGTAACGCAAGCTGTGAAGATTCAAAGTGTGAACCTGGAAACGCGCATGTTCCAATTTGGCCCCCGTAGCTCCCCCAAACCATGAGAAAGCTATGCATATGGGGTATTGCCGTACTCAGAAGAAGGAGCTGAACACTATTCAATTCAGTTTATAAAATCTTCACCTATTCTGTGCTTGAAATTCACATCAACATTGAAGGCAAAGTGTGAAAAACGCTGTTTTTTTACTTACGTCAAGTTTATGAGAAAGTGGTGGTAAAATGGCAGTGTAAAAAATTTGAAAACACACTTAAAATGAAAGCTGGGGGTGTCTACATTCCAAAAATATACACTTTTGGGGGGAAATTCTAAAGTGCAACACTGGAACATAGCCCAAAATGAGTAATGGCATCAGTTAACCAAGATGTGAAAATTCAATATTTGTTCAAAATTGGGCCCCGTAGCTCCCCCAAACCTTGAGAAACCTATGCATATGGGGTATTGCCGTACTCAGAAGAAGGAGATGAACACTAAACAATGCATTTTTAAAAATCTTCACCTATCATGTGCTTGAAATTCACATCAACATTGAAGTGCAAGTGTGAAAAACGCTGTTTTTTTAACTTACGTCAAGATTTACGAGCGATTGGTGGTAAAATGGCTGCGTAAAAAAATTGAAAACATACATAAAATGAAAGCCTGGGGTGTCTACTTTCCAAAAATATATACTTTTGGGGGGAAATCTTAGAGTGGAGCACTGTTACACAGCCCCAAATGAGACATGGCACCAGTGATGCAAGCTGTGAAAATTCAAAGTGTGAAACTGGAAACGCGCATGTTCCAATTTGGGCCCTGTAGCTCTCCCAAACCTTGAGAAACCTATGCATATGGGGTATTGCCGTACTCAGAAGAAGGAGCTGAACACTAAACAATGCATTTTTAAAAATCTTCACCTATCATGTGCTTGAAATTCACATCAACATTGAAGTGCAAGTGTGAAAAACGCTGTTTTTTTAAGTTACATCAAGATTTACGAGCGATTGGTGGTAAAATGGCTGCATAAAAAAATTGAAAACATACATAAAATGAAAGCCTGGGGTGTCTACTTTCCAAAAATATATACTTTTGGGGGGAAATCTTAGAGTGGAGCACTGTTACACAGCCCCAAATGAGACATGGCACCAGTGATGCAAGCTGTGAAAATTCAAAGTGTGAAACTGGAAACGCGCATGTTCCAATTTGGGCCCCGTAGCTCTCCCAAACCTTGAGAAACCTATGCATATGGGGTATTGCCGTACTCAGAAGAAGGAGCTGAACACTAAACAATGCATTTTTAAAAATCTTCACCTATCATGTGCTTGAAATTCACATCAACATTGAAGTGCAAGTGTGAAAAACGCTGTTTTTTTAACTTACGTCAAGATTTACGAGCGATTGGTGGTAAAATGGCTGCGTAAAAAAATTGAAAACATACATAAAATGAAAGCCTGGGGTGTCTACTTTCCAAAAATATATACTTTTGGGGGGAAATCTTAGAGTGGAGCACTGTTACACAGCCCCAAATGAGACATGGCACCAGTGATGCAAGCTGTGAAAATTCAAAGTGTGAAACTGGAAACGCGCATGTTCCAATTTGGGCCCCGTAGCTCTCCCAAACCTTGAGAAACCTATGCATATGGGGTATTGCCGTACTCAGAAGAAGGAGCTGAACACTAAACAATGCATTTTTAAAAATCTTCACCTATCATGTGCTTGAAATTCACATCAACATTGAAGTGCAAGTGTGAAAAAAGCTGTTTTTTTAACTTACGTCAAGATTTACGAGCGATTGGTGGTAAAATGGCTGCGTAAAAAAATTGAAAACATACATAAAATGAAAGCCTGGGGTGTCTACTTTCCAAAAATATATACTTTTGGGGGGAAATCTTAGAGTGGAGCACTGTTACACAGCCCCAAATGAGACATGGCACCAGTGATGCAAGCTGTGAAAATTCAAAGTGTGAAACTGGAAACGCGCATGTTCCAATTTGGGCCCTGTAGCTCTCCCAAACCTTGAGAAACCTATGCATATGGGGTATTGCCGTACTCAGAAGAAGGAGCTGAACACTAAACAATGCATTTTTAAAAATCTTCACCTATCATGTGCTTGAAATTCACATCAACATTGAAGTGCAAGTGTGAAAAACGCTGTTTTTTTAAGTTACGTCAAGATTTACGAGCGATTGGTGGTAAAATGGCTGCATAAAAAAATTGAAAACATACATAAAATGAAAGCCTGGGGTGTCTACTTTCCAAAAATATATACTTTTGGGGGGAAATCTTAGAGTGGAGCACTGTTACACAGCCCCAAATGACACATGGCACCAGTGATGCAAGCTGTGAAAATTCAAAGTGTGAAACTGGAAACGCGCATGTTCCAATTTGGGCCCCGTAGCTCTCCCAAACCTTGAGAAACCTATGCATATGGGGTATTGCCGTACTCAGAAGAAGGAGCTGAACACTAAACAATGCATTTTTAAAAATCTTCACCTATCATGTGCTTGAAATTCACATCAACATTGAAGTGCAAGTGTGAAAAACGCTGTTTTTTTTAACTTACGTCAAGATTTACGAGTGATTGGTGGTAAAATGGCTGCGTAAAAAAATTGAAAACATACATAAAATGAAAGCCTGGGGTGTCTACTTTCCAAAAATATATACTTTTGGGGGGAAATCTTAGAGTGGAGCACTGTTACACAGCCCCAAATGAGACATGGCACCAGTGATGCAAGCTGTGAAAATTCAAAGTGTGAAACTGGAAACGCGCATGTTCCAATTTGGGCCCCGTAGCTCTCCCAAACCTTGAGAAACCTATGCATATGGGGTATTGCCGTACTCAGAAGAAGGAGCTGAACACTAAACAATGCATTTTTAAAAATCTTCACCTATCATGTGCTTGATATCAACAGTAGTATTGAAATGTAAGTGTGAAAACTGCAAAAAAACAAAATATGACCACAATTTTGAAATTTTTTTCTGGAAAAATAGCTGCATGAAAAACTCCAAAATTCTCCTGATTATTTACCTTATGTTGTGTAGTTTTCAGAAACATATACCTTTGTGGGACATTTTTGGTTCTGGCACCGTCAGCTAAGCTATGATGCTCACATGCCAATTGTTGAGAAATTACAAGTTGGAAATAATGGCAGCCATCTTGTAATATTTACCTTGTAAATGTGAGGAAGTGATTGAAATACTAGGCATATGGGGTATTCTTATATTCAGGAGAAGCAAATGAATATATTTAGGGGTATTTTTTTGTCATAAACTAATTGTATGCAAATCCTGACACGAAAATATAAGCAAAATGTTGTTTTTTTTCAATTTTTTTCCTCTTTTTTTCTATTTTAATCAAATTAAACAATGAGGTATTCATATAATTGTGGTATCAAAAGAAAGCCCTACTTGTGCTTAAAAAAACAGTATATAATTTATGTGGGTGCAGAAAAGGAATTAAAGAGAAAATATGGTTGAACAAAGACATAGTCAAAAAAGTCAAAATTGCTCCGGTCCTTAAGTCAAATCAAACTCAGATTTTCCCGGTCCTTAAGGAGTTAAAGGATCTTTTTCATAGCACAGGTAATTGAACAGCTTACCATGCTTGAAAAAATACCACTGGTTGTTTTTTGGACTATGAGGCCAATTGAATCAAGGCCATGGACAGTAGCTGGCACAACTGAACTCTGAGTGCCAGGAAGGCATCCAACATGTTGCTCTGCAAATTGCTGCATACCTTTCTGGTACTCAAAGGGTTTTAAAGGTGCATGGCAATGACAGGCATCAGGTTCACCCTAAGTGCTGCAATGGTGGTCTACACATCTACCAACTGGTTGCATATTAAGGTTACAAAAACTAAAATGGCTTATAAAGTAGATTAACCTACTATAACAATGGTCTAAAATGCACTGCAGTTTGATAAGAGTTATCAGCTCTTTCAGATGACAAATTTCAATATAAGTCAATGGTTACATTTCTAACTAAAACCACTGATTAATATATCAGCTACAATGGAACCCAGGATAATATTTGCCTTTCCTCAGCAGGCTCCTGCCTGTGTAACCCTTTGAGTGTAGGGGGCTTATGCAATACATTGCATTTGATACCTCTCTGGCACTCAGTGGGTTAAACCTTTAAGGACCAGATGGATGTGAAAAAGCATTATGATAAAACATGCTGCACATCCCTCTGGTCCTCAAAGGGTTTAAAATCCACCTGTAATAACACATAAATGAATGAGATTCACATAATCAAGATGGTGGGAGATTCTAAAAAGAGATAGGTTCTTTCAATTCAGAAAAATATATAAGATTAAGAAAGGAGTAAGAAAGAAAAAAAAAGGACTTGCATATATTTGTTCAGGTACTGCTGTCTGTTCTCTCTCAGGGTTGCATCAGCTGAATAAAGACCAGAAGCTCTGTAGTCCTGCCTAGCCTGATATTCATGGTGACTCGGCAAATATTTCACTGTCATACATTTCTTTGTAGCAGGGGTTCCCAAGCCTTATCTAAAAGGAACACTAAGGCCGGGGAATTATGAACAACAAAGTAATAGAAGCATAACTAATGAGACAGAAAAATGCATATTTCAGGGCTGCACTGGAATCAAAGCAACCCTGCAGTATGTATTTTCATGTGTCCTTGGTTAAAAGTGAGGCCTGGGCAGCCTACCACATAAAATGTTCCATTGTTTGAAACAGAGTTTTTGAAACCAGAGATACTATACATCATTTCAAAGCAAGACCTCTATAGATTAAAAAGGGATTAAATGCCCCAATAAAATTAGTAGCTATTTGGTGCATTTGGTTTGTTCCAGACTGTGGATGTATGTGTATATATGTGTATGTATATTTATTGTATATTTATGTATGTATATGTATATATGCATACACGTATATATAAGGAATCCGTGTATAAAGTGGAATCTGAGGCATAAAAATAGATTCCTTGTAAAAATTATTTGCATATGCCTACCCAGAATCCCTTGCAGGAGTAACACTGCAAATGTAAGATTTTTCTGTGAAAAGCAAGTCTTATGGCTTGACTGGTGTGTCAATTGTTTAACATTGTATCTACCACCCACCTAATTCAGGTGGAAGGGGTTTTCATTCACTTTTTTCTCCACCATAACCTTTCCAGTTTGTGCTCCACAAGTTCACCAAGCCTCAATAGCAAGCCAGTAAAACCAACCTCATGCTGATGAGTTGCTTTAACAACGAAACAGCTGTCCATGAGTATGGTGCTATCCAGGAAGCCTGGCGCATCATGTGCTGTGTCAAAGACGCTCTGTAGTTTGCAAGGAATCGTCTGGTGCTGAGGAGAGAACAGGTGACAACACAGGATTGTCGCAGACTGATCCACAGCCTGCTAAGAGACTATAACATCTTGGACAGACCTGAAGAAGAGGACTAGCATCCCCTCCAATGGCCCAATACTACTGTCACCTTCGGCCCCCTGACCCATGCCCCATATCCTACACACACACACACACACACACACACACACTTTAATACAGTGAAATAAAGTACAAGTATTGAGTTAAATAAAGTGATAATACAATAAAGTTCAAATGTACCTGTGTGCTGCCAAACTGCACTGTGTTGCAGGTATTAAGAATGTTATTGTTTTAAATGTATGAATGCACTCTGTATTGGAAAGTATTACTGTACAAAGAAATGTTGTATTGTATTTTCCATGTCAAAATAAAGATTATTTTATAAAAACAAAAACAAAAAACGACTGTCCATGAGTGGTTTGCTGGCTTTGGCTTCCTGAGTTGTGTCTTAAAGCTGTTGCTCAGCATACACGTACTCTAAGGAATCCATGTATAAGGTGGAATCTGAGGCAAAAAGGTGATTCCTTGTTAAATTTATTTGCATATGCCTAACCAGAATCCTTTGCAATAGTAACAACACTGCAAATGTAAGATTTCTGTGGGAAAAGCAAGTCTTTTGGCTTGACTGGTGTGTCAAAGTTTTGTTTAACATTGTATCTACCACTATATATAGACATATAATATATGGGGGTGTCCATCTTTTTAACCTCTTGAATGCTATACAGGTCTCCAGTGCAACGGGAGGAGATGCACTAAGATGTGATAAAGAATAAATGACTTCTCCAGTGATATCACTTCTCCAATTTCTGTTATTCTGTGCAGACTATCCTATATAATAATTCACTACGGTTTGTTAGAAGCCGTCATGAGCAGTAGAGACGGCTGTGTGTGCTGCAGTCATGTGCAGTACAGACTGCCTGCGGTGTGGCTGTCACGGAGGGGGGCTCTCCGAATTCAGACCGGAGTTGCACAGAGAGGACTCTGATCTGAATTCGGAGTGCTTCGCTACGTATCAGCCGCTGAGCAGCCACTATCTACTGCTCATGCCTACAGAGGTGGACCTGTGGCCCGTGAAACGGGCCTTTCAACTTGTACACTAATATTTCTCCAACTTTGGAGATGTTACTGCATAGGTTCAATAGAATAACATAGGAACTGGAGAAATGATATCACTGGATAAGTCATCTCCATTTTATCACCACTTTATCACCCCTTAGAGCATAACCCCCAATGGTTTTGCAGTGTGTTGGATACTGCTCTAGTATTCCAGGGGTTAACACTTTGAGTGTCAGATCAGTGCGCAATGCATTGCTTTGCAATGAACTGCATACCCATCTGGCACGCAAAGGGTTAAAAAGCTAATTTACCAATGAGACTTGTGTTTGCAACTGCTTTTCTTCAAATCCCAATAAAAATCTATACATATAAAAAAAAAGTTTAATTTAATTGAATGGGAATTTTTGTATCTGTTCCCTATGGTACACTTGGTTTTCTCTAGAATGGTTTCTCTCTGTATTTATATATAAGGCACACTGCAATTCTGGAGCAAACCAAGTACACCATAAGGAGACAAAATATTTCCAAATACCCACTGAACGCTGACTGCAGGGGAAGCTGTCGTACGACAGTCTTATGTGCATCAGGCGGCTCTGCAGCTGAGTCAAGATCGCGTTGATAAATTATTTCACTGAAATGGTCTTCTACGTGTGCTTGGTTTGCTTTCTTTTTTATAAAAACGATCTCGACAATGCTGCAGAGCCACCTGATGCAAGTAATACCGGATATCCCTGCAGTCAGCGTTCAGTCAGGGAAGGGGGAGGGAGGGGGAACTTTGAGCGCTATCATCTCTCAAACCATAAGGGTGTTAACAAAAAAGAAAACAAGAATTGCAAAAATTACATATTCAGTAAACTACAACATTGCATATTTCGTTAGTCCAATAGTAAAGCATTAATATTCCTCCTCCACCCAAATAACATAATCAGTTTCCACCCTCTATTAGAATTACAAGCTTTGCATATTTGGAAATAACAAAACATTAGTTCTCAGCAAATGCAATACACTATGATTTAACCTAACTTAGCAAAATATCTTATCAATCTATGTGAAGGGGGGAAAGAATGAGCTGTGAGTTTCTCTGCTTATCAATATGTGTGCAGGAAGATGGGAGGGGGGGAAAGAAAGAGTGACATAGGTTTTCTTTTTGGAGACCATAAAATTTCTGCTGTCTCTTTAGGTGCTGGTTAACCCTTCCCTTGCTATATTGTGTGATGTAGCTTATGTTTAAACACTTGATATTTGATAACAAGGGTATGAGAGATGACACTGGGGGCAATAAGTTACAATATGAGGATTAGTAATTTGCAAGTATTACTATCCCTTTAAAGTGACAGTGTCATTTTTTTTTACTTTACATATTCTGCAGCTGCAGAATACGATGTCAAATTGCCTATACTTTTTTTTTTTTCATCTTCACCTTTTTTTTTTACACTTTTATGTCCTTGACAATATGGTCATTGAATTTCTGTTTCCATGGAGTTTTCTGTCTGACAGTGAAAGTAGGAATATGTATACAATGTTGCAAGTCTCTTAGCAGCACTGATTGACCTGTATGCTGTAATGGTAGGCTTTTTCTATATTATTTCACTGCCTTTTTTCCATCTTTTTTGTTTTTTTTTTTTCTTTACATTGTCACCCTTGTGTTCTTTCACAATCGCACACCTAGTGCTGCTGTCTGGAGAAAAAAAAAAACAGACTGATCATTGCCAAGGAAACAAAAAAAAATGTTAAAAAAAAAAATGGCAAAGATGAAAAAGAAAAAATTATATGCATGTATCTGTCAAAATGAAAGTTTACTATTCCTTTAAGGGTTCCTTGTAGACTGATTTAATCCCTTCTGGGATGGGGACAGCAGATTCACCATAATGGTAATAGGGGAATCCAGCAGTGGACCCCTTACTCACAGTTCCTAGAGAGATTAACATCACCTCACTGACAAGGCCCGAAAAGGCCAAAATCTACATCCGAGGTTAACTGCTTCTCTTATTCAGAGAGGAATTTCCTGGCATTTTGCATCTGGACTGCTGTCTTTGCAGGACCAGTATGATATGCTTTAGAATATTTCCTCTCTGTGAAAGGCACTAGAGGGCTAAAAGAGACTACATCCTTGGTAGGACACCACTCCTAGAGAACTTGCAAATTTAGGAGAACCTGTTGGCTTGTTTCTAGTTGACCCCTTGCTCACAGTGTTTATAGAGATCAGCTACACCTCACTGCGAGGCCCAACAAGGCCAAAATGTACGTCTGGGGTTGGCGGCTTCTCTTTTTTCAGAGATGTATTGCCTGGTATTTCCTCTCTGTGAAAGGCACTAGAGGGCTAAAAGAGACTGCACCCTGGGTATGAGACCACTCCTAGAGAGCCTGCAAATTTGTATTGCAGGCTCGTTCCTTTACGGATGTCCTAGGAAGTCTGGATGTACGATAACTAGGGAGAGATGTTAGGGAGTGAGGTTCGGGTCTGGTCACACTATTTCCTTGCTGAGTGAAGGGCTGAATTAAAGTTGCTGGCTGCAAAGCCAGATGTCCGACCCCAGAGGAGCCGGGGCCCAGACCTGGATGGAAGTAGCGTGTAGCAAGAAATGCTCCAGATCCCCAAGAGAGATCAGACCCCAGAAGGCTACACAGACTGCTGAAGGTAGGTTAGCACTGTATGTTTCTAGGAAACCTGGAGAGGTGACCAGCACAGCAGACGGCAGCTGTTTGAAGTAAGCGGGGTAGGACCACTAACAAAGGTAGCAATATGGGACTGCTAATGGGCAGGATGGCGATAAACCAATGGGCCTCACGGAGAGCTACTATGGCCTCAAGAAAGCGAAGGAAAGAGATCCCTCCACCCTTGCACTCAAATGTATGCCCCGGGAACTCGCAAGTACTGCTAAATAGGCAGGGAAACTCCAAAGGACCAAGCCTTCCCAATGAGTATAGTCAGGTAAGATGACTAAGGGAGTCCTGTGCCCAAACCAGGGAACAACCATAGATTGCAACTGCCCTGACCCAAAGGCTGAACACCCTATAGAGCCTTGCTCTATCCGACTGAACTGAGAACCCCCTTAGGAGGTAGAGAGCTAGAACCACTAAAATCTGCTGCCAACAATACTCCCTCTAGGCCGATTCCTAAATAAGCCTCCCCAATAGGCAACCAGATGTGGAGTAAAACCACTATGCAAACAGGATTTTCCTGAGATGGTAGGGGGCCGCAACAAACAGAGGATTAAGGGTATGGCCAGCACCACCTGTGGAGGCAGGAATGCGCAGTGACAAACCAATCCTAACATCACCCACCTATAGACTTGGAACCTGATGGAAGGAAAAGGCCAAGGAACAAGGGGGGAGCTGAGCTGCAATATTCAGGGATCTGCTCAGGAGTAAAAGGCACAGACAACTCCTCCGCTAGTGAGAGAACCCAGGTCACCATCAATATCGGAGGTACAGAGGACACCAGGCTGCTGAGGAAGACAGGCCCGTACACAAAGAACACTAGGACAAACACAATAAGCTGGAGTCAAAGAGGAAGCCAAAGGGTCAAATACCAGGAACGGGTACTACAAAGAGGATCAAACCTTAGTAAGACATGAGCCAGAGATCAAACAACCAGAGAAGCCGAAGTCAAGCAGAGCCATAGTCAGAACACAGGAAAGCAGAGTCACAACACAGAAACAAACTCGATAATCGGGCTGTGTGAGGTAAGTTGGCAGGATTAAAGTATCTGCCAGAACCAATAAAGAAAGAGGGGAGGAGAGCAGCTCCGGACGGAAACCAGACAGAGTTAAAAATGTAACCCTATGAGCAATCTGACAATTTTAAGGCATAATTTGTGCATTCTGTGTCTCCATCACCCATAGAATGATTATACATTCAAACACCAATAACAGCAGAAATAAATAGGAGTTAAAATGATTGTGTTGAAATCTAGATGTCACAATCAAAATTACAATTTCATTTATTTAGTTGCTGATACAAAGATTTTTCTGGGTTTGCCAAACAGCCAGAACAGTCATTTGCAACAGATGTATAACCAAGCTGTTAGATAATACAAATATGAACAGATCAGTGTTTACCTATCAAAATCAGCAACTTAAGATCAAAGTTTATAAGTACACAGTGACATTTACCATCATACACGGTTACACATTGCTTCATATTAGCCAAACAAGATAGTGCTTAGTGTTCTTTGTAGTTAAAGAGGAGCATTGTGGGTTAAACCAGCAGCACCACAGGAGACAAACAGAAGCACCCACTGATTTAAATAGGTGTTTCAACCCCTTGGTTGGTAGAGAGGTGTCCGACACATTGCCTTGCAATGTGTCAGAGATCTCTCTAGCATTCCAGGAGTTAAAAGTGCCATTTTACCCTCTGAATGCCAGAGAGGTATGCAACGCATTGCAAATCAATGGGAATTTTGGGAATTTATATCTGTCCCCTGTGGTGCAGTTCATTTGCCATAGAATTGCTCATCTTTAGCTTCCTGAATAGGACCCAGGTTCTACTGTGAGTCATTTGGTATATGGGGATCTGGGGCTACAAGTGGGCAAGGGAACAAGGCTGGGGGGGGTCAGAAAGTGTCCATGGGGATCTGTGAGTACCAGTGGGGAAGGGAACAAGACTGGGAGGATTAGACAGTGTATGTGGGGCTTTGCGACACCAGTAGAACCAGGCTGGGGGAAGGGGGGGGGGGGTCAGACAGTGTATGGCTGCCATGATGCAAGGCTGGGACAGTAGGATATTTTATTTATTTGTTTGCATTTTTTTGTGTAATTAGTTTGTGTCCCGCCTCCAAATCAGACCTCGTTCGGGGCTTGTGGACCCTTCCGCTATTGATCTCCCAGCCGATATCAATGGGAGATCAATGCAAACGACTACGAGGAGCAAGACTTTCCCCTGTTACCACTCCTTCCTAAATGTCCATGTAGGAGTGCGTGGGATCGGGGAAGCCTCCTTAGGTCACCTGGCTTCGGAAACGTGAGGAAGATTCCTACCAAGAAGTTTGGGTAGAAGTGGAAGCATGGAAGAGTCTTGCTTCTTGTAGTCATCTGCATTGTATTTCCCAGTGCTGTAGCTGGGAGATCAATAGATGGTGGGGGAAGCTTAGGAGCAGTCCTGAACCCCCCCCCCCCCCAATTAATTTTTAAATAAGAAGAAAAAAAAAAAAGTTTGCCATGAAAGTGAAACCCAAGGTGCCAGGGAGTAATTCCTAGTCACCATGGCGACCTGGCACCTGTCAAGCCCTGCTCTATGGTACAGTTGGTTTGCTAATATTTTCAGTACATCAGCCTAAGTAATAGTAAACTGAGTTTGTAGGTGTTATCATTGGATAGGCCTCCCAGATTATGTGTGAAATTATTTTACTTTTTGAAGTTTAAAATAAAACGTATTTCACCATCCTGTTACAGTCCAAGTAATCATTCATACACTTTTTAGCAGATATAGCACCTTTTTTGCTTTCTTGTGTCTGAAAAAATGAGAGAAACTCAGGCACAGAGTGATTACAGACAATTTGTAATGAGAATTTACAGCACAGAAAATATACCATGTGAAAGAACATCTATTCTGTAGGACATATTTAAAAACCAGAGCAATCTCAGAAGGGGGTTATACACTAAGGCGTGATAAAGCGGAGATAACTTCTTCAAATATATAACGTCTCCAGTTCCTATGTTATTCTATGGAGTCAAAGAATTAAGATATCTCTAACTTTGGAGACCTTAGTGCATAGGCTCGATAATAACAGTCATATCACTGGAGAAGTCATCTCCACATTGTCAGCTCTTTATCACACCTTAGTGCATAATCATCACTGTATCTCGTTCCTTCTAGAACACATTTTAAATTACATTAAAGTGGAACTACCATCTAATATAAAGTCGACCCCACTAATTATGCATATGGCGACTAGCTTCTTAATAGTTCTATTATCTGCCACAAGTACCAGCATCTTCAGTAATTCTTTTTCTTGGGAGACTGGCGGCCAGGCTTGTGCGCAGACATCTTGTCCAAGAGACGTTTGCTCGCCTGAGCTGTCCATACCGGTCTCCTCTAGGAATCGAAAGGCACCGGAAGAGACTGACAGAGCAGGCACGCAGACGGCTCTAAAGCAAGAAGTCTGGTTGTCAGTCTCACAAGAAAAAGGATTACTTTGGATGCTGGTACTTGTGGCAGATAATAGACCTTCTAAGAAGCTAGTCACCATATGCATAATTAGTGGGGGTCGAATTTATATTAGGTGGTAGTTCCACTTCAACTCTCTACTGTGCACAGTGCAGCTGTAAATTGTAGCTGACCTTTAACAGATCAGTATATGCAGAGTGTAACATACTTGCCAACATTTTTTACAATTTTCCATGAACACATTCCCTGGGCAGTCACATTAAGGAGTGTCACTAGTGAGTTATAGTGCTGTGAGTTTCAGCTCCAATCCTCAGGGCACACCAACAAGTCAGGTTTTATGAATATTCCTGACAATACACAGGTGGACCAATCACTAGTTACTGTTAACAAGCAGGGATATCTTGATTAATTGTACTTTTGGTGTGACTTGACAACCAACACTAAGAAACACTAGTGTGGTGAGAGGAAAACAGGACTCCTTGGGCAACCGATTTAACCCTTTCAGTGTCAGAGGCTTGGGGAATTTTTTTTTTTGTACCCTGCTGGCCGGATTCACTTTCAGCATTTTTGCTATCCATCTGTTTAAGTATGATTCTTGCTGGTAACCTTCTAGTTATGCAGTGAGAAAAAAAACAGCTCTGCCACAATCCTCTATATAATCTGTTGAGGATGTAGAGTATAACACAGGCAAGTATTTGCTCTAAATACTGTAATATAGTCAAGAAGAGAAAAAAGTGATAGGGAGGGACAGCGCAACAAAGCAGCTCTAAGTGTAGTATTATTTATTTGATCATTTGAAGTTCATCACTTGTTCCTAAGGAGACCTCGCTGAAACGTGTTGGATTAGTGAGTAAATCTAAACCCAAAGTTTATAGCTTGCTTTTAGTCCACTGGAGACAGTACCGGGGAATATCGGACAAACGGATGAACGCCTTGGAGTTCAGGCAGACATCACCCAGAGCACAGTTTGGAGGATCTACTACGTGGAGTCAGAGGTACGGTATTGCACAACCGGGGCTTGAAACGACTGCAAACCCTGCCGGGAGACTTATGCTCAGGCTATCTGATGTGCCCTTTTAACATTTAATTCCAAGTAAGAGCATTCACAATTGGGGTTATCCCTGAAGACTGAAAACAGAACATCTCTTTCTCACCTTTATGTTTTATTCTGACCGTTTGATGTACCTATACCGGTGCATGGACACAGACATTATTATTAATTTTTAACTATCTTAATTTTTTTCAATAATTTTAGCTAAAGGTCACAACTGTGGATGACACATTTATATCCCATTGATATATCATTATCTATCTTTTGATAGACTGTCCTTTTGATTGTGGATATTTTGTGTCTTTGCATTCCTTTCTTAATTTGCAGAGAGGCACAGCTGGTTTCGTGCTGTGACCTGCTTTCGCTAGTCAGGCACAGGTTTTCCCATGCTGTGACCTGTGTTTCTTTGATACTATTGATTAAGAGTGCACATCTTATATAGGTGCCCATCTTGATATTATATCCACAGAATATATTTTTTCAGTCATTCATGTTTTATATTTTGAGCATTTTATGATTTTATCAAATAAATACTACTACTCTCAGCCTTCTAGCCCGTTCTGATCTTTTGATTGCTTTTGGCGTGCTTACCTTTTTTTCCCCTTGGCTGGCTGCTATTGGTTAGGGAGGATTTTTATGCTGATCAGCCCTTGCATTCCTCATTCAATTATTTGTGCTCTGTAGTGCTTGTTCTTTTTGGTGATTTTTGGTTACTGACCTCAGCTTCCTCTTGACTCGGTGTCTGTCTCCGTTTTGGTTTCTGACCCTTCGGGCTCTCTCTGACCTGATTCTGCCTGTCCTCCATGGTTCCCGTCACTCCTGGTAAGTTTTTGGCTTGCTTGACTGTTTTCCTGCTTCCCCTTTGTCTAGCCCGATTACCCCTGGTACCTGGTTTGGATTGTCTCCTCACGGCGCCTCGCACCGGGTCCTCTGGTCACCTGCCGTCTCAGGCCCATCTGAGGATTGGGTGCTGTCTGTCAGCATTTCCGGCTGTTAGGGCCTCTCGATGTTCTGGCTCCCTCTCCCTGTTTTGCCTCGGCAGGCTTCGTCTACTCCCAGCGGCCTAAACTGGGATATGGCCGTGGGTTATTCCCCGCTGGGACGATTGGGCTTCCGTGTCTGTGCTTCCCTGTCTCCTGTAGGTGCCCTGCTGGCTGGGCAGCGCTCCACAGGGGTTTGGTTCTCCACAAGGCATAGGTGAGTGGGTTTGATTCTTCCTGGCCGTGGTCTCTGGCCTTTGGTCGGCAGGATTGTTTGTATACCCCACTTGGGGTTTTGGGCCTGTTGTCTCCAGTACACCGGTTCGTGGTGGTCCTACTCCGCCGGCTCATACCCATCCAACGGTTTTCTGTTGAGGGGGCTCCCCTCTTTTTGTTAGGAGCTTTCTTAATAGGTCTGGGTGGCTCTTGCCACTGGCTCCTTCTACCTTGGGCACAGAGGTGGAGGTAGGGAGCAGGATTCCTGCCTTAAGCTTGTTGCTCTCTAGGTTCCTTTTGCCTCTCCCTCTAGCTGTGGGCTCCTGGGGATAGGCAGGGAAGGTAGATTTCAGCCTTTGGTTTCTGTTGGTCCTAGCCCATTTCTTCGGACCTAGTGTCCATTCAGAGCCGGACGTTTTCAGTCTCTGGTCCGCTGATAGAAGGGTTTTCCTCCTACCATTCTTTTGCCTGCGGGGTATCAGGTTCTGGAGGCATCTCCTTGGCCTCTTCATGTGATAAGGATCCTCATCCCTAGTGTTCTTGACTTCTGCCCCTCAGTCATCCCCTGTTCTCTCCTAGCTAGAGGTCCTACTCTCCCTTGTTCCAGCCTTCCTGTTCCTCTGCATTAGCAGCCACTTGATTTTGGAGGACTAGGTTTGCACAGTTTCCCCTCGCCTTCATCCTGGTCAGGGTCGTGGCTCAACCGGGGTCTGACATCTGGCTTCACGACCAGCATCTTTAACTTCGGTTTCAGCCGTAGCAAGGAGTCGTGGGTAACTGTCACAGATCCCAAGCATCGCATGCTAGCGTCCTCCCCAGCTACCTGCCTAGTCCGCCACTCTCTGTGACAGAATAATTGAGTCAGGATTATGAATCCTGCAGAATTAGCCCAGATAAAGGCCAGACAGGATCATCAGGAACAGATCCTGTCCTCCCATGAGAGTCATCTTAGAAGTCTGGAGCAGAAGATGGTCTTAGAGCTGCTACGTAGATCTACTCCCCCTACTCCAGCCACTGTCAACCCAACTCTATTGCCAGCTACTCTGAGTATGGGGGCAACAGCCATCTCCAATTTGGTAACAGCCCATAAATTTCCTCTACCTGAGAAATATTCAGGAAATTATTTGGAATGTAGAGGCTTTATTAACCAGTGTCTGTTACATTTCAGCAACTCACCTCAGTGTTTTAGTACACATTCTTCCCGAGTGTCTTTTGCGATTTCGCTCTTGAAAGGGAAAGCCCTAGCATGGGCCTCACCACTTGAACCGAATTCTCCTCTCCTCCAGGACATTGATGAATTTCTAAGAAGGTTCAGACTAGTGTTTGATGTATCCGGTAGAAGGGCTGCAGCCAAGGTTTCATTAGCCAAACTGAGACAGGGGTCTTGGCCCCTTAATATCTACTCCATCGACTTCAGAACTCTGGCATATGAAACAGACTGGAACCAGGGGGCGCTAAAGATGGCTTTTTGTAGAGGTCTCAATGACAAGCTCAAAGATGCTTTGACAGTTCAAGACCTACCAGAATCACTAGAAGATCTGATTGCACTATGTCTGGAACTGGACAGAAGGCTCACTGAGTGTCAGATGGAGAGGGAGAGTGCTCGACACCCTAGATTTTTTCCACCCTCCCGTCCCCCACCCTTGGAAAGCGGCAGTACAGAGGTTCCTACGGACACTGGAGGGGTGTCCAAGCTATCCGAGGCTGAAAAATGCCTTTGCTGCTCCTTGGGGCTTTGCATGTATTGTGGGAACAAGGGACATTTTCTGCGGCAATGCCCTTCCTGCCCTCCTCTCCCACATCAGGGAAACTCTTCAACTTAGGGAGGGCAGGAGGTAACTCCCTAAGTAGGATTGATCACCTACCTAAAGACCCTTCCAGACTTTTGGTTCCGGTTCATCTTCAGTGGAACAACGGTTCCATTCAGGCTATGGCTTTTATCGACTCTGGTGCGGCAGGGGTATTTATGGACCAAGGAACATCATATCCCCTGCCGGTCCAAGTCTACCCTGATGCTGGTGTCTACCATCTATGGTAAGCCATTGGGGGAGGGTTTGGTTCTCTTTGAAATAGGAATCCTTCACATTGAAAGCATGATTTTTGACTTTATTACTATTCCTCGCACCCCCATTATTTTAGGGTTGCCTTGGCTAAGGAAACACAATCTGGCCATTAACTGGCAGGAGGGGCAAATCACCTCCTGGTGTTTGGTTTGTCTGGACTCTTGTTTATCTAAGGTTTATCTGGTCGCCAGTACGATCGCGGGTACCCCCGGGCTTCTGCACCTCTTATTCCTGATCCCAATTGCTCATTTCAAGATGTTTTTTCTGCTGGGCAGATCCTGCAGTTACCTCCTCACAGAACCTCGTCCGTGCATTGATTATAGGGGTCTGAACAAGATCACGATCAAGAATGGGTACCCTCTCCCGTTAATTCCTGAACTCCTAGATCAGCTCAAGGATGCAGTAATTTTTTCAAAGACTGATTTACAAGAAGCCTACAATCGTATATGAATTAAGTCTGGGGATGAATGGAAAACGACATTTAAAACCAGCCATGGCCATTACGAATACCTGGTGATGCCATTCGGGCTATGTAATGCCCCGGCGGCATTCCCGGGCTTCATAAATGACATCTTTAGACACATGCTGATGTCCCATGTTATTGTATATCTGGACGATATACTGGTATACTCTCTGGACTTGACCACACACAGGTCCCAGGTGAAGATGGTTTTGAACCGGCTCCGGGAAAATTCATTGTTCTCAAATATCCGGAAATGCGAATTTAAAAAACAAAGAATTTCCTTTCTGGGATACATTATTTCCAAGGAAGGCCTGGATCCTGCGAAGGTCCTAGCCATTACTCAATGGCCTCTCCCTCAGGATAAACGGGCCATCCAACACTTTGTTGGACTCTCAAATTATTATTGGAAGTTTTTGCGAAATTTCTCCTGTATCATTGCTACAATTATTGCTTTCACTAAAACAGGTGCGGACCCTCAACATTGACCAGCACCGGCCATTCAAGCCTTTGACTTTCTAAAAAATGCCTTCACGTCAGAGCCCGTCCTACGATTCCCTGACCCTTCTTGGCAGTTTGTTATGGAGGTGGATGCTTCCGAAATTGCAGCTGGGGCCGTGCTTTCACAAAGGCATCCTTCCACCTCCAGGCTCCTCCCCTGCTCTTTTTTTGCTAGAAAGTTTACGATGTGGGCAACAGAGAAATGCTAGCTATCAAACTAGTCTTTGATGATTGGAGGCATCTTCTGGAGGGTTCCACTACCCTGGCCCTTGTGTTTACAGACCACAAGAATCTTCAGTTCCTGGAATCTCCCAAGCATTTGAACCCCAGACAAGCCAGATGAGCTTTATTCTTCACACGGTTCAATTTTTTGATTTCATACCGTTCAGGGTCTAAGAATACTAAGGCTCATGCCCTGTCTTGGCTTTTTGAACCTAGTCCACCTGCTACTCCTACACCTATTCTTCCTCCAGCCTGTTTTGTGACGGCCTTATCATCCTTGGAGAGAATCCGGGCCCTCCAGAAACCTCCGGTCCCTTCGCAGACAGCTCATACCTTGTTCATACCTCCCAGCTTCCGGATAGAGATCCTTTGGCTATCTCATGATTCCACGACATCTGGTCATCCTGGAGTAAAGACAACTTTGGAGCTCCTTTACTACTAGCCAGACCTGAAAAGTTACTCACCACTGCAAGCCACAGCATTCCCACCAGGGCTGAATTTCTACTCGTCAGGGCTAAATTTTCACTCGCCGTTGGCTAGTGGAAATTTTGAGCCCTGACCATTTTGTAGCCACCTGTTAAGTCTGTGCTCTGCACAAGACTCCGCGACACAGTCTGGCTGGTCTTCTGTGTCCACTCCCTATTCCATATTTGCCGTGGACCCATTTGGCCATGGATTTTGTGGTCGATCTTCCAGTTTCTCAGCGCTGCAATATGATCCTGGATATCGTGGACTGGTTCACAAAACAGGGCCACTTTGTTCACCTGCCCAAATTGCCCTCTGCTTCGGAGTTATTTCCCATCTTCTCCAGGAGGTCTTCCGTCTCCACGACTCTCCTTCACACATAGTGTTGGATTGAGGAGTTCAATTCGTCTCCAAATTTTGGCGTGCCTTCTGCTCTCAAATTGAGATCTCCCTTCAGTTCTCTGCTGCATACCACCAGCAGACTAATAGGCAATGTGAACGCACGAATCAGTCATTGGAACTATTCCTCCGGCAGTACGCGTCCTCTGATTTTTCCAACTGGGTGGACCTCCTGCCTTTTGCTGAGTTCACCTTTAATAACTGCTTGCATGACTCCTTGCAATGTTTGCCATTTTTTGCAGCTGTGGGGTACAATCCCTCTCCCATCCCATGGGGCCCTCCAGACAGGGGTCCTAGCTGCGGACCTTGTGGTGGACGACCACCAGGCCCTGTGGACCCTTCTTCAGATCCGAGGGATACAAGAGGGTGGCGGATAAACAACGTACTCCAGATCCCAGGTTACGACCCGGTTCTCAGGTCTGGCTGTCCACCAAGAATCTCAGTCTTTGGATCCCATCTCTGAAATTTGGACCCCGCTTCATGGGACCTTTTAAAGTGTTACAAGACATATCACCAGTGACATTTTCCTTGGCTCTGCCGCCTACCTGGCGGATTCCCAACTCCTTTCATGTTTCTTTACTCAAACCAGTGGTGCAGAACCGTTCTACTACCCATTCTCGCCTTCCTCCCCCAGTACTTGTCGATGGTGAACTTGAATATGAAATTCTCCGCATCCTAGATTCCAGAAAGGTTCCTCACTCCATCCAATACCTGGTCGACTTAAAGGTGTCACAGTTTTTGATGAGCACTCAGACCAGACTGATAAGGTTAAAATGACTTTATTGAAAATAAGGTCACATACGTAAATAGGCCTTAGGCCCAAACCAACAGTATAGCAGTATAGGCAGGTATTACAGAAATTGCAAGTAGTGACAAGAACAATTGTATAAATGATACAATCACTGGTAAGTAGGTTCTGACTGGAACTGAGCAGGCGGCAGGTAACACAGTCCGAGCACTGACCACAGGACCTTGGCACAGATGGTCCAGGAGAAAGTGACTGGCACCACCCAGATGCCTGGGAGGAATGGAACCCAGAGGAGCAAGGCAACACTGCTGGCACAGCCCAGATGCCTGGGCAACACTGAACCCAACAGACCTAGGCAACACTGACCCTGGCACTGGATGCCGATAGACCGAGACAACTCTCAAGCAGGCCCTAGAATGATAGGGGTGGATCGTAACACAGTGGAATATATATATATATATATATATATATGCAACCAGTGTCCCCTCCACAGAGGATGGTAATAGCACAATGCTGGCTCTAGAGCCCAAGGCTACTGTAGAATGGAATATGCACGACTATACCTGGAGAGACCAGGCACGCAAAGGGTCAATAGGTAATGCCCTATGTATCTGCAACTCCCAAAGGGAGTGAGCCCAGCGCTGTAGGGAGGTGGACCCAGAGAGATCAGAGTAACTCAGTCAGTGGTAGAACACTGTACCGGTACTTCGCATCTGCACACCGCCAACGGTGGTCAGAGAGTAGCTACAGCACGAATGCTAGCAGCCAGTCTACAAAGTAATAGCGCCACGCGGCGCAACCGACTAGATAACGGCAAGGCCACAGGAAGTCTAGCGCAAGTACACCTGTAGGTGTCCTGCTGGCTGGGCGCTCTCCAAAGGGATTTGGGTCTCCACAAGGCATAGGTGAGTGGGGTTGCTTCTTCCTGGCCATGGTCTCTGGCCTTTGGTAGGACTGTTTTGTATACACCACTTGGGGTTTTGGGCCTGTTGTCCCTGGTACACATTTGTGGCGGTCCTAGTCCGCCGGCTCAAACCCATCTGACGGTTTTCTGTTGCAGGGGCTCCCCTCTTTATAGTAGGAGCTTTCTTACTAGGTCTGGGTGGTTCTTGCCTCTGGCTCCTTCTGCCTTGGGCACAGAGGTGGAGGCAGGAAGCAGGATTCCTCCCTTAAACATGTCACTCTCTAGGTTCCTTTTGCCTCTCCCTCTGGCTGTGGGCTCCTGGGAATAGGCAGGGAAGGTAAATTTCAGCCTTTGGTTTCTGGTGGTCCTAGCCCACTTCCGCAGACCTAGTGTCCATTCAGAGCTGGATGTTTTCAGTCTCCAGTCCGATGATAGAAGGGTTTTCCTCCTACCATCCTTTTGCCTGCAGGGTATCAGGTTTTGGAGGCATCTCCTTGGTCTCGCCACGTGATAGATATCACCATCCCTAGCGTTCTTGACTTCTGTCCCTCAGCCATCCTCTGGTCTCTCCTAGCTAGTGCTGCTACTCTCCAGGGTTCCAGCCTTCCTGTTCCTCTGCGTTAGGATCCACTTGATTTTGGAGGACTAGGTTTGCACAGTTTCCCCATACCTAGTCAGGGTCCCGGCTCAACAGGGGTCGGACATCTGGCTTCGCGGCCAGCATGTTTAACTTCGGTTTCAGCCGCAGCAAGGAGTTGAGGGTAACTGTCACGATCCCAACCATTGCACGCTAGCGTCGCTCCCCAGCTACCTGCCGAGTCCGTCACTCTCTGTGACAACTGCACTTAGAGATACTTTGTAGCGCTGTCCCTCCCTATCCCTTCAACTTTCTAGTCATGTATGGGAAAACTATATACAGTTTTTTCAGAAAAAAATTGAACTTTTATAATTGAGAGAAAGAAAGTTACATTTTCTGATGCAGAAACATAGAAAAACAGAATTTAAGATAAGAACCAGTTGGTCCATATAGGCCTCGATTCAATTGGCCCAGTTAGCAAAAAAAAAAAAAAAAAAAAAAAAAAAAAAAAAAAAAAAAAAAAAAAAAAATGACCCAATAGAAACAAACAAAGCGGCGTAATGTGCCATTCAATTGAATGCATTAGTAGCAGTTTTTTTGAGCGCAAATCAAAGCATGACTTGAATGTTCAAAAAAGCAAGAAAACCAGTCACCAGTGGATGTGTTGATATGGTGCCCTAAGCTCCATATGAATACATCCAAAGCACCCCCAAAATGTCTCAAATGTTAGTAGAATTTACCCTACGAGTGCCAGTGGTGTATGCTTACCCCACTGGCACAAACAGGGTTAATCCAAATAAGCTAAAAAACAGCAGCCCCTGAAAAGAAACATCATTAATCCTGATGTCCAGCTGGGTCTTCAGCACCCTGGTCAGCTACTGTCCACCTTCTTCTTCAATCTTCTCTCTTCTTTCTCTCCATATTCTTTCTTCTTCTGTTCTGTCTTCTTCTCTTCCATGCTACTATCACATTCCTGTAAAAAGAAAGAAAAAAGAAATATTAATGATGTGTCACAAACATAACTCGGACATATGTGCATAGTTTAACCCCTTGAGTGCCAGAGGGGTACGCAAAGTATAGCAATGTGTTGTATACCTCTCTGGCACTTAAAGGGTTAAGCAATGCACACATGCCTAAGTTAAAGTGATAGTAATGTTTAATTTTAAGTTTCTTTAATATTGTAGGCATTAAAGCGGAACTATCAACTTCATAATATTGCCCCCCAATCCTTTACTAATGTAGCGATAGATAAAGCCATACTGTTATTATGACGAAAAAGTCCACGTTATTAAAGATAATAAATTTCTTCTGTAGGCATCCAGGGCACAGAGCTTACAGAGCCTGCACCTTCAGCAACTTCCGTTACCTTAAGGTAATGGAAATAAGTCACTACCAATCTGGGCAGTGCACGGAACACACAGAGCAGACTCAGAGGTACCTAACTTCTAAGATGTCTGTGCTGTTGTCCGCTGGATGCTGCTTTACTTAATAACGCAGACTTTTTCATCATAATAACAGTATGGCTTTACCTAACGCTACATTAGTAAAGGATTGGGGGGGCAATATTATGAAGGTGATAGTTCCGCTTTAAAAAAATAATTACATCAATGTAACTCTTGTCTCTCAAACCTTTATGGTTTGAGAGATATAACTGGCTAAAATTCCCCCATCCAGAGAAGTCAGCGTTCTAGCTGACAGCAGCAGATTCCAGTCATTTGACCGGATGGTGGCTCTTCAGCAGAGCCGAAATCGAGCTATTTAGAAATAAATACTTAATTGGAACGGTCTACAAAGTATGCTTGCAAACCGGACACACTTTGTAGACCATTCCAATGAAGTATTTATTTTTAAGTAGCGCGACTTCTCTGAAACAGTCTGGGGGGGGCGGACTTTAGCTAGTTATATCTCTCAAACCATAAAGGTCTGAGAGACAAGACATGCATTGATGTATTTATTTTTTAATGCCTACAATATTAAAGAAATTTAAAATTAAACATTACTATCCATTTAAAACTGTAGATGTTGCCAGATGACAAAAAAAATAATTTCCCCATTTTTTCGATAATATTCTACCTACGTTTTCCAAGAGAAAACTTACGTTGTGTGCGAAAAAAATAGATTATTATGAAAATGCCCCCTTTGTGTTTTCTGCCACTGTCGGCGGCAGGAATAGGACCCCCCCCCCCCAGGTAGCTCGTAGGCCGATGGCTATTCCAGTGTGATGGAATTTTGAACAGAGAATGCCTTTTTATATGGCAGTCTCTGTTCAAAATGACTCACAGCCATTGGCTGGGATGTGTGTTTATACACCTCCCAGCCAATTAGCTTCGAGTGGGGATTGACAGAACCTGGTAGAAGCTGATTGGCTGGGAGGGACTTAAGCACACATCCCAGCCAATGGCTGTGAGACTGCCATATAAAAAGGCAGACTCTGTACAACATTCCCTCACACTGTTCGGTATGAGTCCATGAGGTACCTGGAGGGGGTTCTGTCTCTAACTGTTCCTGCCATCACTACGACAGAGGCAGCGAAAAAAAAAAGGGCACATTTTCATAATAACCAATTTTTCAAACACAGGTTTCGTTTTCTCCTGGCAAATGTAGATAGAATATTATCAAAATAAACTGGGATATTATTTTTGTTGTTTTGCAACATTTACGATTTTTATTCGGACATATGTGCATTGCTTAACCTTATGAGACCTTTAAGTGCCACAGAGGAATGAAATGCATTGCTCTGCAATGCGCTGCATACCCCTCTGGCACTCAAGGTATTAAACTATGCACATATGTCCAAGGATGTGACAGGCAGAAGAGGTCATTGATGTGGTTGGTGCAAAACTCTCCCTACCTGTTTCTGCTGCACCACCAGTGGAGCCTGCTGCCCTATTCCTCATGCTGAAGCACCACTGGAGCCTGCTGCCCCCATTCCTCATGCTGAACCACCACTGGAGCCTGCAGAGGATGCACCACATTTCTCTGAGGATGCGTCATCTGCCTCCCCCTCGCCATCTGCACCAGATGAGAGAGAAGAGGCCCAGGATAGTGCATACATCAGGATACAGAGGAGGAGGCTGAATGAGTTGTGGAGGCACAATCAGAGGTGTGCACCCCACCAACATGTCATGAAGAACCAGCTAACGACCCTAGCCAATGAGCTTCAACAGATCAGGGGTTTTCATGGTTGACATGTTGGGACAATTGGTAACGGAGTTTTGTGATCACAACAGAATCCAGGCTCAACTGTTGGCCATACAACAATACTCCACCACACCCTCATCCACCGCAGTGACTCCAGTCCTCACAGGGGCCATCACATGGTCTGGAAGGCTTGGCCCCTCTGCCCCCCCTTTCGAGAAGAGGAAATTACATGCTCTGTCCCTCAATAAACATGCCATTCATCAAACCACGGGGTCTGTGTTTCTTACTCAGGTTTCAGAGTGTCAGTGCGAGAGGGGTATCCAACACACTGCAGTGCAATACACTGGACACCACCCCGGCACTCCTCAGTCTGTTGGTGTTCATGTGTGTTGCAATGGTGCAACAAACAATCCTCAGCTGATGTTGATGTTCAATTCATACTAAACTCATCAACACAGAGAACACAGAAGTCCTGTTTGAGTCTCATGTAAGCTGCAGTTCAACACCAACTGATGCTCTACCAGTTTGTTAGCTAGACATGATTCCATGCAGATTCAGGTTTAGTAAATCAGGTCACTAGCAGAACAACTAAACAACCCATTCCCAAAATACACAGTAGTGCTTGTGTTCTTGATGTCTTCAGTATGGCACGTGTTGATGTAATAATCACAGATTACATATCACTCATGGGAATGGAACAATGATTGATTCTACAGCATGGGATGAGATCAAGAAAAGATGAAATTTACTCACCGATATTTTGTTTTCCTCTGTGTCATTCCACAGCAATGGACTGTGGGTATTGACTCTGCCCTTTAGCTGGTAGGACCAATAAAATTATAAAAGCGTCAGTTCCTCCCTCTTTACTCAGTTATTCTTTTAACCAAGCTGTGAATACATAGAGAGAGATGTTAGACATGAGTAAGTCAAATAGAGTTTACATAAACATAATGGAAATCAAGTCATGGAACGATACGTATAACCAGACTAGAAGTAGAGGTTGGTTGCCGTGGAAGGACACAGAGGAAAACAAAATATTGGTGAGTAAATTTCACATTTTCCTCTGTGTCCAACCCAACGGCAATGGACTGTGGGACTTACCAAAGCAGTGCCCCATCGTTCTGGGTGGGAAATCTTAGTTAGAGACAGGAATGGCCATTTCAAGCACCTTTCTACTGAATCCTGCGTCCGCAGATGCTTGAACATCCAACTTATAGTGTTTTATGAAAGTGGATACAGATGCCCAAGTAGCAGCCCTACAGATCTCATCAGGGGTGGCTACTGCTTTCTGAGCCCAAGATGTAGAAATAGCTCTAGTAGAATGGGCCTCAATGCCAGCTGGTGGAGCCAGCTCTGCAGAAGCATAAGCTAGGCAAATGCAGTCTTTTATCCACCTAGCAATACAGGCCTTAGAGGCAGCTGTGCCCTGTATTTTCCTGCAAAATGAACGAAGAGAGCATCAGTCTTATGGAATGACTTTGTTCTATGGAAATATATCTGTAAACAGCGCACCAGATCCAGATTATGAAATTCCACTTCTTTTCTCTTGGAGGGATTAGCGCAGAAAGAAGGAAACGTAGATACCACCTTTGATCTGAATGATGGTTTTGGATGAAAAACTACTTTATCCTGGTGAAATACCGTAACTGGAGAAATGCATAGTAAGGCCTGTAGTTCTCCTACTCTACGAGCAGATGTCACCGCAGTAAGTAAGATAGTTTTTAGGGTTAAATGTTTTAGAGATGGAATCCAGTGGCTCAAAATATTCATGAGTACTGAGCTGATGAAGCACTAGATTGAGATCTCATGGAGGTATGATATCTCTGATGGTAGGTTTGATTTTTGTTATGGCTGTGAGAAATCTCCAAAACACATACTGATCCGCGAAGGGAGTAGCTAGAATAGCCGAGATGACTGAGAGAGGAAGGTTTGAGACCTTTTTGGAACCCTTTCTGCAGGAAATCCAGTATCTTCCCTGGGGACATGTTGGTACGGTCTATATTCCTGCAACTGCACCAGTTATAAAAAGTTGTCCAAACTCTATAATAAATCCTGGTAGATGATGGCTTGCGACCAGCCAGGTTAGTCTGTATAACAGATTCTGAGAGACCATTTAAGCGTAATGAGCACCGCTCAGCATCCAAGCCTATAGCTTCAAGAATGCTGGATCCGGATGGAATATAGGACCCTGCAACAGAAGGTGAGGAACCACCGGCAGAGAGATAGGAGGTCTGATGGCCATCCTCCTGAGATCTGTATACCAAACATTTCGAGGCCAGTCCGGAGATATGAGAATTACTTCCGCCCTCTCTCTCTTGATCTTCTGAATGACTTCCGTAAGTAACAGAAGGGGTGGAAATAGATAGGCCAGGTGATATTTCCAGCACTGATGTAGGGCATCCTGGCCTGCTGCTTTCGCAGTCTTCCTTCTGGAGAAGAAGAGCCTGCATTTTGCTTTTCTGTCTGACGCCATGAAGTCTATCAGAGGACTGCTGTACTCTTTTATAATTTCCTGAAAGATCTGGTTGTCTAGGGACCATTCACCCGGGTCTATTCGACTCCTGCTGAGGTAGTCTGCCTGCACATTTAGATTTCTGGACAAGTATGAAGCTGTCAGTGCGGTGAGATGTATTTCTACCCAGTTTAAGATCTTGAGCTCAAACTTGATTGAGAGTCCGGCTTCTTGCCCCTCCCTAGTTAAACAGGTACTGTATGGTCGTTGTGTTGTCCGATCGCACGAACACATGCCTGTGTCAAAGGTCTAATTGAAACTTCCTGAGAGTATTCCAAACTGCCTGGAGTTCTAAAATGTTTATATGAAGCTTTGCCTGTCCTGCAGTCCATCTTCTCTGGGTCAACTTCTGTTTCCACACACCTCCCCAGCCTGTCTTGCTTGCATCTGTGCAGCTAGTTTCCCACTGAATGGACTTTAGGGTTTTTCCTTGAGCAATGTGGTGTGGCTGACACCACCATTTTAGCTCTTTTCTTGTAGACGGGAGAACTGGGATCCTTAGGGCTGTGTTGGCTGGCTCCAGCCTATAATATAAGAGATCAATGAGCTGGGTACAGTAACTGTGGGATCTGGCCCAGGGGACAATTTGATGAGCAGAGGCTAGATTTCCTTAGACTACTGAGAAATCCTGTGCTGTTTGCACTTGTTTTCTCAGAAATCGAGATATTCGCAGATGAAGACGGTCCTGTCTCTCCTGGGATAGAGTTGCTAATCCCATTTTGGTATTGAACTGTACTCCAAGAAATGTTAGGTTCTGTGATGGTACGAGCAGACTTTTGTCTTCGTTTATTAGCCAGCCTAAGCTTCGAAGGAGCTGCAGACACTTTATTGTGACTGAGCAACATAGAACACTGCTGTAGCAGTAATGGAGACCAGGCAACTTGTATTCTGCCGTAGCAGTAAACGGAGATAGCCCACTAGCACTCTGCAGGAGCAGTAACGGAGACTAGGCCACTTGCACACTGCCGCAGCAGTAATGGAGACTAGGCCACTTGCACAGTGCCATAGCAGTAACAGAGAATAGGCCACTTGCACTCTGCAGGAGCAGTAACGGAGACTAGGCCATTTGCATTCTGCCGAAGCAGTAACAGAGACAAGGCCACTTGCACTCTGCCGAAGCAGTAGACGGAGACTAGGCCACTTGCACTATGCAGGAGCAGTAACAGAGACAAGGCCACTTGCACACTACCGTAGCAGTAATGGAGACTACGTCACTTGCACTCTGCAGGAGCAGTAACGGAGACTAGACCACTTGCTCACTGCCGTAGCAGTAACGGAGACTAGGCCACTTGCACTCTGCAGGAGCAGTAACGGAGACTAGGCCACTTGCACACTGCCGTAGCAGTAACGGAGAATACACAACTAAGCACTGCCGTGACAGGAAAGGACTGAGCAACTCGCCCTGAGGTCGCAACCAACTGGGAGCGTCATGAATGCCTAACCAATAGGAATGTCGCCAAGGCGACACAGAGGCAGCCAAGACGGGTCAATTCATAGAGCAGGAAAGTCAGCCAAGCTGGGTCGGTACACGGATCAGGAACGTCAGCCAAGCCGGGTCGGTACACGGAGCAGGAACGTCAGCCAAGCTGGGTCGGTACACGGAGCAGGAACATCAGCCAAGCCAGGTCAGTGCACAGGAGCAGGAGAAAAAGAATGGTCAGGAGGTCCGGGTCGGTTCACAGGCAGAAGACGAGATGCAGAGTAGTCAGGCAGGCCGGGTCGATACACTGGGAATACTGAGAGCGGGAACAAGCACTGGTACAGGAACACCACGAAAGGGCACTGGAGAGGTGCCAGAACCCAGCATATAAAGGCCATACTGGGCGGGACAAGCACAGTATAGCCAATAGGAGTGAAGCAGAGTGTAGACTGACAGAATGTCGCAAGAGGAGCACGGGCATCGTGATATGGCCATTATGAGTATTTGGTCATGCCATTAGTGCTATGCGATGCTCCAGCGGTCTTCCAGGAGTTCATAAACGATGTTTTGAGAAGCCTACTACAGTCCTGTGTAGTGGTTTACCTGGACGATATCTTGATACACTCTCCTGATATCGAGACACATAGGAGAGATGTCACTATAGTATTGCAAAAAGGGCTGGAGAACAAATTATATTGAAAACTCGAGAAGTGCGAATTTAATAAAGACCAGGTGCCCTTCCTGGGCTATGTCATTTCTGCGGTAGGTATTGCTATGGATACTGAAAAGCTCTCAGCAGTTTTGCAATGGCCACGTCCTGAGGGCCTGAAGGCCATACAAAGATTCCTCGGATTTGCGAATTATTATAGAAAATGCATTCGAAATTTTTCGACCTTGGTCAAACCCTTGACTGATTTAACTCATAAGGGTGCTAACCCATCAGTTTGGTCACCCGAGCTCAACAGTGCTTTTGAAGCCTTGAAGTCTACCTTCTCGATGGCTCCGGTATTGGTACATCCTAACACCGCATTGCCTTTTACCCTGGAGGTGGATGCATCTGAGACAGGTGTAGGGGCAGTACTGTCTCAAAGATCCGAGTCTGGTAAACCCCTGATACCCTGTGGATTTTTTTTTTTTTTTTTAAATGACTAAGGCTCAAAGCCTATATGATATAGGGGACTGTGAATTGCTTGCCATTATCCTTGCTCTTCACGAATGGCGTCACCTCCAGGAGGGACAAAGGCTCCTATTTTGATCTTAATGGATCACAAAAACCTGACATACTTATCAGAGGCCAAGAGACTGTCACCAAGACAAGCTAGATGGGCTTTATTTCTGCCTAGATTTAATTTTGTGGTTTCATACCTCCCTGGTTCCAAGCATACTTGTGCAGGTGCCCTGTCTAGACAGTTTGGCCAGAGCTTGAGACAGAAAGTGAACCCGTTCCAATCATCCCTCCTGATCGTATTTTGGCTACAATAAGTACTAGCATTACTTCTCCCCTGGGCGAAGTGATTCTGGGTTCACAAAGTAAAGCTCCAGTTGAGAAACCCAGTGACAAATGTTTTGTAGTTGACAATCTCCACACTAAGCTGCTTGAAACCTATAATTCGTCCAAAACAGATGGACACATTGGTCGGGACCAATTAATTTGGTTAATTTCACAGCTTTGTTGGTGGCCTAGTTTAAGGGCGGATTGTGCAGCCTTTATGGAGGCTTGTCCCGTGTGTGCTTGTTCCAAAGCTCCTAGGCATCTCCCTCTAGGGCTGCTCCAGACAGTTCCTAATGGTGAACGCCCGTAGTTACACATTTCCTTAGACTTCATGATGGAATTGCCTAGATCCAAGGGCTGTACAGTCATACTAATGATCGTGGACCAATTCTCCAAAATGGCACATTCCGTTCCGTTTCAGTGACTACCCTCCTCTAAGGAATTGGCTATGGTATTTGCCAGGGAGGTATTCAGGCTCCACGGAGTGCCCCGGGTAGTGGTTTCTGATCATGGAAGTCAGTTTGCATCGAGATTTTGGAGGGCTTTTTGTGACCAGATGGGCATCAAACTGCTATTCTCTTCTGCCTACCACCCCCAGACTAATGGTGCTGCGGAAAGAGCCAATCAAGGGCTGGAACAATTCTTGCACTGCTTCACTTCTGACCATCATGATAATTGGGTTGACCTGTTGCCGTGGGCTGAGTTTGCCAGGAATTGTGCCATAAACTCCTCGTCCGGGAGCTCTCCCTTCCTGATTAACTATGGGTTCCAACCATCTCTGCTCCCGGATGCATTTCAGGCACAGGAGGTTCCAGCTCTGGATGAGCATATGGAGCAGCTCTTCTCCGCATGGGCACAGGTTCAGAATGCCTTACGAAGGTCCTCAGAGCGCTATCAGAGACAAGCAGATCGCAGGAGGCGTCCTGCTCCTGTCTCTCAGGTGGGGGATAGAGTCTGGTTGGTCACCAAGAATTTGCATATGCAAGTGCCTTGTCACAAGATGGCGCCACATTTCATAGGACCCTTCAGGGTGCTCCGCAGAATAAACCCTGTTTCTTATGCCTTACACATTCCCAGGAATATGCGCATTTACAACATCTTTAATGTCTCTCTCCTGAAACCCCTGGTCTGTAACCACTACTCTTCCACTCCTGAAGTCCCAGGTCCAGTACGCATTCAGAATCAGGCTGAGTATGAGATCCAAAACATTCTGGACTCCCGCAAGGTCTGGGGGCGCATCCAGTATTTTGTCCACTGGAATGGTCCGGAGGAGCGTTCCTGGGTAAATCAGAATGATATTCACACTCCCAGATTGCTGCACAGATTCCATACGAAATTTCCCAATAAGGTGTGGTCTCCTCTGCAGGGGGGAGATCGTTGAGTGGGGATTACTATCATGGTGCCCTTGATTGCCTCCAGTGGGTAACTACTGTAACAGCGACATTGTAACTTTCTGGCTGTTGCTCTATGCAAGTTGCTGTTCTTATAGGTCACTGTGGTTGTGATGTCATCTCTCCGCCCATCTGCCAGGCCTTTTAAACCTTTTAAACCTCAGCATGTCTTATTACCTGTGCCCTTTCGTGGTGTACCTGAGCCTAGTGCTGTGTTGGTCCATTGCTGTCCTGTGTATTACTTTGGCTCCTCCTTACTGCTGCCCGTGGGTGTGTGTTTGCCAGGCATGCAGGTTTCTTCCTTTATATATATATATATTGATTATAACAGTATTTCAATACTTACTTCTATACTAAGAAATAACAGGGGGGGGGCACGTATATCTAAGTGACAGTTCTGCTTTAATATATCTCCTCACTTCAAAGACACTTAACTGTCTGAAAAACATTGAATTTCCTACTGTATTCAGAACTTTCTTCTAGCCCAAGAAAAACGGTACCCATTTGGTATGGGACGACATAACATAGGGCATGCCTCAAGCACAAAACTACACCTGCTACTTTTCTTTTTTTCTTACTGTATTCAGTATCTAAACCCAGTCCAAGAAAAATGCTTTCCCCACTGGTACCACAGCGGGTGTCAGAAGCATGTTTACCAGTTGAACAAGACTGGATGAGCAATCAGTTATATTTGTGATTCCATAACTATCAGTGGAACAAGGCTGGGAGGCTCAAATAATCTATGCAGGGATCTGTGTTTAATAGAAAGCAGTGGAACCAGGCAAGGAGTTAGACAGTCTATGGGGCGATCTGCGACTTCTAGTGGGTAGTGGAACCAGTCTTTGGGGTCTGACAGTGTATGTAGGGATAGGTGACTACCAGTGGACAAAAGAAACAGGGTAGGGCAGGGCCGGATTTATAATTAGGCAGAGTAGGCATCTGCCTACAGGCGCGCCCAACGGAGGGACGCCTGTCACTGGGATCATCCAATCATGTGTGTGGTGGGATTTTTTTTTTTATTATTAAATTCGCATATATATATTATATATATATATATAGAGAGAGAGAGAGAGAGAGAGAGAGATATGATGGGGGCAGTATGGAGCTGATGGGGGCAATGTGAGGGCAATATGGTATATGGAGATGATGGGGGCAATGTGAGGGCAATATGGAGATGATGGGGGGCAACGTGGAGATTTGGAGCATTGTGGAGGTGATCAGTGCAGATGGCCCACGGGGTGGGGGGCGCTTCAGATTTCTGTGCTTACAGGCTCCTGAGATGTAAATCCGGCCCTGGGGTAGGGGGCAGACAATGTATGTGAGGGGGCTATGACTACTAATGGACAGTGGGCCAGATGTCTGGGGGATTGTATATTTGAGTTCTAGAAAGGTTTGCAACAAATACATCACTCTGGAACACATATCACCCTCTCCTTCCTGGATATTCATGTAAGGTGGAAATAGGGGAGCCACACTGCTCTCCTGCTTTGTCTCTTCTACTGGCTGGGAGAATAATAAGAGGGGAGCATTAGGATTACCCCAACAAATTCTGTTTTGTTTTTCTGCCTGTAGTATCAGTTCAGTTGGCAGCCGCATTTTGGCGATATGGTGTACAGGTTTGTTACAGTTATCATTATTATTATTATTCTTTATTTATATAGCGCCAACTAATTCCGCAGCACTGTACAATTGGGGAATAGACATACAGAGGTATTAAATAGTACAATCAGATGTGGAGAACAGGAGGATCAGAGGGCCCTGCTCGTGAGAGCTTACAGTCTAGAGGACTGTAAGAGGACAGTTGGCCGTACACAATAGCACTCTACAGGTATAAATTTAAATTCTACGCCAAAACAAACATGACTAACACTATGGGGCAGATTCACTAGATGTTGATAAAGCGGAGATGATTTCTCTTAGTGAATCTTTCTCCATATCTTTTTTCAGTCTCATTGACTATGTTTCCGTGGAAATACTACATACAATTACAATGTGTTGGATATGCGGCTAGCTCTGTCACTTAAAGGAGCAGTAAACTTTTTTTATGAAAAAATATATATTGTAGGGATTTTCCTATTGAGTAAAATAAGGGTACTCCCACTGCCGAGAGATTTATATTTCCAGAGTTATTACAGTTTAAATCCATGTTTTTTTACACTAGCAGTGCCCTCTAGTGGTCAAATTCTAATTAGATTTCCTGTTAAATTCTAATGGAGAGGAAAGTCAGAAAAGTCAAAGACATAACAGTTCTCCATAGAATGTGACAGAAACTGCCTGTCACTTCCTGTCAGTTAGAACTATCAGGAAGTAAACACAGTAAATTCACTTCCTGGTTATTTAAACTGCTATAATTTTTGAATAAAACATCTGACAGCGATGGGAGTGACCTTGTTTTATTCAGCAGGAAAAGCACTATAAAATATGTGTTTTCATAAAAAAAAAGTTTACTGCTCCTTTAAAGTGTTACTCTTTTAATGACAAGCACATAAATTATGAGGTTGGGGTTAAATTTTAAAACCTGGAACCAAAACCAGGGACAGTATATATTACTGGATAGAAAGCTCAGCACCAGTAGAAAAATATCATGAACTGTAGCACACTGGGAAGTGTAGGTGCCTAGTGGAGTATGAACATATACATAGAAAAGAAAGAACCAATTTAGATGGCATTCTAAATCAATTCCTTTATATTAATTACTATCCTAGATTTCAGAGCAACATTTAAAATCAATAATACTTTATTGGTGATTCATTAAAACCAAAGATAAAAAAATAATAATAATGAACTGGGAAAGTGACAGTGTGCATGATTTGACTGCAGCAGACTTTGTACAAGAGGTAATATTTAACCCGTTCAGGGTCCTCTTGAAAACCAATTGCTTGTAACTATCACTAGATCGACTCAAAATGATTAATATTGATAGCTTATAACTTTGATTGGCCATATAGTAATATAAACTACTTACCCAAAAAATCGATATCACTCTTTTATAAAATAAACCAGAACATTTTATTCTTACACCCACGTTATCTACTTAAACACGCCACTTGTGGTCTATGGATGACCGATTTTGACAAGTTAAATTCTATATATCCAAGAACAGGTAGGAAATAAGTCAAGCACTAACCCTGGAAACCAGGTGCCGTTGTTATCAATACATCCATGGTTATACTCACATGCAATGCGAAATGTTGCTGAGGTTACCCAGGCATGTGACATATGGGCGTCCTTTATGCACAGCATAACACCGCTATACTATCATAGCATAATTTACACATTAGGGGTAGCTAAGATGCGTGGGATAAGGGTTATTTAGTGTGGAACCGCTTGATTTAGGGACGATGTCTCAGCTCGTAAACTGTCAGTTTTGACAGGCGCGATCTGGGCAGCCTGTGAGGTCCTTAGAGCACACATGGCGGTACTGTGGCTGCGTTCAGCCAGGAGAGGGGTGATCCTGGCTAGAAATAGCCGAGGGCTAGCAGGTACTAAGCGGCAGGGCAAGGAGTGTGGGAGGGGGACATTTAGCAAGAAGGCTAATGCGATGTACAGACAGCTAGCTGTCATGTACAGAAAGAGAAACAGAGAAGCATTGCAGAAGGGGAACTGTCTAGTGTCATTGGTGGTTAGAAGGCGAATTTTAAGGAAACTGTGAAAGAGTCTGAGCGTATCAGCCAACCGGACCTCACTTGAAGGGTCCGTTCCTTGGTTTTGTTCCTGTTTTAAAATTGGATGTACAGCCCATATTCTATGTGCATATCATGTAATGGTTAATAGGATTTTTGCTCCCGTATAGTACTAATGTTTTTTATATGCGTGCAAATACAACTGCACACTGCAACTCGTTAATTTATTATATATGGATGTCTGTTGTTATAAAATGACATTGTGCCGTGGATCGCTTGTGACAAGTCACATGACTGCACGGGGAAGTGTCCATCCAGTTGAGTTTTGGATTTTTTTTTTTCTTTTGTGTGGAGAGCTAAGAGGAAAGTGTGTGTTTTAAGGTCATGCCTCCCAACACTTCAAATGGGCAAAGAGGGACACCTATGTTTAGGGGGCGTGACTGCTGGGTGGGGAATTGTTGAGAATTTTTAGGTTGCTTTGTGACCTATTGAAACACATTTTTGTAATTGAATAAATGATTTACATCAAGACCAACGTATTTAACTTACACAGATTCATTTACAAACATATATATATACTAAAGATTAACTAAACCTGTATGTAAGTTGTATTGCTGTGGAGAATGTGGTGCACTTATATACACACACCACACAGTGGCCTTAAAAGGAGCGACACCAGGGTAGAAAAGGATCTGAGGGATTTGGGTCTCAAAGAGTGACTGTCCCTCCTAAAGGGGACACTTGTAGAACTGTCAATGTGTGCACATATCTCCCAGATGCCCTCTTTAGGAGGTACAGAATCCCTTGCAGTAGTAACACTGCAAATGTAAGATTTCTCTGTGAAAAGCAAGTCTTATGGCTTGACTGGTGTGTCAATTGTTTAACATTGTATCTACCACCCACCTAATTCAGGTGGAAGGGGTTTTCATTCACTTTTTTCTCCACCATAACCTTTCCAGTTTGTGCTCCACAAGTACATCAAGCCTCAATAGCAAGCCAGTAAAACCAACCTCATGCTGATGAGTTGCTTTAACAAAGAAACAGCTGTCCATGAGTATGGTTCTATCCAGGAAGCCTGGCGCATCATGTGCTGTGTCAAAGACGCTCTGTAGTTTGCACACAGGATTGTCGCAGACTGATCCACAGCCTGCTAAGAGACTATAACATCTTGGACAGACCTGAAGAAGAGGACTAGCATCCCCTCCAATGGCCCAATACCACTGTCACCTCTGTTCGGCCCCCTGACCCATGCCCCATATCCTCCACACACACACACACACATTAATACAGTGAAATAAAGTACAAGTATTGAGTTCAATAAAGTGATGATACAATAAAGTTCAAATGTACCTGTGTGCTGCCAAACTGTACTGCGTTGCAGGTATTAAGAATTTTATTGTTTTAAGACCCAAATACCTCTTTCCTAATCTGGCTTCTCTCTTTTTAGGAGGTCAGAATGTATTGTGTGCATGTATGTGGATCATATTGCTCCATAACAATACAACTCGCAACATTTGTTTAAACTTCAGTATAGCTGTTTGTAAATTATTGTTTGTAAATAAAATAATTCAGTCCTGTTCAATAAAATGTATTCAGTTACAAAGAGCTGTCAGAAGGCCACGAGTAAACTAAAAAATCTCAGCAATGCCCCTCCCTACCATTCACTCCCCCAGCAACATCATCTGAAACAGAAGTGTTCACTTTAAACATTTGAAATGTTGAGACCTGTGTGTGTTTTAAAATGTAATTATAGATTTGTGTCATATTGCCAGCTGTTCCAGATTTATAGGGCAAGTCAAGTCCCTGGATCCTGCTATCATTGCTTTTGTAATAGTAATGTTAACCTCATACCCTGCATGCTTGTATTTAAAAGGTTGATAGGACATGAACTTCACAACACAAATTTTATGGATTGTTATGTTATACCTTTTTATTTGGTTGAAAACACCACTAGAAATCCTGAGGCTACCCTTGGCATGTCAGTCTAGTGTGCACAAGGAGGGAGATGCTGTAAGGGAAGATACATTTTCTAAATATTCTATAGAGCCTGTGCACTAAGATCTCTCAAGTTGAGTAGATCTTAATGCATTGCACGATATAATAACATTGAAATTGGAGAGTTTAATCAGTTATCCCAACTTAGTGCTTTTTCCTCCCTTCCCAAGTGTTTTCTAGTAAGTTCACTATATCCATTGTGCAAATAACGAAAAAATCTTTTGGTCAGCTTGGGACATGTTAACCTTTTGTGTGCGAGAGGGGATTGCTGAGATGCTTACACCTCTGCCAGCGAAAGGGCTAATCATCAATAGGTACCTCTTTTCAGGTTCTAGGGTATGAAATTGAATCCCCAGTCCCACATGTGTAAGAATATGTGGGTCCTTCCATCAATGATGGCCTAAGGCTCAATGTTCAAAGGAAAACTGGAGTAATTCTGGAGCAAGCCAACTGTAACACAATGGGAAAAATACATATTCTCAAAAGTCTCATTTATTTAAATGGGGATTTCAATTCCTTGAATGTAGATGGGGATCTTATTGTCAGTCAAGGGGTTAAAAGACAAATTGTGTTTATTTATTTAGAAAGTGTTTTACCATGCTGAATACATTGATATCGCTCTCATTTTCAAATATGTCCTGGATGGTTTTTACAGTAATCAACAGGAATTTGTATTTGCACCAGAATTATCCCAGTTTCTTTGGGTTTAGGGCCCATAGAAACAAATATAACTGACAGGCTACTAGGGCTGTACAGTGATAAATCCTCATAGTGTGCATCAGGTCACTTACAGAACAGGCCTCAGCTGTACATTGCAAACGCACCAATAAATTCCATGTGACGTATGGGACTACAACTCTCATCTTCCTCAGGCAGTGATGGATCATGTAGTCTCCAACAACTGGAAAACATCAGGTTGCTTGACCCCAGGTTAGATTATGCACTATTAAATGCCCCCACCCCCTGCATAGAGAGAGAGAGAGAAAGTGTGAGTGTTTTGTACTTGTATCCGTGCTCTGATGTTTAAAGATTTATATAAAGAACAGGAGCCAGAGAAGCAGAAAGCATTGCATTACAAAATTAAACATACTACTAGAGATAAAGTAAAAAAACAAACAAACAAAAAAAACATAGGGGGAGACATAAAAAAATGTATCCAACACCATATTGGGTTTACTGCACTGTTTACATTAGATCATATGTATAAATGTTTGTATGAGTTTTATACAGACTACTAAGCTTAATAAAAAGTCTCAATTTGAGACTTTTATGCAACATTTCTGGGACTTTTCTTCCAGTACTGTGACATTTTCTTTGTAAATTTATATAGACTGGGATTACTTCAAGGAGATGGTGATGAACTAATTAAAACTGTCACTAAATTTAACAATCTTTATACATTTTCTACGGCAAAACTATGGCGCAAAACTGTGTTTATGCACGTGGCATAAATAAGGTGTGTGTGTGTGTGTGTGTGTTTTGCCTTTTAGTGTCAAAGATGTATCCAACTCATTGCATTGCCATGCGTGAATAACTGTATGGCACAAAAGGGTTAATGAACAAACACCTGCATGTATGCGTAGGCAATTTTTATGTGAAAATAGCGACAGATATATGTGTATACATCTTCCCCCCTTAGGGTCTTACTCACTAAGACAGTGGTTCTCAATCTTTTTTTGTTCGGGGCACCCAACACATAATGTACAACATTCAGGGCACCACTAACATAGTTAATGTACTTTATCAAGGGCATAAGAAGGATACAATACATAAAAAATATAGTTATTATTAGGTTTTATAATCTTGATAACAAAACTAAATCTATTGTGCATAACAATATCTATAAATCTTTATTTAACAGTCCATTTTTGTTAGTCTTCATAGAAAACATGGGGCACCCTAAGCTGATGTCCGTGGCACACTAAAGTGCCACGGCACCTGGTTGAGAATCACTGCACTAAACAAATGATGGATAATTCCGCAGCAAACCACTTGCACCATGGGGGGGAAATGAAAATTAGCATAGATTTAAATGGGAATTTTAACCTGTGGATAGTAGAGCTGTCTCCAGTGCATTAATTGCATTTCAGTGCTGCAGTCTTTTTGCTCTAGAGATGCAGTTCTTTAGTTTGAGGAATTGCTTTTATTCAAAAAAAAAAAAAAAAATAAGAAGCAACATTCTTGGGCAGACCAGCTATACCACAGGGGTGAAAAACAAAACACCCTATGTGTTGGAAACCACTCTAGCATTCACATGGTTAAAACCCCAACTTAAATTAAAAGGAATGTTTATAACTCTATGGGCCATAGAACTTTGTCTGCAATTAATAATGATTGAAGTTGAGCCAACCAGTGTATTTTTATTGGAGGCCTTATAGCTTTGCATTTCCTCTTTCCTGGAAATGTTAACTCTTTCAGTTCCAGCTAATTTTATGGAACTTTGTGAACCATATCTGCATTTTCCATTAACATGTGGTCCCAATCCTATCATCAGGTACTCCTGATAACCGCTTTGTCTTTAGGCTTTCTGGACTTGAGAACAGGTGAGACTCCTACAAACATGGGGAATCACTGGTCTAGCACATACCTTTCTCACTGCAGTGCTGTTCTCTTTCTGTCCTAGTGTGCATGTTCTGTATCTATGATCATCTATTGATGTCAGAACTGCAATGTGTCATTACAGCTCTACTAATTACTCATAAAAGACAGAGAAAATCTCCAGAACTTAGTTTGAATAATATAGGACTTCGAGAGTTTCTCGTCTTTATCTCACCTTGGTGTTTAAGGTTACTGGTGCATAAGGTTACTAGGTTACAATGCATAGACTGGGGTTTGGTCCATCCTCTTCAGCAGTTTGGAACCATTAAAACAGTTGGGTGCTATGTCAGGTTTCGAGTCCCATAAAAAGCTACCTACACAAGAGGCATTTTTAAAGGTGCCAAAGTTTTTATGGGATATGAGGGGGTCATATTGAATAGAACACTCCAGGAAGTGAATTAAAGTGGTCCTGTCATTCTAAGATAAGATTTGTTAATTTTAAAGATAATTCAAAACTGCTTATATGTACCTATTTGGGAACTTCAAACTAAGCTGACCCTGAGATCTTTTAAATATTAACCCTTACATTTTACCATAAGATAAATTCTATGCAATAGAGATAGGAGATATATATGTAGGAGATATAGATATATGATATAGAGATAGGAGAACCACTGGTCTAACCCAGTGGTTCTCCTATCAGTCCTCCAGGAATTATTTACAGGCTGTCAGCATCTGGCATGGTTGGGCTTGGCATGCATTGATGTTTTATTATCCTCTTCCTACTGTCTCTGTATGTTGTCATATTACTAATCAGATTGTAAGCTCCTTGGGGGCGATATCTGTATGGAGCTATATATAATACATACATGAATAAAAGTGTATTCTGTGGTAGGAAGACCTATAAAGCAAGTCTGTCAGTCTGGGCCATATCTGAAGTCAGAGCTCCGAGGTGGAGGGCACATTATAACTTTGTGTATAATAGAAGTCTGCAACACATTGCTCCGCAATACATTGCACATGCCTCTGGCACTAAAAGCATTAAGAGACAGATAATACTATGTATCTCCCCTTGTAAAACCTACTATATTTTTGTTTACAGCAACACGTCATGACTATGATTTGCTGGTGATTGGTGGAGGCTCTGGAGGTCTCGCATGTGCCAAAGAAGGTATGGACGTGCACGGATACATTTTTTTTTTTTTTTTTTTTTTTTTAAGTGTCTGAAACAAATGTGATCAGAATTGTATATTTCTCAGTAGGGTTTATATGGTGCTCTGACAGTCCATAGGACTCTCTGTTGAGTGAAACTCTTATGACCATTGAACTTTGAAGGCATCTTTCATCCCACTTAAGTTCATAATTTGTCAAACGAGTGAAATCTGTGGCTCTGCATCTGTTATTGGACTTTAACTGCTATCACAGCTTAATATGATTTAGAGTTGTGGTCCAGAAGCAACCTTAAGGTCTCAGATTTCCCATCACTGTAACATACACATTGAGGCTGAAAAAAGACATGCGTCAATCAAGTTCAGCCCTTGCCATAGCTCCTTTATTAATCCAGAAGTAAACAAAATTACCTAATTCAAGCCATTTTTAGTTAAAGTGATTGTAATGTCTAAAACCAACTATATTGCTGAGTCTTCTTTAGATTGTAGGAAACACATTGCACTATTTAAAAACACTTACTTTTGTGTCATTCTAAAGATATGAAATGTATAAGGATCCCCCTCCTACCCCTTCTGGACTCCTCCCACTGAATGGCTATTTGTGTCATGCGACCTGACTGATGCAGCAAGGGACAAGCTTCAGTAAGTATGTATAGGGAAAATCCTGCACCCTTAATGAAGGAGGCCAGGATTTTCCTTTGCATACTGAAATTTGTCCCTCACCGCATCCGTCCGGACCAAATAGAGCTGCTGAGTGACGTCGCCAGAAGGGGCGGGAGGGGTATCCTTATACATAAGTGTTTTTAAATAGAGCAATGTGTTTGTTATACTCTAAAGAAGACTCGGTGATAAAACTGTTTTTAGACATTACAATCTCTTTAAAGGGATAGTATTATTTAAAAAATACTAATCCCTATGTTAAAGCACTTGAATAAAGATGAAAAATGCCCCCAGCGGCATCTCTCAAACCCTTATGGTTTGAGAGATAACGGCTTTCAAAGTTCGCCCCTGGCTGATGTCAGCATTCTAGCTGAGAGCAGTGGAATCCTCTCCTGAGATCAGCCAGCGGCTCTGCAGCAGAGCCGAGATCTCGTCAATAAAGAAGAAATCCATCACTAAAAAGGTCTTCTACTTGTGCTTGGTTTGAAAGCACATGTAGAAGACCTCTTAAGTGAAGGATTTCTTTTTTTGTTAATGCGATCTCGGCTCTGCTGCAGAGCTGCAGACGGTCCTGGGACCAGAGTCTCAGGCTGTCAGCTAGAATGCTGACGTCAGCAAGGGGTGAACTTTGAAAGCGATTATCTCTCAAACTATAAGGGTTTGAGAGATGCCGCTCGGGGCATTTTTCATCTTGATTCAAGGGCTTTAACATAGGGATTAGTAATTTTTAAGTAATACTATCCCTTTAAGCCCTAACTGGGTAAAAATCCTTTCTGACTTCAAAACGCAGTCCGATATTTCCCCAGATCAACATTCAACCTGCTTTGCAATCAAGTGTCATAATTCACAGTATTATTTTGACCTACAAAAGTATCCATCTACAGTATCTGTAAGCACAGCTTTCAGAGGCAAAGAATTCCACAACCTTATTCGGGGGGAAAAAATTCCTACCTTTTTTATTTTAGTTGAAATGCCTTTCCTTTAGTCTTAATGTATGACCTTGTTTTTTTGCTCAGCTCTTTGTGTAAATAGTACCTCAGAAAGTTCATTGTATTGACCTTGAATATATTTATAAATGGTAATCATATTGCCCTTTAGACAACTCTTCTCTAATGTAAACAAAGTCAGTCTGGCTAATCTCTCTTTATAGCTCAGATTCTCCAATCCATTTATCAGTTTTGTTGCACATTTCCGCACTGCCAAATTCAATAATGTCTTCTGCAAAAAGTGGTGGCCAAAGCTTCTCCATATATTATAGATGAGGCCTTACCAAGGATCCATCCGGTTCACTTTTGAATGGTCACACGCAGAAGAGCGTGCGACCATTGAATTCTTTCAGCGGGTCGCCTGGCTAAAAAGCATGACGTGACAATCTCGCAGTGCATGACAACGCGAGACTGTCACGTCACATAGTCAATGGGCGCGTTAAGCACATGGAGATAATTGCTGAAAGTTAGAATATGAATGTAAAACAAACAAATTACTTTGGCATGACTGGACTGATTATTGTAGTACACCTGTTATATAATGCAATAGGGTAACTGTCTGGGTATTATCTGCAGCACACAGAGGCGCTCCAGCTGCCTCCATGTATATGTTCATAGTGTGATCCACTCAGGGCCTAAAGGCGCACGGTTGAAGTTACCTGAGGGATTGGAGTCTGACGTGTTTCATCCTCCTTAGTGCTTCAGCGGGGGTGTTCATATAGCAGTATCAAGTTCCTTATATATACAGACTGATACCATCGTAATGCTTAACCCCTTGGCGTCCGCAGTCCTGGAAAGTAACCTTCCCTTAAGGACTGCTCTGAAGATTTCGACGTTCTGGCACACGTGACCCGTGAAGCAAAAACCGTGTGATGGCCATAGCACGGCACGCTGTTGTTAAGGGGTTAAAGGATTGAAAAGCTCCGATATGTACAGTTGTGTTAAAAAGCAAGTAAACCCTGTTTGAAATCTATGATTTTACATATCAGGACATAACAACAATCGTCTGAAAACTGGGTAAACACAACCTCAGGTGAACAACAACACATGACATATTACACCGTGTCATGATTTATTTAACAAAATTAAAGCCAAAATGGAGAAGCCATGTGTGAAAAATTTAAGTACACCTTATGATTCAATAGCTTGTAGAACCACCTTTAGCAACAATAACTTGAAGTAATTGTTTTCTGTATGACTTTATCCATCTCACACATCATTATGGAGGGACTTTGGCCCTCTCTTCTTTACAGTGTTGCTTCAGTTCATTGAGGTTTGCGGGCATTTGGTTATGCAAAGCTCTCAAGGTCCAGCCACAGCATTTCAATCGGGTTGAGGTCTGGACTTTGACTGGGCCATTGAAACACCTTGATGCTTTTCTTTTTCAGCCATTCTGTTGTAGATTTGTTGATCATTGTCCTGTTGCATGAGCCAGTTTCAGCCGAGCTTTAGCTGTCAGACAGATGGCCTCACATTTTACTCTAGATTACATTGGTATACAGAGGAGTTCATGGTCGACACAATGACTGCAAGGTTCCCATGTCCTGTGGCTGCAAAACAAGCCCAAATCATCACCCCTCCACCACTTGCTTGACAGTTGGAATGAATGTGCTTGGTTTTTGCCAAGCATGGCACTGTGCATTATGACCAAACATCTCCACTTTGGTCTCGTCTGTCCAAAGGACATTGTTCCAGAAGTCTTGTGGTTTGTTCAGATGCAACTTTGTAAACCTTGGCCATGCTACCATGTTCTTTTTAGAGAAAAGAATCTTTCTCCTGGCCATACTTGTTCAGTCTTTTTTTAATTGTACTGACATGAAATTTAACATTTCACATTCTAACTGAGACCTGTATAGTCTGAGATGTAACTCTTGGGTTTTTGGCAATTTCTCTGAGCATTGCATGGTCTGACCATGGGGTGAATTTGCTAGGACGTCCACTCCTGGGAAGACTGGCAACTGCCTTGAATATTTTCCACTTTTGAATACTCTTTCTCACTGTAGAATGATGGACTTTAAATTGTTTGGAAATGGCCTTATAACCCTTCCCAGATTGATGGACAGCAACAATTGCTTCTCTAAGATCATTGCTGATGTCTTTCCTACTTGGAATTGAGTTAACACACATCTGAATGCTCCAGACCAGCAAACTGCTAAAACTTCGGCTTTTATATAGGTAGTCAAACTTGATGATGATCAATTAATCGAGGGCATTTTATTAGCAGCACTCTCTGCTACTTAGCATCTTAATTCCTATGGAAGCAATAAGGGTGTACTTAGTTTTTCACACATGATTTCTCCATTTTTTGCTTTATTTTTGTTAAATAAATCATGACACGGTGTAATATGTCGTGTGGTGTTGTTCATCTGAGGTTGTATTTACCAAATTTTTAGATCTGCTAAGGAACAGATGATAGTTATTATGCCTGATATGTAAAACCATAGAATTCAAATAGGGTGTACTTTCTTTTTCACACGACTGTAGCTATTACCCTCTCATATGTTTCAAAGCTTGTGTACCATGGCTTCCAATCAGTTCAAGGGCAGAGTATCTAACGGTTTTCAGTTCCAACTCCTTCCTTCCCGACTGTATGCTTCCTAGTTCATATTCAGAGAACTCTGCATTTACCAGTAGTGATTCAATATGGTAAAAGCTCCCTCCATTAAGGACAGTCCTCTCTTATATCGAAGTAGTGTGTAACCTTTCCCCCAATCGGTGTGTATGTGAAAAGGTCTAGGGTGGGCATAAGAAACATGCGGCTCACAGCCCTCCATCGACTTTTTAAATTACCTGAAGCCCAGAGCCCCCCCCCACACACACACACTTCAGTTTAGAGTTGCTCCCTGTCCAGTTTTCTGGTTTCTGCCCTCTTGGTGCCACAGAGGTCTCTATCATATGGCAAAGCAATCCACTGGACGCCTGTCTAACGTTCAAGAATTGAAAACCCCCTTTGAAAGCAATGGGCGTTAATATGTGTGGCCTGTGGTGTACTTTGTTTGCCTCAGAATTGCAAAACTTTTGGTTAGTCCATCCACTTTCATCCTCCCCAAAATAATATTTTTGTTTGAGAAGGTAGGGAAAAGGGGAGCATTGCTAGAGGAGAAGAGGGCGCAGAAACCTGGCTGTGAGAGACTGAGACCTCGAGAAGGGGGAGAGAGTTTGCATGTGTGTCTGTAATATGGGGGACTTGCTAGGTGACAGACATGTTGAGGTGTGAGGTGATGCTGTGTGTATGATTCTGTTGCTACCAGAGGGACTAGGCTGGGGAAACCTAGTGTATAGCTTATGTGACTACCAGTGGACAGTGGAACAAGACTAAAATATATAGAAAACGTTTATTTATTCACACAACCACACTGACCCTAGTAGTCATTTCCTTGGAATGAAATGTTGAGGGGGTTATCATAGTAGGGTTGGCCATAAATGTACAGTATATTGGAACAATCTTTTGTCTCTCGCAAATAGTTTGTAAGTGAATTCTGAGGGTATATGCGTGAGCGTTTGCTTTTTCACATTTCCCATGATATTTTAATATTTGGAGTTGTCTTGATTGAAGAGTGTATTTAATGGATATGTGTTTTTTTTACAGTGTATATTTGATCTACAACCAATTGTAGGGCTGACCGGTATCCCTAGAAAGTGGTTATCAACCAGAGTGCCTTGGAGCTTTGGTGTGCAGTAGAAATTAGCTTAGGGTACCACTGATTTCCTTTTGAAGCCTTTGATAAAAAAGGGAATCTTGAGTATCAAATGTATGTTTTTATGGATTTTTTTTTTTTTTTTTTTTTTTTTGCACAATGTGCTTGCTATTTTCATTCTGATCATGAAAAATACAAATATATAAATAGTCAGATT